>OU026145.1:54741382-56004342 GCA_907269125.1 Eristalis pertinax
TTATGCCTTTCCATGGCTCATCTTCCAACTGCCACAGCGGCCCAACTAGGCGTACCTACGATCTGTGCGCACCTGTGGTTATGTGTTGAGATGTGTATTAACGAAATCCAAAGACTGGAGTCGATCCGACGACATCGAATTTTTCACCTAAAAAAATGTACAGTGGATTAAGCATTTTGGAGCCTTTCCATGGCTCATCTTCCAACTGCCACAGCGGGCCAACTAGGCGTACCTACGCCCTGTGCGCACCTGTGGTTATGTGTTGAGATGTGTATTAACGAAATCCAAAGACTGGAGTGGATCCGACGACATCGAATTTTTCACCTAAAAAAATGTACAGTGTATAGTAAGGATTTTGGAGCCTTTCCATGGCTCATCTTCCAACTGCCACAGCGGCCCAACTAGGCGTACCTACGACCTGTGCGCACCTGTGGTTATGTGTTGAGATGTGTATTAACGAAATCCAAAGACTGGAGTGGATCCGACGACATCGAATTTTTCACCTAAAAAAATGTACAGTGTATAGTAAGGATTTTGGAGCCTTTCCATGGCTCATCTTCCAACTGCCACAGCGGCCCAACTAGGCGTACCTACGAGCTGTGCGCACCTGTGGTTATGTGTTGAGATGTGTGTTAACGAAATCCAAAGACTGGAGTGGATCCGACGACATCGAACTTTTCACCTAAAAAAATGTACAGTGCATAGTAATGATTTTGGACCCTTTCCATGGCTCATCTTCCAACTGCCACAGCGGCCCAACTAGGCGTACCTACGATCTGTGCGCACCTGTGGTTATGTGTTGAGATGTGTATTAACGAAATCCAAAGACTGGAGTGGATCCGACGACATCGAATTTTTCACCTAAAAAAATGTACAGTGTATAGTAAGGATTTTGGAGCCTTTCCATGGCTTATCTTCCAACTGCCACAGCGGCCCAACTAGGCGTACCTACGACCTGTGCGCACCTGTGGTTATGTGTTGAGATGTGTATTAACGAAATCCAAAGACTGGAGTGGATCCGACGACATCGAATTTTTCACCTAAAAAAATGTACAGTGGATTAAGCATTTTGGAGCCTTTCCATGGCTCATCTTCCAACTGCCACAGCGGGCCAACTAGGCGTACCTACGCCCTGTGCGCACCTGTGGTTATGTGTTGAGATGTGTATTAACGAAATCCAAAGACTGGAGTCGATCCGACGACATCGAATTTTTTACCTAAAAAAATGTACAGTGTATAGTAAGGATTTTGGAGCCTTTCCATGGCTCATCTTCCAAATGTCACAGCGGCCCATCTAGGCGTACCTACGACCTGTGCGCACCTGTGGTTATGTGTTGAGATGTGTGTTAACGAAATCCAAAGACTAGAGTGGATCCGACGACATCGAACTTTTCACCTAAAAAAATGTACAGTGTATAGTAAGGATTTTGGAGCCTTTCCATGGCTCATCTTCCAACTCCCACAGCGGCCCAACTAGGCGTACCTACGACATGTGCGCACCTGTGGTTATGTGTTGAGATGTGTATTAACGAAATCCAAAGACAGGAGTGGATCCGACGACATCGAATTTTTCACCTAAAAAAATGTACAGTGTATAGTAAGGATTTTGGAGCCTTTCCATGGCTCATCTTCCAACTGCCACAGCGGCACAACTAGGCGTATCTACGACTTGTGCGCACCTGTGGTTATGTGTTGAGATGTGTATTAACGAAATCCAAAGACTGGAGTGGATCCGACGACATCGAATTTTTCACCTAAAAAAATGTACAGTGTATAGTAAGGATTTTGGAGCCTTTCCATGGCTCATCTTCCAACTGCCACAGCGGCCCAACTAGGCGTACCTACGACCTGTGCGCACCTGTGGTTATGTGTTGAGATGTGTATTAACGAAATCCAAAGACTGGAGTGGATCCGACGACATCGAATTTTTCACCTAAAAAAATGTACAGTAAGGATTTTGGAGCCTTTCCATGGCTCATCTTCCAACTGCCACAGCGGCCCAACTAGGCGTACCTACGACCTGTGCGCACCTGTGGTTATGTGTTGAGATGTGTATTAACGAAATCCAAAGACTGGAGTGGATCCGACGACATCGAATTTTTAACCTAAAAAAATGTACAGTGTATAGTAAGGATTTTGGAGCCTTTCCATGGCTCCTCTTCCAACTGCCACAGCGGCCCAACTAGGCGTACCTACGACCTGTGCGCACCTGTGGTTATGTGTTGAGATGTGTATTAACGAAATCCAAAGACTGGAGTGGATCCGACGACATCGAACTTTTCACCTAAAAAAATGTACAGTGTATAGTAAGGATTTTGGAGCCTTTCCATGGCTCATCTTCCAACTGCCACAGCGGCCCAACTAGGCGTACCTACGACATGTGCGCACCTGTGGTTATGTGTTGAGATGTGTGTTAACGAAATCCAAAGACTGGAGTGGATCCGACGACATCGAACTTTTCACCTAAAAAAATGTACAGTGTATAGTAAGGATTTTGGAGCCTTTCCATGGCTCATCTTCCAACTGCCACAGCGGCCCAACTAGGCGTACCTACGACATGTGCGCACCTGTGGTTATGTGTTGAGATGTGTATTAACGAAATCCAAAGACTGGAGTGGATCCGACGACATCGAATTTTTCACCTAAAAAAATGTACAGTGTATAGTAAGGATTTTGGAGCCTTTCCATGGCTCATCTTCCAACTGCCACAGCGGCCCAACTAGGCGTATCTACGACTTGTGCGCACCTGTGGTTATGTGTTGAGATGTGTATTAACGAAATCCAAAGACTGGAGTGGATCCGACGACATCGAATTTTTCACCTAAAAAAATGTACAGTGTATAGTAAGGATTTTGGAGCCTTTCCATGGCTCATCTTCCAACTGCCACAGCGGCCCAACTAGGCGTACCTACGACCTGTGCGCACCTGTGGTTATGTGTTGAGATGTGTATTAACGAAATCCAAAGACTGGAGTGGATCCGACGACATCGAATTTTTCACCTAAAAAAATGTACAGTGTATAGTAAGGATTTTGGAGCCTTTCCATGGCTCATCTTCCAACTGCCACAGCGGCCCAACTAGGCGTACCTACGACCTGTGCGCACCTGTGGTTATGTGTTGAGATGTGTATTAACGAAATCCAAAGACTGGAGTGGATCCGACGACATCGAATTTTTCACCTAAAAAAATGTACAGTGTATAGTAAGGATTTTGGAGCCTTTCCATGGCTCATCTTCCAACTGCCACAGCGGCCCAACTAGGCGTACCTACGAGCTGTGCGCACCTGTGGTTATGTGTTGAGATGTGTATTAACGAAATCCAAAGACTGGAGTGGATCCGACGACATCGAATTTTTCACCTAAAAAAATGTACAGTGTATAGTAAGGATTTTGGAGCCTTTCCATGGCTCATCTTCCAACTGCCACAGCGGCCCAACTAGGCGTACCTACGACCTGTGCGCACCTGTGGTTATGTGTTGAGATGTGTATTAACGAAATCCAAAGACTGGAGTGGATCCGACGACATCGAATTTTTCACCTAAAAAAATGTACAGTGTATAGTAAGGATTTTGGAGCCTTTCCATGGCTCATCTTCCAACTGCCACAGCGGCCCAAATAGGCGCACCTACGACCTGTGCGCACCTGTGGTTATGTGTTGAGATGTGTATTAACGAAATCCAAAGACTGGAGTGCATCCGACGACATCGAATTTTTCACCCAAAAAAATGTACAGTGTATAGTAAGGATTTTGGAGCCTTTCCATGTCTCATCTTCCAACTGCCACAGCGGCCCAACTAGGCGTACCTACGACCTGTGCGCACCTGTGGTTATGTGTTGAGATGTGTATTAACGAAATCCGAAGACTGGAGTGGATCCGACGACATCGAATTTTTCACCTAAAAAAATGTACAGTGTATAGTAAGGATTTTGGAGCCTTTCCATGGCTCATCTTCCAACTGCCACAGCGGCCCAACTAGGCGTACCTACGACCTGTGCGCACCTGTGGTTATGTGTTGAGATGTGTATTAACGAAATCCAAAGACTGGAGTGGATCCGACGACATCGAATTTTTCACCTAAGAAAAATGTACAGTGTATAGTAAGGATTTTGGAGCCTTTCCATGGCTCATCTTCCAACTGCCACAGCGGCCCAACTAGGCGTACCTACGACCTGTGCGCACCTGTGGTTATGTGTTGAGATGTGTATTAACGAAATCCAAAGACTGGAGTGGATCCGACGACATCGAATTTTTCACCTAAAAAAATGTACAGTGTATAGTAAGGATTTTGGAGCCTTTCCATGGCTCATCTTCCAACTGCCACAGCGGCCCAACTAGGCGTACCTACGACCTGTGCGCACCTGTGGTTATGTGTTGAGATGTGTATTAACGAAATCCAAAGACTGGAGTGGATCCGACGACATCGAATTTTTCACCTAAGAAAAATGTACAGTGTATAGTAAGGATTTTGGAGCCTTTCCATGGCTCATCTTCCAACTGCCATAGCGACCCAACTAGGCGTACCTACGACCTGTGAGCACCTGTGGTTATGTGTTGAGATGTGTGTAAACGAAATCCAAAGACTGGAGTGGAGCCGACGACATCGAATTTTTCACCTAAAAAAATGTACAGTGTATAGTAAGGGTTTTGGAGCCTTTCCATGGCTCATCTTCCAACTGCCACAGCGGCCCAACTAGGCGTACCTACGACCTGTGCGCACCTGTGGTTATGTGTTGAGATGTGTATTAACGAAATCCAAAGACTGGAGTGGATCCGACGACATCGAATTTTTCACCTAAAAAAATGTACAGTGTATAGTAAGGATTTTGGAGCCTTTCCATGGCTCATCTTCCAACTGCCACAGCGGCCCAACTAGGCGTACCTACGACCTGTGAGCACCTGTGGTTATGTGTTGAGATGTGTATTAACGAAATCCAAAGACTGGAGTGGATCCGACGACATCGAATTTTTCACCTAAAAAAATGTACAGTAAGGAGTAAGGATTTTTTAGCCTTTCCATGGCTCATCTTCCAACTGCCACAGCGGCCCAACTAGGCGTACCTACGATCTGTGCGCACCTGTGGTTATGTGTTGAGATGTGTATTAACGAAATCCAAAGACTGGAGTGGATCCGACGACATCGAATTTTTCACCTAAAAAAATGTACAGTGTATAGTAAGGATTTTGGAGCCTTTCCATGGCTCATCTTCCAACTGCCACAGCGGCCCAACTAGGCGTACCTACGACCTATGCGCACCTGTGGTTATGTGTTGAGATGTGTATTAACGAAATCCAAAGACTGGAGTGGATCCGACGACATCGAATTTTTCACCTAAAAAAATGGGATTTTGGAGCCTTTCCATGGCTCATCTTCCAACTGCCACAGCGGCCCAACTAGGCGTACCTACGACCTGTGCGCACCTGTGGTTATGTGTTGAGATGTGTATTAACGAAATCCAAAGACTGGAGTGGATCCGACGACATCGATTTTTTCACCGAAAAAAATGTACAGTGTATAGTAAGGATTTTGGAGCCTTTCCATGGCTCATCTTCCAACTGCCACAGCGGCCCAACTAGGCGTACCTACGACCTGTGAGCACCTGTGGTTATGTGTTGAGATGTGTATTAACGAAATCCAAAGACTGGAGTGGATCCGACGACATCGAATTTTTCACCTAAAAAAATGTACAGTAAGGAGTAAGGATTTTTTAGCCTTTCCATGGCTCATCTTCCAACTGCCACAGCGGCCCAACTAGGCGTACCTACGATCTGTGCGCACCTGTGGTTATGTGTTGAGATGTGTATTAACGAAATCCAAAGACTGGAGTGGATCCGACGACATCGAATTTTTCACCTAAAAAAATGTACAGTGCATAGTAGGATTTTGGAGCCTTTCCATGGCTCATCTTCCAACTGCCACAGCGGCCCAACTAGGCGTACCTACGACCTGTGCGCACCTGTGGTTATGTGTTGAGATGTGTATTAACGAAATCCAAAGACTGGAGTGGATCCGACGACATCGAATTTTTCACCTAAAAAAATGTACAGTGTATAGTAAGGATTTTGGAGCCTTTCCATGGCTCATCTTCCAACTGCCACAGCGGCCCAACTAGGCGTACCTACGACCTGTGCGCACCTGTGGTTATGTGTTGAGATGTGTGTTAACGAAATCCAAAGACTGGAGTGGATCCGACGACATCGAATTTTTCACCTAAAAAAATGTACAGTGCATAGTAGGGTTTTTGAGCCTTTCCATGGCTCATCTTCCAACTGCCACAGCGGCCCAACTAGGCGTACCTACGACCTGTGCGCACCTGTGGTTATGTGTTGAGATGTGTATTAACGAAATCCAAAGACTGGAGTGGATCCGACGACATCGAATTTTTCACCTAAAAAAATGTACAGTGTACAGTAAGGATTTTGGAGCCTTTCCATGGCTCATCTTCCAACTGCCACAGCGGCCCAACTAGGCGTACCTACGACCTGTGCGCACCTGTGGTTATGTGTTGAGATGTGTATTAACGAAATCCAAAGACTGGAGTGGATCCGACGACATCGAATTTTTCACCTAAAAAAATGTACAGTGTATAGTAAGGATTTTGGAGCCTTTCCATGGCTCATCTTCCAACTGCCACAGCGGCCCAACTAGGCGTACCTACGACCTGTGCGCACCTGTGGTTATGTGTTGAGATGTGTATTAACGAAATCCAAAGACTGGAGTGGATCCGACGACATCGAATTTTTCACCTAAAAAAATGGGATTTTGGAGCCTTTCCATGGCTCATCTTCCAACTGCCACAGCGGCCCAACTAGGCGTACCTACGACCTGTGCGCACCTGTGGTTATGTGTTGAGATGTGTATTAACGAAATCCAAAGACTGGAGTGGATCCGACGACATCGAATTTTTCACCTAAAAAAATGGGATTTTGGAGCCTTTCCATGGCTCATCTTCCAACTGCCACAGCGGCCCAACTAGGCGTACCTACGACCTGTGCGCACCTGTGGTTATGTGTTGAGATGTGTATTAACGAAATCCAAAGACTGGAGTGGATCCGACAACATCGAATTTTTCACCTAAAAAAATGTACAGTGTATAGTAAGGATTTTGGAGCCTTTCCATGGCTCATCTTCCAACTGCCACAGCGGCCCAACTAGGCGTACCTACGACCTGTGAGCACCTGTGGTTATGTGTTGAGATGTGTATTAACGAAATCCAAAGACTGGAGTGGATCCGACGACATCGAATTTTTCACCTAAAAAAATGTACAGTAAGGAGTAAGGATTTTTTAGCCTTTCCATGGCTCATCTTCCAACTGCCACAGCGGCCCAACTAGGCGTACCTACGATCTGTGCGCACCTGTGGTTATGTGTTGAGATGTGTATTAACGAAATCCAAAGACTGGAGTGGATCCGACGACATCGAATTTTTCACCTAAAAAAATGTACAGTGCATAGTAGGGTTTTTGAGCCTTTCCATGGCTCATCTTCCAACTGCCACAGCGGCCCAACTAGGCGTACCTACGACCTGTGCGCACCTGTGGTTATGTGTTGAGATGTGTATTAACGAAATCCAAAGACTGGAGTGGATCCGACGACATCGAATTTTTCACCTAAAAAAATGTACAGTGTACAGTAAGGATTTTGGAGCCTTTCCATGGCTCATCTTCCAACTGCCATAGCGGCCCAACTAGGCGTACCTACGACCTGTGCGAACCTGTGGTTATGTGTTGAGATGTGTATTAACGAAATCCAAAGACTGGAGTGGATCCGACGACATCGAATTTTTCACCTAAAAAAATGTACAGTGTATAGTAAGGATTTTGGAGCCTTTCCATGGCTCATCTTCCAACTGCCACAGCGGCCCAACTAGGCGTACCTACGACCTGTGCGCACCTGTGGTTATGTGTTGAGATGTGTATTAACGAAATCCAAAGACTGGAGTGGATCCGACGACATCGAATTTTTCACCTAAAAAAATGTACAGTGTACAGTAAGGATTTTGGAGCCTTTCCATGGCTCATCTTCCAACTGCCACAGCGGCCCAAATAGGCGCACCTACGACCTGTGCGCACCTGTGGTTATGTGTTGAGATGTGTATTAACGAAATCCAAAGACTGGAGTGGATCCGACGACATCGAATTTTTCACCTAAAAAAATGTACAGTGCATAGTAGGGTTTTTGAGCCTTTCCATGGCTCATCTTCCAACTGCCACAGCGGCCCAACTAGGCGTACCTACGACCTGTGCGCACCTGTGGTTATGTGTTGAGATGTGTATTAACGAAATCCAAAGACTGGAGTGGATCCGACGACATCGAATTTTTCACCTAAAAAAATGTACAGTAAGGAGTAAGGATTTTTTAGCCTTTCCATGGCTCATCTTCCAACTGCCACAGCGGCCCAACTAGGCGTACCTACGACCTGTGCGCACCTGTGGTTATGTGTTGAGATGTGTATTAACGAAATCCAAAGACTGGAGTGGATCCGACGACATCGAATTTTTCACCTAAAAAAATGTACAGTGCATAGTAGGGTTTTTGAGCCTTTCCATGGCTCATCTTCCAACTGCCACAGCGGCCCAACTAGGCGTACCTACGACCTGTGCGCACCTGTGGTTATGTGTTGAGATGTGTATTAACGAAATCCAAAGACTGGAGTGGATCCGACGACATCGAATTTTTCACCTAAAAAAATGTACAGTGTACAGTAAGGATTTTGGAGCCTTTCCATGGCTCATCTTCCAACTGCCACAGCGGCCCAACTAGGCGTACCTACGACCTGTGCGCACCTGTGGTTATGTGTTGAGATGTGTATTAACGAAATCCAAAGACTGGAGTGGAACCGACGACATCGAATTTTTCACCTAAAAAAATGTACAGTGCATAGTAGGGTTTTTGAGCCTTTCCATGGCTCATCTTCCAACTGCCACAGCGGCCCAACTAGGCGTACCTACGACCTGTGCGCACCTGTGGTTATGTGTTGAGATGTGTATTAACGAAATCCAAAGACTGGAGTGGATCCGACGACATCGAATTTTTCACCTAAAAAAATGTACAGTGCATAGTAGGGTTTTTGAGCCTTTCCATGGCTCATCTTCCAACTGCCACAGCGGCCCAACTAGGCGTACCTACGACCTGTGCGCACCTGTGGTTATGTGTTGAGATGTGTATTAACGAAATCCAAAGACTGGAGTGGATCCGACGACATCGAATTTTTCACCTAAAAAAATGTACAGTGTACAGTAAGGATTTTGGAGCCTTTCCATGGCTCATCTTCCAACTGCCACAGCGGCCCAACTAGGCGTACCTACGACCTGTGCGAACCTGTGGTTATGTGTTGAGATGTGTATTAACGAAATCCAAAGACTGGAGTGGATCCGACGACATCGAATTTTTCACCTAAAAAAATGTACAGTGTATAGTAAGGATTTTGGAGCCTTTCCATGGCTCATCTTCCAACTGCCACAGCGGCCCAACTAGGCGTACCTACGACCTGTGCGCACCTGTGGTTATGTGTTGAGATGTGTATTAACGAAATCCAAAGACTGGAGTGGATCCGACGACATCGAATTTTTCACCTAAAAAAATGTACAGTGTACAGTAAGGATTTTGGAGCCTTTCCATGGCTCATCTTCCAACTGCCACAGCGGCCCAAATAGGCGTACCTACGACCTGTGCGCACCTGTGGTTATGTGTTGAGATGTGTATTAACGAAATCCAAAGACTGGAGTGGATCCGACGACATCGAATTTTTCACCTAAAAAAATGTACAGTGCATAGTAGGGTTTTTGAGCCTTTCCATGGCTCATCTTCCAACTGCCACAGCGGCCCAACTAGGCGTACCTACGACCTGTGCGCACCTGTGGTTATGTGTTGAGATGTGTATTAACGAAATCCAAAGACTGGAGTGGATCCGACGACATCGAATTTTTCACCTAAAAAAATGTACAGTAAGGAGTAAGGATTTTTTAGCCTTTCCATGGCTCATCTTCCAACTGCCACAGCGGCCCAACTAGGCGTACCTACGACCTGTGCGCACCTGTGGTTATGTGTTGAGATGTGTATTAACGAAATCCAAAGACTGGAGTGGATCCGACGACATCGAATTTTTCACCTAAAAAAATGTACAGTGCATAGTAGGGTTTTTGAGCCTTTCCATGGCTCATCTTCCAACTGCCACAGCGGCCCAACTAGGCGTACCTACGACCTGTGCGCACCTGTGGTTATGTGTTGAGATGTGTATTAACGAAATCCAAAGACTGGAGTGGATCCGACGACATCGAATTTTTCACCTAAAAAAATGTACAGTGTACAGTAAGGATTTTGGAGCCTTTCCATGGCTCATCTTCCAACTGCCACAGCGGCCCAACTAGGCGTACCTACGACCTGTGCGCACCTGTGGTTATGTGTTGAGATGTGTATTAACGAAATCCAAAGACTGGAGTGGATCCGACGACATCGAATTTTTCACCTAAAAAAATGTACAGTGCATAGTAGGGTTTTTGAGCCTTTCCATGGCTCATCTTCCAACTGCCACAGCGGCCCAACTAGGCGTACCTACGACCTGTGCGCACCTGTGGTTATGTGTTGAGATGTGTATTAACGAAATCCAAAGACTGGAGTGGATCCGACGACATCGAATTTTTCACCTAAAAAAATGTACAGTGCATAGTAGGGTTATTGAGCCTTTCCATGGCTCATCTTCCAACTGCCACAGCGGCCCAACTAGGCGTACCTACGACCTGTGCGCACCTGTGGTTATGTGTTGAGATGTGTATTAACGAAATCCAAAGACTGGAGTGGATCCGACGACATCGAATTTTTCACCTAAAAAAATGTACAGTGTATAGTAAGGATTTTGGAGCCTTTCCATGGCTCATCTTCCAACTGCCACAGCGGCCCAACTAGGCGTACCTACGACCTGTGCGCACCTGTGGTTATGTGTTGAGATGTGTATTAACGAAATCCAAAGACTGGAGTGGATCCGACGACATCGAATTTTTCACCTAAAAAAATGTACAGTGCATAGTAGGGTTTTTGAGCCTTTCCATGGCTCATCTTCCAACTGCCACAGCGGCCCAACTAGGCGTACCTACGACCTGTGCGCACCTGTGGTTATGTGTTGAGATGTGTATTAACGAAATCCAAAGACTGGAGTGGATCCGACGACATCGAATTTTTCACCTAAAAAAATGTACAGTAAGGAGTAAGGATTTTTTAGCCTTTCCATGGCTCATCTTCCAAATGCCACAGCGGCCCAACTAGGCGTACCTACGACCTGTGCGCACCTGTGGTTATGTGTTGAGATGTGTATTAACGAAATCCAAAGACTGGAGTGGATCCGACGACGTCGAATTTTTCACCTAAAAAAATGTACAGTGTATAGTAAGGATTTTGGAGCCTTTCCATGGCTCATCTTCCAACTGCCACAGCGGCCCAACTAGGCGTACCTACGACCTGTGAGCACCTGTGGTTATGTGTTGAGATGTGTGTTAACGAAATCCAAAGACTGGAGTGGATCCGACGACATCGAATTTTTCACCTAAAAAAATGTACAGTAAGGAGTAAGGATTTTTTAGCCTTTCCATGGCTCATCTTCCAACTGCCACAGCGGCCCAACTAGGCGTACCTACGACCTGTGCGCACCTGTGGTTATGTGTTGAGATGTGTATTAACGAAATCCAAAGACTGGAGTGGATCCGACGACATCGAATTTTTCACCTAAAAAAATGTACAGTAAGGAGTAAGGATTTTTTAGCCTTTCCATGGCTCATCTTCCAACTGCCACAGCGGCCCAACTAGGCGTACCTACGACCTGTGCGCACCTGTGGTTATGTGTTGAGATGTGTATTAACGAAATCCAAAGACTGGAGTGGATCCGACGACATCGAACTTTTCACCTAAAAAAATGTACAGTGTATAGTAAGGATTTTGGAGCCTTTCCATGGCTCATCTTCCAACTGCCACAGCGGCCCAACTAGGCGTACCTACGACCTGTGCGCACCTGTGGTTATGTGTTGAGATGTGTATTAACGAAATCCGAAGACTGGAGTGGATCCGACGACATCGAATTTTTCACCTAAAAAAATGGGATTTTGGAGCCTTTCCATGGCTCATCTTCCAACTGCCACAGCGGCCCAACTAGGCGTACCTACGACCTGTGCGCACCTGTGGTTATGTGTTGAGATGTGTATTAACGAAATCCAAAGACTGAAGTGGATCCGACGAGATCGAATTTTTCACCTAAAAAAATGTACAGTGTATAGTAAGGATTTTGGAGCCTTTCCATGGCTCATCTTCCAACTGCCACACATCTTCCAACTGCCACAGCGGCCCAACTAGGCGTACCTACGACCTGTGCGCACCTGTGGTTATGTGTTGAGATGTGTATTAACGAAATCCAAAGACTGGAGTGGATCCGACGACATCGAATTTTTCACCTAAAAAAATGTACAGTGCATAGTAGGGTTTTTGAGCCTTTCCATGGCTCATCTTCCAACTGCCACAGCGGCCCAACTAGGCGTACCTACGACCTGTGCGCACCTGTGGTTATGTGTTGAGATGTGTATTAACGAAATCCAAAGACTGGAGTGGATCCGACGACATCGAATTTTTCACCTAAAAAAATGTACAGTAAGGAGTAAGGATTTTTTAGCCTTTCCATGGCTCATCTTCCAACTGCCACAGCGGCCCAACTAGGCGTACCTACGACCTGTGCGCACCTGTAGTTATGTGTTGAAATGTGTATTAACGAAATCCAAAGACTGGAGTGGATCCGACGACATCGAATTTTTCACCTAAAAAAATGTACAGTGCATAGTAGGGTTTTTGAGCCTTTCCATGGCTCATCTTCCAACTGCCACAGCGGCCCAACTAGGCGTACCTACGACCTGTGCGCACCTGTGGTTATGTGTTGAGATGTGTATTAACGAAATCCAAAGACTGGAGTGGATCCGACGACATCGAATTTTTCACCTAAAAAAATGTACAGTAAGGAGTAAGGATTTTTTAGCCTTTCCATGGCTCATCTTCCAACTGCCACAGCGGCCCAACTAGGCGTACCTACGACCTGTGCGCACCTGTGGTTATGTGTTGAGATGTGTATTAACGAAATCCAAAGACTGGAGTGGATCCGACGACGTCGAATTTTTCACCTAAAAAAATGTACAGTGTATAGTAAGGATTTTGGAGCCTTTCCATGGCTCATCTTCCAACTGCCACAGCGGCCCAACTAGGCGTACCTACGACCTGTGAGCACCTGTGGTTATGTGTTGAGATGTGTGTTAACGAAATCCAAAGACTGGAGTGGATCCGACGACATCGAATTTTTCACCTAAAAAAATGTACAGTAAGGAGTAAGGATTTTTTAGCCTTTCCATGGCTCATCTTCCAACTGCCACAGCGGCCCAACTAGGCGTACCTACGACCTGTGCGCACCTGTGGTTATGTGTTGAGATGTGTATTAACGAAATCCAAAGACTGGAGTGGATCCGACGACATCGAATTTTTCACCTAAAAAAATGTACAGTGTATAGTAGGGTTTTTGAGCCTTTCCATGGCTCATCTTCCAACTGCCACAGCGGCCCAACTAGGCGTACCTACGACCTGTGCGCACCTGTGGTTATGTGTTGAGATGTGTATTAACGAAATCCAAAGACTGAAGTGGATCCGACGAGATCGAATTTTTCACCTAAAAAAATGTACAGTGTATAGTAAGGATTTTGGAGCCTTTCCATGGCTCATCTTCCAACTGCCACACATCTTCCAACTGCCACAGCGGCCCAACTAGGCGTACCTACGACCTGTGCGCACCTGTGGTTATGTGTTGAGATGTGTATTAACGAAATCCAAAGACTGGAGTGGATCCGACGACATCGATTTTTTCACCTAAAAAAATGTACAGTGTATAGTAAGGATTTTGGAGCCTTTCCATGGCTCATCTTCCAACTGCCGCAGCGGCCCAACTAGGCGTACCTACGACCTGTGCGCACCTGTGGTTATGTGTTGAGATGTGTATTAACGAAATCCAAAGACTGGAGTGGATCCGACGACATCGAATTTTTCACCTAAAAAAATGTACAGTGTATAGTAAGGATTTTGGAGCCTTTCCATGGCTCATCTTCCAACTGCCACAGCGGCCCAACGACCTGTGCGCACCTGTGGTTATGTGTTGAGATGTGTATTAACGAAATCCAAAGACTGGAGTGGATCCGACGACATCGAATTTTTAACCTAAAAAAATGTACAGTGTGTAGTAAGGATTTTGGAGCCTTTTCATGGCTCATCTTCCAACTGCCACAGCGGCCCAACTAGGCGTACCTACGACCTGTGAGCACCTGTGGTTATGTGTTGAGATGTGTGTTAACGAAATCCAAAGACTGGAGTGGATCCGACGACATCGAATTTTTCACCTAAAAAAATGTACAGTGTATAGTAAGGATTTTGGAGCCTTTCCATGGCTCATCTTCCAACTGCCACAGCGGCCCAACTAGGCGTACCTACGACCTGTGCGCACCTGTGGTTATGTGTTGAGATGTGTATTAACGAAATCCAAAGACTGGAGTGGATCCGACGACATCGAATTTTTCACCTAAAAAAATGTACAGTGTGTAGTAAGGATTTTGGAGCCTTTCCATGGCTCATCTTCCAACTGCCACAGCGGCCCAACGACCTGTGCGCACCTGTGGTTATGTGTTGAGATGTGTATTAACGAAATCCAAAGACTGGAGTGGATCCGACGACATCGAATTTTTCACCTAAAAAAATGTACAGTGTGTAGTAAGGATTTTGGAGCCTTTTCATGGCTCATCTTCCAACTGCCACAGCGGCCCAACTAGGCGTACCTACGACCTGTGAGCACCTGTGGTTATGTGTTGAGATGTGTGTTAACGAAATCCAAAGACTGGAGTGGATCCGACGACATCGAATTTTTCACCTAAAAAAATGTACAGTAAGGATTTTGGAGCCTTTTCATGGCTCATCTTCCAACTGCCACAGCGGCCCAACTAGGCGTACCTACGACCTGTGCGCACCTGTGGTTATGTGTTGAGATGTGTATTAACGAAATCCAAAGACTGGAGTGGATCCGACGACATCGAATTTTTCACCTAAAAAAATGTACAGTAAGGAGTAAGGATTTTTTAGCCTTTCCATGGCTCATCTTCCAACTGCCACAGCGGCCCAACTAGGCGTACCTACGACCTGTGCGCACCTGTGGTTATGTGTTGAGATGTGTATTAACGAAATCCAAAGACTGGAGTGGATCCGACGACATCGAATTTTTCACCTAAAAAAATGTACAGTGCATAGTAGGGTTTTTGAGCCTTTCCATGGCTCATCTTCCAACTGCCACAGCGGCCCAACTAGGCGTACCTACGACCTGTGCGCACCTGTGGTTATGTGTTGAGATGTGTATTAACGAAATCCAAAGACTGGAGTGGATCCGACGACATCGAATTTTTCACCTAAAAAAATGTACAGTGTATAGTAAGGATTTTGGAGCCTTTCCATGGCTCATCTTCCAACTGCCACAGCGGCCCAACTAGGCGTACCTACGACCTGTGCGCACCTGTGGTTATGTGTTGAGATGTGTATTAACGAAATCCAAAGACTGGAGTGGATCCGACGACGTCGAATTTTTCACCTAAAAAAATGTACAGTGTATAGTAAGGATTTTGGAGCCTTTCCATGGCTCATCTTCCAACTGCCACAGCGGCCCAACTAGGCGTACCTACGACCTGTGAGCACCTGTGGTTATGTGTTGAGATGTGTGTTAACGAAATCCAAAGACTGGAGTGGATCCGACGACATCGAATTTTTCACCTAAAAAAATGTACAGTAAGGAGTAAGGATTTTTTAGCCTTTCCATGGCTCATCTTCCAACTGCCACAGCGGCCCAACTAGGCGTACCTACGACCTGTGCGCACCTGTGGTTATGTGTTGAGATGTGTATTAACGAAATCCAAAGACTGGAGTGGATCCGACGACATCGAATTTTTCACCTAAAAAAATGTACAGTAAGGAGTAAGGATTTTTTAGCCTTTCCATGGCTCATCTTCCAACTGCCACAGCGGCCCAACTAGGCGTACCTACGACCTGTGCGCACCTGTGGTTATGTGTTGAGATGTGTATTAACGAAATCCAAAGACTGGAGTGGATCCGACGACATCGAATTTTTCACCTAAAAAAATGTACAGTGTATAGTAAGGATTTTGGAGCCTTTCCATGACTCATCTTCCAACTGCCACAGCGGCCCAACTAGGCATACCTACGCCCTGTGCGCACCTGTGGTTATGTGTTGAGATGTGTATTAACGAAATCCAAAGACTGGAGTGGATCCGACGACATCGAATTTTTAACCTAAAAAAATGTACAGTGTATAGTAAGGATTTTGGAGCCTTTCCATGGCTCATCTTCCAACTGCCACAGCGGCCCAACTATGCGTACCTACGACCTGTGCGCACCTGTGGTTATGTGTTGAGATGTGTATTAACGAAATCCAAAGACTGGAGTGGATCCGACGACATCGAACTTTTCACCTAAAAAAATGTACAGTGTATAGTAAGGATTTTGGAGCCTTTCCATGGCTCATCTTCCAACTGCCACAGCGGCCCAACTAGGCGTACCTACGACCTGTGCGCACCTGTGGTTATGTGTTGAGATGTGTATTAACGAAATCCAAAGACTGGAGTGGATCCGACGACATCGAATTTTTCACCTAAAAAAATGGGATTTTGGAGCCTTTCCATGGCTCATCTTCCAACTGCCACAGCGGCCCAACTAGGCGTACCTACGACCTGTGCGCACCTGTGGTTATGTGTTGAGATGTGTATTAACGAAATCCAAAGACTGGAGTGGATCCGACGAGATCGAATTTTTCACCTAAAAAAATGTACAGTGTATAGTAAGGATTTTGGAGCCTTTCCATGGCTCATCTTCCAACTGCCACACATCTTCCAACTGCCACAGCGGCCCAACTAGGCGTACCTACGACCTGTGCGCACCTGTGGTTATGTGTTGAGATGTGTATTAACGAAATCCAAAGACTGGAGTGGATCCGACGACATCGATTTTTTCACCTAAAAAAATGTACAGTGTATAGTAAGGATTTTGGAGCCTTTCCATGGCTCATCTTCCAACTGCCGCAGCGGCCCAACTAGGCGTACCTACGACCTGTGCGCACCTGTGGTTATGTGTTGAGATGTGTATTAACGAAATCCAAAGACTGGAGTGGATCCGACGACATCGAATTTTTCACCTAAAAAAATGTACAGTGTATAGTAAGGATTTTGGAGCCTTTCCATGGCTCATCTTCCAACTGCCACAGCGGCCCAACTAGGCGTACCTACGACCTGTGCGCACCTGTGTTTATGTGTCGAGATGTGTATTAACGAAATCCAAAGACTGGAGTGGATCCGACGACATCGAATTTTTCACCTAAAAAAATGCCTTTCCATGGCTCATCTTCCAACTGCCACAGCGGCCCAACTAGGCGTACCTACGACCTGTGCGCACCTGTGGTTATGTGTTGAGATGTGTATTAACGAAATCCAAAGACTGGAGTGGATCCGACGACATCGAATTTTTCACCTAAAAAAATGTACAGTGTGTAGTTTGAAGCCTTTCCATGGCTCATCTTCCAACTGCCACAGCGGCCCAACGACCTGTGCGCACCTGTGGTTATGTGTTGAGATGTGTATTAACGAAATCCAAAGACTGGAGTGGATCCGACGACATCGAATTTTTCACCTAAAAAAATGTACAGTGTGTAGTAAGGATTTTGGAGCCTTTTCATGGCTCATCTTCCAACTGCCACAGCGGCCCAACTAGGCGTACCTACGACCTGTGAGCACCTGTGGTTATGTGTTGAGATGTGTGTTAACGAAATCCAAAGACTGGAGTGGATCCGACGACATCGAATTTTTCACCTAAAAAAATGTACAGTGTGTAGTAAGGATTTTGGAGCCTTTTCATGGCTCATCTTCCAACTGCCACAGCGGCCCAACTAGGCGTACCTACGACCTGTGCGCACCTGTGGTTATGTGTTGAGATGTGTATTAACGAAATCCAAAGACTGGAGTGGATCCGAAGACATCGAATTTTTCACTTAAAAAAATGTACAGTGTATAGTAAGGATTTTGGAGCCTTTCCATGGCTCATCTTCCAACTGCCACAGCGGCCCAACTAGGCGTACCTACGACCTGTGCGCACCTGTGGTTATGTGTTGAGATATGTATTAACGAAATCCAAAGACTGGAGTGGATCCGACGACATCGAATTTTTCACCTAAAAAAATGTACAGTGTATAGTAAGGATTTTGGAGCCTTTCCATGGCTCATATTCCAACTGCCACAGCGGCCCAACTAGGCGTACCTACGACCTGTGCGCACCAGTGGTTATGTGTTGAGATGTGTATTAACGAAATTCAAAGACAGGAGTGGATCCGACGACATCGAATTTTTCACCTAAAAAAATGTACAGTGTATAGTAAGGATTTTGGAGCCTTTCCATGGCTTATCTTCCAACTGCCACAGCGGCCCAACTAGGCGTACCTGCGACCTGTGCTCACCTGTGTTTATGTGTTGAGATGTGTATTAACGAAATCCAAAGACTGGAGTGGATTAGACGACATCGAATTTTTCACCTAAAAAAATGTACAGTGTATAGTAAGGATTTTGGAGCCTTTCCATGGCTCATCTTCCAACTGCCACAGCGGCCCAACTAGGCGTACCTACGACCTGTGCGCACCTGTGGTTATGTGTTGAGATGTGTATTAACGAAATCCAAAGACTGGAGTGGATCCGACGACATCGAATTTTTCACCTAAAAAAATGTACAGTAAGAATTTTGGAGCCTTTCCATGGCTCATCTTCCAACTGCCACAGCGGCCCAACTAGGCGTACCTACGACCTGTGCGCACCTGTGGTTATGTGTTGAGATGTGTATTAACGAAATTCAAAGACTGGAGTGGATCCGACGACATCGAATTTTTCACCTAAAAAAATGTACAGTGTATAGTAAGGATTTTGGAGCCTTTCCATGGCTCATCTTCCAACTGCCACAGCGGCCCAACTAGGCGTACCTACGACCTGTGCGCACCTGTGGTTATGTGTTGAGATGTGTATTAACGAAATCCAAAGACTGGAGTGGAGCCGACGACATCGAATTTTTCACCTAAAAAAATGTACAGTAAGGATTTTGGAGCCTTTCCATGGCTCATTTTCCAACTGCCACAGCGGCCCAACTAGGCGTACCTACGACCTGTGCGCGCCTGTGTTTATGTGTTGAGATGTGTATTAACGAAATCCAAAGACTGGAGTGGATCCGACGACATCGAATTTTTCACCTAAAAAAATGTACAGTAAGGATTTTGGAGCCTTTCCATGGCTCATCTTCCAACTGCCACAGCGGCCCAACTAGGCGTACCTACGACCTGTGCGCACCTGTGGTTATGTGTTGAGATGTGTATTAACGAAATCCAAAGACTGGAGTGGATCCGACGACATCGAATTTTTCACCTAAAAAAATGTACAGTGTATAGTAAGGATTTTGGAGCCTTTCCATGGCTCATCTTCCAACTGCCACAGCGGCCATGTGGTTATGTGTTGAGATGTGTATTAACAAAATTCAAAGACTGGAGTGGATCCGACGACATCGAATTTTTCACCTAAAAAAATTTACAGTGTATAGTAAGGATTTTTGAGCCTTTCCATGGCTCATCTTCCAACTGCCACAGCGGCCCAACTTGGCGTACCTACGACCTGTGCGCACCTGTGGTTATGTGTTGAGATATGTATTAACGAAATCCAAAGACTGGAGCGGATCCGACGACATCGAATTTTTCACCTAAAAAAATGTACAGTGTATAGTAAGGATTTTGGAGCCTTTCCATGGCTCATCTTCCAACTGCCACAGCGGCCCAACTAGGCGTACCTACGATCTGTGCGCACCTGTGGTTATGTGTTGAGATGTGTATTAACGAAATTCAAAGACTGGAGTGGATCCGACGACATCGAATTTTTCACCTAAAAAAATGTACAGTGTATAGTAAGGATTTTGGAGCCTTTCCATGGCTCATCTTCCAACTGCCACAACGGCCCAACTAGGCGTACCTACGACCTGTGCGCACCTGTGGTTATGTGTTGAGATGTGTATTAACGAAATCCAAAGACTGGAGTGGATCCGACGACATCGAATTTTTCACCTAAAAAAATGTACAGTGTATAGTAAGGATTTTGGAGCCTTTCCATGGCTCATCTTCCAACTGCCACAGCGGCCCTGTGGTTATGTGTTGAGATGTGTATTAACGAAATTCAAAGACTGGAGTGGATCCGACGACATCGAATTTTTCACCTATAAAAATTTACAGTGTATAGTAAGGATTTTGGAGCCTTTCCATGGCTCATGTTCCAACTGCCACAGCGGCCCAACTAGGCGTACCTACGACCTGTGCGCACCTGTGGTTATGTGTTGAGATATGTATTAACGAAATCCAAAGACTGGAGTGGATCCGACGACATCGAATTTTTCACCTAAAAAAATGTACAGTGTATAGTAAGGATTTTGGAGCCTTTCCATGGCTCATCTTCCAACTGACACAGCGGCCCAACTAGGCGTACCTACGACCTGTGCGCACCTGTGTTTATGTGTTGAGATGTGTATTAACGAAATCCAAAGACTGGAGTGGATCCGACGACATCGAATTTTTCACCTAAAAAAATGTACAGTGTATAGTAATGATTTTGGAGCCTTTCCATGGCTCATCTTCCAACTGCCACAGCGGCCCAACTAGGCGTACCTACGACCTGTGCGCACCTGTGGTTATGTGTTGAGATATGTATTAACGAAATCCAAAGACTGGAGTGGATCCGACGACATCGAATTTTTCACCTAAAAAAATGTACAGTGTATAGTAAGGATTTTGGAGCCTTTCCATGGCTCATCTTCCAACTGCCACAGCGGCCCAACTAGGCGTACCTACGACCTGTGCGCACCTGTGGTTATGTGTTGAGATGTGTATTAACGAAATCCAAAGACTGGAGTGGATCCGACGACATCGAATTTTTCACCTAAAAAAATGTACAGTGTATAGTAAGGATTTTGGAGCCTTTCCATGGCTCATCTTCCAACTGCCACAACGGCCCAACTAGGCGTACCTACGACCTGTGCGCACCTGTGGTTATGTGTTGAGATGTGTATTAACGAAATCCAAAGACTGGAGTGGATCCGACGACATCGAATTTTTCACCTAAAAAAATGTACAGTGTATAGTAAGGATTTTGGAGCCTTTCCATGGCTCATCTTCCAACTGCCACAGCGGCCCTGTGGTTATGTGTTGAGATGTGTATTAACGAAATTCAAAGACTGGAGTGGATCCGACGACATCGAATTTTTCACCTATAAAAATTTACAGTGTATAGTAAGGATTTTGGAGCCTTTCCATGGCTCATGTTCCAACTGCCACAGCGGCCCAACTAGGCGTACCTACGACCTGTGCGCACCTGTGGTTATGTGTTGAGATATGTATTAACGAAATCCAAAGACTGGAGTGGATCCGACGACATCGAATTTTTCACCTAAAAAAATGTACAGTGTATAGTAAGGATTTTGGAGCCTTTCCATGGCTCATCTTCCAACTGACACAGCGGCCCAACTAGGCGTACCTACGACCTGTGCGCACCTGTGTTTATGTGTTGAGATGTGTATTAACGAAATCCAAAGACTGGAGTGGATCCGACGACATCGAATTTTTCACCTAAAAAAATGTACAGTGTATAGTAATGATTTTGGAGCCTTTCCATGGCTCATCTTCCAACTGCCACAGCGGCCCAACTAGGCGTACCTACGACCTGTGCGCACCTGTGGTTATGTGTTGAGATATGTATTAACGAAATCCAAAGACTGGAGTGGATCCGACGACATCGAATTTTTCACCTAAAAAAATGTACAGTGTATAGTAAGGATTTTGGAGCCTTTCCATGGCTCATCTTCCAACTGCCACAGCGGCCCAACTAGGCGTACCTACGACCTGTGCGCACCTGTGGTTATGTGTTGAGATGTGTATTAACGAAATCCAAAGACTGGAGTGGATCCGACGACATCGAATTTTTCACCTAAAAAAATGTACAGTAAGGATTTTGGAGCCTTGCCATGGCTTATCTTCCAACTGCCACAGCGGCCCAACTAGGCGTACCTACGATCTGTGCGCACCTGTGGTTATGTGTTGAGATGTGTATTAACGAAATCCAAAGACTGGAGTGGATCCGACGACATCGAATTTTTTACTTAAAAAAATGTACAGTGTATAGTAAGGATTTTGGAGCCTTTCCATGGCTCATCTTCCAACTGCCACAGCGGCCCAACTAGGCGTACCTACGATCTGTGCGCACCTGTGGTTATGTGTTGAGATGTGTATTAACGAAATTCAAAGACTGGAGTGGATCCGACGACATCGAATTTTTTACTTAAAAAAATGTACAGTGTATAGTAAGGATTTTAGAGCCTTTCCATGGCTCATCTTCCAACTGCCACAGCGGCCCAACTAGGCGTACCTACGACCTGTGCGCACCTGTGTTTATGTGTTGAGATGTGTATTAACGAAATCCAAAGACTGGAGTGGATCCGACGACATCGAATTTTTCACCTAAAAAAATGTACAGTAAGGATTTTGGAGCCTTTCCATGGCTCATCTTCCAACTGCCACAGCGGCCCAACTAGGCGTACCTACGACCTGTGCGCACCTGTGGTTATGTATTGAGATGTGTATTAACGAAATCCAAAGACTGGAGTGGATCCGGCGACATCGAATTTTTCACTTAAAAAAATGTACAGTGTATAGTAAGGATTTTGGAGCCTTTCCATGGCTCATCTTCCAACTGCCACAGTGGCCCAACTAGGCGTACCTACGACCTGTGCACACCTGTGGTTATGTGTTGAGATGTGTATTAACGAAATCCAAAGACTGGAGTGGATCCGACGACATCGAATTTTTCACCTAAAAAAATGTACAGTAAGGATTTTGGAGCCTTTCCATGGCTCATCTTCCAACTGCCACAGCGGCCCAACTAGGCGTACCTACGATCTGTGCGCACCTGTGGTTATGTGTTGAGATGTGTATTAACGAAATTCAAAGACTGGAGTGGATCCGACGACATCGAATTTTTTACTTAAAAAAATGTACAGTGTATAGTAAGGATTTTAGAGCCTTTCCATGGCTCATCTTCCAACTGCCACAGCGGCCCAACTAGGCGTACCTACGATCTGTGCGCACCAGTGTTTATGTGTTGAGATGTGTATTAACGAAATCCAAAGACTGGAGTGGATCCGACGACATCGAATTTTTCACCTAAAAAAATGTACAGTAAGGATTTTGGAGCCTTTCCATGGCTCATGTTCCAACTGCCACAGCGGCCCAACTAGGCGTACCTATGACCTGTGCGCACCTGTGGTTATGTGTTGAGATGTGTATTAACGAAATCCAAAGACTGGAGTGGATCCGACGACATCGAATTTTTCACTTAAAAAAATGTACAGTGTATAGTAAGGATTTTGGAGCCTTTCCATGGCTCATCTTCCAACTGCCACAGTGGCCCAACTAGGCGTACCTACGACCTGTGCGCACCTGTGGTTATGTGTTGAGATGTGTATTAACGAAATCCAAAGACTGGAGTGGATCCGACGACATCGAATTTTTCACCTAAAAAAATGTACAGTAAGGATTTTGGAGCCTTTCCATGGCTCATCTTCCAACTGCCACAGCGGCCCAACTAGGCGTACCTACGACCTGTGCGCACCTGTGGTTATGTGTTGAGATGTGTATTAACGAAATCCAAAGACTGGAGTGGATCCGGCGACATCGAATTTTTCACTTAAAAAAATGTACAGTGTATAGTAAGGATTTTGGAGCCTTTCCATGGCTCATCTTCCAACTGCCACAGTGGCCCAACTAGGCGTACCTACGACCTGTGCACACCTGTGGTTATGTGTTGAGATGTGTATTAACGAAATCCAAAGACTGGAGTGGATCCGACGACATCGAATTTTTCACCTAAAAAAATGTACAGTAAGGATTTTGGAGCCTTTCCATGGCTCATCTTCCAACTGCCACAGCGGCCCAACTAGGCGTACCTACGATCTGTGCGCACCTGTGGTTATGTGTTGAGATGTGTATTAACGAAATTCAAAGACTGGAGTGGATCCGACGACATCGAATTTTTTACTTAAAAAAATGTACAGTGTATAGTAAGGATTTTAGAGCCTTTCTATGGCTCATCTTCCAACTGCCACAGCGGCCCAACTAGGCGTACCTACGATCTGTGCGCACCAGTGTTTATGTGTTGAGATGTGTATTAACGAAATCCAAAGACTGGAGTGGATCCGACGACATCGAATTTTTCACCTAAAAAAATGTACAGTAAGGATTTTGGAGCCTTTCCATGGCTCATCTTCCAACTGCCACAGCGGCCCAACTAGGCGTACCTACGATCTGTGCGCACCTGTGGTTATGTGTTGAGATGTGTATTAACGAAATTCAAAGACTGGAGTGGATCCGACGACATCGAATTTTTTACTTAAAAAAATGTACAGTGTATAGTAAGGATTTTGGAGCCTTTCCATGGCTCATCTTCCAACTGCCACAGTGGCCCAACTAGGCGTACCTACGACCTGTGCACACCTGTGGTTATGTGTTGAGATGTGTATTAACGAAATCCAAAGACTGGAGTGGATCCGACGACATCGAATTTTTCACCTAAAAAAATGTACAGTGTGTAGTAAGGATTTTGGAGCCTTTCCATGGCTCATGTTCCAACTGCCACAGCGGCCCAACTAGGCGTACCTATGACCTGTGCGCACCTGTGGTTATGTGTTGAGATGTGTATTAACGAAATCCAAAGACTGGAGTGGATCCGACGACATCGAATTTTTCACCTAAAAAAATGTACAGTGTATATTAAGGATTTTGGAGCCTTTCCATGGCTCATCTTCCAACTGACACAGCGGCCCAACTAGGCGTACCTACGATCTGTGCGCACCTGTGTTTATGTGTTGAGATGTGTATTAACGAAATCCAAAGACTGGAGTGGATCCGACGACATCGAATTTTTCACCTAAAAAAATGTACAGTAAGGATTTTGGAGCCTTTCCATGCCTCATCTTCCAACTGCCACAGCGGCCCAACTAGGCGTACCTACGACCTGTGCGCACCTGTGGTTATGTGTTGAGATATGTATTAACGAAATCCAAAGACTGGAGTGGATCCGACGACATCGAATTTTTCACCTAAAAAAATGTACAGTGTATAGTAAGGATTTTGGAGCCTTTCCATGGCTCATCTTCCAACTGCCACAGTGGCCCAACTAGGCGTACCTACGACCTGTGCACACCTGTGGTTATGTGTTGAGATGTGTATTAACGAAATCCAAAGACTGGAGTGGATCCGACGACATCGAATTTTTCACCTAAAAAAATGTACAGTAAGGATTTTGGAGCCTTTCCATGGCTCATCTTCCAACTGCCACAGCGGCCCAACTAGGCGTACCTACGACCTGTGCGCACCTGTGGTTATGTGTTGAGATGTGTATTAACGAAATCCAAAGACTGGAGTGGATCCGACGACATCGAATTTTTCACTTAAAAAAATGTACAGTGTATAGTAAGGATTTTAGAGCCTTTCCATGGCTCATCTTCCAACTGCCACAGTGGCCCAACTAGGCGTACCTACGACCTGTGCACACCTGTGGTTATGTGTTGAGATGTGTATTAACGAAATCCAAAGACTGGAGTGGATCCGACGACATCGAATTTTTCACCTAAAAAAATGTACAGTGTATAGTAAGGATTTTGGAGCCTTTCCATGGCTCATTTTCCAACTGCCACAGCGGCCCAACTACGCGTACCTACGACCTGTGCGCACCTGTGTTTATGTGATGAGATGTGTATTAACGAAATCCAAAGACTGGAGTGGATCCGACGACATCGAATTTTTCACCTAAAAAAATGTGCAGTAAGGATTTTGGAGCCTTTCCATGGCTCATGTTCCAACTGCCACAGCGGCCCAACTAGGCGTACCTATGACCTGTGCGCACCTGTGGTTATGTGTTGAGATGTGTATTAACGAAATCCAAAGACTGGAGTGGATCCGACGACATCGAATTTTTCACTTAAAAAAATGTACAGTGTATAGTAAGGATTTTGGAGCCTTTCCATGGCTCATCTTCCAACTGCCACAGTGGCCCAACTAGGCGTACCTACGACCTGTGCACACCTGTGGTTATGTGTTGAGATGTGTATTAACGAAATCCAAAGACTGGAGTGGATCCGACGACATCGAATTTTTCACCTAAAAAAATGTACAGTGTATAGTAAGGATTTTGGAGCCTTTCCATGGCTCATCTTCCAACTGCCACAGCGGCCCAACTAGGCGTACCTACGACCTGTGCGCACCTGTGTTTATGTGTTGAGATGTGTATTAACGAAATCCAAAGACTGGAGTGGATCCGACGACATCGAATTTTTCACCTAAAAAAATGTACAGTAAGGATTTTGGAGCCTTTCCATGGCTCATGTTCCAACTGCCACAGCGGCCCAACTAGGCGTACCTATGACCTGTGCGCACCTGTGGTTATGTGTTGAGATGTGTATTAACGAAATCCAAAGACTGGAGTGGATCCGACGACATCGAATTTTTCACCTAAAAAAATGTACAGTGTGTAGTAAGGATTTTGGAGCCTTTTCATGGCTCATCTTCCAACTGCCACAGCGGCCCAACTAGGCGTACCTACGACCTGTGCGCACCTGTGGTTATGTGTTGAGATATGTATTAACGAAATCCAAAGACGAGTGGATCAGACGACATCGAATTTTTCACCTAAAAAAATTGACAGTAAGGATTTTGTAGCCTTTCATGGCTCATCTTCCAACTGCCACAGCGGCCGAACTAGGCTTACCTACGACCTGTGTACACCTGTGGTTATGTGTTTCGATGTGTATTATCGAAATCCAAGGACTGGATTGAATCCGACGACATCGAATTTTTCACCTAAAAAATCCACAGTGTATAGTAAATATTTGGAGCCTTTTCCCGGTTCAATTTCCAACAGCCACAGCTGGCCAACTAGGCTACCTAGGACCTCTGTACTCCTGTGGGTAAGTGCTCTGGTGTCTATTAATCGAAGCAGATACATTTGGAGTGAATCCGACGACATCGAATTTTTCACCTAAAACAATCCACAGTGTATAGTAAGGATTTTTCAGCCATTCCTGGATCATCTTCCTGTAATCTGTGTGAAGATCTTTCAAAGTCCATGAGTGGCGCCCGGAGTTTGGAGTGTTATACTGCTTCTATTTGTAATTTTATATACTCTACTAATCTGATGTGGATGTCATCAAACCGAAATGTTTTCAATCGCGAGTGGACAAACATAGCGACACGGTGACTCAGGACGTCAACCTCAGAAACGGATTGTTATCCAAATAATCAAAACGTTTAGGTCAGATGGAATGACAAATGTGCCACCCACCCAGAGCTTCCTGCAATTTATATCACTTTTCTCCGTCGGTAAAAAAGCAACGACCGTTTAAGTATAAATATGCTCCATCTGCGTATCAGATGTCTCACCCTGCGGCCAGGTCTTATCCAATTGCATTCTGCCATCCAGCAACAGGTGGACCGCAAGCACTCTCCACAAGCAATTCTCATATTTTTTGTTTCTTGTCGTAGTTGTCTAGACACAGACAAATACGCGTCATATTTCAAGGATTCATAATCCGCTGTCCTTACACAAGACAAGACGTCTCTGGAATAAGGGTCAACAGGGTGCACAATGTACGAGGAATCACTGCTTGGATTTACATTCGCCCATCCATCAGGAAAGCCAGTGAATTCACATACTGTGTGGTTGCCACTTCTTGTTGCAGATACAATTCCAATTTGCTAGTCCTCTCCGTTCCTGACTAATCATAGCACAATGGCACACCCACTCTCCCGCACTCCACCGCCGCGCCGGCTTAATGTCCAAAGACTACGCTATTGGATTGAAGTGTAAACATTCGGTAGTCCATTTGAAGTTCTTGAGTCGGACGTGAGATAATTACGAAATGTCCATCCACGACCAGTGTTGAATGTGGGGCTGCCGCGTCGTGAGACCTGATGCTGAATGGACATTGATTTCATTTTGTTTATTGGCTCGCCGTCACTTCGGCGAGTGTAATTGGATTTATACTCTCGCTCCGAAGAGGCTGTCATCCGTGTCTGGAACTCCGGGTCAATGCGTTTCATTATTCCGTTCAGCGAAAGGAAATGGTCGGTGTGACTAAGGGTGGCAAGCGGTTTTTGAGTCTTCCGCTTTCATGTGATTTACGATTGCCAGCAAAATTTTGTAATAAAAAAAACTTTACCTATTTCCGGACGAACTTCAAATGTTTATTTCATTTGTGGGAGTTTTCGCAATGAAACTGCTCTCGAGTGCCAACACAATCACGAGGTTTCTTATCGTGCAGAGCATGTAGTTCCATGTATGGTGAAGCGAGAGCAAAGATCCATAAAAATGGTTCGAGACGAAAACGTGGTCTGGGTTTGTATCGAAATCACGAAAAATCCGTGGTTAGGGATGCCATCCAGAGCTATGTAGGAATGAATGCGTAACAGTATAACTCATTTCGCGCTAGCTTATCACATGCGAGAACTGCATTCTGGATTTCCAGAGCTTCTGTTTCTGTATTTGCATTTATCTTGTTGTCATAAGTTGAATCCATTGATAATTAATTTATGTCCAGGTCTTCATTAAATGCCTCTTAAATGAAATACGCACTCCTGTACGATGACTGTTCGATAGATATGTCGGACTTGACTTTGAAACGAAGTTATTGTTTATGTTCTCACAATTGAACACATATTTAAACGTAGCCTCATTTCAGCGTTATACACTCATCCAAACGATGTTCCAACTTATTTAAACCTCCCAGCCAGATATATCTGGTTCTGGATATCTGGTTCTACTCATTGACAGATTTCTCACTCCTTGGTGATATTTTCTTACGTGTTTTAATCGAATCAGATACACTTGGGGGCATTTGAGAAAAAATATAAAGTTTTTGTCATTTTCCTAGTTAATTTTCCAACTGCCTCAGCGGCTCAAGTAGACCTACCTATGACTTTGTTTTGGATAAAGACCAATTTGATATCAAGAACAAACATGGTCAAATGTTCTGACAGCCAGTTAGCGAAATATTGTCTGGACAGAGTCCCATTCCCGGCACTCTGTGACATTCCATGAGTGGAGGGGACCTGCAATTGTATGCCAATTCCGAATGACGAAGTTGAAGATGGAGCCGTGAATTATGAAAGTTTCTTGTATCGGAAATCGAAACCAGCACCCTCAACTTAAGAGCTCTAGTGCGTTTTGTACATACGAGCAGATGGGTCACTATTACCCCTTATGATTTTACAATGCTATGCTCGAAACACATCTATTTCACAAGCGAGAAATATCAACTTGGTCTGAAAGATGTTGATGCACCCCCCAACTCATTGTGTCTGTCAATGTCACATGCATTCCCCGTGGGCATCTGTCTAGTCAACCCATCCAAATATACAAAAACGATTACGCGTTCTTCAACACACGCCATTCAGATAAACAAAAGCAATTCATTTCCTTCTTTCTGTCAAAGGGGTACAGTTTCTGTTGTTTTCATTTCCATTTCCAATAACACTTGTCAGTGCACATCAGTCGCACGTTGCCCCGCATAGTTGACACAGCAAGCAATACACCAAACAAACCTCAAAGCGCCTGTCACACGGGAAATGTAACGCTTCCGCCAGGCGACGTTTCCCTGTCAATCAAGTTCGAGTTTATTTTCGAATTTCATCTCAACGCAGCGCAGCGTTTACGAAACTTCAAACACTGCTGTCAATCCTCTACACCCTGCTGTCAATAGCGCCATTGCCACCGTTGTTCAAATAAATTCTTCTCGTCACAAAGTTTCCGCTGACAAAGCGACGCCCCAACTTGTTTACAGCGCCAATTCCAAGTTGACTAATGCTAGGGAAACATTCTAAACAAATACATGCGTCCAGCGAGGTGACCATGAGCAGACATCGTGCCCGGTCAAGGTTGGTGTCTCTGACCTTTGAATGCAGTATCTGCGGCTGCAGCAGTGCTCATAGAACCGTACCCGACCATTGGAGTGAACATAGCTTATATTGTTCGAGCTTATCCTCAAATCCAACTGATGCCTGATTTATTGGGCCCTGAACCGAGCACACCCTTAATAGACAAAACGTGCTGTGAAAACTCCCTTCCATCTGACCGAACTTGGACTTGCAGACGTCCACTGCAAACGAGATAAAAACATCCCAGACACGTGTAGTACTTTTTCGGAGCACAGGCCGTGCCTGGATGCGTTCACTTGGCGGAAGAAAGTGGATACGAATAGTTCGAGGAATCGATTAAGGGTGAAATTGATATCTTTTCACATGATTGCTATCGCCGATGTCTGTGCCCGTTTGCCGCTCGCTTAAGGTATTACATTCAATCAGGATGTTGACACTATCGGTTTTGTGCAGAATTTAACGTCAGCGGGCAGTGGGCGGCGCGCCGTATGTCGGTTGCCGTGTATTTTTGTCGGGCATGACTGTGAGTCTTTCAGCAAAGTCACTGGATGAACATTTCCGTTGAGAAGATGAAAGAAGAGAATCGGAAAGCCAAATGTGTGTTTATACAAGTCTTCGTTTATCGTAGGTTGTTCGGAAACATTTATCACAATGTACTGGCGCTCTGCCGTCGAATGTTTTGCAACATTGTATGGAGAACTGATAAAATGGGATTTCGGGGACTGAAATTGACATTAGTGAGTCAGTCAAACACTCACTAATGTCAATTTCAGTTAAGCCAATAAGGGCATCGTGATTAATCTTTAGTCGGCAGCACCAACCGTAAGTACTGTTAATTCAAAGTAATAATAATTACTGATGGTTACTTAAGGCGGCCCATCCTTCAGTTTCGTTAAGTTTTGCATACTCAAGGGGGAACTAAATCACTGTGACAAGCAATGGTAATCATATTGAATTTTGAAATATTCGGAATAAACCAATTGGCACTTGTAACAAAGCGGTTTAGCTAGGTTATGTTCGCTAAGATTATTCAAAAAGTAGGGACTTAGATATAAGTTTCTACGTATAGCCATATCACTGCACGAACAGAAGAGGTGATGTGTGATCTCTACTCCTCTTCAGTCACGCAAGGCCGATGACAGTCCTGAGTGCATGTCTGCTTGGTCTGAGCAGACATATTGACCATTTCTTTAAAATTGTCCGTTTGCCACATTTCATTTGATCTACGGCGAGTAGTCCCTTCATGCCTTCAGAAGATGGTAGGCTGTTACGAGATGCATAGAGGGCGGAACTCCTGCTCGTGTGAGAGGAGAGGTCATCAGCTTTTAAACTGTTTAGTACGTTGCAGTGTCTCAGCATCCACATAATTTGAACAGACGTTAAAATGCTCAGCCATCGCGTTAAGAAACAGCCGACAGTTAACGGTAGTTTTTGAGTGCAAATTTGATTGCGAAAAATGAATTCATTGCGACTAGTTAAGTCGCCGATGTTGAGTTCTGACCAGTGACCACAGTCGATATGCCTTGATTCTCATAGCTGTACTGCCTACTTACTTCCAAATATCTGTGTTCAGAGGAGGGAGGAGCAGTCAAAATGCTTCTTCGAATCGTCCGAATAGCCAACATCGACTTGGATCACTTCCTTGTTGTAGCGAAGGTATGAACGCGAATGTCGAGAGAACTGCGAATCGCAACTCGCAACTTATTACTATGATCTTTTTCGATGGAGTCTCCCAAAAACTCTCTGTAAGTTCAACGCTGCCTGCCAGGAGCCATTAAATAAGCTGCCACTGATGTGCTGGATTTTAAGGAAAAAAAACTAAAGAAATACCCATGGTTTGACAACGAGTGCACGAAGGCAGCTACAGAGAAGCTGGATGCCTACAAGCCAGTGCTGTGATGAACTACTAAAGCTCTATAGAAACGAAGTGACACGTCTTCTTTGTAGTGCCCGATCGAGATGAAATGTTTGTCAGTAATGTTCTCTTACAGTCGACAAGATCTTTGACCAACTCTTCTTTTCTCGAAACGATGAGCAGATTATTCACACATTCATCTACGCCTACCGCGAAATGTAATGGCCAAAAATTTAATGCCGCAATATTGCTAATTTCCCCATTTATGAGCATTTTTATTGGCACATGCCAAATATTCGCATGCCGCCGCAGGGACCCAATCTTCTGTACGCAGACCTTGGCCATCAACCATCCACTTTATTCATTCACGACCACAGCCACAAGACGCAAAATGCTCGTCAAACGCAACCTCAGAGGGAACACAAATAATAATCCATTTCGTGAGCATACAACAATCAAGTTCGGAATAAGCCATTTCAGATCTGCGCCAAAACATTCACCGCTCTGGGAATACCCAATGCACGCATATAGTAGACGCCGCGCCATGCCCTTCAAGTTTGTGTACTTAACCTAAAAGCATTCACATCAATAGCCTTGTGTGTCCACACTACAGTTGGCAGTTGTGGAAGCTGCCAGAAAGAATATATTACAGTCACCACACAGGAAGTGTGTTCTGCCGTCATATTACAAACATTCCGGTGCACGTTGGTCATTTCCACTGGAATAGCGCGCCCAAGTGTTTGCTCTGCGAGGACATTCATTACACAAATGTGACTGTATTCGTGGGGATTGGCCACGGCAGCAGTACCGTCAGTCGCAACAGACGGCAGAAACACTGTTTGCCAGCCGTTCCCGGAGGACATAACCACGTTCTGTTGATTGCTCTTTATCAGCTGGCGAATTTCCTTCTCAGGAAATCGAAGACGAAGATTTTTAAAAATAATTCACTTAGGGAGCGCAGTGGCGACCATTGTTCGGTAGGATACGAAGCAAACACGGTCAAGGATGCGGGGTGTATTTGTATTTATTCAAAGGAAATCGACTTCGGAATCCTTGCAATGGATTGGTCCCCGCTGAACAACTGCAAATTGTGTCGTCTTTTGTGTGGATTGGTGTGGGTGTGGTGAATGATTGTGGCACTTTCGAATCAATTTACCGTCATTACCTGGCAGTTTTCTTGATTGAACGACTGGTGTAGTGGTTGTTGTTGGTGGCGAGAATAGTTAAGCTGCAGCCATTATTGTGCTTGTTTGCTCATGACTTCTTATTGCAGCGTGCGTAAATACGTAATAATGGAAGGAATTATTAATGGCATCACAAGCAGTCAAAGTGGACAAGTACAATTTGCTCTCAATCTTTTCAAATAGGAACAGCTTGTCTTCTGTGTACCCAAAAGATCCAACAAAGGGATGATAACATGAATAAGCATTTAATTGACTGTAGCGGGTAAGAAGAAATTGACTACTTCAAGCCTGTGGGCTAGGGCGATAGTGCACACAAGTCCAGATCCTGCAAAATAGCCAGCCTTGAGGGCTGGTCCAAGCCCATGATGCTGATCGATTTGTTTGTTTCTTCCTCTTTGGCGTCAAGGAGCCGTCTTTTGAACTGCATCATTTTCATTCCAGCTAGTGATGCCATCTTATGTGCAACAACAATTACGACCCTCTGGGAAAGTGGTTGCTTCCTCTGGTAAGCAGAGCTAAGCCATGTGAATTCTGCTGTCCATCCATGGACAGCTGGCCATTACACCAACTGACAGTTAAGATGGATGACAAAGCTTAGTGGTGTGCCATCCTCAGCAAAGTTCTCCCAGAAATCCAAGTTCGACGTATTTTAAGCAAACACTTAAGGCGCAGTGATTGACGGCCAATTAAAGAAGTACAATACAAACTTGCACAGTCTCGTGTCCGTTTTTCAACCGTCTGCCACCGTCTGTGTCTTGGCCAAGTGTCATGTGCAGTGCATCTCTGCCGCTGTTCATTTGAACAGCGTTGGGTTCGTCGAATCAGAATCACTGTTTAACGTCATCGTGGTATAAGAAACAAATGATTTATGACCGCATCGACGAACGAGATCTCCAATCAATCATGGCGCCTTCTTCCGGCATTCCTGCTGCTGACATATGAGCACTTTGCCACCCGCTGAGATACTAACAACTTTCGTAATGTCATGGATTTTAAAAGCGTTCTCTAACGAATTGAAAGCCATACGGTTCAGTCGGTGGGTTGAAAGTTGAATAACTTAAGTGATTCGTGGTGTTGCCTGGGGGCTCATTGACTCTTGACTGCACAGTTCGGTGGGGCATAATAGAAAGCAATTTTTCATGTTTCAGGTCGACTTTTAAATGATAGACATGTTTGTAATTTATAATTGATTCGTCGGATATGTAGGCTTTAACATTATGTATGGAATATGATGCCGATCCATCTAAAAAAAATGTAATATTGTGATTTGTGAACCTCAATGGGATACAAAGAATGACATGCATAGGTACACCAGGGGCGATAAGGGCAACCCCTTCAGACGATCTGAGAGTCATGCTGCCTTCTTCTAGCTATCGAATTCCATATTGAAAATCAGAGAGTCTCGCTCAATACCATATCGTCACAGTTGCATCCTGGATTCAATACCGAATGAAATCATACGGCTTCGAACGGACTACATTCCACCTAAGTTAGATTTTTCATAATATGTCAACGTGCACCTCCCTACTAAAGCAGCCTGGGGTAACAAGCCTATATGTCTCATCTCGAATGTGAGTGTGTGAGTGTATACACAGACGGTTCAAAGGTGACTTGCGAAGTGGGCGCGGGTATTTACTCAGTATTCTGAGCATCATAGCAGTCTACAAACTCCCCGTGGTGGGCCTGGGCCTCAACCATCAATCCTCTCCAACTAGTGCGATTTCTTCAACCTGTCTGCAGTGTAGGGCCCCAAGTTTGTTGAGGTCTTCTTCCACTTGGCTGCGCCACCTTCGACGCGAGTGTTCTGTGTTGTATTGTCCCATAGGTTCAGAGTCGACGGTACAAATATTCAAACGTTTTCCAGATATGCCAAGGATATAGTTGATTTGTTGGCACTGACCAAATTAGAAATCCGAAGGTTGTGAGGGCCAATCGATCCTACCATATTTTGACATTACTGGCCAGAATCTTACAACAAAATCAGTTGATAGCCGTTCATAATTCAATGATTTTGCACAAAAAAAATGGTTGTAGCCTACACCGATGTGTGGAACTTGGTTGATACGTTGCTGCGACGATTGCTTCTCCAAATCGTTCATATCTAAATAAGACTCACAATGGCATACCAAATAAGACGTTGCAAAGCACAGTACAAGATGGGAAGAAACCTCTACTATGCAAAGTGTGTCCAGATCGAAATGCCGCCTCAATTATAAACACGCAAAGTGAATTTCGACGTATGGTCGGTTGTCATGATGTTTTCAGTGCGCAGGTAATTTTGTCACACTGCTTGCCAGAAAGAGTGTAACGTACCGTGATGAGCACTCCTCCACCCCTGTACACGCCAGATTTAACCGGGCGATCCATGCGGTATATGTACGATGAATCAAACAATTAAGATGAAAGGTAATATTCTGTCAACTAAGTCGCCATGAGAATGATGACATTATATTCAAGAGTTGTTTAAACTCCAACCGGCCGCCAGATAGATGAATTCAAGGCTTCGTCAAAGGCGTATGCTGGGATTCGCAGTTTAAAATTGATAAAATGCAACGAAGAAGTATCGACATCTGTTCAAGTTCAAAGTTCAATTTGTACAGTTTTAGTTACATGTATTATTTTAGAGATACAGAACAAAAGTTCTTTAGAACTAAGATACTTCAAAGTATATATAATAAGAAAAATTGAATACATTAATAGGAGAAGTTAAGGGAAAAAACACTACAATCAAAAATCCCTATTATGACTCTTATAACTAATGACTCTTATAGCTAAATTGCACCTAGGCCCAACTATGCTGCATGCAAGAAAGATATAACTATGTATAATATTGTAGCTTTACGATATGATCGATTTTTCCTTAATTTAAGATGTTACGAATACGAAATAACGAGCATTTTTTAAGCAAATGCTCTCATTCTGAGAGTGTTAGCTCATTTGCTTAAAAATTTAAAAAATTCTGGTGCAATTTATCAATGAGATGTGACATGGTATTTATATTCGCATTTTCATGGAGGCCTATAGTAGAGAAATGCCAGGGCAGATTTAACATTAGCTTTAGCACCTTGTTTTGACATATTTGTAGTTTTTTAATGTGAGATTTTACACAATCGGCTCACACAGGTGCACCGTACGTTAAGACTGGTTGAAAAATCGTTTTGAAAATTAGTAGTGTCATCAGCGAACAAAGCTGGGAAAGTGTTACCATTAGGTACTGGTATGTCGGACATGAAAATATTAATGAATTAAATGAGAGCCAATACCGAACCTTGAGGTACGTCAGAGTGAATGGTATATAATGATGATCGACATCTGTTTTTACCAACTTTTTGCACTGAAGTACATTTTCAGGCAGATATAGTTTTGCAGCAGCATGCAAAAACATTTTTTTCACTTGCACTTTTTCCAAAACGGGAGAGGTGTGACAAACAAAGTCTAGGAACTGATTGTAAAATCATCGCAGATGCAGTACCAAAGAATTTCGGGGTTCGTTGAACTTTTCGTTTTTCTTTGGCATTACTTGTGCCCACTTATAACTGGAGACAGTCTGTTGATATTCGATGGTGCTTGGATGATCACCCTCTGCCTTTTGATTAGGGGGGATATGCTACAAAGAAGTTGACGGAATACATTCAGGAACCGGCGCATTTGGTAAAAAACTGACTTTCAGTGTGTTTAAATTTGCACTGGAATATATTTGTTTTTGTTTCAGTTTGTTTTTTATAACATCCACTGCAGATGGATGATGCTTTTTAATTGCACCATTTAAAATTGTTGACTCAATATTAGCAATATCATTTTGCATTTGCACTATAAGTGAGAGAGGAGAGCCACTCACGACAATGCCGTTGCTGCAGCGCAAAAGCAAATTATGGTCAGCATTCATGGCTCCGCCAGATTCTTCGCAGTAGGCGACACATTTTTTATGAAATTGGTTGCTACAAAATCCATCGCACTTAATATAATATAATATAATTGAAGAACTACTGAGAACTTGTCGCACTGTGGAAAAGTTTAAGGGTGAGTCTCTTGGACTCTAGGCCATCAAATTTGAGGTCCAACGTTAACGTCAATGGTCTCCAGTATAGAGCGAGGCTAACCGACTTTCTGTGGCCGAAGCTAGACGGCAGCGACATTTCCGATCTGTGGACAGCGCTACACACCATACAGGCTACACAACATTCGATGTTATGCAGAAGACATTTTGCCGACTGGGTGATCTTACGGCGAACGTTTATCAATTGGCCGCCGCGATCATGTGATCATGAGTCGACTATTTTTTCTGCCGGTTTTGTTACGTCCCTAGTCTACGCTACAAGCTAAGGCATGGTTATATACTATGCAAGCAACAACCGATGTTGTAATCAATACGTCAAATCTTTGGTATATGCTAACAAGCCAACCACTTTGAACGAGCTCGAGACCAACATTTGAGATGCTATTGCCGGAATAATACCCCACAAATTGGACCAATTGCTTGAAGGAGTGATGTCGAAACCGAAGAAAACATTTTAATAATGTGCAGTTGCGTGCATATGGTAAATTTTTGTAAGTTGCCCAGCCACCCTGAAATCCTTATGAATCCGAGAAGAGATTTTATGTTGATTTTTGTTGCATCCTGAAGGTTACGGACGAAATGTTCTCACACTGTTCTATATCTCAACTGATAGAATCTGGGGCAGTGGCGAAGGTAATGAGGAGTATCCTCTTTTGCTTGGTTCTTCATAGCCGCAACCTATACTTAAATATGAAGTCATGGGTTAATCCCATTTTCGTTTCATGGTACTTCAGATGATTATGGCCAGCTAGTGCTCCAATTACCATCGTTAGCAGCTTCTTGTCGCACTGAAGGAATTTATCGGCTCCTGCATAGTTTCATTCATACTGGTACGAATGTAGCTTTAAGGCAAGATTAATTTTCACAGCTGTTGTCGATGATTTCCTTTCCGTCCTTTCCTATCGTCACCCTGTATTTTTTGTCCGCCTCCTGTTGCGCGCATGCCAAAGAAGCTGTTAAAAAGGTTTTAAGATAACTCCCTTTTTCCTACTTACTTCATTCCTCATTATTAAGCCTTATACTTCAGCAATATGACATACTCCCAATTTAATGATGATTGTCTATCGGCGGCCAAATGCCTGGTGTGCCCGGCAAACATGCACTTTTGCTGAGCTCACCCACCGGGAAACCCAACTGCACATCAGTCACCACATAAAATGTGATCGATTCTAATGGATTGACTATCATAAAAGAGTAACGACAACACCCATCTTATTAAGCTCACGAGACCCGCACAACCAAGTTGCAGCAATGTAACCTAACGTCCAAGTATCCAATAATCGCAGTAAACATCGTTCCCACTTTGTCTCGACCCTAGCAGCAGTGTCATGTGCGCAAATTGCACTTACTTAAGATCTCGTCATGATGCCCGTCACACCAGGGGACGATGTCAACAACGATGGCATTAAAAATTCAAGATAAGTCAAGCTATCTCCTTCCATCCGAACGATCCGATGGCTTCGATGTAAAGTGCCAGGATGACATTGAAACCAGCCACCTCCTGTTCACGAGCTCAGGAATTGCATTTGTATCTTGTTGACTGGCTGTAAAGATGCGATGAACGCTGCACGCTATCTTCACAAGTATCTCATTACTCATTTTATCCGCTCACTATAAATGCGCTACCAGCGCAACGAGATAACGCGAAATTTAATGAAGCCATCATATCAGCACGGCATAATTGGTGTCAAGCGCTGCCACCGAAGGGGGAGTGGGATATTAATTTGGGAATGCATTTTACACATGCGACGAATGCGGATGCAGGGTGAGGTGTAATTGAGTGTATTTTTATTTAATGGAAATTGAATTTACGCGAGTGCTTGTAAGAGACATGAAGCGTTTTCCACGCACGCACGATGGGCCGGCGGTAGTGCTCAGGGCCGGCCCCACCATATGAGCAGGATGTGCAAATGCAAATCACACCAAGTCGCTGAGTGAAACGTGAGTAATTTTCATGCGTGCTCCAACGATTCCATACGAATTGAGATTTGGACGAAAGGTGCTGAAGTAATTTCGAGTTGCTCATTTGACATATTTATTTGAAAAAGAGAATGAGTAATGTAGGTATATCGTTCTTACACACAAACAAGCTAGAGGAGACAAATATCTAAGGGAGGAATTCCTGAAGCAAAAACCGTTGTTGAGCCTGTAGGAGATAAAATGTTTGATTTTACAATAAATTATTACAAATATGTATGTTGCTTATTAATTTAGTTTGATATGATTGATACAAAATCCGTCCTTTAATTTCTCACTTGCTGGCTAAAGGTCTTAGAAAATACTAGACAGACTCGGAAATGCGTTCAGATGAAACATTTAATGATTTTGTTCATTTCACTGAGCGTATTCCTAGTAGTCTTGAACTACCATCTAAATTTCTAGAAACTCACTATCTCGAATCCTAAAAATGCCTTTGCTTTATGAAGGGTGATTTTTTAAAAGCTGTAGGAAAGTTGTTCAAAAAGAAACACATAAAATTCAGAAAAATGCATGAAATCTTTATTTAAATCGATAGTAGCGTCCATATAATTTAATGTTTGAAGATTATTTCATGCAAATGTTGACATTGACTGCGCCTTAAATGGTCCATCCGCTTAGTCCAATTTTGGCATACTCTTTCCAACATTTCGGTCGGTTTCTCACGAATAAATGCTTCAATGTTGTCTTCCAATGCGTCAATTGAAGCGGAAATAAATATGTTCACCGAACTCGCCCCTCAATAAGTCCATTGTTGCGCGTGCTGTGTGCCATGTGGCACCGTCTTGTTGAAATAACATGTCATGCAAGTCAAGCTCTTGCATTTTGGGCAAAAAAAAGTTGGATATCATCTCACGGTAGCGCTCACCATTCACAGTTACGTTACGATTCGCATCATCTTTGAAGAAGTACGGTCCAATAATGAGACCAGCCCATAAACCCCACCAAACTGTGACTTTTTCTGGATGCATTGGTAGCTCTTGCAATGCTTCTGGCTGATATTCACTCCAAAATCGACAATTCTGCTTATTTACGTACGCATTGAGCCAAAAATGAGCTGACCATAAAATAGAAGAAGCGCGCTATGAACTTTCTTAACAGAGTACGCATTTTGATAATAAAATTCAATAATTTGCAAGCGTTTTTCGTTTGTAAGACGATTCATGGTTAAATTATAGACCAAACTGAAGATGTTTGACACAGAAACAAAACACGAAACGTGCGTCAGCTGCTTAAACCAGTGTTGCCAAAAAGATAATAGCTAAAAAATCAACCTTTACTTGCGAATCTATTTCCGAATCGAAACAAGTATCAATCAAGCGATTCAATCAAGTGCAGAGAGATTTGAGCAGGATGTAACACAAAATTAGCTAAAACTTATGACAGACTAGCACCCTAAATTGAACTGCCAAGTGTGAAGAAGGGGGCAGGGCGCTCATTTGGTTCCAGCCGATGCTGGTAATGCTAATGACGTGCAATTATTGTTGGGCCGGGTAAACTTGAGGCCGAGGTGTACTGATGTTAACGAGATTTGCGTTCCAGCAGGAGGGTGAGTGGAACAGTCCTTCTGTTATTCAAGAATTAAAAATGGGGCGTATTGAGAGAGGCAATTTTTAGAAACTCTAGACACCTAGATATATGCTCTGAACGTCAAATGGTTGTCAGATTGTTGCAAAGGTTCTTCCAACAGGGACTTTCGAACTTTGGCAGTTGATAGCGGCCATATTGTTGAAGCTACATCTGTCAAATTGGCTGTCATTTATTCAGTCTGTTTTACCAAAGAGCACACATGATCTGTTCTTACGTTGCTACGTAATTCGAACATTGAAACTATATAAATAAACATTCACTAAAGATATACATTTCTTGGTCTAAGGCATTATTTTATATATTGACTAGTAGAAAAGCCTGTCGTACGACAGGCAGAGTTCCATATATATTATTATTTGTGTTCATTGCAAATGCAATACTTCAGAAAATAGAATATGAAATGTTTGTTATAAATCAATGTTTGTTTGTTTATCCTTTATAGACTCTTAAATGGTAAGAGATAGAGCACTGATGTCTTTAGCAACTTTGTTCCGAATTCTGTAAGAAGGGTTTTTGCCACATTTTTTTTTGTTTCATGCAAAACTATATTTTTTAATATGCGTAGCAATGCCCGCCAGGTACAGCTAGTTGCCTATACAAAAAAAGGAATAGCGCCAGATTTGAAGACAGAACCTGTAAAGACCCTAAGCAAAACACCAACCCACTCGGCCAACGGGCACGATAAATTTCAAGATTCATTTTTCGTTCACATTCGGTATAGGTGTGACATACTTACATATCTTACATAGAGCTTTATATATTAGAGATAGGCTCAACATGCACTGCCTACGACTACAGTGTTTTCCAAGCGAAGGCTCTGGCAGTTACAGAAGCGCTCATAATGAAATAAATCTCATTAGCAGTCAAGCAGCCATTGACGCAACAGAAATCCAGTCCAAGCTAGACACTTGGGGCCGCGATGAACCCACGGTTCTCTGTTCTGGGTCGAAGCCCTCAGGGATGTATTCAGTCATCTGTTTTTTTGTGTCCCACCCACATTTCCTTTCATCATCTGACGTATTTGCAAGCCTTCAACTCTAATCCCTTCAACTCTCTCTTCCAGAATTGCGGTCATTCGTTCCAACTCCATAAACAGACTACGGGATCCCTTGTGGCACCAGTGTGTGTAGAAATGAAATTGAACTTTCATTCACAACAATCCTAAGGTACAATCCAACCATTGTCTCCATCAATCGAAATTACCCGATCATCGAAAAGAATCCGCAGACTTACGCCCCCCCAATATCTAGAAGTCAACGCTATTCACGTTGAAAGTCACTTCAACACCCGCGTCCCAATTTGAATTCGAAGCTCTCACTGGTCGCGTTTGAAAAAGTCATTAATTCCAGTCACGAAGTGGATATAAATTGCATTTTAGTTAAAATCCCACCGGAGACACAATCTAGCGTCAGTTGCCGCCTCCGCCTTTCGTCACGGCGCGAAGCGATACTCCCACGAAGGAATTTAAACCACATCGCAACGATATAAATCACATCCGATGGCTAACTAGCGATCCAAACAATTAAAATATCACCTACATTGCGCGCTCAAGTGTGAATTCTTGAAATTGCTAACCAGGTTGGTGCTCCCTGTGTGCTCTGCGGCGCGCTGTGGCTTCCACATCACTCGGTGGCTAACGTTTGAAAGGGAAATTTTCAATTACCGCGTCCAGAGAACTTGTCCGTGGTTCGTCTCCAGCAACGTATGAAGGGTGGTACTGCTCGCATGCATGCAGTTAAAGGAGAACCTATTAAGAGTTCGCCATGGACAGTGTGATGAACAGGACGCCAGACAAATGCAGCCCTTCTCAATTAACAAACACGGAATAATTGCATAGTGCTGCATGCTGTTTTTTTTTCTCTCCCTTGTCGTCCGGACCACGACATGGACTCCGAGGTGGGATTGAGTACGGGAGGTGTGTGTGTATCGGTTTAAGGACGTGGCGCTACGTGTGCGGAAATTGAAGTTGTGCCCTGATGTTGGGTGGCACTGTCAAGGATCTGGGTACTTGAACATGTGCTCTCAGTGGGTTTGAGGAAGGTGGAGGGGACGTATTTTGAGGTATTTTATTGAGAATCAGGTGACTTTCTTTGAAAAAGAATTCGATTCATGGACTTGTTCGATCTTGGGGGACTCAAAGGGTCTCCGAAAATCGAGAGTTATTGTCCAGGTTCAGAAAGGGCGGACAAATGTATAACTCCATGGTAAACGACTCGAATGCACATAAATCATTCAGTCATCTCCTTACAACGTCCATGCAGGACATGTGGGAACTCCATGGCATCTTTTTGTTGTGAGGGAATGGGGCAATTCTATACCTTATGAGTCTGTTATGTCCGACGGGGAAGCGCTTCCAGTTCTTGACAGGGGAGAGGAGTCATTTATCCTTGGAGCACTTCCCTTTGCTCAGCATCGATGTTCAGTTCAGCATGCCATATGGAGACCATTGTTTTCAATTTATCTCGAGAGGAAAATAAGTGAAAATTAAATTGTATGCTTCCGTGCCAAGCAAACCCAAACACGGAAGTTTCAATTTCAACAAATGTGTTGGACTTTCGCCATCGTGCTTGGAGTGTATAAATTGTTTTGAATAATTCCTCATGCCTTGCACACATTCGATAATGTCTGTTAAAACGCAAACAGCTGATTTGCATCGGTTAAGAAATCTCTTCAATGGAAGATTTTTCTATTGAGGTAGAGTCGATGAATCGTTTTTGTTGAAACTGTAAATCATCTTGCTAGCTGGATGGGTAGTGGATATTAATCGGGCTGGTCGAGATTCAAGTTCAGTATAGACTGCAATGCCCCTATGAGCTTCCCCGAGATTACGCCATACTAATTCTACGAGGTCTTAACACAAAGGAAGCCTAGTCTTACACCAACAGCAAGTGGTGTCTCTGCAATTGATCATTGCTATGGTGTTGTTTTCGAATACTACAAGGTCGAGGTAGTTCATCACTTTGATATGAGTAATTTTGGTCATGAAACGCAGTCATTCCTTTCCTTTCATTGACCTTGATCGACTGTAGCCATTTAATTTTTATGTCAAATGACACTGCATCCCCTGATGTCATAATTTGCTTGCCATTAAGGCATTATGAATAAGAATTTCACATCTTTAAGGAAGGAGTTTGAAGGAATATTCCGATGCGCTTTTGGAACCTTGGATAATCTTGGAAGGATGATAATGGGTGTAAAATCCGCAACAGAAGTGGCCTTTTTTACAGGATCTTTCAAAATGTGGAAGTTATTAGTCAGATAGGTACTCCGTCTTCTCAAATAGCATTTGACTTTATATCTCTGACTGCATTTATTACCTCTATTACGCTAATCGTCACAACTTCAACGTGACTTACACCTGATGGTATAATAAGTAAGTAAGTAAGTAAGTAAGTAATTCATGTTTTAATAATTCATAACAAAAAAGATAGTTATGTAATATGAATTTAAGAGCTACGGCTAAGCCGGCTAAGCCGTTCCAATGCAAGCATATTCAATCATTAACAGCATTCTATATTTATAAATTGATTTTAAAAAACTGATAAGAATTTGCCAGTCACATTTGTTTAAAAGTTTTAAAGGCTTCGAGCATTGTCAATGTCTGTTTTCCAAAGAAGTGTTCTAAATATTGGGCACATACTTATAACATGAAAGCAGTCTTTCTCGATTTCAGATTACAAAGCGTACAGAATTGGTTAAACCTTCCATTATAGGGGTTACCATTTAGCGAAAGAACTTCACATCTTGCTTTGAATATCAGAGATATTTCATCATAACTAAACGAGTCAGATCATAATTTAGTTGACTGTACCTGCTTTCTGACTCTCTAGCCTTTATTTTTAACGTATTTCGGGTGTTGTTTTCGTTTGTTTGAATAATGCGGTATAGTTTAATTTTCAAAACACGTAGATTGTCCATGTCAATATGTAGAGTCTCGCCACAGTCGTTACTAATAGTTTGCCGCCTTGCATACCACCAATCTGCATTTCTTAACTCGTACAAAAACAGTTTCTTTGCTATTCTTGAATCACCATAAGTCAGCCTGTGACTTGAGTGTGTCCGTAGACAGTTTTAGTAGACCTGTTATTAAGTGTATAGCGTAATTAGGTGTATTTAATGGGAGATTGAAGAGTTTTTTAATGAAGTTCTTTTGGAATGCTTCAATTTCTTCATACTCATATGCCCCCCACACTTGCGAGGCATAACAGAGAGTGGATAGATCAAATTTTTTGTTGTTTTTAAGCAGACTTTGAGAGGTATTTGCTTTATCTCTAAGATGCTTACTGAAATTTAGAGTTGGATTTAGTTTGACTCCCAAATATTTCACCTCTGTAACGGTTTCAAGTGGTTGACGATCGTATTTTCATTGCCTTTTAATGTGGATTCTTGGACATAGCGTAAAAACCATCATTTTCGTCTTTTCTGTATTGATTTTTAATCCTCATCTCTTACAATAACATGACCGGCGGTTGGTCATCAGTTGCATATGTTCCGGGGATTCTGCAAGTATAACGAGTTCATCTGCATATAGCAACACATTGATTGTGGAATTAGCAATTCTAACACCTCCTGGCAGAGCATCTACTATGTCGTTTATATACAGAGTGCACTGAGCGGATGCCTGCTCACACCTGCATTCGTTTCAAACCACTCTGAATAAGTAGAACCATCCCAAATGGCTGCATTATTTTGCCTGTACATTTCTTTAGTAACTTTTATAAATTTTGAAGATATGCCAAGTTGGGAAAGCTAGTAGAAAATCGCATTTCTATTAACAAGGTCTAAGGCCGCTTTAAAGTCCACAAAAAAAAGAGTACACTTTTTTACCTCGAGCTTGATACGCTTTGACAATGGATGTCAGAGTAAATATCTGATCTACAGTTCAATATCCTTTTCTAAAGCCAGCCTGTAGATCACTTAGAATATTTTTCTGTTTGACCCATCTAGCCTTTTTACCAAAATGCCGCAGAATATTCTGGCAATCGTATTCATAAAGGAAATTCCTCTGTAATTTTCTGCTATGTCTTTTTTATGAATATGAATTGGAAAAATCACAGACTTTTTAAAAGAGAATGGATTATCAGTAAAGTGAAATGAAATTTTCTCAGATTTCCCATCGAGACAGAAATTGTTTAGATTGTCAGGATTAATCTTACATTTAAAGCTATTTTTGGCAGGAATCGCAGTATTTTATTAACTTCGTGGCAAAACAGTACATATGCAGACAACATTACTGTGATGGGTCGTACGGAGCGGATCATAAATGAGGCGTTTGCTGTTCGGGAGCTGAAAGTAACTAAATCGAGTTTGGCGGTAAGCTGTAGTCCATAAGAACTGACTTACAACATCGATGTCTTGGACAGAGCGGTACAATTGGCAGCCATAGCTTCGAGGTAGTCAGAGACTTTTCCTACTTCGTCTTTACAGTGAACAGCGCAAGCAACAACAGAACAGAGATAAAATGCAGAATATCTGTTGTCAACTGCTGTTTCGTTGAATTCAAGTTCAAGTACCTCTTGAATGAACAATCTGACTTTGCACAGGCTAATCTCATGCGGCGCACACAACCAACGGCGCGGCGTGTGCACACTGGACCCAGATAGCCATAGATAGTGCCAGCTGGACAATCTTCTTGGTTGATGGCCATATCCACTATGCACGGTAGTGCAACACAAATAAGAACACGACTGAAACCCGCTAGAATTTTATATAGACGACGCCAGCACAGGACGACCCCTGAAAAATCGTGAAGTGGACGGAATGGCACGCTCCAGCCGCATTCTATTCAAACATTAATGCCATAAAATGATCTGTCATGTTAATTCAATATCATGGATACTCAAATCATTTCTCTTCTGTGATTTTAATTTCAATTTAAAGTTCTTTGCCTCATGAAAAACAATCTTTGTTTTGTTTTGTTTTACTTCATCGCTGCGTATTGATCCAAGCGAATGCCTGAAATTCTTTGGAATCTTTAATGAAAATGCTGGAGCATTTTCCGCAAGCATGCAACATCAACACAGTTCCCATCGATTATTGAGAACCAGTGAAGCGCAAGCATTGTAGTTTGTGAGTTAAAAAATTGCAGAAATTCCTCAATAGCAAAGATAAACAAAAAAGAAGTCACAAAAGAAAAAGAAAAATGCATTTAATCGATTGCCATAAGTGAAGAGGAAACCTCTTAGCCATTGCGAGCTCAGTAGCGATTAGGAGTAATGACAGACCTTAATGGCTTAATGAACAATTAACAACACAAAACTTTTAAAACAACAACAGGTCAACCACTGAATGCAATCGGACCATTAACGGGCGAAAATCATTTTCCTACAGCAGCAACCGAGTCACGCGAAGTGCACATCTTGGCCGTTGCGCTGTCTTTATCGAAAGACCACGGGGCGTATGTGGAACATATTTATTTTATTTACCTCAATTTTCAGTCAGGGTTAGGTGGTAATTGTGTGGAGAAACTGCAAATGCGAAAACTCCGTCCATGACCAAAACAGGATGTATTTCGTGTAGCCGTCAACACAAGGACGAACCTTTTTGCATCTAATTTGTATGTAAATTTGTGACTAAGCGTGACCTTAAGATGATGGCTTTTTAGTTTTTACTAACTTTTTGAAGAGTTGTAGTAGGAACAACTTACATTTCTGATGCGATTGAGATGTACATACAATCACTTACCTCTGTACATTGGATCCCTTGGATTAGATCTATTTTTAAACTATTTTATGCAGCTGATTATCATCCATATCCATAATTCTAACCACCGTATGTGTATGGTGTATGGAAGTTATGGCCATGATGTGCATGGAGTTCCTGATCAGAAAGTTGAACAGAGACAGCTAACTTCTATCTCTCTTGCCTCTTATAATATTTTGCCATTTTTTTTATACCGTTTTCTCAGATCTAACTGACTGAATTGAATGCCATTTATATTATTTCCTGAATGAGCGTCAAAAATTGGTGAATAATTGTCGAAGAGTCTCTCAAATTCGGCAATGGACCTGGGGTAAATCTTGCTGTGAAGATGGCCATATCTAGTATCTGATTTCTCTTCCTGATTGTAGGTGAATCATATTGTTTGACGCATTCTTTGGATGCCGAAAAATGTGATTTACAAAAAATCGATATTTCCTTAAAGGTGTGCAACGTAAAGAATCATTAGCAATGCCGTGGAATGAAACAATTTCTGTTTGGCACAATGCTTAATGTATTTTCTCTTTCTGCACCCTTCCCTTGCCTCCGAAATTGCTCGATTAGCCTCTGCCAGTTCACAACGCTTATTCATATTTACAGTCGGCATTATTTGTATTCACGCACATTTCTACTACTCCCCCATTGAATGTCCATTTTACGTTCGGTGCATAAAGCCCACCTCCTCCTCTGAAGCCCATCATTTTCAATTTCTGCAGGCTTACAACTAGGTTCCAAAAAAAATATATTGAGTTTATTTATCACAAGCTGCATTCGATTCACAGTTTCTGCGAAAAGAACTATATCACCCACATACATCAAAGCAGAGATATACAAGCCACAAACCAAACTTAAAGTACTCCCATGCTTGAGATCTATACCTGTGCGGAACTCGTCGGATACAATCTTTGTCCCAAGCATATGCTATGTTGATGAAGTTGAAGGCTGCACAAAAGTCTATGAAAAACATGTATAGCTTCTTCTGCTTAGTTTTATTAGGGTCGGCAATGTTCAAAATTGAGCCAACCCATTTGTTGCTACAACCGTATTCTTGCTGTACTTTAAACCTGGATTGCAAAACTACAAATATTTGCAAATACATTGCAAATCCCTACAAATGTGTAGTCTTACTTGGATTTTCTTGGGAGTGAGAATTAGATTTTTGTCACTTCACTTGTATTCAAGAATACACATTTTGGTTGAAGGTGGTAAGAAAATTTGACGTGACACTTTGTCACTTCGTCTTAGGGAATAGATGTGATGGGGAACACCACCAGATTCCATTTTAGACCAATCACCTCAATATCACCCTCATGCGCAAACACCTAGGCTTTCTTCTGAATGATCATTTCTCCGGTGTTTTCATTCGAGTTTCTTCCGATGTCATTTTGTGATCGAGGAGCGACAGTTCTCCAAACTTGACAACCAGTCGAGTGTGACACGAATGTCAAAACCAGACACGGCGCGGCGGTGTGTACCTCGTCTCTGTGCACGCTGTCATATACGAGCTTGAAATCGATGAATAGGTGGTGAGTGTCGAACTGCACACCTTGGTTATTTCCCATGATCTGCTACAGTGTGAAGATATGATCTATGATCCTGCTCTGAAGCCGCATTTATGTTGACTTTTCAGATTATTGACAAATAGTTTCAGACGTTCACGCAAAGCCACACCGACGAATTTTCTGGCGACGATAAGGCGGATTATCACCCGAAAAGAAAAGACAATCGATAATAAGACTCTACCAGTATTGGTCATGCGTCTTGCACATTCTCAACATCGACTGTGGCTCTACTAACAAAAGTCCGTTTTCGACCAGGAAAACTACAAGTGGTCAAGGCATATTTCACTTTGCTATGAGGACAATCGCTACTACGAAGATGTTCATCTTCACACGATCAAAAATGCTATAAAAATTAGATTAAAACAATGAGATTATGTTGCCACGAGACAACTCACTTTAATGTTCCGTAACCTACTACTTCTATAAAAGACGTGGTAATGAAAGTGGTTCCTTTCTTTTTAGAAGATAAGTCTAAAAATAAACTGGTTGAAATTCCTCAAAATCTTCAGCGCACCCTTCATTCGCACCCACCTCAAATTTCATCTCATCATAAGGGGAACATCATCATTGAAGGTGTTGCCAAAATCAATGACAAGTCCTGAGGTCATTGCCAAACGTCATCATACGAGGTACAACGAGTAACTGGTTGTGCCTGAAGTTGATTGAGCTCATAGCCACTGCGACAGTGGTGAGTTCTGTTAGCAGAAAGTCGCTACCACAATTCTCTCATTCTCTTTGCCAATCGCGCACATACCCAGCGCAGGCAGCGCACATTCTCTTCATACTCTCAGAGCGGCAAAAGTGTATCCACCAAATTATTTTCCTTCTGGGACGACAATAATTTTTCCGATTCGTTACTGTTTGAACAGCCTCAACCGTTCTTTAAAGTAAGACACAGAGAAACATTGGCAGACGCGTACTTTTTTGTACAGCGGAAGCTGAGGAAATACTCAATGTAGAACAGATGTATAAACGTGTGACCCCTTCAATATTCGAACCCTGGTTCATTCAGAATTGCGGTTGAGAAGACACTAAGACGTCCAGCTTTAGAATCCAATGTTGCCCTGTGGCATATCACTAGAGAGTTGGTATCATGCTTTTGAAAGTTATTGCGATTCGCTGAAACGCGCATTTCATTTTTCACCCCACCCTTATCTTTATTCAGATGCGATTATAAACATCAGGATTAACAACGCACCTTCATCGGACGGCACAGATGGAGCGTGAGGCCGCGCAAAACCGCCCACCCAGCGCCAAGCCGAGACAAAGGAACACGGTGAATACAACTAATTGTGTTTTCAACTCCCGCTGCTGGTGCTGCTGGTGTTGAAATTAATTTTAGAGCCGAAAGGGTTGTCGGCAATACAATAGCCTTCAACCCTTTTTTAACGGCTCAATAGCGACGGAATCAACAATTAAATTTAATATTTCTACCGGACGCTTAGAAGGAAGCATCGAGGTGATTACGTTTTGATGCCCGTACACCTTTGTTCTAAAATTAGATCGTCGTCTCTCAACGGCTGGGGTAGGCTATCTTCCACGGATTAGGAGGAATAATTCGTTCGCATCAATCGCGAATGGAGACTTGCTGATAAAAGTGTCTTTTAAACGTAGTGACAATTTAGTACCTTAATACAGGCTGTCATTTATGTTCCAGCTCGCAGCTTCCTTTTAATAACTTTTCAATGAAATATTGATCGAATAGAGGAGAGCTCTTTGCGAATTTTTGACCTACGTTTCGAATGTTGTCCGTAAGCAGTCAAGTTGTGTTTCGTTTGTAAGTGCCATATCTGAAGATCGGCATTATTCGGTCACAAAATTTTTCGTGCAATTGTATCACGAGTTGTGTGTACTAATTGGGTGTCAATGAATGTCCCATCAGTAAAGCTAGAGGGAGATCGAAACTTATCAATGCATCCAGAAAAAGTCACAGTTTGGTGCGGTTTATGGGCTGGTGGCATTATTGGACCGTACTTCTTCAAAGATGATGCGAATCGTAACGTAACTGTGAATGGTGAGCGCTACCGTGAGATGATATCCAACTTTTTTTTGCCCAAAATGCAAGAGCTTGACTTGCATGACACGTGGTTTCAACATGCCACACAGCACGCGCAACAATGGACTTATTGGGGGGAGAGTTCGGTGAACACCAGACGCTGGGCGGTCCTCTGCGAATTTTCAAAGATGAATCGAAAATGGGCGAAGACAAAACAATCAAATATATGTGCCAAGCGCATAGATTCTAAAGAGCCTTGATTTGTGGGAGTTGGTCAGAGAAAAAGTGAGTTTCGTGTTCTAATAAAGCACTACTTTTGTGCAGTAAAACTATTAGACTGGGCTTACACCACGAGATCCATTCACTTGTGGAGTCCAATTCGCTGAGGTAGGAATCTCGATAAGATGGATGCAGCGTTTGCTGAGAAGAATTTTTTAAAATACAATTTTTGTAGTGTCTCGTAACAGTTGAAAGTGGATAAGCCACTATACACCAGAAAAGTAAAACAGTGGACATCTGCAGGAGAACGTGCTCCATAAAAAGGTAAAAACGGTGCAACAACCATGCGATAATATGACAAAACACAAATACAGTGCAAATTATCTTATCGGCTTTTAAGGCTTTATAACGGCCTTATAAAGCCGGCCAATTTGTTTGTCATTGAGTTGAAGATAGAGTTATTTGTGTACTTCAAAGAATCCTCGGTAGCATTCAAAAAAGCCGACGACCCATGGACGTCATCAAACGGGGAATCACTCAAACTGCTGATGGACATCCACTTCCTGGGTCATTCAGCAGACTGCGCCCTCCCAAAGCGAATGCGGGTAAACTCCTGTTACATACTCTGATAACGAGTCACAAGATCATGGGGCCCATAAAAACCATCAGTCCATACAAGTCACCTAGAATAGATGGTATAATACCAGCTACAATCATCCCCTGCATGGAAAACATCTTCAAAGGGTGCTACTCTCTGTGCCATATCCCCACAAGATGGAAACAAGTCAAGGTGGTATTTATACTCAAGGCGGCTAAAAGCTCCAACGTACACCCAAAGGATCTCAGACCTATCAGCCTATCATCCTTTCTACTGGAAGCTCAACACAGAAGAAAGAGCAAGGAAGGCCATCTAACCCTATATATGAGCAAGAAAGCCATTGGTCACAACTGGGGTCTCCAATCTTACATGACACAGTGGCTAATCACATCTGCTTATACGGCGTATTAGTATGGTGGCCCATACCTCAACAAACTAAGAAAGGTACAGAGACAAGCCGGCATCTGCAACAGTGGAGCACTTACAGCTACTCCCACCGATGCAATGGGGACTCTTCTGAACCTTACCCACCTTTATATCTTTGGTAAGCAAACAGCAACCAAATGAGCAAGGGCATGTCCTCTATAGTACGATCTCACCTTTGGACATGTCAAGATTCTATACGCACAAAACCTTATGTCAATTTACTTAGACTACACATCACCAAGAATCTTTCCATAAAACAGCTTCGAAACCCTGATTACGGGCAGAGACTTGTGGTATGGCGGGACTATTCCCTTTGGTAAAGCCAGACACTTTTACACAGATGGATCCAAGACGGATGATGGAGTAGGAAGCGGCGTTTTCTCGAAGGGTCTGAACCTAGTTGAATCAATTCGTCTACCCAATCACTGCAGCGTCTTCCAAGCGGAAGTAATGGCGATTAGCGAAGTCTTGTTCTGGCTAAGATGGAACGTGGTATCCGATCGTGTCAGTTGTTAACATCTCTTGTAACATAGATACCCCTATTACTACCTTCTAGGTACAGCTCAATAATCTCTACGCAACGAAAGTCAACGCCAGATGGTCGATAGGTGTTACCTATCGAATTTCAAAACAAATCTGGCCCAATCTTGATAATAAAAGATCAAGCGATCTTATTTCCCAAAAGAGATCCAAAATTAGCACTGCAGTGAGTATAACCACCGGACACTGCCTTCTAGGCCTTCACGCAAAACGACTAGGTCTATTTTCCAACGACTTCTGTAGAAGCTGCCTAGACGAAGAGGAGGAGCCACCGCCTTTTCAACTGTCCTGCTCTTGCCTCAAATCATAGGCTTCTACTTCTTCAATAGTCTGAACGACCTCAGCAAAACACCAGTCAAAGGACTAGCCAAATTTGCTGAGAGCACCAAATGGCTGTCATAAGCCCCCTTCACCTCATTCTACCTATCTGAACACCCACGTGGCGGTACAATGGGCCTGCTCTGTTTTCGTTATAAAAAAATATATTCTAGCTGTAAATTATAACCTGTAACTCTAAGCTATAAAAAAAAATTGTAACCTAGTTAAAAGAATGAAATAAATTTAATTGAACTGAAAAAAAAAGAAAAAATTGGCCTGCTCTGGACTAAGTGCATTTATGCCACTTCCTACCTACCTACCCATCCGTGTACTTCAGTAAATCTTAAGGGCCGATGTTGAATGTGAACCACACCTAAACGTCAATTTTTTTCTGCATTTAATTTGACATTTCTCAATTTCAGACTAACTCAATTTGAACCATGGATACACAATCGAGCAGCGCGTTAAAGTTATTCAGACTTATTATGAAAATGGGCGTTCAAATCAAAATGCATATCGTGCACTTCGTGATTTTTTCGGTCAATTTAATCGTCCAAATGTGCGTACAATCTGAAAAATAGTGCAAAAATTTGAGCAAACCGGGTCTGTGGAAGATGTGAAAACATCAGTGCATGCTCGTACAGCTCGTACTGCAGAAAATATTGCTGCTGTTCGCGATAGTGTGGCTGAAGAGCCGTCCACCTCAACTCGTCATCGTGCCCACCAATTGCACCTCTCACGCTCGTCGTTGATGAGCATTATGCATAAAGACATGCATTTACACGCTTACAAGGTGTAATTGACTCAAGAACTAAAGCCTCTTGACCATTTCAAGCGTCGTCAATGCTCAATGGTGGCAAGAAATGTCAACAGTGGATGATCAATTTTCGAAGAAAATCATCTTCAGTGATGAGGCACATTTTCACCTCAGTGGATTCGTTAATAAGCAGAATTGCCGCACTTGGGCGAATGATAATCCAAGAGTGATTGTCGAAAAACCAATGCACCCACAAAGAGTGACTGTGGACCAAAAAGAGGCCGGTCAGGTACCGTCATGATAACGAACTTTTTATGGCCCGAATTGGAAGATATGAATGTGGACGATATGTGGTTTCAACAGGGCGGTGCCACTTGCCACACAGCTAACGAAACAATGGCTCTTGTGGGCGACAAATTCAATGGCCGTGTTATCTCACGTGGTGGCGATGTCAATTGGCCCCCACGATCATGTGATTTGACACCGTTGGATTTTTTTCTTTGAGGTTACTTGAAAGAAATGGTGTACGTCGATAAGCCAGCAACAATTCAAGAGCTAAAGGATGAGATAATTCGGCACATTAACGGCATTGAACCTCAATTATGCTTCAGCGTCATCGAAAATTTGGACCAATTTTCGTGGTGGAGGAGTGCCGCCAAGGTCGCGGCGGCCATTTGGCCGATTCATATATAATTAAACCATACCAATATTATCATAATAAAAACAAATGACAATAATTTCCTAAATAATTTGCGTTTTATTCAAAATCAACATCGGCCCTTAAAATTGAACCACCATTTAGAATGCCTATTGAGCAATTGTACCCCTAACAGCTGACACACGAAGGAATAAGACAGAAGAAAATATTGTATGTACATATGCATTCCCTTGCTCTATATCTGCACTAATATGTACAAATGTAAGAACAATCAGCGTTTGTGGAGACATTATTAACAGTGAGACAGTGAAATTTTTTTAAATTTACTTAAAAAACTGTAAATAAAGACTAAACTTACAAACAATGAATACTTTAAACTAAACCAATACCCAGCCACCAGCTTGTCGACTACACTGCGAATCTTGCACTGCTATCCCGTGTGTTGTTGGAATGTGGTGGTCTGAGATGCATTCGTCTTATAGTCCATTTAGACATATCGTCAGCAATTTTGGTGGGAACATACATTGTCCGAGTGATGCAACTCGGTGGGATCCGCTTTGTGTTGGATAAAATGTATGGAGTCGTATCTTGTGGCGTTAACTTAATTGCTCTGGAACATACTTAACACTAATTGAGTGTCTCTCTGTTCAGTTTATTCACGAAATTAACAATGCATGTTTTATTTTAATGGATGGTAAAAAAAAGTTATCACCCTAGAGCGAATTGAATTGTATTCGCCAATTTTCATAAATGATTTACATTAACCCCCCTCTACCACTACATAGCGGATAATCATAATGTTCCCGCTGATGTCCGCTGTAGAGAAGTTTTACTGCATTTTAATTCAAAGTCACTGACTTATCGAACAGACCCCGTATTTCATTTACTTTAACTTTTTATTCCTCAGTCTTTCTGAATTTACAGTTGTATGGACTCAATTGCTGTGACTAAGCTAGCGCTCTGCAATGATGTGGATTACTCCATGTCTGTATCACCATTCCTTTGAACATAATCAAATAAAAATGCAGCCTATCAAAGAGGAATGTTAGAAGTCTCGAGCCCAATTGACCCCCACTGGATTCATGCAAATGCCATTTCATGTAGAAAACGAGTTACCATCCACCCTTTTCGTCCCCAAGTGAAGTCTTCATGAAGTGGTGTGGCTCAAATCGATATGCAATTGCTCGCCATCAAAAGACGTAATACAGATCTAAATTCCCACCAGAATAGCAAGATTCGAGTGGCCTTCCTTCAAACGTTCCAAATCACATGCAGCCCAACAAAAACATACAAGCAAATTTGGAAATTGAAAGAAAGTAAATCCCTCAAAAGAAAGACAGCAACCGAAATGAATGCAAATGGAGTTACATTCTTTCAAAACGGCAAAGAGATATTCCAGAGTAGCATGACTTCGTTATCCACAACGTGAATATCTTCACACACAGCTCTCTAGAGAGTCAATCCCCGGCTCTGCCCACTTCGCGTCACTTGGAATTTACGTTATTACACCCGGGCCAAAGTAAATGTAACCCAGTCCAGCCGCGAGAGTCAAAGTTGAATGTAATTCAATTTTTCATTCATCTTCAGGCAGTACATTGGCACCGACAACACGACAAGCACTGCTGCCCGGGATGTCGGTTCTGCTTTTTTCTGCTTTTTGTCTTCTCTCCGAAACTGGAATTAATCTTAAAATTTGTTAAGGCACAACGCCGACACCAGATGTGCTCCACTAATGAGCCATTTGCATCCCTCAGGCATGGCAGTCGTCTGCTTCAATTGGAATGACAGGAATGTGGACGAGGCAACTATCCGCAGTGTACAGTAGTGTAGCAGCGAAAAGTTTCCCATTTAACTACTCTTGGATGGGTTATCGTGAAGTTTTCAGAGTGCTCTTATCAGGGGATGGAAAATTGAAATGAGTTTTTTATTAGCTTTTGGTTCTTCAGCTGCACAAGGAGGGTGGGTAGGTATGGACGGGATACGCCTTTGAAGTGTTGCAATGAAAACGAATTTAATTCTGATTTATTGTGCGAAGATCCTTCTTTTCGAGACAAGATACAGCGAATGGGTAGAAAATGCTTTGTCTATGGGATTCAAGTGCTGGGGGTCTTATGTATGTCTCTGCCATTAACACCACTCAGACGGGATCGAATTAATGGCTCTTGACTTTGAACTGTGCGAGCTAAGACTTTGGCGCCATCAAATATTGATTGGGTACTCTGTCACTCGCTAAGGCTTTCGGCGACAACCGAATGACGCAATGATGGAACGATTTGTGTCATTGTATACCTTTTCTGTGATTTAATACGAGCTTGGAGAGATTTAAATCGTAGATAATGGCTTCATTGCTTGAGAAAGACCCTGCCAGTGTTGTTGGAGATGTTCCTTAGGATAGCCATGTAGGGAGAGGTCTTTGATTAGCTGAAGGACTCATAGGGTATGTATGTAAATTTTCAACTGAAAGACAGGCAATAACTCTCTAACGACATTCTGGCTATGAGTAGAACCGAGTTCCGCGCGATCTTTAGCCAGCTGCTTCCAATTTCGCACGTCAAGTCGGTTGAGGTCGAACACTATTCGGGCTGGAGTAGTGTTGTCCATGCGCTATACATGGACGAGTTATCTTAGGCGTTGAAACCGTAGACGGGTGGCTAGACTCATGTCACTGTACAGTTAGTGGTTGAATCTTTTCCTCCAAATGCCATCAATGCAAACAGGACTGATTGAACGCCGAACTTTTCTCTTGAAAGGACCAATCTCTCTTAAGTTAAGCATACTCAATGAGCTATATAACGTCAGCTTGGTCTATCAAGAGAGGACTCTACTACTGCATTGCCGCTTGAGCCCAAAGAAACAGCGATTGGCAAGAGTTATTCTGCGTCTAATCTCGGCACTGGTGTTATTCGTGATTTTTACTTGGGAGCCGAAGTAGACGAGGTTTTGACTTGACTACCTCGAAAGTATATCTGCCGATGATGATGTCGCCAAGTCGTCGAGGGTGTATGTCAGTTCCTCCTTGGCGACAGCATATTCTTCGATTTGCCCATATTGACCGCCAAACCCACTTTAGCCGCGTCCGTTTCAATGCCAGCAAATTCATAATTGTCATCAATGTCATCCGCGTCTGCTAACAGTTGTACGAACTTCTGAAAGACCGTTCTTCAGTTGGCTGGTGCTGCTTATATTGCCCAGCGGGAACCATAAAGTTAAGGGAGTGGGAGAGTAAGAGACTGATATTTGTGTAACTGTATGCTTTAAGATCAATGGTAGAAATTCGTTAACCGTGTTGTTGCAAAGAACGCGGAGAGAGTACTCCACCTTTATGTGTTACTATATTTTCTTCAGACCAGCTTAGAACTCACCAAGCTTAGAGCTTTGCTTGTGAGTAATTGATGGATAGATAGACAAAAAGGGTATTTTTATCTCGAATTTAAGACCAAGTGTAATTGTCATTGGTACGACATTATTTGGAGGTCCCCGCAATATCTAAAAATGCTAGAACTGTGTTCTCATGTGAAGAGCGTAAGTGAAACTCCAATTTTTATGCAAGTAGATACATTTAGAATTCAATAGGGTTTGTGTATGGTGTCTGTTCGCCATAGACTGATTGCCCGCCCTCTGAAAACAAAGGGAAAGATTGCATCAAACAGAATGTGTGCGCAATCATCTGCAAATATAAGAGAAAATATTATCTTCGCCGCAAATACGAAAAATGTGTTGGGCTCACGGTTGAATACAACTTTAAATGGACCTACAGAATAATAACTAAAACGGAATTGCGTCAGTCACTTTTCCATCTCACACTTACTGGGCCTCAACCAACAAGCGTCTCCAGCCAGCTCGATCTTTAGCTAGCTGTCTCCAGTTTCGCACGCATAGTTGGTTGAGGTCCCTGTCCACTTGCGTGCGCCACTTGAGTCGCGGTCTTCCTCTACTGCGCCGTACCTCGGGGGTGGATTCGAAGACTTTTCGGGCCGGAGCATTGGTTTCCATCCGCTCTACATGACCTAGCCATCTCAATCGTTGGGTCTTCACTCTTCTGGCTAAGTCGATGTCGCTAAACAGCGTCATTATATCTCCTCCTCCACTCACCATCTATGCAGACGGGACCGAAAATCACCCGAAGAATTTTCCTCTCGAAGCAACCAAGAGCAGCTTCATCCGCTTTTGACAAAGTCCATGCCTCCGCGCCATATAGCAGGACTGGGACGATTAAGGTCTTGTAAAGCGTTACCTTGGTTGTTCGAGAGAGGTCTTTGTTTACCAATTGCTTTTTTAGCCCAAAGAAGCAGCGATTGGCAAGAGTTTGTCTTCGTTTGATTTCAGCGCTAGTGTCATTGTCTGAATTGATAGCGGTGCCTAGGTAGACAAAGTTTTTGACTACCTCAAAGTTATATCTGTCTGCTGCGACGTTCTGACCGAGACACCGGTGTTGGGTGTCCTTTCTCGTTGACAACATATACTTGGTCTTACCCTCGTTTGCCGCGAAACCCATCCTCGCGGCCTCCGTTGCAATACCCACAAAAGCGCCATTGACATCACGCTGCGTTCTTCCGATAATGTCAATATCGTCGGCATATGCGAGTAGTTGGACGGATTGTTCCTCTGGTGTTGGCGTTCGAGTTTTGAACAATTCTTTCAAGAACGATGTTGGAAAAGTCGCGTGACAGCTCGTCGCCTTGTCTGAATCCTTTTTTGACATCAAAGGTCTCGGTTAGGTCTTTACCGACCTTGATGGAGCAGCGTGCATTCTCCATCGTCACCCTACACAAACGGACGAGATTGGTAGGGATGCCAACACTAGACATTGCTCTGTATAGCTCGTCTCTATAGATGCTATCATACGCGGCCTTGAAATCAATGAAAAGGTGGTGGGTATCGATTTGTTGCTCCTGGGTTTTCTCCAAAATCTGCCGCAGTGTGAATATTTGGTGGATGGTGGATTTTCCTGGCCTAAAGCCACACTGGTATGGACCGACCAGGTTGTTGACGAATGGCTTTAGGTGTTCACACAGTACGGTAGATAAGATTTTATATGCGATACTTAGGAGACTGATGCCTCTGTAGTTGGCGCAGTTCAAAACGTCTCCCTTTTTATGGATCGGGCAAAGAATGCTGAGGATGAATGGAACCATCGGGCATGTTTTCCTCCGACCATATTTTACAGATGAGTTGATGCATGCTCTTTACCAAATCATCGCCTGCGGCTTTAAAAAGCTCGGCGGGTAGGCCGTCAGCATTTTTGTGTCAAATGGATAAGAGGAATTTTGAGAAGCCTGTCCTCGAGAGATACTTTCCGTACATAATATGGTAGCTGTCTACTTTGCAATTTGCATTTACTATGTCCGTACACTGTACAGACTCCACAAACAAAAATGCATCCGAATTTTCTAATAGTACAACATTGCTTATATTTTATTTCAGCACAGCAATCGAGGTTATTCGAACCAATGGAGCGATCGTATTTTCGCATAAACATTGCAGTCCAAGTTGTCGTCGTGGAAGGATAATACCGTAGGTCTAATTGAACCGCTGTTAGCTAAAGCTCGTCTGTTTCCAAGGTTGTACAACTCGAGTATTCCAACTTGCATAATGTTAGCTGTTCCATGATAAATTCTAATTGACCGCAATCTACGACTGTCATTAATCAAATGAGAAATGTGATCCCAATTAAAACGGTGGCCAACTGCAATCGAACATGACCTCTAGTATACAGACAAGTTATTTCATTAATTTCGTTTTTCCTGTGAAATTTAACACTTGTGTGAGTGCATTATTGTACAAAGTTTATGACGACAAAAAAAACATTGAAATGATATGGATTTTCACCCAAATTTTAAACGAATTCGGAGAAAGGGTTGCTGGCGTTTCATTGGAAACTCATTTTACTTTAGCGATTTCAGAGAGCAGTTTCGGGTCATGTTCGTCGAGTGCATTCGTGTAGATACACAATGTGATTAGAGGCAGCACAGGTATTTGCTCAATTGGTCCATCTAATTAGGCCCAGAGCCTCTGTAGGACAATCACTCGCCACTGAATTCGGTTGTTCCTCTCCACATATTCATACACTAACAATACGCCACCAACTAGCCAGTGGGAGACAAATAATCTCCAATTTACACAACAACCACTTGGCAAATAGCCTCGAGCCATCAACGCATGGCTCTCATGATCCCGATGGCTGTTCTTGTTTACATGAGCTTGCCAAATTGCCGACCACCAATTCTGAGTTAACATTTGTATACCTGAGTAACGAGTAGACTCGTAGCGTGGTGCACTATGTGCTGGTAACTGTGATGGAGTTTGCGATTTATTTACGAATATTCATAAATATTTGCTGCTAGCAATGGGATGTGCGGATTAATGTGACATTGTAAATGTTTACATTTCGATGTTTAATTTGCGGCTGATGGTGTCAAAAGAAGCATGTCAATCGGGCGATGTCATTTCCAATGAATTTGGAAACTGTCCAAAACATACAGAGTAGCTTTTTTCACATTTTTGAATTCAATCAATTTTTGTATGGTACCTCGATGTGGTTGCAGTCGATGCATCGTCCCATTTATCTACTACGAACGGAATTAAGTAGCTTTCCTCTTGGATCGATGAATAGATTCCCAATTGATTTATGTTTGCGTAAACTCCTACAGAGCATTGTTTTTAAAAAAATACGCTGACACTTATGTTGCTTGATCGACCAGGTTGTGCTTACTGAGAAGGGAAGGTGCACAATGATTTCCTCCATTTTCTCGTCTCAACTGCAACTTCCGCAGAAGCTATTATAAGGCAAACAGTGTCTGAATGAATGTTTGTTTCAATGGGGCAGTTCCGGTCTGCTCAGTCAGATAAGGCTGTGTGATCGTTTCTGAGAGAAAGGCTCCGATGGCAAGTCAGCTGATCCAGCGCTTTGTTGTTCTTTTCTCATTGCTGGGTTGTGCCTACTACTTCAAAGCTAGTTGTCTATCCCACCTTAATCGACTGAATCTCCTTCCGCCTTCTTGAATGGTACTCATCTTCCGCTGTTTTTGTTTGCCGTTGCAGCGCTCTTTGGAATGCTTTGTCCCTTGCATGTTATTTCTGCTCAATTTCGTCATCTTACAATAGTTCTTTTTGTCATAGGTGGTAGGTAGCCTGAAGAGGTACTTGTAATTTTGGGTGAACCGAATTTCGATAATATTAAGGTTTGGCAATTGAGGTGCATGAGGTAATGTAGATAGTCCAGAGTACAGAAAATCTTCCTTTACTATCTTAGAGGGGTTAGCTTCGCGTCGTTTTCTTGAACCAAAGGAAAATGTTCTTGCAGATTATGAGAATCATCTGTGCTCATACCATTCCCTTTCACTATCGCCACACTATAGTGCTGTCACAAGCCTGTTCCATATAAGTTCTCAAAAAGATATTGGCTGTATTAGCATTGTAGACCACTCTTCGTGTAGTGAGAGAACCAGTCCAAAAACTATCCCAAACTGTCACTTGTTGTAGACAGAGGTATTACCACTACTAGTCATGACTTTTCCGAGTAGCAAGCGCTACAAATGTCTATCTATCCGTCGACAGTGGAAAAGTTCCTTTCAATCAGTTCCACTCTCACTAAATTCACTGCAACAGAACAGAGACGACAAACAATTTCTCATGGACGTACAATACAAATGAAACTACAATCATGGCTACGTAGGGAGTAGGGACAATTCCACTTAATGTCCGCCCCATGAACTCCCCACGAGCTATTGTGGAACTTACAACTGCTGACACACACGTCCGTTAAGTATTTGAGAATTGTTCCCTTAAATCGACCTCGAAGAATAATTGATCCGAACATAAATTCGTTGGGTATTTATTGAAACTTTTTCAATTCAGTTGCGATTAGGTAATTGAACACTAATTGGATAATTGCTCCTTTGAGAACTTTTCGACAATCATTCCTGAAAGTTTCTTTCTTTATGGAACGAATGCATGCTAGGACGATTTATGAACGATTTTTGTTTCAAATTACTTATCAGAGGCTTTGGTCTGCTGCGGCAATTTACTACAATTTATTAGGTTTTGATAGAGCTGTGTTTTTTTATGTGATTGGATTCAGAAGAGAAGAGGAAACGTTGGTAATCAGGTTATTAACTGGTTAATAATATGGGTGGTGCGACAATCAGACCTGGGCTTAGTTTCTACAATACCCACTGCTATTTTTCTCACGAGTGGATGGGAACAGGTTTATATCGACTCTGAACGACGAAGCTTGAGACAGTTTTTCTACACAGGTAAACTCTTTTTAATATTGCCAGTACCTCGAAAGCGGCGGGGCCGTGAATTATGAAAATTGTTAAACTCGAGAATTGAACCTAGAACAATCAGTGTAGGTGTCGACGCACCTACCCGCAATGAAACGGAACGTCGACTACACTAGCTCGGCCACATCGAGCGCATGGCCTACAACGCTCCAGCAAAAAGTTTCTTCGAATTCTAGACTCTTGGTTGTCCGACTAATAGGATCCCGGACGCATGACGTGAGATGCTTTATTTTGATGGCTAGAATCAGCGTCCACATGACCGTGCACAATGGCAGGTACACCCGACTGACTCAGACGCTCCATGGGCCGCAGGCGTGATAAATAAATAAGTACATGCATTTAAAAGCACCTGGAACTCGATTTATCTCCAAGTTATGATTTTAAGCTCTTCATAATTTTGGAATTTTATTTCACTACCTCTTTTCATCATCACCAAGTGCCAAGATTGAGGGCAACATTGTGGGAGTTAACAACTTGTATCGCAATTATATCAAAATATTTTCCACTTACCTCACTCAATGATATCTGCACTCATTATGTGTGAACAACGATAACCATCGCAATTATGGCCCGAAGAAATTTATTTCACCGTCCCAAATAAGAATCGTTATTGTGTGCGTACGGTTCATTTTTTGTTCAGCTAATTATCCTTGTTGACCCAGCACTGGCCAATGGCCGGTTCCAACCACACAGCGATACGAATTTAATTAAAATTAATCTTCTCTGGCTAAATATAGAACTGTGTTCAGATTGTTTGGCTAGCCGTGACCTGCGGCACCCTCGGGCTGTTTGCTGCGTGAAAATACAAGATTTAGAGACCTGATACATTCGCTGCCCTTGTTGGTCTGGTTAAAAATGGTCAATAATGAAACATTTTATTTCTTAGGATTGATGAAGGTCGAGTGGTGTTTTTTTTCAGTTCCGGTTAGTGAAGTAAGTGTACTTAATTAATTGTGCATGGTGGGGGCATGCTTTGTTTGTTTAGCGAATCAAATATTGAAGGACTACCCTGCACATGTGAGGCAATATAAAGCATTCTTAGGCAACTTGACGTGAAAATTGTATCGAATCTTTATATATTTGTTCGTCGGGCATGCATATTTCACAGTTATTGTTGAATAGAAAAATTGCAGCACACTTCGAACAACGAACCCAACTTAAAAGATAGCGGCTTAGATCTTAGTCTGAAGTAATGATACATTGTATGTTCAGTTCTGAAGGAGAATTGCCAAAAGAAGCCCACTTAAAATTATTATTCAAATAAAGTTTATAACGTTTACGGATGGTTTTGAAATTTTAGGATCACGAGCACGAAGAAATCCGTGCGGTTCTATTTTTTTTCCTCAAACACGGTGAAGCTTAACTGTGTTCATGTACGTGGTCTCAGATCCAATTTTTTTCACTTTGAGGTTTCTGTGCTTTCTTCTTCTGATCTTTGGATTTTGGGGTTCGGTTATGAAAGCTAGTTCCATCGCTTTTTAGAGACATGGAACTAATTTCTTGGCTTGACAACTTGCGTTGGATATATGATCGTGCCTGAGTGAATGTGAACGCAGGAGACGACATACATAACCTCGAAGTCACGAGTTGTTCGAAGATGTGGATGTAGCCCGTATGACAAAAATCTCCAATATCTTATCTAGAAGAGTTTTCGTATGGCGGACCCAAGACAAGTTGGTCGTGATGACTGGACGGTTGCACGGGACACTCAAGGATGAGGGGAAGCTAAAGGTCAAGCTCAGAGCATCGACTGGTCGCTGGACTGTGAAGTATGTGAGTCGTACTAAGTTGTCGCACTCAAAGATTCGTCATGTAACGTGTTGTAAATACCTTTAGAATGCAGCTTCTTATTCCATTGACATCAAACAGCTGGATGGCGCAGTTAGTTGAGTGCCTCTCTCTGGTTAGAGGGGTCGATCAGTGGTACTAGTGAGACTATGGGTATGGACCACATGGACAAACATGGTCTAAGTGTGCTGGCAATTTCGCTGACAGTCCACATACATGCCTTCTAGAGATGAGCAAAAAAAAACGATTCGAAATCGAAATCACACGCCTTTGTTGTTGAAGGTAAATTGCACCGCGACTTTAAGATCTATTTTGCCCCCTATTCACAACTTTGCTTTCTTAAGAGCTCCCCTCCCATGCAGCTCCTTTCGGAGTCGTATTGAGGGTTATTTGCTCCTATTGCGAGATGGTGGAAGAGATTTGTCCTAGAGTATTCTCTCTAAGCCAGTTTCCTTTAGGAATCAGAGAATGAGAGCTGGTTCTAGTGACTTCAATTCTTCCTCTGAGATTAGGTGTTTGCCCAGATATCTTTGTCTTTTGTGGGCTAGCGCCGCACAAAATCCCAGTATATGATCTGCAATTTCATTAAATTCTCCGCAGAATCTGCAGAGACCTTCTTCTGACACTCCTAGTTTCCTTAGGTATTCCCTGAGTTTACAGTGCCCTGTTAGGTAGCCCGTTAGGATAGGAGGTTGTTTTTGCTCATTCTGATACATGCTTCAAGCCTCTTGCGGTTATGTTGATCCAAGAGTTTCTTGGCCTGCTTCATACCAGGAGCGTTTTTCCAATGACTTCTGTAGAAGCTGCATGGATAAGCAGGAAGAAGAAGTTGGAACCCCCCACCCTTGCAGAGACAAGACGAAAATTACTAGATAGTTATTTCTTTAACAACCTTGAAATACCTTGTCTAAAAAATGGCAATAATCATAACTAACGACTGTGTTTAAAAAATGTGAAAACAAAATCGAGTGAGGAAGTCTCGTTGCCTGTCATTTATGACAGCTTGTAATCTGAAACTCCATAGAATTTTGATGGGTAAACATATTTTTTTTTTCAAAACTGCCACTAATTTTTTAATAGGCTTACTGAAGGAACTGCACGTTCGGGACAGCCAATTGAGATCACCAACCAATGTTGATTTTATCAACAAAAGCTTGCTAATTTAATGGAATATATCATAAAACCTAATGCATTGTATTTAATTACTAGTATTATAGATAATTTAAAATAATTGTGTTGGCGTATTCTAGCTTCTGGATCGGTAATTATGAGGGTTTGTGTTGTTACTTCGAACTTGTATTAGCCCTATAAAATTGGTACACTCACTCGTAGGCATGTCAGTTACCAACCATTATGTCTCGACTGCTCGCATTGATTGTTCTCTGTGGGATGAGCATCTCCGTGTTGTCGGTAAGATCATTTTCACTCAAATCTAACATGTATACCGAATAGAAGAACTAATCGAAATATTCCAGGACGATGATTTGAAGGACTGTATTTTTGACTTTGAATACTATGAGCCCGCACGTGATTCGAATGACATAATACTTGACTTCTCTGAACTGGTCGTTTCAACGCTGAAAGAAGGAAGTATGACATACCATTACATCACTGGAGAATTTAAAACCAGATCCAAGGTTGACAGCTCAATTCAAGTATGACTGAAGATGCTGATATTAGTTTATTTCTTTAATATTCACTTAACTTCCGTAGGCCAATTACACCATAACGAAGTTTGGACAGGGCAATGTTATTGAGGGTTCTCGGGATGTTTGCGACTTTACAGCAAACGTTTATTCGCAGTACCTAATGCCATTTGCCGGGTATCGTGACGATAAGCCGCCTAACACCACCATTTGCCACAGAGATCCAGTAAGTTATATACATTTGGGGAATTTCTGCGCAGCGGGTTGATACATTTCAATTCTCCACAGAGTACTATTATCCACGTTATGGAAGCAAGCAACAGCAAGGATTTGGTGGCCAAATCTAAGCTTGATGAGGGAAAATATTCGTATGTATTATCATATATGAAGGACGACAGACACGTTGGTGGCATGGGAGGCGTCTTTAACGTCATACGAGTTTAATTTGCTTTCATTATTTTCAAAATTGTTTTTCTATGTTTTTGCTATTAATTGAATCAATAAACACATACAAATTAATATTGAGGGGTGTGTTGCTAAATAACTTAACAATTTGGTTGCGTTTAATTTTGGGTTAAGATCCAATATGTATGATCCTGCATTAAGCGAAGTGCGAAGCTATATACAGCGATGTCTAGTTCTGGTACTCCTAACAACCTCGTCCGGTTGTGCAGGATGACGATGGAGAATTTTCGCTACCTTCAATGTCAAAATAGGATTTAGACAAGTCAAGTGCTGTGTGAGATCTTCTTCAACATCATTCTGGAGAATATCGTGCAAAGGTCAGTTGCCAATACTAACGGCACGATCTTCCAGAAGTCCATACAACTGTTAATATAGACCGCTAACATTGACGTCAGACGTGATTGGTATACCGAGCCGTGTCTCGAAGAACCAATCTGAATTTATATAAGACACTGATCACACCAGTTCTGCTGTACGGCCCAGAGTCATGGACAATCTTTAAAGCGGATGAAGAATGCCTTGATCTCATCGATGAAAAAGTTCTAGTCAGGCGTCCACGGATCCAACTCCTAAAGTGGCTGACACTACTACACCCCGAAGAGTCTTAGACAGAGAAACATTAAGCAGAGCAACGCATTACGATTTTTATAGGTGAATTTGGTTGTTGTATTTATTTAGTCGTATATGTAACAACAATTATCTTATCTTCTTAAGACTATAATAGAGTTCAACCTACAGTCAAGACAGTAACGCAATAGAGGGGGAAATCATATTATTATTCACCTGGAGCAAAAATCCTTATCAAAAAGAATTGCAAGGACTACGTGGGCATCATTTATCTTTCTCCATGATCTTAACTGACGACGTCCAAGAAGTCCAGCCACAGAATTTTTACAGAAATCATGTTTCCATCTCGCATGGTTTTCTTTATAGGTCTCCAAGAGTCAGCGGCAAACTTGCAGTTGATATAAACAAGTAAGCGTGGAAATGATGTCTTTTTTATGTACCCAACATTCACCCAACAACCACTCAGGTCGACGTTCGATAAAATTGCCTTACATTTGTACGAAGCAGCAACCATTGTGAGCATCCACTGTGTGTTCGTTTTTGCCATTCAACACTCACAGGACCTGTAATTACTGAGTGCACACAATTACACAAAGTTCCAATTCGCAGAGACGACATCCGGAGATCCCTTTGGATCCCCTTTATCAAAGCCAATCGCAGGTGAATTCAATTACTTCGCAGAGCTCGACAGGCTCATTCTTTACGCGACTTACTCAATCAAAACATCAAAGCCAGTCGTCGACTGCAAAATCGGATGCGCGAAATCCCATCCATCGGTGCCAGCCTCAAATCGAAGTCAGAAATCAACTGTTTGATATGAAAAACCTGTGAACCCCGCAGAACCGAGCACATCAATCTTATTGTGCTGCACTCCGCTTACGGTCCCGGTCGTGTTCATGTTCACCGATGCAGCAGTACACCTCCACAAACCGCGGTGATGGCGGTAAGTTTTTACAGAAACAGTCATCACACGCGGAATACCTCCACAACAACCGTCACCCTGAACCACATCCTGGCCACATCGTGAAAACCGACCCAGAACCAGAGCGCCGGGAGAGAGAAGGAACGTGCAGCTGATGATGTTGGCAGCGCATAAAATCTCTGCAGCGACTTTCGCAGACGAACCGTGGTTCATTTTTTGCACTGAGTGCACTGCGCGCCGGCCGTGATGGAGCGCCTTAATGGCTGTTCATGGAGACGCTGTTGTTGAGACTTGCACGGGATGCTGAATGGGTGCATAATAATTAACAGAGTTACTGAAGCGGTGTTTTTTGGGAGATGAGCTTCGCATGCGAGAGAAATTATTCACTTGCTTGCCAAATGTCTTCACTTTCCAAGCGATTGACATTGTGGATCTCATGCTTTTCGATTTTGGATACAGAGAGGGAAATCTGCTGATTTTAGTGAACCACACAAGGGTACACTCTACCCATAGGAATTCGCAACCATTTCTACGGCCGCAAATAATAAAAAAAAATCGTTAACGTTCGAACCAAATCCAAGATTAAAGAAGCGCCATCATTTATGTTGTTTATTGAATAAATTTGACATTTATCAACCAATTGACTTGAGTAGACGTTCCTTTGATACGTCAATTCAATACAATTTTAATCACGAATCGCTTCACACCGAAACAACGCGCCGAAGTGTTGACCATGTACATGGAAAATATTCTTTCAGTTGTATTCACTCATCGTCGAAAGTGAAAGCATTTGCAGTCGAATTTTGACGACGGGACATTGGGAGATCGTCGACATGCCTTTCATCAACGCCCAAGACGTTCCAATGAACTTGTTAAAGCGGCGAGAGAGAGAGTAATGTCGTGGCGCATTTTGAATGTTGATATCCAATTGACCTAAAGAACGTTGCGACATATCACTTGGAATACGGCCAAACAGTCGATCGAATGGTTGACACAGAACCCGATTTTTGGACACCGACAGGACATTTCACAATCTCTGACTGCCATTTGGGGAACGGAGAATTCTCACGAGATCCACGGAGCCACATTGCATGGACAAAAAGTGTCTGTTTGGGCTGGCGTTTGCGCCAAAACCATCAATGGGCCATCATTAAGCCATAGAAAACAGTCTGTGGGAATAATCGTTGTCGAGGAGGGAGCATGTGTGCTCCTTATCTGCCCACAAATGTGCGAAATAGGTCTGAACGGTTACTGGCTTCAAGAATGACAATGACCTGGTAGTCAAATCTACAGATTTGATTACTTTGGACTTCTTTTGTGGGACTATTGTAAAAGCAAAGTGTACGCCGCCCGAGAACCTCCAAAATGTGATGAATAACGCAGCAAATAGTGCACATTTTGCACAGTCGCACTTAGGGCACAATTTGGAAGTCGTGATGAAGAGAACATTCGTGCCACGTGACCAAACCATCGATGCATAGTCCTTTCCGTTCGAAGAAGCAGCTGCTCAACGTTTAGTTTGTCACCCTATCACAGCACATGCAGCCACAATCGAGTGGCCGCTGGAGTTCGGTCTGGAAGGATATGAGAATAACAAGCACACCCTGTACCTTAATCAAAATAACACTACTCTCGCTCAAGTCATGGTAAATCTATTTGACAAAAAATCCGCTTGCCATTGCCAACACTTTATTTGATTAAAATAAAACCACAGACACCAAATACGTACGGAAAAACAATGCTGAACATCAGTCAATTCCTTATGACTGTAAAGTTACCCATTGTGCCACCTACGGAATTTAAGTCCTTAGTAAATGTGATTTCGAAATAATAATCTCCCTCATTAAGCTCAGATAGGGCCGACAATTCCATGCTCGTTTTCACCGAATAAATATCGGCAGTAAACTGCGGAAGATTCACATTCTGTCTTAAAATGTGCAGTGAGTGTGACAAAACTTACCGGCTTTATTGGGCAGATAATGCTTTCGGGAGGGAAGTCGTTATGCATTCCAGCTATGGGCAATAAGTACTTTGAATAAATGTTTTCTTGGAAGTAACAGGCGTCACGGAAGCCGAGAGCAATATTTACTACATCCTCATCGGAATACTTTTGTATAATGTAGTAGACCTGCCAATGAGAAGTGCAAATAAGAACCTGGACTGAAGAATATCATTCCCATCAGTCATACAAGAAATGAACTGTCAACAACAGACTTGATGTTCAGTGGTCCAGTGATGTAGTGGTACGTCTTACTGCCTTCTGTCAGCGTTGAGATCTGCTGTCCACTGTAGTCCACGATGTTGTTCTCAGAATTGCCGTGAGGTGTGAAGAATCCAAAGTCAAAAATACAGTTTTTCGCTTCCCCATCCTGGAGTATTTGGGTTGTATACAATTCGGTAAGCACGTGGAGAAAAACTTACCCCAAACACGGAGATGCACATCCCACAGAGAGCAATCAATGCGAGCAGTCTAGACATTGTGCTTAGTAACTGACGTAACTTCGGAAGTGTTCTGGATATTTATACAACTGATGCACGAGATAAATAGCAAAACAAACTCTTCAGATAAGCAATCTTGAATTTGGAACACGCTATGCATACACGCGTGGAAATGTCGATAATATCATGGTAAATTGTCGAGTCTGACCGTCATGTGAACACTGTTTCGATTGCTCAGCAGCTAAGCATTTGAGTAGTAAGGCTGCACACAAAATCCGTCCTTTTTTGGACTTCAAAGACGGATGCCGGCGGCACTATGATCCACCAGCAAAGCGGCGATGGATATTATCTCTTGTCATCAGTCGTGGGGTGCACACGCGTCGGGAGCTAAATTTCTGTTCTAAAACGTCGAAATGTGTTGCAATACCTGGGGAGAAAAGGTTGAACGTTCTCAGCTGAAGGTGGCCTTTTCTGATGCAGCATAAGTGATGCCAGTCGACGGGAGTCACTGTCGGGTGTTGTTCGGGGGTCGATCGGAAGGAAATGCCAGCGCGTAAGGACCAGCCACTTGCTGACTGCCCAAAGGTCTCTCTGCAGCAAGCGAAGGTCAAAAATTGACGTATATCCTCAAGGAGATTTCTGTCAGATGATTGAGTGCAGCGCTCAAAAATGTCCGTATATCCCTTTAATGAGAAATCGGTCAGATGCGTGTGTATGCGTAGCCAATCCACAAACATCACAACCCTCTCTCTTAAAACAATCAAAAGCTTACTACCAGCAGATGCCATCAGAAACATTTGGAATCAAATGAAAATCAGCAGAACGGCAAGGCAAACGTGGCACTCGCTCAAGCCGAAAAGGACCACAACCCTCCTTTCGATAAACAGCATAGCCCTGGGACATGTGTTTTAAGCAAGCACACGTGGTATTCAAGAGCCCCTAACAATGACTTCTGCAGGCGAGAAGGAAGAAGAAACGGTTACCCCCTACCTGGAGACACTCACAGCTCTATCTAGAACTAGGAAAAAGCTACTTGCCGAATACAACTTCGCAAGTAAATGATTTCATATCGAAAATATCGAAACCGCGCATGTAAGAACTTTCTAAATCAGCAAACTGTAGGTATGTGATCGCGTCTCCACATAAATGTTAACATTTTGTTCCTTGCCTTTACAGATGGATCACAGGGATAAAACGAGGACCGACGATTAGTGGCGACACAAAGTACCTACCAAAGGTCTAAGTCAAAAAACCAAATGGGCCGAGTTTCCATCCGTGAATCGCTCCTGAAGCGCAACAAAATCGAATCATTTTTGTTGTTGACTGTGATAAAAAGTGGATCACTTGCGACAACTCAAATAGCCGCGACCAGGCGCAAAATGTGGCCAAGTCAGGATTGACGGCTAGGTTGGTTTTACCTTTTGTGGACGTAACCGCCTTTCGAGAATGGCGAATTGAACTGTGCTTTTCAAAATAGATTTGAACAAATTGTAGTCGTTCCTCCGGATTGGCAAATCAATCTAACCTCACAGAGACCCAACAGAGAACTGTCAGCTTCCACAGAAAATAACGGTGCAAATGTAAAGTTCTCAGCCACTCAAAAACAATCTTTACGATTTGTTCCATTTAACGAAAGCACCTGGGCTGCCATTGTATTAAAATTATATAATGTAATTATCTCATTTATCGATGAGTCCATAGCGTGTTTAGAATTCACGATCGCTTATCTTAAGAGTTGGGTAACCCTGATGATAACGTAATGGTTGACCATTCAGGACAAAGCATTGCAACACTGACAGAAGGCGATAAGACGTATCGTTACATCACTGGCCCGCTTAAAATCAAATCCCCGGTTGACAACTCATCACATGTTGGTATCTGTCAATTAACATCGCCACGACGTGAGATAACACTGCCATTGAATTTCTCAAGCAAAAGAGTCATTGTTTCGTTGGCTGTGTGGCAAGTGGCACCATCCTGTTGGAAGCCTGTTATCGCCCAGGTCCATATCCTCAATTTCTGTCCACAAGAAGTCCGTTATCATCTAGCGATAGCGAACACCATTCACGGTAACTGCTTGGCCGACACACATTTGGCGAAGAAGTACGACCCGATGACGCCGACAGCACATAACCCGCACCAAACAGTCACATTGTAGGTTTTCACATTTCCTACAGACATAGTTTGCAATTCTACCGATTGTGGACACATTTGGCCGTTTATGGTGACCAAAAAAATCACGAAATACATTTTGATTTGAACGTCTATTTTCGTAAAACGCTTCAACAATCTTAACGCGCTGCTCAATAGTGTACCTCTCCATGGTTGAATTTGTCAAACACTGAAACAAAGAAATGTGAATTTAAGTTGGGCAAAAAAACTTGACGTTAAGGTGTGACTCACAAATGACATCGTGCATTATGGTTGGACCTCCATTTATATTTGACACGTTTATCACACCGTAGTGTAATAGCCCTGAAGCCAGAAATCCCGTTCAGTAAACATAGTAACCATACATTGTTACAAACGAAATGAGTAAAATGAAATTACACGTTAATGGCTGTGTTGTCCTGATAAGAAGCTGGTACAATTGACAGAAAAAAGCTGCCGAGAGAATGGAATTGACAATTTTAACTTTAAACTGTCAAACATGTCTCAGAAATCATGTTTCAGAAGTGCATGTCTCGAGGGCTGCTCCATCTATATCTTCTGCCTCCAACGCTGCTTGCATTCTTTAGCTGGATACGGAAAAGTGATACATAATATAACGACCAACTTCGCGGTCCTTTTCAAATCGTCTCCGTATAACTAACATTTCGTATTATAAAGCAGAAATGCATCCTCATCGACGAGATTAAATAATTTTTCGTGAGTTCGTCGTGAGATGAGCACTCGCTTATCCTGGCTTGTATGCCAGTGCCAGAGCCACTGCAGATATATCGACTATGGAAAGTCGGTTAACATCGCTCTGTACCTGAGACCATTGACTGCAGCGCTGACTCCTTTCTCATTTGAAAGCAAATATGGTCCGAAACCATACCATACCATGAATCGAGCCAAATCGTCAATCTTTGTTGTTGCATTGATGCTTAGTCGAACATGTGTGGAATGTGTTCTCTCAAATAACGGCAAATTTGCTTGCTGACATAGCCGCTGAGCCAAAAATGGATTTCATTCGACAAGATGATTTTTTTGAGAAAATCTGAATTTTCGGCCATTATTTCTTGGGCGATGCCTAATTCAGCTGATCGACGTTGAATTGACATTTCTCTGTCTCGGTCTTCTGCCAAACTGGCCGCTACGGTAGGTATATTTCCTTCATTTCGCATCAATCTCTGTCGGATTGGTGATTTAAGGTCCAACCGAGAGTACTCGCACTCTAATTATTCCACGGTGCGATGAATAACCTGCACACCGAAGCCATGATGACGACCGACCAGAGCACGGAAATGTTTGTTTTTTAAACTCCGGACATTCGACAAGAGTGAAATGATGTACAATAAAATGACAAATCATACTTAACACTTTGGCAGCTGAATGTCATTCGTAACTTTGACAGCTCCTGAAACATAATAATTGTAAAAACTATCATTGCTATCTGGCCACCCAAATTCACGAATTATGTCGTGTCACGAAAATTGAATAATTTAAATATTTTATCGAACTCAAATCACTTATGTATGTATGTACCAAGTCAGAAAATAAAACATTTCAATGCCGTGAATTAATTGTTCAAAACAACGTTAAAGATGCCACTCATTGCTCCAACGTTGCTGGAGTCTTTCACGAATGTTACATTAAAAAAATATTTTCCCTCGTTAAGCACAGAGGGAGACGTTAATTCTTTGCTGTTATTCGCTGGGAAATAGTGGAGCGTAGCACCCTGTGGAGTATTGAAATTCATCAGCTTTTTGTCCAAGAATTCTCTAGTGATAACTTACTGCCTCCCTATCGCATATATTGGAGTGAGGAGGGAAATCGTTGTGCATTGCGGAAATTGGCTCAAAGTACTTTGGATAAATGTTCGCTGAAAAGTCACAAGCATCCCGAGAATCGGCTATAACGGTGCCGCGTCCAAACTTTGCTATAACATAGATGACCTATGAAAGGCAAAGTGCATGTTTTAGAAAATCATTTAGTTGGTTGGAATGTTCCCATTCGCCATACTTGATATGAGGGGTCAAGCATGGATTTGATTCTAAGCGGTCCAACGATGTAACGATATGTCTTACTGTCTTCTGTCAGGGTTGTCAGGCTCTGCCCAGAGTAGTCTACCACTGTGTCGTCAGTATCATCTTGGGGTCTAAAAGATTCAAAGTCAAAAATGCAGTTCCCCATTTTGTCCTAGAATACGAGCACTTCAGTTAATACAAATCGGTATTCATGTGTGTAGAGGGAAACTTACCGCGAACACGGACATGCACATACCAGAGAAAACAATCAAGGCAAGCAGTCGAGACATTGTGCTTCGTAACTAACATTATTTCGAGTGAGTCGTGCGATTTTTATAGGTTGAGGCACGGGATAACTACCTTCAAGATAAGCGATCGTGAATTTAGAACCCGCTATCGAGTCATTCTTTTTTTTTTTTTAATTGTGATAATGTCGTTGAATTGCTTGAATTTCCTGACTTTCAGTGTTAATAAATATAGCTGTCCCTAATTATTTATGTTTTCACGATTACTTGGCTGGTATAAATAAAATCACCTTAAGCGGTGGAAGATAAAAAAATTATTTTGAATTTGTTCTGAAAACTGAACTACAATTACGTTTCCATATCGCATCTAACCTCACCCAAGTGCATTAGTTGCTGCTGCTGTCACGATGCTCCCACAGGTGGTGTTGGGTTTCGTCTGCTACGTCATGAAATGCAGGAAGCTTCCACGATGTTCCCTCAGGTGGAATTAAGTTGCATCCGCTACTGCGCCCAGACTTCCAGCGCCCAAATTTGCCCAGACGCTGCGTCAGTGAAAAGCGGTAACAAGTGTGGGAAAACGTAATTTTGGAGTTGTCATATAATGTGGCGTTCACTTATACAAGAGGATGTGGTCACGGACCATAAACCATTAGAGTCAATTGGCAAGCAAACGTCGAGGCCTTTGGACAATGTGTCTTGAGATTGTTGGCATTCAAGTTCAAAGTAATATACCAAGCTGGAAAATTCGACATAGCAGATTCGTTCTCCAGATTATGCAAGGGAGAAAACTCGAAAATTGAAAAGGCCACACCAAAAGTGCTAAGGTTAGATGAAATAGTAGAGAATGCAAAAAGAGATGCGGAAATTATTCGTTTAGATCAAAAAATCAGATCTGTAGCGCACGCTGACTTCTGGCGTCTGGTAACTAGGTAACGACCACTTCGACTGACTATGAAAACACTAGTCGACTTGCATACACTCTAACCTACCTGGAATTTGAATAGCACTAGTCGATTTTTTTCGCATTTCGCCTTGCCTACATTGGGAAACATTTTGCTGCGTGGGACGAAAATAGTTATTTTCAATCGCTTAAGTTCGAGAGTCTTAGATCGGCCGCATGTTTCATTCATCCAGGCGAGACAGTATTTCATTTCATTTCATTTAGGTAGTATCGCTGTACATTAAGAGTGCTATACTCTTTTAATAGTACAGGTCTTAAAAATAACATTATACAAGTAACGTGATAGTGACATATATACATACATTTCAATTTATAGATTTGAATATTTTAAGTTTTTAATATGAAGGCGTAATTCTGCAATATTAAAATTAAATTTAAATGCAACCAATTTTAAAGTAAATTTTGGAAATTAAGTCATGTTGGACAGATAAGTAAAACAGGCTGAACAAAATTGTCTTGGACCGTACATGTGAAGGTAAACGGTTCGAAAGATGCACAGCTTGAATGAAGAAATGCCTGCGCGATGTTAAACATGTATGAACAGAGGGTTTTAACGTCATATTACGACGATCGACAAAAAGTTAATTTTTCATATAGATATTTAGGTTGTTTTCTGTGAATGATTTTGAAGAGAAGGATGCATGATCTACAGCTTAGTAACGCTTCCAGTTCACATCCAAGGAGAATGCGACGTTGGTATGAGACATGATCGAATCTTCGGAGGTTAAAGACATACCGTGCAGTCGCGTTGATTGCTTTTAACAATTTTTGCAGAGACAAATTATCACAGTCTGCAGTAATGAAAGTAATAATATTCTGAAGAACTGTGATGATTGATTACCGGTATCGAGACTGAGAAGACGTGAGTTTTCTGATGGAACATAGTTATGTTTGCGAATCGATAGGGCCTCAGCCGAATCATGATAACATTTTTGTGGTCACCGATTACCATTCGAGGTCTCTTACTAACTTACTTACTTACTTACTCTGCAGGCCTGCGACCCATGGAGGGTCTAAACTTGAGCAATAGCTGCCTTCTATCGTCGAAGGTCCTAGGCACGCTGCTTTCAGTCGTCGCTGCCTTGCTGCCCCGTGATAACTTGGTCTTTACACTGCAGGTTCGGTCTTCCTCCCCTTCTCTGGACTGGGGTGTCTATTCGAACAGATATTCCTTGTGCATATTACGTTGATTTTGAGCCAGGGCAGTGCCTTTGTTTATCACAATAATTTCATCCTCAAAACGCTGAATGTAAGATATTTACAACGCACCATATTGCAACGCCGATCTTATATCATTATTTATTTAACGATCTTCAGCTTGTTGGACCTGATGAAGTTAAGGATATAGGGATCATATTTGACACGAAATTAAATTGTTCAATGCATTCCGATTATGCCATATCGGAATTTTCAAGAGTTTATAGCCTTAAGATTCGAAAGAGTTCAAAAGAATTTCCCGAGGTATGCCATCCGGGAATTAAACAATTTTGACAAACTTCCTTCTTATGACGAAACATGCAAAATCATTGGCCTTCAATCCTTAAGTTTCAGGCGTTAGTCTATTCGAGACATAATCAATTATCATATAAATTCAACAGAATAAGTTTTGCTTAGCATAAGGCTTCATAGCTCTGGCTTAACAGCTAATTCTAATTTTAGTAATTATGTGTTAGCTTTTTAAATGCATAAAAATATATATTTTTACTTATAAATATATATGCCCCCCAACGATCTCTGGGGGTTAGAAATACACTCTTCGATAGAAGGCATGGAACAATTACCCATTACTAGGTGCATAAGAACATTTAATGAACTCTGCAACGAAATTGAATTTAGCTTATCTCATTGACTTTAGATTAATAATTTTATTGTTTATTGAACTAATTTGATGAGATGCAAAATCGGTAGATTATCCTTCGTCGCGCAACATTGTACGTACATCTGTTGTGCAAAGCTGAAGGCATACACTAAGAGAATGTAAGGTTTTGGGTGTGCCCTGTGATGCAAAAAAAGAAAAAGCAAAAAGCTTAACTATCTAAACAATCGTCCTAACCTACTGATCCCATACGGATACTCTAAGCTAATATAATGTTTTTTCCCTTATTACTACCTTAAATCAGCAGAGAGCCTAGTGACTGCGAGCGACATCCCGTTCGTATTGAAGTTCACTGTTCGCCGTACGAAATAGAAGATGACAGGACATCCTTGTGGATCCAGTATTAGGCCAATTGTGTACAGATAGTGGACACCTTCAGGAGGACTTTCATGGTACATAACATTGGCGTAGTAAGACCCAAAGATCAGACTGTTGGAAGAAGTCATAGCTCGTGCAATATGCCTTCTGATCAGGCTAAATTATCTATTCTGTTCAAGTTTGCCTCGTTGTACAGTACCTCTTTGGGATAGAACTGCTTGTACACGGACTCGGGTGTACGATACATTATACAAAAACCGCATCTTTTCCATCTAGGAGCGAGTCACGTTGAACAGTGGATAATCGTAAGCCATCATTGGTCGGATGAAGGCAGTGTAGCAATTTACCTCCACCTTGAAATCGAGTTGGCTGCTGCAAAACAACCATGCCACAGCAAAGGCCTTTTAACTTTCATCAGAGCCATAACTATATGTTTGTCAAAATAGATATTGATCAAGGTTTACATATATCGAGCCTTACCAGCTTAAGGAAGAGGCCCGCCAACCAAACCGTGCACTGTTTTTTGTCTCTGTTACATAGAATGTTGGACACCAGTTTGCACGCGACATGTACATGGTCATAATTTATTTTCCTCAATCCACTCTTTTCGAACTCGAATGACTGTTTTCTTTCAAAAACCTGATCGACCGGAGATTTGTCCTTGTCCTGTTTAGGGATCGGTTGCACCACGGCTGGTTTGCAGTGCATTACTTAGCGCATTGTTAAATAATTTTGTTTAAATTTGCACGGCTTAGGGGGGAAGATGGCGAAGCACAATATTTGGTATGCAATCGATTCTCATTTTATTTCGATTTCGATTTTTTTTTTATTTCTTTTCACATACACTGGATGATAAGGTTACTAGCTGCGTACGAAGCCATCAAGATGTTGTAGATTTGTAGCGTACGGCACGGCGAACATCGTCGAGTAGATGTCGTCGACTAGATTGGAGGTGAGAGATCTGCCTCTGGGTAGAGAGCAGGACTGTCTTCAGATCAACATCAGATTCAGGTTGCCTGGCCACTGTGTACTGTCTGCTGTGGCTGTGTTCCTGATAACATATGAACATAGGAGAAAGTCGGCGTAAAATGTGATAGCTGCAACGCGAGGCACTGGCCACGCATTTGCCATTTATACTTTCCTTTAAATTTTCCTCAAAAATGTTCCTTTGCTGCTGGACTTTAGAGCATGCTCGGTAATTAGCAGGGTGCCATTGGACTTACAGAGTACGCATGTGTCCTTGACTTGTTTCGACTCTAAGGACATTCCCATATTTTGCGGATTTTGCACATTTGATCAAGTTTCAGTTCGCCGCTGCGTACCCAAACCTATGACGGTGAGCACATTGAATTAAGTATGTGCTTTGTCTTTCTTAATCTGTCCCATTTAACAGTTATAGCACGTTGACTATTGATTTGCTTTTGGCTATCTATTCTGCTGTCTGCCAAATCCATTTTTGTTTTTAAAAAATCCTTTCTTAAATACAACTTTCGATCTTGTACTCAAAAAGTATAGAAGAAGAGATCCGACATAAAGCAATACATTGTCTTGCCAAAGAAGGCAATCATCCAAGGATTCGATCATCTGCAAACAGATGCAGAGTTAGTAAAAACATCAGACATTTCATTGATAAATATCATTAAATGAAGCGGTAATAAGGGGCTCACTTGTCGTATGCCGGAAGTAACAGAAACTGAACAAGAAAGACATTTATGTAGATAAATCTATAGAGATACAAACTGGGTACAAGCAGCGTACATAATATCACTGAGTTTTATGTAATTTTTTTCTAAAGTTGCCAACTATCTCGGTCCACATTCGCACTTAGCTTGGTACGTGCTCATACATCTTCGTGCCTTTATTCAGCACAACCAAATTGATATGTTATTTGGCAGCAAACGCCGTCAATATTAATTGAGAGTGCATTGTAAGCACAAACGTTTATTGATTAAAATAATAGAACCCTTGCCAAAAACATGCACAAAAAAACTATTATGAAAACATTTAAACTGGTATGACCTTAAATTGGCCGCTCATGCCACCAACGACTTTGTCATCCTTCGTAAAAAATAATGTCATGTAATAGTTCCCTTCGTCAAGCTTAGATGCTCCCACCAAATCCTTGCTGCTATTTACTGGGAAATAGTGCATAATAATGCTCTGTGGAGTATTGAAATTCATCAACAAGCTGTGTTAAAAATTCCAAAATGATAAATGTAAACAGCATACCGGATCCCTGTCGCATAGTGTGGTATTACGAGGTGTATCGGAGTGCTTTCCACATATTGGCCTTAGATATTGCTGAAAAATGTGCGCCGAAAAGTCACAAGCATCCCGAACATCCATATCAACTATCTTGTCTCCAAGCTTGGTTATACTGTAACTGGCCTACAAAAGTCAAGTGAATGTCGAAGAAATCAACTAGGTGAATATCAGTCATACTTGAATTGAGCTGTCAACCTGGGAGTTGGTTTTAAATTCTCCAGTGATATAATGGTATGTCTTACTTCCTTCTGTCAGCGTTGAAATGTGCTGTCCAGAGAAGTCAATTATTATGTCCTCAGAGTTTGGTTGGGACTCAAAGTATTCAAAGTCAAAAATACAGTCCTTCAAATCACCGTCCTGGAATATTAGTTATCTATTAGTTCTTATATTCGGTACTCCTGTTAGAAATGTGTATAGAAGATCTTACAGAGGACACGGCAATGAACATCGCACAGAGAACAATCAGTGGAAGCAGTCGACACATGGTGGTGGGTAACTGATATGACTGCGAGTGAGTAAATTTAGAAGTTTTATAGGACCTTCAAGTTCCAAGTAACAACACAAAACAAGGTAGCGCTATACATTATGACCGACTACAGTTTTGCTTTAATTAAAACAATTATTTACAATTATATACAACAATAGGTAGTAATTACGTAAAACGATACAATTTTATGATAATTTCATTAAATTAGCAAGCATTTGTTATTGAAATCAACACATCTTGATCTCAATTGGCCGTCGTAAACATTCAGATTACTCTAGTGCACGAGCAGAGATCGCTTTGATGAACCGTAGACAAAGTAGATTTTTGTATCTGCGGATGACATCCTGTTGTACGATGTGGATGGTAGTATGGCATCCTTCCGGGGCCTGGATTCGGTCAATCGTGACCAAGTAGTGGAATGGCCTCACGAGGATTAAAGAGAAAGCAGCAGATCTCGACCAATATGACTTTTCGAATCAATACTGTTGGCTTCGCAGACTACCTGCACCTTAGTGTCAAGCTTGCTGCAGTAAAACAGCAAATGCCTTTTTATACTTTGCCAGAGCAATGTCCACAAAGTAATTACAAGTGTGGGGTGACCGTCAGAGGTGGGTGTGTGCCTAGCTTCTGCAGCATTCACTCGTATTTAGCGACATTCAGTCATATACCCACTCGTAATAGGTCCAATAGGGACGGTATGGCAGTTGGAAAATTAACTAGGAAGAGGCTAAAAAAGCCATACTCATCTTATCTTACACACTTTAGGTTAACATTTTGATGTCGGCAAATGCTCTCCAGTTTATCGGATTCAATTAATACACGAATTATCACATAACCAGAGAGGTGTATAGAAGTCATATGTGCGTCTAGATGGGCCGTTGTAGCGGTTGCCAATTAGTCATTGACATTCATAGTGATCGGACGTGCATTAGTGTGAACGGAAAACTACGCAAATTAGAGAAAAGTGCAGTGATACATTTAGGAGGTAGTGTATTAGTGCCTTGATGGCCACTATGGAGCAGCCGCCAAAAAAAACGAGGCCATCGAGATGATCGTCGGCCTAATAAGGACACTGAGGAATGAAGCCGGTCACCAATTCGGGCAGGCACCGGGAATCACTGGCCAAATGGAGGTGGAGGACATCCCATGAGAAGAAAACAGGAGTGTTTTCATCCTACTTCGAAGGCTACTTCCAACCATCACCGACTGATGATCAAGATTTTATCACAGAAGCCAACACCTACGTCAATGCACTTGAGAATCCATCTGCACCAGACGTCATCTTCAACGAAACTGACCCAGCTGACGATCCGGTAGGAAACGAAGACCACTCAACAGCCGGAACCGACAAAAGCTTGAAATTAGTCCAGAAGCGAATGCCACAAACGGTGATTATACTTCATACCATCATTATGAACAAATGTATCAATAATTTCTACTTTCCTAGCAAGTGGAAATTAGCTAAAATTGTTGCAGTACCAAAAGAGGATAACGCTGCTAGTGTTTCAGGATACAGGCCCATATCGCTCTTGAGCAATATAAGCAAGATCCTGGAGTACATGGTCGCGCAGAAACTAAAGCCATGGTCCACCGACCTAAACATCATCGCGGATACGCAGTACGGATTCCGGGAAAAAAACATTCGAATCTACATCCTCTAATGAAGCTCCACCTCGATGTTGTAACTGCCCTGAACAAACACGAAGTCACCGTTTCTAGACGTGGCGATACTGTCTGGATAGAGGGAATCATCTACAAGCTGAATCAGATGGGATTCCCCTCCAACCTCATCAAAAAATCTACATTCCAGAAGATTCTACGTTCAAGTGGAGCACTAAGGCGGGAGTTGCGCAAGGGTCGAAGCTGGGACCGATGCTCTACAACATCTACACGGCAGATCAACCGCCTCCAACCAACACAGCTGTTGTCTATTCGCAGATGACCCACTGACTTATGCGAGCTCGAAGTCACCACTGATCGCCAGGCGAAAGGTCGAAATCCAGACAGCGAAAAAATGTGGCTTCTACACCAAATGGGGTATTCGTACCAATGCTAGAAAATCGAATATGTACTCCAGTGCTTAAGGAGACCATCTCGATGTGGTTGCAGATCAGAAGTTATTTTACGTAGTTAATTTCACGAATAGGACGAATAGGTTGAAGTTCAACAACCACACGAAAGTGACCCTTAAGAAGGCCCACCTAGACTTCCATCGCATCTATCCTTTGATGCGTAAACAAAATGGAACAAGCCAGAGGACAAAGCTGCTACTCTACAAGCAGCTAATACGGCCGATCTTAACGTACGGCTTCCAATATGGCACGCCATATTTAAGACCAGCATGGAGAAGCTCGCAATTTTCGAAAGAAAAATACTGCGAATGTGTACAGGTCTCAGCCTCTACAGGGACCGACGAAAGCACCACAGCAACAAGAAGCATCATCCCCTTACAACAGTACATGATGGCACTGTCCAGAAAGCAGCTTCTAGACATCAACAATAATCCTAACGAGGCAATCAGAAACCTGAGAAACACCATCCCCGGACAACGCTACTGTAGGCATATATAAAAACGACTAACGCAAGTAAGGTAATCCCTTTGATGCCCGCTGATTCTTCGTTGGCAGATCTTTTATGCATTTGTTATGTACAATGTGTGGAGAATTCAGGTCGTTCACCCGATCGGATGATCGAACATACATACATAATATGATAACAACTGACTCAAATTATGAGCCCAATATGCAAAAACAGTGGTGCAAGAGTGCTCATCTGAAAATTCGCTACTATACCTCAAGCAAAATTTCCAAACGACATCTAAAAACGAACTGCATGGCTTCTAACAGAGCAGTGATCACAGTCATCATCGAGGCTTAATCGGCTACCACTAAATCGGCTACACCCTATCCCAAAAGGACCAACATGGACACACGGATTTGAACAACCCGATGTAAGCACTGAACATTGTAGGATATAAAAATAAACAATGAACCGACATTGTAATACCAATAGGTGAATTAAACAATGTGCATCAGTTGGGCCCCTATTGTTGCACCAACACCCCTACCCTTATTATTAAGCATAATAGTAATAGTAATCTCAAATTGTAAAAAATACAATACACAATACATTTTTCAATCGCAGTGGCGGTTTGAAAAATACTATTCTATACACTGACGATTTTTACAGGTGAAAATTTCGATGTCTTCAGATGCGCTCCAGTATATCGGATTCTATTAATACAGGTAGGAACACATAAGCACAGGTGTACAGAAGTCATAGGTACTCCCGTATATCGGTAAAAAATCTATAAAACCTATGAAAGTGCTCTACGCTTATAAAATCGAGTCAATAAGCTTCATAATCGCGAACAACGTCTATTTAACCTAAATTACGTGTAAGTCCTAGCAGCTAAGTGAAACAGAATACAGAATTCTGTCAATCCAAAAAGCTGCTAGAAATCTCACCCGACCAAACTAAAGAGGAAAAGAGCAGAACTTTTCTAGGTTTAACAGACATATGGTGTCATCATCCGAACAAGCCAAGCCTACTATGGAACCGTCCTTGACAATAACTGTCGAAATCTTCAAAGAAAGCCTCGATGCCAACACGGAAAACTCGTCAAGGAACTACCCTCAAAAACCGACTTCTCAATATTTCGCACAGAGCTTAACGGCTTAGTGAAGTACGACGAAATCCCTGCTAAAGTTGTTCAACTTGAACAGCGAAACAATATTCTGGGGAATCAAATGGATAAACTGTTGCAGAAAAGTTTGGAGACGAATGTAGTAGTTCACCTTCTCGCAGAAGGCAACGAGGATATGAATGAAAAACGAGGATGTGAAGGAACGTTTTACCGTCAGAGTCTTCAACAGAAATCGTAGAGATGAATCGCATGGTTTGTGACGTTCGTGTGATGAGAGAGGCTGAACTGTCAATTGATGATCACCTGGTGTTGTGTACGCTGAACCTCACGGATAGTGTACCTGTGCTGCCAAAGCATTATGTATATATATATGGACTGGATGTTGGAGCGCAGCCGCGATGAGGAATGTTGGATTGAGAGAGTTCAGGGTAAGTCATCTTCTCCCTGCAGATCCCAGTGCAGATGCTGGACAAATCAGAGGTTATGGTAATTTCCAGAACGCCTGTTCAGTGCACTCTACATGTTGGTGGAGTCCCATTGAAGCAGGTGGAGAAGTTCAAGTATCTCGTGGTCTTTTTCACGAATGATGGGAGCAGTAATGCTGAACTTTCCTTTCGGATTGGCCAAGCCGGCTTAATTTTGCAACAGCTTGGAAGATTTGCAATCAGGATGGCCGAGGTGTCAAAATCAAGCTACCGGTTCAGTATTGATTCCAACTCTCTCACCTATGTTCATGATTTTGGGTAATGACCGAAAGAGTAAGATCGCGAATACAAGCTATCGAAATGAGATTTCTCCGTGCTGTTGTGGAAGTCACTAGCCGGGATAGGGTGAGAAACACGCCAGTACGCGATTAACTCAATGTAGATCAGCTGCTTCTTCGAACGGAAGGGGCTTTGCTTCGATGGTTTGATCACGTGGCATGAATGTCCTCATCATCACTTCTAATACAGTTCTCAGTCGATTGAGGTAAACAATACTAGAATAGATGCCAATCTACAAATTTGTTGACTATCGATTCAATCGACACGACTCGCTATAGAGGCATGATTGATTCCTAATTGTTTAATATAATATATAAATATTATTATAAGAAATGCTTTAAATGAAACACTTTTTTCCTTTAACACGGGATTTTGAAAGTGCATAATTAAGTCTTTCACACAGTACCGCAACATCAGATAGAGTTTCTTCAACTTCTCCTTCATATATGATAATGACCGTCATGCCATGTCGTATGCCGCACTACATTGAATATGACTGGATTCGGGATATCATCAGCAGCAACAAGAATTTTCCTCGAGTCATCTGAGCGATCTCTGCTCGTGCACTAATGAATCTGAACTTTTAGGATGACTAATTAAGGTCACGAAGATGTCACCAGTACAAAGTATTGATTTTAACCATGGTAATTTAATGAAAAATTACACATTGTACGTAATTACTATTATTTTCGAAAATTTAAGATAATAGTCGTAATTTAATAAATCTGTAGTGAGTCATAGCATATATCGTTTGCGGGCTTGTATTGTTACTCGGAACTTAAGTCAGTCCTATAAAAACGTTTACTCACTCGTAGTCATATCAGTTACAAGCCACCATGCCTCGACTGCTCGCACTGATTGTTCTCTGTGGGATGTGCATCTCCGTGTCCTCGGTAAGGTCTTCTCTATACATTTCTAATATGACTACCGAATAGAAGAACTAACAAAGATATTCCAGGGTGATGATTTTCATGACTGTGTTTTCAACTTCAAATCCTTTGATCCGGAAGAAGATTCTGACGACATAATAATTGACTTCTCTGAACTGGACACTTCAAGGCTGAGAGAAGGAGGTAAAAATTATTATTACATAGCTGGAGATTTAAAAACCAAAGCCAAAGTTGACAGCTCAATTCAAGTATGATTGATGATAATGATATTCACCTAGTTGATTTCTTTAACATTCATTTGACTTCCGTAGGTCCACTATACTATAATAAAAAATAATAAGGACACTGTTGCTGAGGGTTCTAGTGATGCTTGTGAATTTTCGAACATTTATCTGCAATATCTAAAGCCAATTTTTGCAGATCGTGGCAATTTACCTCGTGACACCACCATATGCGATTGGGACCCAGTAAGTTGCTAATATTTATCACTGCGACATTCTTACACAGCGGTTGATGAATTTCAATACTCCACAGAGTGATTACCACATTTCCAAAGCAAAGAGTACAGATGACTTAGTGGCAAAATCTAAACTCGATGAGGGAAACTATTTATATGAAATAACATATATGAAGGACGATACAGTTGTTGGTGGCATGAGCGGCGAATTTGACCTCATAAGATATTCATAACTGTTTTATTAAATGTTTTTTTTTTTTTTTTTGGTGTGGGTGCTATTATTTTAATCAATAAACGTTTATCCTTGCAATGAACTTGCTTATAAAGACTAATATCGAAAAACATAACAATTTGGTTGTGGACGCAAGTATTTAAATCTAAGATGTACGAGCACGTACTTTTTTAAATTCTCTAACCTAAACAATGACAAACTCCTTCAATGCGATAAAAAGTTGCTGACGATGGTAGTTGCAGCACTTACTGATACTGATACTGGAATTAATATGGGACCGGCCAACAAATTTGTATGCAGAGGCTGCAGCGACGAGAAGAAAATGCCAGTTAAGATACACATCACTTGGAGAATATTTCTTCCAAATACCTCGAGGATCTAACAAAAATTCTGTTTTTCAGATTCATAAGGATTTGGATAGATGTCCAACACACCAATATGAGGGGTACGGGAAATGCCTAACTCAGCCTAAGTGAGACGTGACTTACCTTCCCGCAATTTCTGAAAATAATACAGCCATAAAGCAAAAGTTAAATAATAAACACAGCTTGTACCCAGTTTGTATATACAGATAAATGTCTTCCTTGTTCAGTTTCTGTTACTTCCGGCGTACCACAGGGGAGCCACTTAGAACCGCTTCTTTTTTGAGATAATATGCTTGATGTTTTTACAATTTTCTTTTTCCTCTTGTATAACCCATGCCTTGAAGGCAACGACACCGCGACCGGGATAGATCTATTGTATCGGAGGGTTGGGGTTATACAAAAAGACGAACTACGTCCCTAATGAACGCTAGTAAGTCTTTATGAAGTAGTGGAGTTTATTAAACTCACTAAAGTGAGGATCTCCTTATGGAAGATACGTTTCCTTAACCATAATAGTGTCGCACAAAATGTGCTCAGAAGTTTCATTCTCTTCGGGGCAGACCTTGTCTTGACATAGGTTTAAATTGTTAAGGTGGTAGTTCAGGCCACAGTGGCCTGTAGGAAGTCGTGTTAGCAATCTTTAGTTTTCTTTGTTAATATTGAGTATTTCTTTATACGAATAAGGCCTGATTAAACGTTTGGATTGAATAAGACCATGACCATGTGTCTACTGGTCTAGGCAAAGTTTGTTTTCCCATTCGAGTTGTGACTGCTATCCAATTGACATTAAAGTACGGTTCAGGTCCAATGAATGCAGATTCCGAGCCAGCCCTCGGGAGCTCATCTACGGATTCGTTGCCTGCTATCGGCCTGTATCCAGAGACTCAGCCAAGTTTCACTTTGCTGTGTTTGGCAATTAATTGTATAGCGTCATAGCAACATTTGACTGTTTTGGAATCCAAAAGGTTAGAGAGTGCCTTTAGTGCTGCGTGACTGTCTGAGAATATCAGTATATTAACGCCCTTAATGCCTTTCTGGAGGTTTTGTCTGTCGCAGATCTCGATGGCGTGGATTTCCGCTTAAAACACTGTAGGATACGACCCCATTGGTACGGAAAACATTGTGTTGGGCCCAAAGACTACTGCTCCCACTCTGGATACCATCTTTGATCCGTCTGTGTACCATACCAGACTTATAGTGTCTTGTGCTGGGACACCATTGGACCAGCCTGCGCGGTTCAATATTTCAACTTCGAAAAGCCATCCGAAACAGTGTTGCCTGACCATTATGTCCGTCATTGTACAAATCATGTCTCTATTGGGGAACAAGTTGAGAATGCCGAGGTGACCTGTTAAGTTACCTGGTTTATAATTATACTCAAGCTGCTTTTTGATGGCAAATATAGCAGCTATGAAGATTGGTAAGTGAAACTACGGCTTCTAGAGCTGTTTGGGACAGGTGCGCATGGCACCTGTTATTCCAAGACGAGCAATACGTTTTAGATTCTGCAACTTATTTGCAGTCGTTAGTTGGAGTGTTTTGGGCCACCAAACAATGGCTGCATATATAATAATGGGTCTCGCCATCATTGTGTATAACAAATGAAAGATTTTGGGAGAGAGACCCCGAGTCCTGACGTATAGACGTCTACAGTGGCCCACAGTGCTCTGAGAGCACGCTCTATGGCGGACTTAATTTGTGCGTTCCAGTTATGTCGTTTATCTAGGATAACTCGCAGATATTTGACCTGTATTGTTGATTATTATGGATCCAAGGTTGACTCGTGTCCTCCTTGAGAAGTGCACTAGAACGGTCTTACAGGGATTGATAGACAAACCTTATGTGTTACACCATTCCATGACTTGTATTAGTGAGCTTTGCATAACGTCTGATACTGTGATAAACGATATTTTTCGTTTTGTTGTCAGGTGCAAAAGCGATCAAAGCGAATGGTTTTCCGACACGGGAATAGGCGAAGTACAGTTGACCGTGTTTAAAACATTCATTTTCCAGATTTAGGCCACAAACACTCAATGATTGGCCCTGTGATTTATTGATTGTCATGGCGATCGCGAGACGCAATGGAAATTGGATTCGCTTAAACACGAATGGCATTTCGGTTGGGATAATTGTAGTCTCGGAGTGAGAACGTCTTTACCTTTAAGCTTTCCTTTTAATACTCTCGCGTGAATCACATTGCTCTTGAGTTTTGTGGCCGATAGGGAAGCAACGATTTGATTTTGAATTGTGCAGTCTAAGTGATCCACATCCCTGTTATTTGCCGCTAAACCACTCAACCAATCGTAGTGTTTGTGGTTAGCATTGACGTCCGGAAACACCTTGTTGACGAGCTCCTCTTTCGTTGAGTCGAAATTGCAAACAATCGGCGGGAACGAAATCAATCCCTTCGATGCGTCGACAGGAACACGACGATTACCGATAGTTAGCAATTAATGGGAGAACGGAACGGGCAGACGGATCATTTAGCAATGAAACTCGCATGTTTGTCGTCAGCTGAAGTTTCTTCACATAACGACACAATGTCGATGATTTTTTATTGGCAGCGGTCAATCGTGGTAGTGTTTTCCGGAAATCGCCTGAGGGTAAAATCAATGTACCCCCAAAACGTCTTGAGTTATTACGCAGATCTTTCATACATTCATGCATTCATCCCAGACAATGATTTTGCTTGCTACCAAACTTTGGCCATTGCTGAATGTTTCGCTTTGTTACATTTTGGTTTCTCAACCTCTTGAAGGTTTAATGGCAATTTCAATGAGCGGTTCCAGCAGCGTAGCCACTATTCCAGAAGAAGCAACTGCTACAGCAACGTACACTTATTTTTGTTAGGGATTCAAAAAAGGTGCATTCGTTCGAACCAATTACCTTAGTGCATTCACGTTCACGCTGCAATGGCATTTCTGGCGATGGCATTCCTAACCTGACTAACAAACTGCAGCGCATGAGGTAACACATGTCTTCTATCGAAACCAGAGCCTGGTTGCGCATCTCTTCATTCATCTCAAGATGGGGATTCTATGAATGCTACGATGCTAAATGTCTTCTGACATGTCATCCTTGTACTTGTCTCACAATTCACGTGAATTCGATGTAAAACATGTGGAAATAATGGTCGCCAATAGTGTGCGTATCTGACTTAGAGATGCGGAAACAGTTGCTTCAGCGATTGTCATGTCCCAATGCGTATCGTTTTCAAGCAAATTGAGCTCCTAACATGCAGCACGAAATGTTGGCAACATTGACAGATTGAAGTGATTCAAATGATGTCGACCCACGAACATTCACCAGCAGTAGTCGCAAGTAAATGCATTCATGATTCTTCGGATGAACTGTATAAATACGGCCAAGAGCTTCAGTAGAACGCACATCCGGATGACCAGGAACTACATCGCCTTGCTTTCGACGTTGAAATCGTTGAAATTTCGTTGATGAAGGACTCCAAGTGTATAACGCGGCATCTCTGACTAAAGTAATAAGGATCACTTTGGCAAATCGAGAAGAAAGTGGTCAATGTTGTTGTATTTGCTGCTCGTTGACCGTTCTGCAGATGCACTGCCAAACATGTACTAGTTGGATAGCGTTCGTGAATGGGAAATGAGAATATACGCCAAATCGCCTCATTGCAGCTTACGTATCGACCAACTTGATAGCGCGATGATTAGCGATTTCATCACTTGTATCGGCCATGATTAACAATATAGTTCATCAGCGACAGCAATTTTGGCCTGCATACACGTGCGGTGATATCGTGCCGATCACTTGATGTTTGGCCAGGAAGCAGCAGTTGAACAATTTCTATCCAGATTGCACGTGAAGGTGATGAACAGGTCTCCCGTAATGACGTACATATGCTGCCAAGGAACGTCGCCGGTATAAAGGTCAACCGACCAATATCAGCTGCATTTCCTTCGGTGCACATTGCATCGAAAAATTAATTGCGCTGACCTTCTTGGTGATTTCCTCACCTAAAATGATGTCACTGACATTAGTGTCATGGATTGATTTATCATATTGATGTTGGTAAAATATCCATCATCTCCTTGGCAAAACATCGGTGGGTATTGCAATGCATCGTATGAACGATGTGTTTCGAATATTCGTTGCAATTGCCCTGAGTCCCGACGTGTTAGCACAATATCGCGTGTTAGCACAATATCGTTATTGCAGATTTTCGCCAACAATCACAACTGCAACCTCATCTGTTGTTGGGGCGTTAAATTGGCGTTCGTGAGTTCCAGCAGATCGCTTATCCGCTCTGATCACTTGGCATGCGATCCTACGCAGTTTTGAATAACCGAACCAATGCATAGTGTTCATGAAGTAGCTGCTGCAGATCTCAAAGAATTCCTCTTCTCATTGCCCGATTGACTGTTTGGCGCTGATCAAGTAGATTTGGAGGAATTTCAATTGGTAGCAATTATCCAATTCGATGGTGAATTTGGCCTTTGATCTGTTTGAGTCGATGACGAAATTAGAATCAATGATTTTCTTTAATTTCTTTAATTAAATTGTATTTCTTAATTTTGCATTGCCTTTAACCTAAATTTTAAAATTGCTGTGGCGGTTGGTATATGGGCTAGGAAAAAGCTAAAAAATCCTATTCTATACTCTGTCGATTTTTACAGGTGAAAATTCGATGTCCTCAGATGCACTCCAGTATATCGGATTCGATTTATACACGTGGGAACTCGCAACCACAGGTGCACAGAAGTCGTATGTGCGTCTAGTTGGGCCGCTGTGGCAGAACACTTGGAGCTAAAAAGGAGCATATTGGCATCCTTCATATGAAAAAGTTTCAACCCAAACCGCAATCGCAGTCGATGTCAGACGGCAGTTTAAATCACCGTCGAAAATTCAAATCGAGAAAAAATTGGATTGGAGTGGCGTCGCTTTCAATTCGGTGGCTGTATTTGCTACATTTATTTGGTTTTTACGCACAATTTTTATGCGTTTGCTAATATTTGTAGTTTTAAAATGCCTTTGTTGCAGAGTTTGGGAATATTGGTCCTTGCTACAGTTGTTTTATCTTTTGTTGTTCATTGGGTCGTAGATATTTAATGAGAAATGTGTACCAAACGAATTGAATTTGTCCAAAATATAAATATTGAACAAAAGACCATGGAAACATTAAGCTTTTCTTTGTGATGTACGCATTTAAAGATTTACTGTGATACTCACAGAATCAGAATACGGAAACCTCACAATTTCGTTACTCACCTTGGTCTTGTGAGGCAGATGTGACACATCATAGCGCTGTCCGCCAGAATACATAAACTTTTACTATATATTAAAACATTTTACAAAACCTTGTTAAATCGGGGTTTTTATGTGACGAGTTTTTATCGAATTCATTTTTTTTCTGACAACAATTTTTTTCGGGAAAAGACTGAACATTTTATTAAATCAGAAAACAATAAATAAATCATGTAATTGAATTTGAAGGTGTACTGTGAGAAAATTACAAGACCTTGAGTGAGCAAATGTCGCAGTGAATCGATTTTAATGACGTAATGTCGTATATCGTATGTCGTGGTGGCCCGTGGCGTTGTGGATACGTGCGTCGACTCCTACGCACTTGGACCTACCTGTCTAGGTTCGATTCCTAGTACGACAAGCAATGCTTTTCACGGCCCCACCTCTTTCGAGTCACTGACAATGCTCAAAGGGTACAACTGTCTAGAAAAAGCTTCTCAAACTTGGCCGTTCGGAGTCGGCATAAAACTGTAGGTCCCTTCCACTCGTGATAGAACAATAGCACGCACAACACGAGTGGTTGCTGAGAAGCTAGGCCCTGCTCCGCTACGGGCTGTAGCGCCACCCATTTGGAGCCAGGCCTGAATGGTGGCAGTATGCGAGCGTCTGATGACCGGCCGGTCCCGCTCGGCAGCTGGTCAGGCTTAGCCCGAAAGGTGGCCTCGTTAGCCGTTAGGAGGGGGATGTGGGGCGAGTCAACCAGTGCGTGTGAGGATCAGACTGCAACGGCATCGACTTAGGATAGGCACATGGAACGTCTCATCGCTCACAGGAAATGATCTCGAGCTAGCTGGGGAAGCTGCCAGGTATCGTTTAGATACCGTAGGTATCTTTTCCACGAAGCAAAGATGATCTAGAACTGTGGACCTTATGGACGGTTGGAAACTCTTCCTGTCGGGAGTTGCACCTCAAATGTGGGGACACTCACAAGTCCCAGGCTGACAGACAGGGTATTGGAGTGGATACCGTTAGGAGGGAATATCGGGATCTTAAAGTTTAAGCTTGAAAGGTCAACTTTGACTCTAGTGCAGATCTAGACGATCTAGTACGTGGATGTAACGACATGGGGGTGTGTGATTGGTTGGAAAGGTGATCCTCTTCAGAACGCGTGAACAGTCAAGTAATCATCACCTGGTGTTGTGTACGCTGAACCTCACTGATAGAGTACCTCTGCTGCCAAGGCGGAACCCAAAAGTGGTTGCACGCATACGGTGGGAGAAACTAAAGAACAGTGAGATGCAGCAAAACTTTCCACGACACATATCCGAAATGGTTGAACGAATTCCAACTGTTCCATCGCATGTGGAGGAAGAATGTGGACTGGACAATTTTCAACAGCTGTCATTGCCTCTGAGCGTGATTTTTGTGGAGTGAAGCGGCTTGGAGTTGCGGCAGGTCGTGAGAAAAGGTGTTCTCGCACGCCATTCGCTGACTGAGAGGAAGGAAATTCAACATCATCGAAGGATTCAAATTCAAGGACGGTGCGTTGCTGTCCAATGAGGTATACACATTTTGCGCAGATGGAGCGAACACTTTTCGGAGCTGCTCAATTCCGAACATGGCACTGAGGATGGCGGACCACCGAAAAGTTGGCAAATCCGCCGGTGTAGATGAAATCCGCCCAGAAATGCTTGCGGCCATGGGGAAAGAGGGAGTTTTATGACTCTCTCGTGTCATTAAGGTGGCCTGGGCGACTGGCAAACTGGTGTGATTGTCAATCTTTTCAAAAAGGGGGACAAAAGAGATTGCTACAATTACCGGAGCATGTCTCTTTTAAGTCTCCCAAGAGAAAGTCTACGCTAAAGTGTTGGAGCTAAGGTCGAGTCCAGGATGGGCGATAATCAGTGCTACTTTCGTTCCGGCAGAAGTACAACCCAACCGACCAGCTTTTCACTCTAAGAATGGTACTCGCGAAGGCTTGGGAGTATGCCAAGCCGTTCGACAACTGTTTTGTAGATCAGAAAGGCATACGACCGAGTTCCTTGAGGTAAACTCTGCAATGTTCTGCAGGAGTGGGGATTCAGGGTCCGCTATTGAATATATGTATACTGGCTATTTATTCTCTATACACATTCTCTATACAAAATGAAATTTGGGTATTGACCGAAAGAATAATATCGCGAATACAAGCTGCCTAAATGAGATTTCTCTGTGAGGTTGTGGTAGTTATTCGCCGGGATAGGGTGAGAAACACGGCAGTACGCGAGGAACTCAATGTAGAGCAGCTGCTTCTTCGAACGGAAAGGGCTATGCTTCGATGGCATCATCACGACTTCTGAGGCGTGCCTTGAATGCGATTCCATCAGGTAGGCGACCGCTTGACAGACCCAGGACGAGATGATTGGACCAAGTCCAAAAACTCGACTGGTTGCACTTGCACATAACACCTGCTGAGTTAGAGTCGGTGGCGGAGAATCGAGTGACCTGGAGATCTCTCGTGATCCCTGTAGTGGAGCATGCGGGTCAGAAGATGATGATTATGATAATATTTTATACAAGGCATTTAGCCTTTCAATTTAGCAGAGTGTTCAACATAGAAAACTGTCATAATCAAACAAACTCTTAATATGCACGTTTTTAATTCACAATAATACAATTCTCAGTCGATTAAGGTACACAGTACTAGAATAGATTTTAATCTACAAATTTGTTGACTATCGATTCAATCGAATTTTCGCTCATCAGAGCGATCTCTGCTCGTGCACCAATGAGCCTGAACTTTTAGGATGGGCAATTAAGGTCACGAAGATGTCGCCGGTACAATGTATTGATTTTAACCATGCTAATTTAATGAAACCTTATACAATGTCCGTAATTACTACTATTTTTTACTAATTTGAAAAGAAAACTGTAGTTAGTCATAGCATATAGCGGTTACGGGCTTGTGTTGTTACTCGGAACTTAAGTCAGTCCTATAAAAACGTTTACTCACTCGTAGTCATATCAGTTACAAGCCACCATGTCTCGACTGCTCGCACTGATTGTTCTCTGTGGGATGTGCATCTCCGTGTCCTCGGTAAGGTCTTCTCTATACATTTCTAATATGACTACCGAATAGAAGAACTAACAAAGATATTCCAGGGTGATGATTTTCATGACTGCGTTTTCAACTTCGCTAGCTTTTGGGCGGAAGAAAATTCTCAGGACACAATAATTGACTTCTCTAAACTGGGCACTTCAACGGTGAGAGAAGGAGGTAGAACTTATCGTTACCTCACTGGAGATCTTAAAATCAACGCCAAAGTTGACAGCTCAGTTCTAGTATGATTGATGAGAATGATATTCACCTAGTTGATTTCTTTAACATTCATTTGACTTCCGTAGGTCCGTTATTCTATAGTAAAAAATATTAAGCTTATTGATGTGGGTTCTAGTAATGCTTGTGAATTTTCGAAGAACATTTATCGTCAGTATCTATTGCCAGTTTTTGGAAATCGTGGCAATGTACCTCGTGACACCACCATATGCGATTGGGATCCAGTAAGTTGCTAATATTTATCAGTGGACATTCTTACACAGCGGTTGATGAATTTCAATACTCCACAGACTGATTACCACATATCCGGAGTAAATGATGTATCTTCTTTGCGGGATAAATCTAAGCTTGCTGAGGGAGACTACTTCTTTCAAATAAAATATGAGAAGGGCGGTAAAGTTGTTGGTGGCGTGAGAGCCTCATTTTCGGTCAAAAGATTTTCATAATTGTTTTTTTTTTATGTTTTTGGTGTGGGTGCTATTATTTTAATCAATAAACGTTTATCGTTGCAATGAACTTGCTTATAAAGACTAGTATCGAAAAACATAATAATTTGGTTGTGCACAATTTGGTTGTGGACACAAGTATTTAAATCAAAGATGTACGAGCACGTACCACGCGATGTGCGAATGTGGAGCGAGTTAGTTAACCTAAACACCGACAAACTCCTTCAATGCGTTAAAAAGTTGCTAACAATGGTCGTTGCAGCACTAACTGATCGCAATCATCTGAAGTACCATGAAATAAAAATGGGACCAGCCAACAAATTTGTATGCAGAGGCTGCAGCGACGAGCCGAAAATGCCCGTTAAGATACAGATTACTAGCAGAATATTTCTTCCAAAGACCTCCAGAATCTAACAAAAATTCTATTTTTCATATTCATAAGGATTTGGATAGCTGTCCAACACACCAATATGAAGGGTACGAGGAAGGTCTAACCCAGAGAGACCTGAGACAGTTATGTCCTTTGTGGAGGTTTTGTCTGGCGCAGATCTCTATGTCGTGGATTTCCGCTTGAAACACTGTAGGATACGACCCCATTGGTACGGAAAACATTGTGTTGGGCCCAAAGACTACTGCTCCCACTCTGGATACCATCTTTGATCCGTCTGTGTACCATACCAGACTTATAGTGTCTTGTGCTGGGACACCATTGGACCAGCCTGCGCGGTTCAATATTTCAACTTCGAAAAGCCATCCGAAACAGTGTTGCCTGACCATTATGTCCGTCATTGTACAAATCATGTCTCTATTGGGGAACAAGTTGAGAATGCCGAGGTGACCTGTTAAGTTACCTGGTTTATAATTATACTCAAGCTGCTTTTTGATGGCAAATATAGCAGCTATGAAGATTGGTAAGTGAAACTACGGCTTCTAGAGCTGTTTGGGACAGGTGCGCATGGCACCTGTTATTCCAAGACGAGCAATACGTTCTAGATTCTGCAACTTATTTGCAGTCGTTAGTTGGAGTGTTTTGGGCCACCAAACAATGGCTGCATATATAATAATGGGTCTCGCCATCATTGTGTATAACAAATGAAAGATTTTGGGAGAGAGACCCCGAGTCCTGACGTATAGACGTCTACAGTGGCCCACAGTGCTCTGAGAGCACGCTCTATGGCGGACTTAATTTGTGCGTTCCAGTTATGTCGTTTATCTAGGATAACTCGCAGATATTTGACCTGTATTGTTGATTATTATGGATCCAAGGTTGACTCGTGTCCTCCTTGAGAAGTGCACTAGAACGGTCTTACAGGGATTGATAGACAAACCTTATGTGTTACACCATTCCATGACTTCTATTAGTGAGCTTTGCGTAACGTCTGATACTGTGATAAACGATATTTTTCGTTTTGTTGTCAGGTGCAAAAACGATCAAAGCGAATGGTTTTCCGACACGGGAATAGGCGAAGTACAGTTGACCGTGTTTAAAACATTCATTTTCCAGATTTAGGCCACAAACACTCAATGATTGGCCCTGCGATTTATTGATTGTCATGGCGATCGCGAGACGCAATGGAAATTGGATTCGCTTAAACACGAATGGCATTTCGGTTGGGATAATTGTAGTCTCGGAGTGAGAACGTCTTTACCTTTAAGCTTTACTTTTAATACTCTCGCGTGAATCACATTGCTCTTGAGTTTTGTGGCCGATAGGGAAGCAACGATTTGATTTTGAATTGTGCAGTCTAAGTGATCGACATCCCTGTTATTTGCCGCTAAACCACTCAACCAATCGTAGTTTTTGTGGTTAGCATTGACGTCGGGAAACACCTTGTTGACGAGCTCCTCTTTCGTTGAGTCGAAATTGCAAACAATCGGCGGGAACGAAATCAATCCTTTCGATGCGTCGACAGGAACACGACGATTACCGATAGTTAGCAGTTAATGGGAGAACGGAACAGGCAGACGGATCATTTAGCAATGAAACTCGCATGTTTGTCGTCAGCTGAAGTTTCTTCACATAACGACACAATGTCGATGATTTTTTATTGGCAGCGGTCAATCGTGGTAGTGTTTTCCGGAAATCGCCTGAGGGTAAAATCAATGTACCCCCAAAACGTCTTGAGTTATTACGCAGATCTTTCATACATTCATGCATTCATCCCAGACAATGATTTTGCTTGCTACCAAACTTTGGCCATTGCTGAATGTTTCGCTTTGTTACATTTTGGTTTCTCAACCTCTTGAAGGTTTAATGGCAATTTCAATGAGCGGTTCCAGCAGCGTAGCCACTATTCCAGAAGAAGCAACTGCTACAGCAACGTACACTTATTTTTGTTAGGGATTCAAAAAAGGTGCATTCGTTCGAACCAATTACCTTAGTGCATTCACGTTCACGCTGCAATGGCATTTCTGGCGATGGCATTCCTAACCTGACTAACAAACTGCAGCGCATGAGGTAACACATGTCTTCTATCGAAACCAGAGCCTGGTTGCGCATCTCTTCATTCATCTCAAGATGGGGATTCTATGAATGCTACGATGCTAAATGTCTTCTGACATGTCATCCTTGTACTTGTCTCACAATTCACGTGAATTCGATGTAAAACATGTGGAAATAATGGTCGCCAATAGTGTGCGTATCTGACTTAGAGATGCGGAAACAGTTGCTTCAGCGATTGTCATGTCCCAATGCGTATCGTTTTCAAGCAAATTGAGCTCCTAACATGCAGCACGAAATGTTGGCAACATTGACAGATTGAAGTGATTCAAATGATGTCGACCCACGAACATTCACCAGCAGTAGTCGCAAGTAAATGCATTCATGATTCTTCGGATGAACTGTATAAATACGGCCAAGAGCTTCAGTAGAACGCACATCCGGATGACCAGGAACTACATCGCCTTGCTTTCGACGTTGAAATCGTTGAAATTTCGTTGATGAAGGACTCCAAGTGTATAACGCGGCATCTCTGACTAAAGTAATAAGGATCACTTTGGCAAATCGAGAAGAAAGTGGTCAATGTTGTTGTATTTGCTGCTCGTTGACCGTTCTGCAGATGCACTGCCAAACATGTACTAGTTGGATAGCGTTCGTGAATGGGAAATGAGAATATACGCCAAATCGCCTCATTGCAGCTTACGTATCGACCAACTTGATAGCGCGATGATTAGCGATTTCATCACTTGTATCGGCCATGATTAACAATATAGTTCATCAGCGACAGCAATTTTGGCCTGCATACACGTGCGGTGATATCGTGCCGATCACTTGATGTTTGGCCAGGAAGCAGCAGTTGAACAATTTCTATCCAGATTGCACGTGAAGGTGATGAACAGGTCTCCCGTAATGACGTACATATGCTGCCAAGGAACGTCGCCGGTATAAAGGTCAACCGACCAATATCAGCTGCATTTCCTTCGGTGCACATTGCATCGAAAAATTAATTGCGCTGACCTTCTTGGTGATTTCCTCACCTAAAATGATGTCACTGACATTAGTGTCATGGATTAATTTATCATATTGATGTTGGTAAAATATCCATCGTCTCCTTGGCAAAACATCGGTGGGTATTGCAATGCATCGTATGAACGATGTGTTTCGAATATTCGTTGCAATTGCCCTGAGTCCCGACGTGTTAGCACAATATCGCGCGTTATTGCAGATTTTCGCCAACAATCACAACTGCAACCTCATCTGTTGTTGGGGCGTTAAATTGGCGTTCGTGAGTTCCAGCAGATCGCTTATCCGCTCTGATCACTTGGCATGCGATCCTACGCAGTTTTGAATAACCGAACCAATGCATAGTGTTCATGAAGTAGCTGCTGCAGATCTCAAAGAATTCCTCTTCTCATTGCCCGATTGACTGTTTGGCGCTGATCAAGTAGATTTGGAGGAATTTCAATTGGTAGCAATTATCCAATTCGATGGTGAATTTGGCCTTTGATCTGTTTGAGTCGATGACGAAATTAGAATCAATGATTTTCTTTAATTTCTTTAATTAAATTGTATTTCTTAATTTTGCATTGCCTTTAACCTAAATTTTAAAATTGCTGTGGCGGTTGGTATATGGGCTAGGAAAAAGCTAAAAAATCCTATTCTATACTCTGTCGATTTTTACAGGTGAAAATTCGATGTCCTCAGATGCACTCCAGTATATCGGATTCGATTTATACACGTGGGAACTCGCAACCACAGGTGCACAGAAGTCGTATGTGCGTCTAGTTGGGCCGCTGTGGCAGAACACTTGGAGCTAAAAAGGAGCATATTGGCATCCTTCATATGAAAAAGTTTCAACCCAAACCGCAATCGCAGTCGATGTCAGACGGCAGTTTAAATCACCGTCGAAAATTCAAATCGAGAAAAAATTGGATTGGAGTGGCGTCGCTTTCAATTCGGTGGCTGTATTTGCTACATTTATTTGGTTTTTACGCACAATTTTTATGCGTTTGCTAATATTTGTAGTTTTAAAATGCCTTTGTTGCAGAGTTTGGGAATATTGGTCCTTGCTACAGTTGTTTTATCTTTTGTTGTTCATTGGGTCGTAGATATTTAATGAGAAATGTGTACCAAACGAATTGAATTTGTCCAAAATATAAATATTGAACAAAAGACCATGGAAACATTAAGCTTTTCTTTGTGATGTACGCATTTAAAGATTTACTGTGATACTCACAGAATCAGAATACGGAAACCTCACAATTTCGTTACTCACCTTGGTCTTGTGAGGCAGATGTGACACATCATAGCGCTGTCCGCCAGAATACATAAACTTTTACTATATATTAAAACATTTTACAAAACCTTGTTAAATCGGGGTTTTTATGTGACGAGTTTTTATCGAATTCATTATCGAAAAGGCTGAACATTTTATTAAATCAGAAAACAATAAATAAATCATGTAATTGAATTTGAAGGTGTACTGTGAGAAAATTACAAGACCTTGAGTGAGCAAATGTCGCAGTGAATCGATTTTAATGACGTAATGTCGTATATCGTATGTCGTGGTGGCCCGTGGCGTTGTGGATACGTGCGTCGACTCCTACGCACTTGGACCTACCTGTCTAGGTTCGATTCCTAGTACGACAAGCAATGCTTTTCACGGCCCCACCTCTTTCGAGTCACTGACAATGCTCAAAGGGTACAACTGTCTAGAAAAAGCTTCTCAAACTTGGCCGTTCGGAGTCGGCATAAAACTGTAGGTCCCTTCCACTCGTGATAGAACAATAGCACGCACAACACGAGTGGTTGCTGAGAAGCTAGGCCCTGCTCCTCTACGGGCTGTAGCGCCACCCATTTGGAGCCAGGCCTGAATGGTGGCAGTATGCGAGCGTCTGATGACCGGCCGGTCCCGCTCGGCAGCTGGTCAGGCTTAGCCCGAAAGGTGGCCTCGTTAGCCGTTAGGGGGGGGATGTGGGGCGAGTCAACCAGTGCGTGTGAGGATCAGACTGCAACGGCATCGACTTAGGATAGGCACATGGAACGTCTCATCGCTCACAGGAAATGATCTCGAGCTAGCTGGGGAAGCTGCCAGGTATCGTTTAGATACCGTAGGTATCGTTTAGATACCGTAGGTATCTTTTCCACGAAGCAAAGATGATCTAGAACTGTGGACCTTATGGACGGTTGGAAACTCTTCCTGTCGGGAGTTGCACCTCAAATGTGGGGACACTCACAAGTCCCAGGCTGACAGACAGGGTATTGGAGTGGATACCGTTAGGAGGGAATATCGGGATCTTAAAGTTTAAGCTTGAAAGGTCAACTTTGACTCTAGACGATCTAGTACGTGGATGTAACGACATGGGGGTGTGTGATTGGTTGGAAAGGTGATCCTCTTCAGAACGCGTGAACAGTCAAGTAATCATCACCTGGTGTTGTGTACGCTGAACCTCACTGATAGAGTACCTCTGCTGCCAAGGCGGAACCCAAAAGTGGTTGCACGCATACGGTGGGAGAAACTAAAGAACAGTGAGATGCAGCAAAACTTTCCACGACACATATCCGAAATGGTTGAACGAATTCCAACTGTTCCATCGCATGTGGAGGAAGAATGTGGACTGGACAATTTTCAACAGCTGTCATTGCCTCTGAGCGTGATTTTTGTGGAGTGAAGCGGCTTGGAGTTGCGGCAGGTCGTGAGAAAAGGTGTTCTCGCACGCCATTCGCTGACTGAGAGGAAGGAAATTCAACATCATCGAAGGATTCAAATTCAAGGACGGTACGTTGCTGTCCAATGAGGTATACACATTTTGCGCAGATGGAGCGAACACTTTTCGGAGCTGCTCAATTCCGAACATGGCACTGAGGATGGCGGACCACCGAAAAGTTGGCAAATCCGCCGGTGTAAATGAAATCCGCCCAGAAATGCTTGCGGCCATGGGGAAAGAGGGAGTTTTATGACCCTCTCGTGTCATTAAGGTGGCCTGGGCGACTGGCAAACTGGTGTGATTGTCAATCTTTTCAAAAAGGGGGACAAAAGAGATTGCTACAATTACCGGAGCATGTCTCTTTTAAGTCTCCCAAGAGAAAGTCTACGCTAAAGTGTTGGAGCTAAGGTCGAGTCCAGGATGGGCGATAATCAGTGCTATTTTCGTTCCGGCAGAAGTACAACCCAACCGACCAGCTTTTCACTCTAAAAATGGTACTCGAGAAGGCTTGGGAGTATGCCAAGCCGTTCGACAACTGTTTTGTAGATCAGAAAGGCATACGACCGAGTTCCTTGAGGTAAACTCTGCAATGTTCTGCAGGAGTGGGGATTCAGGGTCCGCTATTGAATATATGTATACTGGCTATTTATTCTCTATACACATTCTCTATACAAAATGAAATTTGGGTATTGACCGAAAGAATAATATCGCGAATACAAGCTGCCTAAATGAAATTTCTCTGTGAGGTTGTGGTAGTTATTCGCCGGGATAGGGTGAGAAACACGGCAGTACGCGAGGAACTCAATGTAGAGCAGCTGCTTCTTCGAACGGAAAGGGCTATGCTTCGATGGCATCATCACGACTTCTGAGGCGTGCCTTGAATGCGATTCCATCAGGTAGGCGACCGCTTGACAGACCCAGGACGAGATGATTGGACCAAGTCCAAAAACTCGACTGGTTGCACTTGCACATAACACCTGCTGAGTTAGAGTCGGTGGCGGAGAATCGAGTGACCTGGAGATCTCTCGTGATCCCTGTAGTGGAGCATGCGGGTCAGAAGATGATGATTATGATAATATTTTATACAAGGCATTTAGCCTTTCAATTTAGCAGAGTGTTCAACATAGAAAACTGTCATAATCAAACAAACTCTTAATATGCACATTTTTAATTCACAATAATACAATTCTCAGTCGATTAAGGTACACAGTACTAGAATAGATTTTAATCTACAAATTTGTTGACTATCGATTCAATCGAATTTTCGCTCATCAGAGCGATCTCTGCTCGTGCACCAATGAGCCTGAACTTTTAGGATGGGCAATTAAGGTCACGAAGATGTCGCCGGTACAATGTATTGATTTTAACCATGCTAATTTAATGAAACCTTATACAATGTCCGTAATTACTACTATATTTTACTAATTTGAAAAGAAAACTGTAGTTAGTCATAGCATATAGCGGTTACGGGCTTGTGTTGTTACTCGGAACTTAAGTCAGTCCTATAAAAACGTTTACTCACTCGTAGTCATATCAGTTACAAGCCACCATGTCTCGACTGCTCGCACTGATTGTTCTCTGTGGGATGTGCATCTCCGTGTCCTCGGTAAGGTCTTCTCTATACATTTCTAATATGACTACCGAATAGAAGAACTAACAAAGATATTCCAGGGTGATGATTTTCATGACTGCGTTTTCAACTTCGCTAGCTTTTGGGCGGAAGAAAATTCTCAGGACACAATAATTGACTTCTCTAAACTGGGCACTTCAACGGTGAGAGAAGGAGGTAGAACTTATCGTTACCTCACTGGAGATCTTAAAATCAACGCCAAAGTTGACAGCTCAGTTCTAGTATGATTGATGAGAATGATATTCACCTAGTTGATTTCTTTAACATTCATTTGACTTCCGTAGGTCCGTTATTCTATAGTAAAAAATATTAAGCTTATTGATGTGGGTTCTAGTAATGCTTGTGAATTTTCGAAGAACATTTATCGTCAGTATCTATTGCCAGTTTTTGGAAATCGTGGCAATGTACCTCGTGACACCACCATATGCGATTGGGATCCAGTAAGTTGCTAATATTTATCAGTGGACATTCTTACACAGCGGTTGATGAATTTCAATACTCCACAGACTGATTACCACATATCCGGAGTAAATGATGTATCTTCTTTGCGGGATAAATCTAAGCTTGCTGAGGGAGACTACTTCTTTCAAATAAAATATGAGAAGGGCGGTAAAGTTGTTGGTGGCGTGAGAGCCTCATTTTCGGTCAAAAGATTTTCATAATTGTTTTTTTTTTATGTTTTTGGTGTGGGTGCTATTATTTTAATCAATAAACGTTTATCGTTGCAATGAACTTGCTTATAAAGACTAGTATCGAAAAACATAATAATTTGGTTGTGCACAATTTGGTTGTGGACACAAGTATTTAAATCAAAGATGTACGAGCACGTACCACGCGATGTGCGAATGTGGAGCGAGTTAGTTAACCTAAACACCGACAAACTCCTTCAATGCGTTAAAAAGTTGCTAACAATGGTCGTTGCAGCACTAACTGATCGCAATCATCTGAAGTACCATGAAATAAAAATGGGACCAGCCAACAAATTTGTATGCAGAGGCTGCAGCGACGAGCCGAAAATGCCCGTTAAGATACAGATTACTGGCAGAATATTTCTTCCAAAGACCTCCAGAATCTAACAAAAATTCTATTTTTCATATTCATAAGGATTTGGATAGCTGTCCAACACACCAATATGAAGGGTACGAGGAAGGTCTAACCCAGAGAGACCTGAGACAGTTATGTCCTTTGTGGAGGTTTTGTCTGGCGCAGATCTCTATGTCGTGGATTTCCGCTTGAAACACTGTAGGATACGACCCCATTGGTACGGAAAACATTGTGTTGGGCCCAAAGACTACTGCTCCCACTCTGGATACCATCTTAGATCCGTCTGTGTACCATACCAGACTTATAGTGTCTTGTGCTGGGACACCATTGGACCAGCCTGCGCGGTTCAATATTTCAACTTCGAAAAGCCATCCGAAACAGTGTTGCCTGACCATTATATCCGTCATTGTACAAATCCTGTCTCTATTGGGGAACAAGTTGAGAATGCCGAGGTGACCTGTTAAGTTACCTGGTTTATAATTATACTCAAGCTGCTTTTTGATGGCAAATATAGCAGCTATGAAGATTGGTAAGTGAAACTACGGCTTCTAGAGCTGTTTGGGACAGGTGCGCATGGCACCTGTTATTCCAAGACGAGCAATACGTTCTAGATTCTGCAACTTATTTGCAGTCGTTAGTTGGAGTGTTTTGGGCCACCAAACAATGGCTGCATATATAATAATGGGTCTCGCCATCATTGTGTATAACAAATGAAAGATTTTGGGAGAGAGACCCCGAGTCCTGACGTATAGACGTCTACAGTGGCCCACAGTGCTCTGAGAGCACGATCTATGGCGGACTTAATTTGTGCGTTCCAGTTATGTCGTTTATCTAGGATAACTCGCAGATATTTGACCTGTATTGTTGATTATTATGGATCCAAGGTTGACTCGTGTCCTCCTTGAGAAGTGCACTAGAACGGTCTTACAGGGATTGATAGACAAACCTTATGTGTTACACCATTCCATGACTTGTATTAGTGAGCTTTGCATAACGTCTGATACTGTGATAAACGATATTTTTCGTTTTGTTGTCAGGTGCAAAAGCGATCAAAGCGAATGGTTTTCCGACACGGGAATAGGCGAAGTACAGTTGACCGTGTTTAAAACATTCATTTTCCAGATTTAGGCCACAAACACTCAATGATTGGCCCTGTGATTTATTGATTGTCATGGCGATCGCGAGACGCAATGGAAATTGGATTCGCTTAAACACGAATGGCATTTCGGTTGGGATAATTGTAGTCTCGGAGTGAGAACGTCTTTACCTTTAAGCTTTCCTTTTAATACTCTCGCGTGAATCACATTGCTCTTGAGTTTTGTGGCCGATAGGGAAGCAACGATTTGATTTTGAATTGTGCAGTCTAAGTGATCCACATCCCTGTTATTTGCCGCTAAACCACTCAACCAATCGTAGTGTTTGTGGTTAGCATTGACGTCCGGAAACACCTTGTTGACGAGCTCCTCTTTCGTTGAGTCGAAATTGCAAACAATCGGCGGGAACGAAATCAATCCCTTCGATGCGTCGACAGGAACACGACGATTACCGATAGTTAGCAGTTAATGGGAGAACGGAACGGGCAGACGGATCATTTAGCAATGAAACTCGCATGTTTGTCGTCAGCTGAAGTTTCTTCACATAACGACACAATGTCGATGATTTTTTATTGGCAGCGGTCAATCGTGGTAGTGTTTTCCGGAAATCGCCTGAGGGTAAAATCAATGTACCCCCAAAACGTCTTGAGTTATTACGCAGATCTTTCATACATTCATGCATTCATCCCAGACAATGATTTTGCTTGCTACCAAACTTTGGCCATTGCTGAATGTTTCGCTTTGTTACATTTTGGTTTCTCAACCTCTTGAAGGTTTAATGGCAATTTCAATGAGCGGTTCCAGCAGCGTAGCCACTATTCCAGAAGAAGCAACTGCTACAGCAACGTACACTTATTTTTGTTAGGGATTCAAAAAAGGTGCATTCGTTCGAACCAATTACCTTAGTGCATTCACGTTCACGCTGCAATGGCATTTCTGGCGATGGCATTCCTAACCTGACTAACAAACTGCAGCGCATGAGGTAACACATGTCTTCTATCGAAACCAGAGCCTGGTTGCGCATCTCTTCATTCATCTCAAGATGGGGATTCTATGAATGCTACGATGCTAAATGTCTTCTGACATGTCATCCTTGTACTTGTCTCACAATTCACGTGAATTCGATGTAAAACATGTGGAAATAATGGTCGCCAATAGTGTGCGTATCTGACTTAGAGATGCGGAAACAGTTGCTTCAGCGATTGTCATGTCCCAATGCGTATCGTTTTCAAGCAAATTGAGCTCCTAACATGCAGCACGAAATGTTGGCAACATTGACAGATCGAAGTGATTCAAATGATGTCGACCCACGAACATTCACCAGCAGTAGTCGCAAGTAAATGCATTCATGATTCTTCGGATGAACTGTATAAATACGGCCAAGAGCTTCAGTAGAACGCACATCCGGATGACCAGGAACTACATCGCCTTGCTTTCGACGTTGAAATCTATGAAATTTCGTTGATGAAGGACTCCAAGTGTATAACGCGGCATCTCTGACTAAAGTAATAAGGATCACTTTGGCAAATCGAGAAGAAACTGAACAATGTTGTCGCTGGTGGGTTTTGAGCACGTTGAGCGGTATTTGCTGCTCGTTGACCGTTCTGCAGATGCACTGCCAAACATGTACTAGTTGGATAGCGTTCGTGAATGGGAAATGAGAATATACGCCAAATCGCCTCATTGCAGCTTACGTATCGACCAACTTGATAGCGCGATGATTAGCGATTTCATCACTTGTATCGGCCATGATTAACAATATAGTTCATCAGCGGCAGCAATTTTGGCCTGCATACACGTGCGGTGATATCGTGCCGATCACTTGATGTTTGGCCAGGAAGCAGCAGTTGAACAATTTCTATCCAGATTGCACGTGAAGGTGATGAACAGGTCTCCCGTAATGACGTACATATGCTGCCAAGGAACGTCGCCGGTATAAAGGTCAACCGACCAATATCAGCTGCATTTCCTTCGGTGCACATTGCATCGAAAAATTAATTGCGCTGACCTTCTTGGTGATTTCCTCACCTAAAATGATGTCACTGACATTAGTGTCATGGATTGATTTATCATATTGATGTTGGTAAAATATCCATCATCTCCTTGGCAAAACATCGGTGGGTATTGCAATGCATCGTATGAACGATGTGTTTCGAATATTCGTTGCAATTGCCCTGAGTCCCGACGTGTTAGCACAATATCGCGCGTTATTGCAGATTTTCGCCAACAATCACAACTGCAACCTCATCTGTTGTTGGGGCGTTAAATTGGCGTTCGTGAGTTCCAGCAGATCGCTTATCCGCTCTGATCACTTGGCATGCGATCCTACGCAGTTTTGAATAACCGAACCAATGCATAGTGTTCATGAAGTAGCTGCTGCAGATCTCAAAGAATTCCTCTTCTCATTGCCCGATTGACTGTTTGGCGCTGATCAAGTAGATTTGGAGGAATTTATGTTGTGCATCTTCAATTGGTAGCAATTATCCAATTCGATGGTGAATTTGGCCTTTGATCTGTTTGAGTCGATGACGAAATTAGAATCAATGATTTTCTTTAATTTCTTTAATTAAATTGTATTTCTTAATTTTGCATTGCCTTTAACCTAAATTTTAAAATTGCTGTGGCGGTTGGTATATGGGCTAGGAAAAAGCTAAAAAATCCTATTCTATACTCTGTCGATTTTTACAGGTGAAAATTCGATGTCCTCAGATGCACTCCAGTATATCGGATTCGATTTATACACGTGGGAACTCGCAACTACAGGTGCACAGAAGTCGTATGTGCGTCTAGTCAGTCGATGTCAGACGGCAGTTTAAATCACCGTCGAAAATTCAAATCGAGAAAAAATTGGATTGGAGTGGCGTCGCTTTCAATTCGGTGGCTGTATTTGCTACATTTATTTGGTTTTTACGCACAATTTTTATGCGTTTGCTAATATTTGTAGTTTTAAAATGCCTTTGTTGCAGAGTTTGGGAATATTGGTCCTTGCTACAGTTGTTTTATCTTTTGTTGTTCATTGGGTCGTAGATATTTAATGAGAAATGTGTACCAAACGAATTGAATTTGTCCAAAATATAAATATTGAACAAAAGACCATGGAAACATTAAGCTTTTCTTTGTGATGTACGCATTTAAAGATTTACTGTGATACTCACAGAATCAGAATACGGAAACCTCACAATTTCGTTACTCACCTTGGTCTTGTGAGGCAGATGTGACACATCATAGCGCTGTCCGCCAGAATACATAAACTTTTACTATATATTAAAACATTTTACAAAACCTTGTTAAATCGGGGTTTTTATGTGACGAGTTTTTATCGAATTCATTTTTTTTCTGACAACAATTTTTTTCGGGAAAAGGCTGAACATTTTATTAAATCAGAAAACAATAAATAAATCATGTAATTGAATTTGAAGGTGTACTGTGAGAAAATTACAAGACCTTGAGTGAGCAAATGTCGCAGTGAATCGATTTTAATGACGTAATGTCGTATATCGTATGTCGTGGTGGCCCGTGGCGTTGTGGATACGTGCGTCGACTCCTACGCACTTGGACCTACCTGTCTAGGTTCGATTCCTAGTACGACAAGCAATGCTTTTCACGGCCCCACCTCTTTCGAGTCACTGACAATGCTCAAAGGGTACAACTGTCTAGAAAAAGCTTCTCAAACTTGGCCGTTCGGAGTCGGCATAAAACTGTAGGTCCCTTCCACTCGTGATAGAACAATAGCACGCACAACACGAGTGGTTGCTGAGAAGCTAGGCCCTGCTCCGCTACGGGCTGTAGCGCCACCCATTTGGAGCCAGGCCTGAATGGTGGCAGTATGCGAGCGTCTGATGACCGGCCGGTCCCGCTCGGCAGCTGGTCAGGCTTAGCCCGAAAGGTGGCCTCGTTAGCCGTTAGGGGGGGGATGTGGGGCGAGTCAACCAGTGCGTGTGAGGATCAGACTGCAACGGCATCGACTTAGGATAGGCACATGGAACGTCTCATCGCTCACAGGAAATGATCTCGAGCTAGCTGGGGAAGCTGCCAGGTATCGTTTAGATACCGTAGGTATCGTTTAGATACCGTAGGTATCTTTTCCACGAAGCAAAGATGATCTAGAACTGTGGACCTTATGGACGGTTGGAAACTCTTCCTGTCGGGAGTTGCACCTCAAATGTGGGGACACTCACAAGTCCCAGGCTGACAGACAGGGTATTGGAGTGGATACCGTTAGGAGGGAATATCGGGATCTTAAAGTTTAAGCTTGAAAGGTCAACTTTGACTCTAGTGCAGATCTAGACGATCTAGTACGTGGATGTAACGACATGGGGGTGTGTGATTGGTTGGAAAGGTGATCCTCTTCAGAACGCGTGAACAGTCAAGTAATCATCACCTGGTGTTGTGTACGCTGAACCTCACTGATAGAGTACCTCTGCTGCCAAGGCGGAACCCAAAAGTGGTTGCACGCATACGGTGGGAGAAACTAAAGAACAGTGAGATGCAGCAAAACTTTCCACGACACATATCCGAAATGGTTGAACGAATTCCAACTGTTCCATCGCATGTGGAGGAAGAATGTGGACTGGACAATTTTCAACAGCTGTCATTGCCTCTGAGCGTGATTTTTGTGGAGTGAAGCGGCTTGGAGTTGCGGCAGGTCGTGAGAAAAGGTGTTCTCGCACGCCATTCGCTGACTGAGAGGAAGGAAATTCAACATCATCGAAGGATTCAAATTCAAGGACGGTACGTTGCTGTCCAATGAGGTATACACATTTTGCGCAGATGGAGCGAACACTTTTCGGAGCTGCTCAATTCCGAACATGGCACTGAGGATGGCGGACCACCGAAAAGTTGGCAAATCCGCCGGTGTAAATGAAATCCGCCCAGAAATGCTTGCGGCCATGGGGAAAGAGGGAGTTTTATGACCCTCTCGTGTCATTAAGGTGGCCTGGGCGACTGGCAAACTGGTGTGATTGTCAATCTTTTCAAAAAGGGGGACAAAAGAGATTGCTACAATTACCGGAGCATGTCTCTTTTAAGTCTCCCCAGGGAAAGTCTACGCTAAGGTGTTGGAGCTAAGGTCGAGTCCAGGATGGGCGACAATCAGTGCTACTTTCGTTCCGGCAGAAGTACAACCCAACCGACCAGCTTTTCACTCTAAGAATGGTACTCGAGAAGGCTTGGGAGTATGCCAAGCCGTTCGACAACTGTTTTGTAGATCAGAAAGGCATACGACCGAGTTCCTTGAGGTAAACTCTGCAATGTTCTGCAGGAGTGGGGATTCAGGGTCCGCTATTGAATATATGTATACTGGCTATTTATTCTCTATACACATTCTCTATACAAAATGAAATTTGGGTATTGACCGAAAGAATAATATCGCGAATACAAGCTGCCTAAATGAGATTTCTCTGTGAGGTTGTGATAGTTATTCGCCGGGATAGGGTGAGAAACACGGCAGTACGCGAGGAACTCAATGTAGAGCAGCTGCTTCTTCGAACGGAAAGGGCTATGCTTCGATGGCATCATCACGACTTCTGAGGCGTGCCTTGAATGCGATTCCATCAGGTAGGCGACCGCTTGACAGACCCAGGACGAGATGATTGGACCAAGTCCAAAAACTCGACTGGTTGCACTTGCACATAACACCTGCTGAGTTAGAGTCGGTGGCGGAGAATCGAGTGACCTGGAGATCTCTCGTGATCCCTGTAGTGGAGCATGCGGGTCAGAAGATGATGATTATGATAATATTTTATACAAGGCATTTAGCCTTTCAATTTAGCAGAGTGTTCAACATAGAAAACTGTCATAATCAAACAAACTCTTAATATGCACATTTTTAATTCACAATAATACAATTCTCAGTCGATTAAGGTACACAGTACTAGAATAGATTTTAATCTACAAATTTGTTGACTATCGATTCAATCGAATTTTCGCTCATCAGAGCGATCTCTGCTCGTGCACCAATGAGCCTGAACTTTTAGGATGGGCAATTAAGGTCACGAAGATGTCGCCGGTACAATGTATTGATTTTAACCATGCTAATTTAATGAAACCTTATACAATGTCCGTAATTACTACTATTTTTTACTAATTTGAAAAGAAAACTGTAGTTAGTCATAGCATATAGCGGTTACGGGCTTGTGTTGTTACTCGGAACTTAAGTCAGTCCTATAAAAACGTTTACTCACTCGTAGTCATATCAGTTACAAGCCACCATGTCTCGACTGCTCGCACTGATTGTTCTCTGTGGGATGTGCATCTCCGTGTCCTCGGTAAGGTCTTCTCTATACATTTCTAATATGACTACCGAATAGAAGAACTAACAAAGATATTCCAGGGTGATGATTTTCATGACTGCGTTTTCAACTTCGCTAGCTTTTGGGCGGAAGAAAATTCTCAGGACACAATAATTGACTTCTCTAAACTGGGCACTTCAACGGTGAGAGAAGGAGGTAGAACTTATCGTTACCTCACTGGAGATCTTAAAATCAACGCCAAAGTTGACAGCTCAGTTCTAGTATGATTGATGAGAATGATATTCACCTAGTTGATTTCTTTAACATTCATTTGACTTCCGTAGGTCCGTTATTCTATAGTAAAAAATATTAAGCTTATTGATGTGGGTTCTAGTAATGCTTGTGAATTTTCGAAGAACATTTATCGTCAGTATCTATTGCCAGTTTTTGGAAATCGTGGCAATGTACCTCGTGACACCACCATATGCGATTGGGATCCAGTAAGTTGCTAATATTTATCAGTGGACATTCTTACACAGCGGTTGATGAATTTCAATACTCCACAGACTGATTACCACATATCCGGAGTAAATGATGTATCTTCTTTGCGGGATAAATCTAAGCTTGCTGAGGGAGACTACTTCTTTCAAATAAAATATGAGAAGGGCGGTAAAGTTGTTGGTGGCGTGAGAGCCTCATTTTCGGTCAAAAGATTTTCATAATTGTTTTTTTTTTATGTTTTTGGTGTGGGTGCTATTATTTTAATCAATAAACGTTTATCGTTGCAATGAACTTGCTTATAAAGACTAGTATCGAAAAACATAATAATTTGGTTGTGCACAATTTGGTTGTGGACACAAGTATTTAAATCAAAGATGTACGAGCACGTACCACGCGATGTGCGAATGTGGAGCGAGTTAGTTAACCTAAACACCGACAAACTCCTTCAATGCGTTAAAAAGTTGCTAACAATGGTCGTTGCAGCACTAACTGATCGCAATCATCTGAAGTACCATGAAATAAAAATGGGACCAGCCAACAAATTTGTATGCAGAGGCTGCAGCGACGAGCCGAAAATGCCCGTTAAGATACAGATTACTGGCAGAATATTTCTTCCAAAGACCTCCAGAATCTAACAAAAATTCTATTTTTCATATTCATAAGGATTTGGATAGCTGTCCAACACACCAATATGAAGGGTACGAGGAAGGTCTAACTCAGAGAGACCTGAGACAGTTATGTCCTTTGTGGAGGTTTTGTCTGGCGCAGATCTCTATGTCGTGGATTTCCGCTTGAAACACTGTAGGATACGACCCCATTGGTACGGAAAACATTGTGTTGGGCCCAAAGACTACTGCTCCCACTCTGGATACCATCTTTGATCCGTCTGTGTACCATACCAGACTTATAGTGTCTTGTGCTGGGACACCATTGGACCAGCCTGCGCGGTTCAATATTTCAACTTCGAAAAGCCATCCGAAACAGTGTTGCCTGACCATTATGTCCGTCATTGTACAAATCATGTCTCTATTGGGGAACAAGTTGAGAATGCCGAGGTGACCTGTTAAGTTACCTGGTTTATAATTATACTCAAGCTGCTTTTTGATGGCAAATATAGCAGCTATGAAGATTGGTAAGTGAAACTACGGCTTCTAGAGCTGTTTGGGACAGGTGCGCATGGCACCTGTTATTCCAAGACGAGCAATACGTTCTAGATTCTGCAACTTATTTGCAGTCGTTAGTTGGAGTGTTTTGGGCCACCAAACAATGGCTGCATATATAATAATGGGTCTCGCCATCATTGTGTATAACAAATGAAAGATTTTGGGAGAGAGACCCCGAGTCCTGACGTATAGACGTCTACAGTGGCCCACAGTGCTCTGAGAGCACGATCTATGGCGGACTTAATTTGTGCGTTCCAGTTATGTCGTTTATCTAGGATAACTCGCAGATATTTGACCTGTATTGTTGATTATTATGGATCCAAGGTTGACTCGTGTCCTCCTTGAGAAGTGCACTGGAACGATATTTTTCGTTTTGTTGTCAGGTGCAAAAACGATCAAAGCGAATGGTTTTCCGACACGGGAATAGGCGAAGTACAGTTGACCGTGTTTAAAACATTCATTTTCCAGATTTAGGCCACAAACACTCAATGATTGGCCCTGTGATTTATTGATTGTTATGGCGATCGCGAGACGCAATGGAAATTGGATTCGCTTAAACACGAATGGCATTTCGGTTGGGATAATTGTAGTCTCGGAGTGAGAACGTCTTTACCTTTAAGCTTTCCTTTTAATACTCTCGCGTGAATCACATTGCTCTTGAGTTTTGTGGCCGATAGGGAAGCAACGATTTGATTTTGAATTGTGCAGTCTAAGTGATCGACATCCCTGTTATTTGCCGCTAAACCACTCAACCAATCGTAGTTTTTGTGGTTAGCATTGACGTCCGGAAACACCTTGTTGACGAGCTCCTCTTTCGTTGAGTCGAAATTGCAAACAATCGGCGGGAACGAAATCAATCCTTTCGATGCGTCGACAGGAACACGACGATTACCGATAGTTAGCAGGTAATGGGAGAACGGAACAGGCAGACGGATCATTTAGCAATGAAACTCGCATGTTTGTCGTCAGCTGAAGTTTCTTCACATAACGACACAATGTCGATGATTTTTTATTGGCAGCGGTCAATCGTGGTAGTGTTTTCCGGAAATCGCCTGAGGGTAAAATCAATGTACCTCCAAAACGTCTTGAGTTATTACGCAGATCTTTCATACATTCATGCATTCATCCCAGACAATGATTTTGCTTGCTACCAAACTTTGGCCATTGCTGAATGTTTCGCTTTGTTACATTTTGGTTTCTCAACCTCTTGAAGGTTTAATGGCAATTTCAATGAGCGGTTCCAGCAGCGTAGCCACTATTCCAGAAGAAGCAACTGCTACAGCAACGTACACTTATTTTTGTTAGGGATTCAAAAAAGGTGCATTCGTTCGAACCAATTACCTTAGTGCATTCACGTTCACGCTGCAATGGCATTTCTGGCGATGGCATTCCTAACCTGACTAACAAACTGCAGCGCATGAGGTAACACATGTCTTCTATCGAAACCAGAGCCTGGTTGCGCATCTCTTCATTCATCTCAAGATGGGGATTCTATGAATGCTACGATGCTAAATGTCTTCTGACATGTCATCCTTGTACTTGTCTCACAATTCACGTGAATTCGATGTAAAACATGTGGAAATAATGGTCGCCAATAGTGTGCGTATCTGACTTAGAGATGCGGAAACAGTTGCTTCAGCGATTGTCATGTCCCAATGCGTATCGTTTTCAAGCAAATTGAGCTCCTAACATGCAGCACGAAATGTTGGCAACATTGACAGATCGAAGTGATTCAAATGATGTCGACAAACGAACATTCACCAGCAGTAGTCGCAAGTAAATGCATTCATGATTCTTCGGATGAACTGTATAAATACGGCCAAGAGCTTCAGTAGAACGCACATCCGGATGACCAGGAACTACATCGCCTTGCTTTCGACGTTGAAATCTTTGAAATTTCGTTGATGAAGGACTCCAAGTGTATAACGCGGCATCTCTGACTAAAGTAATAAGGATCACTTTGGCAAATCGAGAAGAAACTGGTCAATGTTGTCGCTGGTGGGTTTTGAGCACGTTGAGCGGTATTTGCTGCTCGTTGACCGTTCTGCAGATGCACTGCCAAACATGTACTAGTTGGATAGCGTTCGTGAATGGGAAATGAGAATATACGCCAAATCGCCTCATTGCAGCTTACGTATCGACCAACTTGATAGCGCGATGATTAGCGATTTCATCACTTGTATCGGCCATGATTAACAATATAGTTCATCAGCGACAGCAATTTTGGCCTGCATACACGTGCGGTGATATCGTGCCGATCACTTGATGTTTGGCCAGGAAGCAGCAGTTGAACAATTTCTATCCAGATTGCACGTGAAGGTGATGAACAGGTCTCCCGTAATGACGTACATATGCTGCCAAGGAACGTCGCCGGTATAAAGGTCAACCGACCAATATCAGCTGCATTTCCTTCGGTGCACATTGCATCGAAAAATTAATTGCGCTGACCTTCTTGGTGATTTCCTCACCTAAAATGATGTCACTGACATTAGTGTCATGGATTGATTTATCATATTGATGTTGGTAAAATATCCATCGTCTCCTTGGCAAAACATCGGTGGGTATTGCAATGCATCGTATGAACGATGTGTTTCGAATATTCGTTGCAATTGCCCTGAGTCCCGAATCCTATTCTATACTCTGTCGATTTTTACAGGTGAAAATTCGATGTCCTCAGATGCACTCCAGTATATCGGATTCGATTTATACACGTGGGAACTCGCAACTACAGGTGCACAGAAGTCGTATGTGCGTCTAGTTGGGCCGCTGTGGCAGAACGCTTGGAGCTAAAAAGGAGCATATTGGCATCCTTCATATGAAAAAGTTTCAACCCAAACCGCAATCGCAGTCGATGTCAGACGGCAGTTTAAATCACCGTCGAAAATTCAAATCGAGAAAAAATTGGATTGGAGTGGCGTCGCTTTCAATTCGGTGGCTGTATTTGCTACATTTATTTGGTTTTTACGCACAATTTTTATGCGTTTGCTAATATTTGTAGTTTTAAAATGCCTTTGTTGCAGAGTTTGGGAATATTGGTCCTTGCTACAGTTGTTTTATCTTTTGTTGTTCATTGGGTCGTAGATATTTAATGAGAAATGTGTACCAAACGAATTGAATTTGTCCAAAATATAAATATTGAACAAAAGACCATGGAAACATTAAGCTTTTCTTTGTGATGTACGCATTTAAAGATTTACTGTGATACTCACAGAATCAGAATACGGAAACCTCACAATTTCGTTACTCACCTTGGTCTTGTGAGGCAGATGTGACACATCATAGCGCTGTCCGCCAGAATACATAAACTTTTACTATATATTAAAACATTTTACAAAACCTTGTTAAATCGGGGTTTTTATGTGACGAGTTTTTATCGAATTCATTATCGAAAAGGCTGAACATTTTATTAAATCAGAAAACAATAAATAAATCATGTAATTGAATTTGAAGGTGTACTGTGAGAAAATTACAAGACCTTGAGTGAGCAAATGTCGCAGTGAATCGATTTTAATGACGTAATGTCGTATATCGTATGTCGTGGTGGCCCGTGGCGTTGTGGATACGTGCGTCGACTCCTACGCACTTGGACCTACCTGTCTAGGTTCGATTCCTAGTACGACAAGCAATGCTTTTCACGGCCCCACCTCTTTCGAGTCACTGACAATGCTCAAAGGGTACAACTGTCTAGAAAAAGCTTCTCAAACTTGGCCGTTCGGAGTCGGCATAAAACTGTAGGTCCCTTCCACTCGTGATAGAACAATAGCACGCACAACACGAGTGGTTGCTGAGAAGCTAGGCCCTGCTCCGCTACGGGCTGTAGCGCCACCCATTTGGAGCCAGGCCTGAATGGTGGCAGTATGCGAGCGTCTGATGACCGGCCGGTCCCGCTCGGCAGCTGGTCAGGCTTAGCCCGAAAGGTGGCCTCGTTAGCCGTTAGGGGGGGGATGTGGGGCGAGTCAACCAGTGCGTGTGAGGATCAGACTGCAACGGCATCGACTTAGGATAGGCACATGGAACGTCTCATCGCTCACAGGAAATGATCTCGAGCTAGCTGGGGAAGCTGCCAGGTATCGTTTAGATACCGTAGGTATCGTTTAGATACCGTAGGTATCTTTTCCACGAAGCAAAGATGATCTAGAACTGTGGTCCTTATGGACGGTTGGAAACTCTTCCTGTCGGGAGTTGCACCTCAAATGTGGGGACACTCACAAGTCCCAGGCTGACAGACAGGGTATTGGAGTGGATACCGTTAGGAGGGAATATCGGGATCTTAAAGTTTAAGCTTGAAAGGTCAACTTTGACTCTAGTGCAGATCTAGACGATCTAGTACGTGGATGTAACGACATGGGGGTGTGTGATTGGTTGGAAAGGTGATCCTCTTCAGAACGCGTGAACAGTCAAGTAATCATCACCTGGTGTTGTGTACGCTGAACCTCACTGATAGAGTACCTCTGCTGCCAAGGCGGAACCCAAAAGTGGTTGCACGCATACGGTGGGAGAAACTAAAGAACAGTGAGATGCAGCAAAACTTTCCACGACACATATCCGAAATGGTTGAACGAATTCCAACTGTTCCATCGCATGTGGAGGAAGAATGTGGACTGGACAATTTTCAACAGCTGTCATTGCCTCTGAGCGTGATTTTTGTGGAGTGAAGCGGCTTGGAGTTGCGGCAGGTCGTGAGAAAAGGTGTTCTCGCACGCCATTCGCTGACTGAGAGGAAGGAAATTCAACATCATCGAAGGATTCAAATTCAAGGACGGTGCGTTGCTGTCCAATGAGGTATACACATTTTGCGCAGATGGAGCGAACACTTTTCGGAGCTGCTCAATTCCGAACATGGCACTGAGGATGGCGGACCACCGAAAAGTTGGCAAATCCGCCGGTGTAAATGAAATCCGCCCAGAAATGCTTGCGGCCATGGGGAAAGAGGGAGTTTTATGACCCTCTCGTGTCATTAAGGTGGCCTGGGCGACTGGCAAACTGGTGTGATTGTCAATCTTTTCAAAAAGGGGGACAAAAGAGATTGCTACAATTACCGGAGCATGTCTCTTTTAAGTCTCCCCAGGGAAAGTCTACGCTAAGGTGTTGGAGCTAAGGTCGAGTCCAGGATGGGCGACAATCAGTGCTACTTTCGTTCCGGCAGAAGTACAACCCAACCGACCAGCTTTTCACTCTAAGAATGGTACTCGAGAAGGCTTGGGAGTATGCCAAGCCGTTCGACAACTGTTTTGTAGATCAGAAAGGCATACGACCGAGTTCCTTCAGGTAAACTCTGCAATGTTCTGCAGGAGTATGGGATTCAGGGTCCGCTATTGAATATATGTATACTGGCTATTTATTCTCTATACACATTCTCTATACAAAATGAAATTTGGGTATTGACCGAAAGAATAATATCGCGAATACAAGCTGCCTAAATGAGATTTCTCTGTGAGGTTGTGGTAGTTATTCGCCGGGATAGGGTGAGAAACACGGCAGTACGCGAGGAACTCAATGTAGAGCAGCTGCTTCTTCGAACGGAAAGGGCTATGCTTCGATGGCATCATCACGACTTCTGAGGCGTGCCTTGAATGCGATTCCATCAGGTAGGCGACTGCTTGACAGACCCAGGACGAGATGATTGGACCAAGTCCAAAAACTCGACTGGTTGCACTTGCACATAACACCTGCTGAGTTAGAGTCGGTGGCGGAGAATCGAGTGACCTGGAGATCTCTCGTGATCCCTGTAGTGGAGCATGCGGGTCAGAAGATGATGATTATGATAATATTTTATACAAGGCATTTAGCCTTTCAATTTAGCAGAGTGTTCAACATAGAAAACTGTCATAATCAAACAAACTCTTAATATGCACATTTTTAATTCACAATAATACAATTCTCAGTCGATTAAGGTACACAGTACTAGAATAGATTTTAATCTACAAATTTGTTGACTATCGATTCAATCGAATTTTCGCTCATCAGAGCGATCTCTGCTCGTGCACCAATGAGCCTGAACTTTTAGGATGGGCAATTAAGGTCACGAAGATGTCGCCGGTACAATGTATTGATTTTAACCATGCTAATTTAATGAAACCTTATACAATGTCCGTAATTACTACTATTTTTTACTAATTTGAAAAGAAAACTGTAGTTAGTCATAGCATATAGCGGTTACGGGCTTGTGTTGTTACTCGGAACTTAAGTCAGTCCTATAAAAACGTTTACTCACTCGTAGTCATATCAGTTACAAGCCACCATGTCTCGACTGCTCGCACTGATTGTTCTCTGTGGGATGTGCATCTCCGTGTCCTCGGTAAGGTCTTCTCTATACATTTCTAATATGACTACCGAATAGAAGAACTAACAAAGATATTCCAGGGTGATGATTTTCATGACTGCGTTTTCAACTTCGCTAGCTTTTGGGCGGAAGAAAATTCTCAGGACACAATAATTGACTTCTCTAAACTGGGCACTTCAACGGTGAGAGAAGGAGGTAGAACTTATCGTTACCTCACTGGAGATCTTAAAATCAACGCCAAAGTTGACAGCTCAGTTCTAGTATGATTGAAGAGAATGATATTCACCTAGTTGATTTCTTTAACATTCATTTGACTTCCGTAGGTCCGTTATTCTATAGTAAAAAATATTAAGCTTATTGATGTGGGTTCTAGTAATGCTTGTGAATTTTCGAAGAACATTTATCGTCAGTATCTATTGCCAGTTTTTGGAAATCGTGGCAATGTACCTCGTGACACCACCATATGCGATTGGGATCCAGTAAGTTGCTAATATTTATCAGTGGACATTCTTACACAGCGGTTGATGAATTTCAATACTCCACAGACTGATTACCACATATCCGGAGTAAATGATGTATCTTCTTTGCGGGATAAATCTAAGCTTGCTGAGGGAGACTACTTCTTTCAAATAAAATATGAGAAGGGCGGTAAAGTTGTTGGTGGCGTGAGAGCCTCATTTTCGGTCAAAAGATTTTCATAATTGTTTTTTTTTTATGTTTTTGGTGTGGGTGCTATTATTTTAATCAATAAACGTTTATCGTTGCAATGAACTTGCTTATAAAGACTAGTATCGAAAAACATAATAATTTGGTTGTGCACAATTTGGTTGTGGACACAAGTATTTAAATCAAAGATGTACGAGCACGTACCACGCGATGTGCGAATGTGGAGCGAGTTAGTTAACCTAAACACCGACAAACTCCTTCAATGCGTTAAAAAGTTGCTAACAATGGTCGTTGCAGCACTAACTGATCGCAATCATCTGAAGTACCATGAAATAAAAATGGGACCAGCCAACAAATTTGTATGCAGAGGCTGCAGCGACGAGCCGAAAATGCCCGTTAAGATACAGATTACTGGCAGAATATTTCTTCCAAAGACCTCCAGAATCTAACAAAAATTCTATTTTTCATATTCATAAGGATTTGGATAGCTGTCCAACACACCAATATGAAGGGTACGAGGAAGGTCTAACTCAGAGAGACCTGAGACAGTTATGTCCTTTGTGGAGGTTTTGTCTGGCGCAGATCTCTATGTCGTGGATTTCCGCTTGAAACACTGTAGGATACGACCCCATTGGTACGGAAAACATTGTGTTGGGCCCAAAGACTACTGCTCCCACTCTGGATACCATCTTTGATCCGTCTGTGTACCATACCAGACTTATAGTGTCTTGTGCTGGGACACCATTGGACCAGCCTGCGCGGTTCAATATTTCAACTTCGAAAAGCCATCCGAAACAGTGTTGCCTGACCATTATGTCCGTCATTGTACAAATCATGTCTCTATTGGGGAACAAGTTGAGAATGCCGAGGTGACCTGTTAAGTTACCTGGTTTATAATTATACTCAAGCTGCTTTTTGATGGCAAATATAGCAGCTATGAAGATTGGTAAGTGAAACTACGGCTTCTAGAGCTGTTTGGGACAGGTGCGCATGGCACCTGTTATTCCAAGACGAGCAATACGTTCTAGATTCTGCAACTTATTTGCAGTCGTTAGTTGGAGTGTTTTGGGCCACCAAACAATGGCTGCATATATAATAATGGGTCTCGCCATCATTGTGTATAACAAATGAAAGATTTTGGGAGAGAGACCCCGAGTCCTGACGTATAGACGTCTACAGTGGCCCACAGTGCTCTGAGAGCACGATCTATGGCGGACTTAATTTGTGCGTTCCAGTTATGTCGTTTATCTAGGATAACTCGCAGATATTTGACCTGTATTGTTGATTATTATGGATCCAAGGTTGACTCGTGTCCTCCTTGAGAAGTGCACTAGAACGGTCTTACAGGGATTGATAGACAAACCTTATGTGTTACACCATTCCATGACTTCTATTAGTGAGCTTTGCATAACGTCTGATACTGTGATAAACGATATTTTTCGTTTTGTTGTCAGGTGCAAAAACGATCAAAGCGAATGGTTTTCCGACACGGGAATAGGCGAAGTACAGTTGACCGTGTTTAAAACATTCATTTTCCAGATTTAGGCCACAAACACTCAATGATTGGCCCTGTGATTTATTGATTGTCATGGCGATCGCGAGACGCAATGGAAATTGGATTCGCTTAAACACGAATGGCATTTCGGTTGGGATAATTGTAGTCTCGGAGTGAGAACGTCTTTACCTTTAAGCTTTCCTTTTAATACTCTCGCGTGAATCACATTGCTCTTGAGTTTTGTGGCCGATAGGGAAGCAACGATTTGATTTTGAATTGTGCAGTCTAAGTGATCCACATCCCTGTTATTTGCCGCTAAACCACTCAACCAATCGTAGTTTTTGTGGTTAGCATTGACGTCCGGAAACACCTTGTTGACGAGCTCCTCTTTCGTTGAGTCGAAATTGCAAACAATCGGCGGGAACGAAATCAATCCCTTCGATGCGTCGACATTAACACGACGATTACCGATAGTTAGCAGTTAATGGGAGAACGGAACGGGCAGACGGATCATTTAGCAATGAAACTCGCATGTTTGTCGTCAGCTGAAGTTTCTTCACATAACGACACAATGTCGATGATTTTTTTTTGGCAGCGGTCAATCGTGGTAGTGTTTTCCGGAAATCGCCTGAGGGTAAAATCAATGTACCCCCAAAACGTCTTGAGTTATTACGCAGATCTTTCATACATTCATGCATTCATCCCAGACAATGATTTTGCTTGCTACCAAACTTTGGCCATTGCTGAATGTTTCGCTTTGTTACATTTTGGTTTCTCAACCTCTTGAAGGTTTAATGGCAATTTCAATGAGCGGTTCCAGCAGCGTAGCCACTATTCCAGAAGAAGCAACTGCTACAGCAACGTACACTTATTTTTGTTAGGGATTCAAAAAAGGTGCATTCGTTCGAACCAATTACCTTAGTGCATTCACGTTCACGCTGCAATGGCATTTCTGGCGATGGCATTCCTAACCTGACTAACAAACTGCAGCGCATGAGGTAACACATGTCTTCTATCGAAACCAGAGCCTGGTTGCGCATCTCTTCATTCATCTCAAGATGGGGATTCTATGAATGCTACGATGCTAAATGTCTTCTGACATGTCATCCTTGTACTTGTCTCACAATTCACGTGAATTCGATGTAAAACATGTGGAAATAATGGTCGCCAATAGTGTGCGTATCTGACTTAGAGATGCGGAAACAGTTGCTTCAGCGATTGTCATGTCCCAATGCGTATCGTTTTCAAGCAAATTGAGCTCCTAACATGCAGCACGAAATGTTGGCAACATTGACAGATCGAAGTGATTCAAATGATGTCGACCCACGAACATTCACCAGCAGTAGTCGCAAGTAAATGCATTCATGATTCTTCGGATGAACTGTATAAATACGGCCAAGAGCTTCAGTAGAACGCACATCCGGATGACCAGGAACTACATCGCCTTGCTTTCGACGTTGAAATCTTTGAAATTTCGTTGATGAAGGACTCCAAGTGTATAACGCGGCATCTCTGACTAAAGTAATAAGGATCACTTTGGCAAATCGAGAAGAAACTGGTCAATGTTGTCGCTGGTGGGTTTTGAGCACGTTGAGCGGTATTTGCTGCTCGTTGACCGTTCTGCAGATGCACTGCCAAACATGTACTAGTTGGATAGCGTTCGTGAATGGGAAATGAGAATATACGCCAAATCGCCTCATTGCAGCTTACGTATCGACCAACTTGATAGCGCGATGATTAGCGATTTCATCACTTGTATCGGCCATGATTAACAATATAGTTCATCAGCGACAGCAATTTTGGCCTGCATACACGTGCGGTGATATCGTGCCGATCACTTGATGTTTGGCCAGGAAGCAGCAGTTGAACAATTTCTATCCAGATTGCACGTGAAGGTGATGAACAGGTCTCCCGTAATGACGTACATATGCTGCCAAGGAACGTCGCCGGTATAAAGGTCAACCGACCAATATCAGCTGCATTTCCTTCGGTGCACATTGCATCGAAAAATTAATTGCGCTGACCTTCTTGGTGATTTCCTCACCTAAAATGATGTCACTGACATTAGTGTCATGGATTGATTTATCATATTGATGTTGGTAAAATATCCATCGTCTCCTTGGCAAAACATCGGTGGGTATTGCAATGCATCGTATGAACGATGTGTTTCGAATATTCGTTGCAATTGCCCTGAGTCCCGAATCCTATTCTATACTCTGTCGATTTTTACAGGTGAAAATTCGATGTCCTCAGATGCACTCCAGTATATCGGATTCGATTTATACACGTGGGAACTCGCAACCACAGGTGCACAGAAGTCGTATGTGCGTCTAGTTGGGCCGCTGTGGCAGAACGCTTGGAGCTAAAAAGGAGCATATTGGCATCCTTCATATGAAAAAGTTTCAACCCAAACCACAATCGCAGTCGATGTCAGACGGCAGTTTAAATCACCGTCGAAAATTCAAATCGAGAAAAAATTGGATTGGAGTGGCGTCGCTTTCAATTCGGTGGCTGTATTTGCTACATTTATTTGGTTTTTACGCACAATTTTTATGCGTTTGCTAATATTTGTAGTTTTAAAATGCCTTTGTTGCAGAGTTTGGGAATATTGGTCCTTGCTACAGTTGTTTTATCTTTTGTTGTTCATTGGGTCGTAGATATTTAATGAGAAATGTGTACCAAACGAATTGAATTTGTCCAAAATATAAATATTGAACAAAAGACCATGGAAACATTAAGCTTTTCTTTGTGATGTACGCATTTAAAGATTTACTGTGATACTCACAGAATCAGAATACGGAAACCTCACAATTTCGTTACTCACCTTGGTCTTGTGAGGCAGATGTGACACATCATAGCGCTGTCCGCCAGAATACATAAACTTTTACTATATATTAAAACATTTTACAAAACCTTGTTAAATCGGGGTTTTTATGTGACGAGTTTTTATCGAATTCATTTTTTTTCTGACAACAATTTTTTTCGGGAAAAGACTGAACATTTTATTAAATCAGAAAACAATAAATAAATCATGTAATTGAATTTGAAGGTGTACTGTGAGAAAATTACAAGACCTTGAGTGAGCAAATGTCGCAGTGAATCGATTTTAATGACGTAATGTCGTATATCGTATGTCGTGGTGGCCCGTGGCGTTGTGGATACGTGCGTCGACTCCTACGCACTTGGACCTACCTGTCTAGGTTCGATTCCTAGTACGACAAGCAATGCTTTTCACTGACAATGCTCAAAGGGTACAACTGTCTAGAAAAAGCTTCTCAAACTTGGCCGTTCGGAGTCGGCATAAAACTGTAGGTCCCTTCCACTCGTGATAGAACAATAGCACGCACAACACGAGTGGTTGCTGAGAAGCTAGGCCCTGCTCCTCTACGGGCTGTAGCGCCACCCATTTGGAGCCAGGCCTGAATGGTGGCAGTATGCGAGCGTCTGATGACCGGCCGGTCCCGCTCGGCAGCTGGTCAGGCTTAGCCCGAAAGGTGGCCTCGTTAGCCGTTAGGGGGGGGATGTGGGGCGAGTCAACCAGTGCGTGTGAGGATCAGACTGCAACGGCATCGACTTAGGATAGGCACATGGAACGTCTCATCGCTCACAGGAAATGATCTCGAGCTAGCTGGGGAAGCTGCCAGGTATCGTTTAGATACCGTAGGTATCGTTTAGATACCGTAGGTATCTTTTCCACGAAGCAAAGATGATCTAGAACTGTGGACCTTATGGACGGTTGGAAACTCTTCCTGTCGGGAGTTGCACCTCAAATGTGGGGACACTCACAAGTCCCAGGCTGACGGACAGGGTATTGGAGTGGATACCGTTAGGAGGGAATATCGGGATCTTAAAGTTTAAGCTTGAAAGGTCAACTTTGACTCTAGTGCAGATCTAGAGTTAGAGTACGTGGATGTAACGACATGGGGTGTGTGATTGGTTGGAAAGGTGATCCTCTTCAGAACGCGTGAACAGTCAACTAATCATCACCTGGTGTTGTGTACGCTGAACCTCACTGATAGAGTACCTCTGCTGCCAAGGCGGAACCCAAAAGTGGTTGCACGCATACGGTGGGAGAAACTAAAGAACAGTGAGATGCAGCAAAACTTTCCACGACACATATCCGAAATGGTTGAACGAATTCCAACTGTTCCATCGCATGTGGAGGAAGAATGTGGACTGGACAATTTTCAACAGCTGTCATTGCCTCTGAGCGTGATTTTTGTGGAGTGAAGCGGCTTGGAGTTGCGGCAGGTCGTGAGAAAAGGTGTTCTCGCACGCCATTCGCTGACTGAGAGGAAGGAAATTCAACATCATCGAAGGATTCAAATTCAAGGACGGTGCGTTGCTGTCCAATGAGGTATACGCATTTTGCACAGATGGAGCGAACACTTTTCGGAGCTGCTCAATTCCGAACCCGTAGTCTTGAGTGGGGCGGAGAACAGTCCAACTGTGGAGGAAGTCATTTTGGCGATTGAATCGCTAAAAGTTGGCAAATCCGCCGGTGTAGATGACATCCGCCCAGAAATGCTTGCGGCCATGGGGAAAGAGGGAGTTTTATGACTCTCTCGTGTCATTAAGGTGGCCTGGGCGACTGGCAAACTGGTGTGATTGTCAATCTTTTCAAAAAGGGGGACAAAAGAGATTGCTACAATTACCGGAGCATGTCTCTTTTAAGTCTCCCAAGAGAAAGTCTACGCTAAAGTGTTGGAGCTAAGGTCGAGTCCAGGATGGGCGATAATCAGTGCTATTTTCGTTCCGGCAGAAGTACAACCCAACCGACCAGCTTTTCACTCTAAAAATGGTACTCGAGAAGGCTTGGGAGTATGCCAAGCCGTTCGACAACTGTTTTGTAGATCAGAAAGGCATACGACCGAGTTCCTTGAGGTAAACTCTGCAATGTTCTGCAGGAGTGGGGATTCAGGGTCCGCTATTGAATATATGTATACTGGCTATTTATTCTCTATACACATTCTCTATACAAAATGAAATTTGGGTATTGACCGAAAGAATAATATCGCGAATACAAGCTGCCTAAATGAGATTTCTCTGTGAGGTTGTGGTAGTTATTCGCCGGGATAGGGTGAGAAACACGGCAGTACGCGAGGAACTCAATGTAGAGCAGCTGCTTCTTCGAACGGAAAGGGCTATGCTTCGATGGCATCATCACGACTTCTGAGGCGTGCCTTGAATGCGATTCCATCAGGTAGGCGACTGCTTGACAGACCCAGGACGAGATGATTGGACCAAGTCCAAAAACTCGACTGGTTGCACTTGCACATAACACCTGCTGAGTTAGAGTCGGTGGCGGAGAATCGAGTGACCTGGAGATCTCTCGTGATCCCTGTAGTGGAGCATGCGGGTCAGAAGATGATGATTATGATAATATTTTATACAAGGCATTTAGCCTTTCAATTTAGCAGAGTGTTCAACATAGAAAACTGTCATAATCAAACAAACTCTTAATATGCACATTTTTAATTCACAATAATACAATTCTCAGTCGATTAAGGTACACAGTACTAGAATAGATTTTAATCTACAAATTTGTTGACTATCGATTCAATCGAATTTTCGCTCATCAGAGCGATCTCTGCTCGTGCACCAATGAGCCTGAACTTTTAGGATGGGCAATTAAGGTCACGAAGATGTCGCCGGTACAATGTATTGATTTTAACCATGCTAATTTAATGAAACCTTATACAATGTCCGTAATTACTACTATTTTTTACTAATTTGAAAAGAAAACTGTAGTTAGTCATAGCATATAGCGGTTACGGGCTTGTGTTGTTACTCGGAACTTAAGTCAGTCCTATAAAAACGTTTACTCACTCGTAGTCATATCAGTTACAAGCCACCATGTCTCGACTGCTCGCACTGATTGTTCTCTGTGGGATGTGCATCTCCGTGTCCTCGGTAAGGTCTTCTCTATACATTTCTAATATGACTACCGAATAGAAGAACTAACAAAGATATTCCAGGGTGATGATTTTCATGACTGCGTTTTCAACTTCGCTAGCTTTTGGGCGGAAGAAAATTCTCAGGACACAATAATTGACTTCTCTAAACTGGGCACTGCAACGGTGAGAGAAGGAGGTAGAACTTATCGTTACCTCACTGGAGATCTTAAAATCAACGCCAAAGTTGACAGCTCAGTTCTAGTATGATTGATGAGAATGATATTCACCTAGTTGATTTCTTTAACATTCATTTGACTTCCGTAGGTCCGTTATTCTATAGTAAAAAATATTAAGCTTATTGATGTGGGTTCTAGTAATGCTTGTGAATTTTCGAAGAACATTTATCGTCAGTATCTATTGCCAGTTTTTGGAAATCGTGGCAATGTACCTCGTGACACCACCATATGCGATTGGGATCCAGTAAGTTGCTAATATTTATCAGTGGACATTCTTACACAGCGGTTGATGAATTTCAATACTCCACAGACTGATTACCACATATCCGGAGTAAATGATGTATCTTCTTTGCGGGATAAATCTAAGCTTGCTGAGGGAGACTACTTCTTTCAAATAAAATATGAGAAGGGCGGTAAAGTTGTTGGTGGCGTGAGAGCCTCATTTTCGGTCAAAAGATTTTCATAATTGTTTTTTTTTATGTTTTTGGTGTGGGTGCTATTATTTTAATCAATAAACGTTTATCGTTGCAATGAACTTGCATATAAAGACTAGTATCGAAAAACATAATAATTTGGTTGTGCACAATTTGGTTGTGGACACAAGTATTTAAATCAAAGATGTACGAGCACGTACCACGCGATGTGCGAATGTGGAGCGAGTTAGTTAACCTAAACACCGACAAACTCCTTCAATGCGTTAAAAAGTTGCTAACAATGGTCGTTGCAGCACTAACTGATCGCAATCATCTGAAGTACCATGAAATAAAAATGGGACCAGCCAACAAATTTGTATGCAGAGGCTGCAGCGACGAGCCGAAAATGCCCGTTAAGATACAGATTACTGGCAGAATATTTCTTCCAAAGACCTCCAGAATCTAACAAAAATTCTATTTTTCATATTCATAAGGATTTGGATAGCTGTCCAACACACCAATATGAAGGGTACGAGGAAGGTCTAACCCAGAGAGACCTGAGACAGTTATGTCCTTTGTGGAGGTTTTGTCTGGCGCAGATCTCTATGTCGTGGATTTCCGCTTGAAGCACTGTAGGATACGACCCCATTGTGTTGGGCCTAAAGACTACTGCTCCCACTCTGGATACCATCTTTGATCCGTCTGTGTACCATACCAGACTTATAGTGTCTTGTGCTGGGACACCATTGGACCAGCCTGCGCGGTTCAATATTTCAACTTTGAAAAGCCATCCGAAACAGTGTTGCCTGACCATTATATCCGTCATTGTACAAATCCTGTCTCTATTGGGGAACAAGTTGAGAATGCCGAGGTGACCTGTTAAGTTACCTGGTTTATAATTATACTCAAGCTGCTTTTTGATGGCAAATATAGCGGCTATGAAGATTGGTAAGTGAAACTACGGCTTCTAGAGCTGTTTGGGACAGGTGCGCATGGCATCTGTTATTCCAAGACGAGCAATACGTTCTAGATTCTGCAACTTATTTGCAGTCGTTAGTTGGAGTGTTTTGGGCCACCAAACAATGGCTGCATATATAATAATGGGTCTCGCCATCATTGTGTATAACAAATGAAAGATTTTGGGAGAGAGACCCCGAGTCCTGACGTATAGACGTCTACAGTGGCCCACAGTGCTCTGAGAGCACGATCTATGGCGGACTTAATTTGTGCGTTCCAGTTATGTCGTTTATCTAGGATAACTCGCAGATATTTGACCTGTATTGTTGATTATTATGGATCCAAGGTTGACTCGTGTCCTCCTTGAGAAGTGCACTAGAACGGTCTTACAGGGATTGATAGACAAACCTTATGTGTTACACCATTCCATGACTTGTATTAGTGAGCTTTGCATAACGTCTGATACTGTGATAAACGATATTTTTCGTTTTGTTGTCAGGTGCAAAAACGATCAAAGCGAATGGTTTTCCGACACGGGAATAGGCGAAGTACAGTTGACCGTGTTTAAAACATTCATTTTCCAGATTTAGGCCACAAACACTCAATGATTGGCCCTGTGATTTATTGATTGTCATGGCGAACGCGAGACGCAATGGAAATTGGATTCGCTTAAACTCGAATGGCATATCGGTTGGGATAATTGTAGTCTCGGAGTGAGAACGTCTTTACCTTTAAGCTTTCCTTTTAATACTCTCGCGTGAATCACATTGCTCTTGAGTTTTGTGGCCGATAAACGCGTTTCGTTGCTTAGTTTTGGTTGATTGTGGCCAGCCACTAGCCAGGCACTAGTTAGTTACTTCGTCTTCGTTTTTTACACAGTCGATAGATTTGAAAGAACGCAGGGAAGCAACGATTTGATTTTGAATTGTGCAGTCTAAGTGATCCACATCCCTGTTATTTGCCGCTAAACCACTCAACCAATCGTAGTTTTTGTGGTTAGCATTGACGTCCGGAAACACCTTGTTGACGAGCTCCTCTTTCGTTGAGTCGAAATTGCAAACAATCGGCGGGAACGAAATCAATCCTTTCGATGCGTCGACAGGAACACGACGATTACCGATAGTTAGCAGGTAATGGGAGAACGGAACAGGCAGACGGATCATTTAGCAATGAAACTCGCATGTTTGTCGTCAGCTGAAGTTTCTTCACATAACGACACAATGTCGATGATTTTTTATTGGCAGCGGTCAATCGTGGTAGTGTTTTCCGGAAATCGCCTGAGGGTAAAATCAATGTACCCCCAAAACGTCTTGAGTTATTACGCAGATCTTTCATACATTCATGCATTCATCCCAGACAATGATTTTGCTTGCTACCAAACTTTGGCCATTGCTGAATGTTTCGCTTTGTTACATTTTGGTTTCTCAACCTCTTGAAGGTTTAATGGCAATTTCAATGAGCGGTTCCAGCAGCGTAGCCACTATTCCAGAAGAAGCAACTGCTACAGCAACGTACACTTATTTTTGTTAGGGATTCAAAAAAGGTGCATTCGTTCGAACCAATTACCTTAGTGCATTCACGTTCACGCTGCAATGGCATTTCTGGCGATGGCATTCCTAACCTGACTAACAAACTGCAGCGCATGAGGTAACACATGTCTTCTATCGAAACCAGAGCCTGGTTGCGCATCTCTTCATTCATCTCAAGATGGGGATTCTATGAATGCTACGATGCTAAATGTCTTCTGACATGTCATCCTTGTACTTGTCTCACAATTCACGTGAATTCGATGTAAAACATGTGGAAATAATGGTCGCCAATAGTGTGCGTATCTGACTTAGAGATGCGGAAACAGTTGCTTCAGCGATTGTCATGTCCCAATGCGTATCGTTTTCAAGCAAATTGAGCTCCTAACATGCAGCACGAAATGTTGGCAACATTGACAGATCGAAGTGATTCAAATGATGTCGACCCACGAACATTCACCAGCAGTAGTCGCAAGTAAATGCATTCATGATTCTTCGGATGAACTGTATAAATACGGCCAAGAGCTTCAGTAGAACGCACATCCGGATGACCAGGAACTACATCGCCTTGCTTTCGACGTTGAAATCTTTGAAATTTCGTTGATGAAGGACTCCAAGTGTATAACGCGGCATCTCTGACTAAAGTAATAAGGATCACTTTGGCAAATCGAGAAGAAACTGGTCAATGTTGTCGCTGGTGGGTTTTGAGCACGTTGAGCGGTATTTGCTGCTCGTTGACCGTTCTCCAGATGCACTGCCAAACGTGTATTAGTTGGATAGCGTTCGTGAATGGGAAACGAGAATATACGCCAATTCGCCTCATTGCAGCTTACGTATCGACTAACTTGATAGCGCTATGATTAGCGATTTCATCACTGGGATCGGCCATGCACGGTGTTTTTAAGTTAATGGCTCCACACGGTCTGTTTTTAATTACGACGACATACAAGTCTGGAATCTCGACACATATGATGTCATCAATTTGGTCTGGTTGCAGTGATGATGCTTAACAATATAGTTCATCAGCGACAGCAATTTTGGCCTGCATTTCTTTAATTAAATTTTACTTTTTTTAATTTTGCATTGATTTGAACGTCGGATTGTATTCGCGTTCATCAATGATATCTGATTCAAATGAAGTCATTTCAAAGGATCCGTTTTATTGATTGGCTATATTCCGAACTCTACTTGCATTACTTGTTCGACGCGAAAGATTATATCTTCTGGTTCGTGGCATTGTGAATAGCACTGAGAAATAAATGTCACATAAGCAATTAAGGAATTATCGAAACATACATGTGCACAAATGTAACAACCTCACAAAATAAACATCTTCGATGGCAAACTTTGTTTGCAAATAGAATTCCACAACGAAATGATCAATCAGAATGAAATGAAGAGCGAATTACAAATGATTTTTAAAGTAGTCCGCCAAGTAACGAATCAAATTGCACAATCTGAAATTAACGTTTGGAATGATTGTCAATGCGCACACAATCACAAAGAACATAACCACATACACTTTGAATACACTTCACCAACTTAACTCACCTCAATTAAATCACTTTTCGTAGGTAATTTTCACAAAAAAACGGTTCAAAACAATGTACTAAATCAAATTGAACTACAATAACCGTCGAGAGCTGATAAAAATTTAATAAAACTTGAATAAATACTGATAAAAATGCGATGGAAAGACTGTATGAATGAATCAGATGTCAAAAGTTGATGCACCCAACGGCCAACCCAACATCTAACGACAATACCGGAACCAGCATTTGAAATCAGTTTCGTTTTTAATATGTGACAACAAAAATTGCTATAAAAACAATTGTCACACAAATTTGATGCAAAAACAATTGTCGAATGAAACTGGTGCCAAAGAACGTAAACGTCATCTGATGGTGTCGTAAAATCGCTCCATAAAGTATAATTAAACATACATAAGGTTTCTATCATCCAAATTCGTATTATGAGTTTTATTGAAAATTAAAAAAAAACCGGGTTTTATGAACCGGCTGTTACTTTTTTTTAAATTTCGTAAGGCCCTTTTGATTAAAATTAGGCATGCAATCACGCATTATTATAAAATATAATACAGCCAAATTATCTCATGTAAATATATCAGTAACTATATAGCGTGTTCTAGCTTTCCGATGGTTTATCTTGTGTTGCCGGTTATTAAGGTATCAGCCGTATAAAATGGCAAATTCTCTCGGAATCTTATTAGTTAACAGGCACCATGTCTCGACTGTTCGTATTGTTAGTTCTCTGTGGGATGTGCATCGGCGTGTTCTCGGTGAGTTCTTCTACAAACATGTAATTACCGAATTGCACTAAACAAAAATATTCCAGGACGATGATCCGAACAATTGTATTTTTAACTTTGAATCCTTTACAACAGAACCTGATTCAGATGACATAATAGTGGACTACTCAGGACAGAAAATCGCAACACTAACTGAAGAGGGTAGGAAGTATAATTACATCACTGGGCCACTTAAAATCAAAGCCGCGATTGACAGCTCATTTTCTGTATGATTGATGAGAATGGTGTGCAACTAATTGTCCTTCTTTACATCCACTTGTCTTTCGTAGGTGAGCTACGTTATACAACAGTTACCGAATGGTCTGTTTGAAAGTGGTTTCCATGATGCTTGTTACTTTTCGGAGACCTATTATCCGCAATACTTAACTCCAATTGCGGCGAAGCATACCGACTTACCTCCTCAATTCAGCATTTGCAAAGCGGCACCGGTAAGTTGGTTGTATTTATCACTGGCTTGAAGCAAGGGGTTCATGAATTTTAATTCTCTGCAGGGTACTACCATCAACCTCTTCTTAGCAAATAACAGCGAGGAATTGACCGCTCCGTCTCAGCTGCAGGAAGGGCGGTATTATTTTGAACTATCATTTTTAAAAGGCTTCAAGTCCGTGGGTGGCAGGAGTGGTACATTTGTCCTCTCAAGGACCTAATTGAATGCATTTACTTCGTTATTTTGTCGGATGGTTCTGGTGTGAGTGCTGTTATTTCAATCAATAAATACATTACTTTGCCATCAACTGATTGGGATGTGTTGGCAAAAAAACTTAACGTTTTAACTTAACGTTTGCACTTACATGAGAACTTTCATTTCAAAAATTCATCCAGTTATTTTTTTTAAATGCTTATTTATTAGTGCCCAGAAATATGTAAAGATATTGAGCGACATTGTACTTAAGAGGGACATACTACTTACATTCGATGACAACCATAAACTCTTATTAAGAAACGGAATATGTGTATACCCTTAAACCCGTCATGTGCGGTACCACTTTACATTATCTAACCACCAGTACTAAATTTCTGGGTGTCATCATCGAACTAAGCAAGAAAGAGTCAGGAAGGCCTATTCTGCCTCATGCTGCCATAAAAAAAAACAGTCGTAGCATGAAAATGGAGACTACTGCTCACTGGAAAATCACCTCCACTGTGAGGCCAAAATTAATGTACGTGGCCTCAGTTTACTGGATAGCACTAAACAAGGCTGTCAACTGTAAATTCTAATGTACAAGAACTGACTTGCGTGTGTATTAGCGGGGCATCGAGGACCACTGCGTCTAATATATTAGTATGGGTGGCATTACGGCCTGTAAGGGGTCAGGGCCTAGCTTCTCAACACCCACTAGTGTTGTGCGTGCTATTGTTCTCTCACGAGTGGAAGGGACCTACAGTTTTGTGCCGACGCCGAACGACCAAGCTGATAAGTTTTTCTGGGGCCGCGAAAATTATTTTATTGTCGTAATGGGATATGAATCTCGACGCCGAGGTTCAAGTGCGTAGAGGTCAACGTACAGACCCACATCTCTATGGCTGGCACTGCACTGCGCTAATTATGCCTCTCCCACCGCTGGACCTCTTCAGCGAACAATTAGCAACAGTTCGAATGTGGTCAAAACTCAGCATCGGCCACTCAACTATTCTTAACGACGTTAACGATTCTTCCTCCCCAATAACACCGATCGCCTCCTACTCCAGGCCATTTTCGAGAAGAGAAGTTCCCCACTAGAATTCCATCCAGATCCTAATGGATGTCGGACAATCAGCCGCTAGACGATCCCTGCGAATAACAGGGAAAACACTAACACAGATGGATTATAGACGAAAGAAGGGTGGGTATAGGAATCTAGTGCAAAAACTGTAGCGTCTGGCAGCCAAAAACCATTTTGATAAAAGAGGCATTGTCCCGGCTGTCCGTAATTTGTTCAGACAGGAAGACAATGTCATTTTCAACTCAAAAAAAATCCCTAAATTGCCGGATGTCTTATAAAGAAAAGGCTGAGCATTTCAATACACATCTTGTGGGTATCTCACTAATGGAATTAAGTTCCTTTATTCAAGGGGACTTCGTTCCCATGGAAGGTGCCCTATCCACAAAGAAGGCTATCCTACACTTTCCAAGAACGTCCAACGTCTTCTTGATTGTTCGGGTTTTGACGGGCCACGCTAACACAGACGCTTTCATGTTGATTGTGATTGAAGAACACGAAACGAGTTGGTCTTAAGGTCAACTTTTTTCCTTGTCGAACAGGTATCGTGTCGTCACACACCGCCTTGGACAAGATATTACTACCGACAGCTACACATTTGAGGCAGTAAAGGACTTTGTCTACCACTGAGATCGGACGTAGAATCGGTACTTTCAATTGATACTACATCTGTAAAACAGCAGATCTGATGCTTGGTGACTCGGATAGCTGATCCTGCGGGCTAGGAAGGTGAATGTAAAGCGTGATTTTTTAGCTATTATCTTTTTGGCAACACTGGTTTAAACAACTGACGCACGTTTCGTGTTTTGTCAATCATCTTCAGTTTGGTCTATAATTTAACCATGAATCGTCTTACAAACGAACAACGCTTGCAAAATATTGAATTTTATTATCAAAATGCGTGTTCTGTTAAAAAAGTTCATCGCGCGCTTCTTCCATTAAAATTGTGTCCAGCGACGAAGATCATTTTTGGCTCAATATGTACGTAAATAAGCAGAATTTTCGATTTTGGAGTGAATATCAGCCAGAAGCATTGCAAGAGCTATCAATGCATCCAGAAAAAGTCACAGTTTGCTGCGGTTTATGGGCTGGTGGCATCATTGGACCGTACTTCTTCAAAGATGATGCGAATCGTAACGTAACTGTGAATGGTGAGCGCAACCGTGAGATGATGCAAGAGCTTGACTTGCATGACATGTGGTTTCAACAAGACGGTGCCACATGCCACACAGCACGCGCAACAATGGACTTATTGAGGGGCGAGTTCGGTGAACATTTTATTTCACGTTCGGGACCGGTCAATTGGCCGGCTAGATCGTGCGCCTTTAGACTATTTTTGTGGGGCTATGTTAAAGCGCATGTCTATACAGAAAAGCCCGCTTCAATTGACGCATTGTAAGACAAAATTGAAGTATTTATTCGTGAGATACCGACCGAAATGTTGGAAAGAGTATGCAAAAATTGGACTAAGCGGATGGACCATTTGAGGCGCAGTTAAGGTCAACATTTTTCTGAATTTTATGTGTTTTTTTTTTAAAACTTTCCTATAGCTTTTAAAAAATCACCCTTTATAATAAGGCACATTCGAGAACTCTACGAGCTGTACCAAGATGTTGATGTAGTCCGGAAGGCGAAAATTCGACTAGAGGCTGAGTTCTTAAACGCAGTATTAGTGCAGTACTGCAACGTAAATCGTTCTTAATTGTAATCATTTGGAAATGATGCAATGAATCGTGTTCTGAAAGCAGCCAATGCGAAAACAAAAGCAACCAGCGCATCACAGATTATCATGATGTATCGCAACATCAGAAAATCATTGCATAGCATCTCCGGTATTGAGAGCAAGTCCTGGCGGTCGTGTCGTTGGAGTCCTGACTGGAAGCAGCGTGCCCGGCACCGTCAACGATGGAAGGCGGGTATAGTTCAGAAGCAGCCCTCCCGTGGGTTCTCAGCCTAAGAAGTAAGTAAGTTTAATGAGTCACCTCAAAGCGAGTGGTTTATTGCTTTATTGTCAGAACCATCTCAAAAAATATTAAATATGTTATCCTATGACACAAACACATAATATTTCAAACTGCCAAGCTCAGAGGGGGCCACCAGTTCCAAGCTGTTCTCGATCTTAAAAATGTTTTCGATGTAAGGAATTAAAATTACACAATCTCTTCTCTGGAAAGGCAATCAACTTACTTTACTCATGCGACATATGCTGCCCTGCGAAGTCATAGTGTGCTTTTTGTACGCCGAGTTAACCCCGAGCATCATGAAGAATTGTAGCTTTATGTCCATCTGAATACTTCTGTATTTTCGGAAGGACCTGCGTAAACCGAGTATCGGTGCCTGAAACTAAGCTAAAGGACATCTTTCTCATACGTAGGGACAAGGATCGCCAAAGCTCCTACAACGTCTTCACAAGTATCCTCCCACTGAAAGTCGGACTACCAGACGCTGGATGGTCTTCTGCGAATCTTCACAAATGGATAGAAGAGGGGTGAAAGCAAGGACGCTGGCTAATCGTAGTGGATGGCGCAGTTGGTTGAGTGCCTGCCCTTGGTTACAGTGATCCCCGAATCGAATTCCAGTGAAAGCAACGCTTTTATCCAGTTTTCAAATCTGGTAGTAGTCTGACTATATGTATCACAAGTGTGCTGGCGATTTCGCTGACAGCCCACTTACCTCATTACCGATGTTGCTGCTGGCAGTACAATGGACCAGTTTGGAGTCTGAGTGCTCCAGTCTAGCGTTAAAAAAAAAACACCTCAGATAAAAAAAGGACGGTGGCGTCTTCCCCAGGGATCTACAGAGGCAGGCGGCAATCGATTTCCCGCATGTAGTCACTTAAAACTCGAAGACTTTCCCGAACTGTCGCTTATTCCTTAACGAATTGACAGAGTATATTTTTGCATCCAGCTTGAATGAATGCCGGGACACTGACATTTCAGAAATCATCATCTTGCCGGATGCTGGTCTAAATACGACTATTGCTCACCGAAAGTAACTTTAATATAACCTTACAAAATTCAATTCATTGCTAAATTGAAAGTGTATTGATTCAAATATAATATCAGCCAAAATTATTTTAATCAAGGAAATCAATTAAACTCGAATGACGTTAAAAACGCCGTTCATGCCACCAACGTTAGTTCCGTCCATGTTATAATATGATACTTCATAGCGATATTTTCCCTCATCAAGCTTAGATCGGGCCTGTAATTCCTCGCTGTTCTTTGCTGGGTAAAGGTGGATGCTGCCCTGTGGAGTATTCAAATTCACCAATTCTCTGTGTGCAAATTCCCCAACGATAAATGAAAACAACTTACTGGTGCCCTCTCGCATAGAGTGGCGTTAGGTACATTGTTATGCGTTCCAGCAATTGGCTTTAGATATTGCGGATAAATGTCCGCTGAAAATTCACAAGCATCCCGATAAGTGCTTACGACACTACCCTCTTGAAACTTTAATATGTTGAAATCGACCTACACTCGCAAGACAAGTGATGATTGTTAATGAAATTAAGTCTGTGTGCATGTGATTCTCATCGGTCGTACACTTAATGATTTGTCAACCTTGGATTTGGTTTTAAATTCTCCAGTGATGTAATGGTATGTGTTACTTCCTTCTGTCAGCGTTGAAATGCCTAGCCCACTGAAGTCAAGTATCAAGTCATCAGAATTACCTACCGCCTCAAAGGATTCAAAGTCAAAAATGCAGTTCTCCCCCTCGTCATCCTGGAATGTTTGTGTTCGAACAATGTGATATTCGTGTACAAGATAACTTACCGAGAACACGGACATGCACATCCCACAGAGGACAATCAATGCAAGCTGCCTAGACATGGTGGTTGATAACTAATGTGACTGCGAGGGAACACACGACTTTTATAGGGCTAAAGCAAGGTCAAAATAATAAAACAAAGCTTAAAGATCCGCATGATATTTATTAAAATAACCCAATTATGATCAATTATTTATAATAATAGTTTCGTGCAATGTATTAGGCTTAATGACAGGTTTCATTAAATTTAAAAAACATTTTAAGTTGCAAAAATCAACAAATTTTGCTTGACATCAATTGGCGGTCCTGAACGTTCAGCCTGAGAGTTGTGTCGGCTCGGACTTGTATAAATTAAAAAAAACTTGTGCCTTTTCTTCCAGTCTTCGACTGATCTTTATTTTCCTAATTAAACTTAAGCTAACCTACCTTAACACAAGCAAAAATTGACATGATTGTTCTGGGCTATGGCTCATCCAGGAAATGCTGATGTTGGGAATTGGGATTGTGCGAGGTATTGCTCTAACAGGAAATCCTGACGAAAACAAGTGGTGCTCATTTTATTAACTTGGAGTTCCTGGAGCTATATCCACTGTCAGAACTACATTGAATGTCGTATTGGTCGGTTAAAAAGCGAAGTGAAGACAATAATTTTGGATTTTGTATAGAAAAAGTGAATAGAGTCTGCCTAAAAGGCAGCACTGAGTTTTATAATGACGAAATAGTGGCAATTAAAAGTGTGTGTTTGGAAGCAACCAGTATTTTTTAACTGAATTCGTGTACAGGGTTAGTGAAGTTTGGTGTTTTATTTCGTCACACTCTAGTGATCGAACTCTTTTTTCGTGGACAGTTTAATTGAAATAACGTATAATCGTTTGGGTAAAATGCAACACTACGTTTTATTGTATTGAATACAACACGGATTTCTTTTTTCCTTTTTATCTATGTCTTTTGTTGCTCATTTTTTCTTTTTACAGACACTATTTTCTACTCGATCTGTGTCCCTTTGTCGGCACCAGCGTTCGGACTTTATTTTGATCGTAGTAGATCTACTTCGATTTGGAGAAAAAAATATAATCTACTTCTCTACTTCGCTATTTGGGGATCTACTCAGTTTAAAAAATATCTAAAACAATAAATAAAAATACAGCGCTGAACACTGTCTTTGCATTATCATTGATCCATGCAACTCCAAATAAGAAAAAGTGTTTCCTTTTAGATGACAAGAGCAAATGAAATATGTGTGCTTGTGAGTTGTTTCGTCCTATGGCTGTGCTGCTTTAGTTTATCTTTTGAATAATTTTTGCTCTAGACAGTAAATTCTTTTAACAAAAATGGATAAGTATCTAATAAAAAAGTAAGAAAATGCTCACATATTTCTGAAGCTTGGACTGGGTTATGTGCATCAAGCGATGAGGACGTAGAATATACACACAACACGTAGATACATTGCTTTAGATGAAATATTCTCTAAGAGCTTTAAAATTGCGAACAAGTTTTTTGCGGCAGTAGACATCTTTTAAACATTGAACAAATTAGATTTGTTTTTCAATTCAAATCGTATTTCTGATGTATTTTATAGAAAAATAAAAACGGCCTCGGTTAATGAAGAAAATTCATTTACATACACAAGCATGATTGTGGATGACGGCGAGGAAGAAAATAATAAACTTGTTCAAAAGTATGATCAGAAGTACAAAAAAGAATAGGAATCTATCAGAAAGTGGTTGGCAATGGAAAACGTTTTTCAAACTGCCTTTTGTAATCTATGTAAGAGAAACTTTAGCAAATAATGTGACAAATTTGAAACGTCAGGCAAAGTCCCTTAGCCACATAAAAAAAGAAGCTGAGTTCAAAAAACAAACCTATATTCCAAAATGTATATGAACCACATTTCGAGTTAATACAATTTTTACAAGACTACAAGTTCATAGATGGAAAATATATATTAAAGACCAACTGAATTCTCTGTATATATATATATACTTACTTACTATTGGTGTTTAATAAACTTTCGTTAAACAAATTCAAAAATGTTCTTTTTTTGTTTATACCTGTAAATCTACTTCGAAAATTTCTGATAAACTTCAAAAAAATTTTAAATGGAAGTCCGAACCCTGGTACGCACTCATTTCTATATGCAATATGGCTGCGCATAGTACAATATTCTTAAGTTATTTAGACATCACAACTGGCAAGAAAATTTAAATAAAACAACATCAATTCGACACACAAAATTGAAATACAAAAAAAATGCTGCATCGTTCGGTGTCCAAAAAGACATCTGCTCGTATGTTGACTCTGGGATAAGGAAACTCACTTTTGGCGTTATCACTGTTTTCAAAAGGGAACATTTTACCAGCATTTCAAGAAGTGGATTTATCCGGTTGCTGAATGGTATGCTTCAATTGCTCCCAGCTATCTTTTGAAGCTACATTCTTTGTCTTTTGTAAGCTGAGACCCCTGGGAAGTTGGCCACCTATCAAGTTCGGCTGAATATTTCTGCACCAAGAAAATTTCGTACAAAAGATTGAAAAAGGATACACATACATATATATATATATAATCTTATATGTATATTTTGGAAACCTGTCTATGTTTTGAACTTGGGTGGAAGTTTTCCTTTTTTAGTCACCTCTGGAAAAAAATACGTAAGGTGACCCCAGACTATGCTAACTAACATATTTGGATGCATATACATACATATGTACATATTTGACGCACAGCAATTCCAGGACAACATGTATGTCATCATTTACAACAATATAACGCAGAATTTTAAGTTTGTGTTTCAGAAATAAAAAAAAATATTTGAAGAAAATAGTTTTGTTCATTCGGCATTACTTTTTTTTTCTTTACTTAAAAAATATACATAAACTCTAATAAGTTGGCCGCCTACCTAACTTGGTAAGAATAGTTTGCACCGCTAGTGGCGAAATTAAAAATGTTTCACTATATATTCAAATGTTATGTTGATTTGTGTTCGATTCAAAAACTCGAAAAGTTCTGCACCGATTGAGCTCAAATTTCAAATTGGCATAATATACAATCCAAATCCAATCCAAGATAACATCACAATCGACAGCTACAATGATTGAGGTAGTTAAGGAGTTTGTATGCTTCAGTGGCAAACATGAACTCCACAAGCGACATCCTAGTGGAGATCCGATGTAGATCACCCTTTGCAACCGCTGTTACTTCGGGTTGCCAACTTTACGTGGCCTCAAGACTCCTGACACGAAGAACCAAGATCATGCTCTTATTTTACCAGTCCTGCTATATGGCCTCTGAAAGAAAAATTCTGCATCGAATATAATATCCTGTATGCGAGGATAGTGAATGGAGGAGAAGACTCAACCGCGCATCCTGCGAGCTGTGGACATTGTCCGGAAAGCAAAAACTCGTCCACTGCACTGGCTTGGCCACATCGAGTGCATGGACATTAATGCTCCAGCTAAGAGCCAGCCAGGAAGAATCCTGACACAAGACAGCTGACTGGAAGCAGCATGTCCAGGAGTTATATGTGTGGGAGCCAATCGTGGTTCCGCAAAAAAGGAATTAAACACCAAAATATTCTTACAATAGCTCTTTATTCACTTGAGTCCAAACATAGAGTGACTTAAAACTACGTTAACATACAAATTAAACCTTTCCTTCACAGAGTTCTTAATAGCACTTTTAGCAAGAGAGAAAAGAAGAATAGCAGAGCATTGCTGTTGGGCTTACATACAGCGTACAAAACAACAGAGAGAAAATGAAATAAGTACTCGTTCGGCTGCTTCTTCATGCATAGCAACAGCGTGTTTTTGGCCTCATGGGATTACCGCTTGACAATGAATGGCTTGGCTTGTGTTATCTGTTGGCTTCTGCTGTCATTACTGGTACAGCCTGCATACTTATATTAGTTTCAAACACGTGATAAGGTTGTCTATGGCATCTGTTCTAACACCGTTTCACAATACATGACTTGGCTTCTTCTTTCTGTTGCTAAGATCGGTACAGTCTGCATAGTTGTAAGCATGTGACTCAGGGGCGTCATCGATGGAAGGCAGCTACTGCTCAGGCTCTGACCATCCAAGGGTCTTTGGTTATAGTGATAAGTAAGTAAGTAATGTGCAATTCACTTCAGGGGTTGTTTTATCTATTTTTGCGTCAGTAACACAGCCGAAAAGATGAGAAAACAGACACTATCCCTTTTCCAGAAACCCCCTCCCCTATGACACACAAAATTATGTATCTCAACCTAACCTAACTTAGACTAACTTTACCTAACATAAAACGGACATGTGCACCACGTAATATATAATTTTTACACCATGGTGCACCTTTTTTCGTGTTTTGATTTTCTTAAAAACCTACCTTTGTAAGCTACGTAAGTTGAATTCATGATCAACTATCGGGTTATTTTGAAAAGCCAGTGGCGGCGGGGGTTTTGATGTAACCACCAATAAAATTGCCGTTGTTTGGCAGACTCTCTCCTGTCTCGAGCAGAGATCGCTCTACTGAACCGAAGGATATCCTCATGACTGCGAGCGACATTCTGTTCGTATTGGAGTCGCCTGTCCACTGTTCGGTGTACGACATGGAAGATGACAGGACATCCTTGTGGATCCTGTATTAAGCCAATTGTGTCGAGATGGAGGAACGCTTCAGGAGGAATAAAGCCGGTAAGGCGCACTCCCTTATGGTACATAACATTGGGCTAGTAAGTACCAAGAATCACACTGTTGAAGCTCGTTCTGATCAGCTTAATAATTAAATTATCTATCCTGTTCAAGTTTGCCTCGTTGTACAGGACCTCGTTAGGTCCTGAGAACTTCTTGTACTCAGATTCGGGTGTACGATACAACCGCAGACAGGTGCGAAGACACTGTCTCTCGAACAACCTCATCTTTTCCATCTGGTAAGAACTCACATTGTACCACAGTGGACAACTGTAGGTCACAACTGGCCGGATGAGGGCCATGTAGCAGATTATCTTCACCTTGCATCAAGTTGGCTGCTGTAAAACAACCCCCTTGCCACAGCACATGCCCTTTTAGCTTTTGTGAGACCAATGTGAATATGCTGGTCAAAATACAGATTTGGATCCAACCAAATACCAGGTATCTTGGCACATCTACTACACTTTTCGCATATCCCATGATAACATGTACAGCGGTGTCCTGAGGAGGATAGTTTCACACTTCAGGCAGTTGATAATCTATTTCCAGTTGTCACAACAAGATTTGCAACAAGATTTTTTTTTTCTAGGTCGTCGGCGTACGCAAATAAGTGCGGCATGAAACCTATAAGATCTGCAGTGAATATTGAAAACAATGTGGTTCCATGGCCCGTCCTGAATCTGTATTGGTTGTCCAGTATGTTTTTATTATCATCAACCCACTATTTCAGAACTCGAATAAGCATATTTTCAAAAAACTTGCATATGCACGGAAGAAGACTCATCGACCGGAGATTTGTCGGAATAGATTTGTCCTTGTCCCGGTTAGGAATTGGTTGCACCAAAGCTGTTTTCCAATGTTCCGGGCAATATGCATTGCTTTTGAACAGTGTTGTGTAAATTTACACTGCTTCGGGGTGAATATGGTGGAGCAAAATATTCGGTATACCATCGATTCCCACTGACAGCGAGCTAAAGATGCCCAGGAGATCTTCTTGAAAAATCAAGATGTGATTTCCATCATTGGCGACGGCATTATTTGCCATGTTCTCGTCACTGAACCTGGTGAAACCAGGATTCTCAGATGGCCATTGACTTATCTCGTTTCGGAGATTGAAGTGGCTTAGCGATTCTCTGTGCCCTAGTTCGTGATTCGGCTTACTAGCCTCGTTGGCCGTATACACTCGCTGGATTTCTTGGTGTTTGCTATTACAGCACCAATTGCTTTCACCTTCTCCTGGGGATCCTCAACCACGTTTTAATCATTGTCTAGCACTGCCCCATCTGGATCGATGCCAACTGAAGTCAGTGTTTGTTGTTTGCGGTTCTGTAAAGTCTCACAACTTGAATATGGTTCTGATCTTTCCTCTGAAATACTTTATTTACTTGCGGGAACGTACCCGAGTTGTGAGTTCGTACAACCCGGATTTCATTGCAGCAGTGCAAGCTTATAGCCAAGCTGTAATTTATCCGTATTAACTATTGGTGGTTCTTGATCTCCGACTTGAGTGCCCTGACTTAGTGGTTTTTTGGGTCTGTAAACCGCCTGTACAAGAGCTTGGGTCTTGACAGCATTTCGACAAACATCGTTATCATCAAATTGTACTACCTTCGGAATGGTCTTATCCATGTGGTCTACCCATTACGTCGTCCATTTGTATGAGGTACCTGTCAACCTCCTCGTTAGTCAAGTTTCTGTTTGTTGGAGGATTGATCCCACTCGAACGTAGTTCTGTGGATAAAGTCTTGGAGAAGCGAGGCCAATGGGCCTTATTGTAATTATAAAGGTACCTCTGGACATACTTCTCCTCCTCTCAGATCACCTCATTCGGGAGCTGAATAGTCGCGAAGAGTCCGCAGTGATCACTCTCGTACTCCGCCGCAGTTAGACAATTCAGTGTGCGTCATTCCGCATCGTCAGTCGTCCGTCGATCAGCAACAGATCCGGATAAGCAAGCTAATTTAGCTTGAACTCAATATTGTGTTCTCCGACAACCAGTTATACAGCTTTGAAGTTGCACTGAACATGAGCATCATTGAGACTCCTAGAGCATCAGGTATGGGAAAAGTATAACAATGCAAGATGGTCCATAAAATTTCGCTTGAGGCTCTTGAATGATCAATGCGAGATTTGCGTGGAAACGTTCAACTATGCAAATACATTGAAATGAAATTGATCGCAGGCGAATATTGCCTCTAATTTGCAGATCTGCATTAGCGACGAAATTAATATTTGCCTGAAATACTCAACATTGTGGCTACACGGACGTAAAGGGGTCTTCCAATAGGGACTTCTGAACTTTGAAGTTGATAGCGGGCACATGGTTGAAGCTACATCAGTCAAATTGGCTGGCATTTATTCAGACTGCTTTGCCAAATCAAAATAGATGGATATAACGTTCACCAACGCATGCAAATGATAAAATTGTTTTCATATTTCTTTGAGAACTACGTTGGCCATTAACGTGAATGGCGAGCGCTATAAGTCGATGATTGCCAACTTTTTTTGGTATGAAATGGATGATATGGACACCAATGAGATGTGGTTTGAACGACGGCACTAAATGCCATACGAGCAATTCAAAAGCATTGTTATCTCACGTAGAGGTGATGTGAGATTGTACGATTTGACTCGGTTAGTCTGATGGTTAACGTAGTGAACGATTTTAACATATCATTTGAGCAAACAACATTTAAAAGATTGCAATCCCCAATTCGATTGGTGATTGGCGCCTCTAGTGCTGGGACGTTCTGCCCAATCCTCTCTAGAATTCACATGAAAACGCGGTCACTGCGATGGTTTGTATGGCAGAGCGGATGAAGTCTGTTAAATCGAGACCAGTTTACCGATTTCAATAAAATTTGGAACACATTTGCAAATGCAAAGAGTTTGTCTCATGGTACAAAAATTATAGAGATAGCTTTAACATTAAGACTTAAAATATACCTAAATATCGAAAATCAAAATATCGAAAAATATAACAATTTTTTTAATGCGAAAAATATCTTTCTAATCCCATTTATCATATTGAGTTAAGTCTTTCAATTGATAAAGAAAAAAAAGTATTTATTTTTCAATAAAATTATTTTATGTTTTATTTTATATTGCTTAGTCTAATAAGACCTTCGCTTACTGGCTTATAGGATGTAAATCTTTAGTTTTTGGTTCAGGACAAACGGGATCATTGTCTAGTATTATGAATTCTATTATACCTATAATCTTTGTCTCCTCTTGGGCTTCCTCTAATATTTACCCCACGGGGAATTTTTCAACGAATATCTTTTGAATGTGTCCAAAACCCTAATATCTTGGTAATTAGAAACTAACATCCTATCCCGGAAATCATAAATCCAGTAACCTATTAACTACAACGTAATTAGTCAGTTTTTTGTCCATTGCCATGTGAGGACCGGATATAACTTTTATGACACTCCAGTAAACAATATAAATAAAAACATGCCCATTTATAATCATTAATATTTCAACACCTTTCACCGTGGGGGTTGGACTTCGCCAAGGGTGTGTCTTGTCACCTCTCCTTTTCATTGTATATATGGACTGGATATTACAGCGCAGCCGTGGTGAGGAATGTTTCACATTGGGAGAGTTGAGGGTAAGTCATCTTCTTTTTGCAGATGACTTAGTTATCCTCACATCCTCAAAGACGGAACTCCAGCGCGCACTCGATAGGTTTGTGGCCGTATGTGGCTGATGCTGGAATGAGGGTTAACGTGGACAAATCGGAGGTTATGGTCATTTCCAGAATGCCTGTTCAATGCACTCTGCATGTTAGTGGAGTCCCATTGAAGCAGGTGGAGAATTTAGTATCTCGGGGTCTTTTTCACGAGTGATGGAAAGAGTAATGCTGAGCTTTCCTGTTGGATTGGTCAAGCTGGGTCAGTTTTGACACAGCTTGGTAGTTCTGCAATCAGCAAGGCAGAGCTTGGTGTCAAAGCCAAGTTAGCGGTTTTCAACTCAGTATTTGTTCCAACTCTCACCTATGGTCATGAAATTTGGGTAATGACCGAAAGAATAAGATCGCGAGTGCAAGCTGCTGAGATGAGATTTCTTCGTGCTATTGTGGGAATTACTCGCCGGAATAGGGTGAGAAACACGGCAGTACGCGAGGAACTGAACATTGAGCAGGTGCTTCTTCTAAAGGACTATGCTTCTGTGGTTTGGTTACGTGGCACGAATGTCCCCATCATCACGACTTCCGACGCGTTGAATGCGATTTCATCAGGTAGGCGACCGCTGGCAGACCCAGGACGAGATGATTGGACCAAGTCCAAAAACTCGCCAGGTTGCGCTTGCGCATAACACCTGCTGAGTTAGAGTCGGTGGCGGAGGATCGAGTGACCTGGAGATCTCTCGTGATCCCTGTAGTGGATCATGCGGGTCAGAAGATAATGATGATGAATATTTCAAAACTGATTCCATTCGATTTTGCATCAATATAATCCCTCTGGAGCTCTAATACAAAATGTGCACACTAAATGGCTGTTTATGTCAACATATTTCTATACTTAAAAGGCTCTTGCGGCCAAAGTTATCTGTAGATGGATATGATTATTACACCATGACTAGAGCACAATTCCAGGTTTCCCGTTAAAGAATCTTGACATTTTTTTTCCTACCGATCAACTAACGTTGAAAGTTGTGTTTAATTAGGATACTAGTATAAGAAATTGAATATCTCAGACCCCCGTTAATGGCTTCATATAATTTCTTAAAAGAAAGGTGTATATTTCTTCTAAGAACAAAGTCCCAGTTACATTCTTTCCCCGCATTATTAGCCAATAAATAATAACTTTTATAACACGACCAAAGTCAAAACCGTGTTTTTTTAAAATCTGATACAGCAAAGCAAATTTTATCGTACCTCCGATAAAAACGCAGCTGATTTTTTCTGTGCTGTAACTTAAAACTATAAAGGACACGTTGATCTATGTCTCTACGCATAGTAGAGATTTTCAAACTCAAAAAGTATTCATCAAAACGTTTTTTTTCTAGTACCTATTTTACCTCCAGACTACTTATTGGAGGCTTCTTTGAAGATTTTTTTGTTTTTTACCAAGAAAATGGTATACAAAGATACAGAATTTATTTTATGAAGCTTGGAAAAAAAAACATGTGAGCTTTTATTCAAAATATTTTTCGCGACTTGAATAAATATTATGTTAACTTTGAGGGCTTGTAAATAAGTGCATAGTATATATATATTAAAAATACTTTGGAATCATAAGCCTGGGCTATCTAAGGGTGCTTAGACATAAAACTAAAAAGGCTATATATGACTTTCTCCGAAGACCTTTCTCTCCGCTCTCAGACCACTGTGCGTCGCCTTGTCTAAATACTTTTTTGATATTGGACTTGATGGAGCAGCGACAAATCCCCATCATCACCCTGGACAACTTGTTTGTCAGAAATACCAGAACTAGACGTCGCGGTATATACATATCTTATCTCTATATGCGCGCTGTCATATACGACCAATAGGTGATGACTCCTTGCCTCTTCGCCAGGATCTGCCGGTGTGTCAGCCACACTCATTGTTGATAAGCAGTTTCAGGCGAGCTCACATAACGGCAGAGAACATCTTATGCACGATTTTAGGAGATGTGTCCCTCAATAATTGGCGCAGTTAAATGTTTCTCCTTATGTATCGGGCGAACATCTCACAGCTGGTCACTGTATGAGTCTAAATTTTGCGATACTATTCCATTTTGTTTTGTCAATGGTGGACTCCAGGTTATTGCAAGATTAAAACTTTATTGATTAAAATAATAGCACACACACCAAAAACGGTAAGAACAAACAATTATAAAAGTATTGTAATCAATCAACTCTTATCAGATTAAATTTTGCGGTCATACCACCCACGATATCGCGGCCCTTCCACAATATAAATTGAATCCAATATTTTCCCTCATAGAGCTTAGATTTTGACACCAAGTCAGCTGCCTTACTTGCTTTGGGAATGAAGGGGTTACCCTGTGGGAAATTGAAAATCATCAACCCGCTATGTAAGAATTGCCCTGTGATAAATGTTAACAACTTACTGGCTTCCTACCGCATATGACGTTTTCTTGACGTACAGGGTCACGATTTCCAAGTATCGGCATTAGGTATGGCTCATAAATAATCTTTTGAAATTCACAAGCATCATAAGTACCCTTAGCAACTATGTATCCATCATCACGTATTTCGTAAGTGACCTACGGAAGACGACTGTTAAATAAATCCACTTGGTGTATATCAGTCCGATCAATCGTACTTGAATTGATTTGTCAACCTTGCCGAGGGTTTCAACGGGGCCAGCGAGGTAATAATATGTTGCTCCTCCTTCTTCCAATTCATAAGTATTAAGATCATAGTAGTAAATTGAAAAATCATATAGTGTATCATCCGTATAATCTTCGGGGTCAAAGGCCGTAAAGTTAAAAATGCAGTTCATCAGATAATCTTCCTGGAATATTTGTGTTACTTCTTCTATTCGGTACTCATGTTAGATATGTGTAGAGAATATCTTACCGAGGACACTGAGATCCACATTCCACAGAGAACAATCAGTGCGAGTAGTCGAGACATGATGGTTGGTAACTGACATGACTGCGAGTGGGTGTAATATTTTTATAGGACTGATTCACGTTGCTAGCTATGACAAACTGCAGTTTTTTTTTTAATTAAGGCATTTATTTTGAATTATATATAATAACAGTAATTACCTACAATGCATTAAGTTTCATTAGATTAACATGTGTTAACATAAACACAATTTATTGGTGACAACTTCGTGACCTTAATTGGCCGTCCCTAAGCTCGTTCAGCTGCACGCGTAAACGAGCAGAGATCGCTCTTATTAACCAAAGAGGATGATATCCCGAGTCCAGCTACGTCTAACGGGGCTATTCGGGTGGTAAACAATTGGGCAACTCGTTCTAGCATAGCAACTGGTATCAGGCGGATAACACGACTAATGTTGGTTCCAAAGCGTCAATCGTAGCTGGCTTATTCCTGAAGTCCTGAGACTTTAGATCTAGGCGGCCAATTTACCGTAGCAAAACGTGAAATTAAGTGCCCACCAAAATGATTTCTCAACAAGTCCATCGATTCACGCGTTGTATGGCTCGTACCTATTGAATTTTGTACGCTTATAGGCCCAGATCTTAACGTAAAATACGCCAAGTTGTCGAATACGCCAAACCAAGCTGATGAGAACGACGACGAATCGAATCGTCGGGGTCTTCGCGTACACTCTCAGCTACAGCTGCTATAGTCTCTTCACAACGTGCTGGATGTGGTCTAACCGGTCGAGTGTTTTCCACCAATGTAAAATGGGACTCAAATTTGCGAATGGTATTGGCAATAGTTGATTCAGTAGGTCGATTATGCTCACCGTAGGTTCCTCAAATCGCACGAAGAACATATCTCACTGAACGATGATTTTCGTAATACAGCCAAACAAGACTTTCAGATATCGCCCAACTTGGCGGGATGCCAGTAACGATCCTTGTCGATGCATATATCAATTTGACATACAACCTCCTAGCGGCGCCCCCTGGATAGCCTCGCAACACCCGTTGTGAGGTGAACTAATGTATGCAACGATTCCCTTGTGGTTGTTCGGAGGGGTAACAACCTGCCGACATAAAACCAAAACCGTTACGAGAGAGCAAACTGCCTCGGATCTACGGACGGAAGCACAACATCGACGACACGGCGCGAAAAAGGACAATGATTTGAATCGAATGTTAGAACCAGAATTATTTTCACTCACACTTCTTAAGGCTTAAGAGCAGCCTGCAGTTGCTCTGTGATCGATCGTATTCAAAAACACTGTTTATGAACATTTTGCAAAAAACGCTGTCAGATGAAATCAAGGGGCAAGAGTGGTAGAAGATGGAGTGCATCCGACGACTTCGAATTTTTCAGTTTTACTACTTTATCTCTGGTTAGAACACCCTACACCCCATAAACTGGAAAAGATCCTCACACATACTTCGTCAAAGAGGACTATTAAGACCTCTTGGGCGGTGCCTGCGGATCCTGTCTGGAGTACGGTGTCAAACATCTTTGGCGGAGTGATCAGAAAGTACAGCCTCCACGACACTTTGCGACATAGCGTAATAAGGTCACAAGTAGCTAAGTTTTCCAACAAATGAAAACAATACAAATTTCCCACGAAGACAGAAAAAAAATAATAAAAGAATAGCTTAGAGTACCCGTGTAGGGTGAGTAGGTTTGATATAAGAACGCGACTGTTAAGTAGTTAAGCTAGTTTTAAGAATTTTAATCTAGCATTTAAGGAAAATGAATTATAAAATAAAACAAAAATGAATGTAAAAAAAAGCACAAGGCGATCTTCGGACAGTCGAACCGTCAACCAAATCGACCATGTGCTCATAGATGGGCGAACGTCCACTCTGATCGTTTTCTCGTGGCAGCACGATTCAGAGCTCGACTGTCCAATGACAGAGTGCTGAACCAGCTAACAAAGAGCAGTTTTGACATTGGACATTGGACATTGGAAAGCAAGAGCAGCGCAAGAGGAGTACCGGGCTAGAAGACGGGAGGAGAAGAAGCTTCTACGCCTGAAGAAAAGGTCTCTCGCAACCTCCTAGCTCAAGGACATCGAAGAGTCTATACGGGCCTTTTATAAAAAAGCCAAAAGCCTGGCTTCAGGCTTTAGGAAAGGCACCCAGGCTCTTCGAAATCGTGAGGGTAGCCTTGTTACTGACACGCAGGGAATAGTGGATGTGTTTAAGCAGCACTTCCAACAACTGCTTAATGGGTCTGACCAGGAGAGAGTGATAGGGAATCAGTAAATCCCAACTCCTGTCGATGAAATAGTCCTCCCACCTAGCTTTGAAGAAGTCGGAACAGCCATTAAAAGGCTGAAGAACAACAAAGCCGCATGCTCCGATGGCCTACCATCAGAGCTCTTCAAGGCCGGTGGCGATGTTCTGGTGGGGAGCATGCACCAGGTCATCTGTAAAATTTGGGAAGACGAAAGCATGCCCGACGACTGGAATATCAGCTTCATATGCCCCATCCACAAAAACGGCGATCTTACCTCTTGCAACAACTATAGAGGTATATCGCTGCTGAACATCGCGTACAAAAACCTGTCCAGCGTACTGTGTGACCGTATAAAGCTGTTTTGCACCGCACTAATCGGCACGTACCAGTGCGGTTTCCGGCCCGGCAAATAGACTATAGACTAAATCTTCACACCAAGGCGAATCCTGGAGAAGACCAGTGAGTTTCAAATCGATACGCACCACCTTTTCATCGATTTAAAAGCCGCATACGGCGGCATTCATCGCAAAGGGCTATTCGATGCTATGGCCGAATCCGGGATCCCGGGAAAACTGATCCGGTTACGCAGACACATACACGATGCACTGTGCAGTTCGGCTCAAGGACTTCCGAGCCGTTTAAAACCTGCACCGGATTTCGGAAAGGATGTGCACTGTCGTGTGATTCCTTCCTGGTACTGGAGCAGATAGTGCTGCGGCAACTTTAAATACGCACCGTCTTCTACAAGTCGGTCCAATTGTTGGGGTACGAAGATGACATCGACATCGTCTCGTATTCCCAACGTGTCGTAGTGGAGGCTTTTATGGCAATTAAAGAACAGACCAAGAAAGGTTACGTTGCACAACACTTTGGACAAAATTTCACAATCGACAGTTACAATTTCGGCATAGTAAAGGAGTTTGTCTACCTCGGGGCAAACGTGAACTCCACAAACGACATCACAGTGGAGATCTGTTGTCGAATCGCCCCTGGCGAACGGTGCTACTTCGGTTTATCGAAACAACTGGGATCAAAACTCTTGACTCGAAGGACCAAAATCACGCTCTACAAAACTTTTATTTGGCCAGTCCTGCTCTATGGAGCCGAAAGCTAGACGAAGAAAAGAATTCAGCGTCGGATATATGCTCAGGTCTGAGCCTGAATTGAGGAGAAGACATAACCGCGAACTCTACTAGCTGTACCAGGATGTGGATAGTAGTTATAGCCTCAATGGGCATCAAGTTCTAGAAAAGCTCAAATACATACATGGGAATCAGAGCAATCGCCTACGCAAATATCTCCGAGCAATTACTGAGCTAATAGAAAACGCAATAAAACTACTCAAATGGTCGAAAGCGTGTGGTCTTAACCCGCAAAAACAGAGTTGGTACTATTTCCGACATAAGGTTCATTCCGCAGTTCAGATTACCACTAATTGAGGGCACATCCCTCATTCAAACATTCATTGCACACATCTAGTACATACATTCGTCAAGACGAATCCTTGACTGCCCCTACTTAATAACATACTTCACAGGCCTATGATCCATGGATGATCTGAGTCTGAGATACAGCTTCCTTCCATCTCTGGCCGTTCCGTGCTTGTGCAGTTATTATGATTAAGCTGTCTAGCATCCGCGAATCGGTCTGCCTCTCAAGCTCAGATACGAATACTCTCTTAGTTTGGGAATTTTTACCTTCCAGGCTACTTCCTTATCGTGGTACAGCTCGTTAGTTTGCGGTTATGTCGTCTCCTGCGTTCAACTTCTTCGAAGACAGAATCATATATCTGACGCAATATGTCCAAGAAAATATATAAGAGACTAAAGAAGTAGCCAAGAAAATATTGGCGTATTCGGTCTATATTCGATCTTAGAACTAACCTGTGAAGGTAGGTGATTCCAGAGATGCACAGCATGAACGAAGAACTGCATATGTGATGTTAAACAAGTGTGAACAGAGATTTTTAGAACAGGTACATCAACAGGCTCTTCTTTGTGAATGATTTTGAACAACACTATACACATTGTGTATTGTAAAAGTGCTTCCAAATCACATCCAAGCCGTTTGCGGCGTTGATCCTGGAGATGGTAAATTCTGTGAAGGTATAAAATGTATCATGTAGTTGCATTAATTGTTCTTAACAGTTTTTGAGAAGACAGGTACCTAGTCGCAGTCGACAATCAAGTCGCAGCGGTAGGTTAAGATGGGCACTATGAGAGTTTTGGCAAGTATTATTTTGACATTAATAGGGAGCATAAAATTGTTAATTGACAAACCTCTGAGACATATACCTTGGATACTATATAATCGATATGACCTGCTCATGTCAGTTCACTGTTGCCCATAATTCCAAGATTTGTAACACATGCAACATACAGTGGTGGCCCGTGGCGTTGTGGGTATGTGCGTCGACTCCTACGCACTTGGACCTACCTGTCTGGGTTCGATTCCTGGTTCGACAAGAAATACTTTTCATGGCCCCACCTCTTTCGAGTCACTGACAATGCTCAAAGAGTATAACTGTCGAGAAAAAGCTTCTCAAACTTGGCCGTTCGGAGTCGGCATAAAACTGTAGGTCCCTTCCACTCGTGATAGAATAATAGCACGCACAACACGAGTGGTTGCTGAGAAGCTAGGCCCTGGCCCTCTACGAGCTGTAGCGCCATCCATATTATTATAACATATTGAACGGCGTTATAGATAAGTTCTTTGAGCGGGAACTTGGACCGGTGTTTCGAAAATGCGACAACTTTGTTCTTGTCAGTTTATATGGTTGAGTACGACATAATTTTTGATAGCCAACTTATTGTAATGACCTAGTGGAAAAAACTAAAGAAATGTTCAGGTTTTACTTAAGACTGATTTAATTAATAAGCACGTGTTATGAACAACTGACAGATCGGAACAAAAGGACGAGTTGTGAGAAACAACTAGACCTGTTCGTTCTTTACATCGTAGCTTTTAGACTTGTTTTTTAACTACTCTACACATATATTACTCAAATCCTGGTTTAGTAACTGAATCTTCAATCAAACTAGCAAGGAAAGCTTAAGTGTATTTGAAGTATTGATACTCTGCATAGATCTGAAATTTGCAATAAGACAACACTGTTGCAAGATCATTAATGAACATTGAAAATAACAACGGACCAAGAATAAAACCTTAGGTGCACCACTGCAAATATCCTGAAAGGAAGAAATTTGTGTGTTGTAGGAAACAGCTTGGACACGGAGCACAGTTTGTGGCAAAGAATTAATGGGTTAACACAGTCGAGTGTTGTCTAAAATTAAAGTACGTCTTGTAATGTTGTTCTATACATATATACCGATCATAAAAGCTATAAAGGAACATATCCTAAATCTCTTTAACCTTTATCTAATCAGTATTTCTTCGTAGCCATGGATTATGCTACTAATAAAGTGAATCTGGCTCTTCGTATGTAGTCAGATACCTTTTTGGAAACTGGATTGGATACGATTTGATAGATTGTTTCGCTCAATATATTTTTCTAATGACAGATTCAAATGTTTTGGATACAAACGGAAGAATAGAGATGGGTCCATAATATGGTGGATTGGCCGGTTCTCGGGGACTGGGATGGTCGTTGGTTTCTTCCATGGTGTTGGATATTTTATATGTATATATATTACATAAAATGGATGATATGAGGAACTAACTAACTTTGACAAAGTAGGATTATCGAGACCAAATGACTTGGACTAAGCGGAGAGAACTGCACTGTCGAATGACTTTGCATCGACTATACCTGATTCAAAGGCATCTTCTCGAGATCTATTTGACACTGGTGGAGACACACTGAAAGGCGAAGCTGAAGAGGCAGCAGAGGCGAAGCGAATATTTAAAGCGTCATTAAGTGGTTTTGCTTTGACTTAATCTATTATTAGCTGATCTTATCAGCACAGTGACATGATCTCTGCAAACTCTTTGTCCAAGACACGAAATCGTCTCCATCTTTGGATGAAAAAATCTCTCTTTCTGACAGCAATTCGATCAGTTAACATCGATTCTTATGATACAATCGTATTCGTGGAACATGTTTTGCAAAAATCTTGTCAAAATTGTTGTTAAAGAACTCAAACGAGCAGTTTGGTCTGAAAGAGTAGGTATTTAGGCGCATTGGCATTCAAGAAGGATAATTAGAGAAAACGCACGATTTCCTTCAATGGATATCACAGATACACAACGGATACGCTACCTTTGATGGCATATAGATGGCGCCAATAACACATTTTTATTCATCGATTATTATTTCGATCAAATAAAATTGAGTGAGGTGAATATGATTTGAGTAAAAAAGTCGTTTTGTTTCAGTAGTGCTTTGCGTTTGAATTTCAACGCTGCTCTATGTAGATAGAAGTAGTTCTTAGTCTAAAAGCTCTTCGATGAGTTCAAACTTGAAACCGATGTCTGTGAGTGGGGCTATGTGGCTTCTGCGGAACAGACCAAGAAATCTTCTTATGCTCGGTTGCCTGAATGCTTGTAATATAAAAATTTAATATTCATAAAAGACTAGAAGCTCCATGCGGGTTCACCCGCCTTAAATTTAGTATGTATAATTTGTTTCAACACATAATGTAGTAGTATATGACTGCATCAAACATGCATCAAATTCAGCCTTGTTGTGAGGGTCAGACGAACAGCATTCCACTTGAAAAAAAATTTCCTTGTCACTTTCCCCTATCACGAGCTTCAGGCGGAAATTTGTTCATCTTCGAAAAATGTCCCTTTATTTTGATTGATATTTTCGCATGAACAATTTTCACTTGATTTTTGTAGGCGAAAGAGAGAACCCAACGCGGAAAATGTAAGTTGTTTGTTTATTTGCAAACAAAAAAAGTGTAAATCAATTAAACATGATTTTATTTGAGGAGCACAACTCTCAATAAGTAACAAAGTGATATTTTGTTAAACAAAGTGAAAGGCCGGATATTGCTCCGGTATTCATAAAAAAAAAAATAGGGAGAAAGTAATACAGTTTTGGAGAAATCTAAGCTCGGAGCTAAACCGGTCCACCAAGCAAAAGTGAACCTGAATGGAAAAAAGGAATGTAGGAGGAAGACGACGACGAGAAATGGAGATAAGAAATTAAGACACATGTAACTTCAACTTAACAAGAAATTAATTCATTGTAAACTAACGAACAACAAATAACAATGTTCATCAGGGTGAGGCGTCCCGCGCGTTCAAATTTGGAGTGTCATCCATCGTCTATCGTTAACTACCAGCAAGCATCAAACGAAAGTTGAACACACATGCCAGTGCACATATCCGCGAAAGCTTAACACACATGCCGATGACCGCACATGCACACATGAGGACAGCTTTATCCACAGCTGTTGAGGGTTTACTCGTGAGCCCTTCTCGCGACAGTACTCCCGTGGGTGCATGGTGTGATTTCACTGCAGCAAACTGTTTTGCTGGTGGATGGTGTGTTCTGCTTGATGATGGGTGTTGCGATCTGCCGATGGTGCTGGTGTACGGATATTAACAATCAGTATCAAACAAATGCCTTCTTTCCAAATGCAAATTTTTTGTCTGATTTTATTTCTCTTTTTCTTCCTATTATATACTAAATCTATCTTACTTCTATCTTAACAATATTGTGGTATCTTAAATCAATTTTTGGATGTAAACGGATCATGTGATGATAACGATACCTCCGCAAGCGCATGTGCTTGTGCCAGCGCATGTGCGTTATTATCTGTGGTGATATTCGAGATGTATTTGATAATCTGAGAAGGATGGTTATCAACGGACAATTAAAAAAAAATATTTAGGTTTGGACAGATCAAAAACGATACGTACGTAAAAAAGCATCGTTGAATAAAATGTACGAAAGAGGGACAGCATGCGCACCAAAACGAACGCGTAAAGTTCTCAGCAACAGAAGAAGCCATAATCCCACTGATTGGAATAAATTAAGCTGCGCAGGGAGTAGGCTCATGACAGTCCTTTGAATTGCCTCTCTTATATCCCCAATTTCAGTGGCCGACATTTTACTGAATACAATTGAAATTGGAATATGTTTCAAAAAGAACAAATACCTTGGCAGTGACCAGCAAACACCGAAACACATTTATTACCATTTTTTGTACACACATATACATTTTAAAATTACATATATATTGGCATGCAAGATGATTCATAATTGTAGTAAACCACAAAAATTATTTACGTTAAATACAAATTCATACAGTTTTCAGAAATGCCACCATAGATATGGACATCTTAATGTGAAAAGTCTAAATAAAAGTTTTCATGCAATTTAGTAAATGGACTCGGTACCATCCCAAATGAATTTAAATGTGTAACGTGAATGAAAGATAAAATTTGTGTTAAATCTTTTCTCCAAGACATCTAGGTCAAACGAGGTCTGGGGGTTAATTCATACAGATGTGTACGGCCCCATGAAGAAAGCATTTCTCTGTGGTGGCAAGTATTTCGTTTCCTTTATTGATGACAAATAAATATTCGTTTATTATATCAGATATAAAGGTCAAAGATTTCATATTTTAAAACTGTTAAAAGCTCAAGTGGAGTGCGAAACTGTAACGCGTATAAAGACTGTTCACAGTGACACCAGCAAGGTTTTTTCCAAATATCTTCATGCGGCATAACACGACAGCTGACAGTGCCCTATACTACTCAACAAAATGGGGTGGCAGAACGGGTCAATAGGACTATAGTTGGAGATGGTTGGTGAATATTTATGGGATGAAGATGTTAATATCGCTGTGTACTTAATGAACAGGACTCCTACTAAAGTCGTGCTCAACAGCACTTCTGAAGAAGCTTGGAGCTTCCAAAAATCAATTATTGGTCACCTAAGGATTATTGGAAGCACGAGTATTGTTTTATATAAATCCAAGCAGCTGTCAAAGGGGGAGGAATATCTGTTGGTCGGGATTCCAGTAGATCCAACGCCAATCGATTATTCAGTAAAGCTAAAATGAGGATAATTGAGCATAGAGATGTTTCATTCATAGAAGATATCAGCAAACCAAAGACCGGCGATGATATAAATTACTTTGTTTTTTTCAGATTCAGATAAAGAAGAGCCAGAAGACGGGAAAGACAAAGGGAATAAAGATTTAAAAATGCAAATAGAGCAAGAACCGAAAGAAGAAATGGAGACCGGTGAGGACAAATCTGAAGAGAAAACAATTTGTCCAAAATAAGTTCCTAATGAAAGAATGTCTCACAAACGACAAAGATCTGATACAAGCAAAGAAGATGAAATTGCACAACCACCTAAATTTGGAAGAGGAAGGCCAAAAAGTATAAGAACTGGAAAGCCAGGACTACCAAGAAAAGAGTTTAATGTTCTTAATACGATTGCTATTAGGGAACAACAACGAAATTCTCAAAAAATTGAAGAAAATAAAGCACTTTCTTCACCTGATAGTGTTAAATACACAGATACACAGAAGCTTAATCTCTAACAATACGTGGGAGTTAGTGGAGCTCCCAACAAGAAACAAACCAACAAACCAGTGGGATGCAAATGTGTATTCACTATCAAAATTGACAGATATTGAAAAATAGAAAAATATAAAGCTCATCAAAAGGATTTGCACAAAAATTCGGAGTAAACTGTCAAGATACTTCCCGCCAGTTGTTAGATACTCAACGATTCGTCTAAGCCTCTAAAAGAGGTCCGAAGAAATCACACATGGCCAACAAATCCCAAGAGGAATAGAAAAATCACAAGAGGGAATAACTACAAGGTCAGAAGGTAAATGGGTTTTGGACACAAAGATGAACGTTACAGCACAATGGACCGCATGACCTACCTACTTACCTACCTATAACTCTCTAGAAAAAGCTTTTCAAATTTGGCCGTTCGGAGTCGGCATAAAACTCGTGAGAGAACAATAGCATGCACAACACGAGTGGTTGCTGAGAAGCTAGGCCTGACCCTCTACGAGCTGTAGCGCCACCCATACTATATTTAAATTACAGACATTTAAAAAAAAAGGTTTCATTGCTTGGCTCGAACTTTTTAATCGTAATGCTACTGAGATGAACTGACTCAATTTTTGTTTAAAATAAAGTAAGCAATTTGCATAATACCGACATTGTTTATAGAAATATTGCAGTGGGGAATGCATGAGGAATCTTATCCGAATAAACTGGGAATTTCAAGGCAGGGGAAGGGGAATTTCACTTAAAACATATGGCGGCACTGCTGCGAAGAGAACTGCATCATACTCGCATCATCTATTTGCTCCAAATTCGTCTTGATATTAGGTTCCAGTACCTCCTTGGTCTCACAGATTTGCGACTCAAATCAGTTTTCATCCAATAAATGGGGAAATTATCTGCCCAATTTTCGGGTTTACAGTCAATACTAGTTCAGATTTTGTCAGTAATGTCGTCTGAGATGTCCTTTTCGGAGAACTTCTTTGATTAGTTTGATGAAAGCGAACGCGTCAAAGACAGTCATTGCTGTCATTGTTGACTGCGCGCTACGTTGGGCTTAACTTACTTAGTCGGACCTTATTGAAGAAGAAGCCGGCGGTACTATACAGAGTGGGCAAGGGCCTCAGCAAACAAGCCTCTGCTTAGCCAGCTGCCACCAACTGCACACGCCAAGTTGGCAGTAGTCCTTCTCCACTTGTGGGCGCCACCGATTTGGTTGGTGCGGAGTTCCGCAGATTGTTCGGATTAGAGCAGTGTTTTGCAAGCACTTTACATGGCTCAGCCATCGTCAAATATGAAGACGTAGGGATAGGTTCATGTGGCTCCACAGACCGCGATCCTTGCGGCTACCATCAACGCCAGCAGGACGTGTCTTTCGTGTCTTTCGTTGAGGAAACCATATACATACATAGCTTTGCTCTAATTAATGGCTATACCCATTTTGGATCTTATTAACACGGGAACTTCAAATAAGCCAAGTTATTTGCCACCACATCCGCATCAGATTTGATTCAGTTCGTTTCCAAGTTCAAAGTTTATTGATTATAATGAAATCACTCACAACAAAACAACCCCAGAAACTTAGTGAAATTAATGAACTCAATTAAACACTTAGTACGGTGAAGACGCCACTTATGCCACCCACGGGAAAGTTGTTTTTCAAAAATGACACTTCGAAATAATATTTTCCCTCGTCCAGCAGGGATGGATATATCAATTCCTGGCTGCTATTCGCTGGTAAAATGTGAAGAGGCGAACCCTGTAGAGTGCAAAAAAAAAAACAATCAACTTCTGGCCTAGAGATGATGGAAACTTGGTCCACTTACCGGTTGAATTGTACAAATGCTGAAATCAGAAGGGAAGTCGTTGTGCTTTGCTGGAATCGCATACAGGTACTGTGGATATATGTTCCCTGAGAAGTGACAAGCTTCTTGAATACCGAAGACGACATTCTTCACAGTTCCATCTGAGATCTTTTCTATACGGTAGTATGCCTACGGAGGACAAGTGCAGGTTAAACAATTCAAATGTTTCGTGTACCATCAGTCATACATCGTATGAATTGTCAATGACTGACTTGACTTGCAGTGTTCCAGTGATGTAATGATACGTCGTACTGCCTTCTGTCAGCGTTGAGATCTCCTGAATGAAGTCCACTACCGTGTCCTCGGTATTTGGCTGGGTTGAATAGGATTCAAAGTCAAAAATACAGTCTTTACCGGCATAGTCCTGGAAAATTGTTTAAGTAAATTTCAATTTGCGTGCTTCTATGAACGTGCGGAAAATCAACTTACCGACAACACGGACATGCACAACCCACAGAAGACAATCAGTGCAACTAGTCTGAGCATGATACCTGGTAATCGACACGACTACGAGTGTGCGGTACTTATACGGCTGAAACAAAGTCAAGGTGGTGTGCTATCAGCACACTTAGGTCTTAACTGTGCTAATTATCTCAAATTAAAAAAAATATATATTAATTATAATCACTTCAGAAGATTTTGTGTAAAGGTCGACTCTTATAGATATTTACAATATTATCAGTGAAAATCAATAACGTTACACCTTCGACATGCTGAATGTAGGTATGTCTGTTCACTTTTGCTGTGCATCAAGGGGTTGCCAACCATTGGGTTTCCAACCTTATTCCCCAATTTTTGCAACTTTCATAACTTACGGCTCCACCACTGTAGAGTCTGCTCAGAGCATTCCTGTCTGAAGAAGCCGTGAAAACTTCGCCGTTCGGAGCCCGCATAAAACTGTAGGCCCCCATCCACTCGTAACAGAGCAGTAGCACGCACAACACGCAGAGAATGAGATTTCCAGAAAAAGACAAAGCAATTTACACTTCCGAAGCAAAGCAAGCTTTCGCTCTTGGGCGTAAGGCGGAAATTGTTGCTGGCAAGCAGCAGATAGAGGTCGCTAGTCAACTGTGAGATAACTTCGTCAGTCTAATCTCCAACAAGCGCTTCTTGCAGAGTGACAATGAACTTGCTTACAATGATAGTTGGAGCACTTACTGGCCACAGTGGTGAAGATGATCAGGATTGGGGTTTATTTTATCTTTCACCACATGACAGGTAAAAAAACCTTACTTAAAGCAGTAGGATCGATTTGGATCCATTGTGTTGTCTTAAAGGAGAACGTTGCAGGTTCTGGACTTTTCAGTCATCATGCAGTCCTAACAAATATCTTTGTGATCATGGAAGTAGCAATATTCAATGCTTTGCTCCTTAGGATGTCTCAACCTAGAACAGTGTGGTGTTCCTGTCCGCCTTCGTTTCTACAATCTATGATGAATAAACCTCCAACTGCAGATCTAGTGAGGAGAGAGGTGGGGGAGTTTTAATGGCTGTCGCATCTCGTCTACTCAGCCGGCAAGTTATGTTGGGTGCATCAAACAATTGATGTAGAGCAGATGTGTGTGTCTATTGATTTTGTTGATGACGTCCGTTATCAGATGTTTATTTTCGTCTCCTACGTTCCACCAAAAAGTGTTGCCAATGTGTATCAAAAACACATTAATAACATTAGTAGTGTCGTTACTCTTCTTCAAGCCAATCAATTACCTTGTATATTGGGGGACTTTAATATTGGTGACTTTACTTGGAGGAACGTGGATGGTGATGATAATTTAATCCCATTTAATGTTATACAGGAATGGGAGCGCTTGATAATAGATGGTCTTTTATCTTTGAGCTTATTTCAAGTAAACAATATTCAAAATAGTTAAGATCGAATTTTAGATTTAGTATTTTTAAACAATGAAGTAAACTTTATAATATCAGAAGCCTTGAATGTGATTGATTCGAATAAAATTCATCACAAGGCCTTACTTTTGGATTTTAAATTTTTTTTGTTACGGAAATTGTAGTAATAACAATACCGGCTTAACTTAAAAATTCGCTGAGAATAATTTTGTTGCACTGAATGAATACCTAAATCAATTCAATTGGGATGACTTGTTGGATTCCCCCAATTTGAAAGGTAGCTATGACATATTTATGAATAGAATTAATTCTGGTTTAGAGTCATTTGTTCCTAAAACGCGTCATAGTAATCGATTTAGAACTCCATGGACAAACAAAAGCTTAGTAAATCTACGAAATGTTAAACGGAAAGCATATTCAAACTATGTTTCAAATAAAACTAGTTTAAATCTTGAACGACTTTTGAGATTCAGGAAAGAATGTGAGTTCTTGAATAGATTTTTATATAAACAATACATCTAGTCTGTAGACTCTTCGGTAAGGAGCAATGGTGCATCATTTTGGAATTACGTTAATTCAAAAAGAAATTCCTTGGGCTTGCCCAAGATAATGGAATTTGGTAACGTAGCTTCAACAAACGTGGATGAAACCTGTGACCTATTTGCCAACGTTTTTAAGTCTGTCTATAATGGGTCTCCGGTCCAGATAACGATGAACCATTACTCTAATATACCCGAGGTTCTGGATATAGGTGTATTGGAAGTTACGCATCAGGATGTAATAAATGCCTTAACTAATCTTAAAGTAAATTACAGCCCAGGCCCCGATGGGGTCCCGACTGGTATTTTAAAAAAAATTGGAATTCGCTTTATCGTCTACTAAGAGTTATCTTTAATCAATCCTTAAAAATGGGTGAATTTTTAAATGAATGGAAATATTCTTTTCTGACGCCTATATATAAAAGCGGTTTAAGGCAAAAAGTAGAAGACTATCGACCAATATCCAAGCTTTCATCGATACCACAGTTATTTGAAAGTATTGTAAAAGAGAAATTATATTTCATGGTAAAAGAAATTATTTCTAATAACCAGCATGGCTTTATGCAGGGCAGGTCATGTACAACTAATTTGTCATTATTTTCAAATTACATTTATACAAATTTAGAAAATCAATTACAAGTTGATGTACTTTACACCGATTTCTCGAAAGCCTTCGATAAAGTACATCAGACTTTGCTTTTAAACAAGCTAAAGTCTTTGGGATTCCATTCGTCAATGTTAGAGTGGTTTTCCAATTACTTAAAGGAGAGGAAGCAATTGGTAATGATCGATAGTTTTAGATCTCGAGTAATAAAAGTTACATCGGGAGTTCCACAAGCTAGCCATATGGGGCCATTACTCTTTCTTTTGTTTATAAATGATGTTCACGAAATTTTCAAAATTTTGTAAAATTCTAACATTCGCAGACGACTTTAAATTGTATTTATCTATAAATAGTTTAACTGATTGTAATAATTTCCAATTGGATATCCATGCACTAGTGGAATGGTGCAAGCACAATGGACTAGAACTGAATATTCAAAAATGTAATATCTTTACGGCATATCGAATTACATCCCCGATTGTCTATGATTATTTCATAAATGATCATAGACTTAGTCGCCTGGAAGAGGTTAAGGATCTGGGTGTAATGTTTGATACTAAATTAAATTACATTATGATTATACAATTGCGAAGTCTTATGCTATGTTAGGTTTTCTGAAAAGAAATAGTAGAGATTTTCGGGATTTTCAGTCAGACCGTATTTAAAATATTCTTCCATCATTTGGGATTGCCCATATGATACACAAGAACTCAGATTCGAAAGAGCACAAAAAAATTTCACGAGATATGCTGTCCGTAAATTGTATTCCTTCGAAGAACTCCCTAAATATGACGATAGGTGTAAAATAATAGGCTTGCAAACCGTAAGTTTTAGGCGTAAGGCGGCATCAGCCATGTTCATCCGCGATATTATTAATTGCCGTGTAAATTCACCACATTTACTTTCTCTCATGAATATATATGCTCCCCAAAGATCTCTTCGGATGAGAAATTTACTATACGATAAGAGGCATAGAACCAACTATGGTTGTAATGAACCTATTACAAGGTGTATAAACACTTTTAATGAACTAGCTTGTCTCGATTGGAGTTTAAAAAATTAACCCATGCACTATGCTTTAAATAATACTGTTTATTTGATGCAATCTATGAGATGGAAAATCGGTAGATGATCCTTAGTCGCGCAGCAAAATGTGCTGTGTAAAGCGATACTGAGAGTTAACACTTAGAGAACCTAGTGTTTTGTGTACGCTGGACGGAAAAAAAAAACTCTCCCTTATAAACCTACCCAACAATTCGTACGAAAAATAACAACGCTACAAATTCCAAATCAGATATCCGAAGCCAGCTTACCCGTTGAACTGTCATAACGTACAAGACAAATCGGCATCAGACTGCTTTACATTCCATCATCTGCCTACTACTTAACGACCGTTTCCCTAGAAAATACACAAAAACGAGATCGCGCCTAGGTCCTCTTAGATGTCCTGATTCAGTGCTCAGAGGAGAAAAAAGAAAAGAAGAACGAGCGCATAGCCCCCTGTTTCTGTGCACAAATCCCCCGCTTAAGACAAACATCACTATTCATTAATCGTGTTGACCTATCATACCCGTTGTATGATCTCGAAAGCAGTCGCCACGGAGTGTCGGTCAGCCTCATTCACGACGGCCTCAAAAATTACTTCTGCGCAATACGTCACCACACGGATTTGATTTCGTATACACATGACACGTGATCACGTGTCTCCACGGTCAAAATGTCAAATGCCAACACATTCCTCCAATAACAAAAGCACTCAAGTCATTGCCAATCAAAAGTTTATTGATTTAATAAAACGCACTCACACTAAAATTGCACAAATACCGAAGTACAGGAATTCAATTAATCCCTTAACACGGTAAAGTTGCCACTAATTCCACCCACGGGATTGTTGTCTTTCAAAAATGACACAAACAAATAATACTTTCCATTTTCAAGCTCAGATGGAGCAATCAATTCCTGGCTATTCTTTGCTGGCAAAATGTTGGTTGTGCCCTGCAGAAGATTACAATTTAGCAAATTTAGCAACTACCTGCTGAAAACCAGGAATGAGACTTACTACTTTCATGGGGCATATACTCTCTTGAGGAGGGAAGTCGTTGTGCGTTCCAGCAATCGGCAGCAGGAATCTGGGATAGATTTTTTCTAAAAAGTAGCAAACCTCCCGAACATCGAGAAGAATTTTAATTTTCCTCCCATCTGAATACTTCTGTACTTCGTAAAAGGCCTACGGAAGGAAAGTGCAGTGTCTAAGTGCTCATCTAAGGATTATCATCCCCATCAGTCATACGTCATAGGAGTCGTCAACTTCGGATCGGGTTGTAATGGGCCCAGTGATGTAGTGATATGTCTTACTTCCTTCCGTCAGCGTTGAAATCTTCTGTCCAGAGTAGTCAATGACAATGTTCGGGGAGTTGCCTTCGGTTGTGAACGATTCCCAGTCAAAAATACAATCCGTCGCCCCATTGTCCTGGACAAAATTTACTGAGTACACTTTGGTATTCATGTATGCAGAGAAACTTACCGAGAACACGGATATGCACATCCCACAGAGAACAATCAATGCGAGCTGTCTAGGCATGGCGTTTGGTTACTGACACGATTGCGAGTAAGTGTGCAATATTTATAAACTTGATACAATTGCTAACTAACAACAAGAGGATAAGCTAGAAATCGATCGGAACACGCTATCGTCTCGCGGATTTATTTTAATGATAAGATTTATATGTAAGTGGATACTAATAATAAACAAATAATAATAGTAATTACAAAGTGTAAGCGTAACATTTGTTAATTTTCTTAATCATGCAGAAATCAAATTTCAAAGAAAAACTCATAAAAAACCAACCATATTCACTCAAGCGCTTCATTCTGGCTTACATTGTAGCGAGTTACATAAAGTATGATACATACTTTGAAGAAGCTTTTACCAAAGCAACGACAAGGATTGCAAAATAAGCCGTGTACAGAGATTTAAACTGTCATTCGATAATTCTGTTATTTTTCACGAGAGAAACAAATGCATTGAGTGCGTTGTATTCTATGTGTGGATTTGCTTTCAACGAAAGAATTGAAAGAAGCCTTTTCGGAGTTAATGCAAGTGCTTGATCGTAACCGGCTTACCAGGACCTGCTTTTACTTACACTTGCCATCACGAGCTTGTTGTAGGTGGTTTCATGTTGCCTAGAGTCGTGCTAATAGCCCCTTGATTACACAACGTTCTTCGACGTGAACATACCGGAAAGTTCCTCAGTTGTTCATCCCAGCGCCTACCAATCACTGTTTGTGGACGATATACAATCAGTCTCAGAAGTGAGTAAACTGCATAAAGTTGCCTAAGTAGACAACAAAAATTTAATTCAAACGGGACTCCAAAGAAAAAGTAAAGGTGGTTAATTTTAAGGGCCGATGTTGAATGTGAACCACACCTAAACGTCAAGTTTTTTTCTGCATTTCATTTGACATTTCTCAATTTCAGACTAACTCAATTTGAACCATGGAAAGATACACAATCGAGCAACGCGTTAAAGTTATTCAGGCTTATTATGAAAATGGGCGTTCAAATCAAAATACATATCGTCAATTTTCGAAGAAAAACATCTTCAGTGATGAGGCACATTTTCACCTCAGTGGATTGCCGCATTTGGGCGAATGATAATCCAATAGTGACTGTCGAAAAACCAATGCACCCACAAACAGTGACTGTTTGGTGCGGTTTATGGGCTGGCGGCATCATCGGGCCGTATTTTTTCCAAAATGAGGCCGGTCAGGCAGTTACTGTGAATGGTGTTCGCTTTCGTGAAATGATAACGAACTTTTTATGACTCGAATTGGAAGATATGAATGTGGACGATATGTGGTTTCAACAGGACGGTACCACTTGCTACACAGCTAACGAAACAATGGCTCTTTTGCGCTACAAATTCAATGGCCGTGTTATCTCACGTGGTGGCGATGTCAATTGGCCGCCAAGATCATGTGATTTCACATCGTTGGACTTTTTTTCTTTGGGGTTATTTGAAAGAAAAGGAGTACGTCGATAAGCCAGCAACAATTCAAGAGCTAAAGGATGAGATAATTCGGCACATTAACGGCATAGAACCTCAATTATGCATCAGCGTCATCGGAAATTTGAACCATCGGATGGAGGTGTGCCGCCGAGGTCGCGGCGGCCACTTGGCCGATATTTTGTTCCATACATAATTGAACCATACCAATATTATCATAATAAAAAGAAATGACAATAATTTCGTAAATAATTTGTGTTTATTCAAAATCAACATCGGCCCTTAAAATTTAACCACCCTTTACTTAAAACGAAAACAAAAATATGAGAAAACAAAAATATTGTTAACAATTTTGCATTTTTCCTTCATTCTCTCAATTAAAAATCAAACGCTTAAAAATCACCATTTACATATCATCTGTGTCATTCACCCACACTAAAGAGGAGCGAGTGTCAGACACGAGCATGTAGGTCTTATTAAATTGAAACATCAATTCCATATCACCCGACACCAATGGCAGTGTTCATCAACAGTCGACAGAGTTTACTATTGCTATGGCTGCTGCCACCAGAAGTCATTAAGGTATGAATGAAAAGGTGTACGAACACGATTATCTCATCCCGGCACCGCAGAGTGGTACGCGACCAACGACACCATCATAAAGCATCCTGTTGGGATGCGATTCAATTTTGATGTCAGGATTAACTTGGGGTTTCGCTTGTTTTGGGTTTTCCGGCTGACGCACAGTGGTCGGAGGGACGGCACTGTGATTGATAGTAACACGGGTTCGGCCTTATTCATTAGGGATCCGCAATGTTGTGCGGTCATGATGACAGTGGTTGGTATGAAGAGTTAATCTTCTCATGGCATGATTATACAAAACCAGAGAAGAGACTCAGAAGTTTTTGTCAATTGGTATCATCGAATTTCGTAACCCAAGCTGATTAATTAGAGTCAGTGTGCGCTGAACACTGAACACAGAGGGGGGATGGGGGAGTCCTTTTTTTGAGTTGGATACAATGAGGCAGTGAAAGTGTGGGGACATTGTGGGCGACACAGGGCTTGGCGAGCATCAATTTTATAAACACAGATGGCGTACATGCATATATACCACAATGGCAGAGCATGTTTTGGGGAAATCTGTTCACAATTATTTTACTAGTTATTCGTACTTTTCCGACTTGAGCTCAACGAACAAAAAACAGGGTCCGGTAGGAATGTATATGAAGAAGGTGGTGACCTAAACAAGTTCTTAGATTAAGTTAAAATGGCTCGATGAAAGCACATGATCAGGTGTATACTCTAGGCAAACAGATATGACCTTCAGAGCACCGAACCAGGGCAGAGTATTCCAGTCAGAACTAACAGTTGTTCAAAAGGCAATCCTCCGGCTATTAATGAGTCCGATGCTAGTCATCGTACAAATCTTCCTACCAAAAGCCCTGTTTCATATTTTATTCGTTCATATTCCATCTCTTACGAAGTTTAGAATTAATTTGTAGGTAGCTAGGTATCGGGGCATACTGGAATCGAATGAAATCAGAAGGTGGACAGCCTACCGATTGGAGCTGGGAGAATCTCTAGCATTCCAGTACGCTTAAACGCCGCTTAGCTCCTTAAGAAAAAAAAACTGGAAGGCGAGGAGCTGAATGAAGCCAGAACTCGATGGATTGGTCTGGGTATTGAAGCAACAGCAATGGTTCTATAGTCCAAGCTGAGCTGAGTCAGGGGCACGTTGCTTCCAGTCTTCAAGGCCAAGCTGAATTGCGTCTGCGATGACATGGCTTTTATAACAGTCTTCCTCTTCTTCTCGAACCTGGAGGCTCGGATTCATTTAATTAAATTTCATTTAATGTTATTTCAATAACGCTGCAGAAGATAAGTTACATAATTTTGTACGTCCAAGTGTGTGCCTAATATACAATATAAACTAGCTTAATTTAAGAGAAAGGTAAACAATGGAGGGAAGAAAGATGGCTGAAAAAACAAAGAATATAGGAAAGTAGAAATGATTTTTTTCCCTCTTGTACAAACCAGGCCTTGAAAGCAACGACACCGCGACCAGGATAGGTCTATTGTATAGGGTTGGAGTTATCCCAAAAGACGAACTACTTCTCTCATGAAAGCTAGTAAGTCTTTTTTAAACCCACTGAACTGAGTATCTCCTTATGGAAGATACGTTTCCTTAACCATATTAGTGTCGCACAAAATGTGCTCAGAAGTTTCATCCTCTTCGAGGCAGAGCCGACCGACCTCGTCTTGACACAGGTTTAAATTGTTAAGGTTGCAGTTCAGGCCACAATGGCCTGTAAGAAGTCTTGTTTGCAATCTTTAGTTTTCTTTGTTAACATTGAGTATTTCCTTATATGAATAAGGCCTGATTAAACGTTTGGATTGCCTAATACCATGATCATGTGTCCACTGGTCTAGGCGAAGTTTTGTTTTCCCATTCGAGTTGTGACTGCTGTCCAATTGAACCGTACTGTAATGGTTCAGGTCCAATGAATGTAGATTCCGAGCCAACCCTCGGGAGCTCATCTGCGGATTCGTTGCCTGCAATCCCCCTGTAACCAGGGAATCAGCCAAGTTTCATTTTGCTGTGTCTGGCAATTAATTGTAGAGCATCATAGCAACATTTGACTGTTTTGGAATGCAAAAGGTTAGAGAGTGCCTTAAGTGCTGCGTGACTGTCTGAGAATATCAGTATATTAGCGCCCTTAGCGCCCTTAGTGCCTTTGTGGAGGTTTTGTCTGGCGCAGATCTCGATGGCGTGGTTTTCCGCTTGAAACACTGTAGGATACGACCCCATTGATACGGAAATCATTATGTTGGGTCCAAAGACTCCAGCTCCCACTCCGGATACCATCTTTGATCCGTCTGTGTACCGTACCAGACTTATAGTGTCTTGTGCTGGGACACCATTGGACCAGCCTGCGCGGTCAATATTTCAACTTCGAAAAGTCATCCGAAACAGTGTTGCCTGACCATTATGTCCGTCATTGTACAAATCATGTCTCTATTGGGGATCAAGTTGAGTATGCCGAGGTGACCTGTTAAGTTACCTAGTTTATAATTATACTCAAGATGCTGTTCGATGGCAAATCCAGCAGCTATCTTGCTAATGAAGATTGGTAAGGGAGTTAGCCCGACAATAGCTTCTAGAGCTGTTGTGGGACATACGTTGTATTTTCTGCAACTTATTTGCCATCGTTAGTTGAAGTGTTTTGGGCCACCAATGCAATGAGTGCATATGTAATAATGGGTCTCGCCATCATTGTGTACAACAGATGAATGATTTTGGAAGAGAGACCCCAAGTCCCGCCGTATATGTGGGATTCACTCCAGTCTTTGGATTTCGATAATACACATCTAAACACGTAACCACAGGTGAACACAGGTCGTAGGTACGCCTAGTTCGGCCGCTGTGGCAGTTGGAAGATGAGCCATGAAAGGCTACAAAATCCTTACTATACACTGTCAATTTTTTTAGGTGAAAAATTCGATGTCTTCGGATCCACTCGTCTTTGGATTTCGATAATACACATCTAAACATGTTACCACTGGTCTACACAGGTCATAGGTACGCCTAGTTCGGCCGCTGTGGCAGTTGGAAGATGAGCCATGAAAGGCTACAAAATCCTTACTATATACGGCCCACAGTGCTCTGGGAGCACGCTCTATGGCGGACTTAATTTGTGCGTTGTATTTATGTCGTTTATCTAGGATTACTCCCTAGATGAGCTCGCTGGAATATGTTAGTGTTGTATTGTTGATTATTAGCACTAGAACGGTCTTACAGGGATTGATAGATAAACCTTCTGTGTTACACCATTCCACGACTTGTATTAGTGAGCTTTGCATGATATCTGATACTGTCGTTCAGTGCATTCCTCTTAGCATAATCGCCAGGTCATCAGCATAACCTATAGTGGTGTAACCAGATCTGGGAAGATCTGCTAATAATTTGTCGATAGCTAAAGACCATAGCGGGGTGATAACCACTCCCTGGGGCATAATTTTGCCGCATTTACAGAAACTGACACTCTTCCAGAAGAGGAGGTGATTGAACGACTTACCAACATGGTTATAATCCATCGGTTGGTCGATTCTTCGATACCCCGACTGCTGTTCCCCATTGCGTTCGAATCATAGCCGGTGTTGTCGAAAGCGCCCTCGATATCGAGGAATGCACATAGGGCAATCTCCTTGTGGAAAGTGGAAATGATAGAAGCAAATATTTTAAGATGAAATCAAATGAAATGTAGTCACATTCCATAAGTGAAGTGAGTTCACAAAAATTATTTTTCCAGTATTGAAGCGTTCTTTGACAATGCACAAACCTTATTTTAGAATATAAATATTCTGAGCAAGGACTGTTCCATAGCGAAGGACTTGGCTGAGAGTGCAACCAGTAATCCTATTTGCAATAGGAGCGTACCGATCTAAATTAAAAATATAATGTGCAAATTTATTAAACGCCACGTTTATTGTGTGTGAACATTCAAAGTCAAGGTTAGAGAATATTCCGCAACCGTAGAGAAAAAGAGAGATGACTTTGGGGACGTCTTTAATGGAGCTGTTATTAATTTCTAGTACTCCGGTTGTTATATTTAGATTTCTTTTATTTACCCGGAGAGCTTTAGTTTGAAAGGCATTTAGTGATGAGTGATTGTTTTGTGACCAGGCAAATAACGATTTTAGATCACTATTAAGATCACTGAGTGCACTTGGGTCTGTTGGAAATTTAAATGTTTTATAGAGCTATACGTCGTCGGCGTTGATATGATGATTGCATTCAGAAATCCAGAAAAACTATTACCTATGCCATGTCATTATCGAGTCCGTAATGTAATTCATCAGATATTTTAAAGAGTTCCGGTATGCAGTCATGCTTACTACGAAAACCTGATTGCAACTTCCGCAGAAGAAATTGGCCACTATTTTTGGCAACACTTTTCTAAGAAGTGATGCAAAATTCAAAGACTTTTTTGCTGAAGCATTGATTTTTATGCACTCGATGTGAACAGTGTAGTCTACGGAATTTCGCTTTCCGAATTATATCTACATCTTTGTACATCTCGTAGAGTTCGTGGTTGTGTCAGCTCATTTCGTCACTTCTTAAATCGCCGCAAAAGCTTCCAGTACGGCACGTTGGAAACGCCCGACAATGTCAATATCATCTGCTTAACCCAACAATTGTATTAATTTGAAGAAGACAGTACCCGCCGTACTATGTTCTCCTCTGTCGAAGTGACTTGATAGCGCATCTCCTTCCCGAAATCAGGTGCCCCCATCGACCATGAATACGACTCACCCTTCGGTGGGTCAAACCAAACAACCAAACAACCAAACTTAGCTGGAATAATTAAATAAACCGCCCACGAATAAAATCTCAGAAAGTCATCTAGAATTGATGCTCCCCATGTCATTGAAAATCGAGAATTTTTTCGCTAAAAGCCATCCATCCGCCCGCCTCAGGGGCGTCAAAAATATTCATATTTAAGAACCACAAAGAAACAAAACAGACGGAGGAAAAAGGGTTTGGAGCGCATCTTCCATTCAACTGAACGATTCGATTCGATTAGGAAATATTCAAATGAGAGACGGAACCCCAATCGTGTATCCTTATGCAAATATTTTCCTATCCTTTAGTGGATTTTCGTCACGAATTTGTTGTGGAAATTTTCTATTCGATTAGGTAATCGCTGTAGACAATTTGTGAAAAAAAAAACTTTTGACCCCTCGACGTCGACGTGGGGCGTTTAAATACATCGGTCGCAGATGTCCTACGGAAACCTTAATTGATACAACCAATGGGTGGGATCAATTTACACTCCGTCTGTCGATTTGCTATGCTTGTTCAGAGAGCATCTCGTTTTCGAAGATAGATGGAATAAATTGAAAAGAAGAAAATGTTCCACATACGCCCTTCTGGCCACGACTCACATCTAACCTCTCTCTGGCGAAAATGCCCCAGTTCGTGTTTACGAGCGCTATGTGGATGCTTGATAGTTAGCCCGAAGGACTGTGGTACCTATGTTCGCCGAAACAAGCGGAGCACGTCAACCGAACGTGTTAGTGCAGGCGAGTGATATAATTAGCAGCTGTCGGTGAAGTATGCAAAAAAATTCCACAGATGCTGCTGTCAAGTGGAATACTCTGTGTGGGATTCTGCTGAAATGAACTCAGTTAGCGAATATTGAATTAATTCCAAAGAGTTGATGCGGATAACATGTTTTCTCTCGTTGCCATGGGGACGAGGTAAAATTTGATAACCGAATCGAATTCAATAATGAGGTGAATGCGTAAAAAACAGAAATGCTGCGATGATGTGCAGTTCAATGTTTGCACACAGGTGGAGTGTTGTCGAATTGTTAAGTGAAGAGTTCATGGTCAACAGTGGGCCATCGCACATAGGAGTGATTTCCTAGAAGTGAGGATGTGCATCGGGTTAAATCCCCAAAACGAGATAAGTTTCAATTTCACATCTTTTCAGTCGCTAACAATGCTCAAATCAAACTTCAACTTGTCAAAGCTTAACACGCTTAGTTGAAGTAGAAGCTATGCCAAGCTAACATTCAAACGGACGCATCCAAACTGCGCCCGAGGGCAGAAGGGAGTATTCACATGCTGCCTTTAAAAGGGGAAAAGTCAACAGAGTCTCCATCATTACAAGAAGACATCCTCATACTGCAGGTCTGTAGCTACCAAGCATTGAAGAGACTATGTAGGCTGACCATGATCAACGTCTCAAGCCAAGTTAAGGTAGCCGGATTGCTCAAGATCTGACAAATAGATGGGCTGGCCTGCGCCAATAAACTTGCGGCTGCACATAAATGAAGGAAAAACTAAGTAAATTGTGGCTACGTCTGCGAGAAACTTTTGAAGAGCAACAACAACAGTAGAGGAGCATGAATTTGACGTAGTGCAATCCTTTAATTACCTTGAGTGAGTAGTAGCTGCCGCAAATAACATGGAAGCAAAAATACGCGGGTAGTTAGCGCAGATACCGCTTGCATGAAGGATGGCCAGGAAGGATGGCCAGGACGCCCGAAGAATTAAGCGCTAAACTGGACACTATCGGCACACTATCGGAATAGGTCCAAATTCTTGCTGTAAGATGCCAGAATAGGATGGCGGTTGTCGCGCCGATAATGACGATGATGATGAAGTCAACAGAATTCAATTCCCCTTCATTGAATTCTTTAAAAACGCCTCAGATCTGGTAGTGGTTGCTCATGGTGATCCGGTGATTTTCTTCTTTTGTCTGGATCCTCTTGGTGAATCGGGGTAGCTACCGCACCTTCTCGTTTCTCCTTATACGTCTTCCGTTTTTGTCTTGGCTTCTATAGCGAAGTTGATCTAAGTGCCTCCGGATTGTTTTACCTTTTTCTGTTGTCACACCGTGTTAAATGGGACCATTTTGCTTTGCAACTATGGATGAAATCCACACACGTCCTTTGGAGTAATTTCTCGCCCACACTGCTTCGTGAAATTTAGTTGTGTGGCAGGAGTTGTTGAAGAATACTATTGATTGATGTCCCATTGTAGTTTGTCGAAATTCGCCGTCCGCATCCTTTTAAGAAACAATTCGGCATTTAATTTATCAGTTGTTGCTAATGGTAATGTATGCTGCAACCTTGTCCACCGAAGTTGTTCGAACCATCCTTTCAGCTTTTCCATTACTCGCTGTATAAAAAGGCTATGTTAGCATTTTTTTTCCGTGCTTCGAGTGCAGGAATCGACTTTGTATGTACGTCGCAGCTGGAATGCTGGTGCCCGTGCGTCAGACGGCATATCCATAAGACTGGATTCAAGGAAAGCGGTTCGCAAGGTTGCCGAAGCCCTTGTGTGAGTTCAAACAACCAACCTCTTTTTAAGCCGAAGATGACCGAAGGAGAGTGCACCTCATGATGTGGATATCAAGGGCTGGGAGGAATCAGAAGTGCATCAAGAGGAAAGCCACTCGTACTAGGGAAGGCTCCTACGCAGCCTAGATTCACTGCTCATTGAAGCGTATTACGTATTTACGCGAAAGATTACTCCACCAAACGACCGATGCTTAGGGGAGAAGTGGTCTTATCATAGCCGTGTAGATCCAAAGGGATCCTTTTGGTGATAGACCCAAGCAGTAACCTTTTCAGAATTTGTCCCCACGGGGCATATGGATTTATTAGACGGGGACCAAGAAGAAAGCACTTCTTATTTAACTTGATGTCATTCTGGTGCTGGGCGCCTTTTATACCATCACTTGCACAATAGTTCACTGTCAAGGCAATTCGAGACTTGCAATCGGTGCGTTGCACATCTCAGACAAAGCAATAGTATTGCATTGACAGCTGGTTGCGTCTATGAGTAAAATCCGGTTCCACAGCGGCCCAACTAGGCGTACCTACGACATGTGTACACCTGTGGTCATGTGTTTCGATGTGTATTACAAGAATCCAAAGACTGGAGCGCACCGACGACATCGAGTGTTTCACTTAAAAAAAATCCAGAGTGTATAGTAAGGATTTTGCAGCCTTTCCTGGCTCATCTTCCAACTGCCACAGCGGCCCAACTAGGCGTACCTACGATCTGTGTACGCCTGTGCACATCTCAAACAATGCAATACTACATTAGCAGCTGGTTGCGTTTATGAGTAAATTCCGGTTTCATATTTGTAGACAAAAAAGCCACATCATTTCATTTCTCTTTTTCTTCACTTGCTTTTTAAAGCGTTATAGCTGTCTCCTCCATTAGAAGTTGTTATCGAAAGCTCCCTCCGATTGGCAACTGCCAACACACAAAACGTTATCCAAACCAAATAGAGGCATAAATAATATGGACCTAATATTAACCAACCGTTTTCAGAAAAATTATGCAAAAACTAAAGTGATTTTGACTGAGTGGATGAAACGTGGATGATTCTCCGATTCACAGACTTAAAGTCGAAAATCGACTGTTTTAGACGTAGCCCACAAGGCACATAGCTAGTTCGTCTCAGTGGGAATAGTCAAGCCGACATGCACATATGGCTCGATTGAATGGCAGTGACAGATACTCTAACTCAACCCGTATCAGTTTGATTGATGTCCCTTTTGGATGTCACCTCTCGGGACGTGCCACACTGAAATGAATTCCGTTCGCCTGGCAGATTTATCTGTCCCGAATGTGTAGCATACGGTGGAGCATGGGCGACGACCGAGATTCATGAATCCTAGCAGTCTCTGCGTGATTAGCAATCAATCACATTCTTGTTATTTCCGTTACTGACTTAGCCCTCCGTTAAGGGAGGGAATGTCCTTAGCAGTTGAATTGAAGACATAATTCACTTTTCAGGACGAAAAGGGTTGTGGGGCACACCTCTTGCAAGCGGAAATCGTTTGGGATTGTGTCCACGCCCACCTCGTCAGCGGTTTCAATCAAACCGGTCGATGGTGCCAGGAACGAAGAACGATTAAAAAGCTTTCATTTGAATGCAAACAACTCGCCGATAAAATCGTTAATTTAACTTTGTGATATGCCGAGGCGGGGGAGTGTACACCGTGATGGGTGATTGCTGCCGGTGCGAATTGCCCCAATTCAATACTCATGTGTGTGTGTGTGGTCTATCAAAGTGAGGAATACATGAGAAATGGGTATGACGAATGGATGAGAGTGTCAAGGGGTGGTGACAGAGCCGCGCATCTTTTCCAAATCTATGGCCAAGCAATTCTTCTTCTCCTGGGACAACCAATAAACCGCTCAAGCGTATGCATCTTCTAGCAGCACACAATGTTGGCTGGCTGTTGCACTAGCAACTGGGTCAAAAATAGACCATCTACTAGAAGGCGATGGTGACGCTGGCCAAAATCCAGATCCCTGCCCAATATTTCCAACGCCCGATTAACGAACTTGCCGCGTTGTCTATGGTTTCCTGGTTTCAGTTCTTGCGTCACCACAAATATAAGGCACCGAACAATCTCCTCAAATGCACGTTGCTGATTCGAATTCCTCTATAGAATCAGGTCCTACTTTTATCAAAATAGGGGAATCCTTATTTTGAATCCAAATCGGCTGTTTAAAATTCCACCGTTTGGATTCAACGTCTCAATCATAGTCAACCCGCAAAGTGATTGAATTCCATTTCGCAGAACTACAGTGATAATCCATTCGAAGGCTGAACAAAAGTGTGTTCTCACGTGGATTCAATGAGAGGAGGCTCTAATCAGTTAGAGTGAATTGATTGCTATCGACCCAGTCTATCCGCCAAGCCTCCAACCGATTATTCACCTCGTCTCTTCCGTAATGGCTTCATCAATGACAGGCACTCGGCAGCGCTTGATATGCTTCACTTGTTTCTTGCTCGCCAAGCTTTTTTTCAGTAATGTGCGCTTCGAGCTCCCAGGGGGTAATAAATGAGGTGCGTAATTATTCTCAGAATTACATTTCTGCTGAATCGCGTGTGCGGCGTGAATAACGTACGTGCGGACTGCGGATGATACTATGTTCGCCTTGGATGCTGTTTTCCTTGGAATAACGTACTACTTGATGCTGCAAATGATTACTGGTCTGATTGGGAACATTGACAACCGGGAGGAGCTCACATTTGATTTCAGTTCTCATCCAAGCCTGAAACTTAACAAATGTTGTGTCTGGTGATTAGTACACGAAGCTTGAACACATTTTTTGCTGTTTTTTGATTTTTCAATGTTCTATTATTGGCAGGTCCACCGTATTTCGGGAAATGTATCAGAGTCAAATGTGTTCAATTAATATTTGCGAGTTCATCATGGATGAGGGCTTACATCCGATCAATGCGAAATTGTGCGCTTAAATGGCTGCCGCTAATGGCTGGCGCGCATTGGTGCTGTCACCGACCGTTTGCCGCTTTTTACATACAGAGTCAGTTCCAGAACATGCCACAGAGAACCTGAGCATTGGATGTCTGAACAGGCTGGAGACCGGCAGAGCTTACGAAGAGCCAGAAGCGAAAGACACAAGTGTACCAACACCAGCTAAATGTCGTTGCATTGCCGCTCAGCCATCTATGGAGGCAAAGCAAAACAGAGCACCTTAAGAGCATCGGGCTAGGAGATGAAGCTATATGTGTAGAGAAGATGTCTAAGCTCCAGACCCCAAAAGAAAATACAGGCAGACAAAAGGCAGAGTTCAGGAAAGGCATCCATGCTCTTCTGATTTCGTCACCGACCCGCAGGGTACTACAACTCGATAGTTTTTATTCGATAGTTTCCATCACTAGTTTGTACCCGATATCCAGCTCAATCTCTTGAGTATAACGTCAACTATGATCCAGAGAAGAGGACATAGGACTCCTCCTTGTGGTGTGCCCCTGAAAACCCTTCTTTCTGCACTGTATTTTCCTAGCTGAGATTAAATTCGTCTGTTGTTTGCGACGTTATTTATCCATTCTCAGATACAGATTTCAACGTCGAATTTGACGTTGTTGACAGCTCCTTCTATGTCTAGGAATCTCCTTGTTCTCAGTGCTGTTTCCGTTGATTAGTCCTTCTGATATATGCTCTGCTTTCCCACATTTTGGTATGAATTTTTGTTCTTCTCCAAAGTGACAGTGTGTAACTGAATCTTAGGCTTGAACTTATCAGGCCGACGACCCTTGAAGGGTCCGAGCCTGAGCAATTGCTGCCTTCCATCGTTGACGGTCCTGAGCACGCTGCTTCCAGTCATCAAGATCAAGCTGTCTTGCATCCGCGATTACTTGGCCTTTATACCGGATCCGGTCTTCCTCTCCTTCTCGAACCAGTAGGCTCGGATTCTAAGACCCTCTTTGCTGGAGCATTGTTGTCCATGCGCTCGATGTGGCCGAGCTAGTGGAGTCGACTGATTTTTGCCTTCCGGACTACATCCACATCCTGGTACTCGTAGAGTTCGCGGTTATCTCTTCTCCTCCATTCGCCTTCCACGCAGACGGGACCATATATCCGACGTAGAACTTTTCTTTCGAAGGTACCTAGAATCAGCTCTTCAGTTATGCTAGCGTCCAGCTTTTGACTCCATAGAGCAGGACTGGCAAAATAAGAGTTTTGTAGAGCATGATTTTGGTCCTTCGAGTCAGGAGTCTTGAGCCTAGTTGTTTGGACAAACCGAAGTAGCACCGGCTGCCAAGGGCGATTCTACGACGGGTCTACACTGTGATGTCGTTTGTGGAGTTCACGTTTGCCCCGAGGTAGACAAGCTCCTTTACTACCTCGAAATTGTAGCCGTCGATCGTGAAATGTGGTCCAAGGTGGTGTGTGATGGAACGTTTTTTGGTCGACAACATATATTTTGTTTTGTCCTCATTGACCTTGATACCAGTTCGTTTCGGCTGGTCTTCAATCGCTGTAAAAGCCTCCACTACCGCACGTTGAGAACGAGCGACGATGTCGATGTCATCTGCGTATCCCAACAGTTGGACCGACTTGTAGAAGATAGTGCCTTCCGTGTTTAAAGCTGCCCTCCGCACTATTTTCTCCAGTACCAGATTGAAGAAGTTACACGACAGCGCATCTCCTTGCCGAAATCCAGTGCAAGTTTCAAACGGCTTAGAAATCCTTTAACCAAACTGCACGGTGCATCGCGTATGTGTCAGCGTGGTGCGACACAACCGGATCAGTTTTTCCCGGGATCCCGAATTTGGCCATCGCATCGAATAGCCCCTTCTGATGAATGCCGCCGTATGCGGCTTTTAAATCGATGAAAAGGTGGTGCGCATCGATTTGAAACTCGCTGGTCTTCTCCTGGATTTGCCTTAGTGTGAAGATTTGGTCTATAGTCGATTTGCCGGGCTGGAAGCCGCTCTGGTACGTGCCGATTAGTGCGGTGCAAAACGGCTTTAGACGTTCACATAGTACGCTGGACAGGATCTTGTAGGCGACGTTGAGCAAGGATATACCTCTATTGTTGTTGCAAGAGGTAAGATCGCATTTTTTTGTGGATGGGAAAACTGAGTCTCAGGCAGCTTCTGAATAAAGTTGTCAGCCACGGCTTTATTGTCCCATAACCGTGCTGCAGTTCAACTGAACTTATACCGTCTGATCGTGGCGACTTGGACGGACCAAAGCTCTTTACTGCACAAAGCTGTTTGTGTGATGTTATCAGAGTAGGTGGCAAGGGCTTTGAATGCGGCTGCCGCTCACCGATTCATCACTGTTATGCGATGGATTTTTTGTTCCCTGGGAAATGTCTCTCTATTAAGAGCTGTAGAGTCTCATCACTAGAGTCAGTCCATGTTCATGGAGATGTTTGTATATACATATGTAGCATTGTCGGAGTTTGAGTCAATAGTAACCTTGGACGACCTTGGTATTTTGAATGCTTCAACAGAAAACCTCCCAGGATTAATTTTGCACATTCTTAATCCCTTTTTTATGGGTCTTAAGGCTTGGCTTAGATTAAGAATTTTGCTCTGTTGAAGCATGTCCTTTTCAGTTCACCTAGGCCTGAGTCTCAACATGGTTGATTTCAGCTTTCTTTCTGTATATTTAGTGCGATGACAGCGTTGAAGGTAGAGTGAGATCCTGCACCAGCTTGTCAATATCCTGCTTCGAGCTGGGATCGGCGGAGGTTTTTTGACTTCGGTAGTGTTGGAGTATCATTTCATACCTCGGCCAGATAGCTTTCCAAAGATTTCTAAGGGGGCTAGTATTGATGAATGAAGGAGAAGTCACAAAAATGTGATTATAGACCAGATGGCAAAAATATGGCTTGTCCGCATCGAACGCATGGTCACCAATACTCCAGCTAGTATTGATGAATGAAGGAGAAGTCACAAAAATGTGATTATAGACCAGATGGCAAAAATATGGCTTGTCCGCATCGAACGCATGGTCACCAATACTCCAGCTGAGATGGTCTTCGAATCCGAGCCTCCTGGATCGAGAGGGAGAGGAGAAACGATATAACTCAAGATAGCTTAATCTTAATGATCGGAAGCAGCGTAACCAGAACTTTCAACGATTGAAGGTAGCTGTAGCTCTGGCTCAATCCCACCATGATTCGCTCGCCTGATAGCTGCAGGGGGACCTGAACCAACTTAAAGTTCGAAACTGTGGGCAACTGAAGAAAGATCTGATGAATTCTTTCGTCTCTAACGAACTCTATAGCATGTCGGTGCATGGCAAATACCATTTGAGAAATGTTTGTGGCCCACCTGTATACATCTTGAGTCCAAATGAAACGCCTTAACCTCCAAGAACCTGGGGCCAGATGGACAAAGAATCGAAAATGAGAGGAATTCAAAAAATTAGCAGAGAGACTCTGAGTTCTAGAAGGATGCCATCAGTTTCTGGAGGACTCAAACATAGCCCTTTTTTAGCGAGTGATAGTGAATGCTGCTCAGTGATGAAAGGCAAACATCAGCTACTACTTTGTAAGCAGACCGAACGAGAGTGCAAGGATCTGAAAAGAGTTCAAAGAGGTTCCGACAAGTCAGAGACTGAAAAGATTTTATTTTTGTTTACGTTTGAGTGCCTTTAAGAGACTCGGAAATTTTCTTCTTGCGCTTGGCTGCTGATGGGGAGCTCGTTTTAATTTGCAACGTTTCCCTCTTTTTCTTTTGCCATTTCTTGTGCGAAATTATAATGAGTCGGAGGTGGGAATTCTGCTTTGAGTTATTATTCCTCTTTAAGACATTCGCTTTTAACAGTCTCTGTTGCAAATATAACGGTTGGGGTACTGTTTGCTTGTCCTTTATGATGATTTTTAAGAACTCCGTTGGTTTCGTTTTAATTTAACGTAGACGTGCAAGACAAAGCGTTATGACGCCTCCGTGGTATTTACACTTTTTGTCAAAAGTAAGAACTAATCGCAGAAGGATCTATTTCGCGAGAGATTGATTGTGACATGCCTCTACGAGTAAGATGACTTGTTCTTTCGTATCGGAAAATAGTGGCATCGTTAATATGCATAGAGGTTGATGTTTGTTAGGTTGGACTTGTTCAGAACCAAGTGTGTGGCAAGTGGCACCGTCCTGTTGAAACCACATATCGTCCACATTCATATCATCCAATTCGGGCCATAAAAAGTTCGTTATCATTTCACGAAAGCGAACACCATTCACAGTAACTGCCTGACCGGTCTCATTTTGGAAAAAATACGGCCCGATGATGCCGCCAGCCCATAAACCGCACCAAACAGTCACTCTTTGTGGGTGCATTGGTTTTTCGACAATCACTCTTGGATTATCATTTGCCCAAATGCGGCAATTCTGCTTATTGACGAATCCACTGAGGTGAAAATGTGCCTCATCACTGAAGATGATTTTCTTCGAAAATTGATCATCCACTGTTGCCATTTTTTGCCACCATTCTGACCATTGACGACGCTTGAAATGGTCAAGAGGCTTTAGTTCTTGAGTCAATTGCACATTGTAAGCGTGTAAATGCAAGTCTTTATGCATAATGTTCATCAACGACGAGCGTGAGAGGTGCAATTGTTGGGCACGACGATGAGTTGAGGTGGACGGCTCTTCAGCCACACTATCGCGAACAGCAGCAATATTTTCTGCAGTACGAGCTGTACGAGCATGCACTGATGTTTTCACATCTCCTACAGACCCGGTTTGCTCAAATTTTTGCACGATTTTTCATTGTACGCACATTTGGACGATTAAATTGACCGAAAAAATCACGAAGTGCACGATATGCATTTTGATTTGAACGCCCGTTTTCATAATAAGCCTGAATAACTTTAACGCGTTGCTCGATTGTGTATCTTTCCATGGTTCAAATTGAGTTAGTCTGAAATTGAGAAATGTCAAATGAAATGCAGAAAATAACTTGACGTTTAGGTGTGGTTCACATTCAACATCGGCCCTTAAAATGTAACCACCAAATATAACAAGGCTTTCGACCTTACTTGTTTACCACGTGTTCTTCTCAATGGTATCCCCATTGATTGGGCTACTACTGCAGAAAATCTTGGAATAATCTTCAATCGTACACTATCTTGGGACAATCATATTAATACAACTATTGCTAAAGTTTACGGTGGACTTCGTAGGCTCTGGGTCACGCAGCATTTTCTGCCAATGAAGACATTATTTCTACCGGTGTTGATATATGGCTGTGAGATATTCTGCAAGCCTGATTATAAGAGTATGAAAAAACTAATTGTAGCTTACAATAATATCGCTAGGTTCATCTTCAATTTAAGAAAAAGAGACCATGTTTCAAGATTATCAATACAAATTACTGGATATTCCTTCGAAAACTTATTAAAAATTAGAACGCTTTGCTTTCTAAACAAATTATTACGAAGTGGGCAGCCTGAATATCTCTTCGAAAAGATTACATTCTTCCAATCACCAAGATCTTTAATGACAATCCAACCGAGATATTCAAGCCTTCAGTCAGAACGCCAGTTTTTAGTTCAGGCCGCTAGGCTGTGGAATTCTCTGCCAGCGCATCTGAGAAGGATCACTAGTGGGGGCAGATTCAAAGCCTCTGTCTCCGCTTACTTGGCCATATAATTCAAACAAATGGTTATTTTTTCTTCAATTTGAATGTTATTATTGTTATTGTTTTTAATTATTAAATTTCTGAATTGATTTACGCTCTAAACTTCTAATGTGCGCCATGTTAGGACTTACTTACTTAAGGTGGCGCTACAGTCCGAGATGGACCTGGGCCTCAACCAACAAGCGTCTCCAGCCAGCTCGATCTTTGGCTAGCTGTCTCCAGTTTCGCACGCATAGTTGTTTGAGGTCCCTTTCCACTTGCGTGCGCCACTTGAGTCGCGGTCTTCCTCTATTGCGCCGTACCTCGGGGGTGGACTCGAAGACTTTTCGGGCCGGAGCATTGGTTTCCATCCGCTCTACATGACCTAGCCATCTCAATCGTTGGGTCTTCACTCTTCTGGCTAAGTCGATGTCGCTAAACAGCGTCATTATATCTCCTCCTCCACTCACCATCTATGCAGACGGGACCGAAAATCACACGAAGAATTTCCGCTTTTGACAAAGTCCATTCCTCCGCGCCATATAGCAGGACTCTGGCGATTAAGGTCTTGTAAAGCGTTACCTTGGTTGTTCGAGTGAGGGCTTTGTTTACCAATTGCTTTCTTAGCCCAAAGAAGCAGCGATTGGCAAGAGTTATTCTTCGTTTGATTTCAGCGCTAGTGTCATTGTCTGAATTGATAGCGGTGCCTAGGTAGACAAAGTTTTTGACTACCTCAAAGTTATATCTGTCTGCTGTGACGTTCTGACCGAGACGTCGGTGTTGGGTGTCCTTTCTCGTTGACAGCATATACTTGGTCTTACCCTCGTTTACCGCTAAACCCATCTTCGCGGCCTCCGTTGCAATACCCACAAAAGCGCCATTGACATGACGCTGCATTCTTCCGATAATGTCAATATTGTCGGCATATGCGAGTAGTTGGACGGACTTCTGAAAGATTGTTCCTCTGGTGTTGGCGTTCGAGTTTTGAACAAATCTTTCAAGAACGATGTTGAAAAAGTCGTATGACAGCGCGTCTCCTTGTCTGAATCCTTTTTTGACATCAAAGTTCTCGGTTAGGTCTTTACCGACCTTGATGGAGCAGCGTGCATTCTCCATCGTCACCCTACACAAACGGACGAGTTTGGTAGGGATGCCAAAACTAGACATTGCTCTGTATAGCTCGTCTCTATAGATGCTATCATACGCGGCCTTAAAATCAATGAAAAGGTGGTGGGTATCGATTTGTTGCTCCTTGGTTTTCTCCAACATCTGCCACAGTGTGAATATTTGGTCGATGGTGGATTTTCCTGGCCTAAAGCCACACTGGTATGGACCGACGGTATATATATGTTGACGAATGGCTTTAAGCGTTCACACAGTATGGCAGATAAGATTTTATATGCGATACTTAGGAGACTGATGCCTCTGTAGTTGGCGCAGATCAAAGGGTCTCCTTTTTTATGGATTGGGCAAACAATGCTGAGGTTCTATTCATCGGACATGTTTTCCTCCGACCATATTTTACAGATGAGTTGGTGCATGCTCCTTACCAAATCATCGCCTGCGGCTTTAAAAAGCTCGGCGGGTAAGCCGTCAGCTCCCGAAGCCTTGTTAGCACACAGATATGTTTATATTTGTATACTTTGCTTAACTTTTCTTAAAGATTGCAATTATTTTATAAGATTTCTATAGTCTTCCTATTGTAAATAATACTGGTTAAATAAATATGAAATATGAAATAATATGAACAGCGCTGTAGAAGGCTTGCATCTCACACTGATAAGCAAACAATTTGAGTACCATGCCAGTCCAACGCCTTCAAGTGGCCACAAAAAATGACTCTCCTTTTGGAATAACCATACATGGCATGAAATCACCAGAACACCGAAACTTTTCCCTCTGATCCTAACCTAGTACATACGTATATCTAAAATCTTTTACAATGAATGAACGGCTAGCTTAAGCAAACACAGCAAATTTGGGCAAGCACCTGCGAAAATAATCTATTCTTCCTCTCCTCACTACTAATGTCACAGTAGTGTTTATTCTAAGCACACCTCATGTAATATGTTATCCTTATTCATGTGATTCTGTTGAAAGCAATTAAAATCAGTATTTGGATGACAAAATGAGAAATGAGGAAAGTTTCAGACGCACAAGGACACCTACTTTATTTGCCTTTCAATCTTTCATGCAGTAGCAGAAAGTGTTTGCTGCCCAGGAAAAGTGTTTTGTGTAAATAAGAGCATTTAAGTATCATGTGCATGTGTGACACTACACACGATTAATTTGGATTACAGGCATAGAAAGTCGAAGGAAATGCTTAGATACGTGGGTAGGCGTGAAAACCTCATCTTTCCTACTCCTTTTCGTGTCCGGGTGTTGAATGCGACGATTTGACCCCTGGTGTTGGTACGTTTTTCACCTCAGCCATCTCAGACCATCTAGTGGGACTTCCGTAAGTGCTTGAAGATCTTGGAAGAAAAATTCTCCGAGTGTTCTGTGGCTCACTAGGCAGAGGCTGGGGCATTGACAAAAGAAGTGAGTGGTGTCCTCGAGTTCATCTTCGTCCCCGCAGCCTCTGCATATGGTATTCTGGGTAGGTCTGGGTAGGTAGGTCTGGGTTGTTTTCTTGGTATCTCAAATGATTATGATCGGTTAGCGCGCCGACTACCATGCACAGAATTTCTCTGCTGCTTAAGAGGAGTTTGTCACGTCTTGCGCTGTTGAATCTCGGTTGAATCTAGCATTCGGGTAGTCCCACAAGTGGATAACGAGTTCCACCTTTCATTTTAGTTCTTTCTTTCCATCGAAGCATCCATTCCTTTACTAGAGGAGGTCACTCCCTTGCCACACTGTAATCTTTATTTTGCAGATACCAAACCCGAACAGCCTGGGATTAACCCAACCGAGCCGAGGCAGGATTGGTGCCAACCTTGGGTCTTCTAGCAGAGGTCCCTCTCGAGGTAGACGGACGAAGGCCATCCTTGCTCGTAGCGCCAAATCCTTCTTTCCGGATTGGGCATTGCTTTTACAGCTGTTGCGCCATGCCATCATGGTAGCTGCAATGGTGGATTTGGCTTTCGTGATCATCCCTTTCTCCCTTTCCGATAGGTATTCAGGATCGCGACCATTGTAGCGCCTTATTGTCCTTTTGGCATTGGCTCTCTGCTTTAGGGGGTCAATAGGTGCTGTGACCATATCGGTTCTTAACAGTACAGTCTTTGCACTGTCCAGCGTAGAGTTAGCTCCCTCCGGAGATACTGTTGAGGGAGAGGGTGATATTTCGCTTGGCGCGACGGAGGAAGTTGCCGGCAAGCCAGCCTGCACCCTGTTTAGTTACTGTTTTGTTTCCGTTCTCACTTTAGGATCCCCGCCTGTACAATGCCTAGCAGCGTTTTCTTCAGTGGATTTGGAAGTCGCCAGGGCCTTGCTACTACTTGTCGTTTTCCCCTAAGTATTTCCTACCCTTTAATCTCCAGATCATCTGTTTGCAGTTTTTCAACATACTACGTATGGATTTGTTCGACGATATGAAGATATTAGATGAGCTGGCAACAGAACAGGAACCATCATCCACAATGATAACGCCAGCCATGCTGACATTCACCGTTTCGATACCAGCTGCATCTGAAGGCTGTCTAATGGGGGATCTTAGGAGAATATCTTCCTCCTCTTCCGTTAAGGGAAATTCTTGAGTTTTAGAGTCGGTTTTTTGGAGGTCACTGATGCCCGACTCAATTGCATCAGAGTTCCTTGAGGTTGAGTTGTTGTTGGAGTTAATTTTGTACCCACGAGTACGGGTTAAGAAACTTTCGCACTGTGTGTAGTGAAGAGGACTTTATTTAAAACGGGAGTGCCCCAAGGGTCCGGAGTTCACCGTAAGAAGACATGGTCACTCTGTGCCATGGGAATGCTTACTTGGAGGCGAAATTTTCGCAATTCCGAATTTACAAATTTACTTAATAGAGCGGCACTGATATTGACCAGAACAGATTGTCTTTGAACGCCTTCAAGCGAGCACCCAAACGGCAGAGTAGGTCTTATAACAATGTTTAGGTGACTTGTTCCTCTACAATTGGCGTATTTGAAGGGATTTGCTTTCTTATGAATAGTAAAGATGGTACTGAGAGACATGTTTACTATCAATGGTTGTTCTGTGGATAGACCACGGCAACACCAATATATCCGAGCTGTGGTTCCAACAAGACGGTGTTAGATGCCGTTCAAGTGCCGCAACGCTCGTGTTGGAAATTTGGCGATTGAGTAATCCCACGGCTGGTGTGCATTAAGTGGCCGCCGCGGTCGTACGACTTGAAACCACTAGGGGCTACGTCAGAACCTTATAAAATAATAATAAGTGAGGCGCTATAGCCGTAAAGGGCCAGGGACTAGCTTCTAAGTTACCACTCGTTACGTGCATGCTGTTGTTGCGGAAGGGATCTACAGTTTTATGGCGACTCCGAACGGCCAAGTTTGAGAAGATTTTTCTAAACAGTTGTACTCTTTGAGCATTATCAGTGTTTCGGCAGAAGTGGGACCATGCAAATTAATTTTCTCCAACTGGGATGCGAACCTGTACGCCGCGGTTCAAATGTGCAGGAGTCGACGCACAGACCCACAGCGCTACGGCCAAACACCACCCACGCCAGGTCCGTAGTCTACGCTAAAGTAAGCTTGATGACAACATTCGAGACGCTATTGCCGGAATAATGCCGCACGCATTGGACCGAGTTATCACAAATTGGAGCGACCACTTGAAGCACTGCCAGCGAAGGCGAGCCGGCCATTTGAATGATGTGCTATTCCATCTATAATGGCATAAATGTAGCTTCAAAATGGAGTCTGAATACATTTTATATCTGACACCGATGTTGTTTTGTGTGAACTTCTTTTTCTATCGTTCTTATATGGTTAATGGAATTTTGAATCCATCAGTAGAACAATTCACTTCTGGCGCCCCGTATCAGTGAAACCACTACTCAAATATATTCGTATCAACATGAAATACATTTGATGCGACACACTTCTCCATGGGGTATTAAAATAAATCGAGAGAAGAAGCAGTAACAACGTAGCCCCTTTCAGCTAAGTATTGAGCATGAACATATTCCTACCACGTCCTTCTGATTCCGAAGATGATAGGCTGTTATGTCAGCAATTTTGTCTACGCTAAACGAACTCACACACAATGACGGGGAAAAAACAAAGCTTAATATGCTACACAAGTTCGAATATCCGTACACATTTTTTGTCTGTTCATTGATTCGGTCGTAAGGCGCTCAGGATTTCGATTAATTTTTATGATTATACTCATACTAATCGATACGTGATACCTGCCGGTGAAGTCATCTTTGCGGAGTTTGATTCGCAAAATCAAGCACTTTTATGAGGGGGTTACGATGGGCTTCGGAGATTATATTCGCAGAAAGGGTGCACAATGCTGTCGATGAACATAACATTTACCTTCGACGGGTTAAGTGGTTTTGAATTCGAGAATAGAATGTGTGATGATTACGATACGGGGGGAAGTTGTTACACGTGCCTCTCCGTGAGAATTGAAGTCTTGCATTTTTCGCTTTCTTTAAAACTCTTATCAAACTTCGAATAGAACGCTTTTGATGGTTAGAAATTTAGAAAACAGGAAACGGATTGTAAGCAGCCAAGTTTAGGTGTTTTAGGTGAAAATTTCGATGTCGTCGGATACAGGTCTAAACAGATAACCCCAGGTGCACAGAGGACGTAGGTACGCCTAGTTGGGCCGCTGTGGCAGTTAGAAGCTAAGCCAGGAAAGGCTGAAAATTCCTTACTATACACTGTGGATTTTTTTGGATTTGGATTTTTTTAGATGAAAATTTCGATGTCGTCAGATGTACTCCAGCCTTTTTATGCTGATAATACAGGTATAAACACATAACCACAAGTGCACAGAGGTCGTAGGTACGCCTAGTTGGTTAAAACATTTATTTACCTAATTTTCATACCAAGTCTTCATACTGGCTTTATTCAGTCAGCTTCTCTATAAATGATTTTTGGATATACTTCAGCAGGAAATATGGATTGTGACTGTACACAGCGATTGTTAGACCCAATAATACTGCCGCTGACAGACTGCGCTGCAAACCATTTACTTCATTACCCACTAAAATATTGGACACTTGTGAACCTGAGATTCACTGGTGTAATTAAATTGGGTTGGAAACAAACTTGTTGTACCTATTCATGACGTACCCGCTCACTGCGTTCATCAGACTACACTCTTTCAGATTGTCGTCCATCCTTCCGACGAGTATTCGTTCACTGCAATCAGATGCTTAGATGGGATTCCATTTGGATTAATCAAAATGAAAAAAGTTCATCCCTCTTCAGAATCTGATTGTGGGGGTACGTCAAGGATCTATCATGGGTCCTATCTTGTTCTAAAAGGTGATTTTTTAAAAGCTATAGGAAAGTTTTTAAAAAAAAACACATAAAGTTCAGAAAAATGCATGAAATCTTTATTTGAATCGATAGTACGGTACATAATTAATGTTTGAAGATTATTTCATGCAAATGTTGACCTTGACTGCGAATCAAATGGTCCATCCGCTTAGTCCAATTTTGGCATACTCTTTCCAACATTTCGGCCGGTATCTCACGAATAAATGCTTCAATGTTGTCTTCCAATGCGTCAATTGAAGCTGTATAGACATGAGCTTTAACATAGCCCCACAAAAAATAGTCTAACGACGATCTAGGCGGCCAATTGACCAGTTCCGAACGTGAAATAAAATGTTCACCGAACTCGCCCCTCAATAAGTCCATTGTTGCGCGTGCTGTGTGGCATGTGGCACGGTCTTGTTGAAACCACATCTCATGCAAGTCAAGCTCTTGCATCATCTCACGGTTGCGCTCACCATTCACAGTTACGTTACGATTCGCATCATCTTTCAAGAAGTACGGTCCAATGATGCCACCAGCCCATAAACCGCACCAAACTGTGACTTTTTCTGGATGCATTGGTAGCTCTTGCAATGCTTCTGGCTGATATTCACTCCAAAATCGACAATTCTGCATATTTACGTACCCATTGAGCCAAAAATGAGCTTCGTCGCTGAACACAATTTTTCGGTAAAAAAGTTGATCTTCGCCCAACTTTCCAAGAGCCCATTCACCAAAAATTTTACGTTGCGGTAGGTAGCGTTGTTCGTTTGTTAAACGATTCATGGTTAAATTATGGACCAAACTGAAGATGTTTGACAGTGAAACAAAACACGAAACGTGCGTCAGCTGTTTAAACCAGTGTTGCCAAAAAGATAATAGCTAAAAAATCACCCTTTATTTATTTATAAATGACATGCGTACAGTTTGCAGAAATGTTTGTCTACATTTCTGCCCTGATTATGTTCAGTAACTATCTGCAGATTTTACACCAACCTTTGGACCAACATGTGAATTTATCAAGACGTTGCTTCTGTCATTAGTTTTTTCATAGTTTTTCCAATAACTTCTCCACTGCCCACAGTACGGCCAAGCACTCCTTCTCTGTTGTGAAATAGTTCCTCTCGCTCTGCTCAAGTAGGAAATGATATTTTCTCCACACTCAACCATCTGGCTGAGCACTGCTCCTATACCATAATTCAAACCATCTCCCTAATTCCATCGACGCTTTTGTCCAGCTGACGGAGGACGTCGTTGCCCATTTCCCGAACATCTTCGGCAATCACGAAGGATTTCGCCGCACCCGACACGTCTTAGCGGCACAGAACAACAGAACACGTCATTGATAAGTGTTCTACCTAATTGCAGTCGTAGCCTGCCTGTCATAGTGTCGCTGCTGTTGGTGCCTCTCTCCACTCCTACGGTGGTGGTGCCTCTGTTCACGCTCTCCGTGGTTGGATAAATTAAAAACTTAACTTACTTAGTATTTATTAAAAAAATAATTTTTTTTACACTCGATTATGGACTGAATATAGAAATAATCTTAACACTACCTTAAATACTTATTCTGCCTGCTCTGGAGTAGTGTTGAATATCGGCATGTGCAATGGGATGTCCACATGCCGTTCGTGATGGAATGCGCGATGACCTCGGATGTCCCAAACGACGAGTCAGCAGTTTTTCCATGGGAGCCATGCTTGGTGAAGTGATGATTACGTGGAACTTTGAGGAGGAAATATGATGAATGTTTCTGTTGTTAACTTACATCTCTCCGCGCGAATGGGAGTGGTGACTGGTGCCTCTTTCGGCACCGCTAGCATATATCGAACCCCCTTGCTGGTAAATATTTTCGATTCGATTAATACACGTACGAAAACATTACCAAAGGTGTACAGAAATAGTAGGTGGTTCTAATAGAGCCGCTGTGGCAGTCGAAAGTTTAATGTAAAAACCATCCACCACCCTATGAGAAGGTGAAAATTTCGCTTGCGGGAAATGCTCCCCAGGGTAGGTGGATTGATTAATACACGTACACGTAACTAACACCGCCAAAGGTGTACAGAAGACGTAGGTAGGCCATATAGGGCCGATATGGCAGTTGGAAGATGAACTAGGAAAAAGCTAGAAAATCCTATACTAACCAAATTAATGTTGGAAATTTCGATGTCAGGAAATGCTAAAATAGCTTCAAGGTAGTTAGGTACATCGCGTACCAGTGGCATGGCGTCCATATGAGTCGATTGCTACCGAGTTACCACTTAAAATTCTACTTTTCAACAAAGTATCAATATAACAAGAAACAAGAATCTTAATATGTGCAGATAAACTTAATATTTGTGTGTTTCCTACACCTACACCCCACAACCTCCAGTCAATAGTCAACCGCTTTTATATAGCTCTACTGCTCCACGCACAGACGTACACTACACACATCAATGCATGCCTATTCTCCAACATAGGCGGAGAGTAACCCGAAAAATGTGGGGCTATAAATTATGTCGCTGGGTAGTTTTTTGTTCTTGTTTTCCCTCTCTCGTTCACTATGTCTAAATATTCCCTGTCTAACACATGCTTTCTTATACAAAAAAATGACCCGCTTTTCTTGGACTTATTTGCCGAACTTTGTACACTTTGTACACTTTGTACACATGTATCTATACATATCTCTTAGATTATTTCTGTTTGAAAAATTGAGTTATGAAGCAGATTGCGATGCGTAACCTAAAGTAGTTTTAGGTTCATTGCAATTTGTTTTACTACAAATTATACCGCAAAATTCAAGTATATGAAATGCTTTACTTTTATGCGATTTGCAATACACAATTTCATATTTCTTCCGACTTCATCATCATCATCTTCTGACCAGCATGATCCACCACAGGAGTCGCGGGGGTAATGTACGCACGAGAGATTTCCATGTCACTCGATCCTCTGCCATCGACTCAAACGTTGGCGTTATGCCCAAGCGCAACCAGGCGAGTTTTTGGACTTGGTCCCACCACCTCGTCCTGGGTCTGCCAAGCGGTAGCCTACCTGATGGAAATGCAATCAAGGCACGCCTCGGCAGCCGTGATGATGAGGACATTCGACATCCCGCTGAGTAACCCCCACAACAGCACGAAGAACTCTCATTTCGTCAACTTGTTTTCGGGATCTTATTCTTTCGGTCAATACCCAAATTTCATTTTGTATAGAGAATGTGTATAGAGAATAAATAGCCAGTATACATATATTCAATAGCGGACCCTGAATCCCATACTCCTGCAGAACATTGCAGAGTTTACCTCAAGGAACTCGGTCGTATGCCTTTCTGATCTACAAAACAGTTGTCGAACGGCTTGGCATACTCCCAAGCCTTCTCGAGTACCATTCTTAGAGTGAAAAGCTGGTCGGTTGGGTTGTACTTCTGCCGGAACGAAAGTAGCACTGATTGTCGCCCATCCTGGACTCGACCTTAGCGTAGACTTTCTCTGGGGAGACTTAAAAGAGACATGCTCCGGTAATTGTAGCAAACTACTTCTATCTACATAGAGCAGCGTTGAAATTCAAACGCAAAGCACTACTGAAACAAAACGACTTTTTTACTCAAATCATATTCACCTCACTCAATTTTATTTGATCGAAATAATAATCGATGAATAAAAATGTGTTATTGGCGCCATCTATATGCCAACAAAGGTAGCGTATCCGTTGTGTATCTGTGATATCCATTGAAGGAAATCGTGCGTTTTCTCTAATTATCCTTCTTGAATGCCAATGCGCCTAAATACCTACTCTTTCAGACCAAACTGCTCGTTTGAGTTCTTTAACAACAATTTTGACAAGATTTTTGCAAAACATGTTCCACGAATACGATTGTGTCATAAGAATCGATGTTAACTGATCGAATTGCTGTCAGAAAGAGAGATTTTTTCATCCAAAGATGGAGACGATTTCGTGTCTTGGACAAAGAGTTTGCAGAGATCATGTCACTGTGCTGATAAGATCAGCTAATAATAGATTAAGTCAAATCGCTTCGCCTCTGCTGCCTCTTCAGCTTCGCCTTTCAGTGTGTCTCCACCAGTGTCAAATAGATCTCGAGAAGATGCCTTTGAATCAGGTATAGTCGATGCAAAGTAAATTGACAGTGCAGTTTCTCCGTTAAGTCCAAGTCATTTGGTCTCGATAATCCCACTTTGTCAAAGTTAGTTAGTTCCTCATATCATCCATTTTATATACATACATATTCTATTATCATGACCTAAAAATATCCAACACCATGGCAGAAAGCAAAGGTTATCCCAGTCCCCGAGATCCGACCAACCCGCCATATTATGGACCCATCTCTGTTCTTCCGTTTGTATCCAAAACATTTGAATCTGTCATTAGAAAATATATTGAGCGAAACAAGTCTATCAAATCGTATCCAATCCAGTTTTCGAAAAGGTATCTGACTACATACGAAGAGCCAGATTCACTTTATTAGTAGCATAATCCATGGCTACGAAGAAATACTGATTAGATAAAGGTTAAAGAGATTTAGGATATGTTCCTTTATAGCTTTTATGATCGGTATATATGTATAGAACGACATTACAAGACGTACTTGAATTTTAGACAACACTCGACTGTGTTAACCCATAAATTCTTTGCCACAAACTGTGCTCCGTGTCCAAGCTGTTGCCTACAACACACAAATTCCTTCCTTTCAGGATATTTGCGGTGGTGCACCTAAGGTTTTATTCTTGGTCCGTTGTTATTTTCAATGTTCATTAATGATCATTGATTGCAAATTTCAGATCTATGCAGAGTATCAATACTTCAAATACACTTAAGCTTTCCTTGCTAGTTTGATTGAAGATTCAGTTACTAAACCAGGATTTGAGTAATATATGTGTAGAGTAGTTAAAAAACAAGTCTAAAAGCTACGATGTAAAGAACGAACAGGTCTAGTTGTTTCTCACAACTCGTCCTTTTGTTCCGATCTGTCAGTTGTTCATAACACGTGCTTATTAATTAAATCAGTCTTAAGTAAAACCTGAACATTTCTTTAGTTTTTTCCACTAGGTCTTTACAATAAGTTGGCTATCAAAAATGATGTCGTACTCAACCATATAAACTGACAAGAACAAAGTTGTCGCATTTTCTAAACACCGGTCCAAGTTCCCGCTCAAAGAACTTATCTATAACGCCGTTCAATACGTTATAATAATATGGATGGCGCTACAGCTCGTAGAGGGCCAGGGCCTAGCTTCTCAGCAACCACTCGTGTTGTGCGTGCTATTATTCTATCACGAGTGGAAAGGACCTACAGTTTTATGCCAACTCCGAACGGCCAAGTTTGAGAAGCTTTTTCTCGACAGTTATACTCTTTGAGCATTGTCAGTGACTCGAAAGAGGTGGGGCCATGAAAAGTATTTCTTGTCGAACCAGGAATCGAACCCAGACAGGTAGGTCCAAGTGCGTAGGAGTCGACGCACATACCCACAACGCCACGGGCCACCACTGTATGTTGCATGTGTTAAAAATCTTGGAATTATGTTCAACAGTGAACTGACATGAGCCGTCATATCGATTATATAGTGTCCAAGATATATGTCTCAGAGGTTTGTCAATTAACAATTTTATGTTCCCTATTAATGTCAAAATAATACTTGCCAAAACTCTCATAGTGCCCATCTTAACCTACCGCTGCGACTTGATTGTCGACTGCGACTAGGTACCTGTCTTCTCAAAAACTGTTAAGAACAATTAATGCAACTACATGATACATGTTATACCTTCACAGAATTTACCATCTCCAGGATCAACGCCGCAAACGGCTTGGATGTGATTTGGAAGCACTTTTACAATACACAATGTGTATAGTGTTGTTCAAAATCATTCACAAAGAAGAACCTGTTGATGTACCTGTTCTAAAAATCTCTGTTCACACTTGTTTAACATCACACATGCAGTTCTTCGTTCATGCTGTGCATCTCTGGAATCACCTACCTTCACAGGTTAGTTCTAAGATCGAATATAGACCGAATACGCCAATATTTTCTTGGCTACTTCTTTAGTCTCTTATATATTTTCTTGGACATATTGCGTCGGATATATGATTCTGTCTTCGAAGAAGTTGAACGCAGGAGACGACATAACCGCAAACTAACGAGCTGTACCACGATAAGGAAGTAGCTCGGAAGGTAAAAATTCCCAAACTAAGAGAGTATTCGTATCTGAGCTTGAGAGGCAGACCGATTCGCGGATGCTAGACAGCTTAATCATAATAACTGCACAAGCACGGAACGGCCAGAGATGGAAGGAAGCTGTATCTCAGACTCAGATCATCCATGGATCATAGGCCTGTGAAGTATGTTATTAAGTAGGGGCAGTCAAGGATTCGTCTTGACGAATGTATGTACTAGATGTGTGCAATGAATGTTTGAATGAGGGATGTGCCCTCAATTAGTGGTAATCTGAACTGCGGAATGAACCTTATGTCAGAAATATTACCAACTCTGTTTTTGCGGGTTAAGACCACACGCTTTCGACCATTTGAGTAGTTTTATTGCGTTTTCTATTAGCTCAGTAATTGCTCGTAGATATTTGCGTAGGCGATTGCTCTGATTCCCATGTATGTATTTGAGCTTTTCTAGAACTTGATGCCCATTGAGGCTACAACTACTATCCACATCCTGGTACAGCTAGTAGAGTTCGCGGTTATGTCTTCTCCTCCATTCAGGCTCAGACCTGAGCATATATCCGACGCTGAATTCTTTTCTTCGTCTAGCTTTCGGCTCCATAGAGCAGGACTGGCCAAATAAAAGTTTTGTAGAGCGTGATTTTGGTCCTTCGAGTCAAGAGTTTTGATTCCAGTTGTTTCGATAAACCGAAGTAGCACCGTTCGCCAGGGGCGATTCGACAACGGATCTCCCCTGTGATGTCGTTTGTGGAGTTCACGTTTGTCCCGAGGTAGACAAACTCCTTTACTACGTCGAAATTGTAATTGTCGATTGTGAAATTTTGTCCAAAGTGTTGTGATCGGACGGTGCGTATTTAAAGTTGCCGCAGCACTATCTGCTCCAGTACCAGGAAGAAATCACACAACAGTGCACATCCTTTCCGAAATCCGGTGCAGGTTTTAAACGGCTCGGAAGTCCTTGAGCCGAACTGCACAGTGCATCGTGTATGTGTCTGCGTAACCGGATCAGTTTTCCCGGGATCCCGGATTCGGCCATAGCATCGAATAGCCCTTTGCGATGAATGCCGCCGTATGCGGCTTTTAAATCGATGAAAAGGTGGTGCGTATCGATTTGAAACTCACTGGTCTTCTCCAGGATTCGCCTTAGTGTGAAGATTTAGTCTATAGTCGATTTGCCGGGCCGGAAACCGCACTGGTACGTGCCGATTAGTGCGGTGCAAAACAGCTTTAGACGGTCACACAGTACGCTGGACAGGTTTTTGTACGCGATGTTCAGCAGTGATATATATACCTCTATAGTTGTTGCAAGAGGTAAGATCGCCGTTTTTGTGGATGGGGCATATGAAGCTGATATTCCAGTCGTCGGGCATGCTTTCGTCTTCCCAAATTTTACAGATGATTTGGTGCATGCTCCTCACCAGAACATCGCCACCGGCCTTGAAGAGCTCTGATGGTAGGCCATCGGAGCATGCGGCTTTGTTGTTCTTCAGCTGTTCCGACTTCTTCAAAGCTAGGTGGGAGGACTACTTCATCGACAGGAGTTGGGATTTACTGATTCCCTATCACTCTCTCCTGGTCAGACCCATTAAGCAGTTGTTGGAAGTGCTGCTTAAACACATCCATTATTCCCTGCGTGTCAGTAACAAGGCTACCCTCACGATTTCGAAGAGCCTGGGTGCCTTTCCTAAAGCCTGAAGCCAGGCTTTTGGCTTTTTTATAAAAGGCCTGTATAGACTCTTCGATGTCCTTGAGCTAGGAGGTTGCGAGAGACCTTTTCTTCAGGCGTAGAAGCTTCTTCTCCTCCCGTCTTCTAGATCGGTACTCCTCTTGCGCTGCTCTTGCTTTCCAATGTCCAATGTCCAATGTCAAAACTCCTCTTTGTTAGCTGGTTCAGCTCTCTGACATTGGACAGTCGAGCTCTGAATCGTGCTGCCACGAGAAAACGATCAGAGTGGACGTTCGCCCATCTATGAGCACATGGTCGATTTGGTTGACGGTTCGACTGTCCGAAGATCGCCTTGTGCTTTTTTTACATTCATTTTTGTTTTATTTTATAATGCATTTTCCTTAAATGCTAGATTAAAATTCTTAAAACTAGCTTAACTACTTAACAGTCGCGTTCTTATATCAAACTTACTCACCCTACACGGGTACTCTAAGCTATTCTGATCTTAATTTAAATGTGCCTTTCGGCTTTGTGTAGGTTTTTTCTGTCTTCGTGGGAAATTTGTATTGTTTTCATTTGTTGGGAAACTTAGCTATTTGTGACCTTATTACGCTATGTCGCAAAGTGTCGTGGAGGCTGTACTTTCTGATCACTCCGCCAAAGATGTTCGATTTTGACACCGTACTCCAGACAGGATCCGCAGGCACCGCCCAAGAGGTCTTAATAGTCCTCTTTGACGAAGTATGTGTGAGGATCTTTTCCAGTTTATGGGGTGTAGAGTGTTCTAACCAGAGATAAAGTAGTAAAACAGAAAAATTCGAAGTCGTCGGATGCACTCCATCTTCTACCACTCTTGCCCCTTGATTTCATCTGACAGCGTTTTTTGCAAAATGTTCATAAACAGTGTTTTTGAATACGATCGATCACAGAGCAACTGCAGGCTGCTCTTAAGCCTTAAGAAGTGTGAGTGAAAATAATTCTGGTTCTAACATTCGATTCAAATCATTGTCCTTTTTCGCGCCGTGTCGTCGATGTTGTGCTTCCGTCCGTAGATCTGAGGCAGTTTGCTCTCTCGTAACGGTTTTGGTTTTATGTCGGCAGGTTGTTACCCCCCCCCCCCAACCACAAGGGAATCGTTGCATACATTAGTTCACCTCACAACGGGTGTTGCGAGGCTATCCAGGGGGCGCCGCTAGGAGGTTGTATGTCAAATTGATATATGCATCGACAAGGATCGTTACTGGCATCCCGCTAAGTTGGGCGATATCTGAAAGTCTTGTTTGGCTGTATTACGAAAATCATCGTTCAGTGAGATATGTTCTTCGTGCGATTTGAGGATCTTACGGTGAGCATAATCGACCTACTGAATCAACTATTGCCAATACCATTCGCAAATTTGAGTCCCATTTTACATTGGTGGAAAACACTCGACCGGTTAGACCACATCCAGGACGTTGTGAAGAGACTATAGCAGCTGTAGCTGAGAGTGTACGCGAAGACCCCGACGATTCGATTCGTCGTCGTTCTCATCAGCTTGGCTTGGCGTAGTCGACAACTTGGCGTATTTTACGTTAAGATCTGGGCCAATAAGCGTACAAAATTCAATAGCTACGAGCCATACAACGCGTGAAACGATGGACTTGTTGAGAAATCATTTTGGTGGGCACTTAATTTCACGTTTTGCTACGGTAAATTGGCCGCCTAGATCTAAAGTCTCAGGACTTCAGGAATAAGCCAGCTACGATTGACGCTTTGGAACCAACATTCGTCGTGTTATCCGCCTGAAACCAGTTGCTATGCTAGAACGAGTTGCCCAATTGTTTACCACCCGAATAGCCCCGTTAGACGTAGCTGGACTCGGAATATCATCCTCTTTGGTTAATAAGAGCGATCTCTTCTCGTTTACGCGTGCAGCTGAACGAGCTTAGGGACGGCCAATTAAGGTCACGAAGTTGTCACCAATAAATTGTGTTTATGTTAACACATGCTAATCTAATGAAACTTAATGCATTGTAGGTAATTACTGTTATTATATATAATTCAAAATAAATGCATTAATTAAAAAAAAAACTGCAGTTTGTCATAGCTAGCAACGTGAATCAGTCCTATAAAAATATTACACCCACTCGCAGTCATGTCAGTTACCAACCATCATGTCTCGACTACTCGCACTGATTGTTCTCTGTGGAATGTGGATCTCAGTGTCCTCGGTAAGATATTCTCTACACATATCTAACATGAGTACCGAATAGAAGAAGTAACACAAATATTCCAGGAAGATTATTTGATGAACTGCATTTTTAACTTTACGGCCTTTGACCCCGAAGATTATACGGATGATACACTATATGATTTTTCAATTTACTACTACGATCTTAATACTTATGAATTGGAAGAAGGAGGAGCAACATATTATTACCTCGCTGGCCCCGTTGAAACCCTCGGCAAGGTTGACAAATCAATTCAAGTACGATTGATCGGACTGATATACACCAAGTGGATTTATTTAACAGTCGTCTTCCGTAGGTCACTTACGAAATACGTGATGATGGATACATAGTTGCTAAGGGTACTTATGATGCTTGTGAATTTCAAAAGATTATTTATGAGCCATACCTAATGCCGATACTTGGAAATCGTGACCCTGTACGTCAAGAAAACGTCATATGCGGTAGGAAGCCAGTAAGTTGTCAACATTTATCACAGGGCAATTCTTACATAGCGGGTTGATGATTTTCAATTTCCCACAGGGTAACCCCTTCATTCCCAAAGCAAGTAAGGCAGCTGACTTGGTGTCAAAATCTAAGCTCTATGAGGGAAAATATTGGATTCAATTTATATTGTGGAAGGGCCGCGATATCGTGGGTGGTATGACCGCAAAATTTAATCTGATAAGAGTTGATTGATTACAATACTTTTATAATTGTTTGTTCTTACCGTTTTTGGTGTGTGTGCTATTATTTTAATCAATAAAGTTTTAATCTTGCAATAACCTGGAGTCCACCATTGACAAAACAAAATGGAATAGTATCGCAAAATTTAGACTCATACAGTGACCAGCTTTGAGATGTTCGCCCGATACATAAGGAGAAACATTTAACTGCGCCAATTATTGAGGGACACATCTCCTAAAATCGTGCATAAGATGTTCTCTGCCGTTATGTGAGCTCGCCTGAAACTGCTTATCAACAATGAGTGTGGCTGACACACCGGCAGATCCTGGCGAAGAGGCAAGGAGTCATCACCTATTGGTCGTATATGACAGCGCGCATATAGAGATAAGATATGTATTTACCGCGACGTCTAGTTCTGGTATTTCTGACAAACAAGTTGTCCAGGGTGATGATGGGGATTTGTCGCTGCTCCATCAAGTCCAATATCAAAAAAGTATTTAGACAAGGCGACGCACAGTGGTCTGAGAGCGGAGAGAAAGGTCTTCGGAGAAAGTCATATATAGCCTTTTTAGTTTTATGTCTAAGCACCCTTAGATAGCCCAGGCTTATGATTCCAAAGTATTTTTAATATATATATACTATGCACTTATTTACAAGCCCTCAAAGTTAACATAATATTTATTCAAGTCGCGAAAAACATTTTGAATAAAAGCTCACATGTTTTTTTTCCAAGCTTCTTAAAATAAATTCTGTATCTTTGTATATCATTTTCTTGGTAAAAAACAAAAAAATCTTCAAAGAAGCCTCCAATAAGTAGTCTGGAGGTAAAATAGGTACTAGAAAAAAAACGTTTTGATGAATACTTTTTGAGTTTGAAAATTACCTACGCCAAGCTATGCGTAGAGACATACATCAACGTGTGCTTTATAGTTTTAACTTACAGCACAGCCAAAATCAGCTGCGTTTTTTATCGGAGGTACGATAAAATTTGCTTTGCTGTATCAGATTTTAAAAAAACACGGTTTTGACTTTGGTCGTTTTATAAAAGTTATTATTTATTGGCTAATAATGCGGGGAAAGAATGTAACTAGGACTTGGTTCTTAGAAGAAATATACACCTTTCTTTTAAGCACAACTTTCCAGGGGGCTTGCTTCAACGTTAGTTGGTCGGTAGGAAAAAAAAATGTCAAGATTCTTTACCGGGAAACCTGGAATTGTGCTCTAGTCATGGTGTAATAATCATATCCATCTACAGATAACTTTGGCCGCAAGAGCCTTTTAAGTATAGAAATATGTTGACATAAACAGCCATTTAGTGTGCACATTTTGTATTAGAGCTCCAGAGGGATTATATTGATGCAAAATCGAATGGAATCAGTTTTGAAATATTCATCATCATCATCTTCTGACCCGCATGATCCACTACAGGGATCACGAGAGATCTCCAGGTCACTCGATCCTCCGCCATCGACTCTAACTCATCAGGCGTTATGCGCAAGCGCAACCTGGCGAGTTTTTGGACTTGGTCCAATCATCTCGTCCTGGGTGTGCCAAGCGGTCGCCTACCTGATGGAATCGCATTCAACGCGTCGGAAGTCGTGATGATGGGGACATTCGTGCCACGTAACCAAACCACAGAAGCATAGTCCTTTAGAAGAAGCACCTGCTCAATGTTCAGTTCCTCGCGTACTGCCGTGTTTCTCACCCTATTCCGGCGAGTAATTCCCACAACAGCACGAAGAAATCTCATCTCAGCAGCTTGCACTAGCGATCTTATTCTTTCGGTCATTACCCAAATTTCATGACCATAGGTGAGAGTTGGAACAAATACTGAATTGAAAACCGTTATCTTGGCTTCAACACCAAACTCGGCCTTTCTGACTACAGATCTTCCAAACTGTTGCAAAATTTAGCCAGCTTGGCCAATCCTACTGGAAAGTTAAGGCTTACTCCTCCCATCACTCGTGAAAAAGACCCCGAGATACTTGAACTTCTCCACCTGCTTCAATGAGACTAAATTAACATGCCGAGTGCATTGAACAGGCGTTCTGCAAACGACCATAACCTCTGATTTGTCCACGTTAACCTTCATCCCAGCATCTGCACATACGGCAACAAACCTATCGAGTGCGCGCTGGAGTTCCGTCTGGGAGGATGTGAGGATAACTAAGTTTCCCAAAGTGAAACATTTCTCGCCTCGGTAGCGCTGCAACATCCAGTCCTTGGACGCGTCCTTGGCAAAGTCCGACAATTTTCCTCGCCACCTCGTCTCCACAGTAAACAGTACTATCAACAATAGTACCGAAATCGAAGGAAGAATATCCCAGAAGATCGGTGGTTTCCTTGCGCTGAAGGAGCAATTACATAATAGAGCCGTCTTTCCGAAGAACATGCTTACTTTATAAAGGGTGGTTAAATTTTAAGGGCCGATGTTGAATGTGGAACCACACCTAAACGTCAAGTTTTTTTCTGCATTTCATTTGACATTTCTCAATTTCAGATTAACTCAATTTGAACCATGGAAAGATACACAATCGAGCAACGCGTTAAAGTTATTCAGGCTTATTTTGAAAATGGGCGTTCAAATCAAAATACATATCGTCAATTTTCGAAGAAAAACATCTTCAGTGATGAGGCACATTTTCACCTCAGTGGATTGCCGCATTTGGGCGAATGATAATCCAAGAGTGACTGTCGAAAAACCAATGCACCTACAAAGAGTGACTGTTTGGTGCGGTTTATGGGCTGGCGGCATCATCGGGCCGTATTTTTTGCAAAATGAGGCCGGTCAGGCAGTTACTGTGAATGGTGTTCGCTATCGTGAAATGATAACGAACTTTTTATGGCCCGAATTGGAAGATATGAATTTGGACGATATGTGGTTTCAACAGAACAGTACCACTTGCCACACAGCTAACGAAACAATGGCTCTTTTGCGCTACAAATTCAATGGCCGTGTTATCTCACGTGGTGGCGATGTCAATTGGCCGCCAAGATCATGTGATTTGACACCGTTGGATTTTTTTCTTTAAGGTTATTTGAGAGAAAAAAGGTACGTCGATAAGCCAGCAACAATTCAAGAGCTAAAGAATGAGATAATTCGGCACATTAACGGCATAGAACCTCAATTATGCTTCAGCGTCATCGGAAATTTGAACCATCGGATGGAGGTGTGCCGCCGAGGTCGCGGCGGCCTTTTGGCCGATATTTTGTTCCATACATAATTGAACCATACCAATATTATCATAATAAAAAGCTGATGAACAAGTCCTTGGTAGTCATTCACACTTTGCCTGAAAACTACAGCAGAAGAATACGCCTCTTCCTCTTGTATCATGGGATGGAGCAAAAACTTCTAAAGTACCCTGCAAGCCGTCGCAGAGAAACAGGTTCGTTGTATCATATTCGGAAGTTGCGAGCCATTTCAGTCACTGCATAAAATGCTGTCCCTAAAGTGTTTCGGTTTTTTATTCATTTAGTCACATGCGTGCTTTGAACTAAAAATAACATTTTAACCTCATCAGTCCCCACGAAAGCCGGCAGTAGTGCCCTTCGCCATACCCGTTGGCAGTTTTCACATAACTTTTGATCCCACTTACTCAAAAATGAAACTCTTGCGTTTCATGTGGTGCTTCGAGGTAATAAACATTAATCTGAGGGGGCTTGCCGGTGCACACGTGTCCATGTCCCTCGTACTCTTTTTTTTTTGTGTTCTGTTGTTGTCTTGCTGCTGCTGTTGCTGGTTTTGTTTTCAATGTCGTGCATGGGTTTTCATTAGCTGATTCCTCGGTGGCATGCCAAAGCTCGGCATGTGTATGCATAAGAGTATTTGTCACTTCGGGGTAAGTCACAGAGTATCCCTTGTACAAGGACAGAAAGTTTCCTGTGTCACTTTGCCAGCAGCAGGTGACTTTTGAAAGGGGATGCGCAGGCACAGCTAATGGCCCGGTAATAAAATCAAATAAAGCAACTTTCGGTTTTGAGCTACTCGTGCAAGGACGAGGAACTTTACAACGGAATGGATACCAAGTCAGGTTGGGGTACACAATGTTTTTGTGTGTAAATGGGTTCGAAAGACGAAACAATGGGTTGTGCGGTGGGTTTAGGATGCATGCTTGTGATATGAAATGCAGATGAACTCGGCTCTTTCCTCGTTCCCCCCGGAGTTGATGGGCAGCAAGTGGATAGATGGTTAGGTTTTATTTGACCGTGCAGCCCATGTGCCGAGGCAAGTCTTGTATCGTGATCTGTAGGATGATAGCATCTGGACAGCCGACAACTGACCATGATTTCGTGGTTAATTACCAACCTGAGACTGCACGTACACCATGAATCAAAGGTTGAATCGACTCTTTGGTGTTGCATCCTACGTCTCGTCGCTCTATATCAAGCTTGTTGCGAAGACCACCACGCATCATTCAGACATTGTTAGTATCTCTTCAACTTAACGAAGATGATCTACATAGAACTGTGGTAGGAAATCGCATTCCAAGTTCCATGCTGGGGGACAAGGTATTCGAGCCACTGTGGCCTTGGTGTGGCTAATCATTTCGTAAATGAAGTTGAATGAACTACAGTCCATTTTCCAACTGGCCGCCTTGGCTTCGCTGGCAGGACTTCAAGCGGTCGCTCCAATTTGCAATGACTCGGTTCAATGTGTGCGGCGTTATTCCGGCAATAGCGTCTCGAATATTGGCTTCGAGTTCGTTGGCTTGGTTTAGCGTAGACTAAGAACTTGATGTTATAAATTCTTCTAAGCCGCTGCATATAATCGCCTGAAAACCAGTGCGGATTCAAGCCCGCAAAGTCCACCATTGACCTGACAATTATGAAAAAGACTCGAGAGTACCACATCGATAATCACCATCTATTCAACGATTTGAAGGCCGCGTCTAGCTGTATTTACAGAGACGAGCTGTTTGATTGTCTAGTTGTATCATCCGTGCAAAACTAGTTGTGTCGTTCGATAAAGGATTTGGGCAATGCCATGCACTGTCATGTGACTTTTTTAACCAAATTCTCGAGAAGATCGTGCGTAACTCAGGCGACAACACTAGAAGCAAGATCATCCCCAAATCTGTGCAACTGCTCGCATATGCCGGTGACATTGGCATCATCGGAAGAACTCAACAGGCCAGTGAATGGCGTATTTACGAGCATCGAGAAGGCTTATGTAGGTCTTGCGATAAATAAGGTTAAGACGAAATGCAAATTGTCTACAAAAAAGGTTCATCAACACCGACCTCTTGGACAAAATGCCAAAATGGACAGATATAATTTCAATGTAGTAAAGGACTATGTCTACCTACGCTCCGCAGTAAACTCTGTAAATGACACTAGCTGCAGCACGGAGATAATGTTGGCCAGTCGCTGTGTCTTTTGACGAAAAAACCTTGATAGTTCCAGTCCGGCTGTATGGCGTAGAAGCGTGGACAACATCAAATGCTGACGAAGAGATTCTTGGTCGCCTAGAGAGGAAAATCATTCGAATTATACTCGGTGCCGTTCGCGTGAATGAGAATTTGGAGGAGAAGTGCGAACGAGCTGACCAACAACATTGACCTAGTCAAACGAATTCGAATGTCCCGACTCAGATGCCTAGGTCATGTAGAGCGAATGGACACCGAGGACAAAAAACCCTGAGCGACAACGTGGTAGAGGAAAACCTCGCATCCGATGACGTGTCCAGCTGGAAGGGGACACCGATCAGCTAGGTGTACGAAACTAGAAGCTCGCCTAGCTCAAGACCATGCTAGTTGGAAAGGAATGTTGACTGAGGCCCAGGTCCATCCCGAGCTGTAGAGCCAGTGTTAAAGAAAGATGAAACGAAGAAGAAACGACGAACAGCCCCTTAAAAATAGTCGAATGTGAATTGATGAACGCTTGCCGTGAGCCGTGAGATTTGTTTTTGCTAAAACCCAATCTCCGACCACTGTTTCCAGCGACCAATTAATAGCCTCACGGCATTACCTTTGGTCGTCCGGCTTCAATTTTTGCGTCGAATGTAGGCTCATATCCAACCAAAATAAGCCCGGCTTAGTCTCTACTGATACACAATTCAGTTGGTCGTAAGGTTTCTGCTAGTTGGAGGATGGACTGTATAAGGTCCTGGAGAAAGGTGAGCCTTAATGTTGTTATAGGGGGCCTAGTACTTCGCAATGGCTTACTTAGCAAATAACAAAGCTAATCGACTTGAAGAAGAGATTCTCTGTCCCGAACTTATTTGACATGTTTTGAATTCTTTGTATCAAACTGCCTTCTTCTTGACAAGGAACGTTTACAATTTTGACGTGAAATCTTTCAATTTTCTTCAACATGCTTCATTGACAGTCGAATTGTATCACCACCAAATCACACCAACTTCTATCATCCATATCTTTGTGCGGTCGAGAAAGGGGTTAAGGGTTAAGTCATCGGCGAAAGCTGGGCTCGTAAAGTTTCTTAATATGCATGTCCAAAGGACATTAAAACTTTTATGGATCAGAAGATGACTTGGATGTAAACCTACACCAATAGATCTGTTCCAGCACGAGGGGGCAGAACCCACTTACACATAAAATGAGTTTCAGTTGAGTCAAAATCAAAATGCCATATCTTGACTCATCGCCCGAAATTCTGTAAGTTACCCCAACCCACATAGTCGACGTCGTTGAGAATGAGTGCTACACAAGGCCAAACGTTAATGTGTCCCCGTGTAGAACTAAAAGCAAATCCATGCATGAACACATGACTATTCCCAATCAAATTGAAGCCTATGGAATAAAGTCGTGAACAGAAACAATTAAATCGGCACACAAGGACCACAAACTCGACTCCTATCGTCGTCGGTGTTAATGAAAAAGTTTCAAAAGCCACCTCCACCTCCACCTCCAATGCTCCAGACCCAACCAACATCTCTTGTTGACGCAAAATCTTTGGCAAAAGTTTTAATTTCACCACCGCCCAGGGCCAGTGCGGGGAGCAATGGGCTGTGGAAAGAGCATTTGTTTAACCTCAAGCCGAGTACGGTTGTGTCTTCATCGATTCTCTGCCAGATGAATGTGGGTGAAAAGTTTTCCATTCACCGGCAACTTGACAACTCGCATTCTTGAAATTTAAAAGGGTCCATTCGGCTGCAGTCGAAAATTGAAGTTTAAATTGGTTTAGCGAAAACTTGCCGGCAGAGAAGTGAGGGGGAATGAGAATGAAAACCAATGCGGGCCAGAAGACGACGGAGCATGGCAGGGCAGGACACCACCTTTGTCTTCCTAGAAGTGGTGTGTTTCTCTGTTGAAAGCTGCAAAGAGAAATAGTGCCCTTTTCCAGTGTTCTCCAACAGCGGCCTGCGCCTTGGGTGTGAGGATCTTCTCTTTTTTATGTGCCCGAATTTGCTTGTAAACCTTGTCATTTGTGTCGCACGAGTGAAGCATTTCAATTCGGTTTCCAGGCACATGAAACGAGGGTACACACAATCTGTTGCTGCACTACATTGCGGGAGGCAGGAAATTGAAATGGGACCAAACCCAAAGCCTCTTTGGACAAGCTCATGGAGTCTCATCAGTCATTTAACCCTGAATGAGTTGTAAACCGTCTTGTTAAGACGTCGAACGATACTGTTTCCTGTTGTCGTTCTATGGTGGATGGATGTGCTCTGTGCTCACCAGAAGGGAAGGAGCCTGAGTTTCGCATTTTGTTCTGAAAAAAATAAATGACTTTCTTTCAACGAGAAATAAATTAGATACGTCTTTAAATTCATTGATTATATTTTGTTTGCTTGTTCACCGCTTTGCCGACGGACTTTTGAACAACCTTTGTCACAATATAAAGGATGACCAGATAGCAACGATAGATTTTTCAATCTTTATGTTTCAGAAGCTGTCAAAGTTACCGATGACGTTCAGCTGTCAAAGTGCTCACTATGGTGTGCCATTTCATTATGCATTGTTTCACTCTTGGTGAACGTTCGAAAATTATTAAAAAATACCGAAATTGCGGCTCAGTTTTGCATTTTATTTTGTAAGCACGCAACGTGTCGTCATCATGGCAGTTTGCCGGAAATTCGTCGCATCGTGGCAAAGTTGAACCTCGTGTACTCACAATCCACAAGTGTTCGACCAAGCATTACACTGGCGTCTAAGGCACTTACGTGGGCCTTCTGAAATAATTAATGAGTTACATTTTCCCATCAGAGATGGCACCTTCTAAGCCGAAAAACAAACTCAAATGTAATTTCACGGACAGAAGCTTCAAAGGGCTTCTCCGCCTGCTAGAAACGGCGAGCAAAATAGTTCTCTTCGAAACTGATTTCCCAAAGACCAGACCCTGCTTGATTTCGATGTATCACAAGCGGATACAACTGCAGAGGTATGCTCCTCGATTCTAATGGTATTCATTGAATTCTTATCCACTTCCATCGAACACTTAGAAGATATGCCATTTAATGAAATTCATTCCGTAACACTGTGTGGCATCAGAAGAATAATGTATCTATTATTGGATTCCCCAGCCCTAGGAGATGGTATTTATGATAATGGCCCGGAATCTAATCTATGGCTTGGCTACAAATATGTATTATTAATGCACCGGAGTGGTGAAATCAATTTTGTGAAATTGGATTTTGATTTTCGTCTTTTTTTTCTCGGAGTCCAATGGTTACCCTGTGCGAGTTGTAATCTGGAAATTGCTTTAGTGGAAGCCACAGGGAACTGGGATAAGAACAATAGAGTTTGGGGGAATGCAATTAATTGTAGTGTAATTTTACAATTCAATTTCACAGCAATCAATATGAACAGCATTTTTGGATTTTTCTGTGGATTAGAAAATACTTTTCGAACCGTTCAATTGGTGTTGGTAGGTGTCTGTTCTGTCTTCGACAGTCTTTCTCATTCTCACAAATGGCTCCTCTCTGCCACTTCTAGTCCAACTCACTATTTTGCTAATGACACTGCTCTCAGCTTTTCGTATAAGTGCCAAGACTCACGAGTCACGACTCTGCCATCCGGCCGTAGAATTGGAACGTATGCTGATTTCTGATCTTGACGGAAAAAATAGAGTGGAATGTGATGCTTCTTAGTTAAGGTTCTTAGCACGCAGCACTCAACTACTCTATGATGCAAGGAAAGGGGCCAGAGCCGACCCTCACTACCTTTTGCCACTGCTGTAGTCTCTGCCAGTTGAGATACAGAACACAGCTTCCAAGACCTCCAGGATTTAACAAAAATCCCTCTAAGATCTACAGTTAGGTGTTTGACGAAGGTGTTGTGCCTAGTATGCCGGTAAATCGTCTGCAGTCTTTTCTGTCTAGAGTTAACAGTAATGCCACGGATTTCAGACATTGGGGAGCATGTGCTTGCTCTGTCTGCATCCTGGGGAATCATGGTACCTCCGCCGTGCTATCAATGGAAGCTCTAACTAAGTACGCAAGTAGTCCCATTGCACGTTCAGGTCCTGAGAGTGCCTCCTCTGATCCTTGTCTAGCAAGTTCATCGGCGTTGTCAGATCCTGTGACAGCGACAAGTTTCAGCGAATTTATACTACCGATCAAATTCAGAAAATACCTGTATTCCTGAACTAGAGTAGGGCCAGGCGTACTAGGGAGGGCCCCTATGCAGCCGAAGCAGATCGTTTTTTGACGCTTATTGAAAGTGAACACTTGATAATCTTCCATGGCGCTTATGTTGATGAAACCGAAAAACTTTCCATCCTTGCCATGTGTCAAAAATACTGCCAAATGTCTAGGTTTCCTCAATCGATGCAAGAATTAGTGCACCCCCTCTGATTTGGCATCAATTTACAAGGCCTACGTCCGCCCTCAGCTTGGATACAAACTCAAGGAGTCTAGAGTCCCCAAGACCACCCGCAACCTACGAGAGCGATTAAACTCACACGAAACACCAATATCACAGAATCAAAGATCGCTGGAACACCGGCGTACGGTGACTGCGTGGTCCTTGTTTTATCGCACAAGCTGCCAAGATGAGATTTCTTCATGATATTGCGAGAGCTAAAAGGTGATTTTTTAAAAGCTATAGGAAATATTCGCATCATCTTTGAAGAAGTACGGTTCAATGATGCCACCAGCCCATAAATCGCACCAAACTGTGACTTTTTCTGGATGCATTGGTAGCTCTTTCAATGCTTCTGGCTAATATTCACTCCAAAATCGACAATTCTGCATATTTACGTACCCATTGAGCCAAAAATGAGCCGCTTCAGTGGGTCGATTAAACTGACCATAAAATGGAAGAAGCGCGCGATGAACTTTCTTAACAGAGCACGCATTTTGATAATAAAATTCAATAATTTGCAAGCGTTGTTCGTTTGTAAGACGTTTGTAAGAAGATGTTTGACAGTGAAACAAAACACGAAGCGTGCGTCAGCTGTTTAAACAGTGTTGCCAAAAAGATAATAGCAAAAAAATCACCCTTTACTAGCCGTGATAGTGTGAGAAACAGGGCAGTGCGCAAGGAAGTCAATGTTGAGCAGCTGCTTCTCCCCATCATCACGACTTCCGAGGCGTGTCTTGCATTCGATTCCATCAGATAGTCTTCCGGTTGGCAGGCCCAGAACGAGGTGGTTAGACCAAGTCAAACTAGCCTGCGGTGCGCTTGGGCATAACTCTTGATGAGTTAGAGTCTATGGCAATAGTGTGCTTGCTTATCGGCATCGACGAGTGATTTGACGTATACCCAAAAGACGGCCAAATCATCGGTCTAAAATGGGAGTCAAATTGCTCACCGAACTCAGTTCTCAGTGATATCACAGCCTTGCTGGAGCCACATGTCGATCAGGTCCAGCTTGTGCATTTTGGTGAAAACAAAATTCCTAAATCATTGAACTCTAACTGGAGCCATTTATGGTAAAGTTGTTCTCAAGTTCATCACTACGGGCCAATGACTTCGCTGTAAACTAAGCAGTGCATTTTTCCAGTCACATTGGCAGTTGTGAGAATGAGATTGTTTAACATATTCTAGTATATCCATTCAACCAGAAATTATTTTCATAGTATTTATTTGATTATTTGATTACATTTGTTTGATTATTTATAACACTGGAAACACAGAACAAATATCACCCATTACTAATGAAAATGAATGAAAAAGCGCATTTCGTTCCCCTACAAAAATTAACTAAACTAGGCAAAACACTCCCTCGCAAGTAATCGGATTTATTATTGCATTTATTCGTAAAATATATTCCTTTCGGATAACATTCATATTCAGTGACTATCCTGAAAACTTTTTCTCTTATAAAATTTGACAGAATCGCTGCAGTTCATACAATTTTAACATCCTTTGACCCAAACGAAGGACCGTGCATGCATAAAGTTAATATACATATGGATGTACGAACTGCTGCATGTGCATGTGCAGAACTCAGCACAAAAACCGAGCATAAAGTGCACAGGATGTGGACAAAGGCAGTCTTATTCAAATGCTTAAATATTTCAGCTAAAAGAGAGATATTTAAAATGCATATCTAGTTCATGTTTTAATCATTCTTCGCCACAAGTGGTGATAACTGAAAATCGTGGGACAAGTTTCGTCTGTATCTTGACTTCCAGTTTGCCTAACATGTGATTAACATTGGCGCTCTCTTACCGCATCGGACATTCTAACATCGGCGGGTACCATACCGGCATTCAAGAAAACGAAAAAGCAAACAGTCTTGCGAAGGAGGGATTGAACTGGTGGAATAGTAAGCAATCCATTATAAATACGCGGCTTTACGTTCCATGAGGATGGATACTAAAAGATGAAGATCCAGAAGTCGATGGCATTTGACTTCTATTCACACAAGAAGACAGTACATTGATGCCCCTTTCGAGCATAGTCTACGAAATATACAGACAGCCAAACGGAAACTCCGAAGTTATAAAGTGTCCGATTTTTGGTGACGCTACCCTTAACAACATGACATCTCTTACACGCTTTCTACGATACCTTGTCATGCATTGTGTGAGTCGCTGTGCATAATTAGGTTGAAAGGAGATCGAGGGGATTAGCTGAATTCAGGAATAGATGTAATAATGTAAGCGATAATTTCCGCTGCCTAGCTTCAATAGTAAGAGTAGAGTAAAGAGGGTAACATGAGCAGTATCTATGGACGTGTCTTAAGTTTAACCGCACTTCCATTAACATGCTGTCGTTTGTAGTATGGCCATGGCGTTGTGTATTTGTGCGTCAACTCCTACACACCTGATCCATGGTGTCTGGGTGCGATTCCCAATACGAAAATAATTTTCAAAAAATGCCAATGCTCCCACATCTCTCGATTCACTGACAATACTCAAAGAGTGTAACTGTATAGACAAAGCTTCTCAAACTTGGCCTTGTCATTCGTGTTAGCACGCAGGCCGACAAATTAGCAAGAAAGTGAAGGGATTTGCCATTGGCACTGAATCAGGAGACACCCCACCCTCCACTGGAAGCAATAAAATCGCTACTAGTGACGAACGCCATCACATGTGGGCCAACTTAGATACATGCAGACCAACAAAATCAATGTGTCCTGCATTAATTCAAAAAAGGACTAATGCTCTACTGGAATTAAATAGAAAACACATTAGTAAAATTGTAGGCGCAGTAATGGGGCACTGCCTCATAGGCAACCAGGCCAGACTACTCAAAACGCCCTACAGTGACTTCTGTAGAGGCTGCAGGGATGAGGAGAAGGAAGAAACAATGCTACGCTACCTCGGAACATGCCCTGCCCTTGAAGAAACAAGAAGGAAACTGGTAGACAAATACTGACTCGAACTCTCCCTAAGTCCAAATTCCCTCTAACTCTAATTCTTTTGTTAGGCATATTTTGGAAATTACCTCAATTTTCCATACAAAAAACCTCCTCTAAGTGGAACTCCCTCTAAATCTATAATTTTGATATCCCATGAGAATTGCACTTAGGAAGAGTCCACTGCATTTATTCAACTGCTTCGAAGATTTAGCTAACAGAACCATAAAATATATCATACAATATCCAAAAGCCACGGAATGGCTATAAAATGGTCAAAAGAAGACCACCAAATCCAGAATAGGATACGCAATGGGTTCGGACAACCAGGTTGGAACAAAGCCAAGAAGTGACAGCACAATGGACCAAACTGGAGCTTGCTTTTAAGTCTTTAGCAAGCAGTCAATATACTTACCTGCCTACCTAGCATGCAGGATCAATTACATAAATCCGACAGATTCTAGTAGGAAAAGAAAAGAAGCTTCTGTTGTTGCTACAGTGATCGCCACTGGGATTTTGATTAAGTTTCCCTACATTAAAAAAGTAGCCTCATTCCGTGTCGTATCCGATTGTCGTCAGAAATGGTCAGTGGCAGAGAGATTCTGAGATGATCTCAACCTGTTCTTCTTTCATGCTACTTTTAGCATGTTATCCCAGCACTCTGCATTCAGTTATGACTTCCACCACGATGCGTATATTCATTTTGTGTAGGGATGGTAGCCCTTTCAAACGTTTAAATTTGATTTCTGACCAAATCAAGCCTTCGAACCATCTTCTTCTTTTTTTGCATTGTTTCAAGAATTCATAGGACAGCGACTCATAGTCCTATGAATTCTTCTTTCATGGAGAGGGACAGAGTAGTGGCACGTCGGTCGTTGGGCTCATTCGCTTCGCTGTTAATTGTAGAGACAGGCCAGGTACCGAACACTGGGTTTATCGAACAAAACAGCCATCTCTTCGAGAGATAACAGCCATGTGATTAGCAATTAGAGTTTACAGTAATGTGATCCAAAACATAGCTTACGATTTCGGTCAGGAAAGTTCTTTAGGTTATTTATTTAGAAGGCTAGAGTTGCTAGCAATCGAGTAGTTGGATTAACTCGCCAGGAGTGGTACAACCTCCTCCCTATCAATAGAAGGGTACCACCTTCCATGCCGATCTCTACAGCCTACCATCTTTTAAAGATTCCTACAATAAAAACCACAAATAACAATTGGCTAGAAGGCACCACCTGCCTAAAAAAAAATAAATCTGGCCATCACTTAACCTAAAACGGTCACTCAGTCTACTTAGACTCAGCAAACACACATTAAGAACTCTCATAGGAGTTATAACCGGGCACTCTGGAATTGGCACTCATGTTCGCAGGATGGGTGCCCCATATAATGATTTTTGCAGAAGCTGCATGGATGAAGAGGAGGTAGAAAACACTCATCACCAACTCTGCTCGGGCAGTGCTCTGGCTAGTCGTAGGTTCCTACACCTAGGGGCCTACTATTTCGACAACCTCAATGAGCTAAACAGCGCCAGCATAGGCCAGCTAAATCGCTTCACTGCAAGCACCAACTGGTGCCGATGTTAAGAGAAGTCAATCCGCGGGGTATCACAATGGGCCTACTATGGCCTAAATGTGACTGCCCTTAGCAGTCAGCCACTACAACCTAACCTAACCTAGCCTATTATTAATTTGATTGCGTTCTCTTCCTTTATTTTTCTCATTGGCTTCTATGATTATTATTGCTTCTATTCACTCCCCTCCTCATTGGCATCCCAGAAGCACTGACATCGCTTCATCAAGCGCAAGCAAGAGTTAAGTCCTGAAATGAGACTGACGTGTCACATACTCGTACGGTGAAAGTCAAACATTTGTATACAATCGGTACCACCTAGAACAGAAGCAGGTTGTTTGATTATTAATTCTCATCGTTCGCAGATTGCCACATACAGAAATAAAGCTCAGAACTCCCCCCTTTCGCGATTCATTATAAAATAGTTGAAAACGTAAAATATCTCTCCGTCTTCCACATATTTGGACTGCATAGCGAATACAGCTTCAAAATTGTTAAATTTTTCCATGATACATTGACAACTGTCTTGGACTTTTTTTTCATGCCAAGGTTATTTGTAAGGTGCGCTTGCAGGTAATTGTATCCCCTTTCAACACCGTGGGACTACAGGCGCCCTAAGGACAACTCCCTCTGATGCTATGACAGCCAGCTCCATCTTTTGCACATAGTGGAGGTCGTGCATAACATAATTACATACATGTAGCGCAGTTAGACTCAAAGAATCAAAGCTACCTCAAGGACCTCAAAACCATATGGACACAGTTGTATCCTGGACGAAATCTGACAGACTATACACCACCTTATTGTGACTTAAAAAAACGCGTTGAATTAGTTCTACCGACAAGAGACGACTGGGATAGTGGGCGCATTAACTTCATCTCGGATGTGAGTATACAGACGGTTCAAAGATAAATTGCGGAGTCTGGGCAGTTAGAGCTGAATCTGGCTTAAGACTGGTCAGTATCTTTCAGGCAGAAATCTTCGTTTTATCAGATTGATACAAATAATAGCTATCCTCGTTGATAACCAAGCAGCCATTAAAGCTATTGTATCAACCACCATATCCTCTAAAATAGTTCATGATTGCCGCGAAGAGCTTGTTAGTTTAGGAGATAGATACAAGGTAACCATTCTTAAGGTTTCCGTCACAGAAATACACCCGGTTATGAAAGAGCTGACGAACTAGCCAAACAAGGTTCCGCACTCGACAGTTCGTCTGCAATGGAGGTGCATATACGAATGCAACTAGTCAACAGCCAGAATCAATTCATACTTCTGGAAAAATGCTGGTCTAAGGTGGTCTCATCTTACCACCAGCGCAAATTCCAGGAAAACTTTGCCGGTGTATAATAATACACCGACTGAGGAAGTCGAACCCGCACTGACATCGCAAGAATAATAGCTGTTATCACGGGACACTGACCGATAGGAGACCACGCAGCATTCCACACAACACAAATCGTAGCAGCTGTAACGACATTTCAGAAAACTCATTTACTGTGCAGTTGTCCAACACTGGCTGGAATCAGACAGCGAATACTAGACAACCCCTTTTTCCGAATCAATCGATGAAATATCCAACAACACCACGATTATTGTAAGAAAGCATAAATAATAACTTATGTAACTATAAACGAATAGAGATGTGGTACCAAAACTGCACTTAGTACTAATTAGAACCGCCACTACACACAGTTTTTTCTTCTACTGTAGTGTAAATAACTTATTTTTGTTAAATTATTTTATTTCCTTGTATAAACTACTTTTTTCTAATCTCACCGATGCGCATCTTCGTTTATGTACTAGGCGGTACTGATTGTATACAAATTTTAGACTCTCACTGTATATATAAACCGCCCTACTTCTCCTAAGTAGAAATTGTGTCTGTATTATGTACCAATACATTTCTCAACTCGATAACGATTGTATCATTACTCAAGTCGTATGGCTTTTGTCTTTGTTCCGAGACAATTAATCTACTGGCACGTTTAGACGCCTATTGTCCCTTTACTTACCGATAAATTACTCTTCTTTGTACATAAAGTAGACGTCACGCGGGGGTCTTCATTTTGTGGAACCTCTCCAAGGGGATTGGATACAATTCAATCATTTTGATGCTCAAAGTGGTATGCGATAGAAGTCGAATAGCGTGGTATTTGCATGACAATCACCATCAACCCGTACGTAATTTTTCCATTTAACCATTAAAATTCGCCCAGCTTAAGGATTTCTTGTCTTAAAGAAGGCCCTACACTACGTCCACTATTAATGTGGGATCCCAAATATAATTTAATCATTTTGTTAAGAAAAAAACAATATTTTCATGTTTATATACGTCATTACGGAGTTCATCAGTTCAGAGAAAGCGGTTACTTCCGGCTAACCGCGATGAGCAAATGAAATAGTAACGAGCCTTTAAATTAATAACAACCATCCACAGAGCATCCCAAAACATAACCACTGCCGCGGCGCAAGCAATTTTTCACCAAAAATAGCTTGACGTCCGCAAGGATAACGTGCAGGATGAATTCCACGAAACGGACTCAGGTAAAATTGAACAAAAAAAAAATAACACAAGAAAAGCCCCGGTGGTCACAGCATCTAAACGGAAGCATTGCATCCTACTTCTCGCCGTTCACGCGAATCACAGTGGATGCTTTACTTATTCCCCCATCCAGTGGATGGATTTTTATATTCATTCCTAATTACACGAATGTGGTGGGGTAGAGAATTATGCAAAAACAAAGCAAGAAAAAAAAAAAGAAACAAAGTGGAAACATTTGTTTGAAAACCGCCCGTTCGTTGAGAGGGTCGAAATATTTCAACATCCGCGAGGGACTTCTCCTCTTGGAAGTTGTAAGCCCCGCGGAAGGAGCTTTATGGCTGTTCCTGTTTATGGCAACGAATTGTAATTTAATTGGATAAACAAACGATTTGAAATTTAAATCTGGGCATTTTCGAAAATACCAAGTGGGACTTTGGTAAATTGTTTGTTAAAATATGTGCGGGGAGGAGTCAGCAGTGGTGGGGGACAGTGGGGAAGGACAAGCGTATTCCACAAAGCTGATTAGCCACTTGTGAGGACAATTATACACAAATGGCGAGAGTGTGTCTTACAGCAGAGAATCTAAGAATTACACGAATTTCCATTATCTCACCGCACTTATAATTTCCTTCGGCCTCCGATCCCTTTGTGGGATCTACATTCCATGTCTGGACATTTTTCCTCCATTTTGCAAAGAATCTATACTGGAATACGAACGAACTAAACTACGTAGTGCCTCAGTAGAAGAGCACGAAGTCCCGCCCTTTTTCGATTTGTCTGCTCAAAGCAGAGTATTGGTGACGGATGCGAAACTCTTCACCTCCACCTTCTGCCAAATCAATGCTATGCCTCATCTTCAATCAATATTATTCGGATATTTGTTCATAAATAGGAGAATGTATATTTACCCACCCATTTGATCCCAAAGATCGAGTGGATTCAAAGGAAGCTGGTCTGGTTCAAGGTACAAGTAAAGGGTGACCAGATGAGAAATTCAAATAAAACAGCAACGGTATTTTTAAATTCATTGTTTAAAAATAGTTCTGGTTTTATTTTAAAGCAACATTCACGCCATTATGTACAGAATAGCACATCATTCAAATGGCCACCTTGGCGTAGCTGGCAGTGCATCAAGCGGTCCCTCCAATTTTTGATGACTCAGTCCGATATGAGAGGCGTTAATCTGGCAATAACGTCTCTATTTCCGGTTAACATTCCCAGAGCCCAATTATTGTTGTCTATGATACATCTTCGATTCCCCTCTCAACACAATCTTGTACCGACTTGGGCTTAAATCCAACCGCAAAATAAGCCGGCGATGCTCAATTCAACTGGTCGGCTCCGAATCGACATTACTTCTTCGTTACGACATTACTTTGAAACCGGCTACTTAGGCTGGTAAGTTTTCTTTAATTCTCACCAATCTCTGAGTGGTTGGGGCTTAAGGTTCTAAAGCGAGTAATAAACTCAAACTTTTCCACTATGCTACGAACTTCCTGCACACTGAAGCCATGATGACGACCGTCTTCACAACTGAGCCCATATTTCGATATTTCTTAATATTTTCCCAGCTCCACAGCTGAAGTCAAGATTTAAACGAAACTTGTCCCACGGCTTACAGTTATCACCACCTGTGTAGAATAATGATTAAAACACGAACTAGATATGCATTTTAAATATCTCTCTTTCTGTTTCAATATTTAAGTATTTGAATAAGACTGCCTTTGTTCACATCCTGTGCACTTTATGCTCGGTTTTTGTGCTGAATTCTGCACATGCACATGCAGCAGTTCGTACATCCATATGCATATTAACTTTATGCGTGCACGGTCCTTCGTTTGGGTCAAAGGATGTTAAAATTGTATGAACTGCAGCGATTCTGTCAAATTTTATGTGAGAAAAATTTTTCACGATAATCACTGAATATAAATTTTGTTGGAAAAGAATTTTTTTTACGAATAAATGCAATAATAAATATTTGCGAGCGAGTGTTTGGACAAGTATAAGTGACCCTTTTAGGCGATGTAATGGCATCATCTCACACCGTTGATATTTTATTTAAATTAATTTTCTGGTGTCCTTGTAGGTGCTTAGAGTTGTAGTAGACGAGGCTCCAGACCGATTCTGACTTCATCACTCTCTAGTCCCCTGTTGCGGCAGACGAGTTCGAACAATAAACTAAACATTGTTTATCGCAGCATCTGTGCAAGCATGCTTACATCAAATGATTGTTGTCAGTCATTGTCGAGTCACTTATGGAAGAGGCTTTTCTCGGAGCACCACTCAAGGAACCTATGAATAAACAAAACCACTTCCCTAAATCCCAAAATCTTCTCTATGCATGGCTTATGCCCACAATTATGCTAATATTTCTGTAACATTGTCGTCCTATTGGCCACTGAATGGCAATTCCGATGTCGTCCAATTCTTGAAGAAGTTTCCCAATACGCATTTCATTTAATGGTTATCGTTCCAATACACTTCGCCAGTGAATTAGCTGAATCGATGCCACCGGCCAGGCCAAGTCGCCTGTTCGCTTCGCTCATCGCTTTCATCGTTTGCCGGTACAGGACATCGGCCGGCTATTCCCTAAACAGTTTTATTCATCTGATATGTATCGCATTTGGAAGAGGCATTGTTATGCTCTGATATCTTATTTATACCCTGTTATCTCATTTTATGGATTTCATTAGAGAGAAGCATCCACATCGGTGAGTTCAAGGGAAATGCCTCGGGAGGCGATGGAACCAATCAAAATCCCTGAGTGTGTACATGGCTTCAGTGAATAGAATCATATCGTTGGTATCTTCTATTGATTTTTATTTTTACTCACTGGTGCGTCGATTCGGATTCAATGATCCAATCGATATCTTCTGCAGACCTTGAAGTCGGTTACGCTTAACGTAGACAGAATTGCATTAGTACCACGAGTCCATTAGTTGTGTGAACACGAATGCGAATAAAACAGATTAATCGACTTCTTGAAGAGGCGGTACAAACTCTTGAATGCCATAGAATTATTCGTGTATAATGTACCATTTTTATAGACGTTCATATCTACCGAGGAAAACCACATGAATATCAGACCTGCAGAAAGAGCAGCGGAGCTGCATTCAAGTTACGAGTCTTTGGAATATCCAAACCGCCGCATAGCTTTCGAATGTATGAATACACTGCAGTACGACACCCTTTCCACTCGATCCATGGACGTTCTCTGTTTACAGCATGATTGCCTATCATCTTAACATCGTGTGGTCGTGCAACAAAACGAAACAACTGATCACAGCCAGAAACTTGCCAGGTACAACTGAGTTCTCCATTCATTGACACCACCTCCCGCACAAGATTTGTGCTTTGAACTCCTTACGCTTTTAGGCAACGACCTTCAAATAAGCCCAATATGTCTCGCCAGGCAGCACCGTGGAATTCCCGGGACTTAAATCATTCAAAATGATGACGCCTCTCAATAATCTTTTTCGGATGCTTCCCTCCCACCAGAAAGAAGAAAAAACACAAAAAACTAACTCCAGACATCAAACATCTCCTGCAGCAAAGCAACCACAAAGGCCAATCCATAACTAATGCCAGACACCAGAACCGAAGGGTTAATGATAAGAGCTTTACATGTTCCGGCCCATTTCGTTGGCGTCACCCAGACAAGAAAAGGATATCCAGCGCCGAGCACTTTCGTTTGACACCGAACATCTTTCGGTTCACACGAGTAGGCGGTTGGCTTATCCTTGAATGCGACAGAGCGGCATCTGGTTAGCCTGTGACGGCGCGGCGTTTTAAACATCACCCATTGATTTATTATGCCCGTGTCGCTTTAAGGTTATGTTCACGTAATCTTTCATCCACCCACAAGGGACACATAAGTCGATTCGACACAGCTACAGTTGGGAGCTGAGCTGTTTCCCCTCACACTGTGTACGCATCCTGAAATTGCCAAGCACAAAATAACCTCGTTTTGATTTCGACATCGGTAGAAGACATTCGCTCTCTGTCTCAGGAAATTCTCAGAGTTTACATCGGGAAATGGGAAAAAAACCGTTTAACAAGCAAAACAAAACAGTGCGGCAGAGAATGAAAAACAACCGAGCGGAAACATCAGATATCATATCCTTCACTGCTCCCGGCATCTCCCCTTAAACATGTACGAATTCGACTACGTGCCTACCCAGTTTTTGTTTAAGCAACGAACGGGGAACAAGAAGGCGCATCCTTCGGTGCCGGATTCAATTTCCATTTCTATTTTCAACACATCGGTCGTGCGATGCCATTATTTCGACCAGTAGACGATGACGGATGACGGCCGATGGATGGATTTCTTAAAACTTTAGCCTGGCCTAGGGAAGCTATTAAACTTTTTCAAATCGAATAAACTTTCCTTACAGCGAGCACTGGCATCGGCTATGTGGGTTACAAGGTGAGTTGTGCCTGTAGATGCTCGTGCACCAGATGACAACGAGAAAGTGTCCTCAAAAGCAATGAGTGCCATTGTGCTGGATATCGACAGAGTTGTGTGTGTGGGTGTGTGTACCTGTCATCCTCCGGTTGCCGGTGATACTTTGACGTGCGTTTTGCTCCTTCTGTAAACTTCCTCGGAGTCTGTTTCATGAATGCTAATGAAGCGAAGAAGCGAAACAAAGGCTCGACGTCGTGAACACTTTCTGTGTCCCCATGTCCTGGCGATGACATGTGACTGCTGCTGATGGTGCAGTATTTTAAATTCAAAGCACAGAGTTTTATTTAATTCGCAAGAGATTCTGGTTGTCATCCTGAGATCAGAACGAATCAAGGATGTGTGTAAAATTTAATGGAAAGTGTAAGGCCGAAACGTAGAATTGATTTTCTCTTAAAACCGATTTCAGTTGGGAGCTCCTGGGAATATGATCAAAGACTTGTTCGAAGGTTTTTCCGAATACATTGAAATAAATACTTCTCTTTACACTCACTCAACACTTTCAGATGAACGCGCCTTGCAAGGAAACGCCATAAGTGGCATTTACAGAAATGACCGGACATAGAGGCACGCGACTTATCAAACACCGGGAATACTTGCATTTTTCTTGTTCTTAAATGCGTGACGTCTGCGCTTAAATAAGATAAAATGTGTAAAGGTGAATTTGATCTCGTCAGTTACCGCATGTGGAATTCCGTGGCAAAACTCCTGCCGCGCCAATTGAACGTGTCAAATGGTACAATTTAAAAGCAAATCTCCCCCGACAGGGTACGAGTGAGTTTTTCGTCCACATTCCAAAAGAACAAGGTTGTTGCTTCTTACTGGTGCTTACTGGCATAATTCGGCTAATGTCATCATTAATTTCCTAACAGCTAACAAAATGGTTTTCTTATCAAGAATGAGAGATTCGAAGAGGATGCTTGTACGGTGTCTGGACAGTGCAGCAAACAATGAAGTTTGCTCACCAGGGACCGTCAACAAGTAAAGGATTTTCCAATAAAGACTTGACAACATTTCTTTTTAAATAAAACGCAAACCATTTGAGATATTTCAAAAACTTTATTATCGCCTTGAAGTACAATCAAAACATTTATGAATGGAACTCGACTTCGTTCATATGGGCACCGCGGGTACGCTTGCAGCGGTCGACTGCCAATCGAAAAAATATGGCCCAATAACGCCGCCGACACACAAACCGCAACAAATGGTGATTCATGAAGCACATTTTTCATTTCATTTATTGTTTAGTATCACTGTACATTAAGAGTGCTATACTCTTTTGATAGTACAGGTATTAAATATAACATTATATAAGTAACGTGATAGTGATAGTGACATGCATTTCAATTTATATATTAGAATATTTAAGTCTTAAATACGAAGGTAATTCTGTAATATTAAAATTAAATTTACATGCAACCAATTTTAAACTAAATTTTGGAAATTATGTCAGTTCATGTTGGATAGATAAGTAAAACAGGCTGAACAAAATTGTCTGTACTGTATTGAGTGCTTTGGCAAGTCTTAGTTTGACATTGGTGGGGAGTATGAATTTGCTAATAGAATAACCTCTAAGGGACGCATATACTTTTGACACTACACTGTCTACATGGTCAGTCCATGTTAGTTCACTGTTGCACATTATACCAAAATTCTTGACACAGGTTACATATTCAACGGCAATAGAGTTTAATTCTATGGGGAGAAAGTTTGAGAGGGAGGGGTGGTGTTTTGAAAATGGAATGACTTTGGTTTTGTTAGGATTGAGCGTGAGGTCTTTTTCTTCAGCCCACTTCGCAATTGATCCTCGTTTAATTTAGCAACTGAATCTTCAACCATACCAAGAGGAAAACTTAGGTAGATTTGAACATCATCTGCATATATATGAAATTTTCAATACGATAACACTTTGGGAAGATCATTAATGAACATTGAGAATAATAACGGACCGAGAATAGAACCTTGTGGTACTCCATTGTGAACATCAGGAAAAGACGATAGATTAGAGTTATATAAAACAGCTTGAACACGGTTAGTAAGGTACGAGAAGATTAACTTATTAGTGGGATTACAGAAGTTAAATTGGGTGGACAGTTTGTGACAAAGTATTGACGGATTAACACTGTCGAATGCTTTCGAAAAGTCAAGTAAAGTTAGTAAGGTTGTTTTATCTTCATCAATAGCTTATCGTATGTCGTCAGTTACTTTTAGTAGGGCTGTAACACAGCTATGTCCTTTACGGAATCCTGACAGCATTGGATGTAAAAGGTTGTGTCCCTCAATGTAATGTTTAATCTCTCGACTGACGATAGATTCGAATACTTTTGACAAAAACGGAAGAATAGCAATTGACCGATATTCAGGCGGGTTTGCTTTTTTGAGAACTGGAATAATCTCGGCTTTTTTCCAAAGTACAGGATATGACGAGGTCATGATTATGGAATCGAAAATGTGGGTGATGTGAGGAAATATAATAGGAAGAAACACTTTTACAAAGTCGGGGTGGACATTATCCAGTCCAACAGACTTGATTTTTATGGAGAATATTGCACAACCGACTGAGTATGTATCTACTCTTCCTACTTCAAACCCATCTTCTCGAGTGTTGTTTCTTAAAGGCTAGGGAACTTTGAGTGGGGTAACAGAGGACACAGAGGTGAATTGAATATTTAAATCTTCAGGGTCTATGCCATCATCGTTAGGTTGTTTTTTGATTTCGGTTAGTCCAATATCTCGCACCTGCTGCCAGAGAAACCTCGATGATCGGTCGTTGTTAAACTTTGCTGTGTAGTAATTACATTTAGCAGAACGTACCAGCAGAGTAACGTGGTTTCTCCAGGCTTTATATTCGTTATGCTTATCCGCGCACCGAAATCGTCTCCATCGTCGGGAAAGGAAAGTCTCTCTTTCTGATCGCGAGGAGAATTCTGTGATTTAACCGCGGAGTGGACCACATGTCGATTTTCACCCGACCAATAACGCATATTTTGCTTATTGACGAACCCATTGAGCCAAAAATGAGAAAATTGGAGTAACTTAAAGCTGCGATCACCGACTCCGAATTTCGGAAGAAAATTTTTATAATTTGTAGACAGAGTTGAGTTGACTGAATAAATTGACAATGACAGTTTGATGATGAGTGAAAGAGTGCGTTCACAAATTAAATTCAAAGTTGTCCCTATTGGAAAACCCTTTAGAAAACATTATTTGTCAAAGGATGACAACGACGAAAACTCTGCAGGTGTTGGAAAAGGTGATGTTGTCCTCTCCGAGAACCTAGGAGAACCGAAGATGCCAACAGCAGGTTATGCATCGCATTGCGAAATCATTGCAGGAGATGTGCGGGAAGAAAATGGTCAGAGGGATAATTTAAATTCAAAACCTTGGAAGGTGTGCTTTGCGCAACAATCCACTTCGATTTGAACTTTCCACGTATCCAACGCTTCACCCTTCTAGTTAGTGGGAAATCATACGAAATCGGCCGCAAAATTACGTTGGAATTGAAGTCTTTCAGGGTCAACAGCCATGGATATGGGAAGGGAATACCACAAAAAAGAAAAACAAATAAATTTTGTTAAACATTTTTTTTGTCCTGCAGCCTTCTCAACCGCTAAAAAAAGGTTCTGAGTTCGTTGTATGCTTTCCCTTCCACCATTTTGTGTGAAGTTCATTCATAATAAAGCCGAATGTATGATGATGGCATATGTCAATGCATGATGTCAGAGGCTGTCAAGACTGTCTAAGATGTGTTACTTCAAATGGCTCTCCACTATTTACCACGTTCTCATTTAACCGGCGACCATATCCTCTTTAGACCGATTGCATAATACATGAGTTTAGCACTTGTCCCGTCCCAGTGTGGATTCATATCTAAGCACACGAAAATGGTGTAAAACACATGCTTTATTAAAATGAGCGAACAACATATGAACGTTTTATGTTTATGATGAACGTGCAGTTTTCACTGTTCATATTCTTCCACCCAACATCCCGTAGCAGTCAATGTCAAACATATCATTTCATTTTCAGTTTAACAAGTCCGCGACGAACGAGTCTGATATCCTGCAGATATTATACTCATATTCAAAAATCGTGCAATAAAACCATTCCTGTTGTTGTTAGACACTTCAATTTGGAATTCGAATACATATATCAAATTTGTTAATTGGCACTTAAATAATGTGCGGGCGAAAAAAGTGGAATAAAAACCATTTGGGAAAAGTTTGTTCTTCTTTCTTCTTGTGGTGGCGATAAAGATCGGGGTGGTACTCAGCCAACAAGCCTCTCCAGCTGACATGGTCATTAGCCAGCTGGTTCTCATAACACACGCCAAGCTGGCTCGAAGTGTGCGCTTAACATGGACTAGCCACATTAGTAGTCCTTGAATCCGTAGACGGCTATAAACATGTTAAAGAAGTCTCTTAACAGCGCGTCGCATTGTATAAGTAACAGTGAGTTCATTATAGACCCTGATGGAGCAAGGAGAATTCTCCACCATCACGGCGGACAAGACCGAAGAGTCTTCGACTCCGAACCTGTAGGACAACGCAATAGAGGACGCCCACGAAACCGATGGAGCCAACAAGTGGAAAAGAACCTCAACCAAATTGGTGCGCGAAATTGGAGACAGCTGGCTAAGGATCGTGCCAGCTGGAGAAGCTTGTTGACTGAGACCCAGGTCCACCCCGGACTGTAGTGCCACTAGAAGAAGAAGAAGAAGTCGATTTGAACTCCTTGCCTCCTTTCCAAGATCTGCCGTAGTGTGGAGAACTGGTCATTAGTGAACTTCAACATCCTAAAACCACAGAATTACTCGCTAATGGCTACAGGCTCTCAAACAACACAGCAGCAGAGGTCTCATAGGCGATGTTACGACGATGGGCTTGATATTGCTTTTTTGTCCTCGTTTAGGTAGGAGGGACGGATGTCTTCTTCTTGAACCTGAACCTGAGCCTAAAAAAACGAGCCTTTCCAACCACCATTATCATTGCAAACCATCTCCAGTTACGTGCAACAAACCTAGTTAGTTCTGCTCTTCTCCATTTGTTTGCGTCACTTTATCCTATATTTATTCTGCTTCATAGAGCAGACCTGGGATACATAATGTTTATGTTAAATCAACCTGATCCTTCGAAAGAAGGCTTTATTTCACTTTTTTGTGCACATAGAAATTTTGAGCACATAGAAATTTTGAGCACATAGAAACAGAGGTTGACAGGGCTAATCCTACACGAGGTCGAGCCGAGGTAGACGAAGTTGCTGTCTGCCTCGAAGTTATAGCTGCCCTTTGTGACCCACTGTTCAAGTAATCAATACGCATAAAGACACAGGCTGCTTCCATCTGAATGCCAATTAAAAACATCTTTGACGGCTCGCTGCTTGCATGTCATCCGCATACGATAAAGGACGTCTGGAAGATCATGGGTCTAGTTTTGGTCCGTGAGTCTTGCACGATATTTTCAAGAAAGATTGTAAAGTCTAGAAACTTTGTTGACGATACTGAAAGCCTTGGCGACTTCGTCGTCGACCTTGATGTATCATCGAGAGTTCCTTGTCATCAGCCATTAGCCTAGTGCAGGTTTCAAACGGCTCGTAAATCATTGAGCCGAACTGCACGGTGCATCGCGTGTGTGTTAGCGTGCTGCGACGCAGCCGGATCAGTTTTCGCGGAATCCCGAATTCGGCCATCGCATCGAAAAGCTCCTTGCGATGAATGCTGTCGTATGTGACTTTGAAATCGATGAAAAGGTGGTGCATATCGACATGAACCAAATCTTACTTCAATTCACTTAGTCTACACCTCACCACGACACTTCCCAGAAAACCACTTCGAAACCCTGATTCCGTGATGGAACGTGATATCCGCCCGCGATATCCGCATTTTCACTGATAGCCAAGCAGCAATTAAATCCCTGGCATCGTTCTCTATAAACTCTAAATTAGTAGTCGACTGCCGCTCATCTCTTAACGAGATATCCGAACTGTTCAATAATAGCCTGTGCTGGGCCATAGAGACATAGAGACATCCCGGAAGCTGATGAACTCACTAAACGCGCCACTAGACTGCCACCTGAGATGAAGTAGTAAAGACATGTCCAACTCGGGTTTGTGTCTTTACTAAAAACCTCTCGCCTATCTCTGAGTTACTCTAATGTCACGCATTCTGCTTTATTTTCACTCACACGTCTTAAGGCTTTAGAGCAGTCTGTCTGCGCCTGTGAACATTTTATAAAAAGAACGCTGTCAGATGAAATCAAGGGTCAAGAGAGGTAAAAGTTGTCTCTTTACTACTTTACCTCTGTTCGACAGTCTAAACGACCAACGACATCATTTAAGGCCGCTTTTACACACGCAGCTTTTTATTGACGATTTTCTGCAATTCCCTTTTGTGATCGCAAGCCACTTTCGCAATTCTCTAGCACACGCAACTCGGGCTACCCCGTGCACGTTTCTCCTCCCTTGCCAACAAGATTGGAAAGTTGGAGACAAACTTAGCGTGTGTTAAAGCGGCCTAAGCTGATATCGAGGAATTTAAAATGTTTCATGCTCGAACCTGATTTTCTTTAAAAGTAACTTATTGTGAACATGCCTTAATGCACATTCTTACAGCACTACCCTACCGCCAAACGCGATGACAATTGATGTGTCAGAATTTGTGACAACTCTCTCTGGATTGTGTTGTGTATTGTAATTCATCAACAAAATTTCGTTTTATTTGGTACGTTGTTGTTAATTAAATTCAAATAATCCCAATAAAATATTCACTGCTCGAATTATAGTTTTAATCAGTTCACAAAAACACATCTGAAAAATAACTCGTGTGCAATTCATGAATATTTGTATGTTTTCCCAACGCACACTGTGGGTGACGCCCAAAATCGTCTGTTGCTGACACTTGTTAATTGACAGACTCATTTCATTCCCCACCGATGTACATATGATTAATAATGAATTCGTTTTTAATTATTACAGATTCTCTGTAAGGTATGACGCTCAACTATGGCAGAAAGACACCATCGAGTGCGTATCGATCCAATCCTTCAGTCTATTCGCACGCAACTGGAAGGTAAATAAAATGCCATCTTAATGAATGTGTGCCATCCTAAGCTGTGATCATTTTTCGTAGGTCCTCAACGAATCTTCACTCGATAAAATCACGTTCGACTAGATCTGTTCGGATACCTTGGTATCAGAAGCCGATACTGAAGAATAATCAGTACATAGACATCCAAAAGAATGCTCTAATAATTGGATTCTTTGCAATTGTATGGCAAATGTGGTGGGTTTTGACTGTGATCTTGAATTTAATTTGAATTCGTTTACAGTTTGTTGCTTTGTTTACCATTGGAACTTCGATCTTTGATATATACTGCCTGGCTATGGCTGCTCCCGGATCGACGCATTACGGTTACTATGTAATTTCGTATGAATTTGTTTATGTTGGAAATGTTCATGGTGAGTGGAGCTTCTTTTTTATGGGTGTGTAGTCTAATTATGAATTTTCTTGTCTCATTACAGTGCGTAATGGACTCATTGTTGCGGCGTTGTTTTCGCTGATCGGAGCTTTTGTTATCCTTTTTACCAGCATTTTACTGGTTGTTGCGTTGCGAAAAGTAAGTGAGATCGATTAAGATGGATAAGTGATTCTTTTCGATTGTAAATTGATTGGATTATTGATTTTTGCCTATTGATCATGCCTCACGGGGAATCAACGTGTGTTGTCCTGAACCTGTGTTCTTAACAGGAAACCACTCAAAATTTTAATTTAGCAAAATGTAACTCGTTTCTTTCACACATTTCTATTAGCTTGGTGGCCGCTTTTTCTTTCCAACTTTTCTCTGGTTTTATTTGTCCGGCAATGTGGCATCGATTATCAATGTCTGCACCTGCATGAACTGCTCTACTCTGGACATGGAATATCTAGCCATGTGTGATAAACTTCATACCTACGCCCCTTCATCTGGAATAGCCAGACACTCCACTTCTTGCAAACAAGTGTGATTGTTCAAAACAATCTTTTTTGGCGAAATTCAACAATCATTTGCCCTTAAAATCCGAAAAGAATCACGTGATCCTTAAAACCTTAATTAACAATGTTTTAACAATTTATGCACTTTACACGCTCTCTGCTCTGAAATTTCCACAAGAAAAAAGAGCACGGAATATTTAAAGATAGGGTCTTCATTCCGGTATGCATCTATCTCTCTAAAAAAAAAATCCGCAGCAAATATGATTTGATTTTGAATTTGCAGCGGATTTCGACTATACTAACAACCTCTCTCCTCTCGTCTTGCGCACATGACTGTCAGTTTTTTCTTTCGAAATTTAAATTTTCTGCACCTCTATTCTTTGGTGCTTGATTGGACGTATCTTAGCAAAATCTACAGTATGTGTGACTCCTCCCCCCTCAATCGGATCGCTAATTCAAATCATTCCCAATCAACTTTTAGGAATATGAACGAAAGATACTGCCATGGCTGTGGACATTCGCACCATTTACGATCTTTAGAACTCTCGCCTTTGTCTTCTTCTCCATTGTCAACGATTTGATATTCTTCTACAACGTCATCATGGTATTACTGTGGATCGTAATCATATGCGTATCAATCTATGGATGGCTGATTATTTACTCGTTATTCATGGAGTTGGCCGATCTAACGAAACTGGAAGATTTAGCACATTTGAGAGTAAATTTTAATGACCTCCCTGCGCCTGAGTGAAATTTTGACTTAATTCAATTTCTTTTCAGATGGGAACCATGGCATCATTACATTCCACAACACATTCCCTAGCCGGATCCCGACCAACGACTCCGCATAGTACTGTCTCGACCATGCCCATTGGTGAGACATTTAAGTAAAAAACGAAAACTCACTTAATACATCACGTAATAAGTTTCACGTTTCACACAAATCGCTATCACATTATCCGTCCTTTTATAAGTAATAACAATTCCAAGAGCTAAGTTGGAAACATAGATGTAGCTTTCTGTTCAAACGATAGTAAGAATCTCTTACATACACATGGTAAGTGCCTTAGAATGTCAGTCAATTCACATGATTCTACAAGTTATGCAAAAACAAAGACAAGAATTCTCCGTCCAAAAGTTCTCTCGCCTATAGGGAGAACACGTATTTTAGCTGTTAGTACGTAAAGATGTATAATATTTACTAATCGTTTTACTGTTCTAAATATTGGTTTTGTATAAAACGTAAGAAAGCATTTACAAACTCTTATCGTTGTTTATTCTATTGAGTTCAGTTTTTGTACACAAATATATAGTAAATAAAAACGTCTTTTATTGATTGAACGAGGCTTGTTTTGAAATGTTGACTACATGCTTCGCTGTAAAAATTGTACGACATCAGCAATATTTCATTGGGTTTTTAAGTTGAAAAACGGAAAATCATAAATCATCCAAACTATTCAAATGGGCATTCCCACAGCATAATTGGTCACCACCATATCGTTGACTTAAAGTCAGCATATAATATGCTTATATATTTTATTCGTATCAGATATTATCCAAAGATTGGATAATCAGGATAACATAACTACACTGCTAAGCAAAGAAGCAGAACGCAAAACAAGAAAACATATGTCCATGATTAAACATAATCCTTACTCCAACACAGCCCTGAATTTCAGGTTTTTTATGTAATAAAGATATTGATGGTTGCCTGATTTCTGAAACTCATTCAGGGAACAAAAATAAAAAATCCTGGGTATATTTGTTATCACTCTCCCCATCTAGCTGAAAGTGCTGTGATTGTAAAAAGTACCTTGAATTGCTAAAAATAGCAAAACAAACAATGCAAGTAGCGACAATAGATCCAACCTTCCGCTGTGTGCACTAATGAAGTTCAATTAAATTGGGTCATCGCAATATACTTTGTGGTTTGCACACATTGAATTAATTATTTGGAAACTAAAAACACTTCATATGGAAATATGTTAAGAATGCGTTCAACTCAGAGAGCTGGACGCACATACGGAGGTCTCTAATTGCCATGGATACTCCCTACTATCTTTGGAGGACTGTCATGGATTACTTCGATATGAATGCTATGAAGCTTAGGTACTACACCGACGATGGTGTAAAGTACTATAGCATAACGGCAAGGATCAGTTCTCGGACCACAATTGTGGAATATAATGTAAGTTAAGCCACAAAATATTCTCTCCCTCAAAACTTGTTCCACGTCGTCATCATACCATCGACATCGTTTCCCACAAGTGGAAAACGCTGACTTGACGTCTGGGGAATCGGCGACACCAAGATCGCTGCATTCCATCACGTAGGGCGCACGGAAATCCGAGTACACCCGTGGGAGCATGTCATCGTTGCGGACCTGTTGCTGAGTATTTAGTTCGACTATAAACATTGTAAGGGAAACCGCTTCCCAACAGGGGAAGTAAATAAAAAATATTTTTTTAAAAAGAAAATACCAAGCAATTGTTTAATTTGTATGTTCGAGGGGCGTTCAATATATTCTCGGTATCGATATGAAGGAAAATGCGAATTCAATTTAAATTTTTTTTATTTTTCAATATAGTCTCCCCTAACATCAATGCATTTGTTACATCTTGAGATAAGCTTTTTTAAACCCTCAAAAAAATAAATTTCCTCTTTCTCTGCAAAATACCCATTTATTGCCGACTTGAGTTCTTCATCATCAGAAAATCTTTTCCACGAAGACATTTTTTCAAATCCGGAAACAGGAAATAATCACTAGGGGCAAGGTCTGGACTATAGGGTGGGTGTTAGATTTCATCGAAACCACAATCTCGCGCAGCAGCTTTGGACACTCGAGCCGTGTGAACAGGCGCGTTGTCATGAAGAAGCGACACAACCGCTGCGAGTTTACCCCGTCTTTTCTTTTTAATTTCCTCCCGCAAATTATGCAAAGTGGAAGCGTAGGATGTGGCGTTGATGGTTTCACCTTTTTTTTTGTACCCAATGAGCAAGATTCCCTTTGAGTCCCAAAAAACTGTGGCCCTGAGCTTCCCGGCAGACTGAGTCACTTTTAACTTCTTTGGGGGGTCTGTTCCTTTTTTATGCCACTGCATGGACTCTTGTGTGCTTTCAGGGTCATAGTGGTGGCCATGTTTCGTCACCAGTAACAATTCGATCCATAACACCGTCCGCGTTCTCACTACACATCTCCAAAAGCTCTCTACAGCTTGCGATTCTCACTTTTTTCTGAGACGCTGTGAGCATTCGTGGCACCCACCTTGCACTGACCTTTGAAAGGTTAAGATGGTCATGAAGAATGGTGTGAATGGAACCAATTGAAAGCTTGGTGATCTCTGCCATCATTTTCACTTTTATTCGAGCATCCTCAAGAACAAGTTTTTCGACTTCTTTGATGCTTTCTCCCGTACAAGCAGTAGCCGGGGCGCCGGAGCGGGGGTCGTCTTCAATGCACTCTCTGCCTCTCTTGAACTCATTTGACCACTTTTGCACAGTTGATAATAAAGGTGCGGAACCCTGGTAAACAGCCACCATCGATACCGAGAATATATTGAACGGCCCTCGTATAGTGCTTCCCGAAGGAGTACAAATCATTGGCTTTGCCGACTACATTGCTAGTCACAATGGCAAAACACATAGAGGAAGTGGAGCATGCAACGAACACAGCTATCTCCAAAGTGAAAGGTTGGCTTGAAACGGCCGGTTTTGGAACTATCGGCCCAGAAAACGGAGGCTGTGCTCATAAACAGCTGAAAGATGATGAAATAAGCGAGCTAGGGGAACAGACGATTAGATCCAAGGAGTCCGGGAAGTATCTAAGGGATATGCTGGACAATAGGCTTTCTTTTAGCGAGCACATAAGGTGTGCCGCTGAAAAGGATTCAATCACGCAAGAAGCGCTCTCTTGAATGCTCACAAACGGATGTGGCCCCAGATATGCACGCAGAATCCTACTCTCACGAGTAGTCAATTCTGTCCTGTATGCTGCTCCAATTTGGCCTGGAGCACCAGCGGTAGAACAACTGTAAAGCAAAATGACGTCAGTCTATAGACTATGTGCAATGCGGGCAACCAGCGGATTCTGGACCATCTCTGATGATGCAGCGTTCGTCATAGCAGGAATGCTACTTATCGACATTCTGGCAGACGTGTTCAGGAGGGTACATCCCTGGCGAACTTCTGACCGGCCAAACTAATAAAGGGAGAAGAACGCGAAGCGTCCATAGCAATGTGGCAAGCCAGATGGAATGTCTTCACAAAGGCAAGATTAACAGAACACATAAACTCATTCCCGTTATCAATTCTTGGACATCAAGACTGATAACTATCAGTGCTCCCAGTTTCTGTCCGGACACGGCGGGTATCGAAAATGTCTTCGCAGATGTGGACATAATAGTTTGCCTCTGTATCCACAATGTCCAAATATGGAAGAGGACGCAGGGCTCTTGCGCAGGACAGGTAAACCGGAGTCCGGAGAACTTGATTACTTACATACATGACAAGATCGGAAGATAGTTGGAATGAGTTATGCTCGTATATTGTGAAAATCCAATTGAAACTAAGGCAGGCCGAGGCAGATAGAAAAGTTCAAGAGGCTGCCCCTTAGAATATGACGTAAATCTCTAACCAGCCCCGCGAAGCAATAGCAGTTCAGCGGGGAAGGTACAGCGTGTGGGTTATTGCGTAGCCGTATTCCCAGAATCGATTACTTGGATTTGCGGAACGTACATGCTGATAGCACCGGCTATTAGTATTTTTCAAAGATGGCCACATCCTTTTGATGACGCATTGACTAAAGTTAATGGTAATGCATTACTTCCATCTTTGCCGCCTTTGATCGCTTTGTCAGCATTTCCTGCACAAGCCATACCCCAGCACGATCACACCAAACGCTTGCACTCCCCTTAAACTATGTGTCAGCATTTCCCGCGCATGTTAAACCGCAGCAGAATTTAGTTCTACATAGTCTACATATGTAATTTAATAGTTCTTAAGGCAGGTTACGTTGTGTAGAAATACGGAAAATGAATATAGTCCATATTAGGCTGTTCCTTAATGAAATAACACAATTCATATAAATTACAATTTATTCACTATTTCCAGTCACTTTTCTTGGAAATAACATCGCGACCAACAATAAACATTTACGTGGGGATTAATTTAATCATTTCTTCTCTCTCCGCCAGCAAACAACCGTAAAATTGCTTTGTTTTCTCCTCTTCCGCCAGTGATTCACTAGAATTCGCAATATTTTGTGAGCACTCATTCAGCTTAGTGGCGTTATAAATTCGATATCGTAATTCTTTATCTTGTTCTGGGACCTCGCCGCTTGGAGTGGAGGTCGCCTCACGTTCGTACGCTTGCAATCCGTCGTAGAACTCTTGAAATTTGTTGGATTCACGCAAGCTGCTTTTGTATAAATCCGACTCAGGACCGCCTTTATAGATGCGCTGACATTCATCCGGTAGATATTCCACAATTTCCTTAATGTTGTCCAAGTCAAGGTCGCACGTTACATTCCAAGCCGCTTGACACGATCCCAACTACATGCAACATAGTTCTTTAAATAGATTTTCAAATAAATGCAAGATAACTTACTGCAACCAGTAGACACAGCAAGCTGGGGAGAATCATTTTGGTACCCCCTTATCCGCGACAGAAATCAAAGAACTGACTACAGTCAGAGAGCCCCCGGTTAAGTGTGAACACGAAGAAATACATGTGTTCAACACCACTTGAAACAACTGATTAGATAGCATTTCGCTTCAATGAATGTCACAGGTGTGTTTTTGTTGTTGGTTTTTTTGTCGTTTTTATTACAAATGAAAATTTATATAAATTTGATTTAATTTAAAATGTTTTTGTTTTTGAGGGGGGGGGGGGGGGGGGGAGAAAGAACATAAATTCTGTTCACATATTTTGAGTGGAAATTATTCAATGAGTTTCTTTGATTTGAAGTATCTTCGCAGGTAGAGCACTTGCCAGGTGGCCAATCCCAGCAGACAGCACATACTGAATATGCTGAAGAACAAGACCCGGCTGTTTGTAGATTCTGCAAAATGGAATTGTAACGTGTGTATTTAATGTGATTTTGCATGTATAAGATGTATGACGTACCATTTGTATCTCTCATTTCCTCTTCGCGTTTACGCATCAACGCAAAGTCACGAACAATTGAGTCGGATAAGTCCTCCAGGCGTTTCAAATCGACTTCGAGTGGTTTGAGTTTAGCTGCTTCACCGATCTATTTTCAAATGAATTGATATATTTTAGAAATAATCCAAATAAATGAAAAAAAACGACATTTGGGATAGTTAGTAGGTTTGAAGTTTTCACTCTGATCACTTGCATGCTAAAAAATTATAAAATGGTCTTTATGTTGCCGCCATCTTGCAATACGGCGTGATGGTTCAAAACAAAACTTAACAACAAACGTCGAAAACTTGTGTATTGCAGTTGGGGTCGTGTGACAGCTAGGGGTTGTGAAGAACTAGTGATAATGCAGGTTCAAGCGATAAATGTTTATTTTTGTGAAAAAGAAAATATTATGGTGACTTGCGGGTATATTTATGGAAGCAGCCATTTTTTTTTCAACGAGTAAGTTAAGGAAACTGGCTCTAACCAAAAAGTACTAAAGCTGCTTCACTGATTCTTGCAAATTCAGTACTTAGACGATGATAACTTGAGAAGCTACATCCACCTACTGTTTCCAGATCAAACGCAACTCAGACATTGTTTGGCACAAGCTGCTTTATCTGAACAAACAAAACTACAAGTGCTTGCCTGCATTTGGATCCTTGGCGATTGTAGAGTGCTTTCAAAAATTCATGCAGAAGCAGCAGTAAGTTTACAAACACGCTTTCAGGAAACATGAACTGATCTGCACGTAAATGTCTCAACAGTAGGCTGCGTTAAACGAAAATAAACACTTTTTTGCAGGAAATGAGAAGTGATGCGACGTCCGTATAAATATTTGAACGCACTGCCCTGGTGCAAACAACAAGTATTATAGAGACGATCCTAGTAACAGCTAATAGCCCCTTGTCCACCGACGAATTTGAACGAGAAATCTTGTAAATGATATTCTCTGATTATGAGGCGAAATGTTACAAAAAAAAGCTGCCAAAAATGTATATCTCTATATTTCTGGCTTGATGATCTGCATTCAATTGTCCACCAAGCTGAATATTTGAGCAGTCATCTGCTCAACGACTGTAGTCTGTGCAGCTGACTAACTTCTTTGCACCCGTAATATACAGAGGCGAGCAATACATAAAATTAATTTATGTAGTTTTTCGTGAATAAAATGTGTTCGTTATCACGGATTTGATTATTTAATTTCTAAAAGTAATAAAATCGGACAATTCATCGTCATCATCATCTTCTGACCCGCATGATCCACTAAAGGGTCGGGGGGGGTAAACCACGCACGAGAGATTTCCAGGCAACTCGATCCTCCGCCATCGACTCTAACTCATCAGGAGCTATTCCCATCCGTAACCCGGCGAGTTTTTGGACTTGGTCCAACCACCTCGTCCTGGGTCTGCCAAGCGGTCGCCTACCTGATGGAATCGCATTCAAGGCACGCCTCGGACATTCGTGCCACGTGACCAAACCACCGAAGCATAGCCCTTTCCGTTCGAAGAAGCAGCTGCTCAATGTTGAGATCCTCGCGCACTGCGGCGAGTAATTCCCACAACAGCACGAAGCAGCTTGCACTCGCGATCTTATTCTTTCGGTCATTACCCAAATTTCATGACCATAGGTGAGAGTTGGAACAAATACTGTGTTGAAAAGCGCTAACTTGGCTTTGACACACCAAGCTCGGCCTTTCTGATTACAGAACTACCAAGTTGTGTCAAAACTGACCCAGCTTGACCAATACTACAGGAAAGCTCAGCATTACTCCTTCTATCACTCGTGAAAAAGACCCCGAGATACTTAAACTTCTCCAACTGCTTCAATGGGATTCCACTAACATGCAGAGTGCATTGAACAGGCATTCTGGAAACGACCATAACCTCCGATTTGTCCACGTCAACCCTCATTCCAGCATCAGCACATACGGCCACAAACCTAACGAGTGCGCGCTGGAGTTTCGTCTGGGATGATGTGAGGTGACAAGACGCACCCTTGGCGAAGTCCAACGCCCACGGTGAAAGGTGTTGATTTAGCAGTTTACCCGGACAATTACAACGGCCGAAATGAAATAAAAGCCAATACCATCAATGTATCCAGTTTTGCACGTATTAATTTTTCTTTATTTTTACGTGCATTTATCGTTAGGTCCAAACGTATCATTTTTTTGTGATATCTTTCTCCACTTAGAGGAAATTGAGAACATTGTTGTGCTGTCTCAAAAAGGCCTTTATCTCGGGACAGCACAGAAATTCGGTCTTATGCCATCGCACCGAACTGATGGTGCATAAAAGGAAACAAATTGAGATGGTGCATAATAAAGGTGGGCGCCTAAAACTGTTGACAGATGGAGATGCTCGCCTTATTGGGAACTTTATGGCAGAAAAAGACGCCAAAACACGGGAAGAAGCTTCTAGACTGATTTCAAAAAATATAAGCGAGTGGACTGCTAGTAGGGCACGTGTCCTCTGTAAAAAAAGAACAAACCAACGTTTTTTTTTCCGAAACAAAGACCAGACTAAAGTTCTGCAAAGAACATAACAACTGGGTTGCAGAAGACTGGAAACGAGTAATTTGGTCTGATGAAACCAAAAGCAGCAGGTTCCAGTCCGATGGGAAGGCGTAGTATTGGCACCGCTTAAACGAAACTCCTCAAAGGCACCACGTTAAGCAGACTGTGAAGCATAGTGGAGGTAGTTTAATGGTGATCGCACGTCGGTCATTTTAGGAATTATGAGAAAGGACAATTTTTTACATATTTTGCAAACCAATTTGCGCAAGTTTGTTCAAAATTGCCACTATCTTCAGGAGAAATAATTTTTCAACAGTACAGTGACCCCAAGCCAAGATTGTCAAAAGTTGGTTGGAAAGTCAAAGTTTTCAGACAATGAAATGACCAGCACAAAGCCCGGATTCAAATGCGATAGAAAACTTGTGGGGAAAGGAAGATGGGGGGACTATGAAAGGGCACCGACAAATTTGGATGAGTTGTGGCTTAGAGTTCATGGTCCAAAATTCCAAACGATGTTATTCAGAATTTGGTGGAAAGCATGCCAAAAACGAATGAATGGTGTCAAAAAAAAGTTATTTAGAAGAACTTAGAAACGTCCAAAACTGGATACATGCGATGGGCTTTGCTTTTATTTCATTTCGTCCGTTATAATTGTCCGATTTTAATACTTTTAGATTGCCGTCATAAGAAAACAAGGCTCTGAGTGGCCTTGTTCTCTTACGAGTGGTTTTACACCGACTTCGAACGGCGAAATTTGAGTAGTTTTTCAAGATGGGGATGGAGTTTCTTCGTGAAAGAACCGTGAATTATGAAACTTCTCGTGTCAGAGATTGACGTTTGGCAACAAGCGTAAGAGTTCAGACATACCCACAACGCCACTCTGTTGTGAATTCTAAGAATTTGTTGTCGACAGCTATCCATCGACATGAATTGACAAGCACAGGAAATCAAAGATTTCCCAGACCAAACAGTTTCGACGCGATTGACGTGATAATTCGTAAATCTAGGTTAAGTGGCTGACTGCCAGCGTGCAGCAGTCGCAATAAAGCCAGGTAGGTCTGTTGTAGTACCACGCGAATATAATCGATCCTAATCCGATGAAGACATGGACGCTAACGTTGCTTAGTTCGGCGGCGTTAGGTTAGGTAAGTTAAGTGGGCTGCCAGCGATATAGCCAGCAACATGTTGGTCTATTGAGATACCCATAGTCAGACTACTAACACTGATCGACAACTCCAGTGCGAGTGCCCTTTAATTTGATCCCAACTGTAAATGGTGACTGGATCCGATTTGAAAACCCGATAAAGCGTATAATCCTAGAACCCTAGAACCAAAGTCAGGCACTCAACCAACTTCGCCATCGGCAGGGTAGTGGAAAAGAAAGCCCCTAGATTACTTCTCCTTCTGAAGGAGTAGATAGTATACAAATCCAATCGCAGTTTCTAATAAGAAAAGTACTATTTCAATATTTAATCACAGCTAGTGACATGACCCTTGCACGATGAAACTATAAAACTGAACAACTCGATATTTTATGTCTTCTTATCTGTCACACGAAGCGAAACAATGTATGTCTCCCACCAAGAAAAGCTGGTGTGGATTTTTACAAAAATTTTAGCCCGATGTCAACACTTGCAATCACATTTCACGACAAGCGAACACAAAACTACTTTTGCAGGAACAAAATAAATAACACCCAAAACATGATTAATACCCAAAACAGGAAACCACTACAAAATCAAACGAAATTCTAGAAAATTTCTACTAGGTGCAGAAATAAAAACAAAAAACCATTCGAGTAAGAAAAAATATCAATTCTTTTGGAACAAATAATATTTACCAACTGAAGACAGATAATTGTAACGACAATATGCAACAATTGTGAAAGAAATAAGAAACAATATAAACATAAGAGAATGTAAACTGTTTATCATTTAAATGTATGTAGATTTACTTACTCCTTCATAGCTTTTTGTCTCCACACCTTTCCTCGTCACTAGCGAAACCTCCTGTGAAACACCACGTTGATCTACAAGTACAAGCAATTGTATACAAATCTGAGTTTACCAAACATATAAAAAAAAAACACGTTCTCCTACTTGCCCTTGTGTCTATGATGAAGGCAAGTGAAAGAAAAAAAAAATGAGAAAAAAACAAAACTTACGTGGCGGTACATTCGATTTGAAGCAGATTTCGTAAGTATCATAGATTTCCGACATAAAACTGAATTTTCCCTTTGTGATGTGTTCTTTTTGGGATAGAATGTGTCCTTTAGTATCCCTTGCCTTTAAGTAGAGCACGGAAAAAATGTGCAAGCTAGTAAATGTTCGATAAAATAAAGAGAAATTATTGAAGACTTCTTACCACATAGTCAATCGTTTGACCGGGAATATCGGTAACTTCATATTCGCCCATGACCAGCTGGTTCGCTTGAATATCTTCTTTCAAACACTTTTGTGTGTTTGGAGGTAAATTGAACATAACACCGTCAACATAACAAATCAATAAACACACAAAACTAATGTATTTAATAATAATTTCCATTTTGAAATGGAATAATGACTCCCTAAATGAATTCAAGAATATAGTTAATGCCGCAGTGTCAAATTGATATCGTTTGATTTTTTTTTTTGACAAACTAGCCACTAGCCAAAAAGAGGTGAGGTGGCCGTACTTTCCTTCTGTCATCTGTTTTTATCTGTCATTGTGAGCGATGTGCTTTTGCGATGTGGATGTGAATGGGATTCGGAAGTTTACTCTTTTTAATTATTTAGTTTGATTGCAAAAATTTTAATTTCTAAATAAATTCCACAAGTTAATAAAAAGAGGCTAGTGAATTATCGAAATTAAACATCTCTTCAGTTCTACATTCAATTTGGCGTCCTTGTAACCCTTTTTTTTAATAAATTTAAGCACAGGAATACTTGAAAATGTACATTTCTTTCATCGGGCATTGTGTCACCACCTTCAAAAGACATCATTGCATATCAGTGCATTATCGAAATTAAACATCTGCATTCAATTTGACGTCCTTGCAACCTTTATTATATTAATAAATCTATGCATAGGAATACCGGATAATGTACATTTCTTTCATCGGGCCTTGTGTAACCCCCTTCAAATCCTGTGCATATGATTTCAACACTTCAAAAAAATGTCAACGCCTGACAGCTACCTCCATGCAGTTTTAGAATCCAAATAATCCTCACACCATTCTCCACACAGCAAAATCGAATAAAATCAACAATGTTAAATAGATTAAATAGAATTCGACATCTTCACAAGATTCGAATATTCATGAGAAATCGAAAATATACCACAAAAGTGAATGACATTCGAAATATTGGTATTTTAGCTCACATCGATGCCGGTTAGTTCACGTAATTCCCCTACAGCATGCATGTTATAAGACATCATTCATTAACTACCCAATATCACAGGAAAGACAACGACAACAGAACGAATGCTCTTCTATGCGGGCAAAACACGAACGTTAGGAGAAGTTCATCGTGGAAACACAATCACAGATTACTTAAGTCAAGAGCGTGAACGAGGCATAACCATTTGCAGTTCAGCGGTAACATTTCCATGGAACAACACTAAGTATGATATCTCCAATCAGAACTTTAGATTTCCTGATAATGTTGGAATGGTTTCAATACAGGATTAACCTCCTCGACACACCGGGTCATATTGACTTCACCATGGAGGTAGAACAGTCGCTGTTCGCTGTGGATGGTGTTATAGTAGTTCTCGATGGAACTGCCGGAGTTGAAGCTCAAACATTGACGGTGTGGTCACAAGCGGAGAAACATGAACTGCCCAAGATGATTTTCGTCAACAAGATGGATCGTCCAGACGCAAACTACAACGCATCTATTGACGACATTAAGATGAAACTTGACATCAAACCAATCTGTTTGCAGTATCCAATGAAGGATGCCAAAGGAAACTTAAGTAAGTTCAGAAAGGAATAAGTTCTGGAAGAGTGTTGTTCTACCAATTGTGGGTGTGCAGGTATTATTGATGTGATAAATCTGAATCGCATCTCTTGGGACATGGAAACCCTGGGTCGAAGATTCCGAATAGATCCCCTGGATGATCAAAATTTAGAGGATGCTATTAGCTTAAGGAATACGTTAATCGATGACCTGTCTGGAATCGATGATGAATTAGCTGAGATCGTTATAAATACCGAGAGTTTTGATAAAGTGCCCAACGATCAAGTGTTGGCGTCAATACGCCGTGCAACATGTGCTCAACAGGTTGCACCAGTACTAGTCGGTTCGGCGTACAAAAACATTGGGATACAGCCTCTAATGGATGCCGTTGTTAATTTCCTGCCGTGTCCGCATGAAAGAAATCAGATGTTTGATTGTTTCGGGTAAGTTCGTGTCTGGTAACCAGATCTGTGGATCATATTGAAAATATGTAAGAATTGCAGAAACGACTTCGCGGGAAAGGTTTTTAAAATTGTCCACGATAAGCAGCGGGGCCCTCTGACTTTGGTGAGAGTGCTGCGCGGAACAATGAAGAAGGGAATGCGTCTTGTCAGCACAAAGGGCTCAGCAGAAGTTCTACAGCGAATCTATGAACCCTTAGCCGATGAGTACCGCGAAATCGGAGAAGTGCCCAGTGGGGACGTGGGAATTTGTGGTGGACTAAAGGTACTATCATACAACACACGTTAGTGATACAAATTCTGTAAAAACCAAGTCTTTAGAGCACTGTCACTGGTGACCTACTAACCACGAGTACATCATCTTTTAAACACGCCCAAACGAAGCTGCAAAAAATTCTTGGGAAAAATTCTCTCAACGAGTCGGACGATAGCGTGGACGACATAAGCGAGATTCTCCCATTGGATCCACAAATTCCTGACGCTGTATACTTTTGTTCGATCGAACCGCCCAGCCTTGGATCACAAAGTGCCATGGAAGCTGCCTTGAAGCAACTCCAACGAGAGGACCCCAGTTTGCGAGTAAGCCACGACGAAACAACTGGTCAAACCGTGTTGGGAGGTGAGCATACACAGGCGCTCACTAATTCCAAACTAACTGTTGAATATCCCAGGAATGGGAGAGTTACACATGGACATAGTGAGGTCTCGAATTTTAACAGAATATAATATTGATGTGGATCTTGGACCACTGCAAATCGCCTACAAAGAAACAGTGGAAGCGCGGATGGTTGATACGCTGACTGTTGAAAAGGAGATCGCCGGTTCAAAGCAAAACGTCACCATAACTCTGGAACTTACAAATGACCAAAAAGAGATTTTCAGGTAAAGTCCAATCACTGTCACCGCTTAACGTTGCATGCATCATTGTTCTCCGTAGTTTAAGCAAGTCTCAAGAAAACATGGCCAACCTAAACAACATCCGCCCACGCACCCTTCAAACTATTAAAAAGGGCGCTCTGACGGCTTTAGAGAGAGGTCCACGTGTTGGTGGTCAAGTGGTTGAAACACAGATTAAGCTACACAATGCTACCATTGGGCGTGGCACTGCCGATTCCTTCCTGATGGCCGCTACAGCTCAATGCGTTCAGAAGGTATACAAAAGTGTCAAATATCATTTCGGTCATCATTGATTCCTTCCTTGGCTTAGGTTCTTAACAATTGCGGAACACGGCTGCTGGAACCTGTGATGGCGATTCAAATCATCGTTCCCTCCGAACGCGTTTCAACCGTCCTTGCCGACTTATCGCGACGGAGGGCGACAATAAACGATGTCTTGCCGAAAGGACAGCGAAATAAGGTAGGTCGAAAAAATGCAAATATATTGCTTTAGTGGCTGAACTAGCGAAATTCTCTTCAGTTGATCGAAGTGCAAGCTCCTTTAGCTGAGTTGTCTGGATACACCAGTGTCTTAAGAACCATTACTTCGGGAACAGCGAGTATGACCATGCAACCGTGTGGGTATTCTAATATGAACCCGCAGGATGAAATCGTGGCTATCCGCAGAGCTCAAGGATTAGAATAATGTTAGAAAATTATTAGTTAATTGTTGGAATAAATTATGCTCATGTATGTTTCTGTAAGTTGTTGTTCTTCTGGTTTCTGCTGCCTTCAGCAATTTGACGACATAGGAGGGGGATCGCGATCACATTGTTATCGACCAGATCTCTTGATGGCGGAACCTTCCAACAGCAAGGACTCTGATCATGTCGTTGTTGAAGCCGAGATAAAAACACGGATATCGAGAGAGAAAAACTGAGTCTAGGAAGAGTACCAAAGTTTGACGTCGAAAAGCTACAATCACAACGGACTGCTAGAATCTTTGCCGAGCGAGCCTTCCAAATGGTCTCTATAAGTTCGACGCCACCCGCGCAAACGATCGGGAAAGAATGTTTGTGTTGCCACTGATGTGCTGAGTTTTACGATACCAACAAAGCTGCTGTTGCGAATGCAGCTGGAAATGAACCAGTTCACCTGGGCGGAGGATAAAATCTGTACTCAAATGATCTGAGCAACTTTTCTCTTTGGTACAGTATTTCGGTGAATGGGATCTCAGACATACTACAAAGGTTAGTGTCTACATGTACTCCAAGAGCCTACAAACGAAATATGCTCATTGTCCATGAATGGCGCTTCCATTACTGAAACCGGAAAGTTTGTGAGTTTGTGTGTCAATGACAATTAACGTTGGAATGATGGAAAGCGTACCCAGTACTCACGTATCCTCAAATCCACTCCTCCACATTACGCATAAGAATCCATTTACCATTTACATACCACTCAAGGATCCTCTGAGCTTGCTTCAAACTTCTCGTTGACAATCGTTGTGTGGACGAAAGAAGATAAAGAGAAAGCTAATCTCTTCGCAGATTGTTCGGGGGAAACGTTTAAACCATTCCAAACCCTGCCAGCTACAATGGATCTGAACACAATTACATAATGAGATGTGCTACCTTGACAGAACCTAAAGAAGTACTAAAAAAAGGTCAAATCGAAAAAAGCTCCTGGTTATGATTTGATTACAGGGGAAATTCTTAAAGAGTTATCCAAGAAAGCCCCTCTTAAGTTACTCTACATAATTAATGCCGCCCTTAACCGTTGACCGTATTATCATGAACTCTCGTCTCTCTTTTTACGCCGATGACATGAAAATCTATTCGTTCATCTCCTCCCCCTCTGACTCCTACTCTCTTCAGGATGACCTAAACAGCTTTTATATTTGGTGTCAAAAAAACGATCTCCAACTAAACATCAGTAAATGTCAATCCATTACATACTCCCGTAAACGACAACCGCATCCACATAGAAACTATTTCCTCAGCAATGAACTAGTCCCTTCAGTAACATCTTTACGCGACGTAGGCGTAATCTGTGATCGTGAGCTCAACTTTCGTTCCCATATTGACAATATTATAAGTAGAGCAAATTCTACACTTGGCTTTATCAAACGCTGGTCAAAAGAATTTTCGAATTCCTATGTCACAAAATCTCTATACATCACCTTCGTCAGACACATTCTCGAATATGCCAGCCAAGTATGGTCACCTCATTACGCGGTCCACATTCGTCGTATCGAAGCTCTGTCCAGCGTAGGTTTCTACGTTTCGCTCTACGTGATCTTGCCTGGACTGACAGAACCAACTTACCTCCTTACTCAGATCGCCTTAAACTAATTCGCCTCGAGTCCCCGTCGCAAAACTGCCGATCTGATCTTCCTCCACCGACTGATTACCGGTAATACAGACTGCCCCGCACTTCTTGAATTTGTGTCTCTTAGCGTCAACCCCTACAAAAGCAGCCAGCACAGCCTTGAGACTCAAAAAAAGAAATCAACATCGGCCACTCAACCTTTCTCAAGGAATTTAACTTCCTTCCTAGCGACACTGACTGCCTAATACCCCAGGCTATCTTCGAGAAGAAATTCTCGATCAGCATTCCCTCTAGATCGGACTGAATGTCTGATAGGCAGACGTTGGATGATCCTCTGCGTATTTTCACAGACGGATCGAAGACTAACGAAGGGGTGGGTGCGAGTGTCTATTCCCAAGATCTCAACATTTCTATCTCTTTGAAGCTCCCTGATCACTGTAGCGTTTTCAGGCAGAAACCATAGCGATTAAAGAGGCGTTGTCATGGCTCAAAAACAACGTGATATCAAAAAGGGATATCACCATTTGTCCGGACAGTCAGGCCGCTATAAAATCCCTGGACAATGTCATGTTTAACTCAAAAACATCCCTTAATTGTCTCTTAACGAGATGGCTGAGCATTTTAACATTCACCTCAGGTGGGTGCCGGGACACTGTGACATACCAGGCAACTGCAAAGCCGATGAACTCGCCAGGTGTAGTACAACCTCCTCCCTATCAATAGCAGGGATACCACCTTCCATGCCGATCGCTACACCCTACCATCTTTTAAAGATTCATACAATAAAAAACACCAAAAACAAATGGCTGGTGGTGGCCCGTGGCGTTGTGGGTATGTGAGTCGACTCCTACGCACTTGGACCTCCCTGTCTAGGTTCGATTTCCGGTACGACAAGAAATACTTTTCACGGCCCACCTCTTTCGAGTCACTGACAATGCTCAAAGAGTATAACTGTCTAGAAAAAGGTTCTCAAACTTGGCCGTTCGGAGTCGGCATAAAACTGTAGGTCCCTTTCCAATCGTAATAGAACCATAGCACGCACAACGCGAGTGGTTGCTGAGAAGCTAGGCCCTGGCCCTCTACGGGCTGTAGCGCCACCAATATTATTATTATATTATATTATTAATAACAAATGGCTAGAAGGCACCACCTGCCTTAAAACAAAACAAAAATCTGGCCATCACTTAACCTAAAACGGTCACTCAGTCTACTTAGACTCAGCAAACACTCAGTAAGGCCTCTCATAGAAGTCATAACCGGGCACTGTGCAATTGGCACTCATGCTCGCAGGATGGGTGCCCCATATAATGATTTCTGCAGAAGCTGCATGGATGAAGAGGAGGTAGAAAACAGTCATCTCCTACTCTGCTCGTGCAGCGCTCTGGCTAGGTTCCTACACCTAGGGGCCTACTATTTCGATAACCTCAATGAGCTAAACAGCGCCAGCATAGGCCAGCTAAATCGTTCACTACAAGCACCAACTGGTTCCGATGTTAGGAGAAGTGGTATCTGCGTGGTATGACAATGGGCCTACTCTGGTGTAAGTGTGACTGCCCTTAGCAGTCAGCCACTACAACCTAACCTAACCTAACGTACAAAATATATCAAGCTGTATAGAAAACTGCAGCCTCGGCATGGCTAAAGGACACATGAAAAGTTTACATTTCTAGTGTCCACGCCTAGACATATTCAGTGTAATGAGTCAGACCAGGAAATGACAAACCAAACATTATGTACGACGAGGTTATCAGGTTTCTGAAGATTGTATCCAACTCCTGCATTAACTCATATCTCCTGTTTTCTGTTCAATTCAAGATAAATGATGGATTTGTATTGAAAATCACTACCAACTTATACAACCAAACTGTTCCCCTAAAGTTGACAAACCACCGCTAGAAGAAAACACGGAGTGGTTCAAATTTGAAGACTCCTCTTGAGCAGACGCTTAAATAACGACTCGGCTCCGTGTCAGAAAACTTATAAAAAAAAACAATATATGTATGTAAAAATAAACATCGGACAATACAAATTTTGCAAGAGAATATTAAAACCCAGATCTGTCCTTAGTGGGAACTTCGTCATATTCCTCCCGAATGGAACCATGGAGTCTGGCTCTAGACCTAGCTGAAACCTATAATAAAAGCACACATTCAACGAAAAGCAATCACTCAATATTGTATACTTACATTTCTTGGCCCTCGATTGAGTCTGTATGTATTAGCTCTGAAAGTATATGGGTTAGTTGGGGACGTTTCTTTAAGGTTATCTCTTACCGCATCGTTTCAAGTTCTTGCTCTTCATCCAAGTCGGTGGGTATTTGCTGTTTTCTTAATTTGCGCAAGTTTTCCTTTTCACCTTGTATGTCACGTTCTAATGTGGCCACTAAGAAAAGATATACAAATTATGTGATTTTTTTTTTTTGATTTCCTTAATGTATCTATGCAAAATCGGTTAAAATATTCGCGAGATTAGGTAAGGTCTTGGTGGCGAACTGTGAGGAAATACAGACTGCCGTGAATGAATTGGTATTTAGAGTGATCAATCAGCATAAGCACAGAAGTTGAGTGATAGATCTCCTCTCCTCTCAGAACGCTGGGATTTGAACGCCGCACAGTGGTCCCGACGTGGAAAAAAATACCCAAAGTGACATATTTTTCTCGGCCAAATGGTTTAGATTTTTCGATTCTACAAATATGAGAACCTAGAAAGCCAACATTTTGGTGACTTTTGATGACCCGTTTCGTTGTACCGTAAGCTCAAAGTTGGGACTTTGAAATTTACATAAATTTACGTATTATTTAAGCAAATTTGATGTTGCATAATTCTTAAAAATAGGTAATTTCGAACCACATGTTATATTTGATTTAAAGGACATACATTTGGCCTTCAAACTGCATCAATACTTTTTTGACATTACCTCCCAATTTTGTAGACCAGGCTTTTAATTAAGGCACCGTTTTGAGTAGGTGCTGTAACTAAAATGCCCCAAGAGTCTCCAACGGGAGCGTATCAGTATCTTCTATCGACGACAGCTAGATGGCGACGTTGGTTGAGTGCCTGCCCCTGGTTAAAGGGGTCCCCCGTTTGAATCCCAGTGAAAGCAAAGTTAAAACGATTTTATCGGGTTTTCAAATCTGGTCCAGCCACCATTTGCCGTTGGGATCAAATTAACGGCACTATCACTGGAGTTGTCGATCGGTGGTAGTAGCCTGACTATGGGTATCACAATGGACCAACATCGTCTAAGTGTGCTGGCGATTTCGCTGGCAGCCCAACTACCTAACCTAACCTTCTATCGACGTTGCAAAAACTATCGCCGTATTGAGCCCGAATCTCCAGAACGAAGCGTTTAAGTGGAGCAATGTCGTACGTTTTTCTGCATTTTCAAACGATTTCTCTTGCAATGTATGTGTTGTACAAATACAATGTGAGAGGCCGAGGAAGGTTTTGCAATTGCAATGAAAGTTATTGCTTTTTATCTGTTTTCTTTACGCTGTCACAAATTGCATGTCCGGTTCACATGTTGCAATGACCATCAAAATGGGAAATTAGGGTGTTATTGCCGATGAAATTCATTTCTGACTTGGGTTTATAATTACTAACATTTTAAAGATGGAAAGATGCAATTTTGTTTAAGTAGATAATGAACCTACTTTAAATATATTAAATATATTCCAGTTGAATTTCGGCTTTGTTTTTCGCGATGGCAAGAATGAATATAAATTCCTGTGTGATTACTTTTTTTGTGGAAATATTTCCAACTTCAGAAGCTTTTTATCAAACAGTCACGGAAACTTAATATCGTGCCAAACCAATCCAATAGTTTTTGAAGTGAGAAAAAGGTTTTTATGAAATTTTAAGCAACGGCAAGGTAGGTAGAACATTTTCTCGCTCGGCAACAAATTGTTGGTATCATCTGATCCTCGGATTGCGTATTTAAGGCCTAAATCGAAAACAAAATATTCGCTTCCACTTAGCAATGAAGCGCAAGCCTTATTACACATAACTGCTTATTTTTTTTATTTTTTAAAAATTGTATGTTAACAATTCTTGTAAAATTTAATGTATTTGTATAAGTACCCCAATTCTGAGTCATTGGCAGCAATAAATTAATTATTTTATGCATTTAAACAAAAAAGTGAGTTTTTTAATTTTTTAAACTTAAGATTACTCCTTTAATCCTATAGCTACGTCCATACTTTTTGGACCACGATAAGATCTCGTAGCAGTTGTAATATGCCCATTTCATTAAGATCGGTCAACGGGTTCAAAAGTTACAGATTTATTTCCACCTCTCCCATACATCGGGACCACTGTGCGCCGCCGCGACAGTGGATGCCACATGGGACAACATTCAAAAGAAGTTTTGCCGGCATCATGTTTTTGTTTGACATTCTTTTACCAATCTACCAAATAAATGTTGAGAATAATAAAAGTCAAAGTCATTGCTGAGAAGACGCAACTGATGTCACGAAGAGGGTGAATGATAAAATTCTAGAATTAGCGAGAGTAAGGCGGTATAATAAAACCACCTGTAAGACTACTAGGATGCTATGGCCCGATATCAATAGAACTTAAACAAACTCCTTCAGCCTACTAATGATGGTATTCGGAGCTCTAACGTGGCATAACCATATGAAGTATCATGAAACAAAAATTAGACTATCCCATGACTACATCTGCAGAGGACGCGGCGGTGTGGAAGAAGGAGAGGACACCCCTCACTATCTCTGCTACTGCCCTAGCCTCAGCCAACTACGATACAGGACCATGGGAGAATTCTTCTTTCAGTACCTGCAAGACCTTAATCAAATCACTCACTTCAGATTCATAAGGATGTCGGGCTGGCTGGACGAAGAGAGATCTCCAAAAAACGAGCACAACGTCTCGACGAGTACTATAAGGGTACACGGAGGAACATTTCCCCCTCTGGGCATCACAATGGATCCACACGGAACTAAGTAAGACGTGCTTCCGCACGTCTACCCACATTCCTACTCTATCCTATCCTGTGATGGAGTTCGCCACGATCCATTATGTCGATATTTTCATTTGGAACAATCAAAGTGAGCGTTTCCACTTCAGGAGAGGTCGCTGGGCCTCAGGCGAGGACACTGCATTGTAGAATTTATCGCACACAATTAAACAGCCGTCTACAGTCACTATCCTATATGCAGATGACACGGGACTACTCAGCTCCCATGCAAGGCCCCATATAGCCCTGAATGAGGTCAAATCCCACCTCACAACAACCATCCCATTTTACAAAAAATGATCTGTTCCAGGAATGCGTCCGGAAGAGGCCATCATCTAACAGTTCGCTATAGCCGAAACCTCGAACTTGTCATTGAGGGTAGTTCAATCCCGCTAACAAATTCTATCAAATATCTGTGTGTTCACCTCCATGAAAGATTAAAAATGAATCCGCACGCTAGAAAAGCGCTATATAACAGCAAAACCGCAGCAGCCAAACTTAAACTTCTACGCAACTCACGTAATGTGAAAAAAAAAACAAATTTTTTGTTGTACAGAACTCTCATCAGCCCCTTAAAAACCGCAGGATAGTTTCCTAAACTGGTTCTCCATAACACCTAATATGGCCTTAGAGCTGCAGCAATTTGAATGTAAAGTATTAAGAAACTGCACGTCCAAAAGAAGACCATCAGGAAAATGGTATTGTAATAAAGCACTCTATCATGAGTCGGAAATAAGTCCTTTGCTTGACTACCTCATTAGCATCAGCCCTCAAATTTCACCCCAATCTAATCATCAAGATCATATTTAAAGAGAACATCGTGTGGCCAATTGACGATCGTTATTACACTTCCCCGATCAGCATCCTCGCTTAGGGATCCAATGCTTCCTTTCTGATACATTAAAATGACAATCAGTTTACATCTCCGTATTACAAAAAAACAAATCCCCATCCATACACAGAGGCTAAGCAGCTCAACTCTCCCAGACCCTTAAACAAGACCTACCTAAATAATGGTTGCGAATACTACAAGAATAAGAATATATAACTATAATGCAATAATTATGTACATAAATGTTTTTGAAATGTATTACAGAAACTATACAATTTAATTTTTTTTTTGTTTAATTTACTGTTAAGCTTGTACCTGACTATTTAATCACCTAGTATATGGAACTAAGTAGCTGAATATCAACCTAGTTTAAAATTAAAAAAATAACGAAATGTAAAATGTAATAAAGTAAAAGCAAGACAAAAATATGTTAACAAATATACACACAGTGTTAAATATGCCCTACCTGGATACTGGTTCAGTGTCCCAGACAGAAGCGACTATTGCCACGACAGTCTGTTGTTATAGTCTAGGTTAATTTCTCTAATTCTGATATCGTCGTATTGAGTAGACGTATAAATTATTGTAATCCGCAGTTGAACCTCATTACTTTACTATTTTGATTAAAAAACGAAAATAAATTTCCAAAAGTGGAGTAGCCAACCCACTTCTAAGTCCGCAGCAATAAAAAACTAGATACTAAGTTATTTCCATGTTAAAAAAATGTTTGTACTGAAGTAAAAGAAAAATCTCAATAAAAAACTACTACTACTACAGTCAGCATATTAGAGCAATCACCAAGCTAATTGTGACTGAATCGAGAGATTTGATTACAGTCTGAGGGTAATAATACTCTAAACTAAATACAATCATTTATCATGCTTTACATACAAGTGTATTCAAAATTATGTTTAGTGATGCTGTCTTACACAAAATAAAACCTGTAGCCACTAAACTAACCAAGTATCAATGCATTGACCAAAGATTAATTGCTTTGTGCGGACATCAGCGGGCATTAATTCTTTCGAAATGAAGACGCAGACACCGTCACCTGCAATGTTTACAACCTTTCTGTGGCCAGAGGTCGAAAACATCGATACATCCGGGCTATGGTTCCAACAAGACGACACTACATGTCATACAGACGACGTAACGCTCGTTTTGAGCCTTCATCAATTGACCGCCGCACTCATGCGGTCATTATTTTTTCAGGGGTTGCGTCAAGTCCTTAGTCTACACTAAAAAAACAAACCAACCACATTGGACGAGCTAGCGGCCAACATTCGACACGCTACTGCCCGACACATATTGAACCAAGTCAGCGGAAGCTGGAAAGGCCTCTTGAGTCACTGTCAACGAAGTTGAGGCGGCCTTTTGAAAAATGTTCTATTCCGAACAAATGCCCATGAACGTTGCTTCAAAATACAGCCAAAATCAATTTTACATCTCACCCCCTTAGTATTTTGATTTAAATTTATTTCCCTATCGTCCGCATCTGGTCACCCTATATATTGCAAATAATAATAATTAAAGTAAATCATAACTCACATTTCTCTAGAAGAACCAAATCGTGTTCACTGGGAGTAGTGGGCGCAGCACAAATCTCTCCAGTACACTTGCAGCAGCGTCTGTCCTTCCTTCGCTGTTCACCTTCACACGGGGCTGGCGCTAACTTCCTGGCGAATTCGCACATTTGTTGGTGCATATAAACCAGCTCTTTGAGTGTCAGACAGTCCAGGCCATTGTCACAAATCTTTTTGGCGAAATCTTGAATCTTCGAAAGTCGCCTGCAATTTTTCTCGCAACGCCACCTGCAAATTTCATCAGTGAAATTGTTAAGCAGCAGTATTAGCTCTCTCTCGAATTCCGCAGCAGATCGTGTATTTATTTTCGACGTCAGCTTTGAAACAGAATTGCGAAGTGCATTGTTCGAGGTGCGATGTCCTTCGATTTCCTTTTCCAGCATCTTGCGTTCGCCTGCGGCTGCATTTGCAGTTGCTAATTGCTTCTGCAGATCGGCATTCTTTCGTCTCTCTTCAGCTAGCAGCTTTTGGCAATCCATATCAGCAGCCTTAACCACCGTTGATAGATGTTCGTTTCGGTCCTTAACGCTGCTGATATCTTTTACCAAACCGTCGACTTCTTTCAGCTGACCTTGACTTGAATTCAGCTCACTATTCAATGTCGAGATCTTCTCCTTTTGGGCCTGCACTTCGTTCTGGCAGTCCTTCAGTTGTTTATTGAGACCCTCATTCTTATTCTGAGCCTCTTTCAATGCTCTGTTGAGCTCGTCAGTTTGATTTCGAAGGTTCATCATTTCGGTGTCAGAATCCAGTCTCCTTTGTTCTTTCTTGCCGAGGGTGTCGGCAAGATTTTTAGCCTTCGCCTCAAGATCTTGTTTTTCCTTTTCCATTTCCTGTTTGAGTTTTTCAAAACTCGCAGAACTCTGTTCGAATTTGTTTCTTTCAGCTGCGAAGCCTTCTCGTTCCCGCTGCATGTCCTGGCGCTCCTTGTCAAAAGCTAGCCTTACCTTATCAAAGTCTTGCTTTATGCGTTCCATTTCTTCTCTTTCCTTGCTTAGGTCTGCATTTAATTTTGCGCATGATTGCCGTTCTTTCTCCCAGTTGTCCTTTTCTTTGAAGAAATCGCTCCTTTCGTTGAACCATGCTTGTCTTTCCTTTTCAAATTCCACCCTCAGTCTGTCGCCTTCGCCGCAATCCGCCATCAGGCACTTCTTTTCCTCGGACCACGACTGTCTCAATCTTTCAAAGTCTTCTCTTTCGTTTGCAAAGGCTTGCCTTTCCTTCTCCATGTCAGCTTGGATTTGTTCCAGCTTCCGTTGGTTCGCCTGCTCCATCTCATCCAGTTTCAGTTTGTTTTCCTGCTCCATCTGGTCCAGCTTCGCTTTAAGTTCATCAATGCTTTTCATGCATTCAGCGTTGTTTGCTCGCAGTAGAGCTTCCTGCAGTTCCTTTTCCTTCTTCAGCAGTTTCATTTCACAATTTGCCAAATCTAGATTCTCTTCTGACTTGGCCAAGTTCTCTGCACTCTTGACCAGGTTCTCCTTGGCCTCTAGGAGTTCCTCGTGACTTCTAGCCATTTCACATTTAACGACGTTGCGGTTCTCCAGTTCTTTGTGAATGTGATCGAGTGTTATCCTTGTGGTGGCCGCTAGCTCTTCGATCTCATCGGGAGTCTGACTGTGCACATCCTGTAGGCCAACAATGTTCACTGTGTCTTTCTTCTGCAGATTCTCTAGGACACCCTAAACAGTGATTTCGTATGAAAATGAAGAAAATTAAGTTGTCAAGCTTTTGATTTTATGTTGGTGTAAACGTAAAGGTCGAGGTTGTTTGTGAAATGTGTGTGAAAATGATCAGATTGAAAATCTCAAATGTGGGGTATAGGGAAGAATAAATACTAAAAGGACGAAAGTCCGCTGACGGGTCCACTAACACGAGGGATATACCTCGTGCTGAATATGAAGCTCCGCTGAAAACCTAACCTAATGACTTGAATAAGCAGGAAAGCCACTTTCTCAACAGTACACTGTCTGACAGGAAGCACTGTCATGCCTTAAATGGATTAAACTGTCGTTTTACGGTTTGCCAGCCCACGAATAAGTGCCAAGCAACTGTGTAGTCGATGGGTACGCAACTACACAGCATCCATCTAGGCTCAGTTTGGATACCCATCGCTATACCCATCTGCTGTGCTTGTCATTATAGATCACCGCCTCTTAGGAGACCATGCCAAGAGATTAGGCATCATCTGATGTCACGCAGATAAAAGATAGTAATGGATGATAGTCCGAAAATAACCAGTTCTCGGAAAAAAAGATAATAAGGACACACGCCAGCAGGATTGTATGCATAATTGAAAAAATAAGTTTATCACAAACTGGCACCACGAAGATTTAAGAGGCTGAGGAGGGAATGGATAAATGGATGAGTCTTTCCAACGTTTTCAGATGAAGGTATGATCCTTTACCAGTAGGTCTCAGATCTTTGCGATGAACAAGGCATGTACGAGCTGATTTGAAAAGAAAAACTAATTTGGCTTGGCCGCGTCTGAAAACCTTATGCAACCCTTGAACATTCTCACTAACTAGGGAAGAATCAATTCTCATTTTTTGTATAGATCCAGAAGTTCTGCAGTTTCCTAGAATCCAATTCGAGCCAATGGTGAAATATTTAAAGCTTTTTAGGGCCAAATATTAAGAAATTATGTCCTTCCAGGTAACATTCGTAATATCCTTATTAAAAGTAGCTTAGTCGATATTTGTGAACTGAGATATACATGGAAACCTTTCGTGTAGTGTATGGAAATTGGTAAGTGCTGTACACATGAGCACCGACTTGCGACGGCTAATTAATTCTACGTTCATAAACGATTCTACTTTTTTTTCCGCGATTCAGTCATTTCCTTAACGATTTGTCAACAAATTCAAGAAAAGATCTACAAATTCATGATATTCTCATGTTGCCATGAAAAGCTACGTCCACACGATATTGGCCAGATCTAATAATGTTGTCAGGTGTACCAACGTTCTCAAATGGTCCGCAAATGAGGTGCAATGATTAAAGGCCAGTTGACACGGTTGCCAGACAGATGGTTGTCCTAACGATAATTTCTCTTGCAACGACGTCAGGTTGAAAATTGTCCGTTCAGACGATTGTCTGATGTTTGTTTACAAAAAAATGTTACTACATTTACAAGGGAACAAGGGAATATCAGCAGAAGATCCAACATTCATGCCGATCGCTACAGCCTACCATCCAATCAGGCACCACCTGAGAAAGGAAATATGGCGAGCACTAAATCCTAAGCGTTCACTCTGTCTGATCAGCAGACCTCCTAAGCAGACCTTGGGTGTTTCCATAAACTTCAGAATAACAAAGGACTGCGTTATCCATTTTCATTAATGCAGATATACGATCGTACGAACTTAGGCCGCTTTTACACACGCTAAATTCGTCTGCAACATTTCAATCTTGTTGGCAAGGGAGGTGAAACTTGAAAGGGTAGCCCGAGTTGCGTGTGCTCAAGAATTGCAATTGTTTCTTCTATTCCCTTTTATTTATCTTCTCTGTGTTGGGTATTAGAAGAGATGGTACATGTGTAAAAGGGTAGGAAGCCGACAAATTTAGCAGAAATTGCAACTGAGTTGAATTCTACGTGTAAAAGTGGCTTGCGATCACAAGAAGGAATTGCAGAAAATCATGAGTAAAAAGTTGCGTGTGTAAAAGCGGCCTAAGGTGAACTGCAGTCCTTATTGTTCATAAACGTCAATGACTCATCGATGTCGGGCAGATTGCGCAGTCATTATTTTTTGACTGCTAACAGGGTCGATTGGAAGCAAAATATTTTGCACTAAAGCAAGCCTGCAGACATTCTGAACAGTGGGTGTGTTCAAAAACGCATGAGAAAGAAATGTGATTGTACTAGCGCAGATTTCCGACGTTTATGAAAACACCCCTTCACTTAGGACGCTCATCGACGCCATAACCGGACACTGCGCAATTGGCATACACGCCTGCAGGATGGGTGCTCCATATGATGATTTCTACAGAAGCTGAATGAATGAAGAGAAGGTCGAGACCACAAATCATCTTCACTTGTAGCGCCCTGGTACGCGTCGTAGGTACTCACATCTAGGGGCCTACTATTTCAATAATCTCAGCGAGCTAAATAGCGAAAGCATTACCCAGCTAAATCGCTTTATTATAAGCATCAACTTGTTCCAAGCTTAGGAGTGGTATCACAATGGGTCTACTTTGGCCAAAAAGTGAACACACACAGGGAACACACACATTTTCGTATTTATGAGCATTCCGATGCTTAATATAAGCCGCTGTACATTGACGTCGGTCGCGATGGGCGATCTTCCGATGGTGGTGGTGTCTAACCGATGTTATCTGTATTGCGTCAGCATGTTTCCGAGTCCTCCGAAACCTCATTCATCACACAATGCGCACATGTAACATACAAATGCCACTGAATCACCAGACTTAATAAGGCTCTCTCTCTCTCTCTGAAATTTGCAGACGCGACAACAAACTTCTCAATTAAGAGAAATAAGGGAGTACATAGATAGCCGACTTCACAGCTGATTGCCCCCTAGTCTATAGACGAAGTTGACGGATATTAACAGTTATTTACAAGTCATCGAACATTGTCTCATATTCACGCACACTTTTCTGTAAAAATCAATATCCCACAAATCAATAAAGTCAAAATTCGTGAACTGCCCACACAATTCGTGAATTTGACATTCATCAGTAATTATGTGCATATTTGGAAGTGTTCGTGAATTATAATCACTTATCCAAATTCTAGATTATCGTTTTAAAAAGTTTATCGAAACAAATATTAATATTTCACCACGGTAGCTTGGAGGGGCTTCAGCTGTTCGGAAGAGCTCACACGTATTCTCCTGACCCGTTTTGGTGAAAATGTTATAAACAACAAAATTTTAGTGGAAAGGGAGGTAGAAGTCGGCTATATTTCTGCCAATGAGTGTGCAAATGTCCTAAACGTCTGGAAATGGCACAAATTCTGCGTCCACAATCTCCTTGATAGATGGAGTGCTGCCAATGATCTAACAGAGTGTTTTGTGTAACTATTGTCAGACGAAATTCACACGAGAACTGAACATTGTTTCGCTGACAGATCTGACATATTGATGACAACAGCGGATCAACAGAGCAGATCTACAACGCTTTTTTCAAACCGACCACTCTATTTCATCGGGATCTACCACAGTGCCAGTGTAGATGGTCTACCGGCACTAAATGCCTCACTGCAATACTGCTATGGCCCACCATAGATACAATACGCTCACGTAGTCTGATCAGGTTGAGTAGACTCAACCTCAGAACCATTATAGGCGTACATACCGGGCATTGTGCCATTGGCATTCACGCCTTTAATGACTTCTGTAGAAGCTGCAGGGATGAAGAAGAAGTAGACACCATTTCACATCTCCTATGTAATTGTAATGCTCTCTCCAGACTTAGAAAGCGTCATCTGGACGCCTACTACTTCAACAACTTGACAGAACTAAACAACATCACTATCAGTCAACTCCTCTGCTTTATCAAAAGCGCTAGCTGGTTTTCGGAATATGGTTTCAGATACGCGTGGCATCACAACGGGCCTAAGTGTGGCCTAAGTGTGACTGCTGCTCCAGCAGTCAGCCACTCCAACCTAACCTAACCGACCACAGTGCCAACTCTGTTTGTGAGATATGGGAATTATCTGAACATGACTTCACAGTTTGCAAAGTTCACAGGTCGGGGCTCATTTGTACAGCACTTGAGGATTGAAAATTCTCAAATTAAGTAAAACAAAATTATGTAAAAGTATTTTATTGAATATTCGCTTTCACAGACAAAGTACAATACATATTTACAACATTATTGGTGCACAGATTAAATTTCATTGCTCTCATTTCGAAATGAAACGAAATGCCTGCTGAAGTAGGAATCCAATTTAATGCACAAGTTCTATTAGAAAATAAATACACATGTGAACATAATACATATTTGAACGGAATATTCATGGATTTTTGCTCACTAATAGAATGAAGTTAATTTAAAGAGTTCGCTCAGTTCGTACCTAGTTGTTTTGTACTTTGATAGTGAAATGTTATTCTAACAAATGCTTTTACATAATCAAATAAATTATGCTTACCAATACGTCCTTAAATTGCATGTTATATTGATCGATTACACAGTTCTTGTCGCATAGCTCTTTGGTTAGACATTCTACTTGATCTTGCAGCATTCGAACTTGCCTAAGTTCCACATTGCATTTGGAAATTTCTTGTCCAAGTTTTCGATTTTCGGCCTGTGAAATAAGGCAAAAATATGAATAAGCTAGTTTAACAGCTCACAGTCAGCTGAATGGAAGTGAGTATTATCGACCGTTATTAAGGTCCGTATATTGATGATAATGGAGGCGCTACCGTCCGATCTAGGATAGAATATCTACAGTAACGGCTCATCATGAAGTAGTGTGAAAAATTTAGAAAGCGATTAACTACATACCTTGAGCTACCTTTTTAGACATAGAAGGGGCCTTCAACAACATTGGCACGCAAGCGATCCTTGAACCCTTTACTAAGGCTATACCTACATTAGTAACTTTCTAGTTAGTGCCCGTGCTTAGCACTCGGTCCATTCAAGCAACAGTCATATAATCAAAATCGACAGTAGGAGAACACCGCAAGGCAGTGTAATCTCTCCTCTTCTCTCGCTTATTGCCATGAACAACATTCTATTAAGACGAGATAGGGAAGGCGTTAAAGTGGTAGGGTACGCGGATGGTATGGTATTCTTGGTATCATGCTATTCGGCGGGTGTGGTCATTGCGATCATGGAGGATGCTGGTCTTCAAAATGCGACCGTATCCACTCAAACAAAATTAAACTGATGCTCTTCACCACAAAAACCAAAATACCTAACATCCCCTTCCCCGCATTAAGGATCTAGACATGACCTTAGATTCCAAACTCAGGTAGACCAGCGAGTTAGGAAAGCATGCATAGCTTTTTATGCCTGCACTAGAACCTTTGGTAAAAAGTGGGGCTTCCAGTCAAACTTGGTCCTATGGATGTATATGGCGGTGGTTCGCCCGATGCTTACATACGGATCTCTAGTACATTTTTACACAACAGCAACCATTAGCACCACAGGCGTCTTACAGTCGATACAGCCAAAATGTCTGACATTTTGAAAACATTTTAGCACACAGAGGCAACAGGCTCAAAGAGTCTGGGTGCTGGACATCAAAACCCTATGGTCATAGCAATTAGCAAGATCCTTATCATCATCAACTGTCTGACCCTCCAATCCCCGACAGAGATTTTAACTGGGCAATCTACATTGGTTGCCCGTGGCGTTGTGGGTATGTGCGTCGACCCCTACGCACTTGGACCTAACTACCTGGGTTCGATTCCTGGTACAACAAGAAATACTTTTCACGGCCCCACATCTTTCGAGTCACTGACAATGCTCAAAAAGTATAACTGTCTAGAAAAAGCTTCTCAAACTTGGCCGTTCGGAGTCGGCATAAAACTGTAGGTCCCTTCCACTCGTGACAGAACAATAGCACGCACAACATGAGCGGTTGCTGAGAAGCTAGGCCCTGGCCCTCTACGGGCTGTAGCGCCACCCATATTATATATATTAATCTACATTGACTTAGATGGGCGGCGGAGTCGGTGCTTTCGCAATTTCTGAATATTTGCAAAGCCTGCGGAGTGACAGACAATTCCAGTGTGTTCCACGCGGAATTATTTCCAATCCGGGAAGCGTGTCGTCAAGTCAAAATCCACCTAAATGTCTTGCCAAGGCAGACACATGCATTGATAGTCAAGCAGCCATCAAAGATATTGCCTCATATTCTAAACTAGTACAGTAGTGTCGAACTGAGCTAGCATTGTAAGAAGGTCAACTCCGGGTCACAGCGAAATCCCAGGAAATGAAAAGTCCGGTAAACAGATTAGACAGGGATCGGCCCGTCAGTGCTCGCTTGTAGAGGAGGTGCAAATCCCACTACAAACAGTTTAGGCTAACTTGACCTCCTGTGGGACAACGCAACAGAGGACGCCCGAGTCTAATGTGGCGCCTACAACTGGAGAAGGACATAAACTAGCCAGAGTTCGCACTAATTGGAGCGGCTTGTTGGTTGAGGCCCAAGTCCACCCCGAACTGTAACTGAATTCTACAAATAGCCTCATAATGGTGATCCGACTTTGGCTTTTGGCAACGGCTGCTCCTTTTTTTTTTGTGAAACAAGAATTTGGATCAAAACTCAGGTAAATACGTAAGCCACTATCTTCTTCAGTCCAACCATTTGGGTTTCGCAGATGCCATCAACGTAATAACGTAAATAACACCGAACATTGCTTGTGAGATAAAGTCTAACCAAATTCAGAAAAACCAATTAAGGCCAAATATAAAATTTAGCCTGTAGAAAGTATGGTGTACTTAAAGAAGGGAGAGGGTGGCTCGTTTTGGTCGCTAACAGGATTTTAACCCTTTTTTTATTTAACCGTTCACGCGACTTTTGTGTACGTGTACGTCCGACCCTACACCGACCCATGTAGGCGGGTTGCAGGAGGGCAGGATTCCACCCGAACGTATTCCATTGTTTATTGTAGAAAATGTATCGCAAACATTCTCATAAGAATAACTGTGGACTTATGACTCACGTCGTTTTTAAATTTGTGAAATTATGTCTCAAAATTTAAAAGTGAGATAAGTCCGAAAATTCGGCTTTTTTCACTCGGCACCGCTGTCGAGCAGGAATGGATCCAACGTTCAGCACTTAACACTAATATGAACACCGCAGAAGACATCTTAGTGGAGATGACAACCGGTGCTAATACGGTTTGTCGAGGCAACTTGGATCAAAACACCACCAAATAGAAACGGCGGTTAAAATCTTGAAGCCACTGGAAGTCGCAACTAAAATACTTTGTGAGGAAAATGTAACAATCCAGTCCATTCTATAACCGATTATCTGTGACCTAATTAATAAGCACCAAAAAATAAACTTCGGACATGATGAGAATATTGTCATTTTCATTTAAATTACGAAAGAAGCTTGGAGCGAAGTATAGGAATGTATAGACACGAAGGCGAAGAAATTCTCATAGAACAAGTTTCCTCTTTTTGACTCCTAAGACACAAAAACTTGAAGGCGAGCGTGCAGAAGTAGGGGAACTTGTTAGAAAACATGTGCGAAACTGGTTGAAAACTCTAAGCAAATCGAGGTGAGAGAAGTTGTGATTGAAAGGTTTAGAGCTATGGACTATTTATTAGAAGCCAAATCATACATGCAAGCCTTTAAGGAGTTCGCCATGCAACTGTGTGAACCACAGTTAACACAGATGCATGTCCATGAAAATGGTGGAAAAATAATGCAAGCAAATATCCAAGCCTGGCATTGCTGGCCAAGAAATATTTATGCATACCAGCAACATCGGTATGTTCAGAACGTTGTTTCTCTACCCACCAGATCACTTGCCATCAGGCATCAGACATCTATTTCTTGTGTCAATTCTTTGCAATGGTTTTACAGTCAAAGCGCCTTTCCACACGTCTAATATTCTGTCGTACCAACCTATTCTTTCTAACGCTTCCAGAGTTTAAATTAAAAAAAAATTATAGAAGACGATGATGAAGGAAGGGAAAAACCCCATCATCTATACTCACTCGGATACATCGAGCGCATGTGCACTAATGCTCTAGCTAAGAGGGTCTCCAAGAACAACTCAAATACCGCTATATGCCGCTTTTATATGTGCAACTTTTTAAAATTCTCTTCTCTGATCGCAAGTCACTTTTACATGTTGAAATCAGACCAGTTGCGATTCCTGCTCAATTTTACCGCATCCCACTCACTGAGAAAACAAGAATAAAGCAAACCAAAAAAAACCAAAAAAGCAGAGGGATAAGAGAGAATACGGAAAATCCCAAGTAATCCTCGAACACACGCAACTAGCGTTGACGAAAAAATATTTTTCAAAGTGCCATATGTTGTGGCCCGTTGCGTTGTGGGTATGTGCGTCGACTCCTACGCATTTGGACTCACCTGTCTGGGTTCGATTCCTGCTAAGACAAGAAATACTTTTCACGGCCCCACCTCTTTCGAGTCACTGACAATGCTCAAAGAGTATAACTGTCTAGAAAAAGCTTTTCAAACTTGGCCGTTCGGAGGGGGCATAAAACTGTAGGTCCCTTCTCCTCGTGACATAGCTCGAACAATAGCTCGCACAACACGCGTGGAGAGAAGCTAGGCCCTGGCCCTTTACGGGTTGTAGCGCCACCCATATTATTATATATATTATTATTCATAAATAAATAAAACACCATTTACACATATTCATCGAAACTTAACGAGTGTTGATCGATATTGCACTTGGAATAAAAGTGATCCCTTTCCTCAATCGTCTCAAATAGCAACAACTTCCCTCTTGATCAAAAGAGAGAGGCCAACGATAGAATGAATCAGAGAGAACATGCCATGCCATCGTCTTTGGATCGAGAAAGGGTAGGGTCGTTGGTTTGCTCATGCTAGAAATACGCCTTAATACGAGCTTTCAACTCCTTCGGAAGGCAGCTATAAGCCCTGCAGCGATTGATTTATAAACGCATATTCAATTTTAAAGGGCCACAGTGTCAATTCAATCAAAATGTACCATAATTGCACGAACGAGCCATCTCATATAACACGGCCTGCGTGTGTAAAATCGCTGGATTCATCAGTAAGTCACTACTCTAAGTACGAATAAGTTTTGAAAAGTTACAAATGTGAACTTACCATAAGACAATTAACAGATGAGCATAGATTAACTTCTTCCTGCTCGTTCATTCGACAACTCATTTCCAACTCCTTGATCTCGTTTTGCAGTGTTTCAATATCCTTGCGATATAATCGTATATCATATTCCTTCTTTTTTAGGGCATTGCAAGCTTCTGCTCGGAAGTCTTCAAACTGCTCTGCTTTCTGCTTCCATTGGCATATTTTGTCAGTCATTGCAGCGAAATTCTTGCATTTTTCTCGCAGCGCATTTCTTTCGGCAACTATTCTATTCACATTCTCTGAATCATTGTCTTCACAAGCGCCTTGAATTCCCCTAGATGCAGTTTCTGTTTTAAGATGTTTATCTTCCAGGTCTCTAAGTAAGCAAACTTCCTTTCGTAGGGAATCAACTTGAGATTGGAGATAGTTTACGTCTGTGCTTCGCTCCGGTTCAAGGCGAATGGCTTCTAATCGACATCGAGTAGAGAGCTTTTCTATGAGTCGTCGCAGATAGCAATTCTGGGCTTCTAAGACTCGAGTGGATTTCTCACGTTTGATGAAGGCATCCAGGAGCTTAGTGAGATCGTTCTCATCGCTCTTATCTAGTTTTTCCGCACACTTCAGCTGTTCGATTTTTCTTTGAAGCATGCTAGCTACCTCTGGGCGGTGTTCGTCAGTCAGTATCGCATTGACTGTTTGATGTTCTTCGTCCAAAATGCGTAGCTTCTCTTGCGATACCTCCAGTTGGCTCTTTAGGCTATCTTTTTCTAGCAGCAGCTTCTCAAGACGTGTTAATTCGTCGACAGTTGCGTTGAGCAGACTATCGCCTCCAACAAGATGAGACGACTGCTGTGTTTTAAAGTTTAATCAGAAGTTAACATTTGAATAAGATATAGAATGACTTCGACTTACATTGTCTTTGCAACCCTCACTGCAGGAAGGTCCCGAATGCGATGCAGATGGATGCTAGAGAGAATCACACATTTTCAAGTTCCAATAAAATATGAGTCAGCTTACCATTCTACACGCGACCAAATCAAGAAGAAATTGACTTTGCTTTCCCTTGTCCATGGACCACGAACGAGGGTCTGTCGATGAAGAATACGTTTTGAGTTGCGTAACGCATTTAGCTTGAGGACGGTCATTCGCGTAGGCAAGCGGAAAGAATGCCTTTTGTGTAGAAAATGCCATTCTTATTTCTGCTATGGGTGAGATTTAAAAGCTGAGACGAGTTTGCGCCTGCGTACAGAAACAAAAAAAAAACAAAACATGAAATTTTAAGACGAGAAAACATTCAAATTGGGACAGGAAACATCGATTTATTTCTATTGAAACTAAACCAAAAGCAAAGTAGTCAATTTTCATTTACTTTGATTCGAGTGGAAGATGTCAGGTGATAAGTCCATACCCGTCGTCGTATGCGGTGGTTATGACAATCTATCAAATTGTTGATAAACGGGCTCAGGCGTTCACACAAGACGGCGAAAAAGATCTTGTACATGATGATCCTTGCGGCAGTGAAGGGGTCTCTTTTATTGTAGATCGGGCGAATGATAGTGAGAGTCCACTCGTCGCCCAGATCTAACTGATATTCTGGTGCATGCGCACAAGATCGTTCCCAGCTAATTTTAAAGATTTCAGGGGACCTTGAGCTCCTCTAGATCCGCGAAACATCACAGTCGCCAGCCACAATTCGAAGTAGTCAAGGAGTTTGTCTACCTCGAGGAAAACGTGAACTCCACACACGAAATCTCAGTGAAGATCTGATGTACTATCTATCACCCTTGGCAACCGGTGCTTCTTCATTTTTTCCAAAAAACTGGACTCAAAACTCCTGAATTGGAGCTCATCGATCATCGACATATCGCCCATTTTGCCATTCCTGTTATGCGGAGCAGAAAACTGGACTACAAGCAAAACAACAGAGCCTTCGGTGGAATGCGCATAGTTCTGTCTGAGAGGAAGATGAGTGAAGAGGAAGACACAGTCGGGAGCTATACAAGCTGTATCGAGTCAGGAAGGCACTGAATTGGACATATCTGAGGCATGAACACCGACACTCCAGCTAATAGGGTCTTAGAATTCGATAATCCGGTTGGAGAAGAAGATGAAGACAGAATCTTCGGAATAAAGACCAAGTCACGAAGGATGCAAGACAGCTTGGTCTTGACGACTAAAAGTAGCATGCCCCGTATGGTGGAAGCCATCTATAGCTTAGGCTCATACCCTCGATGGGTGGCCAGCCTATTAAGTAAGTACTCGTCCACATTTATTGGAGCATTCTGTCTGACAGCGGGATCGTCGCCGTTTAACAGCCTGCAAATTCTGCAATTCAACTGGTATTTGATCTTCATTCTGGCAGCTTCTGTCCGAACTTTGTATTTATTGAATAATTGTTAGGTAAAGCCTTCTTGCCTGTTTACGTTGATGGCATTTGGAGAAGGTTCAACCATGAACTGCATCGGCTATACAGCGACATGGGTCTAGCAAGGCGGTTGCGAATCTAACGCCTAAGATGGCTGGGCCTTGTAGATCGTATGGGCAATATAGCTCTTCGATATAGCAATCTTCGACTCTGAGTCTGTGGGATAACGCAGCAGAGGACGTGCACGCAGAACGTGGCGTTGAAAAGTCGAGGGACCTCAGCCGGCTTGGTGTGCGAAACTGGAGACTGCTGGCGAGAGATCGTGCTGGCTGGATAGGCATGTTGGGTGAGGTCCACCTCGGCACAAGAAGAAGAAGTAGAAAGCCTTCTTGCATCATTCCTGCCATAGGATATCAGTCTCCATCAAAAATGCATACACTTAGCTAACCCAAAAGTTATTAACTGGCTGCTGCCGCTGTGCAGCTGGGTGTATTCTTGTAAATACACATTCTCTGTATCCCTACTGTTGTACAGTAGTGGACAAAATAATAATGTACTTGGGCTATGTTCGGTTCAGAGTTACCCCACGAATGTTGGCGAATTTATACTAACAGAGATCCAATCGGCAACCACGAGAATCCTTGAAAAGACCGGCCACTAACAAGCTCTCTGGGAACCAATTTGATGACAAAATAATCGCAAATATTAAAAACCTTAACGTTCACTTTTTGATTATACTTGTTGCAAGTACAAGATTTGCAGGCAACAATGTAGTAGATTCGTTTAAGACAAGTGAGAGAATGTGCAGTTTCTCTCTCTTCTTCGCCTTCACAGACCACCGCACACGTGTTGAAAGAACTGTCAAAAAAATTCAGTCGAACGAAAAATAAAACAAATTCGGAAAGAACCAGCATAGCACCAGAAGTATGGACGGAATTTTAAGCATTTTTCAAAGCATAGCAAGTTCAGATGGGGAAAACTTAAGCATCTATTTGAAAGCAATAGAGGAGCATCAAAGTTTCCGTTTAAAAGTGAGTAGAAATGCACAAATGTTCATTGCTTACGACGATTGCATGTTTTCTAGAATTCAAGTGGTACTGATCCCGTGGTTCAGCATATAACATCGGTGCTAAGCAAGCCGGCTACTCGCTATGACGGATTGATCTTATTGAATAGCTATCTTGAACAATGCTCAGCCGAAGTTTTAGAGCAGAAGGCACATCTATGGCTGACATTGGTGTTGAAATCATGCAATTCCAAGGAAGCCGAAAATGTTGGAAGCATGGTTTATGTTGTCATAAGTAAGTACATACACATTCAGCTTAGTTTGTATTTGAATTCAAACAATCAAACAATTGCAGAATCACTTGCGACAAAGAGCACCGAGATTGCTGATGTTTCGAAGATGTTTGTCAGTAATTATCTAAGCAAGATCTATGAAAGTCTGAGCACAGTCATACCGTGCGCGTATCTTGCCGCATTGCAATGTGTTGAAGCTTGTCTTCGTCTTTATCCCGGACCCAGTGGTCCATCGTATGGATCTGTGGATAAATTTATATCGAAATTCATTGACTGTTCAGATGAATCGCTGGTCGTATGGAGTGGAAAATGTTTTCATTTGTTGCAACAGGTAAAATTAAATATAGTAGAATGTGTTATGCATGTGTTATTCATCATGTTTGGATTAAAGGTCCGTGGAGGAGGCGTTCAAGGAATCAGTCACAAGGTAGCTTGGCAGAACTATCAAGTAAAGCTGCTTGGAAGTTTGCATAGTGTTCTCGACTCGGCGTTTGAAAATTGCGCGGAATTGTACGAAGACGCAAAGGAAACGGAACAACTGAATGTGGCTCCTTTAAAACTGAGCGACGAACCTGTGCAAAAAGCTATGCAAATCTATATTCGTTTGAGGAATCTTATCAAATATCTCGTGATTGCTCTACGGTTAGTTTTTTTTTATTTTGTTAACCTCAAAAGATGTTGAAGAATTCATTTTTGTATTTCAGACAACCATTTCCAGTGCCGAAGGCCATAATGCCAAAGAAAATTCTAAATGCCATTTCGCGAGGGCTTAATGTAACGTGCACAATGCTGCAGGTCAATAAGATTTCCGATAACATGGCTATTGGGGCGCTTTTGCCCCAGATTCAGGTTCATTTCTTTGAATTACTGGAAGCCACTGTATTGACGTGAGTGTTTTTTTTTTGCATTAAATCAAAGATAATTCAGGTAATCATCTCATATTTTAGATTGAAGTCTAATTTGGCAATGTACCACAATTCGATTCTGGGATTCGTCTTCGATACTCTTAAGTGGACGTCCTCTAAGAAATCATCCGGCAATCAAAAGCCATATTCGTAAGTACAAGCTAGTCAGTGTGAGACAAAGTAAAATTCTTATCCAATCTTTAGCAATCTGAGGTCAGCCGCTTACAAGGCTTTAACGCTCTGGTGTAACACCATGAAGTACGGCAGCAGATGTGAGATTATTGCTGAGGGCATTGTAGAAGAGATATTGTTTGATATCACTCCTTTTGAAAATACCTTTACCCTTAAAGTAAGTCCAAGCTGCAGATGAAATGCAGTGTGTAGCTTCAACTTGATTCTTTGCAGGTCCTGAGCGGCGCAAAGAAACACATGTCGAAAAAGGCTCGCCGCCAGTTACATAAAGCCCAAAACGAACAATCCAATTTGGGACAGACGCATGCCAATGCAAGCGATGCGCAATCTAAGAAACACCTCGTCCACGATGAAGGGAATCAAAAACTTTGCATTGCAGCATTTGAATGCTTCTCCAGTGTATTTCTGTCGGCAGGTAGTTTCCTGAAACCTACTTTTGTCAAGGTAAGCTCACTATTCAAACAAATTGATCCATCTGTCTGATTTTCTTGTCGTTCCTAATTCCCAGTCGAGTCATCTGAAAATTGTAACCATTTGCCTCTCACTGTCGAACACAACACCGAAGAGCAATTGTTTGTACAGCAATTATCTCTGTCGCTTGGGTCTATACAATGCGCTGCAGTGCTTTATCCTTGCTCCACATCATCTCTGTCCGCCGCCAACTCAAATCACAATTCAGCTTTTGCAAAGTGCACAGATTAAAGACACCAGTGAAACCGTACGCTTTAATTGCTCGGCGATTCTAAGTCACCTGGAGAAGATTACGCATCCGCAAAAGGAGAGTTTGGTCTTCCCATCGGATATTCGTGATATTAGAAATGCATTCCAGAAAGTTGGCAAAGAAAGACTGCTGGTGGAACCGTTGGGAAATGTCGATGAAAGTGACAGTGAGAACAGTGAGAATGACGGCGAACAAGAAAATGATGCGGACATTCATGATGCTGACATTGATGATGCTGACATTCATGAAGCTGACATTCATGATGCTGACATTGATGATGCTGACATTCATGATGCTGACATTCATGATACCGACATTCAGGAAATAGACGATGAAATGGAAACAGAAGCTCTGCCAGATGTGGTCGAGGACGTGGGCAATTCGATTGATCTCACTTTAGAAGATTCTCGGTTAAGAGATCCAATTCATGTGGAATCTTCCAATGATTCTGTACAATTCATCCAAGAGGACAGATCGAATCTTGACGAGAGAAACAGCGAAAAGGCAGACATAGAAACCATTGAATTGGCGAAGTCTCCCGAAATGACGCTACGGGTCGAGGAAGAAGATGATGACATCGAACAAGAGCCATCAGCTGATAAAGAAATCACTCCTGAGTCGGCTGAGATGGAAACAGATGACGTCCCTCCCTCGCACAAGAAGCCACGATTGGATGAAAGTGCTTCTCCGCACGATGTGCAATCTAAAGATGACGTCGGAACAGCGGACAAAGAAAATGAGAAGGACAAGAACGAAATAAGTTTCGAAGATATTGCTGCTGAATTTGTCGATGAATTAAACCCAGATTTCTAAGCTGAGCAACTGAAAAAGTCGTATAATAAATAAAATATTGTCTTATATGGGAAAAAAAATGTGTATTTGAGTCTTGGCGATCAGCTGTCGCGATTTTGCATTTTAATTGTTGTCTGATTTCTAATTGAAACCGATTACACGTCACTAGACTTATATATATATATACTTATACTACTTATATATATATATACTTATACTACTTATATATATTTTTATATTCCTTAATTGTCGCTGGTTTCTTCAGGAGGTGACCAAACATTTCATTATCCACCACGTGGTGGGTACATTATGGCACACCGAGTAATTGTGAGTTGTGACTTACTTACTTACTTAAGGTGGCGCTACAGTCCGGGGTGGACCTGGGCCTCAACCAACAAGCGTCTCCAGCCAGCTCGATCTTTAGCTAGCTGTCTCCAGTTTCGCACGCATAGTTGGTTGAGGTCCCTTTCCACTTGCGTGCGCCACCTGAGTCGCGGTCTTCCTCTACTGCGCCGTCCCTCGGGGGTGGATTCGAAGACTTTTCGGGCCGGAGTATTGGTTTCCATCCGCTCTACATGACCTAGCCATCTCAGTCTTTGGATCTTCACTCTTCTGGCTAAGTCGATGTCGCTGAACAGCCCGTATAGTTCGTCATTATATCTGTGAGTTGTGACACACTGAGTAATTTCTATGAACTCGCTAGACGTGGTCTGGGCTCTTCTCTCTCACCGAGAGGTTACCCACTCTATATTCCTCTCGTAACAGCTGGCCATCTTCTAAAGATACATACAGTTGGAAGGTTCCGAGTGTCTCATTACAGATGTGACCAGCACTCAGGAGTAGGAAGACCACCTCTCGTGACACTCATCGACACCGTCATGTTACCGCAGCGCACTGGGAATGCATACTCTCATTACCGGTATTTCTTACAAGCTAAACAAATCTTTGTTTGATTTGTGTGCCGCTATGACCTGGATCTGTCCACTGAGTGTGATCTTTTGTGAACTGTAATTGTTTAAATTGCCTTGTTTTAATCATGTTTTAGACATGTTTTAAAACAAGTATGTACATAGGTATTAAAAGAAAAAATCAATTTTAAATGTATTATTATGAAAACGTAGACTTAAACTAAACTCAAGCTCAAGTTAAACTTCGAACTCTAGTTTCTCAAACAAGCTGTGTTGATTGAGAGCCCTTATTATTGTAACCAATTTAGCTGCCTTTTCAGTCCCGAGTCTGTTTCTTAATTTTGAATGCACCAGTCCACAAGTCGAGAATAATCTTTCATTCAATTCCTGCGGAAGACGCAGTTGCTGTAAATAATTGACATGTGATGTCGAGCATCCATGGATCCAGTTTATTACTCAGCGATTTCCACCACACTGACACCACATGCGTATTCAATACAAGATCTTTCTTAAACTTGTAACCCAAAAATGGGAAACTCCTTGCACGGCACGTCAGGACATCTTTCATTGCTTGTGGACATCTTGAATCTATGAACTCCATGCCCATTGTGTCCTCCTCTTCTGGTAGTCCCTCAACTTTATAAAGGGTGATATAAAGGGTGAGAATATAAAGGATGATTAGTTATTATCTTTTTAGCAACACTGGTTTAAACAGCTGACGCACGTTTCGTGTTTTGTTTCACTATCAAACATCTTCAGTTAGGTCTATAATTTAACCATGAATCGTCTTACAAACGAACAACGATTGGAAATTATTGAATTTTATTATCAAAATGCGTACTCTGTTAAGAAAGTTCATCGCGCGCTTCTTCCATTTTATGGTCAGCTCATGCGTACGTAAATAAGCAGAATTGTCGATTTTGGAGTGAATATCAGCCAGAAGCATTGCAAGAGCTACCAATGCATCCAGAAAAAGTCACAGTTTGTTGCGGTTTATGGGCTGGTGGCATCATTGGACCGTACTTCTTCAAAGATGATGCGAATCGTAACCGTGAGATGATATACAACTTTTTTTGCCCAAAATGCAAGAGCTTGACTTGCATGACATGTGGTTTCAACAAGACGGTGCCACATGCCACACAGCACGCGCAGCAATGGACTTATTGAGGGGCGAGTTCGGTGAACATTTTATTGGCCGCCTAGATCGTGCGATTTAACGCCTTTAGACTATTTTTTGTGGGGCTATGTTAAAGCTCATGTCTATACAGACAAGCCCGCTTCAATTGACGCATTGGAAGACAATATTGAAGCATTTATTCGTGAGATACCGGCCGAAATGTTGGAAAGAGTATGCCAAAATTGGACTAAGCGGATGGACCATTTGAGGCGCAGTCAAGGTCAACATTTGCATGAAATAATCTTCAAACATTAAGTTTTATGGACCGTACTATCGATTCAAATAAAGATTTCATGCATTTTTCTCAATTTTTTTTTGAAAAACGTTCCTATAGCTTTAAAAAAATCACCCTTTATAAGCAGCGAAATGTGCAGGTGTCATTGCAGCTTTAAATCTTGCTTTAAGCTTGTCTAGTTCTTCTGGCAACCAGTCCGATGAGAGGAGATCTTTCGATATATGTGTACATTCGCCTAGGACGCACATGTCTTTCTGAATGAGACCGAAAGCTCTTGCTACTTTTTTCAGCTTTTTCATATAGTTTTCCAGATTTTCCCTGAACTCAACATCTTGGACTTTCTTTACAATTGGTAATTCTAATACAGACCATTCTTCGCGGCATACTTTGACAAGACAGTGCCAGTTGTTGACATGTGATTCGATAGAATCGGCTAATGTATTCCAACGCACATCTTGAGGGTAGTACAAGTGCTTTCCCACCAGCTTCCTTGTACTTTGCTTGTGGAAAATGATGGTACTTGAAATATTTGACGATTTTTTCCACATTAATTCTTATTTCCGGTTCTCAATATCTTTGGCAAATAAATTGAGAATCTAGCTTTCAGAGCAAATAGGGGATGTGCTGATGCACTCATACATCTGGATTCTTACATAACCAAGGCTCTCTCTGCTCGGAACAACGTTACCATTCTTTCTCTAGATTTTGAAAAGGCTTTTGACAAAATAGGCATCCACTTGGTTTTAAACAAACTCAAAGACTGGGGCAGAAATAAGACAGCAAGGAGATATCCAACTTCGGCGAGAATTTCCCCTAGTCCACACCGGAGAGAAATGTGAGAGTAGTGGAACTCCCTTGTATATCACACATACTCTTACAAAAACCATGGATCCACCACATTATGGCGGCCGATTCGTGGATTTTGTGGGACAATGGCGGCAGATTCGTGGATTTTGTGGGAAATCGTCGGCAGATTCATGGATTTGCCCAATCTCATGTACTATTGTTCGGAGGGTGTTCAAAAGGTGACTCATATTTTTAAGAGCACATATAATACTTGGGTGAATAAAAATGCAATGCTATTTAAATAATACATGTGAATCTATTTACAGGAATATTTTGAATCAATTTAATTCTTCAAAGTAATATATAGGCGATCAGCTTACAGTTGTATATCATTCATGAATTGTGAAAACTCATGAATTTAAATATCATAATTGTTCAGAAAAATGTCTAAATAATGCTGGACTGGGGTATCGGATCAAAAATCTTCAACTATATTCGTTCATTCTTAACTCATGGGAAATTTTGCGTCAGAGTCAATAATAATTACTCTTCAACCCTTCCTCTTTTTAATGGTATACCTCAAGGCTCCCCACTCTCAGTGGTTCTATTCATAATTGCCTTCGATGAACTATCTAAGATAATTAGTAAACACATACACTTAGATCATTGCATTTACGCAGACGATGTTTTCGTGCTGAGTAAAAGCATAGATCTAAGTAAAACTAATCATTTATTTACGTCACTAATTGAAGACATCATAAATTGGTCTAACCTCTCTGGTGCAAAGCTTTCTCTCGACAAATGCAAAACTTTCCACATCTGTCGGAAAAAGTCTTGCAACAGCGACTCATTATCTCTAAAAATGAATATTGTAAATATCAGTAGTGTAAATAATTTAATAATTTTAGGCCTCATTGTAAACAATAAATATAACTGGAAACCACATTGTAGTAGTCTTACCAGGGGCGTTCAATATATTCTCGGTTTCGGGGTGAAGCTGTGGTTGTATATAAAAATTGACTTATTTATCAAGTAATACTGTTATTTTAGTGCATTCATGTAAAATTTCATATACATGTGATTATTAATTCGCGTTTTATCTCTAGTTAAACAGAATCATAATGGCAACTGAGACGATGATGGTGAAAATTGAGCATCGCGCTGTAATTAAATTTTTCACTAAAAAAAACTATTCATGAAGAGATGGTGGCTGTTTACCAGGGTTCCGCACCTTCATTACCAACAGTGCAAAAGTGGTCAAGTGAGTTCAAGAGAGGCAGAGAGAGCATTGAAGACGACCCCAGCTCCGGCGCCCCGGCTACTGCTTGTACGGGAGAAAGCATTAAAGCAGTCGAAAAACTTGTTCTTGAGGATGCCCGAATAAATGTGAAAATGATGGCAAAGATCACCAAGCTTTTAATTGGTACCATTCACACCATTCTTCATGAGCATCTTAACCTTTCAAAGGTCAGTGCAAGGTGGGTGCCACGAATGCTCACAGCGTCTCAGAAAGAGGTGAGAATCGCATGCTGTAGAGAGCTTTTGGAGATGTGTAGTGAGAACTCGGACGGTGGTATGGATCGAATTGTTACTGGTGACGAAACATGGGTCCACCACTATGACCCTGAAAGCAAACAAGAGTCCATGCAGTGGCATAAAAAAGGAACAGACTCCCCGAAGAAGTTAAAAGTCACTCCGTCTGCCGAGAACTTATGGCCACAGTTTTATGGGACTCAAAGGGAATCTTGCATTGAGTACAAAAAAAAAGGTGAAACCATCAACGCCACATCCAACGCTTCCACTTTGCATAATTTGCGGGAGGAAATTAAAAAGAAAAGACGGCGTAAACTCGCAGCGGGTGTGTTGCTTCTTCATGACAAAGCTCCTGTTCACACGGCGCGAGTTTCCAAGGCTGCTGCGCGAGATTGTGGTTTCGAAGAAATCCAACACCCACCCTATAGTCCAGACCTCGCCCCTAGTGATTATTTCCTGTTTCCGGATTTGAAAAAATGTCTTCTTGGGAAAAGATTTTCGGATGATGAAGAACTCAAGTCGGCAATAAATGGGTATTCTGTTTAACTAGAGATAAAACGCGAATCATTTATATAAAATTGTACATGAATGCACTAAAATAATAGTATTACTTGATAAATAAGTCAATTTATATATACAACCACAGCATCACCCCGATGCCGAGAATATATTGAACGCCCCTCGTAAGAAAAGCCTAGCTGCCAGAGCAAATGTAGTTAATTATCTAGCTAACAAAAAAATGTAATACCCATATTAACACTTTATGTAATATTTCAAAGTCACTACTACTTAGCAAGATCGACTATGGTTTGTTCATTTACGGCAACTCACCAAAATCAACCATCAACTCCATCAAAACCCCATACCACCAAGCTGCCCGACTTAGCATCAACACCTTCCGCTAATATAGAATAGAATCCGCTAAAGCCAAACTTTACATAAAGCTCCTACACTCTAACAACTCCATTATTAGCAGGGATTTTGCTTTAGCAAGGAACCTAAAACACTCAAAAAGAGTTCAGTCATCAATAGCAAGTGCTCTCATAATTGCAAAAAATCTGGATCTCCCGCAGAAAATGCTCATTCAACGAACACTAACTGTCCCACCATGGGCTACTAAGCCAGAGACACTTATCCTAGACCTAACCCGTCACGACAAGAACAGTACACCAAAAATAGACTTTCCTTGATTCTTTTCTACGCATTTCCACATGCCTAAAAGCGAAAAGCTGGGAGTTCATCTTTACGGACGGTTCCAAGAAGAATAACAGTACTTCTTTTGCCGTCACCAAGGAAAATGGTACTTTAATTCTTGGAGGTTCACTACCAACATATGCTTCCGTGTTCAAAGCAGAAGCCCTAGCCATCTACAAAGTTGTATGGATAACTGCTAAACAGTGTGGAAGATATGTGATCTGCTCGGACAGTTTGTCCGCTATCAACGCGGTACAAAATCCCAAACAGAACACAGCCATCATCAAAAAAAAAAAAAAAGAATAATGTGCGTCCCAAGCCACGTCGGTATAAAAGGCAACGAACTTGCGGACCAAGAAGCTGGGCTCGCGCACCGAGCCCCAATGTACCAATTTGAGGCTACCACTAAATCAGATGCACTACGCTTCCTAAAGTCCTCAATCAATTCCAAATTATTATCGGACTGGCAACACTATCACCACCACTACACCTTCTGCAACCCAGACCGCAGCAGTCCAACATATCCTACCACAACCTCAAGACTCGCCAACACTATTTTCACAAGACTACGACTGGTGCCCGAGATGAAGTATTAAGGTGTACATGATTTCTGACTGGGGCACACAGCCCATACACATCAGCACTTACTGAAAGGCACCTCTCCACCTATATGCAACACTTGCAACAGATTGTTCGACATCCACCACATACTGTGTCCCGCACACCTACCTAAACACTGCACAAACAAACCAGTTCATCTTCTGCTTAAATCTCCATCCAAACATAACATTAATTTAATTTTCGATTATATCAAAAAACTAAACATAGATATTTAAAATTACTTCAGAGCCGCAGGTCTCGGCAGCTGGCACTCTATACTCATATGTTAGTTTATAATTTTAATTATATTCTAGTAAATTATAATAATAATAATAATAATAATGAATTGAGCAAATGAGCAGAACAACCATCGTTTTAAACGTGGTTTGTTTATTTTAAGTGTTTTAATCAGTGTTTTAAACATCAAATAAACATTGCCAGCCCTGCCTGTTGCCAATTGTTGCACTCTTATTGGTTTTTTCTTGTGGCGCTACTGTCTGAGCAGGATCGATCACTGGCCAGCTGCCTTCATACTTGCAGCCTACACACGAGCGTCATCTGTTGCGTCTGAGTTGAAAATTCTTCGGACAGAGTTTAGATGCCGTGTGTTCTTAGACGAACTTCCAGAATTATAGGGCGTTGCTTCCTTAGGTTTCTGCAAACTGCAGCCTCGCTAGCATCTTATTTTTACTTACCTAAAAACGCATAGTGTGCCAATTCACTGAAGGAATGGGTAACATTTGGATTGAATAGTTCCTTTCCTGATTGCTGGTCATGACTGCAAAGTTGCGGATTATCAAGACCAACTTGTGGACAATCTATCCCCCATTGAAATGAACAAAAAAATAATGAACTTCACGGTTGCGTGTGTTTTATTTAATTGGAAACTATGTAAAAATTCATATTTAACAAGTTTCATTTCAAAATTTTGAGTAATAATTATTATATAATAATAATCGGAAAAGCCTTAAAATTGTTAAAACAATTTTCCCATCCCATTTTCTCCACATCATGCACACCATTTGGGATTCTATCGAGCACCCAATCTCATTGAATACCATCAAAACCTGCCGCGATATGCACTGCGCCCTCTTACTACTTTAAATTTTTTTATTAATAAATAGATGACCGAACATTTTTGTTACTATTATCGGAAGTATATGTTATAATTCGTACAAGAGAAAAGAAGATTTGAATAAAACTCATAAGATTATTGCCGTAGAGTATTTTAAGGCTAAGTTTAGATTGAATGCATTCGCAGTCTGCTTAGAATGTCCATGATGTAAGCGAGGCAACTGATGGCACTGCGTATGCCCAGCGTGGAATTTTCGCTAGAAGATTTGCAAACGCTGGCGTATGCTCCTTATGATATTCCCAGTGAAATGTTATCAACGAGATATCCACAAGCGATCTTTCATGATTCTCACCAGCCGTCTGACGAGGGGGGGCGTATGAAATGAAAAAATACAGATGAATCAAAAGTTAATTTGTGAGGTTTAGCTGATCGCACCTTGAAATCCAGAGTAATATTCATGGGACCCGATTCAAGGCCGTGTGTAATTCTTATAAAATACGCCTTCTGCTTATTGTATACTGTCGGTTGCGGAACATCGCTCATTATGTTCCAGTTCTGAAGGGTTACAGATTCTTTGGGACGAATCTGCAACGACAACTGATAGCTGCCCACCAAAAAGAAGTTCAATCGATGCACTCTCGGTGAAATTTTCTCACGACTGCTCAGCTTCAACGTTGCGACTTCTCGAATCAATGGTGCCGGAGCAGGCACCCAATAACCTCTAAATAGCCAAGTTAATACAGAAATAAATGAATGATGTGTTTTTCGGAATTTTACCCATTTTGTAGTTGCCTCGAGGATATAAATGGAAGACCACAAAATACTTCGTTTTTGCATAGAATATTATCGTCATGCGCGATTGGGGTTTCTGGCATTGAGAGACTCTCCACGGTTTTTCGACAATTCCGATCCATGTCGCTCATCCAGAACCCAGAGTCGGTGTATCGTATATGACCCTCCTTGTCGTATAATGTTCGCACTGTGTGCTGCACAAAAGATTGTTCATTTCATTTGGCAATCAATTCAAACAAATACAAACCGTTATAAAGTGTCTCTGCACAGCCGGAGCACCACCTTTCTCGTCCCGGTAAGGGAATCCAAGATGTGTAAATGGGATTAGATAAAATCTCGTTATCACATAAACTGCGAACATCGATATCAGAATGCTCTTGAATCTCTTCAGGAGAATAACCAATGGCGTGATGTAACTTGTAGCGAAGAAAGTCAACGATCCACATATCATACCGATCATTATGTCCGGGTTCTTGTGACCGCCTGCTCGGCCAGCGGTTGGAATGAACATGTCTACAACGACATGGTAGAAGTGTGTTGCCCAAAGAATGACAAAGACTTGTCCACATAAATGAACATACAGCCAGCTGCGAACTGCAAATCATTTATCATTGCATCTAAATGAGAGCTTCAGGTTAAACAGTGTCAATCTTACTTGAATTTTGATAGCTCAGGAATCCTATGAGGATGTTTGTGAAGAGCGTTATCAAGAGTGGGACAATCAAGACGTATGCAGTACGAATGCCGGCTCCGTTGAGGGCGGCAGCTAAGAGCGCCCAAAAGAAACTGGTCCCCGTGAGACGTGCTTGTGTCTGAAGAGCCAAACTGAGGGGTGACTGAAAAGTAAACGCATTGGTTCAGATCTTCATCATATTCGGGATTTGTAAAGCCTACTTTACTGTTTCTACTGAGAACAAGGTGGACAACACATTGGGAGAACACCGTCGCCAGGCAATAAGTTGGAATGCACAGATATGTACTCGAGTACCTATAATGACTCCGATTACGATTTGAATCCTTTGCTCGCATGTGCATTCTTACCATGACATGGATTTTCCCATCAAATCCAAATCGTACGCGATTGCATAACAGAGCGCTAAGGACCCAACGAAACTGATCACATTGATGAGGAATCCCAGGAATATCTCATAGCGCAGATGTTTCTTATTGATTCCTTGCAAAGAGAAAAACATAAACACCAGAATTGAATGCTGCCCCACTCCTGTGAATGCATGCAACACTTACCTCGAGTGGCTTTGGACAGAAACAGATACGGCAACAAGACAGCCAGTGTAACGACAACATAATTGAAAATGTTCGCAAACTTAACGGAGTACGATACAAAGAAGAATCCCAAGACATCAAAGAACACCTCAGAGCCCTCGGCGAGTTCCTAAAATGTGTGCAAACACGTGAAACTGGCACAAGTGACGAAATGTATGTCGCTTACATCGGCATTGGCCAAGCCATCCCAACTAACGATGAATTTTGTCAATTCCAAAATGTTGTCACCCGTGTGTTGCAGAACATTCCTCGAAATATAGTCGATGTGATCGTACTTTGTGTGATACCGATAGCCATTGATGACGTGAGCGAAATCAAGTCCACAGAGTTTGCCAAAATCGCGAAATATTCGAAAATCCGTGTCGGATGGTATGAGGCCAGAATGAAAAACTTCCTCGGCAGCGGCCTGCGCATTTGGATACGGAACAGCTCGGCCGTACATCTTCACAAGCCATGGTTTATTCGGTCCGGTTTGGAAGAGCATCTCCTTGCCGCCTGAGCCTACAGCTTCAAGGTTAATGAAGGCTGAAACAAAAGTGACATATCTTCAATGAACGCAAGATGGTCTAGTTCTCGGATCATCACCTCGAATGTCCTTCGCCCATTTATGTTGGGTGATGAATCCATGTGACGCCTGTAACCCATTCTCTTCGGCACCATTGAAGAGGAAGATAATCGAGTGTTTGTTCAGTGTGCCGACTCTGGACAAGACTCGCAATATCTCAAGCATCACTACACAGCTGGCAGCATCGTCATTGGCTCCTTTTGAGTACATCATTAGTAAATGAAATTCACAGTCTATATATGGACTGTCTATATACCTGGACTGCCAGCCACAGAGTCGAAGTGGCAATTGATCAGAAGTGAATGGTTGCCTTGAGTTGAACTCTCTCCATGCAGTTTAACTACGACATTTTGGACATTTCTGTAGACAGTGGTCATGCTGTGAGGCTGAAAATCAATCCAAAATGCCCCATTCACCACCTGCAACAAGCACAAATATACGTTTACACATTTCACATGCCAGCGAGATAAATCAGAAATCAGTACCTGAACATCTAGTTCAATTCTCTGGTTCCGATGGGCCATTTGTTTGATATACGATATTTCTCGCTTCAGAAAATCAACAGCCAACACTTCATTACTGTAAGCGCCAGTGGGTCGTGGACCAAAACTTGTGAGAATTTTAAGATCTTTCCATGCGCGTTCCGCAATGAACGAGTTCGGTTGCTGCATCAGCTGTGAATTGCCCAGACCTTTGGGAAGATTCTCCCAATAGTTGTACTTGCTCACTGCACCAAGCAATGCTATCCCAACGATTGCTACGAGACCCCATACCTCTGAAATATGATGAACACTTCGTCTGCCATAGGCTAAGACGATTGGTTACATAGTTTTAATCAATAATGAGCAAACAAAAAAAAATATTGAACTCTATTACCAGCTTCAAAGATATTGACTCCCTTGTCTCGGCGCACTTCCTATTTTGCATTAAATTGATTAGTTATTTGCTATTAACACTTTGAGTGTATTTACCTTATAAGAGCTGTCGGGTGCCCGCATTGTTTGGATTTTTTTTTGTATATAAATCAATATCTTGTTAGACTGGCTCGGGTAAGATCGGAGGATTTCGGTTTTTACAGCAGTACTTCATATGACTGTACGTGGAACATCCATTACATATCGCTTTGGGACAAGAGAGCGATAATGCAAAGCTCGGAGATTATTTCTTCTTGAGATTATTTATATTTGCCAGCCAGACAACCGGCACTTTAAGCTGGTATATAAAATCTGCAAAAATCGACAATAGAAGCTATGACAGATGCTTGACGTTTTGTAAACAATTGCGAACGAAATGGAAATGGAATGATTGTTGTTGACGTCAGAAAGGGAAGCGGAAATGGAATTGAATTCAAGAGTTTGTGGAATTTGAATAATAACAAGTTTATAATTACTTAGGCAGGACACTGAAAATCAGAAAAACAATGCGTGAGAGTATTGCTTTGCACTTAGACGTTCGTAAGATGAATGTCAGTTTAAAATTTCAATGTCGGAATGCATTCTAATGAATCTGATTCGGTGAAATAACACGTCAGAAAACGTCACCAAGTACAGAAGTCATAGGTAGGTCTAATTCAGACGCTGCAGCAGTGGGAGAATGAAGTATAATATAATAATAATATGGGCCCGTAGAGGGCCAGAGCCAGAGATGAAGTATTAAAGACATAGTCAACTTCTACCTCTCTTGCCAATTGATTTCATCTGACAGCGTTTTTTTATAAAATGTTCACAGACAGTGTTTGTGAATACGATTCATCAGAGAGCAACTGCAAGCTGCTCTAATGCGTGCCTTTAGAGCAAATCAGAGATAGGCGAGGGGTTATTTTAGTAAAGACCCAAACCCGAGTTGGACATCTCTTTACTACTTCATTTCTGGCCAGGGCCTAGTTTCTCAGCAACCACTCGTGTTGTGCGTGCTATTGTTCTATCACGAGTGGAAGGGGCCTACAGTTTTATGCCGACTCCGAAAGGTCAAGTTTGAGAAGCTTTTTTTTTAGACAGCTATACTCTTTGAGCATTGTCAGTGACTCGAAAGTGGTGGGGCCGTGAAAAGTATTTGTTGTCGTACCAGGAATCGAACCTAGACAGATTGGTCCAAGAGCGTAGGAGTCGACGCACATACCCACAACGCCACGGGCCACCAGGATGAAGTATGCAAAAGCTAAAAACTGCCTAAACTAACCTGGTCGAATTTGATTATTTCACCAAGTTTAAATATTGCCTACCTCCGCCACCGAATCTGAAAGTTCAGGCACACGCCATGTCAAATCAAAGCTTCTGACAGTCACTTGCCGTATCCCCTGCTGAACAACTGCTAAATAATGTGTACGATTGATTACAGAACTACACTTCTAACATTTTTGGTAATTAGCTACAATTTGCAGACGACGGACAGTGTGTTATTTTCGACATCTAGCCGAACTTTATTCCTGTTGCGCTTGGTATAGCTAAACTATAGATTTTCCTATTGGGAGAAGGAAAATAAGTAATTATATCAAGTTTTTAAACCAAATAGATTTATGTGGTCACCGGTTGGGGGCGCATAGCCCACGCCATCCATCCTCCATAAACCTCATGGATAGAATCGTCTAAAACTAAAAGACTACTGAACCGATTTTGTTCAAATTTTCACCAATGTGTTTACCAATGGTTTTACTCCAGACCATTATTTAAAGTTAAAAGATATTTTGATGAAACTAACACATTATACGTCCATCATCACACTCATCATTTCTAAGTAAAACGTAAATAAGACTAACTCAATTTGAACCATGGAATGATACACAATCGAGCAACGCGTTAAAGTTATTCAGGCTTATTATGAAAATGGGCGTTCAAATCAAAATGCATATCGTGCACTTCGTGATTTTTTCGGTCAATTTAATCGTCCAAATGTGCGAACAATAAAAAATCGTGCAAAAATTTGAGCAAACCGGGTCTGTAGGCTCGTACAGCAGAAAATATTGCTGCTGTTCGCGATAGTGTCCACCTCAACTCGTAGTCGTGCCCAACAATTGCACCTCTCACGCTCGTCGTTGATGAACATTATGCATAAAGACTTGCATTTACACGCTTACAAGGTGCAATTGGCTCAAGAACTCTTGACCATTTCAAGCGTCGTCAATGGTCAGAATGGTGGCAAGAAATGGCAACAGTGGATGTTCTATTTTCGAAGAAAATCATCTTCAGTGATGAGTGGATTCGTCAATAAGCAGAATTGCCGCATTTGGGCGAACTATAATCCAAGAGTGATTGCCGTAAAACCAATGCACCCACAAAGAGTGACTGTTTGGTGCGGTTTATGGGATGGTCGCATCATCGGGCCGTTTTTTTTTCCAAAATGAGGCCGGTCAGGCACTTACTGTGAGTGGTGTTCGCTATCGTGAAATGATAACGAACTTTTTATGGCCCGAATTGGAAGATATGAATGTCGACGATATGTGGTTTCAACAGGACAGTGCCACTCGCCATACAGCTAACGAAACAATGACTCTTTTGCGCGACAAATTCAATGGCCGTGTATATCTCACGTGGTGGCGGTGTCAATTCGCCGCCAAGATCATGTGATTTGACACCGTTGGATTTTTTTCTCTGAGGTTATTTGAAAGAAAAGGTGTACGTCGATAAGCCGGCAACAATTCAAGAGCTTAAGGATGAGATAATTCGGCACATTAACGGCATAGAACCTCAATTATGCTTCAGCGTCATCGAAAATTTGGACCATCTGATGTAGGTGTGCCGCCGAGATTGCGGCGGCCATTTGGCCGATATTTTGTTCCATACATAATTGAACCATACCAATATTATCATAATAAAAAGAAATGACAATAATTTCCTAAATATTTAACCTTAAAATTTAACCACACTTTACATTTGATGAGTTAGTCGCTCTCACCATTGTCCTCATCGGAACTGCTTATAGGTGGTGCTACTCGTACTTCGGGAGCCTTTAACAGGGCAATACATTCTTGAGGCAGTGGGTCCTTTTTCTATGGGGCGCTGTACTACCACTCGAAACATATGGATCTGATGATATTGAAAACCAGTTTAATGCATCTCTGTTCGTATTTTTTCTGGAAGCTTTCCGGCTAAAATGCTCTCGAAATCGTTTAATATTTCTTATCGCTCACTTCTTGGGCTTCGTCGGACAATTGACCAAGTGGCAGTATGCAATCTTGAATTATCTCTTTTGAATGTATCAAAACTTTATGTATGCTTACAGGTATGTGGTACAATGCGTAGTGCGCTAGATATATGTTTTTTTGTTTTATTGACATCGTTTGTAAAACTTGTCTGCATCAATTTCATATTCACTCGATATTACTTCGAGTAAAATTCGGAAATGGTAGATCAGATCAATGCCGATGCCTGTTACATCCGCACTTATCTCAACGTTTCTAAACAAATGTTCGCGCTGTGTTACCATCATTCGTATTGCCTGCTACTTGCTTTGGCATGTCAACTAGCAGTCCCATTCCATACCGAAATCATTAATCAATAGCGAACAAATTTGAATATGACTTTTCTTGTACGCAACTCAACTTTTTTCTTCCTGTGATCTTGCTTGCCATTTCTTAATGTCTAACTTGTAAGAAATGTGTAATACAGACATTCAAATGATTGAATCCAAGAATACAAGGGCGAAATCCCAAAGTTGTACATTTTTGTTCTTTAGAGCAGCCGAGTTGTATTGGTACATAGATAAATAATCGTTAATTATATGAGCGATGTTAACTCATAAAAAAGAAATAAAAATTGTATGGGTTGCGCAGCTGAACGCAAAATGTCTCAACGGATTCTGGAAGTATATAGTCCGGAGAAGGTAATAAATAACATCTCGAGGCGGCTACACGCGGATACATTTTGAAAACTCTGCACAAAGTTAGAATATAAAAAAAACGGATCATTCTAAGGCCTTCAAGCAAATCGGTAATTACTACCATTTGCTGAGGTCGTACAAGGTTCAAACTTACCAAAAAGATTCCTTAGATAGCAGGCAAGAAAATCAGAAAGATAGCGTTGCTACTTACTTCACACGAACACGATGAATTTGAGTCACAAAATGCAACTAATGTTTTTCATTTCTCTCGTTTCTCTCTCTGTTTCGTTTCCATGAAATTTGTTTGCTAGCCGTTAATACCTTGGCTTATACCTTTGATTTTTTAATTAAGTTCCGCTAGATTCGCAAAATAACACACTGTGCGACGTTGTTGAATACTAGAAAGGACGTCATGGACTGAATGAATGTGTTAAGAAACAATGAAGTTTGCCTTATATACCTAAAAGTGGACATTAGCGCAATCCATTGAGGTGGCCCTATAATCCGGGGTGGACCTGGGCCTCAACCATTAAAAACGTCCACAGCCAGATCGAACTTTAGCTAGCTGCCTGCAGTGTCACACGCATAGTTGGTTGTGGTCCCTTTCCAATTTTCGTGCACCACCTGAGTCGCGGTCATGCGTCGTCCCTCAAGGGGGGGATTCGAAGATTTTCCGGGCCGGAGCTTTGGTTTCCATTTGCCTTACATGACCTAGCCATCTCAATCGTTGGACCTTCACTCTCCTGGCTAAGGCGATGTCGCTGAAAAGTTCCTACAGTTTGCTGTTCCATCCTCTCCTTTGCTCACAATCTATGCAAGCAAACGAAAATTACCCGAAGAATTTTCCTCTCAAAGAAGTCAAGAGTAGATTCATCCGCATTTGACAAAGTGCCAGTGCCAGTCCATAAGTTAGCTGCAACTCCTGTCATGGAGCTGACTCCCTTGCAGAATATGTAAGGCTAGAAAAAGACATGTGCACAACATCGAGACAATTCGATGAGCTAGTAAAAAATCTACCACTCTTGGCCATTCCGATGGATGATGTGATTTGGAAATTTAATTTCCAAAAGTTCCATTAATGTCCATTACTCTCAGCACTAAGAATAACTGAGGCAATGAATCCGTAGATGGATAAGAACTGATGAAGGAACTTGGGCCCAAGGACCCCGGACAAAGTACTTCGAAGCCATTGGCAAACGCACCAGCATCTTTCAAGCAGAAATCTATGCCATAAGCGGAGTTCACACTCAACAATTTGTCGATACGATTTGCTTCACAACTGTGCTTGATGGGCCAAATCGTCAATGTGAACGCACAAGTTGGCAGATTGTAGTACGGTAGACAAAGCATTGACTTTTTCCAATTTGATATCAAGGAAATCGTATCGACAAATTGTTGAGTGTGAACGCCACTATAGACAAATCTTGACATAATGTCAGACAGTCGAGCTGCTATCGTGGCACTAGATCCAAGCTCGTGTGGAAATGCCTAGAGATGCAGAACTGAGTAGGAGAAACAAAGTAAAACTCTGGGGGATACCTTGGGCATATGGGGATAGAATGCAGTGAAATGACCGATTTGCTGGCAGGGAACGGAGCCAGCACAGGCCCCGAACCATTCCGCGTTGTACGAGAACATGTTCTCAAAGAAGAACGAAGGGAACTAGAAAGGGGGAACCCGACAGAAACCTTGAACAAGGCCCATGGCATGAAGCTGGTGAAGAAACTCTAAGATCAGTATAATCTAAAGAGGTTTGATGCATGTATCAGCAATCAGTAAGAACAACCTTCATGTTTTCTTGGCCAAACTAATCAGAAAATACATTCAGACAAAATAAAAAAAAAAAAACATAGTTTAAGCCGAAAGGCACAATTAAATTTAGTTCAGAATAGAATAGTTATTTTTGTCTAGCATGTAAGAAAAATGAATTATAAAATAAAACAAAAACGAAGAAAAAAAAAAATAAAAAAAAAAAATAAAAAGAACAACCTTCACTAGGGATATAAGAAGAATGTGTCTGCAGATTCTGTGGAGAATCTATTGAAATTCCAGAATCTGAGGAAGAAATGAAGTCACTAGAACCATCTCCCATTCTCAGATTCCTAAAGGAAACTGTCTTAGAGAGAATACTCCACAAAATATACCTCTTCCACCTATGCGCAACTGGTTACAGGAGTCCATACCCCTCAATACAAACCTGAAAAAAAATCTATGTGAGGGGAACACGTGAGAGAGCTAAGGTAGCAAAAGGGGTCGCAAGTATAATATGGGTGGCGCTACAGCCCGTAGGACCTAGCTTTTCAGCAACCACTCGTGTCGTGCGTGCTATTGTCCTCTCACGAGTGGAAGGGATCTACAGTTTTTTATGCCGACTCCGATTGTATGTCAAGTTTGGAAAGCTTTTCCTAGACAGTTATACTCTTTGAGCATTGTCAGTGATTTGAAAGAGGTGGGACCGTGAAAATTATATTTATCGTACTGGGATTCGACGCTGATGTTCAAGTACGTAGGGGCCACGCACAGACCCACAAAGCCACGCGGCCGCGGTACTTGGTTTTTGTGGCAGTAAACTGCGATTTTTTTTCTAAATCAATTAAGAAGTTGGAAAAGAATGGTTCCAGAAATTAATGTTATGTAACTCTATTTACTGCAAAATAGGGAAACAAAAAAAAAACAACAAATTGCCAAGGGTTTTGAGACTTAAAAAGAAATTTTCAGTTGTCTGTCCGGACAAAAATCAGCAGTCTATGTCTATCAGCGCCTATTACATTCGTTGAGGTAGACATTCGTTGAGAAGTTTTTCTATATACAAAATTGTCCTTAGAGCAAATAGGAAAAGTTTCTCATGATGCCCTCAAAATTATTTGCATTTATTGCAACAAAAACTTAAATTAATTATAATTCAGGAAGAATTTTGATATACTTACGTTATTTAATTAAGTTGTGTTTCCTCAAAATGGTTGATTTTTCGTGATTTTTTCAGTTTTTGTAGTTTTTAGAGCATATTTAAACTGTTTTTTTTTAGAGTTGACGGTTTCCGGTTGCCATAGTCATCAGCATACAGCGTACGTCATTGCTATTAAAACTGACAATTGATGATGCCATTTTTGTATCTTAGATTTCACCCTCTAATTGTATCATTATTCGGCTTATACGTGCATACTTCGGCAGCCTTCGGCTAATCACGTTAATGTCATCCGCGTCAGGTAACAGCTGAATAGACGGAGTTTTACTCGAATCTCCTAAGAATGATGGTTCTCATGACAGCCCGTTGTCTAAGGCCTCAATGACCTCGTTTCCGACCTCAATCTATCGTCATCCGACAAGTTTGGCTGGAATGTCACAATTAAGTTTAGCGGTGTATAGCTTTTCTCTATGCACGATGGTAATTAGAGCCCTCACTGATGAAATATCGTGATATGAAAATGGAACTTCTGAATCAACTACGTAGATGCAGGATTCGTTACGACGAAAAGGAACAAGAGGATACCTCTTCCACGAGAAAGACTTTGCAGATTCATAATCACTCTGTCTCATTCAGGCTTATAGGAACTTCTTGTTGACTGAACATCGCTCAAGAATAATAATTGGTACAATGAATTACGACAGCTGTGAGCACTTTGTTTGATCTGCTCGCCAACCTATGTAACTTAAGAGAAAAGAATGAGATTGATTCAAGAATAACAGAAAATTTTCGAGAAAAATATATTCTTATATTGTTTATTAGTCAGTTTATTACAAAAGCATCGTCTGTTGCATTACGTTCGACTTACAGTGAAAATATAAATCTAAAACATCTAAGCCATCCCCGTATGATGGATGAAACTCTCAATCTCCTCCTTTACACAAAACAGTTAATTTAAGCCTCTATACAAAAACTCTATTCACCTTAATCCCTAATGCACATGCAGGTGTAGCAATTTAAATAAGTTTCATAGTAACAGTCTCTCTCTATTTTTTTATTTCGTTTTTTTTTTTTTACAATCTTATTGTATTCACTTCGTATTTAACACTTAAGTGTATCGTTTCGGAATCTCTTAAATATATATATATATATATGTATATAGTATTAAACTCTAGATTATGGGCTACATGCATACATATGTCCTGTAGGAAATTATAGGAAATCACTAGTCTGTAAAAAACATACATATGTACAACATACAAAATTATTTTATTTATTCATCTTGGAATTGACAAAAACTCAATTCCATCCGGCAAAGATTTATCTACTTAACTATATTCTTTACAAAAAAACACATAAAAACAGTTATGTATGTCACAGGATCGTTGTCAAAATAAAAGGAAGATCTAAAAAATCGATCAAAATAAATGCATGTTACGTGGGTTGTCTTAAAGTATAGGATGACAATGATTGTTATTGTAGATTAATAGCAGTCTAACGCTGCCTTGGGGCAAGACACATTGAAAATGTATCCGGTGGAACTGCAACACAAGCTGGATACGTTTTGATTGCGTTCACATCTCTGCAGGACACGTCGTACTTCTGCATAAGATTGCTGAGCATGATGAAGCCAAAGCCCTTAACAAGATTCTGACCAATGCAGGTTCGCTTGCCAATGCTGAAGGGCAGGAAGTGCGGAATGTTCTTGCGAATTTGGAATTTTGCAGTGTGAACAGGAGTTGTCGCGTCGAACTTGCTCTGGACTGGTACTGGTTCTAGGAATCGGTCTGGATTGAATTTCTCTGGTTCATCCCAGTAGCGTTCGCTCGTATTCAATTCGTAGTTGTTGATGAAGACAATCGTGCCCTTGGTAACACCGTATCCAGCGATGGCCACATCTTCTGTGGCAACATGTGGCACGATCGGTGATGATGAATATCTGAGGACCTCGAAGACAGTGGCTACCGTGTATGGCATATTCTCCATGTCCATTAGGTTCACTTTTCGCTTGCCATTCTGTGTGATCGTGTCGACTTCGTCTTGTATCCTCCTGCCGACCTCTGGATTGCGAAGAATATTAGCCAGAGCAAGCATCACTAGATTGCCCACAGCCGAATGGCCACCGACAAAGTCCTCTAACATAAAGATAATCGTTTCCCTCTCGACGTTGCCATCTTCAGCTAGCACCTTCAGTAGAGCATCTGTGAAATCCCTCTCTGGTTCGTCGACATCAATGTGACGTTCACGATCGTTGATTATGCGCTCCAGAATGAATTTGCGAATGCGGGTGGACCAGCTGACGATTTTCTTCATGTGACCCGAGTAGAAAGGTGCTAGCCATGGCAGGAAATCTACGGCGTATCCCTGATTGATCTCCCAGAAGATCTCATCAAAGCAGCGTACAATCGCTTGGAATGCCGTGTCGTCATAGTCAAACCGAACTGAGCACATGTACTGAACGAACATATTCGCACAGGTTTGTTGAATGATTGGTTTCAGTTCGAACTCCTCGCCGGGAACGACCATTTTCTCCAGACGATCCATGAACTCTTGCATCTCAAAGCAGCCGACATCGCTCATCTTTGAAAAGTACGAGGAGGCATCGCGTGGCGAACAGTGTTTGCGGGCAAGATTCCGACGTTTCTGCTGAAGCTGGGACCAGTCGCAGAGGGCCAGAGCTGAAAGGGAAATGAAAACAATTTGTTAATCCTTGCAGATGCGATTTAATGGGTAAAATAATGTGTGGTCTCAAATTCGATTCCATCAAGCATCCAACAAAAAGGATGTCTCGCTTATCTCGAATTGATAGCTGATAAAATGTACGAGCGGTGGCCTCTAACCCATCTACGCATTCACGCATGCATATCTTGTATAAATTGGAGTGATAAAAATTTGAAGTTCATGACCATAATAAAACAAGAAAAGGAAATAGATAACCATAACCACATACACTCTCGATTATTATGGAGGCGTGCACTGCAATTACGACTGAATTGTGCATGAGCATGTGCATGTGAATGTGCAACATAGCGTCTGCTTGAGTTCTTGCTGTGTTGCGCGATGAGGCGCTGCGCGCCGTCGCTGTTTTCGTTGCCATCGTCGCGTCGTCACCATCCATTTTTCCGTTTGTTTGTTGTACGAGTATGTATCTATTTCATCCACAGAATATGAATGAACATTGAACACTCAACACATCCCTCGACAACGAAGGGGGGGGCGAGAGAGAAAGAAAGAGAGAGAGAGAGAAAGAGAGAGAGAGAGAAAGAGCGAGAGAACGAACCAAATAACATCAGAATGCGTACCTTCCCACTTAACCGAGTTTACTTATCGCTGCAACAGCAACAAATAACACAATTCAAGGTCATTTTTGTTTATTGATCGTAATTTAAGTTTATCCAATTCAGAAACTGGAATTAAGTGATAAGACACTCCAGAATGTCAGCACCAGTTGGGTGAAAACAAAAACAAAAAAAAAGGGGGAAAAAAAATCTGAATACCGACGGGGAACGGCTTCAACTGCAACAGAGAAACTCCTTTCGTCTGCGTGTGCACTTTGCGTATGCGCATTAAATTTGAATGAGGACGCAAAGATTTGACATGCAAATGCGATGTGCTGTGCATCTTTGACGCTTGATGTTGTCTTTTAGCCCTGTGGAGCGGAGACTGCTTGTCCAGCCAATGTCCTTGAATATCAACTGAGAACTTACTTGTGCGCCCACTTCGTATGCACTCACTTCGGTGGAGGGCTTCTTTTTCGACGTTGTAGCACTTTGGGTTTGACACATTGGATGCGCACAAATGGGTGGGGGGCAATTATTTTGCATTAAAACGGATGTGCTCCGGGACCGGTGGTGGGGCGGCCAACACTGATGTGTTGTTCTTAATCGTATTCCTTGTTTTTTCCAAAACAAGTGAACGTCACCACACAGCACAGTGGTTGTGTGCGCTCTGTGGCTCTGTGGGGCGAAGTTAAGATGCTGTAACTCAGAGCTGCAGCACATGGAAAGACTCCCAGACTCTTCTTGAATTATTTGAATAAATTAATGCTTGATCTGGCACTTCATTCAGACTTTTATTTGGCGGAATTCCAAATCGAGGACCGTCTGGGGCGCACCGTCGGCGCATACAGATGTAAATGAATGTCTGCACTTGAATTACGGAATCAAAAATCAAAATTGTATTTTTCCATTCAAAAAGGTGCGGCGTTGTTTTGGTAGGATGTTGTTTTAGTGAATCTATTTAAACGTTGACGCTGATTGTCACACTTTCTTTTGTACCTGATTGGAATGACAAAATTGTGAATAAACTATACACAAAAAGAAGCAAAACAACAGAAAACATGGCAGATGTGAAATGAATACTATTTGGTTTACGTAAAGTAAAGGGAAAGAAACAAATATATCAAACGAGACAATAGTAAACAAAATAGGAACTTTGGAAAATGTACCAAATTTCTTTTCGGCGAATTTGAAACTTGTTTCGTGAAATTTTTGGTGAGAGTTTCAAACAAAAATGTCGTTTGTTTTTCTATCAAATTCATGTCACATGGCCATGTTCGGCGTGTTAGTGTGTTTCTTTCGGTCTGAAGTCTGGCAAAATAGAAATTTTGTCATGTGACAATATCCGTAACCGTATAGAAAATGCGCAGTATTTTTTGTCTTTCGTGTCTTATTTCCTGACGATATTTAAATTGCTGCACAGTGGAATTTAAAATTTGAAGGAATTGTTGTAGGGATTTGCCTGCAATTGTTCCACTGTACATTGGGTTCCAGCAATACCTATGTTCGGTCGTAATTTCAGTTTAAAAAAGGACTTAATTCTATAAGCAATGATTTTATACGAACTTCAGTAAACTATAGGGGGCTTTCACTGAAGCGGCATACCGCCTGCCTCGACGTTTTCAGTAGCCATTACAACAATACGTTCCCTCCACTCGGGATGTCATGCATATTACACAACACGAATGGTAGCTGTTTGCATTACAGCAGCATTTCCAAAAAAGACAAAAACAATTCAGATCCATTATTACGATTGTTCCCAATTTTGTTTTATCACATCTAGCGATTGCTTCACATGTTTTAATAATCACTAGGCTTTATAGAGATGCCGAATCAAGAACGGTTTAACAACTTTTTGTTATAAAAAGTGTAAAGAAAATATTTTTTACGGTTTTGTTATTTTTTTTAATTAAGTAGGTTTCGTTGGTGTATATTTTAAACATCAACTCAATACAGAAAATGCACACAAAAATGTATGTGTCAACACATTTTTGAATGCAGTAAATAAATCAGAAATCACAGAGTTCAGATGAGAGTTCTAAATGTCAAAGATAACTTCTGAAATTAGGATGTAATGTAGCACAGGCCACATATTGATTGCTTGTGGCATTTTCTTGTGCTACATTGCCATGGAATATGTATTCGAAAATCGTATGATTATGGATAAACTTTGAGTGCTTTCAGGAATACAGTCGGTTGCTCAGAATCTGCGGTCATTGCGCAAATGACTGATCAATTGTAGAGACTTCAAAATAACATGACATGACAAATGTCTGATGCACCTTATCGATGTCGGTGAATGGGTGAGGTCCTTAGCAACAATTCTCTTTTTATAACATTTTCTCTTACCTTCACGGGCCAAAGAATGTCATTTACATATTTCTCGTGATTAACTATCGAATTCTGTCAAATTCAATTCTCGAACACGGCCTCACCTCTCTTGAATCAATGAGAATCAAGAAGAGGGCTCTTAAACTTGGGCATAAAACTGTAGAAGAACTGTAGAAGCATCCTGCCACGGCAACGAAGTCAACTGAATCTTTCACACTTTTTGCGTGAAATAAAGTATGTAAACTATGGAATTGTCCTATTATTTGATTATACGACTATTCAAATGCAAGCAGCATTGGTTGGTTGTACAATAATTGCTGACATCTACACATGCAGATCTCATCCATCCATCTTCATCTTCTTTTAAGCTGAAATCTAACCAACTTTGGACTATGTTAGTAAAAGAAATCAATTCATGTGCGATACAAAGGACGAGAGTTTAAATGTCTATCTTGCAATGAATAAACTTTTGAATATGGACGGATCTTAAAAGCAGACTGTTAAATACCAAAACAATAAAAATGCAATACAGTGGCGGCGGCGTCAGACTTATATCCATTCATAGTGGAAAAAGTTATATCCATTCATAGTGGAAAAAGTCGTACATAAATAGAATATCGACGTTGCCGTAACATGCAATTCCAATGCATACTCTCTAAGACCACTATATGGTCTGATAACACAGTCTGAGGTGAACCTTGACCTAGCTTCCACCGCAATCATTTGTGGTCTCTCCCGAGCAGAAGGAATGTGGAACCTACTGCGATAAACACAAATTTAGATGTCAATAAATTCAAACTGAGTTCAGACCAGAGTTCCAAATGCCAACGATAAGAATGAAATTAGGATGATTGCCTGTTGCCTCTTTTGTATTGCATTGCTATAGAAAATGTATAAGCAATCGAATAGCGGTGTTTTAGATCCTTTTACTAGACTCTGTGAGCATTGTCTGTGACTTCAGAATAATTATGTAAGTTGTTCGTGTCGGGGAAGTCACAGAAGTCAACGCACCTACCCAACTACAACTACAACTGCAAAAAACACCCCAAAACTGTATGGGAAGCCACATTGTTTCGCGCTACTCTAAAAAAATTAAAAGAAAGTGTGTTCAATTCTTAAATAGAAGACGAACATGAACGTTATTTTAACCGGGCAACGCAATTGGCTCTCAGAATTGCCAACTACAAAGAATTAAAATATGTTGTCTCCACGTGAAAAGGGAGACTTCTTGTTTTCATTAATCATTGAGTCACAAAAGCAACAGAAGTTAGACGGGTAAACGGACGGTATGAGTATGCGGAACCAGTATTAATGGCAGGAATTATGGTGAATCTTGAGTTGATTTTGATTTTAGAACAGCATTTATTTCGATTATGGCATCAGGTCATTTAACAGAAAGAAGGGGGATGTTGAGACAATAAAATGGAGATGATAGTTGAGTAGAGCATCCTCTGAAACAGCATGTAAGTAGATATATGGAAACTAGCATAGTCAAGCCATGTTCACGTAGGTTACGTTAGGATTCAAAGCTTGTCAGCACTGACATGTGCATCAAATGCACGATATTACGATGAATGACGAGAACATAAGCCAGAATGGCAGCTAAAATCGTTAATGTTGTCAGGTGATCTGATTTGTAGATGCTTATTTAGGTATATGACTGCTTTAGCCACAACTCACTTAGACCGAGTGTTAATTGCGTTGATATAATTTTGTACAGTCTTTGATTCAAGTGAATATAGGTATAGACGTTAGAAATATACAAATTAAGGAGAAAATATATATCCAATGTGTGGTTGCGATTTGCAGTGGCCATTTTTGGTGTTTGCAGGTAGAATTTGTGCGACTATTTAGATAAATAAAGTATTATAGAGCAAATAGCCTTCTTGTCCCTTAATTTTTTTTTTGACAGCGTTTTTTTTCACCATGATTTCGGGATTAATTATTCAAAAAAGCATGATCATCTCTCGATAAATCACATAAAGATCACGTCGGTGGACATGGCAATCAGCTGTCAAGTGGGATATCTCTAATCTCCATACTAGTTGATTTCTAATTTGAACGCAATTATCCAATTAATAATAAGTTAATATGGGTGGCGCTACAGTCCGATGTGGACCTAAGTAAAACTTCTACAGGAATCACCCGTGCTTATCAATACCGACTTTGAAAGGGGAAGGTTGAGAAGCTTTCAATAGATAGTTGTACTCTTTGAGGATTGAGCCGTGAAAACTATGAATGTTCCTCGTAACGAAAATTTAACTAAGACACGCCAATGTAGGTGGCTTTAAAACTTTAAAATGTTGCGCAACAGATTCTATGCGGCCTGCCAAATTCGTGAAAGCGCCTCATGTCTAATTTTGGACAGTTGACCGTACACCATGTCCATAAGTAGTTGGATTAAAGTCCTTTTTTTATTTTTAGTTTTGGTTTTGGATGCATGTACATTTCATTCATTTTTTAATCTCTTCAAGTACCGATTGCAGACGATAGTATACTAATCAGACGCATATGTATGTACAACTTGTCAAAAATGAACACAATCAACACAGCAAAAATATAAATTCAAAATTGTTGCCGCAATTGACACACGGCCTTAGGCCAACAATGTGCGGGCCCATCGTATCCAAGTGCAAAAAACTAAGCCGAAATTATATTCATTGCTGCCAATGGATCAGTATCACTCATTATCTGTACAATTGAGAGTGCCATCAAATTGCTAAAATTCAACAGACAGGAGATTAAATAGCAAAGAAATAAGACAAAGACACTATTTGTCATTGTTTTTTGCGTCTTTTAATTTTAAGACACTTCCTAGTAAGAATTGCGAATTGACCTGCCTACAAAAGGTACGTTGGCAACAGTTTTGGCACGACATTGTTGTGCAAAGCAAGTCGATAAGCGTGTGCACGTGTATCTCAATGATAGCAGATATTAATCACGAATATTTGCCGAAAACGAACACGAATTATTTGAAGGTGAATTCGAGTTGGATACGTATGACGGCTAATGGGGAAATGGTTTGTTTACTGATCGCCAAAGGGTGCAGAGAAAATGCTTTAATAATGAAGGGAGTCGAATTCAACTCAGAACGAGGAACACAAAGGAAATATCAAAACTAAATAAAACTCATGGTTCAGCATCGTACTGTAATGATAAAGAATTGTGTTCAGAGCGCACAAGATTTTTGTGCACATTTACTACTTGCAACGGTCAAAAGGATATCCACTAGGGAAATAACTCAATTTCATGGTTACGTGGTGTACTGCAACGAAAATGCATCTTCCGAAAGACAGATTGAATAAAATACCACCATGAACTTAAAATAGTTCCACTTTAGAATTAAGCGTAAGCAAAAAGGCTCCTTCGAAACAAGTCACTCTTACTAAAGCGAATTGGGAATAACAACCGAACTCCTCGAACTGCAGAATCTATTCCAACGACTTAACCTTGCACCTATCGATCTTATAAAACACTACAAAGCACCCAAATTTGAACTTTCACACCATTGATCTTGTCTTTCACACAAATTTAACACATAAAATCGATAGAAAAAAAATATGCGACTAACATCTTTGAGTTTCAAATTCACTCAACTAACGAATCACAAATAATCTCTGTTCGAGGGTGCCTGTGTGTGTATAACAATAACTCGTACTTACAATTATTTCGATCGCCTCCAAATAACTTGTGGAATCGTAAAAAGTCCGGTCGTCCGCCAAAATGTTTCCCATTCTGATTGAGCACTTCACGAATTAATTCCAAATTGTTAACCACCAAACAGCGTGTCGTGCCCAGTGTCAGTGTATAGACATCACCAAACTGTTTAGCTAATTCGGTGAATCCTTGAAATGGCACCGCATATTGTCCTAACAATGCTAGATTGCCCAAAATTGGCCATGGCATTGGCCCTGGTGCTTGTTTTAATAATTCAATTGTTGCTTTTGGCGGTATCGGTGCTATAGGCATATTGGGGTCACTGCTTGATATTACCGTTGTCGATTGGTTTGACACTTTTTTATGCGACTGTTCTATTTTGTTTATATGAACTTTGCGAACACATTCGTACACCACGCGCAAGTATAAATATAGGAAAATCACAAGGATTAATCCCAGAAGGATGCCGGTCGTCAGCTCCATATTTTTTGTTTTCTGTTTTGTTTTGTTTTTAACTTTCACTATATGTACGTCCGTATTTAATTTATCTTTTGAGCTTCCGAGCACAGAAAATCCTAATTGTTTTTTTTTTTACCACAAAATTGTATCTTTTTTAACGTCCAACTCCCGAGATGTGTGTACGTTTATTGTCACTGTTGCTCCACTGAGAGAGAGAGAGCTTGAAACAAGAAGGTATCGCAACATAAACTGAGCACTTTTCAATATCGCCGTTCGCTTTTATATGCACCACATGCCATCGGCGACGAGGCGCATGTGTGTGGGTTTGGATCCTCTCCGTTTGCCCGATGGATGGATGGATGGAGGAGTAAGCTGCGTTTGGTGGATACCCACCGTCATCGGCGAGATAGATATCTCGATATCTCGGCCGCACAAACGACTACAGATGCGGATAGGATTTTGTTGAATTTTGCTGGATGGTTGGTTGGGTTGCCGCTGTTTGTTTCCTATACACGATCAGTATGCCTACACTGGAGGATTGATGATGGGAAAGGGTGCCTGTAGATGCATGTTGCTGTGTAGAAATGTTTATGATTTGTTTTGTAACCAGTGTGCTGGGTTGGGTGTTGGTATTGGATGCATTTATGTGCACTCTGGTCTCGTCTTGCTCATTATGTTTACGTGCGATTACGTTTTTCAGAGAGCACGAGCTCGATAACTCGATCACTTGCTCTTCTGCGTGTCCTCCTGCCTGTGTGTGTTGTTATTCGTCTTTTTTTTTGTGTCTGTGTTTTTTTCTTTTACATATTGGTTGAAATTAATTATGTCTCTCTTCGAGTTGTGCGGCTAATACCGTTTAAAGTTAATATTTTGAGGCGTGAGCTGGTTTCTTTGAGGCTATTGAGTTGCTTTGTTCTTTTTTTTTCGATGGTGGCAAGAATCACTGATTGCGGTCACTAGGATGATCCGTCTATGGATGCAAGTATCGCTCTCCATTCATTCATGCCTGTTTGTTGACTGACTGGTGGTGGTAGCATTGTAACCATTTGCTGTGTCACGGGGGATGTAAGCGCCTAGTGTTTTTTTTTTCATCCGAAACTAGTTTAGATTCAGTCGGGTTTCTTTGTGGATATAATTGGGTATACTTTGATTTTTTTCTTCTTCTTCGATGGTTGATGATCTCTTGAATTGATCGCGGGGCTATGGGTGGCGATGGAAATTATGAATGGTGAATAAACTTGTTCTTCCCTAAGAACGAAAAAGAAGAAAAAAGGTGGTGTAAGCAAATGCGGTGCATTTGAATGGAAATCATCTTCTAAGTCTAATTTGTTATGTGAAAGTGTTATGTTATGCATTTGGAACATTTTCAGTTGTTCTCTTTGAGTTGCCGGAAGTTAAGTGCACAAGGAAACCTTACTCCACTCATGACAAAAGTTTGAAACAAAGAAGGGAAGAATTGAGTGGAATAATTAAAATTTTATCTGTATGGTAAATTTTAGAGTTAGTTCCGTCTTACTTCCGCCCTTTAGTCGGTGCTTTCACAGTCTCCATTTGATAACAGTCCAGACGATACAGGAAGAACGTGATGGCACGGAGGAGGAAATGGTATTTGATTTGCTTATCTTAAATTGTTTTCTTAGTCAGCACATTCCGTTTGTAAAAGAAATTTGTATTGACTTCCCTGCAAAAGGAGGCAAGTTATTGAGCCATGGTTTGGTTTTGTCGGACAGTGCACTCACATATATTGTTCAAAAGAAATTCCCAATGTCATTGCTGAAGATATATAAAAGGTCTTTCATTAAGGGCTATGTATGGAATATAACATCGTTCAAATGTCCGTCGCGACTTCTCTGGGTGGCGCACATCCGAAATGTCCAATTTTGCATGACTCTGGCGCATAAATCAGACTGAATTTGAATGATGGCATGGGTTATGTTAGGTCTGAGAGCCTCTGTGGGTTTGTGCGTTATTCCACAAGAAAATAGTCTAACGGGGTCAAGTCGCACGATCTCGATGTCTCCAGTTCACATCCACTGTGGCCATGCCCTCGAATCGCTCGTGCAGAATTCGCAATGTCGACTGAGCTGTGTGGCTGTGTGGCAGCTGTGTAGTCACGTAGTGTAGTCCTGTCTTGTTGATGCTACATATCCAGATAAACATCGAACTATAGCGCTCGTCGTTGACGGTGATGGCCTGTCCAACGTCGTTCTCAAAGAAATATGGACCGAGGACGCCGCCAGCCCAAAATCTACACCAAACAGTGACTTTTTCGGGATGCATTGAATGCTCTTTGATCTCATGTGCATAGGTATCGTCCCAAATTCGACAGTTTTGTTTGTTGAAATACCCATACATCCAGAAATGGCCCCTTAGCTTATGGCGACCGTAAAATGGGCGAAGCGCTCGAAACGTTACTCATTTTGATAAATCCATTAAATTCATCATTTCCACTTATTGGTCAACGCTATGTGCTTCCATGGTGATCTGGTTGAATAAACGACAGCCTATTTGACGATGTAGTATTCAAAATATGGCCGCTATCAACTGCCAAAGTTCGGAGAAGCCTATTGGAAAACTCCAGAAATAAAATAATCAAGCTGGTCGGGCGAATTGTAAAATTTTACACTTCTGATACGGCTTAATGTCCCCGAGGAGTTCTATAAGGCTTTTGATGCACGTATTCAGTTCGCATAATTCAACTGAATAAAGAAATCCTCGTGCGGGGAAAGGAACATTTTTTCATACGACCAACACGGCGGGAGATCATTTGCATGAGATTTCTACCCTGTAATGTCGACTGTGTTCGACCGAGATCCTCGGAGACTTTAGCGGCTTTTTCAATTTTGTTGGCAAGAGAGGTGAGACCAAAGGGAACACAGCGCATGTTAGAGCCACCTTAGGATACCTAACGATCACTCGACGAACCTTTATTGTATTTTCGAGCGCTGCACAACCAAAGTCAAGGGATATATCGGTGACACATTTCTCAACTAGCAGTAACAGCAAATGATGGTAGTTGATATTTTAATATTGACATTTGACACACCACTGCCTAAGCAGGCGGTGTTGGTTTTCTGCAACTACCTACTACTGGAATAATGGAAAGGATTCGATTTTTCGCACTACATTAGCATGCTGCCACGGAAAATCTTGGTACATCCACTGCACTTTTAGTCAAACGACTAAGCCCTTCATAGTGTAGTTGATCGATTTCGACAGGCCCATTGTGTTCTCACGCCGACCTATTCGATCTGGCTACGTTAGCCAGTTATTGGTTTTAACAAATCGGTGAGGATGGCTGACACCAGTGTTGCTCAGATCGCACAGGTTGTGGAAGAATTAAGCCCTCCGCAAATGCTGCAAAAGTCATTGTAAGACATACCCAATCTTAAGTTGTGTCTTCCAATGGTCCACTGTCGTGAGTTCTACGCTGATCAGGCACACTGTGCCAACAGATCTTTCAGATGATGATTTGCAGTAGCTTGATGCATATATGGCACATCTCCATCCGGAAGCACCGCCGAACTAGTCACCTAGATAGACAATTGTTGGATTACATTGCATCAACATCACCAAGCAATCCCCTGTATCCTATAAATAGGCCTATACCAGCCCCTCATGTACCTTAAATTGTTTTGACAGCGTTCCTATGACATTTTGACGGACAAATAAGAACATACAATTTACTTGGTGACTTACATCAACTTCGTCTGTGGACAAGACTTGAGACTCGCACTTGATTTCTGATTTATATGCTTTTCATGTCAATCCATTTTGACTTAACTTCCGCAACTGTAACGCGTATTATTCGATTCTTTTGAGCTCCATGCCTAATGAAAATAATCGACAGGATTCACAATCAGTCATCCGATCGTGGGCCTAGACTTCTTCTCAAATCTTCAAATCAGTCGTAACAAACGTGTAGGTACGGATTAGGATCTTTAAGATTAGAAGATTGATGTTCGATGTTCGATTAGAAGATTATACGAATGTGCACCGACATTCGTAGAGACTAGTCGATACTACATGGTTGGTTGGTTTAAGTGGCTATCCGATTTGTCTCAAATCGGGTACAAGTAGCGCAGTTGTGCGCCGTTTTGATACCGCACCTCGTAGACCATGTTTGGTTAGCTAAATCCAGCCTGGAGTTGTGTTTGGGAATTTGATTATGTTCGATATGTTTCGATGATGTCGATGATGTGACTAAGGAAGGGTTTGCGGAACGCGATATATCTTTGCTTGGCTAGCGCCGGACAGTCACAGAGAAATTGAGGCTCTGAGTGGGTGTCAAGGCAACTGCTGAGTTCAACTGACAGTCTGGGTTGAAAGGTATTCCGAGTCTAGCAGCGTCGATGCCTATAGGCCAGTGTCCCGTGCTTACAGCCGCGACTCTAGCGATTTCTTTTGAGGAGGTCATCAGTACTTCTTTTAGTGTAGGGGTTTTCCTAGAGACTATGTACTTTAATGACCTAGTTCATTTTCTACTAGCTAAGGACAGGAAGTGTTGATATATGGCGTGTTTGAGGTAGATACTACATAAACTGAACAGAAATTTGGTCATCAATCAGATCACTAAACACGTGCGTATTAAAAACCTCCTGTATAGGTAGTAAGCAATTTGGTTTCAGAGCAAATCAAAGTTGTTGCACAGCCATGACTAACGTTCTTGAAAACGTAAGAACCTTTTATAACAAACAATTTATCTCATTTCTGCGTTTACTGGATTTCTTATTGTGAACCATAATATCTTGTGATGGAAGCTACTGAATTATTTTGGTTTTAGTGATGTGGATCACAAAAAGTTGTAATGAGTGAAAGTGATTCCTATTTCAATGATTTATCATCCGTGTGTAGGCATTGTATGCTTGATGTTCAATTGCATCTGTCCAAGCCTTTTATAAATCTTGATGAACTTATGTCTCTCATGAACGACCACTTGAAACATATTCACGATGGCTTCACGAAATGACCCCCAAAAGGGTATAATTGCACAATGAATAAGTCCCCAATATTGGGGGTTTTATTCCTCACCACCATACAAACTTTGGGGGGTTATTTCCTGGAGCCATTCACGATTGGTTCACTCTTGATCAATCGGCCTAAAACTGTCCGGACATCTATCTAAGTTCCGTTAATTAAAACCGAAGAAAAAACAGCGAGTCTTAGATTTGTAATAAGCCAGGGTCTATCTGGATATACTCATATCAATGTGGTCATTGATCGTATCTGTGGATGCCTTAGCACGCTATGGTCCAGTGCTTATTACACTCCGCAAGATAGATGCAAAAAAAACTTGTAATTGCTTCTATCTTGCCTCTTCTAAGATACGGTGAATTTATACATTTATTGTAATCCTGACTCGATCTGTTACAAGTGGCTTTCAGTGACACAATTCGATATATGTAGGTATTTACGACATTCACCGATGTGATCATAGCTCTGATTACTCCAAAGACTTGCTGTGGTGCAATTTTCAATAGTGTTTTAACGCCAGGAACTTTATTTTTCTTCACAAAATCATTTACAGTCGAATATCCGGAATATTTGTTCTACACGCAAAAGCCTCCGATGATGAAGTGAAATAAGGCACTGTCAATACTCTTCAAGATCTACCCAGAATTCAATCTCACAAAAAGGGTGACAGTGGGAGACTGTTTTACAAATCTGCCAACGTGGTAAGTATAGACTTCCACATTGATGTGGAATTCCGAGTCTGTCGATTCTGAGACCTTGTCGAAAGTGGCACGCATAAGGGGAGAAGGACTCCAACTAACTTGGTGTGCGCAACTGGAGGCAGCTATCCAAACATCGCGCTAGGTTCGTTTGTTGAAGCCCATGTTCTCCCCGAACTATTGCACCACACCAAAATACGCAATAATTTGGCTTCAAAGGTTAGGCTGAAAATAGGCGTGTCCACAGGAAATTGTTTGCAAATTATGCATCGTAACAATAAAGCGATTTAAAATGTTTCGAAAACTGACTGCAGTAGCTGTTACAGCATTACATCCAGTATTCTGGTGTACTGTGCGTTTAGGTTAGGTTAGGTTGTAGTGGCTGACTGCTGAAGGCAGTCACACTTAGGCCAGAGTAGGCCCATTGTGATACCACGCGGATTGACTTCTCCTAACATCGGAACCAGTAGTGAAGCGATTTAGATGGTGGATTTACTCTACAAGAAATTCTACGAGAAATATCCCATCAACCGATGAGTCCGGTGCCCACACTGCTTAACTCATCAACAGTTATTTTTATTTAAGTGCAAATGTGTATTTCTGAACTAGTTCACGCTGACTTGACCCCAGATCTACATTTATTCACCCGAAATTGTCTGTTTCCACTCGTGGTATACGTGCTTCACGCCTGCCTTCCCTCAAAGATTACTCACCTAACCTAACCCAACCAAAGACATTTCCGAAATTTTCAATCGAATTGATTGTAAGACTTTGTCAAACTGCACGATAACCTAAGACCCCGTATATCTTTGCTTTGATTTTTCAGAACAGAACCCAAGAAAAAAGCGATCCCAAATTCAATATCAAATTTTATGTGAGTTCATGGAATGATTTCTAGAAATTTTCGATGCAATCAGAACATAACATTATGAATACAAATCAGTCGGAGTGACACACTCGTTCATTAGTAATCGAATGTTTTATAACCTCATTTTATTAAGACACTTAATGGATACTTAGGGATTGTGTTTTCGCTTGAAGTTGAAGGGGAAGGCATTTGAAAAGAACCAATGCAACGACGCATTTGTTCACAATGACGTTGGAATTTAAATTTGTAAACATGTGCTACTGCTTGGAAGGAATGAAAAGAAGGTGTGTCGCCCAGGTATTTGATATCAGATCAGATATCGCAATTTGTGCACTTCATGAGGGACCACATATGATTTGCGCGTTGTTTGAAGATGACTCTTTTGCTGTCTAAATACCTGATGTGACGGTGTAGTAGCCGATTAAGCCTCGATAATTACTGCTATCGCTGCGCTGGTATAAGCCACTGCTCTGGTTGTTGGATGGCATTGGGAAGTTCTGCTCGCTTAGCAGATTTAGCTCGTTGAGGTAGCGTTGTTCGTTGGCGGTGTTTATCAGGCTCCTGATTGCCTCGTTACCTTGATTGTTGATGTCTAGAAGCTGCTTTTTAAACAGTGTCACCACGTACTCCTGTAAGGGGATGATGCGAGCTTCGCCGTAAAGCTTCTTGTTGCTGTGGTGCTTTCGACGATCCCTATCGAAGGTGGGAGCGGTATATTCGAAATATTTTCCTTTCGAAAATTGCTAGCTTCTATGCTTCTAAGCTGGTCTCAGAAATGGTGTGCCATAGTGGGAAGCCGTACTTTATTAGTAGCTTTGTCCTCTGCCTTAATCCATTTTTCTTACGCATCAAAGGATAGATGCTTTGGAAGCCTTGGTTAGCCTTTTTAAGAATCAGTTTCCAGTGGCTGATGAACCTCAGCCTTTCCTTGAAGTTAAGGCCAAGATACTTGACCTCTTTGACTGTTGTTATTTCCGTACCGTTAGGGAGCACTATCTTTATGCTGCTGACCTGCCTCCACCTCAGAATGATCACCTTAGGAGCATAAGTACCGATTTTCTACCATTAATACGAATACACCATTTGGTGTAGTATCCGAATTTGTTTGCTGTCTGGATAAAAGTATTTGAACTACAGTCGCTTGCACTGTCCGAGGTTAGTTGCGACAGCAACCGTCATACTTCTAACGCGGGTTTTTTTTTGCTGCTTTTGATTTTTCATGGGTTTATTTTTGACAGCTCGCGACTGATTCAAAGACAAACATGCCCAGTTAGCATTTCATCATAGTCAGATTTGCATCCGAACAAAGTTCTGTCAAAACTGTTTCTTGCAGACTTCGACCATTTTACGATCGTTATAATCGATGTACTGATTTAAGCCAAAGTGAACAGATTTCGCGCTATCGGACATCAAGCCACCCACCCGTGTGCTTAGATTAGTGCGTACAGAGGAAACTATTGCAGCGTTATTCGTCAGCGTTAATAGAGACCGCAGGTGGAAGATTTTACGCAAGGATCTTTGTGTGAACCCATACTTTAAGCCGAGCGATCTGTCACGATGTCTAATTTTTCCGTGAGAGCGCCTCAGAAGAGCTGGATGAATGGGTTTATTAATAAACAAAACGGCAGTTTTTGCAATACATGAGCAGCCAATGGACCCGGCAAAATGCACCGCACATATTGGTGAGTTTTATGGTCCGCCAGTTTATAGCCTGACGGAATCGTTGAACCCTATTTTTTATGGAGAACAACGACAATGTGACAGTAAGTGCCACCCATTATTGTTCAACTGCACAAGCGGTGGCCAAGTCAGGTGTGTTTTGTGGAATTTACTAGAAATCCTAGGAATCATCAGAAGAAGTAGCAAACATCAACAATTGGTCTGGCTGATTTCTTCGCCCATAAGCTGCCAGAGAGTGTGTTTCAGTAGAACAACGTCAGGCCATCCACATCGATAGTGTCTCAGGAGATTGACCCTGGGAGATTGGTCTTATGCATCCTCCTTACAGTCCGGACCTGGCATCAAGTGATTACCAGCCGCTTCTGTCAGTGGTGAGCAGTATTTCTGGAGAGTCTTGTGAAAAACGACTGAATGCCTACAATTTCATGCAGCTACTACAGCTAACGGCAGAAGAACACATCGCTAAGAATGCTCTAGTTTCATTGAATATTCGTCGGCGAATCTTAGAAAACAAACCGTTTTTCAGAAGGAATTTACCTTTTATTGTAATAAAAAGAGTCATCAGATTTCTCTCGTAATCGAACTGCCAGCAGGAACTTAAAAAACAACTCCCTTTCCTAATTTCCACAAGACAGCTCTACCTTCTTGAACCCAGTAAATCACTCAGAACGCCAGTTTAGTTCAAAGCTAGCGCCAATTTACATTCCACTCTCCGCACTTAACCGCATACACACATTCTATCAAGCATAACCAAAACCCTTCAGTGTATTCACAATCAGAGGAAGTGGCAAACATTTCCAGTAGTCTCCCGCACGAGTTGTCACCGCGCACACCTTAGTCACGTTTTACAAAAAAAAAACAAAAACATCACAAATTAGTTCAAACATCAGGGAAACAGTAGAAAAAAAAAACAGACAAACTTGCACGCTTACGCAATGCTAATGCCCATAAGTGTGTAAAGACTTTGTTAATCGCTTCCATATTACCTGTATCGAATTACCGCCCCTCAAGAAATCAAGGTCAACGCCAGTTCATTACATGATTTCATTTTCCAATCAGTCATTCCCCGCGGAGTCTCACCAACACTAGCGCACGCAATAATTGCGTCAATCCCCCTGGATCCCCGAATAAACGCAAAATTTAGAACACACGCCAGCCAAATCAGCACTGATCAGCGGAGAATTTTTCAATAAACAAAAAAGTGCACATGAAGTGTGCCAGAAACTGAAGTGCTAACGCAGCAAAGGTCTGTGTTATCGCCCATCGATTTGCGATTCATGAACTGCGGACAATTACCACGAGTCGAGTTCGGGAATGATTCAACAATCGATTAAACCCAGAACGAGAAGGAGAGACATTAGTTGCGTGACAAAAAAAAAGAGGAAAAAAAAAAAAGAAACGCCCCATCTGATACGATGGCACACCACTGCTGGAGATGCCGGGGTTTGAACCCGGGACTTCTCACATGCGAAGCGAGCGCTCTACCACTGAGCTACATCCCCATGCCACTTTCATGTACAAATTACATTGATCAGCTCAGGTGGCTTAGGGAATATTTTTTGCTCCTCAATTTTATTAACTACTTATGTTAATGTATGTCTTCCATGTACTTAGCCAAAGACTGTGTATGGAATGGTTGGGTTTGGATGCTACAATTTTTTTTACGACTACGGCTGGTGGGGAACAAATATTGTTACACACTTTTGTTAAATTAACATCATTACACGCTTGTGGACATGCGTTTTTAGGGTTCTTATCTCCACTCAGTTATTGTTAATTGATTAGACAAGATTAGATATGTATGTACATATTATTAAATAGCAGAGAATCAAGGTTGTTTTATCAAGTCTACTAGGAGTGAAGAAGCCAAAGGCTTGCTTGTGATTTATATCTCTTTGCTTTATTCAAGTGGAAATAAATGGTGTTTCTATACTCCATGTTGATGTTTTCTTAATAAAAGTAAATGAAATAAAATTATACATTGGGAGGGAGTTGCTATGACACATGCACTCTCAAGCACATTTGCATCACATTTTCACAAGCAACTGGCGTTATTTTCAACATTTTCCTTTCGAATAAAGCATCATGCATCATGCATTGTGGTTGTTTTTTCGGTGTCACAGTTTTCTTCGAATAGGAAGAAATCGAAAGGACTCAGATGAAGGTTTCTTATAGACCAGTCGATATGACTTTTGACAGTATTCGGTACGGTACACGAGCTGTGTCTGATGTAACAACGTCTTTTTAGAATCAAGCGAGTAGAATTAAAAATTCTAAGCTACGCACGAACTTGCGAACTAAGTATACTAATTTATACGTATTAATGTTAACTTCCCAAACTCTGACATTTCATTCACTAGGCATTTGTCTCGAAAGTTAAATCCACCCCTCGTGGCACATCAAAAAGTACCATAGATGGAGAAAATGTTTTCACTTTCGTCTTTTAAAAAATACGGCCAAATAATATTCCACCGCACATATACATGCTCTAAAGTGTAGGACCAAAACTATGTTATTTGCGCACTCAATTATGACGACCGCAAAATGATCGAAGTCACAGAACACCAATCTTATTTTTCGCGAGTAGTTTTTTTTCCGTTAACAAGTGGCAATGCTCACTGAGCAGTTTTAACTCTGATGTATGTCAGGAATCACGTGTGCTCTGTCAAAAATAGAACACTGAAAAACCGAACAGAAGAAAATCACCCGTTATTATAAAGGGCTTATTCCGATAGGGACTTCCGAACTTTGACAGTTGACAGCGGCCACATTGTTAAAGTTACATCTGTCAAATTGGCTGTCGTATAGTCTGTTTTGCCAAATAACAATGGACGAACATAGCGTTCAAAAACGTGTGCAAATGATGAAATTGTTTTGTCAAAATGGGTGTTCTGTTCGGGCAGTGTTCGTAAGATGATGCCCATTTCTGCAAATTGTCGAATTTGGGACGATACCAATCCACACATGAGGTCCAGCAGCCTCCAATGCATTCAGAAATTTTGGGCTGGCGGCGTTATCGGTCCACAATCCTTTGAAAACGACGTAGGCCAGGGCACCGCCAACGGCGAGCGCTATAAGTCGATGATTACCAACTTCTTTTCGCCTAAATTGGATGATATAGACACCAACGAAATGTGGTATCAACAAGCCGGCGCCACATCGCACGAGCGATTCGGTGGCATGGTCATCTTAAGTGGGTATGGCCACCGAGATCGTGCGATTTGACCCGTTATACTTTTTCTTGTGTTATTGTATTCTTGTTTAATGCGAATAGACCAAAAACAAAGCAAAGCCAATAACCCATGTCATGGGTCAAATTCAACCTGATTTATACGCCAGAGTCATAGAAAATTGGACATTGCTAATGCGCTCCGCACAGAGAAGCATATAAAGCCAAACGAAATAAAAAAAAAATTCGATGATATCTCACACACACTTTGTTTTATTTAAATTGTATTTAAATTTAAAGAAATGAAGCAATTAATGAAATACTCTTTAAACATTGAGGCCACAACAGTGCCTTGTGAGTCTTCGACTAAAAGGTATACCCTTGGAAAGTCGGATCTTGTGCTGTTCCGACACTTGGCGATGAAGGCTAAATCATATGTTCTAGGTTTCTGGGTATGTCCATCCGGTAGCACTGGATCAAAGCGGAAGGGGTGCTCTTGAGGAAAGAATTGGAATATAACTTGCAACAACCAACCAAGTACGTTGCAGATAATGCAGTGACAAGTGATTTAATTTTAAGGCTGATTACTTTTAGCTGAACTTCAAATTATGTCTGGCGGGACACTGTGACATTCCAGAGATTTGCGACGCGGACCAACTCGCTAGAAAGGCTATTACTTCCGGATGGAGACCTGCTATTCATGTCCATCGCTTGTATTTCTTGATTTGCCTTGTTATAGCCAACATTTGTTTTTATGATCGTACCAGACGAGTTGTGGATTACAGAAAATACAGACCCTGTTGATGCTATTCGCTCCGGACGTCCACCCACCACAGGCGACGATCAGCTCTTGGTGCTGCGGCGTTGACAGGTATTTGACAACACAGGAGATTGCTTAGCGGTTTAGTCCATCGTCCATATATCCGTTTCGAAGAGACTGAAAAGGTTTGGAATGTCGAAAAATGTTGATGTTTGGGTTTCTCACGAGCTCAGTGAAGGAATCTCCATGGATCGTATAATGATCTGCCCGTCTTTGTTGAGACGGAGAGTGCTTGAGACTTTCTTGGAAAGCGCAGTTACGCGTGGTTTATAACAACATTCAGCGTAAGGTCATGGTGCGATCCTGGTGAAGGCATTCGGTGGGTAGACAAGATTTGCTGCTGAAAATGGTCATGTTGAGCATTTGCTGGGATTGGCGAGGTGTCCTCCTCTTCGAGTTGCTTCCACGTAATCAGACAATAGATGTTATCAAGTATTGCTCCCTGCTCGGTATTTCGAAGGCAGTGGAAGAAAAGCTGTCAGAGTTGCTGAACGGGATGGACGCTGTTTTCTATTATGACAATATCAGACCACACACACACATCTTTAGTGACAAAGCAGAAGCTGAATTCATCTGGCTAGGAAGTTATTCACCAGCCGCCGTACTCTTCTGATTTTGAGCGTCCTGACCATCTGTTCCGCTCTCTCCAAAATAATTTGAACGGAAGTCAATTCAATATTCCAAAGATGACATACCTGCAAAACCCATTTTCCCATTAGTCTGGTGGCTTTTACAAACGAGGCGCATTATATCTCTTCCAGAACATTGGAAGAAAGCAATAGACCATGATGAACAATATCATATGGTAAACATAAGCATTTATACCGAAAATGTGTGCATAACTTTAATCCTAAAAAACCGCATAAATTATTGAATAACCCGCAGAAGAATCGGGATGCTCTCTTCAATTGGATCACGAATGACATTAGTACTGCGACCATAAAAATAAATATTGTACCCCCCTCTGTTGGTCTACGATTTGAGCCTTCAGAAATTTGACAACTTCTGGGATTTCTTGAAAGTCTGTACCTGTTACGGATGTTCTGTTTATTGTTTTGAATGTTTGTCGACTTTGAGACTTGGCCAGCCAACTAGTATGGGTTCTATAGTTTCTTCAGCTTGGCCACAATGCCGATAAATTGTCTGTATTGGAAAATGGAAGTGATAATTAAATGCTCCGTATCCTGCACAGCACTCGTAGGTTAGCTCTTTTAAGATGTAATGAAAACCAAGACGGTAATGAAAAGGCAGATATACAAACCAAGGCAGATGCTTAGATACCCTTCATTGGGCCCTCGGCCCTTTATGGATTCAATAACATTGTAAGAACCAGAAGGGTATTAAATACTCAAGGATATTCATGGATCAAAATTATAATCCCAACCTATTGAAGGAAGCTCTAGTCCTTGTATATCTGCCTTTTCATTACCATCTTGGTTTTCATTTCCTGCCACCCAAATCAGTCTGTTGTTTTCTGCCAGTGTGTTTAGTGATTTGCGACATTCCCAGGCACTCTAAGAGTTGAATGTCTTCAACAGCTTACCTGTCGGATGCTCTCAAATCTAATCAACACATTTTGAGCTGTCAGTTGCGCAAGTTATACAAAGACTGCACATGCGCAACTAGAGCAACAACATGGTACAAAATGAAAATAACCTTTCTCATAATGAAGGCAACTCAAAGTTAGCTTTAGTTACTCTAGCACATCGTCCAAGACTCGACTTCGGTGTAAGGCTTAATTCCAGAACAATAATTACACGTTGTCACCGTCACACACGAAATCAACACTCAATTCCTGAGCCAGGAAAAATATTATTCATCATCCCCGCAGATAGCTTGTATCAATAACAAATAAAAATATGTATGTTAGGAGAGGAGAATTTGTTTACATTTGCAGTTGCAATTTTTATCAATGCGTACATGTTCACTTTCCCATGATTTGAGTCAGTCAATACACACGAGTACGTATGATCAAGACCATAGGGCACGGAAATAATCAGAATTTTTGATAAGAAATTGACGTGTATAAACAAGGATCGCACACCGTGTTATCATGACACTGAGCTTGAAAGAGATATTGTTACGTTTGATTACTTGTAGTGACGGAAATAGAAACACACACGCAATCACAAAAGAACTGGTTAAAAGTGATTCGGAAAGAGGTTCCATTCTAGAGTCAAACTTTTAGTTTTACTTTAATTGTTTCTTGTATTTTTGTTTGGTCTTTTTTTGTGGAACTTTAGAGTCCCCTCGATTGTCTCCGAAAATGCCACGATGTCGCCATTAGTCCACTCAGACTTTTCTGTATGAAAGATTAATAACTCAGTCATCGAATTTCCATTTAGAGCAGTGGATGATTAAAATGTTGCATCAAATCAACTTATCGTACTGGAAGCCTGCATACCAGACGCTGGATGGATCTCTGTGATCAAAGATGGGCAAAGTCGTGGGAGCGGGTGTCTATTCTAAGGATCTAAATATTCGACTGTCATTCCGACTACTAAATCACTACAACGTCATTCAGGCCGAAACCATGGCGATTAAGTGAGCTCTGTCTTGACTAAAAAAAACAATGTAATATAGCGCACAGTTATCGTCACCTGCTCTAACAGTTAGGCAGCAATCAAATCTTTGAGCGCAGTCACTTCTAACTCAAAGACTTCCCTGAAATGACGCCTATCTCTGAATAAGAGGCTAAGGATTTTAGCATCCAACTTATGTGGGTGCCGGGACTCTGCGACATTCCAGAGGATACTAGCTCCGTACTTTGCAGGTGCCGACCTACCATTCTTGCCCATCGTTACTGCAAGGCATCTACTGAACATTGAAACGCTTATTCACACTATTCGTAGATGATCTACCGGCACTGGGTGCCTCACTACAAATCAGTTATGGTCTGCTACCGATCCGAAACTCTCGCGTAGCATGATCAAAATGAGTAGACAGAAAATTAGCGGTCATTGTGCCATTCGAACACATGCTTCCAGATTAGGCCTGCCCTATACCGACTTCTACAAAAGCTGCATGGACGAAGAGGAGGAAAAATCTATTGCACATCTTATATGCAACTGCAGTGCTCTCTCTTCCCGTTGAAAATGACACCTAGACGCTTACTATTTCAACAACATCACGGAACTAAGTACCATTATTATCAGTCATCTCCATTGCTTTATCAAAAGCGCTAACCGGTTTGCGTAATAGGAGCACTCAGATCCGGGTGGTAAACCAATGGGCCTAATCTGTAATAAGTGTTGCTACCAATCAGCAATCAGCCACTCTAACATCACCTAACCTAACTTGGTCTTGAAATAAAGTCCCCTGAATTGACCCTTGAGCCAAAACAAAATGCTGCAATTAACAAGAGTTACTGCACCTTGACCTTGGCACGAATGCCCGCAGGATGGCACATTCGTTGTATGCAGAAGTTCTAGGGATCAAAAGCAGGAGGAGAACAAACGTTACATCCTAGGAAAATACTTCTTCGAAAGTCTAAGCGAGTTTAAAGCTTCGTCATCATCATCATCATCTTCTGACCCGCATCCGCTTGACTACATTAGTCGCGGGGGTTTAAGCAATAAGAACAATCAGCAGATTCCGAACAATCTCGGACGAAGAAGCCCGTGTAATTGCGGGTATGATCCATATCGACATTCTTGCCAACGATATGCAAAGGGTCTACCTAAGGCGAACGGCAAATCACTCGGAGGCTAGCACAAGGCGCCTGAAGACAGAAGAAAGGTCAACATCTGTGGCAAAGGCAGATGGACCCATAAACTGATACCCGCCGTAGAAGTCTGGACATAAAGAGCTCACGGGAACTGCAACTACCATCTCACGCAATTCTTGTCGGGCCACGGAGGTTATCGAAAATCCTTCTGTCCAGAATGCGGGGTAGAAGAGGAAGATGTAGAGCACGCAATTTTTCATTGCAGGCGTTTTGAGGTAGCGAGAACACTTCTACACCAACTCCCAAGCTCATAGTCAGGCATAGGACAAAGTCAGCACACCATTGGCTGGAGATCTGCTCTTTTATAACTAAAGTGCAGATAGAACTAAGAAGGCTCGAAAGAGTAATTAAAGCTGAATCGGCAAAACATAAAAACAGCCCCGCGAAGTGCCGCGGGGAGAGTGGTAGAACAGTGCAGGGTGTGGGTTAGTACACAGGCGTATTCCGAGAATTTATTATTTGGGAATCGTGCATGCTGATAGCCCGTGCTATTAGTATCTTCGAAGATTGCCACATCCTTGGACGTAAAAAAAAGGCGTCGCGGGATTTTTGCACGCACGAGAGATCTGCCGATCACTCGATCCTCCGCCATCGACTCTAACTAATCTGGCGTTATGCCCAATCGCCTACCTGATGGAATCGCATTCAAGGCACGCCTCGGAAGTCGTGATGATGAGGACATTCGTGCTACATGACCAAACCATCGAAACACAGCCCTTTCCGTTCGAAGAAGAAGCTGCTCTACATTGAGTTAATCGCGTACTGCCGTATTTCTCACCCTATTCCGCCGAGAAACTCCAACAGCAGCACGAAGAAATCTTAATTGTGGCAGCTTGTATTCGCAATCGTATTCTTTCGATCATTACCCAAATTTCATGACCATAGGTGAGAGTTGGAACAAATACTGAATTGAAAACTAACTAACTTGGCTTTGACACCAAGTTTGGCCTTCCTGATTACAGATCCTCCAAGGTGTTTCAAAATTGAGCTTCGTTGTAAGCACATAATGTTTGCACGGGGTTTTAAAAATCGCGTGAGGCTACATTTGGCCTAAGTGTGAACATAACCTAGCGGTATTAGCTACATAGTTGTGATTAACTTTTGCTTTTGTTGTTGAATCACTAAAGAGCTGATAGGTGGCCGCAACTTTACTCAACACTCAGTGAAAGGTCTAGACGGTTCGTTGCTCATATTGGATAAGGATCAGCTCAAACGATAGAAGGAGCATTTTGCTTCAGTTCTGAACCGAGTAATCGCCAGTAATGTGCACCCAAGTTACACTGAGATGTCTGTGCAGTAAGGAAGAGAGAACCATGAGGCAGCAGGATTTGATTTAATACTCGCAGAACTCTTGCCAGGGAACACGTGTCTCACTAAAAGTCAAATCTGGAGCCACGCAAAGCATCAAACGTTCACTATACCCTTTCAGAATCATAATGCGCAGGTCAACACAGCGCGTTTTCATGTATTTACTTCTGTTGAAGGAGTTGCTAAGATATTTCCTCTTTCTCTGAATAAAGATCTATAAATGTGTAGGACGATGTCCAATTTCACGGCTCCATATCTTTCGAGTCACTGAGGACTCTCGAAGATTCTACGTTTCGCTAACGACTGTATGCCCCTCCACCCGTGACAGAATAATTGCGCGAACAACACGAGTGGTTGTTATAGACCAAACCAAGCCCTGGTTCTCTAAGAGCTTTACCGCCATCCAATGCCATTCGGCAACAACGAGTGGAAAACTACATAAGTATTTCCTTGCAAGAACTGACTTGAATGAGGAATGCCCAATACGATTTACATCATTTCCCGTCGAGTTTTCAGTTAGTCATGCCCAAGTGACTGACGAGATGCACGCAGACAAACGTGTAAATGCATTGTGGCTTCCGGAAGGACGTTTGCAATTTATTTCACCAGCGAGCAGGCGATTTCAAAATAAATGTTGTCACCAATCTAAGATGGTAAACAAAAAATCGAGTCCAATGGTTAGTCAGAGGATAAATCAATTTCTAATGTCGCAGTGGCCAGGTGGTCGATGGCATCGGTGACTAAACGCACGTAACGCATTGCTGCCTGAACGCGAGTGGTAATGTGCATCAACGGGTGCATGCCATGTTCAAACACAATATTTGGTAGGCCATGGAAGACGTGTAATGCACACAAGGTAAAATTGATTTGTCAACACACTTATTACACGTGATATCGTACGGTGTGTGTTGCACTTTCTATTTATTGCACTAGATTCTGTTTCAATGTGGGGGGAGACATTGTAGTGCGTTTTCTAGGCATAGTTGCATTCTTTATCGTGCAGGGAAGGCACGATTCTATGGGGGAGCGTATTACAGGCCAATGTTCAGTCTCCAAGTGAGATACGCAAAGTCCATAGCTGGAGAGAAACTGAATGACTGCTTATGCAATGCACATGCACGCACTGTGTTTCGTTTAGATTACGCTGTGCTAAGATCAATCAGACTTAAGCGCATTGTGTTATTTTCTAAAACCAGTTGGTTCCTGATACGCTGCAACTTCGGCGGCTTACGCTGATGTTAGTCAGCTCGATACAATTTTCGTGTATATTCCTACGCAGAGGGGGTGATCTCTGATCGCCCTGTATTGGCTGAACTGGAACAAAGTGGAGAAGTGTGACGAGCGATGACTCATAAGAAGACCAAGGGAAAGAAATACTCAATGCTCCATGCACGGTGTGATCCAGATCTTCTGTAGATGCTCCAAGGTAGCTTTTTCGTTCATGAAAAATATTGGCAGCATCATTGATTGCTCTGTGTATAAGGACATTCAGAGAAAATGATGATGCCGCGGGCCGAGTTAGGCTGCCTAAATGTGAATGGGGCAAGCTCAAGACAGTAGCTTCTCACACAGCTAACAAATATATAAATATCAGAATATCAGGCTGCCTTAGAATAACACCAACGGCAGCAGTCGACTCTCGACTTATTCCTTATTCTGCTTCATCTATTTTGCAGCAACGGTGCGCCATTATCAGCCCCGATGATCGTACATTCTGTTGAACATTGCTGAACTCATTCATTTGAAAGATGTATCCGTCTCATATGTAAAGGGTGATTTTTTAAAAGCTATAGGAAAGTTTTTCAAAAAAATCGATAGTACGGTCCATATAACTTAATGTTTGAAGATTATTTCATGCAAATGTTGACCTTGACTGCGCCTCAAATGGTCCATCCGCTTAGTCCAATTTTGGCATACTCTTTCCAACATTTCGGCCGGTATCTCACGAATAAATGCTTCAATGTTGTCTTCCAATGCGTCATTTGAAGCGGGCTTGTCTGTATAGACATGAGCTTTAACATAGCCCCACAAAAAATAGTCTAAAGGCGTTAAATCGCACGATCTAGGCGGCCAATTGACCGGTCCCGAACGTGAAATAAAATGTTCACCGAACTCGCCCCTCAATAAGTCCATTGTTGCGCGTGCTGTGTAGCATGTGGCACCGTCTTGTTGAAACCGCATGTCATGCAAGTCAAGCTCTTGCATTTTGGGCAAAAAAAAGTTGGATATCATCTCACGGTAGCGCTCACCATTCACAGTTACGTTACGATTCGCATCATCTTTGAAGAAGTACGGTCCAATGATGCCACCAGCCCATAAACCGCACCAAAATGTGTTTTTCTGAATGCATTGGTAGCTCTTGCAATGCTTCTGGTTGATATTCATTCCAAAATCGACAAATCTGCTTATTTACGTACCCATTGAGCCGAAAATGAGCTTCGTCGCTGAACACAATGTTTCGATAAAAAAGAGGATCTTCGCCCAACTTTCCAAGAGCCCATTCACCAAAAATTTTACGTTGCGGTAGGTCGTCCGGCTTCAATTCTAGACGATGTTAAATTATAGACCAAACTGAAGATGTTTGATAGTGAAACAAAACACGAAACGTGCGTAAGCTGTTTAAACCAGTGTTGCCAAAAAGATAATAGCTAAAAAATCACCCTTTATATATATCCGTCTCTTGCCTACAATATGAAATTGCTTTTTGTAACGTTTTTCTTTGCTACTGTCACTTAGCGATTTTTACCCAAAGAATAAAGACATACTTTTGTTGTGAAACTTTATGAGTAATTTATTTCAACATATTCTGACATCGAAATTGGTCAGGTTGTGTAGACGGAGCGTCAGTGATATATCCTCTGTCAAGCGATGTCAGTCACCGGGTCCTACTGACATCCATTGAAACAAAAACGCAGCTAAGTTCCATAAGGGAAGAAAAGGAATACGACACTGTGGGTTTAGCTAGAAATCTATGGCCTAGTCTGGACATTAGATCAACAGCCGGAGCTCTATAGTCGATGTTGAGCAAGAACAGATCATCATCAATGTCCCTTATTAAGGGGAAAGTGAACCCAAGGCGTTGGTCTCAGTGAGCCATGAGGTCGTGAGGGAACCTATATATCTACGTCCTCTTCGGCCCTGCCCTAGGCCGAAGAGGACGAATCAGAAAAAAATACGATCCAAGATTGGAAAGGCTATCTGTGAATAGCATTGAATTGGCTGCTCAACCCCATGAGCGTAGAATTGATCGTGATAGTTTACCCTCTTCTTCCCCACGCTATGGATTTTATGCACCGCTGCCTTAGATGAGGTGGACATTGAAATGGTGAACCATCTCATCAAGCTGACAGCTGACAATTAATGGAAGTCTTTTATTTCAATGATGACATTTAGAGACATAATCCCAGCCTAGAGGTTCGTAATAAATGCTTTGCAGCATGTTAACTAAACGTGTTGTCAGACGGTTCTTGTTGGCCAAGATATGGTCCAAAAATATCGTCGCTTGGCGTCGAATTTTGTTGAGCACGGAATGGTGGGAAATCTTAGCCTATATGCAGTTCATCAACGACTAAGACGCTAAAGTGGTAGTGCTGCCGAGAACCCACATGAGGTGTATCATCATCGTGCTCAGCACTTTGCCGTCTGTGGAGCTACCTTGAGGCAGCCTTGTGCATAAAGTGGAATTGACTCAAAGAAAATTACTGACCACCATTTGTGTCGCTTGGAATACGGCCAAAGAGTCGCTTGAATGGTTGACACTGAACCTGACTTTTGGAGAAAATTTTGATGAGCGATGAGTCTTCACATTCTGTGGTATAGTGAGGGGCGGAGAATTCACGAGAGATTCATGAAACGTCATTGAGTGACCATGAAAAGTCACTGTTTGGGCCGGTGTTTGCGCCAAAACCACATTTTTCCATTTTTCTTCAGAGAAGGGGAATCAGTCGATGGGAATCGATATCGGTGGATGTCGTCATGCACATATGTACGTCCGAATGTGTGGAAAAGGTCTTGACGGTTACTGGTTTCAACAAGACGGTGCACCATGCCACACTACAAATCAAATAATACAGATTCTGCAAAGAAAGTTCCTTGGACGTGTGCTGTCAAAAAATTGCGGTATTGCCTGGCCTTCGGACTTGTGAGGAAAAACGGACACATTTTGCTATGGCCACTTGATAGTTGATTCATGTTGTATTCAAAAACTAGTTCAAATGAAAACGGATTTAAATGAATTTTCGATTAAAAAAAGGTACAGAAAGAGAAGCATCTTCGTGTCTTATGACATGCTGCTTTCATTCTCTGACAGTCAATACGAGGGGCATGCAAATTCCACGGTTACGTGAAATAAAGCCGAATTTGTTTTTATTTTGTATCATCATAATCATCACCATCTTCTGACCCGCTTGATCCACCGCAGAGATCTCCAGGCCACGCGGTCCTCCGCCATCGAACTCATCAGGAGTTATGCCCAAGAGCAACCAGCGAGTTTTTGGACCTAGCCCAACCACCTCGTCCTGGGTCTGCCAAGCGGTCGCCTACCTGATGGAATTGCATTCAAGGGACGCCTCGGAAGTCGTGATGATGAGGACATTCGTGCCACGTGACCAAACCATCGAAGCATAGCCCTTTCCGTCCGAAGAAGCAGTTAGTAGTTCTACATTGAGTTCCTAGCGTGTTGATTTATATTTTCTTCAAACCGAAATAGGCGTTTTAAAAATCGAATTCTAAATGACCTCATTTCACTTCACCAAGTTGATTGTATAGAGATTATTCAAATGTCGCCTAAATTACTGAAACAACAAATACTTGTTGCAAGCGATCCTCTCTCCTACTCCTCAACTTCGAAGCAGCGTCAAAGCCCTACCAAACATTAGCAGCACACTCTTCGAACTTGTGACAATGAACTTATTAACGAACAACTATGTACATGTCGAATCCCTAGTGTCGTGACGAAAAGACATAATCGTTTGTGCAGTAGTCTTCTAACAGGCTGAGTTGATTACGTCCCATGTCCGGCTAAGGAAGTTCTCCATTCATAGGATCATAAAATGAATGCAAACTAAATCAAGCGCTCGAGTCGCTTTCAGTGACCTGTCCCCCTATGGGATGTGGTCCATAATAGAAGGCGCCACTTCGACGTGATCTATAAAAAAAAAACCAACAAACCAAACGGGAACCGTTCAAATGGAGGAATGCAGGTAACATTTCGAAGATTCTCCCGCGAAACCCGACTCCATTCATGTTATAGTCCACACAATACGAGCAACGGGCCGGCACGCGCTTCCAGACTGTTCATTTTTTCATTCACAAAAATTTGTGAATTTCAACAAAAAAAAAAACCTGAATCAATGAACCGATGAGGTGCCAAATCGCTGACGCTAACGCAAAGCGGCAACCGTTTAAAGACATCAAAGATATTAAATCGAAGCTCAGCGAGAAAAGCCACCGAATTAATTAAATCTTTAATGACCGCGAAAGACGCGAAGCAACCTATAAAAGTGAAAACGAAAACAATAACCCGCTGTCCGGGCTGAGGAGTCACAATTAAAACCAATTAAGCGATCGACCGTTTAACAGTCGCGTGATGGCCCCACAAACCGCACGAAGAGCGCGTTACTAGAGGAGTTGTCTGCACCGCAAGCCGAGCGAGACGGGCTTGAGCTGAGCTGTTTTTTTTTGATGAATAATCAGACAGGTGCATTGGAATATAGTGGCTCTCGTGATGGGCTGGTTGACGGTAGCGGCAGTGGTGCGGCGGTGCCGGGAAGTCTTTGACACGTTTTCGAGGTGCGGTGAGGTTTGAATAGAGCCAATGAATCTTAGTTTTGGGTTGAATGGAACTGTGGTTTTGATTGAGTTTGTTTTTTTCTCGGTTTTTTGTATATTTTTTTGGCTTCATTTGCATTTTTTTGTTTGGTGGTGATTTATGACAGTAAGTAGGGGACAGTAACACACAGAATTGTGAATTGATATTGATATCAATAGGAAAACTGAATTATGTGATTTCGAAGTCAGAATTTGACCAAAGCCTGCTTTAAGTGCAAGCTGCAGTTTTCAAGCAGGCTAGAAGGTGGATCACTGAGTTGGTTACCCATTTTCTAACTGCTCGTTACCAGAGACTGTTTCTTCTGCATTTTGTCTGGGACAGAAGTTAAATAGAAACGAGAAGTCGAATGTTAAAAAGATAGAAGAGCGAGAAACACAGGTTTTGTCTCGCGTTTCTGTCACACATTCTCAGATATCGACAATTAACCTCGAAATGGTGGAAAACCGACTTCTATCTCTCTTGCCCCTTAAATAGTTTGACATCGTTTTTTATGCATCGTTTTCTCAAAATTTCGTGAATAATTTAACACTGTTAAATCCAGAATCGGTTGGCGACCCGGCCTGGTAGGGGGTTCGACTTGAATAAAGGACATCGTGTCTGAATTGTGTCATAACACCACGAAAATAAAAAAAAAAACAGAAAATAATTTAATACCATTTAGTCAGGAGAGACAGCAGGACGGAAGCCCTCCATAATGGACGCAGACAAGCCTCGCTATACTGCTGTTGCATGCATGTCCTTGACCGATCAATAAAAAACAAAGGCTCTTTTTGACAGTTTCGGATAAAAAAAAATATCACACGAAGCCTCTAATCCGGCAGAGAGGAATGCCCCGAGAAGAAGCGGGGCTAAAAGCGAAGTCATCGCGAGTTATTAATGGTTTTTTGTTGGGGCGGACGTTTTTAAATCATCAAATATCGCGTAGGAAATTCTATGGGACAGGGAGAATAGATGTATGGTTGGAGGTGAGTCAGAATGGGCTTCATTCAGAGCTTGGAAGGACGTCGCGATATCTGAATGATGTATTCAACGGAACGTGTGACCATAAGATTTTTGTGGGCCCCTTGCGTCCACTATATTCAACTTCATGGAAACGGACCTCAATTCAAGGGCTTTTGTGGTCATTTCCATGAATGGCTGGGAATATGTTTCGTCGGGGCGCCAAATATCATCGAGTTTCCACAACTCTGTAGTCCATGGACAACTGTCGGGCAGGCTTCTTTCCAATTCGGCGTTATTGAATCTGAAAGGGACACAACACGCACAGGTCTTGGTAAGGAATAGGCCCAAGTCTGTGAAGCAAGATTACGAGTACTACTACAATTGAATTTCACAATTATTTGGTGTGTAAGCCAATTCGGCGTTATTTCACATCATCGTTGGTCAAATGACAACCAACTCACGAGCCTTCATTTACACATCACCACCTCCTTCTGCCCACTGACTGCATTCAGAGTGTGCAACTGTCATGAAGAGCTCTTCAAACTTAACCGCTCCGAGTCGCTGTAGATTAGCTGTACTCGCGAAAGGTCAACAACGCTCACAAAACGAATGGTTGATGTGAGAAAACAACTAGGTCCAAGTCCTCCGCCTACTGCGGCGCCACGCAAATAACTTACTTGGCTCGACGAACAGAGTCGATGCGAAGAAGAAGTCAACTCGCTCTGGCTAGGGTTTGAATTGCCATTGGCCTTTGGTGGACTCGTCAATAGGGCCTAAACCACTTTTAAGACTGGTCCACTGCCTGATGTCGATTGGGAGGAAACTGGAAGTGCTTTGTTGTCTGTTGTACAGGTCCTCTGTTGGATGTTAATTGGGATCAGACTGCTGGCGCAACACTGATTCACGATGACCGCGTACCATTTATCGACTTCGACTGCAACTGGCCAATGGAATGAGAATTTCAATGCGACATCAGGCCTCTGTCAACGCATGCAGACAGTTCTTCGTTTGGAAGTCTGAGGCCACGATGAACGCTATTTTCTGGCGCAACAGTCGATAACATTGATTAGGTAAAAATTCGTTTAGATTCAACGCTTGTGGAACGCATTTGTTGTCTCTCTTCCTCTCATTACTGCCTTATGAGATGTACACTTTTTGGCAGAACGCAACGGAATCTATGGACCTGTGTCTTTGAAGGAGAGTCGTATTTGCAAGAAGCAGAAGAATATCAGTGTTCGGATGGTCATGTGGTCAGAACTTAAAAAAAATAAACCAGTTGTTCGGTACTCAGAGAAACAAGTCCCAAGTAAACTCCAGATTCAAGTTATCTTGAATTCAATGTGATATATATTTTGCATAATCACGTGCTTGCACTATTAAAATATATGTGTGTTGCTATCGATTAGAACATGAAAATTAAAGAAATCAAAAATACTGTGGGAATGTGGAGGATGTTTCAGTGGCACATTGCAGGTACAATTGAAGCATTTCCATCCGCGAACTGCGAACTCAGAAACAACAAATTTTCCATCAAATATAAACAAAATGTTATACTTTTTGGTATGCAAAATTATGAGGATTGAATTGTCGAGTTTTTTTTACCGACAACACTTAGTTTAAGTACATATCCAAATTAATAATTTTAAATTTTTTCTTCGCGAATAAATCATTCTACTTGCGAGCTGTCAAAACTGAGAACGCGATCCACAAATTCACGGCTACCCTCTGCTCCCTGCTAATAAGAAAACTGAATTAGTAGCAGAAATCAACTAAGGCAAAATATTTGAATTTAAATGTAACGTGTCAATGATCAGTGCATTCCAATATGCTTCCAGATATATGAATGTACCTTCTGAACCTTCAGCTTTTTTAAGCTCCTCCTACTTTTTGTGGTGAAGCATTCGGATTTCAAATAACGAGCGCTTTTTTTCAAATAAATGCTCTAGTTCACCTCATTATTTCGAGGTGGAAAACTTTTATCTGATCGAAACACTTCTCACGTATTCACAGACGCTGCAAAGACAACAAGCTGTCAAACAAATTTCAGGAACAAGAGACGCGGAAGTTGGATGTCTCTATTAGTTAATTTTTGATTCGTAGTGAGCTCATATGAATGATATCAATTACCTATTGGAACATAATATCCTGTTCACACAGTTTGTGACATGTTCAATGGAGCATTACTCTTTTGACGGTGATCAAAAGTTGTCAAGCTTTGGTTAGAATATGGCAACGTCGCAATTAGTGGGTCGATACACTCGTTGTGAGACATCACACAGGTGTACGAGGACACTGACAAGAATGTAATGTTGAGCTAAGTTTACAGCAATAGATTATACTGGGTAAATGTTAAGGCCACCGGACAGCCGTCACATTTAGGCCAACGTAATTAAGAGCAGTGCTTAGTTTTAATTTAATTCTTTAGAGCGGAATTAACTTTTGTGCATTATAAACATATAGTCGAGCTGCATGTCTTTACTAGAATAATCAAGTGAATATAAATGCTGGTCCAATGATCTTCCAGAAGTTCGAACCACTGTTATTAACGCGAATGACATTCAAAGTGTGTGCTGCTGAGAGGGATACGACTAAAATGGGTCTGGCGATAAACGAAGTATACGCTATCCTCAAGCGACATACAACATCGACGTCTTTTGTTTGATATCATTTAGCTTGGAGGGTATTTTTATTCACAGAAACGGAACGAAACTAAATACAAAACACTGTCAGATGAAATCAAGACCACGCGGCGAAGAAGTTTGATATTTGATGCCCCCCCTGGATACCGGCGATGACAGACAACAGCTTCATTTGACACATTGAGACAATACATGCATGACAAAGCTTGGGCAATTTGAGTAGTTCTTCAAGAGAGGCTTAAAACTGCCTGCGTAGATGCCAGAGACTATGTGAAGCATACGTATACATATTTACAAGTACGTAGACCTAAGTGTATACTGGGACTGTGGATGGACTGGAATTCACTTGGTTCATTGAACCAGCCTTCTGTAAGAATATTTATGGAATTCAGAGAGGAAACAATACATAGTTGTATCAAATTAATAGCACGAGCAGGAATAATCCCAGTGTTTTATAACACATACATCCGTATGACAGTTGACAGTAGATTAAACTTGTTGCAGAGAATAGTCAACAAGGCATCCAACAAATGTAAGAATAAACATTTCAATTCGCAGAGAGAAAAACACTAAAACAACTAATAAAGGTATTTACGCGAAGCAAGGTCACCAACAACTCCGCACGGAGTACGCGATTTATAAGAAACACACCGCATGCGCAGGCTACTGTTCTTGCCCAGTGTTCTTTTGTTAATTATGGCAACAGATGAGCACTTATTCTTATAGGGATTTTCTCTAATATACATATTGTTACAATATTTACTTCTTACCGAAGATTGTGGTCAACCTCTTCACGTGACGTTTCACCAGACTCTCTCAGTGATGCCAACAACCATCAATCAAGATGCATTAAGCCATTTAATTAGTGCAGCGCCACCGTGGTACGGCTGAGAACTATTTTCAAATTTCCATTTAAAGGCTCGTAATTGATTTGTCTCGCCTTTTGTAAAGTGTACTGAGACACTTTTTCATCTAAAAAATCGTCAATGAATTTGTGCAATTGTAAAAATGGAGATGCCAGGAATCGAACCCGGTACATCTCACATGCGAAGCGAGCGCTCTACCAGTGAGCTACATCCCCAACTTTGGTGGGGTTTTTCAAGAAATATCCACCGTTCTGGATAATGGGACCATCTTTAGCACCCTTAGAGGGGCTCCTTATCCCAAGAACCACATGTGCTCGAATTTGAAATGCGACATTGACTTGCAAACAACAAATCAATGCTTGACATACATTAAATCTCGTGTCATTGCCCTGTGCATAGTCGTATCCATATCAGATCAATTGAATTCAATGTTAAATGAGCATCTGCTGGCTAAATGGCACAATAACTGAATAACTGATGTGCGAAATGGTATGGGTTAGAGAAAATAAATGTCAACGAAAAGTGTAACGCAGCTTTATGCCAGACTGATGAATTCATTAAGGGACCTAAGCATTCACACTGTTTCGGGGCAAATGCATACAATTAAAAATCAGTTAAATCATGGTACCGTCGCGTCTGCGAATTCATGCAAAATAAATTCAGTTTTGAGGGCAGTGACACCTCGATTTTGAAATAAAACTGAGAATTTCATGAAAGATTTATGTGACTGCAGTCAGCATACGCAGTTAAATGACCTCAGGTTATGCTTGGTTAGGGGATGGTGGCTGAGTGTCGCAGGGATTACAGTGATTCAATATAATAGAGAGCATGCCATCAGTCTTTTATTGGAGCGAAAGGATCCAGACACGGATGGTGGTTTAGAGTAGACGATGGTTCACAATAATTAGTCACCTGAAGAATACAAACGAGCAAGGCATGTGATTCATTGCAGTGCACTCTGGTTAACTTGTGGAAGTCATCAAGCCACATCAAGAAAATACCAAAAAATTCTTGGATTCACTCAGTTACTTTGTCTTCATTTCTTATGTCCGGTGACCCGTAATGCTTCTGAGCCTGCTTGGATGGTCTGAGTCTAAGCAATAGCAGCCTTCCATCGCTGACGGTCTTGGAAAGACTACTTCCAGTCATCAAGGCCAAGATGTTCGCGAATACTTGGTCTTTATACCGGAAGCTCGTCCTTTCTCTCTTTCTCGAACCAGGAGGCTGATATTCAAGACCCTGTTTTGTCCCAACCAGACATATATCTACAGTCGGTTACCTTAAAAAAATCCTGAACTCAAAATTATACTCAGATTTATAGTCTTAATAAAGATAAAGACCCTCTTAGCTGCAACTTTGGTGGCCATGCCCGATGTTGCCAAGTCGCGGGATTGGTGCATTTCTGGCTACATCAAATTTGGTTGAGTCTCTTCCTCCATTCACCTTCCTGGCAGATGGGACCATATGTATATCCGACGTAGAGTTTTTCTTTCGAAGGCATTTAGAAACAGCTCTGCTCTTTTTCTTGTTTGTTTTTTTCGTTTGGCCTGTTCTTCAATCGACGTGAAGGTTTCTACTACGGCTTGTTGGGAACGGCCGATGACAACAATGCGCGACGTTTGGGATTCTTAATTTACACTAATAAATAAACACGCTTGCATGCTTCTTCTTTTCTCTGTACAGAGGCGTTATATTCCTGGGTGTTCGTCACCAAAATGACTGTCCAGCTACAGGTACAATATTTGACTGAGGTTTTCTTCACTTGTGTCCGCCACTCTGCGTTCATTATGCGCTCTATAAAACCTAGCCACCTTTGGCACCCATTGTGAGGTTTTGTGATCACCTGCCGTGAAGGCACGGGGTCCTCACACCCAGAGTCAGGGAAACGCCGACCAACGCCTTGAGTTTGACCTAAAGTACCAATTGAGTTCATATCTTAAGGGATACTCCCTCCATTTTGGTAAGGGCGAGGCCTATCGAACACCTCTGCTGATCTATAGGTTACAGAACCAGGTTGTAATGCAACTCCACACTAAGTTGGGTCATAATTCCATGCGCATCTAAGTGTCAAGCACGATGGTATTTATTCCCACTCTCGCCGCAATTTGGTTCGAAACCACATAAGTACACACAATTGTACAAATGTGTATACTTATTTCTTTTTACATATATACAGCTTATAAATCTACCTTAAAAACTACCTAAGATACGTAGGTCGGTCATAGGTTTGCGCTGAACTAATCCGCTGTAAGACAGAGACCGACTGCACCCCATAAGTGGATCTGTACTACCCTTTCCCTAACCAGGGTCTAAAGGGTTCGATGATGGAGTTCCCTCGCTACACAGCCACCAGAATTTTCGGTGTTGCATTGCAACATCCCGAACATCTCGCCTTGATACCGCCGTACTGAACTGGAGGAGACCCTCCTCAGCTCGTTGTGCGACGGAACGGTCGTGGTTGAGTCGTCCATCCACAGTTGAACGGGCGATGTGGAAGAGGGGCGGCACCGCATTTTCATTTTGTATCAGACCGTGTTTGTCCAAATGGAGGAATCAGAAATAAGAGAGCAAGGAGATATCCAACTTCTACCTCTCTTGCCCCTTGATTTCATCTGACAGCGTTTTTTATACGCTTTTTCTCCCCTGTCTGTGAATACATGTGAGCTCTTACGAACAGCTGGTAAACAGCTGACACTCTTCCCCAACCGTAGTATTAGGGTGAATTAGAGTTCTTATTTTAAAATTCGCTCGTTACTGAACTTTTTTCAAATTTTGGTGTTAAATTTTCAACACAGAAAGGAGGGGTAAGCAAACGAACAAAGCGTATGTTCATGAAGCAGATTTATTAAACTTCCATTTGTGGGAATTACTATCTGAAGCACTAGGATAATATTAATGAATACTTTACTTAATATACATATTTATTTCTGCACATGTATGAATAATACATATAAAATGCATTCACGCGAAACTTGTGTAAAAGTACTATTAATAATAATATTGAAAAATTTGCATGAATCATTAAAAAAAATAACTTTTTTGGTCATTTTAGTTTTTTTAAAGAAATGTGATGGAAGTTTATTCCAAATTTTGACAACCATTTTCATGAGTTAGTTTTAGTTGCATTATTTAGACATTTTTCTGAACAATTATGAAATTTAAATTCATGAGTTTTCACAATTCATGAATGATATACAACTGCAAACTGATCGCCTATATATTACTTTGAAGAATTAAATTGATTCAAAATATTCCTGTAAATAGATTCACATGTATTATTTAAATAGCATTACATTTTTATTCACCCAAGTATTATATGTGCTCTTAAAAATATGAGTCACCTTTTGAACACCCTCCGAACAAAAGTACATGAGATTGGGCAAATACATGAATCTGCCGACGATTTCCCACAAAATCCACGAATCTGCCGCCATTATCCCACAAAATCCACGAATCGGCCGCCATATTGTGGTGGATTCATGGTTTTTGTAAGAGTATGTGTGATATACAAGAGAGTTCCACTACTCTCACATTTCTCTCCGGTGTGGACTAGGGGAAATTCTCGCCGAAGTTGGATATCTCCTTGCTCTCTTATTTCTGGGAGGAATGCTTCTGGGAGGACGAAGCCGTTATGACGTACACTTTCGTGGTATTGAGGGTTGGGGTAGTAAGCCCCAGAGATCAGGTTATTGGCCAAGTTCATCGCACTGGCAGTATGGCCTCGAATCAATTTCAACAGGAAATTGTCCACTCGTATCAGGTTCGCCCTGTTGTATAAAACCTCATTGGAGTAGAATTTTCTGTACTGGGACTCTGGTGCTCTGTAAAGACGAAGACAAGCCCTCTCAAACACCCGAATGTTTTCCATCAAGCTTGCACTCACGTTGAACCACACGGGACAGCCATAAGTGAGCATTGGCCGGATGAGGGCCATGTAGCAGATTACCCTCACCCTCGCATCGAGTTGGCTGTTGTAAAAAAGTCTCTTTGTAAGAACGAAAGCGCCTCGGGCTTGGGCTAGAGCAGCATCTACATGTTTGTTAAAATATAGATATTGATCTAGTCAGATCCCAAGGTACCTAACTACAGTCCTTTGACGCCAGTGGTTGCCCGTGACGCCCAACAATTGAGAACTTTCGCCAATTCTTCTTTTGTATCCGCCGAAGCCTTATACAACGGGGTCCTGAACAGTATGGTTTCCGACTTCTGAATGTTGATAATCACATGACTCTGTACTGGAAAGGGATCTCTTATAGAAGAAGGAGATCCGTGTCCGCTCAGCAAAAAGCTGAGAAACGTGTTGAACATAAACCCCCTCTATCGTCCATAAAGGACACATTCTTTATATATCAGTACGTAGTTCTGCAGCCAGACAGTGAATAACTAAAATTGGTTTCTTCAACTTTACTTGATTTGATGGATGCCTATTTGACTTTTGCTGGACCGTGCCGCTTGAATCTTCACTGATCCATGAGGTCCATGTCGACATCAGTCCTCATGCATCCTCCTTTTGATGCATCGACGCACAGTCCCCGGCCGGCCCTTCGATTTACAGTAGCTAGATTCCACTTTTCTTTGCTGTAATTAGTAAACATATCCAAAAGAATGTATACCCTACATTAGGGTGTCCCAAGCAATAAAGCCGGAAACTGAACAGACGCAATATGTTGTTTATGGCATCGGTGCGGCATGCTCTTTTCGCATCGGCAGACTTGCTTATAGGAAGTCGACCTCCTGGGGCTCTGTGGTTGGAGTTGTGATTGGAATGGGTAAATTGTCATGTAAAACAATTACTTCAGAATCAGAAGACGAATTTTCAGTAAGTCGTTCATAAGATGAGATTGAAGGAGTTAATGATGACAAATATGTACGATATATATCACGCCGCTCATTCTGCTTAATGTTTCCATTCTAATATGCGCCTTTTTCTCCTTGTCGGCCAGTTTTAGATACAATCCAACTAAGGTACTAGATCGACATGGCTCTCTCTGAAGTTTTGAGAAACTCTTATTTTCATTTATCTCTATTGATTCCAACGCATCGGCATGTGCAATGTAGAAATTCCAACAAAATGACTTTTAATTTCTTTGGACACCCTAATCTACATAAGTATGCCTAATTCGTGTGCGACAGTTTTGTCCATATATTAAAAAATGGCTCTGCCTACGTCTCTACTTCTTACATAATAAGTTATACGTCTGTTCACGGTGGACTCAGATTTACTGATTTATTTTTAGATCTTAAATTACGCATTCTACTCATCGAGTCAGTATCCTTTTCCCAGCAAATCTATCTATCAGCCCTTAATTAAATCACATGAAATATCTTCTATATATGTATATGAGAATATACGCGTACAAGAAATGTTTAGTATTCTCAAGGGAGCAATACAACAGCGCTGTCTACAAAAACTGTACGACCTTGATATGGGTATACAAAAAAAGTACACCCAGAGCTATTCAGAACAGTCCTCTGCATTCCATCCGAATCAGCAATCAATTGATCACAAGCGATGACTTGAATGACTCCACATGCGCGATAGTCATTGACAGTTTTCATATCTAGACGCCTCTTAGAATTCCAAAGCCACTACAAACACCCATTCGCGCGCCTAGGTCATCCCCCCAAAATACGCATCCAATCGAAACCCCCCGCTGATCCTTGACCGCGTCCGGCCCACAATAACGCGCGAATTGTAGTTACAGAGAGTTTGCAACATGTGCCTAGACTTCGAAAGTCAACTCTGGGGCTCGGCGCGGCAATAATTTATGGCCCCGTCCTTTCCGGTTTCGCTGTGTGCCGGTGTAGCCACTCGGAAGAACACCATCAGTCAACCACCCAATTGGTCTTGGCCAAAAACGTCCGTCCGTCAGACAGACAGCACAAATAAAAGGATACACATGTACATCCCGTGACAGGCGTTGTTATTCCACTTGACGTGCAAACGCCTAGAGTTATTTTTGTATTGAACTTGACCCAGTAACGTGATTTATTTTAAATTGCCACTTCCAAGCACTTGGTACTTCCACTTGTTGTCGGTCGGCTGGCTGCCGATGGTGATGGTGGTGGTGGTGGTGGTGGACGGCAAAGGCAGCGAATACAACACCATGGCGGCGCGCTGGTAAGCCGTGTTCAATTGTTATTTTGTGCGAGACGTCTGGTGCGTTCGAGTACCAACTAAGCATACGAATTGCTGAGCATTGTTGTTGCTTTTGGACTTGTCTATTTTGCTGGGAAACTACCTTTTGGATGATGTTATCGAGCGCTCGGATTAATGGTCGCGATTTATGGCTAAGAAAAGGTGTGTGCGTTTTTTTCTTTTTTTCTGTTCTGCTTTTGATCACCGTTGGATGTGGGTGTTTATGTGCTAGTTTCGGAGGCAGCCTTGTGGTGGCAAATGGGTGTTCGAAGTTTTGCTAGAGGGACTAGTTGATACACAGACTGCGTTGAGGAAGTTGTCACCAAAGCTGGCTAGTCTTGGTCACAGTTTTGTTGGTCGTATGTCATTCGGCAAGGCTTTGTTCGAATTCTTTAAATATTGAATCGGAGCCGGTTTGAGAGAGTTTAGTTGACATTCATGCTGTCATAATGGACGTCCGAGGTCTAGTTGAAGCATGTAATTTGAATTGGTATGCGACTCGGAGGCTAACTTGATTTGAGTTAATACAAGAATATGATGACGTGACTTACTTCCGGTGGTAATGCGAAAAGGACGACTACGGATGGCTACGAATCTGAATTCAAGGACTTCTTTGCCAAATCATCTTTTCGAGGCAACTTGAATTAAAAATAATACAGAAATGAAAAAAAAAACATAGTCAGACGTTAGTTAAGTAATTTAATTTAAATGATGCTAAAAACTTGACGTAGTCTTTGACAGAAAATTCAGATGTAAAGCCAATGGAAACACTAAAATGACAGGCAATGCCTTTTATGGGTGCAAGGGAATGTTCGTATCGAAGTGGAGACTACAACTAAAACGCAAGGACCTACACATCTTACTGCAAGGAATCGTGGTACGTTTTACATTCAAATTAATGGACCTCTCAAAACAATATTAACAGCCTCACCAGCCACAGCTGTGTGCGGCGACTGTATTAAAGCTGAATGAGGGTTTTAAGCTTCGCTCTTTCGGGCATACAATGCAATGCAGTCTTTCTCTCAGACCTTGAGAAATCCTATTTTTTAGACCAGGCAAGGCTCAATGACAATAAGGACAATTTCGCTTCATTGGTAGTATCTAGGAAGGACTACCAAATGCCCTGCACTCTCTAGACAGGTTCGGTTGCTGAAACAGAATTATCGTCGGCAATTGTGGTATTTACCAGTAATCACACCGTTGAAATTGGTATTTAAACAGTTAGGGATTTGCACATCCGATATCGATTAATTTGTATTACATGAGCTATAGACTAAATGTTAGACGGAACATCTTATTAGCTGAACTCGTTGCTATTCAAAAAGGAAGGAAAGCTTAATGAAAACTCTGTGCTCAGGGTGGTTCTTAATTGTTTGTATAGATTATTTCTATATGTACATTGTTGGTGGTTCGTGAATTTGTCGGTATATGCGTCGACTCCTAAGCACTTGGACAGAACGTGCCTATGTTCGATTCCTTGTACGACAAAAACAAATTTCACCGCACCACCTCTTACGAGTCACTGACAATGCTTAGCGAGTACAACTGTCTAGAAAAAGCTTCTCCAACTTTGCCGTTCGGAGACAACATTAAACTGTAGGTTCAGAACAATAGCGCGCACATAGGAGTGGTTGCTGTAGACGCTAGGCCCTGGACATTCACGGGATGAAGTGCATTTATTTATATATAGATTATTTCATATTAATGTTGACAACTACTACGTTTTAAGTAGTCCATTCGGAGTGTCCACAAATGCGCCACGTCCTTCTGCATATTGTCTGGTAACTCGCTAATAACAGGTCTAATGTTGCTTACCAAGGCTGCCGCAATTGACGCTGGCTTATCTGTATGGACAAGTGATTTGACGTATCCATGTATCACATAAAAAACGTCAAATCGCACATAGTCCACAAACATAATCTCAAATATCTGCGAACGGCGATGAAAAGACAAATGACAGTCTTCCTTAACAGTGGCGGATACAGTAGCAATGGGAGTATTCACGCTCCATTATATGGGATCTTGTATCGTTGTCAAGATGTAAAAGTGTATAATATTCTTGCACTACAAAAACAAAATGCACTGACTGTCATTTTTGTCCAACATTACACTACGCTTCAACCCTATTGTGTGAAGATGTATGGATTATGGAATAACGATATTTATTGGCATTTGAATCTATTTGAGAGTAATTACTGCCGTGGAATATAAACGACGAAGAAAAACACCCACTAAACATTTTTATGATAAATTCAATTACAATCTAAGGCTATCGCCTGCGAATGATACTGACAGATTGAATGTGGGTGGGTGTAGGAGTCTTCTCCAAGGAATTCAATATTGCCCACTCATTGAAACTTCCTGACAACTGTAGCGCTTTTCAGGTAGAAACCTTGCCCAAAAACAATGTTATATCCAAAAGGGATATCATTGGATACCCTCAACAATATTATTTCAAAACATCGACTCAGCCTTTGCTGAGGGGGTTGAGCATTTCAATATACACCTCATGTGGTTGCCGGGGCACTGGGACACACTGCGCATTAGCAGAGCCGATTTCTCTCAGAATAGTAGGAGATCCACCCTCTAAACCGCTTGCTACACCCTACCATGTTATTATTGAGCGGATCTACAACCACAAATGGCTAGAAGATACCTCAAACAAAGGAACAAATATCGGCTGAGTTTTACATGAACGCCTCTCCAGCTTTCATTACATCATGGTTTATCGCCTCATTTTGGTGGACACTTGGTAGTTACCCTTATTGACTGTGCATTGAAATGAAATGAAATAAAAATAGAATTCTGTCTGCATGTTCATTTGTGTACTTGTACTCATTTTGGAGATGAAGGAGTGTAAAGAATGAAATGCAAGTCTTATATCCTGCATCATTGGCAGTTTGTGTCCAAAACATGGCATGCTACCGACGAGTTCGCGATTGCAAATACGATTTGGATTGCGAGAGCCTGTAAACTCCGTAAAGAAGAGAAAATAGCGCTCCTAATAGAAGCTTAATCGCCTTTAAGGAGTTGCGAAAGCTGCCAAGGAACCTGACCTTTCATTGGTGATTTATTTTCCGGAAATAAAAGGTTTTTCATGTGTGAAAAATTCACTTTAAAGTATTTCTAATCCATACCCTAAGAACCCTACCTAACCTCAGGACACCTGCTCGGACCCTGAGGGATCTCCTACCTAGCCTCAAGGACACCTGTTCGGGTCTCTAGGGGGTTAGTGGAAAATAATTGCATAATAATAATATGGCTAAGTAGCCACACGTGCACCCGTATACCCGAAACCGAATTCATGCCAGCATGTTACTTTGCGAAACGAGAGTCTTAACTCAAAATGTAATCATTTTTAAAATACAGAACATTCTAGATTAACGCAACTCCTGGATTTGCGCAATAGCTAAACTTACATCATTGTTGTCGCAGTAATCGCAACATTTGAAATAAAATGATGACTCTGGTTATTGGCTATGTTTGTGTTTTGAGTTTTCATTATGTTTTTGAGGATTAAGTACATTAAAGGGGTGCGAATATCGTATGATAGAAAAAGCTTTGTGCAAGTGGTTCCTAAATCAAAGAAAGCCAAATGCGCCAATTTCCAGCGAAGTTCTAAAAACAAAGACGTGCTCATTGTATGAAAAAAATTAGGCAGAGGCCAGGAGCTTTTATTGCTACCAATGGTTGGCGACAAATTTTAAGAAATGAAACGGAATTCGCCCGTTGAAAATTTTCAAACAAACCGCAGCTTGTATATCCTTTCTTGATTGAATTTAAGGAAAAAGTCAGAGAGTTCGATTTGACCCCCCATCAAATTTATAGCGCCGACGAGTCCGGGTTATTCTACCGTCTTATGCCCAACAAAACCCTTGTAGGTTTTAAGGAATCATCAGGTCTTGGCCGAAAGACAAGCAATGAAAGAATCACGATTCTCGTCTGCACTAATGCCTCGGGCTTGAACAAAGTAAAGCTACTTGCCAAATCTGTACACCCACGATATTTTAAAAATGTTGATCACATGCCCGTTGTATACAAAGCAAATACTAATGCTTGAAGGACGTTAGCATTCTTCGAACAATGGATAAAAGTTGATGTTATACTTCTGAAATTGAAAAAATGTGTTGCATTGAATCTCGGTTATGCCAACAACCTCAGTCATTTGCAACTACCCTTGTTTTAATTAGTTGCGATGATCGAGCTTAAAGCTTAAGATGGCTAGGTCATGTAGAGCGGATGGTCACCACAGCTCCGGCCCGAAGAGTTTTCGATTCCGAGCCATTGGGACAACGAACGAAATGGCGCACACAAGTGGAGAAGGACTCAACTAACTTGGTGTGCGCAATTGGAGGCAGCTGGAGAAAGATCGTTCCGGCTGGAGAGGCTTGTTGGTTGAGGACCAGGTCCACTCCGGACTGCAGCGTCTAACAAAGAAGAAGAAGAGATCGAGAATACACTGTATGTATGTATGTGTAATGAAATAAGAAATGTGTGAAAAAAATGTTTTAATTTACCCATGGGTCTCTTATGGCCATAGATGCTGCATTTGTGGCTGCTTGAAGCCTGTACCGAATCGAGAACCTAACCGTAATCCTTCGGCAAGGAGACCCACTTTTAATCGCAATTACACATACACATATGGCGATTCTTAAATAAAGTGTACATCAGACAATGGACGATGCAAGAATGTGATTGATCCCCAAAAAAAAAAAAAGTGTTTCTCAAGTTTCGCTTGAATCTCTGGTCGCTCGGATATGGAATGCGCCGCGGCGTTCAATTACAATCAAATCGATTGGCGTACTTATGTCTAGAGACTCTGGCGAAAGTCCGCGTAAGTATGCATGTCCGTACCGGTGCATGCCTTTACTCGAGCATGATTCAATAGGCAGATCATTCTCAAGCATGCATACCAATACTTTCTATCGAGGGTCAAGGAAAAAGGAAAAAAGAAAAGAAACTCGACGACGAATGATGCAATAAAATTAAAAAAAAAAAACAAGATGTCATGTTTCGTATAAGTAAATGCTGTCGAACATGTTGCATGCTAGGCCACATGCATCATGTTGCCACACACCCATCATCTTGCCCCATATCAATTCATCTCAGTCAGGGGGTGGTTAGTTTTGGTCAACTCATACATGTGGAATGTTCCATCATACATGATATGTGGGCGGCGTTTGTGATCTCATGCATTTGGGGTGGGGAAAAAAAATCAAAAAACAAATGCTCTCTCTCCGGTCGACACTAAACCTCAGTCGACACTAAAATTTTCAAGTTTTCTCTCAACTTTTTAGTTTTTTCGGCTATTTTTCTTAATTTTTTTCTTATTTCTCGTGATCGGCGCTAGTTGGGGGCAATGGCAAAGGGGTCTGTGATCTGAATTGATGGCTTTATGGACAGCCGCCAAGGACTTCTTCGGAGTTCAGTTTGTACATTTATTTGTTGGCTATTTTTCAAACCGTTTTTATTCTAATTACAAGAGAATCAAATCTGAAGAGATTTATGAAGTCCTCAGAAGAGATACATTTTGAGGGTCGTTGAAATAGATCTTTGAAGTACACAAAATCGCATAGGTACTCGATGTGGATCGTCTAGCTCGATATTTCTTATACATCTGACGGCATGATGTGACATGAAATGTGCACCAGAGCTAAAGTTGACTTTTCAAGCTGAAGCTTTAAGATCCGGTACCCACCCCAATATCCTGCCAGCCAGTCTGGGACTTTTGAGTATTCCCACTTCGCCTGTGCAGACATTTGAGGAGCAACTCCCGACAGGAAGCGTTTTTGCCCGTTCGAAAGGTCCACGGTTCTAGATCGTCTTTGCATCGTCGAAGAGATACCCACGATATCTGGCGATCATTCCCTGTGAGAGAGATTTGTGCATCTTCTAAGTCGATGACGTTGTCAATTGATCCGTGAAGCCACTGGTTAGAGCATGGCGTTCACACTGCCGGGTTACTCGTAGTTTCTTCGGGTTAAGTAGATGCCGGCCACCAGACGCTCACATACTTCTACCATTTAAGTTTTGTTTCAAATAAGATCCTGGCACACCAGTGTAGGCGGTATCCGAAGGTTGTCTCCTTCTCTTCGACATCACGGGTGCTTGTGCTTCGTTTGCCAGCATGTTCAGTGTCTGGAGTTTTCTATGAGCTGCCACAATGTTTCGATTTGTGGGACTCTTACTTGTAATAGATTTGTACAAAGATTTTCTTCTAATTCGTTATAGATTCTGTATCTATGCATGAATTTGTGCCATCGAGCTATATCAACAAAAAGACGCAAGAAAGTGCACCTCTTGTGTATTTAAACATAGAACCTTCCAGACTATTTCCATTATAAATCCTTCCCAAACATGAAACCAATTCGACATGACTGCACACAACCTTAAGGCTCACGAAGTCATCAATTCAGACCGTCGGACACCAGTCAGCCAACAGCGTGAGTCGCCACAAATCTTAAAATTATGTCATTTCCGCAATTGTAATTCTGAAAATCCAATATTTCCCATTTTTTACTTTTTCCCGCCCCACCCCACGTCCCGCCCACCACATGTCGGCATTTTTCTTATTTTTGTGTTGTTTTTCTTGTGTTTTTTTTTTCTAAAACTATTTTCGAAATGAGGCCAAAGCAATAACTGGTACCCAATTATACGAAATCCATGAAGCCGCTGCTGGTCTGTTTCCTACCGCGGTTACCAGCAGATGCCAGCACGAAACAAAATCAATGCCTTACCCCCAATTCCCCCCAAACGAGCCAGCACTTCAGCTGGTAGATGGTGGGATATCTTGTTCAGTGTGTGTGTGTGTGTGCGCGAGCACAGGTATCGTATTGTCAGCCACTCCGACCTCTCTCTCAGAGACATTAACCGCTAGAAAAATTACTAACAAATCCAAAACGAAACCGAGTGCTATAAAACTCGAACTCGAACTTCGCTCCTATTACATACTCTCGTATACTGGTATACAGTCATCGTCGTCTCTAGGCGTCGCTATAGTTGTCGTCGTCGTCCAACCACCAAAGCCATGCCTAGCCAAACCACTCTGCCGTCAAAGATGTTGAGACCATAAAACTGGCAGCATCATCCAATTCGAATACTCTCTCGTACATAATGCCGCAACAAAACCAGACAGACGCGGTGTGGAGTCGCAGCAGCAGCAGCAGGCGCGGTGTCGGCGCGGCGTACATGAACTCTTAGCCGATGCCCCCCCTTGATCCGATCCAGGCACCACCACCACCACCACCACCGGTTACATCGCTTCCGCATTGCAATGTCAGTGAAGCACGGCAAGGCATAGCATAGAAAAGAAAATTTTCCGTAGGAGCGCACTTCGACTACGTTACCCACTGAATGGGAAAATTTGAGTTTTATGATGCAGCCAGGGTGCCCCATACCACACTAAACCAGTCCTAGTTGTGTGATTACTCGTTACTCGTTGTACCTCTAAGTGGAGACCACCACCACATCATCAGTGAGAGAGTGCATTTTTCTCTTTGGCTTTTTTTCATGGCAATCCCGGACACCGGCGCGCGGCGCTGCGATGTGCGGAGAGTGGTGAACGGTCCGGCTTTGCAGGTTTCCTCTGCTTCAAATCGGATCTGCACCTTCGTGATCCATTAACCGTACGGCTCCACGAAAGCGCAACTCTCTGGCAGCAGCGACAAGTAGGCGGCCGGTGACGGGTGGCACTTACACTGGTGAATCCATTTCGATTTTATACTCGGGCGACCGACGACGGCAATAACAGAGTTGCCAAATGAGCGATTATTTGTTAATTGCATGTTAAATGAATAATACGGGTAATAGATGTCGGAGAAAACTAACCGAACGGGTTGGTTTGTCTGTTCGGCGGCACACACGTTCGGATGGATATTCTGTTTAATTTATTTGAGAAGCAGGACCAGTGGTCGTTGGTCGCTGGTCGCTGGTCGCTGGTCACCAGTGATAGAAATTTATTTGTTGTCAAAACTTTCAATGAAAAGTTGAATGACGGTTTCGGTTTCGTTGTGAACTTGTTCGACGACGTCGCTCAAGACTGCTGGCGGTGGCGGTTCTCAAAATTTAAGTAACCACCGGTGGTCTCGTATCCATACAGCTGCATCGAATGGAAAAGAAAACGAGAGTGCGTACATAATTTATTACAACTTTCAACTTAATCGTTGGCTACAAGGTGATTGCGGTGGACGTTTTTCCATGGGCCTATAAACAGAATGGTCCCATGCAAAACTCGAACGCAGATGGTTAGTTCGAAATTTCTAATGGGCGAATTGTGGACACCAGAGAGGGTCTTGTTGGCAGAGGAGCTGCATTTCTGCAATTCTTTTGATGTTTGTAATGTATTAAAACTGAAAACAGATTCATAATGGTAACCGGAAGCACATGCATTTGCAGGAACAGTGTTCTAAATGTTACCAAAGGTACAGTAAAGCAGTTAAGTGGTTCTACGCTGAATGTCTAGATTCCCGAGATGAACAACTTTCATAATTCAAAGCTCCACCATTCTCGAGTCAATGACAGTGATTATAGAGTTTAATTGTCCCAGAAAAGACTCCTTAAACAGATCCCCTTCGCTCCTGGAAGAAAAATAGTACGCACAGCGCGGGGGTTTTTGTTATAAGCTAGGCTCAAGTCCAGCTACACCTTCTTTTGATGGCGCTTCAGACAGGGATGGGCCTGTGCCTCAACCAACAAGCGTCTCCAGCTGCCACAATACTTAGCCAGATGCCTCCAAATTGCGCTCTTCAAGTTGGCTGAGGAACTTCTTTGCTACGGTGCGTTTTCGGTTTCGTGAGCATTTTCTATTCCGTTGACCAAGAACAGAGTCCAGCAGTCTACACTGTCATGGCTGGATTCATGTCACTGTATAGACCTTTTTGCTTCTGCTCCAGGTGCCACCAACACTTACAGGACCAACGTTTGAACGTTTCTCTAGAAAACTCGAAGGGGTTCGTCACCTGCCTTAAGACTGTCCATTTCTCCGCGCCATAGAGCAGGACTGGGATGATCAAGGTGTTATATGAAATCGGCTTGTTCCGATCAAGTTGTCTGGTGTTGTCCAGACAGTCCGTTTTTTGAAAAGATTGTGATTGCTGTACACAAGTTTGTGCAAAAAGTTCAAGAGACTGGTATGCTAGTGGACAACACTCATTGTCCTCGTCGTCGTACTATGCACAGATGAGAATGTGGCCTTCTTCGAATATGAGACTGGGATTCGGACGACCTCTGGTTCATGCAGGATGGCGGGCCATGCCACATAGCCCGCGCCACAATCGATCTTTTGCGCACCAAATTCCCAAATCGTGTTATCATCCATCTTGGCGTTGGCCGCCTCGGAGATGCGATTTGCCTTTTTTTGGGACCATTGTTTGGACTTTTTTTGGACCATAGTTATGCCAATAATCCGGAAACGATTCAAGTCGCCGGCGAGCCTTTCATTGTGTTGAACCTCGGTGTCTGGGTTCGATACCCAATACGACCATGGCCTCACCTCTTTCGAGTCACTGACAATGCTGAAAGAGTATAACTGTCTAGAAAAAGCTTCTCAAACGTCTCTTAGGACCCGCGAACCTGCGTTGGGGCTACTCGCGTCCTCGGTTAGGGCTGCCATCGATGGCTGGGCTTCACGAGAGCACAACCGGAGGTAGCATGACTCTCCAGGATGTAAACAAACCAAGCGCATGCTCCCTAATGTCGGAGAGAAATCCGCGGCATACTTGTTATCTCTTAACAGAAGACTTACCGGCGTACTAACAGGCCACTACACCTTCCACCAAACCAGCCACCAAACACTTAAATGTGCCTGGCCTAAGCGACGAAACCCTCTGCGACGCCTGTGGAGAAGACGACGACACTGTAGAGCACTACCACTGCCAGTTTTTTGAGTCTGAGCGCTCCAGTGTAGTGTTCAAAAACATCCAACAAAAATCAACATTGTATGAACATATCATAACACAGTCTTCGGTAGATGATGAAGGTTTCAGGTACTTCTAGTATCACTTGGACCTGTATGCTTGTGTTCTGCGTACTAAGAATAAAAATCATTGGTCATCCATATATGTAGTGTTTTGACGTTGCGATCTAGAAGATTGCATACATATGTATATCACTTTTAAGAGCTTTATGATTTGTCTAATGAGTTTTAACCACATTCACACGTATCTCATTCCACTAGCGAGTAGTATATCTGCGACTTTAAAAAATACCATTCCGAAGAATGTGCTCTTGAGTTGAGTTGCTCTTGAGTTAAACGGTGTTTTTTAGAGGTATAGAACTTTGGAATGGAATAACGTATAGATGATTTTTTTAAATTGAAATTTACTTTATTTGAAAGATAATCTTCTGGCATTATAATTTAAATATGATTTCTGACATATGACCGCCACAGCTGGCACGGACGTAGTCCAATTGTCTATGACTTCGGCAATAAAGCTGCGAATGTTGTTCTCCAACTGGTCAACCGTTTCGGGCTCATCGGCGTAGACTAGCGACTTCACATATTCCCACAGAAAATAGTCAAGCGGCGTTAAATCGCACGATCTTGGAGGCCAATTCACGGCTCCGTAACGTGAAACTACGTGGTTACTAAACGTTTCCTTTAATAAATCAATTGTGGCACGAGCTGTGTGACATGTTGCGCCGTCTTGTTGAAATCATATGTAGCTCTTTCACAACATAGTTGTACAATTGATGAACGAAAAATTCAGTAATCATGGCTCTATAGCTGTTACCATTGACTGTAATGTTCTCGCCAGCATCGATTTTAAAGAAGTACGGACCAATTATTCCACCAACCCATAAAGCACACCAAACGTGGATGTAACGGTGTCTCAACATACACTTGAGGATTATCATCACTCCAAAAAAGGCAGTTTTGTTCACTGACGTATCCATTCAACCAGATGAGAGCATGGTGAAAGATGAACTAGTGCGCTAGATACGTATTTCGAACAGAACCATGATTTTCAAAATAAATTTGCGCAATTTGGATGTGTTTTTCAGGCGCAGAAATCATGTACACCGAGATAGTCGTCTTTCCAGTGGAAAAACCCCTTGCCCATCGAGTTTCACCCGAATTTTGCTCTAAACGCACGCATACTACTTTATTTTCACGCACACTTCTTAAGGCTTTAGAGCAGCCTGCAGTTACTCTCTGATCAATCGTATTCACAAACACTGTCTGTGAACATTTTATAAAAAAACGCTGTCAGATGAAATCAATTGGCAAGAGAGGTAGAAGTTGACTATCTCTTTAATACTTCATCTCTGTTCAGGCGTCAGTCTATTCATGTTGAAATGCCAAACCAAACTAAAAATAATGGCTGAAACACAAGAGTGCGTTGTGCGTTCGACGTTGTGGTAGAAAACGCAGTGCGTTCAGATTCGAAATGTCAAATCAATCATCAGCTGTTTTCATTATTTTTAAATTGTCGGCAGTTGCCCACTGATTTGAAATCTCTTTTGTCGTTAAATTAATTTAAATCAGCTGTTTTCAGTTCTCAAATGTCAGTTGACTCTCAATTTGGGAGAAAATTACTCAATTTGTATGTAAAGTCCAAGAACATGTCGGAAATTGTGTGCGTTGTCTCATGATATACAAAATGTATCATGTTACTAGAATCCTCTCAGTTTTCTCTTCTTTCTGTTCACGGCCATTGAAATGTGTGCGTTGAAAGACAACGCAACGCAGCATCGCACTATTGTGTTTCAGGCATAAATCACTTGACAGCTGACAAAATGGCCGCCAGTTAAAAAACTTAAAGTTATATACCTCTAAAAAAAAAACACCCTTTACATATTGTCATGCCATAAATGATGACTGTTGTTCATTGTTCTTCCAACTTCAATTTCTCCTAAAAATGCGGAAAAAATTTAGTGTTATACGGGCTCATCATGGCACCATTTTGTGACAGTGTTGAATCCATCTTGTACTCTTTCCACCGCTACATTTGGTACAATTCCTACGTCGTCGGCGAATCCATACGCAGTAGCTTTCTTCAAGCTCAGCATTTAATGTGTACATCATCTATCATTCCCTTGCCAAATGCCTTTGAAATAGGACACGAAATAAATACTAAATTCTCGACCATCTAACACCGATGAGAGCATCGCCGCTTGCCAACTTTCATTGGTTTTTGCAGAATCGTCCAGTTGTCGGCGAATGGAATCTGCAGTTATTCGAAACGTGCCTGGATTCCAATTGCATATTCTTGCGATTGGCCTAAATTCAAGAACACTCTCCGGGCGCATGTTTCTCCTTAATCTGTGCATTGAATGAACAGGCCACGAGAGGTGGTGTCCCGCTCGCAATTCTATGTTTCGCTAACACCTTCCACCGTCGGTTGCTTTACAATTCAAGGTTCGTTCGTCTGGATTGACAATCAGTAACGTACCACCATGAGCCATGAATCTAACTGGTGTGCGTTAACTCTTTCTTTCATCTCAAGCGAGTGTACGTACACACACGACTGTACACCGTATGGATCGCATTTGATTCGGTATACGGAACTCAATTGCTTACTTATGCATGCCGGGTTTGGGGATGAAAATATAAAACAAAACCAAAAAAAACGACCGCAACGGTAAAGGGAACACTCAATTGGCTGGCATTCGATTGTGTATTGTTTTTTTTTTTTGGAAAACAATCTCTCGATCATTCGCCGAACTGACGTGTGCTTCAGTTTCACTCGGACATGGATTAGATTAATTTCTATATATCGACGCGATCCGAGATTTGAATTCAGCCCGATTACGGCGCATGCGGTGGCACTTTGCATTTTGTTTTTATTATTTTTTGTCTCTCGCCGTGATGGTGGCTTTAGTTGGTTGACAGTTAGGAGAATTTAAATATCCTTTCCGTTGAGATTTGACGAACGGATGTGATAGTGTCGTCAGAACTGACTGACTGACTTGCATAAATGTTTGGGCAAACCTCAAATTAGATGTCTGTCGGACAGGTTTCCGTTGCGGTTTATGGTAATCGGTATGGTATGGGCGTTAGAAGTACATTTACAAGTTGCCGTGCTGGGCTTACTACATACCTGTTCAAAGAGTAAACAAAAAGGAAGGCAGGTATACATGGCCAGTCGGTTAGAATTTGAATAGAATAGAGTGGATGCCACCATGGCAATTTCGACTAGCAACAAGCAACGCGAGATAGATTCAGAAACTAAGGACAAGGAACAGCGGTGGCTAATTTGAATTTGACGGGGGTTCCTAGTGAATTTCATTGGACTTTTGAACAACCGGACTCGCATCAGTAACTAAGTGCTTGCGACTGCTTATATTATTCTATTTACCGTACTTGATGACTCAGACAGTCGATAGAAGATCGGTTACAGATTCGAATTTGAACACTCAAGATTCTGCACAAAAGTCTGAACTTGTTTCGTGCACGCAGAGGGCATCTGCCTTGTAAATATTTTAATGACGGATGCTGGTAGAGAAATGCAGAGAATTCATATGCTCAGCTTGCTCATGAATATGTTCAGTGATTGAAAATGAAATAGAAACAATGGAAATGAGTAGAATATAGTGGATAAATAGAGCTATCCACTTTGAAGAGATAAGGATAGCGTTCAACTAGCGATCAAGGAGAGAAGTTTATTCTTTACAATCATTTTGAATAAAACAAATATTTTATTTAAAATTAAGTTTTTTATTATCTTACAATAAGTTTATGTCAAAGAGTTTCTTTTCAAACAACACCCGGTAGCACCTAGTAGCTTTGCAATATTCTTAAAGCTGTCCGTTTTGTGCAATATAAGCAGTAAGCATTTCATTAAGCACTCCATATCTTTAAATTTAAATATCCACATATTTTATTCGTTTGAAAGGTCTATCGATGCCATTTTTGTGTATGGAATATAACATCGTTCAAATGTCCGACGCGGCTTCTCTGGGTGGGGCGCATCCAAAATCTTCAATTTTCCAATGCTTTGGCACATAAATAAGGCTGGATTTGACCTGGCTGTGGGTATGGGTGACCAGTTTAAGAACACAAGCGAAAGAAATTTAATTAAAAGAACAACTCTAAGAGATAAGTATTTGGTTTTATTCTTAAGCTAAGTTATGTTAGGTAGATACTGCTGGACCCATTGTGATACCCATTGGGGGATGTAACATTTTAGTCCCTACCTTGTGTTTATCATGTTGTTGTGTTACGCAGCCATCCTGATATCCTTATGAATCTGAAAGGACATTTTAGACGAACATTTGTTAGGTCCTGGAGGTCTTGGAAGAAATGTTCTCCCAATGTTCTATGTATGTCTTAACTGGCAGAAACTAGTGTGGTGATAGGTTACTTTTTCCTCTAGATCACTGCAGTTTCTGCGTATAAAGTCGTTGGTTAGTCCCATTTGATGATTATGGCCAATTAATGCTGTAATTTGTATTTTAATTTGAAGAATTTAAATAGAATTCCTATACTTTTCATAATAATTTCTCGTTTTGCCCCTTCCCCACGCTAATATTCTATATGTTAGATGTGATTCCACCAACCCCATGTACCATATTTTATCTCTTGGCTAAGATCGTACCTTCAGAATCGCCGGTATAGATTTATCTTTAGATCTTCTGTCTCTGACCCCATTAACGCCACTTCAGTTCGTTTCTCTATGTCCACTGATCTTTGTTCTAACAATAAATGATGTTGGTCCCATTATTAAATATTCTGATCTGTCTATTAACGCGGACGACATGAAGATCATTAAGACAATAACTACCCTCAATGACCATCTCTGTTTTCAAAATTACCTAAACTCATTCTACTTATGATGTGACAAAAACTTCTTAGAACTTAATATCAGCAAATGTCAATCAAGGAACCTACTTTCTCAACGAGTCTATTCCCTCAGTAACCAAAATACGTGATTTGGTTGTCATTTGTGGCAGGGAGCTAAATTTCCGCTTGCGCATTGACCACATTATGTTCAAAGCTAACTGTTCTCTTGGTTTCATAAAACGCTGGTCTAAGGAATTCTCTAACGTTACAAAATCTCCATTCATTGGCTTTGTCAGACCCATACTTGGATATGTCAGCCAAGTCTCGTCACCCTTTCATACATCCCACTGCCTTAGAATCGAAGCTGTACAGAGCAGCTTTTCGCGGTCTCCCATGGGCCGACAACATTTTACTACCTCCCTACGAAGACCGGCTAAAATTGATTAGCCTGCACACCCTTGAAAAACGTCGTGAAGTCGCTGACATACTTTTCGTGCTTCAGAATCTAACTGGTCTGATTGAATTTACTAAGAATGCTATCCCTCCATACAAACCCACGTAACCTTAGGTCTGCTCCCCTCTTTCGTCTCACTCTTCACAACACCAACTATGGCCATTTCGAACATATCTCCAGAATGCTGCGGCTGGCTAACAATGCTCATAACCTTACAGTTTATCATCTCTTAGAAATCCTCTCTATTCCTTATGATTTTTTCTCCTAAGCTCTTGTTAAGATAATTGATAGTTTAAGTAAGATTACATCAAAATAGGTTAAGGTTATTTTTCTTTTATATTTTTCAGAATCTGTTTATGGTCGCTCTGTTTAAGGCCGTAGTCAATCGTCAAACACATAATCAATGTTTCCGGTCCAATCATTGTGGCTCAAGGTATTGAAGGCTTTCTTAAAGTCAATAAACGGAACTGGCCAAACTTTGGTAGGTAAACTTTGTTTGCAAAATCTCCAAGTAGTTTCTCTATGTTTTTCCCTTTGCGAAATCCAAATTGATTTTTGTTGAGAATCTTATACTTTTCTATGAAATTGTATAGCCTTCTTGTCAACGCTTCTTCTACACCTTTATCAATCACTGATTGAAATCGGGCTGTAGTTCTGGATTTCACATTTCTTGCCACTTTTGTGAATTGGTCGAACTATGGTTTGGTACAGATGCTTGATCTAAGGAGATTGCTGGAGATAGAGTTTGTGCAATGTTTTTCAGATATTTTGGTCTCATTCCATCTACTCCCGCTGATTTGTCGCTTTTGAATGAACTTAATATATTGCATACCTCCTCAACTGATACATGTTCAAGGATATTGTACAGTGTTTGTGTTGTCTAACAGAGTTCATGTCTCATGCCGCTATAGTTTGGTCGCCGTTTCGGTGTTTATGACACTTATCCCTTGAAGACATTTGGTGTCAATTTCGATTTATTATGGAGCAGCTAGCGTCGTAAAATCGAATCCCAATTAGGAAAGTACTATGCGCAAAGAAGAGTCTTTAGAGGCACACCACAAGGGGGTGTCTAATCTCCGCTTCTCTGGTTGATGGTTTACTTAAAAGACTAAGTCCGATCGGGTGTAAGCCCATTGCGTACGCTGATGATATCGCAATAGCCGTCACAGGAAAATTCCCCAACACTATCAGGGACGTGATGGAGGCATCCCTCAAAGTCATGACGAAATGGAAAGACGAAGTCGGACTGAATGTGAACCCATCAAAGACGGAACTCGTGCTGTTCACGAGAACATATAAAATCCCTAGCAGAGCTCCACCGAAGCTAAAAGGAAAAGAACTGACTTTCTTTGATCATGCCAAATACCTAGGTGCTATAGTTGACAGCCAGTTGAACTGGAAACGCAACATACTGGAACGCATCAGGAAAGCATCGATTGTACTCTACACACGTGAAAAAATCATCGGCCCCAAATGGGAAGTTAAACCAAAGATTACACATTGGTTATACACTGCAATAGTAAGGCCAATATTGCATAGCAACCCTAGAAATTATACTGCATCTCCTTCTCATGGACACGTACGGCAAACTTGTGGCCACGTAGAGGGCACAAGGTAATATTACAAAAGACTAATGTCCCTAAAGATACAGATTGTCTGACGCGCTTTATGGATTTCGAAATAAAACACAAGACTGTGATCCCCACAAGAGAGGAATTGGACATAGACAAAGTCTGTAACCCAGCTGCATGGGAAATCTACACTGACGGGTCAAAATCGGAAGAAGGCATATAAGCCAGCTTACCAGAGATCTCGGATTCAATCCGACTACCGAACCACTGCAGTGTATTCCAAGCGGAAGTAACAGCTGTTCAAAATGCAACTATCCGACTATCAATGCGCCCTATAGACGGGAGATCTATTGTTGTATACATAGACAGTCAGGCGGCCATAAAAGCTCTGGACACACCATCAATTAACTCCAAGATGGTAAAACTCTGCCGCCTGTCTCTAAAAGAGATAGCGGCCAGATGCAATCTTACCATATACTGGATCCCCGGGCATAAGGGTATTCCGGGCAATGAAAGAGCTGATGAACTAGCAAGAACGGGGGTGGGTATGCCAGTGGCAGCAAATCAGGAGACAGCCCACCCCCACTGAAAACAATGAAATCGCGATTGATAACGATTACGAAAAACGATACAAACCGCAAATGGTCTGAACTGGACACTTGCAGGATATCGAAAGCGATCTGGCCTACGCTAAATCAATGAAGGACTGATTACCTCCTAAAGCTAGACAGGAAGGTTATTAGTAGCATGATAGGGGTGCCAACTGGCCACTGTCTTATAGGCTGCCATGCCAGAAGACTTGTTGCACGTTATAAGGACTTCTGCAGAAGCTGTACTGTACTGATACTTCCTTTTTTCTGCATTTTCACTGCAGCTTGGCAGAAAAAAGGCAGCAATTATTTTGCAAAGGATCATATATCGTCTGTATACAAGATACATTATTGTGAGTATTATCTGTACCGTGGGCTGTAGATATGTATGTATTTGGGTTTTAACCAGAGGAAAATGCAGAAATGTCAATAACATGGTGCCAGCTAGATGGGTTACATTTTTAATGCATTGTTTTTGAAGTTTTCATATTTATGAGGTTAATTAATGATGATATCAATAGCGAATTCGTCGGACTGCTCTAATTTCATTTTCAGTGTAATAAAAATGCGGAAAACACTACCTTTTACCTCATACGGACTTAACTGAAGGAGGACGTGCTATAAACGAGTCGGTGAAAGGTTCATCTAGTGTCTGGAAGTTTGGGTTACTGCCTTCCTCTAAAACAGAGGTTTGATGGAAGATTAACTGTGGGACAGATCAACAATGCAACAGACGATTTTCTGACGGATCTCCACTTTGGATAATCTGAACTTTTAGTCGGACAGTGAACTGAACTTACATCAAAACCTCAAACAGTTATTAGCAAATCAGCGTAAATTCCACACCCAAGCGAACCCTTGTTAATCAGCCATTATCCATGAATGGTGCTTGTGTCGATGAAACCGGAAAGCTTTCAGCTGTGTATCAACACAACACTTAGTTGGAACGATCACATATTTGAGGTCGCCAAAAATGCTGCGAAATGTTTAGGTTTCCTTAATCGATGCAAGAAATATTTCACCCCCTCTGATTTGGCTTTCAGGCGTATATCCACCCCAAGCTTGACTACAACGCGCATATCTGGTCTGGTGCGCCAAAGACCACCCTGCACCTACTAGATAGAATCCAAAAGCGAGCGATAAAACTTATAGGAGACAACAATGTCGCAAAGTCATTAGACTCCTCGAACATCGACGTACCGTGTCTTCTTTGTCCGTATTTTATCGCTATTTCAACAAACGATGCTCAAGTGAGCTAGCCAACTACATTTCTCCTCTCAATGAATTCACCCGCAATACTCGTCTCGCCAGGAATGCTCATTAAGGGTAAACCTTAAGCCTACTTTCGGACGCACAGTTCAATTTAGAGACTCGTTCTTCAGCCGTACTACGCGAATTTGGAATGCTCTTCCCAGCTCTATATTTCCCACAGACTACAACCCGCAGATATTTAAGACCAATGTGCAAAGGTACCTCCTCTCCCTTTCTCCCTCTATACCTTCGGCCCGTGCTGTGTCTTCACCACGGACACTTAAGGGTATTAGCAATCCTTTGAGCGCGTAAGTATAAAAAAAAAAAAACACAGTCTCCACTGGACATGGCAATGTCCAACATCACATCCACAACCGTGCTGCCTTTTTTGTGGTCAAATTATGCCACGACGTTTCATTTAAACGTTGGCTGACAAAGAATCAACATCAAGAGACCACTAACCAACCACCAATCAAAACACTTCTGCTTTTATTTCTGCATTGAATAGAGCCCATGTCTCGTCGCAAAATCATGATTCTAGTACCTACGGCCATTCTTCGACAGCGTTCCGTACATGTTTAGGGTGATTAACTTGCTGGAAGACCAATAATCGGGCACCCATTACAGGTTGTTCTTCAGTATGTTCAATAAATCAAAAACACCCACCTCACGTTCCAACTGCAGAACCGAAAATCATTATCCTTGTTTCGTTCGCTGTAGTCGTCAACTGTATTTTATATCGCTCATATCCGAGGCTTGCAGACTTGGTGAAGGAGTTATGTACTTTGATAACCAACTGATTAAAGCGGCTGCCATCAGATCCAGCTCGAAATGGTTTTTATTAAGAAGGTTTGCGATGAATATGTCGTGTCTTCTAGAAGTTTACTTAGATTTTTTGCTCGAAATAATTACAATTTTCATAACCATCGCCTTGCTGCAAGGAACTTTGCAAATCCCAATGCGACCAAATGGTCGTAGGTTTCATTTTGGGAGAAAGAGTTTGATCTAGCGTCAGACACGGATCTTAGGTCAAACTCATTGTTGATTGCACTTAATCGTAGAATTAACATGGTTTCTGAGGTTAATCATGAGGTATTCGCACTGCATCCCTAGAATGTCCAGAATAACTCAAAGCCATAAGCTACAATTATTTACCAAGCAAAGGCGAAAAGCTATCTGCTGCAGCACTATGTACATTCATACATGAAATTACAGTTCCAAACATGCGATGAAATTGACTGCCACTCGTATGTAAACCATTCGACTAATGCGAGTAGCAAACCAGATGCAACTAGATACGACTAGACATTCGACACACGGCACATGGATGTGCTACGGTGTTCGATAGGGCGAGATATTCCGTCCATGCCGCGAGAATCCAAACATTCGTCGTACCGATCTCAGAAAGTTCGAGAAAGCAACCGAAAATATAATACTACGAATATCGGTAGAAAAAAAAAAAAAAAAAAAAAAAAACTACAGTTACTTACAGTGTATTCGTTATTTTTGTTGATGCAACAGAATCACGCATAATCTCCGTGATCGCGAATGTTCTTGAAACAAACAACAAACGAAATTGATGTCAATGGCTTGACACGTACCTTCCAGGAATGTGTGACAATTCCTTGAAATAACTGTACTCGTCAAAAGAACTTACCAAACTTGCAAACACAAAACAAACAAACTCTTCCTTTCACCTCTGCCTCTTTCATTCTTTCTCTCTCAGTTGCTTTCATTGGTCTCAAGTACATAAATTATGCCCAACCACCACATCATCTTCTCGTTGAAGAACAAACTCGCAATAACCCAGTTCGATGCCGATGCCACATTACCTCCTCGGAATACGTTAGCGAATTACGGTGCTTTCGCTCTCTTCCCACAAGTAAACTGATATCAAAGTCAAAACAACATCAACGCTCCATGCTCCATGCTCTGCGCGTTTCCCGCTCAACTTCACCTCAATCATTTCACTTTAGGTTCCCATAGGCAGTGCGAAAACAACAAGACAAAAGGTACGCAGCAGCGTTTACATAATTCTCCAGTGTGTGTGCATCTGGTGGAGCTGAGGATCGCCCCACCCACACCACACAAAAAGATGTTCCTCTGCAATAACACGTTAAGTAGTCTAATTTACGGTGTGTTCTAATTTCACCGATCGCTCTTGGTCTTGATCATGCCATTATCGAACAAGTCGTGCCGCGCCACGCTGCTGCCCATAAAACGCATGTCGCATGGCTATGTTGTAGGTGGATATCAATCGGTAGTCGGAGGCACACAAAACACACCAAAAAGAAAACAAAAAAACTGGTTTGTCCCGGACCGGCACGTCTTCGTCGTCATCGGCATCTTGAAGTGATCACGACATCAGCGCGCGATCCACGCCGTGGTTGGCGTCTATCTTTACGCGTCATAATCTGGTTTCGTTGCGGCGGTGTGAGGTGTTTTGCCTCTCGATTAGTAATATGACAGACATGCGACAACAACGACGACGACGACGACATCGGCTTCAGCATGGCAGTGTGGCGGTATGTCGGCATGGCGGCACAGCATGGCCGGCTTCTCCATAAGGAAGTGGTAACTTCGTAGCTAACGGTGCTTTGTGCGGTGTGTCTCAATATACCAGTGTTTCGCGTTCGCGTCGTCTGTTCTTTATTCGCATCAATAAATCATACATACAAAGGTACATACAATCATGAAATCCGTCCTCTTGGTCAATCGCCTTTTGCTTTTGTTTGTACGCGCAGCTGCACGCAAATGGAGGCTTCCAGAACGATAACGGTAATCCTAACGATGGTTGATCACATCACAAAGCACGCCGGACAACCGCCGAAGACCGACGAAAAGAGAAGTAAAAGTAATGAAAATAGAAAATACCGGTCCCGTTCGGAATTCGACAGTTAAATGCAGTAAAGGAAAGATTATCGTTGTTCTTCTGAGAAGCGCTTCGTGAGATGCGTCCGGCCCTTGGCCGAAAATGGTGTGTGACGTGTTCTAAAGAACGTATACGTGCAGTATGTTCGCATATCAATTACGTGTGCTGTGATGAGCAGGGGACACCACACCTGAGCAACAAGCGAAAACGATTTCATCATCGATTGAAAATAATTTTCTTTTCATTTCGTTGGAAAGTATTTTGTTTTTCTTGTTTACGGGTTTTTCGGTCTGCGTTGGCATCGCACTGGGACGTGAGTCACGGCTGGTCGGATCTTTGGACCCGATATACCTGTTGGAATGCGAGAGGAAATTTGGAATTTTCTCGAAGACGTACATTTCAAATTGTGGGGTGCTTTTTGAATTTTAGATAAGCGACCGGTGGGAGTGAAGTGGGTCAGTCGTACTTTGGTTACAAATGGTTGCATGGGTGACACAAGACGTGTTTTTGCTTGGACTTGGAATATACTAGACTTAGATGTATATCGATTATCATTTATGTCCGATTAAGGAGAATCAATGGATTTAGCAACAACGTTGTTAAGTAGACTCTATTGTTCGTGTAAATACTGCCAGATAGTACGGTTCATAAGTAAGATTGCTGAAATGGGGAAGAGACATCAATTCACGTTGGTCCTAAATGGCGGTGCTTTGTCATACGAGGAACTTTCCGCAAGAATAATCTATTGTGGAAAGGCTCGACGGTGGGTTCGGGGATGATTTGATTGCTGTTTGTGAACGGAGAAAACATAAATGTTCATGTCATGCGTGTAACTGATTTTGAAATTAACCATACACCTCGAACCTGCCATTAAGTGTTTATAAAGGGTCTGCCGTTGATAGGGGACATATTATTGAATATACATCTGCCGAATTGGTTGTCGTTTATGCACTTTCCTTTGAAAAATCACCTTGAGCGGACATTGCGTTCAACGACACAAGCAAATTAATTAATTATTGTGATCTGTTCGGGCAACGCTTCGCGCGCTTCGCTCATTTTGCGGTCGCTATAAGATGAAGCCCATTTCTGGATGAATGGGTAGATACGTCAACAAACAAAATTGTCGAATTTGAGACGAAACCAATTGCCATGAGATCCAAAAGCATCCAATACGTGTGGATTGTGAGCTGGCTGCGTCATCGGTCCATCGGCCATAACGACGTTGGCCAGGCCATCATCTTCAACGGCGAGCTCTATATGTAGGTCGATGATTACCAACTTCTGTTGACCTGAAGTGGATGATATGTATACCAACGACATGTGGACTCAACAGGACGGCGCTACATTGGAAATTCGATTCGAGGGGTTGCTCATCTCACGTGAACTGGCAACCGAGATCGTGCGATTGATCTTTGTTTTGTGGGGTTTGCTGAAGTTGAAGATCTATGTATGCGAATAAACCACAAAACACAGCGGCCATCAAACGCAACATAACCCATGTCATTGGTCAAACTCAGCCTGATTTTTGCGACAAAGTCGTGGTAAATTTCACGTTTCGAATATGCTCCACCTAGAAAAGCCGCGGCGGGCATTTGAACGATGTTATATTCCACACATAATGACATCGATAGGTCTTTCGACGAATAAAACATTTGGATGACATCTCACACACGCTTTGATTTATTTAAATTTAAAGATAATGATGATGGCTTCGAATCTGAGCCATTGGGACAACGCAACAGAGAACGTCCCCGATCGACATGGCGTACGCAAGTGGAGAAGACCTTCAATGCAACTGAAGGCAGCTGGCGAAAGATCCTGCTGGCTGGAGGGCTTTTTGGTTGAGGCCCAGTTCAACCGCGGACTGTAGCGCCAAGTAAAGAAGAAGCGCTTAATGAAACAACCTTTCAAATTTAAGAAAACCTGAGCATCAAATGTAGTGATCGGTTCTGCTTTTTAAATTACGTTTGAACTTAACTACTATGCGCATAGAACTGCACCCATAATCAGAACGAAGACGTACTTAATTTTGTAGGGATGTATCTGAGATCAAGAGAATGTAGGTTCAGGCGTTTTCATCTTTAGAAGAGTGTATCTGGGTTTTTAATGGAGACCTTGCTGGACATGTGTATGTACCTAGAAGTATGTGGGAGAGCTTCAATCCGAGGTTGACCTGAGACTAGCTTCTAAAGCAATCACTTGGGTTATTTACTATTCTCAAATGAGTGCGGTTCTATGCCGGCTCTGTCTATAAGCATACTCTTGGAAGAGATGGCGCCGTGCATTATGAAAGTCGCTCGTGCGGATACACCATGCCAGGGTGCCATGAAAAAATATGGTCCTATGACGCTTTTACAAAGTGACATAAGGCCATAGCTCGAATATGTCACTCTCAAGTTATTTTACTTCTTTGTTGTCTGATTAGGCAACAGGCATGGGAGACGGATAGACAGTAAAGTAGGTATGGGGGAAATGCTGTCCCCTGGAACCTCTGGATTTGGGGTAGGTGCGAGGTTGGATGTATCCAATGTTGCTTTAGGTTAGGTTTGGTTGGTGAGTAGATGGCCGGTCTAAATAGACCCACCATGAAGCCCAGGGGGTGGTGGATAAATCCTCTTAGCCTTTCCTTGTACCGTTATGATCGCTTGATGTTCAGCCATGATAAACCTGAAAAACGTTTTTAGTGACACATTGTTTTGTTCATACAGGTCTTGAAAGAAGTATTCTCTCAGAGTTCTATACCTCAGTTGGCAGAGGCTGGGACAGTGGCAGAGATAGTGAATAGTATGCTCGTTTTTCTCTAAATCACCGCTGGCTCTGCATATGAAGTCATGGGTGAGTCCCATTTTATTTATTCGTGATACTTCAGACCAGACCAGTTCATGAGTTCATGACCAGTTATCGCTCTAACTACCATTTATCGCATTCTAGGAGTTTGTCGCTTTTTACACTGTCGTACTTAGGCCATAACATCCGAGTGGCCTCACAGGTGGTCAGTCCACCATTCGTTTGCTAGTTGCTCTTGCCATCTGCCAGGGACAGGTGGATGTATAGGATTGCCTGGGTTGGGTCAGTTTCCTGGCGAGCTTATATGCAGCCTCGTTGCCGGCTATTCCCCTGTGTCCTGAGACCCAGCAGAGGGTTACCGAGTGCTGCGTGCTGAGAACCTTAAGCTCTTCGCGATAGCATGCGACCAGCTTGGACTTGAGCTCTGTTGCCGAAATTGCTTTAATGGCCGCTTTATTGTCAATAAGAAGGGTGATACCAGCGGGTGGTATCTCCAATATTTATATCATTCTGGGCGCTTCTTTGACTGCCAGGACACTGTCGTAATCAGGGATTCAGATCGAACATGTTTAACAATTCGGAGTAGATGCCCGCGCCTGTTCCTTCGATCCATTCGTGTAAACTTGAATAGTCGAGTTTTTAATGGATTCGTTTGTACTCCATTACTCCCTTTTTGGGAGATAACACCTAAAGGGTATTGCGAAGTCGAGGTATGGAAGTGAATAGTCGACTTCAATTTGTTCAATATGTAGTCGATCTAGTATACTTGCATGTCCAATTGAGTTTGATACCCAGCCTTTGGCATGGACGATCCTAATGGCGGTCTTCGCAGCAGTCATCTGCAGGAAGAGGTCAAGTGGGAAAGGGTTTAGCAATACCTGTCAACCTGCAGTTGGAGTAGTGGAAATTGTTTCTGTGACTCCTCCATGCAAGTCTCTGTATTCTAGTTAGTAGTTAGTAGGACTTCGAGGTGCCCTACCACCGTGCTGCACAGCCATACATGTCAAGATTGGCCTGCTATAGCTGTGTACATCCGCATGATAGTTTTTTGGTATCCAGGTACCCATTTTTTCCGAATATTCACCCCGTTTCACTTGAACGACACAAGGCGTTTTGAGAGTCGAGTCACTTTACAGGCGTTTAAGCATCGGTATTACGATCCTTAATCGACTCAAGCTTATGTGCCACACACATTCTGAAGCTGCCATTCAAAAGCTTTCTGACAATTTGAAAGCTCAATTTGTTAGCTGAGGTAGTTTTCATTAATTCTACCGGAATAAACATTTTTAATTTTTGTTTTGAGGTGTTTGCTTAATAAAATTATTCGTGGAATTTAAAGTAAATGTGGACGGCATTGCTAGATTATTTATTGGATTAGTGAAGATAACGACTATCAAGAATTGCAGAAAAGGGAAATAATTGACATCAGAAGAAGCATTCTAATAAAATGCAATCCATTTGATTTACCAGATGCTAAGTAAGACATATGCATTGTACAATTGTGATAAATTTCGTTCCATCCAGTTTTGTTTGCATCCGTTTGAGAAAAACCTTTTGAAATTTGTTGCTAAATTCCTATTTTAATCCACCAGTTCAACCAGTCGCTTCATTTGTTTTGGGCTGGAAATTTTGACCGTTAAGATATAAAAAATTAACACTAAATACATTTTACATCATTCCAGTTAAGTTTTATGGCGTAAAACGACTACTTTTACCACAAAGACGATTCGACACAAGTCGTTAAACGACTTTCGTAATCAGTGTAATTCTGTGGACCAGATATAGGGCACATGCTTTCTTAACCCTTACAATAAAATTTAGTGACCAACACGCATTGACAACATAAGCAAATCTCATAGAGTTTTTACATATGACCCTATAATAATAATATGGATGGCGCTACAGCCCGTAGAGGGCCAGGGCCTAACTGCTCAGCAACCACTCGTGTTGTGCGTGCTATTGAAAAGTCTATTATTAACATATTATTAGTATTAGTATTTATTTATATTATTATTAGTATTATTAGTATTTAAGCAATACTCTAAGCTAAACATGACCGCTGTGGCATAGTAGGTTTGTCGAATCATACGCTAGGTGTTTTCCTGTGTTTAACCCCCGATACGAGTATCTTTTATAACTTAAGTACACAAAGTCAAAAAAAGAGTCGCCATAAAATCGTAACAGATAGGGTGTTTTCATAAACATCAGACTAGTTAAGACTAAACTTAGGTGAATTGCAGTACCTTCCGTTCATTCACGTCAATAGCTTATCGACGTCGGGCAGATTGTGCAGTCTTTTTTTACTGTAAAAGGGGCCAATTGGAAGAAAAATATTTTGTACTAAAGCCAGTATGCAGGCATTCTGCACCTTGTGTGTATTCAAAAACGCATGCGAAGAGAAATGCGATTGTACTAGAGCAGATATCCGATGTAGCACCAGTATTTGATGTAGAAGCTAGGCCCAACGACGGAGTGTAGGGTCGTCCATATAATTATTATCATAAGAAGCGCTCAGGCGAACCACACAGGCGGACAAGTAGGAATGCAGTAAAGTCGGAGGGTTATGATCCCCATAATTCAGATAATAATCTCGTCGAAAAAGAATCGGCTTTGCAACCTGGTTCCTTCGTTGACTTACTGTGTTTCAATTTTCACGGCCCCGCCTCTTTCAAGTCACTGACAATGCTTATAGAGTATAACTGCTAGAAAAAGCTTCTCAAACTTGGTCGTTCGGAGTCGACATAAAACTGTAGGTCCCTCCACTCGTTATAGAACAATAGCACGCACAACACGAGTGGTTGCTGAGAAGCTAGGCTCGGTCCCACCCATGTCGGTATATATAAGTAGCACCAATAGTTGTTGTAGAAGCTAGGCCCCACGTCCTTCCCAGAGTGTAGGGTCGTCCATATAATTATTATCATAAGCTGAGCTCACTCAATAGTCGGCATTACATAGGTAAGTAGGTAGATAGGGCTTGAGTATTGCATATAATCATGCTCCACTTAGGCCATTTAGTCATTGTTCTGTCACTATCCGGCTTTCCAACCTGGTTCGTTGTTGACTTATTCATGCTTATTATGAACATAATTCCTCCCGAACTAATTGGGAAACCCGGTACTATGAACAATATTTGAAAGGAAAGGGAGAAATTCCTCCTTATTATGAAGGACTTTCTGATGGAAAATTTCACTGAATTTCCCAGTTATTTTATTAGGGAAAAGAAAGGAAAGTATCTCAGAATCTTAAAAATATAAGTATTTTTGTTTGAATTTTGGTAAAAATACTTATGAGCGTGTTTCAATTGAAAGATCTACTGCAACAAATAAAAGACAGAATAAAACATTAATTAGTTGGGTGAAAAAGTCGTCAGATATTGCTTATGGCTTCACTATGCGATGAAAGGAGCAACATTAAATTTGGAAGAAGATAGAAATATGTATGTAGTGTTGTCCCGCCTGTAGTGTTGTCCCACCTGGCATTTGAATGATCAAATAAATCGGAACTATCAGTGGGGGTTTCAAGACACAATCCATAATTCCAATAAGAAAACATGTTCGAACATAAATCCTGTGGATAAACATTCCGCCGGCATTCATGATAGGATTTTTTCCCGGGAAGAGAAAAGTTCGGGGGAACAAAAAATTCCACCGGACTTCATAATTAGCTTGATTGTGTTTCCTATTTAGGATCCGTTGGTCACTAAAGATGACTCTTCAGCATTCATAACCAATTGGTGGATTTAAGATATTTGCTTGACAGATCTTCGAGGCAGTTTAAGTGATAACTGCCTTGTAGTCTTCGTCTTGTTGCTGCAAGTGCGGGACATTTTTTTTTTTTATATTTTTAGCTAAAAATTTACATTTTCCTTAAAAACTACATTGCACAATTTACCTTACTACTGAAAACTTAATATAAATTACAAGAAAACATATCACAATTAATTATTTATTACTATAGAAGGAAAAGCTACCGAAAATCTTCATTAAAACAATGCAGGGCATATTCCGAGGTAGTGCAGTATTGTTTCCTCTTCCTCCTCATCTCCACAGTGGTCAGTGTAGGGCGCATGTGGCAATTACATCAAAAATAACTAAATTTAAAATGATAAATAAGAACAATGAGCAGCATTTCCGCATCCGTCGGAGTCAGCAATTCTACACTCAGTTATCTTTAGGTCTCTATACATAGAACAGCCAGCTACTTGCGCAGCCTTCTTTGGGTGTCGTAATAGTCCGAGGTGAACTTCGGCATCAACCAAGAAGTTTCTCCAGTTGGCCGGATCTCTGGTTAGCTGCTTCCAGTTCTTCGCTTGTATGCGCCACCTTGAACGCGGGCCTGTTTAATTTTGCCTCTTTATAATAATATATGAATTACCAAACAACCAAGTTATGTCGCTTTAATTCTATAGCAAATGCCATCAATCGATCTTCTTACTTACTTGTCTGTATGCGTCTATAAAAGAATTGAATTGAAATGAATTTTGAGATATGACACCGAATGATGACACTTACTAGTCCTCTCCTGTGAAAGAATAAAATGCATGTATTCGTCTGTCTGACACATTTTCTCCAGACACCGCTTATGCATTTTACGCAGTCACCTGCTTGCAATCGATGTAAGGCCGCTTTTACACACACTAAGTTTGTCTGCAACTTTCCAATCTTGTAGGCAAGGAAGGGGTAGCCCGAGTTGCGTGCGCTCGAGAATTGCGATTGATCCTTTGTATTCCCTTTTATCTCTTTTCGTTTTTTTCGAATTGCTTCATTCTTGCCTTCTCTGTGTTGGTTATTGGAAGCATGCTATGCATATGTAAGAAAGAGATGACACATGTGTGAAAGGGTGGGAAGCGGAAAAATTAAGCAGGATTTGCAACTGGGTTATTTCAACGTGTAAAAGTGGCTTGCTATGACAAAAGGGAATTGCAGAAAATCGTCAACAAAAAGTTGCGTGTGTAAAAGCGGCCTAAGCAGAACCAAGTCTCCATTTTCGAACCCAACTGTGACTGCACAACTGTAAATCACAATTTTTTTCTCAAAATAATGCAAAAAACACAAAAACTGGTCTTCAAATATATGCATCTATATATTTTTGTTTTGTTTATTTTTAACACTTTTTAAAAATACTGATTAATATAGTGATAATGATTTATTACCATAAAATTAAACTCCTCTCATTCAGTATCAGATAGTTAATTAAACGTTGAAATGAAAGCGAATAAAAATATTAAAATAAACCATGAGAACTTACAATAATTGTCTACAAGTAAGGGGTGAATAAATAAAAAAAAAAAAAAAGCCTAATTTCAATTTTCAACCAACCAATCAAACACACGTCTGGTTTGTCTCTCCGTCTCTTCCCAATTTGAAAATAATAAAACGTAAACACAAAGTGGAACGCAGTAAACTCCTATATAGATAATGTGTATATATATTTGTTTATAAATGTAAATGTAACAAAATAAACAAGAAAATCGTTTTGCAAATACGAATGATGAATACGAAATTCTGTTTCCATTTGTTTTGTGATTTTTTTTTGAAATAAATAAATGAAACATTTCGAAGTCTATGCCAGTTTAAAATTTTGAAAAATATTCTTATGTGAGTTTGTTGCTATTCATTGCTAACAATTCGATAATATAACATTGTTTCCAATTCAGATTTGATGATATTCGATAGATTTTTTCCATTGTTTTACACACATTCGCTTACTACATCTCGTTTTTTTTTCCTTCCTCTGGGCTCCTCTCCTCTTTCTCTCCTTTCTCTTATCGTTAACCGCATTAAATGTCTTTTAAATTTTCTCTTTTAAACAATTTGTTTGTTTTTTTCTTTCATTTCTCTCGTGATATTTTGTTGTTTTTTTGGTACCACGACTGCGCATGGTAGTGCGTTCATCAATTGTTGAAATAAATTTTGTAATGAGAATGATGTTTACAGCTACATATATTAGTTTGTTGTTTGTTTTTTTTTTTTTTTGTTTTGTATAATTATTTGCAATTGATTTAAGTGAAGTGTCATTTGATTGCATTTGAATGCAAATTTTAGACCGCATCAGCCGGACTTTGGAATTCAGAGAGTGCATGAATTGGATTTTGAACCTTTTTCTGAGAGCCTTTTCGAACTTTGGCTCGCACTTCTTCGGGTTTCTCTGGTCGTACGAGGGGTTTTTTCTCAGGTGCCTTCATTTTCCAAACAACGATTGGTGACTGCAAAAAGCAAAGAAACAAAAAAGAACAAAAGAACACATAAAAAAATAGTTATTGATTATCTGCATTGCATTTAAAGTTCAAAACTAATCAGAGTCAGTTGTAGGAAATGATTAGATAAACTGTCTGACTCTGTCTAAGGCACACAGTAATCATGGATTCGATGAAGATTATTGATATAAATTCAAAATGTGGAATGATGTTCTGTTTTGATTATAGATCGTGTTAGATGTTAATAAATGGAAAAAACACCCTCAAAAAGTGCTAGAAAAATAACGATGTTAAATATACAAGAAAAAAATGGAGAAAAAATTGTCTACACTTATGTGTGTTTATTTATTTACAAGTGTGCGAGAGTTTGCTTTCTGTTTCCTGCCTGAATCTACTACTCCACTTTATCACTCCAAATGTGTCCGAATTGTGAGGCAGAAATCGAGTATTATAGAGATATTCAATTTCACAGGTGACAGCTATGAATTCGAGGAAGTTTGACGGATTTTCATGTGTTAATCACGAAATTATGTGACTAGTCTTCTTTGATTGGTCCGTGAAGCGATATAAACGAAGGCCATTGAGGGACAAATGAGGTAGAAGTTGCTGGGGTGATTGGAGTTGGGTGATTTTTTAGCTATTATCTTTTTGGCAACACTGGTTTAAACAGCTGAAGCACGTTTCGTGTTTTGTTTCACTGTCAAACATCTTCAGTTTGGTCTATAATTTAACCATGAATCGTCTTACAAACGAACAACGCTTGCGAATTATTGAATTTTATTATCAAAATGCATGCTCTGTTAAGAAAGTTCATCGCGCTCTTCATCGCGTTCAGCGACGAAGCCCATTTTTGGCTCAATGGGTACGTAAATAAGCAGAATTGTCGATTTTGGAGTGAATATCAGCCAGAAGCATACTACCAATGCATCCAGAAAAAGTCACTTTTTGGTGCGGTTTATGGGCTGGTGGCATCATTCGACCGTACTTCTTCCAAGATGATGCGAATCGTAACGTAACTGTGAATGGTGGGCGCTACCGTGCGATGATATCCAACTATTTTTTGCCCAAAATGCAAGAGCTTGACTTGCATGACATGTGGTTTCAACAAGACGGTGCCACATGCCACACAGCACGCGCAACAATGGACTTATTGAGGGGCGAGTTCGGTGACCGCCTAGATCGTGCGATTTGACGCCTTTAGACTATTTTTTGTGGGGCTATGTTAAAGCTCGTGGTGGCCCGTGGCGTTGTGGGCATGTGCGTCGACTCCTACGCACTTGGACCTAAAAGTCTAGGTTCGATTCCTGGTACGCCAAGAAATACTTTTCACGGCCCCACCTCTTTCGAGTCACTGACAATGCTCAAAGAGTATAACTGTCTAGAAAAAGCTTCTCTAACTTGGCCGTTCGGAGTCGGCATTAAACTGTAGGTCCCTTCCGCTCGTGATAGAACAATAGCACGCGCAACACAAGTGGTTGCTGAGAAGCTAGGCCTTGGCCCTCTACGGGCTGTAGCGCCACCCATATTATTATTGTTATGTTAAAGCTCATGTCTATACAGACAAGCCCGCTTCAATTGATGCATTGGAAGACAACAATGAAGCATTTATTCGTAAGATACCGGCCGAAATGTTGGAAAGAGTATGCCAAAATTGGACTAAGCGGATGGACCATTTGAGGCGCAGTCAAGGTCAACATTTGCATGAAATAATCTTCAAACATTAAATTATATGGACCGTACTATCGATTCAAATAAAGATTTCATGCATTTTTCTGAAATTTATGTGTTCCTATAGCTTTTAAAAAATCACCCTTTAACACTTGATTTCTGGTGTAAAATCATGCGTAATCCCGCATTCGAGACATGTTATGTTTCCGCAGTAAACAGCACTCGTGATAGAACAATAGCACGCACAACACGATTGGTTGCTGAGAAGCTAGGTCCTGGCCCTCACGGGCTGTAGCGGTACCAATATATATATATAAACAGCAGGAGCAGTATATGTTGAAATAAGTAAAAAGTAACATTTTTTTAGATCTCTTTTAGGCATTTTCGATCTCATCAGCAACTGCAACTGGATTTAAAAGTTCCTGTTGCATACAATTTGTACAATTCTATAGATTTTTATTTGTTCTGTTTGTTTGAGGTGTTTTGCCGCTAGACTGGAGCACTCAGACTCAAAACTGGTCCTTTGTACTACCAGCAGCAACCTCGGTAGGTAGGTAAGTGGGCTGTCAGCGAAAATCGCCAGCACACTTGCGATACCTCAAAACTCCTGACTCGAAGGACCAAAACTCTTATTTTGCCAGTCCTGCTCTATGGAGCCAAAAGCTGGACGATAAGCAAAACTGAAGAGCTGACTCTTGGTACCTTCGAAAGAAAAGTTCTACGTCGGATATATGGTCCCGTCTGCAAGGAAGGCGAATGGAGGAGAAGACATAACCGCGAACTCTACGAGCTGTACCAGGATGTGGACGTAGTCCGGAAGGCAAAAATCCGTCGACTGCACTGGCTCGGCCACATCGAGTGCATGGCCAACAATGCTCCAGCAAAGAGGGTCTTCGAATCCGAGCCTACTGGTTCGAGAAGGAGAGGAAGACCGAATCTCCGGTATAAAGACCAAGTAATCGCGGATGCAAGACAGCTTGGTCTTGATGACTGGAAGCAACGTGCCCAGAACCGTCAACGATGGAAGGCAGCAATTGCTCAGGCTCGGACCCTCCATGGGTCGCCGGCCTAATAAGTAAGTAAATACACTTGCGATACCTATAGTTGGACTACTACCACTGATCGACAACTGCAGTGATAGGGCCGTTAATTTGACCCCCACCGGTAAACGGTGACTGGACCGGATTTAAAAACCGGATAAAAGCGTTGCTTTCACTGGGATTCGAACTGGGGACCCCTTTAACCCAGGACAGGCACTCAGCCAACTACGCCATTCTATAGATAACAGTGAAGGCAAGTCGGTGACAAGTCGTCGTACACCGAACAGAGTGGGTCGCCACTATGATAAAACACATCGTCAGACTCTTGTTCAAGCACTCGGGCTCTGGTACTGGAGAAGAGAGTACGACGTAGAGCTGTAAAGACGGAGGGCTGCTACAAATCAGACCAACTGTTAAGTTACACCGATCGTCCGTCAAATCGACATCGTCGCGCGTTCCCAACAACATAGTCGATTCCACGGAGTTCTCAAGAAAGATCTCATAGCTAAGACCACAATATGACGAATTTTGCGAAAGGATCTTGACCTGCACTCTTACAAGATGAAGTCAAACCATGAACTAAAGCCACGCGATCATATGAAGCGACTTACGTTCTTAGATTAGGCTCTAGAAATGTTGGAAGAAGATGACCAACTTGTTCGCAAAATCATCTTCAGCGATGAATGGCACTCTCAGCTAAACGTATCCGCCAACAAACAGAGTATACTTTATTGGTCAGAAATGACCGTCAAGTTACAGTCAATGCAGATCGCTACAGAGACAGATTGCAACGTTGTTTCTTTTGTCAATTGCATGAGCTAGGCATCAATGATATGCAGTCTCAGCATGATGGTGCGGCAATCCACACAGGGAGAGAAGCAATCGATTTCTTGGATGAACGTGTTCTATAGAGAATTGGTCCTGTTGATTGTGGGATTGTGGGTGTACATTAAATTTTGTCAATGGTCTATAATCAGAGTCAAATACTGAACGAGATTCCGTCGAAATGTGTGACCGAGTCATCGAAAATTGGGTTCAACGAATCGACCGCTATCCTGCCGTGGTGTCGTCGTCAAATTCCATACAAAAATGTTTTGATTGTATTTGAAACCAACGACAAAAGCTTCGACATGGTTTGCGTTTTATTTAAAAAAAAAGTTGTCACGTCTTATTGGAGAACCCGATATACGCTGTTGCGCCACACACCACCCAAGACATCTCATAGGAACTTGTCTACCTCGGGTCAAATGTGAATTTTTTCACAAACGATGTTCTTGTGGAGATTCTTCGGTAGGAGTCTTGGTAACCGCTGGTCCTGTATGTGAGGAATGTGTATGGAGGAGAAGACACAACTCTACAAACATGTGGGTGTAGTCCGGAAGGCACGCCGCTCCATAAAGAACAAAAGCTAGAAGACGAAGCCCTGGACAGAGCCAGAACTCGATGGCTTTGTTTGGAAATTGGAGCAACAGCAAGGGCACCGTGGACAACACTGAGTAAAAGGAGATCAACCTCACTGATCAGCTTTAGTCACATTTAGGAAGCGCGCATGTTAATAGGGGTTCTTGCTGGTCATTGTTCTATAAGCGGGGTTCACACTCAACAATTTGTCCATGCGATTGACGACAAATTGGAAAAATGCTTTGTCTGCCGTACTACAAGTCTTACTACAAGACTGCCAACTTGTAGTAACGAGCGTTCAAATTGACGATTTGCCCAATCAATCATGGTTTGTCAAGCAAATCGTATCGACAAATTGTTGAGTGTAAACGCCGCACAACGACTTTTGCAGGCACTGTAGAGATGAAGAAATGGAGTCTGTACAACCTCTACTCTGCGAATGCCCAGCTCCAGCAAAAAAAAGAGAACAGTTCCTCAGGAAAGTTCTTCATACAGATGGAGGACTTGAACGGTGTAGAACTGGAAAAATCCTCCTAAGATACATAAAAGAATCGCCATGGTTTTAGATGGAAAGGAAGTCCTCAATGGACCCAACATGTGGGTATAAGTGAGTCACCTAGTCGACTGCAATGATTCGCCAACGTTAAATACATGGAGACCAAGGCTCTAGCTAATATGTCTTCCAATCCGAGCCTCCGGCTTCGAGAGGATGAAGAATGAACATACGTACAAAGACAAAGTCTTCGGGGACGTCAGACAGCTTGGTCTCGAAAATTGAAAGCTTTGTGACCGGAACCGTCAACCATTGAAGACTTTCCAAGAGTCGCTTGTAAATACACTTGCGGACAGTTTTGAATTCAATTATTGCAAGGGCTACAGTCCGGGGTGGACAAGGACCGCAACTAACGACCGCAACTAACAAGCGCCATCTCTCACTAGCTGACTCAAATTGCCTGCAAGAAAATGACCTCTTTGTACTCCTTGTCACCTTCTTTTTAATTTAACACACCGACTGCCAGACAAATTGTGTGCATGTTTCGGGAAACTGTTCAAATCAAGTTCATTATTTTAATAGCTCCGGTCAAAAATGTGAGACCATCTAATACGATAGCCATGACAGTCAATCCTAACCTATCCTACTATGCGCTTTACTTTACTGTGAGATGTGTGCCAATTTGGAATGTGATACTTATTGGATGAAATCCGGCGAGAAATGCTTAAGGCAATGGGTAAAGAGGGAGTTTTATGGCTCTCTCGTGTCATTAAAGTGGCCTGGGAATGCGGTGAGACACCTGGCGATTGGCAAACTGGGGTGATTGTCCCACTTTTTAAGAAGGGGGACAAAAGAGATTGCTCCGACTACAGGGGCATATCTCTTCTATGCTAAGGTGTTGGAAGCGCATTCTAGAGTCGAGTAGAGTTCAAGGGTCGAGCCCAGGATGGGGGATGAAAAGTGCGGCTTTCGTCCAACCGACCAGCTTTTCACTCTTGGGAGTATGCCAAACCCATCTACAGTTGTTTTGTAGATTTGGAAAAGGCATATGACCGAGTCCCTCTAGGTAAACTCTGGAGTGTCCTGCAGGAGTATGGGATTGATGGTCCTCGTCTGAGGGTCATTCAGTCTCTATACACAAACTGTAGCAGCTGTGTTCGGGTAAACGGTGCTAAATCAACACCTTTCACTGTGGGCGTTGGCCTTCGCCAAGGGTGTGTCTTGTCACCTCTCCTTTTCATTGTATATATGGACTGGATGTTGCAGCGCAGCCGAGGTGAGGAATGTTTCACATTGGGAGAGTTGAGGGTAAGTCATCTTCTTTTTGCAGATGACTTGGTTATCCTCACATCCTCCCAGACGGAACTCCAACGCGCACTCGATAGGTTTGTGGCCGTATGCGGCTGATGCTGGAATGAGGGTTAACGTGAACAAATCGGAGGTTATGGTCATTTCCAGAACGCCTGTTCAATGCACTCTGCATGTTAGTGGAGTAGTCCCATTGAAGCAGGTGGAGAAGTTTAAGTATCTCGGGGTCTTTTTCACGAGTGATGGAAGGAGTAATGCTGAGCTTTCCGGTAGGATTGGTCAGTTTTGACACAGCTTGGTAGTTCTCTAATCAGAAAGGCCGAGCTTGGTGTCAAAGCCAAGTTAGCGGTTTTCAACTCAGTATTTGTTCCAACTCTCACCTATGGTCATGAAATTTGGGTAATGACCGAAAGAATAAGATCGCGAGTACAAGCTGCTGAGATGAGAGTGCTGTTGTGGGAATTACTCACTCTCACTCGGAGAGGGTGAGAAACACGGCAGTGCGCGAGGAACTCAACATTGAGCAGCTGCTTCTTCGAACGGAAAGGGCTATGCTTCGGTGGTTTGGTCACGTGGCACGAATGTCCCCATCATCACGACTTCCGAGGCGGGCGTTGAATGCGATTCGATCAGGTAGGCGACCCCTTGGCAGTCCCAGGACTAGGTGGTTGGACCAAGTCCAAAAACTCGCCGGGTTACGCTTGGGCATTGCTAATGATGAATTAGAGTCGATGGCGGAGGATCAAGTTGCCTGGAGATCTCTTGTGCGTGGTTTACCCCCGCGACAACTTTAGTGGATCATGCGGGTCAGAAGATGATGATGATGATACTTATTGCTTAAGGTGAGTCCTTTGTTCCCCTATAATTCAGCGAGGCATCCAAAGACGATATTGCAATCGAAAGCTTTACAACAACGAAGAAAAAAATAATGTTAAAAAGCTCTTTGTCAAAGAATTTTGCAACTATTTCCTATGAATTGGAGCGGTTTACAAGTGTCATAAATGTCTGTGCGTCAGTGTACTGAAACACATAACAAAGAAAATGTATATTAATTAAAACATGCACATCTTCTGAGATATTTCGTTTGTCGTTCGTTTCGTTGCGCCAAATTCATTCGGAATAATTTACAATTTTTCTCCCAGATCACTCAGATGAGTAAACGCACAAAATACCTCAGGATTATACAGCAAAAAGTGCACAAGAAAGATTATGTAAAAAGATTATGAAAACAAAACAAGTAAAGAAACAGGATAACAACTTCACACCACATTCGTTTACATCGCTGAAGAAATACTCACGTAATTCTGTTACACAAGTTTTATGTTATTTTATGTTACATCCCATAATTGACAATTATTTTCAAATAATAAGAAACATAAGTAGAGTAAGTTATTTTTTATATTTCTATATAGAGTTGACGGGATTTAGTTTATCATAGAAACCATAAGAAAATAAATGTGAACTAAAAAAGTAAGTAAGTCAAGGTAGGCGAGTGATTTTGTGAAACTTACCGCAACTGTGCCTTGGCGAGTGTATTTCGTCGAGGCCACATATGAGTATTTGACAGTCAGAACAACAGCGTTCATAAGATTCTTAGCCGCCTGAATGAGAGACGTGGCACTGTCCAACTGAACATAAATGTAGGGAAGATAAAATAATTCTCCAGTGTTCACGAACGATATTCTTGATGGCTTACCCCAGAGACAATCAGCTCACCGCTTATGTTTTGAACATCGGCCTTTACCTTTGAGGTAATCTGAATTTGATGGCAATACAAGGCGATGCGTTGCAAATAGGCAAGTAGATCTTTTTTGGTACTACTCTCGGGACACTGTTCGGCTATTTCTCGTGTTAGTTTGTCTAATTTAGTGCCTGCCTCGGATATCTTCTTGGCGGCATTAATGACATCCATTGTTGTTTTCAATGGACCACGACCGCTGTGTGAGAGAAGATGACATTTAAATTCAATCATGGATCATTTGTTGAACAGTGCTTTGTAGTTTACCGTGTGAAATCTGTCATTTCCATCATGATCATGCACATGTGCTTGGCTAAGAAGATGATGTCGTTGCCGGTGTCATCCCATTTGGCTACTTCAGAGTCAAATGTGAGTTTTTCTCGCCGGAAGAGCTCAACTTGCTGGGCAATCTTTTGCTTGTCTTCCTCGGTCATCTTACGCATTGCTTCCTGAAATGTTGATCAATGAATGATTTATGGAAAGAGTTCATGTGATCATTGTATTTACCCTTGCAGTGCAGATGCCACTAATGTCTGGATATTCATCAACTGTTTGATCTCCGGTATGGGCGCTCGCTAAATTTGGGAAAAGAATTACACATTGTTTAAGTTTTTATGATGTTTCAATTGGATTTTAGAAAGTGCTTGACAGAGGATGTATAGCTTCTTGTTAGATGAAAGCTCATGCAGTTACGCGTATGATTGGAGAGTACATAGTGTGACCATATTCGTTTGCTCCGAGTTAATGACAAGCTGTTAGCAGATCTCTATCTAATGTTGGTTCTAATCATCTGTTGGCCAGGGAATAACGATTCTTTGATTCAAGCATCAGATGAATGCGAGGGCAAAGGCGTGTACTAAATTGCGAAAGCCCCATTTGAGACACAGCAAACCGTACAAACTCATCCATCTTAAAATGGTTGCTTTGCTAGACGTGCAATTTTGAAACTGGCTTACGGTCTTTATGGTCTTTAATAATTTTTAAGAAATCAGATTTTCTTGTTTAACGAAGAGTCTAATTACTGAGTAGCGTATATTGTACTGACAAGACGGCTTTGAAAGGAACTTAGAAACCCAAGCTCCAGTAATGCACAAATTAAACATTGATTGTCTAAAATATGGACTGTCAAAGAGAAGTATACGCACACAGTGGGGTTTAGTGCTTCTTTCTTATTGATTTACTGCGTTTTGGAGAAAGTTTTAGCTCGCCTATTACTGGTGGTCAGTGGAACTCGCTCGCCTTCTATAAAAATCTAAGGCAAATGCACCCAGTCGAGTGACGGTAGTATATACCACCACGATGACGAGACTACAAACAAATGTTTCAAATGTCTTGAAAGTAGACCAATGACTGCGCGCCAACGAGAGATAGTTCTCATTAATTTCGCACACAAGACGCTGCCATTTTGTGGGATCACCCAAAGCCATTTATCAACAATCTTAGAGGTCGTCATCAGTGTGGTCCACAACGCGGTAGATCCTGGAAGGAACCCAAGAAATGCAGTGACACTCACTACCATTTTGCCGATTTCAAAGCCACATATAACAGCGTTCATAGAGACAATCTATAAATCGCCATATGTATTATTTTCAAAATCGTCAGGTTATGCGGGATTCTCCTTGCTCCATCAAGGTTCGTAAAGAACGAATCGCTCATCTTGACTTCAAGATCGTTCTTGGGAGACCATTTCAAAACCATAGGCCAACTTTAGAATCATGATCTCCAGAAGTTCGTTTAGCTGATTGCATACGCGGAAGACATTAACGTGATTGATCGAACGAAGCAATCCCTGAATGAGGCGTTTGCGCCTTGAGACGGAAGCTCTTAAATGGTTCTGATAATGAATGATGGGAAACTGTGATGCTGTCCTGAAGGAAGGACATACAACAGTGCAATCAACAGCTGCTTCTTTAAGCTGAACAGGCAATTGAGCAAGAGGGTTCTGACCTCTTTCGAAGAACATGTTTTGAACCCAAAAAAGAAAGCTTGTCAAAAAAGTGTGAAAACGGATCAGTAAACTACAAGTTAACGAATTGAGCTTCAAAAACAGCACAACTCGAATGGACACACTGACAAGCAATGAATCGCACACATCTCCGCAATTAAAAATCGCATGAAATAACAATTGAATCGCAATAAGAAGTTATACTCTACTGTCGCGCACTAACATATGACTGAAGGAAGTAAATTTGTTAATAGGACGAAAAGTAAACATGCAATGAAAGAAAAATGAACATACATAAGCAATGTGATTAACATTATTTTTTGAAGTGTCATCTAGTAAGACAGATTCGGTTAAAAAACACACACACAAGCTGTTTACATAAAACGTACATTCCGTGACGTTCTTGATTTAACATTTAACCCTTCAGATGATCGATATATTTGGTTAGTTAAATGAAGAGAATGATAAGCGAGATAAAATGAAAAACGGCGATGGAATCTATGTGCAGAATGGGAATTTAGTTTGGTCCCTTTAGCAGGCATGGTTGTATGATTACTTTATGTACAAAATAAATGAAGAATGCGTTTTCATTTTATTCGAAGCGTAAGTGCAAGTTGTAATACGAATAACCTCTAGGTGGGTGTTGTAGCTGTCGCCATTAACGAATAGAAAAGGGTGGAGGCTTGTAGTTTGAGACTAAGGCCCCCATTGCAACGGAAGGCAACAATAGATTATTGTGTCGATCTAGCTAATACCAACAAATATCCAATATTTGGTTAAACTTTAAGGGCCGATGTTGAATGTGAACCACACCTAAACGTCAAGTTTTTTTCTGCATTTCATTTAACATTTCTCAATTTCAGACTAACTTAATTTGAACCATGGAAAGATACACAACGAGCAACGCGTTAAAGTTATTCAGGGTTATTATGAAAATGGGCTTTCAAATCAAAATGCATATCGTGCACTTCGTGATTTTTTCGGTCAATTTAATCGTCCAAATGTGCGTACAATCGGAAAAGTCGTGCAAAAATTTGAGCAAACCGGGTCTGTAGGAGATGTGAAAACACCAGTGCATGCTCGTACAGCTCGTACTGCAGAAAATATTGCTGCTGTTCGCGATAGTGTGGCTGAAGAGCCGTCCACCTCAACTGGTCGTCGTGCCCAACAATTGCACCTCTCACGCTCGTCGTTGATGAACATTATGCATAAAGACTTGCATTGGCACGCTTACAAGATGCAATTGACTAAAGAACTAAAGCCTCTTGACCGCTTCAAGCGTCGTCAATGGTCAGAATGGTGGCAAGAAATGGCAACAGTGGATGATCAAATTTCGAAGAAAATCATCTTCAGTGATGAGGCACATTTTCATCTCAGTCGATTCGTCAATAAGCAGAATTGCCGCATTTGGGCGAATGGTAATCCAAGAGTGATTGTCGAAAAACCAATGCACCCACAAAGAGTGACTGTTTGGTGCGATTTATGGGCTGGCGGCATCATCGGGCCGTATTTTTCTCCAAAATGAGGCCGATCAGGCAGTTACTGTGAATGGTGTTCGCTATCGTGAAATGATAACGAACTTTTTATGGCCCGAATTGGAAGATATGAATGTGGACTATATGTGGTTTCAACAGGACGATGCCACTTGCCACACAGCTAACGAAACAATGGCTCTTTTGCGCGACAAATTCAATGGCCGTATATCTCACGTGTATATCTCACGTGGTGGCTATGTCAATTCGCCGCCAAGGTCATGTGATTTGACACCGTTGGATTTTTTTCTCTGGGGTTATTTGAAAGAAAAGGTGTACGTCGACAAGCCAGCAACAATTGAAGAGCTAAAGGATGAGATAATTCGGCACAATAACGGCATAGAACCTCAATTATGCCACAGCGTCATCGAAAATTTGGACAATCGGATGGAGGTGTGCCGCCAAGTTCGCGGCGGCCATTTGGCCGATATTTTGTTCCGTACATAATTGAGCCATACCAATATTATCATAATAAAAAGAAATGACAATAATTTCCTAAATAATTTGTGTTTTATTCAAAATCAAGATCGGTCCTTAAAATTTAACCACCCTTTAATAGAACTGAAAAAAAAAACTGCTTTTGGTCCTCATATTGAACCACTCGTTCTCACAATATATCGCAGCTAGCTTTCAATCTAATAACGCTCTAAGTTTTAAATTACTAAGGATGCTCCTTTCGAAAAGTCCCACGATTCCAGGTTACATCAAAGACAGCGAAGGTAACTGGTCGAATGACAGATTGCGACTTCTTATGGAAACACATTTCTCGGGTAGCTCGCAAAGTGGTCTCTCAGCAGTTGTAAAGGATTCAAATAGTGAACTTAACTTGTATTGTCAGCGAAAGCAGAATTAGATGGACCATCGAATCCTTCGATGTTGGTGTTTATATTTATTCACCAACAAAAGGGCCATTCCACGCTTCAATCCTCGAATAATTGAAGGCACAACCCTCAAATGGCGGATAGCGCGAAATACCTAGGGATTATCTTAGACAGCAAACTAAACTGGAAACTCAACTTAATGGAAAGAGTCAAGAAGGCACCTTGTGCCCTATACCAGAGCAACAGGATATTCGGCAAAAAGTGGGGCCCAAACCCCAAGACAAGGAGCAAGGCCATTCTTGACAGGCGGCAGCGTGGCATGGTCGCAGGCAGCCCTGAAATCCACCAACCTCATTCTGCTTACTAGAATACAGAGACTAGCATGTCTTGGAAATACGGGTACTATTTCCACTACTCCGACCGCGGGTCTAGCGGTACTATTAAACCTACTACCACTTGACCTCTACATGCAAACTAACGCTGGTAAGAGTGCCATTAGAAGCATTCCATCAAAATGCTGGCTCTCAAGTTCCATCGGACATGCTAGTACTCCCTTTCCTGGACTTTGAAATACCCTTCCGATGCTATTTCTCGACGTGGGAGGAGTGGAGAGAGAACCCAACAATAATTCGAGCATCCAAGTATATTCTGATGGATCGAAGATGATGGCACAGGTGCGGGCATTTTCTCCGAATTGTTAAACATACACTGCTCTATCAGGATTCCTGAGTATAGCAGTGTTTTTCAAACGGAGGTCCCGGCAGTCAAAGAAGCGGCCAGAATGATAACAATGTTGGAAATACCACCCGGCTGATATTACGATTCTAATTGACAGTCAAGCGGCCATAAAAGCAATTTCGACGATAGAGTTATCGAGTGTTGCTGAGAGCTTTAAGCTCCTCGCGACCAGCATCAAGTCCTCTTAGCGCGCAACACTCGATAACTCTATGCAGGGTCCCAGAACACAGGGACATAGCCGGCAATGAGGCAGCAGATTAACTTCCCAGAAAGGGGGCCGTACTCGACCTATCCCAAGCAATCGAATGAAATCGAAACGAATCAGAAAAAGGTGGTTTAATTTAACCACCTGTAAGACTACTAAGATGCTATGGCCGGATATAAATAGAACTAAAGGCGACAAACTCCTTCATAACCTTCTGAAGTACCATGAAACAAAAATGGGATTATCCCATGACTACATATGCAGAGGATGCGGAGATGTGGAAGAAAGAGAAGACACTCCTTACTGTCTCTGCTACTGCCCTAGAATCAGCCAACTGCTGAACTTAATAACATCCGATTATCTAACTTTTTTCAGATTCATTAAGCTGTCGGGCAGGCTGGACAGAGAGAGGTCAACACATACAACGTCTCGATAAGTGCGATAAGGGTACAAGGGTACAAGAACATTTCCCTCTCTGGGCAACACAATGGGTCCACACGGACCTAAGTGAGACGTGCTTCCGCACGTCTACCGACATTCCTATCCTATCCTAAATTTTAAATGAGTAAATAAAATAAATTATGCTTTTCACAACTCAGATTCTATTCGTGCGACAGGCAAGTGTATGCACAACAAGGGGCGAAAAGACTAGCAGCCCTGTGAATTTTCCGTCTGGTCCGGTGTCTGTTATTACATTTATTACATTACATCTGTTTATAGATTGTGTTTGAAAAAAAAAGAAGGCGGAATTCAGCGAAGGCATCACAATGAAACGTCATGTCTTGCAGGCGACACAAACAACGTTTAGACCTTTCAATTTGTTCTTCTTTCAATACTTTTGTTCGTATCCGAATCAATCATGATGGATGCAACACTACCTGATAAGAGTTTTGTGCGCTTCTTCCCCCAGAAGTACCGTCGTAGAATTAATTAAACCTCGCCTTGGTAAACTTCTCTTCAAATCTTGGTATCAAACGTAGTGCACTCCTTTTATCAGCACAAAGCTAATTGAAAAGCTTGAACAACTTTTAAAGTGCCTTAAATGTGTAACATTGTCTATCTTGCCTTGCTTTGTAGTTTGACATAAAATGTTATGTCAAAGTTACATCTACATATACTACCCAGAGATGGCAGAGTAGGCTACATGAGGTAATCTACTCGATTAACTACACGCCCGATTTGTTTCATTTACACGTGTGCACAGAAAACGTTAAACTTCAAATGTAATTTCCAACTAGTGGATAACGGAAAGACACAAAACCAAGAAATAATAACACGACAATTTCAAGCTTAAATAAAAACTGCTAGCTAATATTCATCTGTTTTATTTTTATCTTTTTCATTTTAAGAGTATAAGGAATATCGACAAGGTTTTTCGAACGTTCCTGGCTTATCCTATTTCGGCTTTTACTATGCACGAATGACCAGTGTGATAAAACTCTTTCAATGGATGCTGATGAGCGGGTATGTTTAATAAATCTATTATAAACTCGCTATTCCCGTATGTTGTCTAGACTCCAATGTGTCTTTGGCAACATACCTCCACTTTCACAAACATCGTCCTCACGCTTGTCACCATGTCACCAAGTCATGTATGAATTTCACAAAACTGAACTGACGTTGAATAGACGTCTCAACTACATTCTGACACTAAGCACTACGTCTACTACATTTTGTTACGTATACTACATTAACTACCCAATGACGTAGCAAATGGAGTCATTAGAAAAAAAGTTACATTTCTGCCATCTCTGATACTAAATAAAGTAGATGGCTGTGAAACGTGATGTATGACGACATTCTAAGGCTCCCAGTCCCCAGGGAAGCCACCATTGTAGCTTTCGCGGATGATGTTGTTGTTGTTGTCGCGGCGAAACGGCTTTAAGAAATCGATCTCTATTGCAACGAAGCAATAGCACTTATAAAGAACTGGCTACGTGATATGAGTTTACACATCGCGGCTCATAAAACGGAATCCGTTCTCATTACGAGTACAAGGGTGCTAGAGACGATAACGATAAAAATCGGTGAACACGACATTATTTCCAGCCCAGTTGTAAAATACTTGGGAGTGACAATTTATGCACGGCTTTATTTCAAGCATCATCTAGCATATGCTTGCGAGAAATCGTCGAAAACGTCGAAAGCGAGAATCATGTCGAATATCGACGATTAATGCTTGCCAGAGTTGTAGCCTCCGTACAGCTGTACGGGGCACAAATATGTTCTGATGTCGCGAATAAAACATCGCACACGAAAGAAATCAAATTTGTGTATAGATTATGTGCACTGAGAGTTGAAAGTGTATACCGAATGGTATCCCACGTCGCGATATTGGTATTATGGTACCAATCAATATCCTAGCCTAAGAAGCTAGGCGACTCGCGTGCAAATCGCTCCAACCGCAAATCTAGTGAAAAAACTCGAAAGAAGCAACAAAGAGTCCCAAAAAGGGAGATGAACGTACTGACTAATGCCAAGCATTGAAGGTTGGATAAATCGAAAACACGGCGAACTAAATTACGGTTGTTTCCGGGAATATCTTTACAAGCGAAACCGTGATTCGACTAAATCATGTCAGGTGGAGCACGTTTTCTTCGAATGCACTCGGTATGACAACGAAAGAGCTATATTGCGTGAAGAATTTGGTGAACGGCATGTTGAACGGTTATGTTGAAATTCAAAGAACTTTGGGCTGTTGTGAACGATCCAGCAGTACGCATAATGTGCGATCTAAGAAATTTAGAACGGCAGCGGAACGCGCATTCGGCCAAACACTCCGTGACGAAGCAAAAAGCTCTAGTCCGCGCCTCGCGAAGTACGAGGGTCTCGGTATCGGGGTGAAGCTGTGGTTGTATATATAAATTGACTTATTTATCAAGTAATACTATTATTTTAGTGCATTCATGTAAAATTTCATATAAATGTTTAATAATCACATTTCGCGTTTTATCTCTAGTTAAACATAATCATAATGGCAACTGAGACGATGATGGTGAAAATTTAGCATCGCGCTGTAATTAAATTTTTCACTAAGCTAGGAAAAAGTCAAAAAAAATAATCATGAAGAGATGGTGGCTGTTTACCAGGGTTCCGCACCTTCATTATCAACTGTGCAAATGTGGTCAAGTGAGTTCAAGAGAGGCAAAGAGAGCATTGAAGACGACCCCCGCTCCGGCGCCCCGGCTACTGCTTGTACGGGAGAAAGCATCAAAGAAGTCGAAAAACTTGTTCTTGAGGAAGCCCAAATAAAGGTGAAAATTATGGCAGAGATCACCAAGCTTTCAATTGGTACCATTCACACCATTCTTCATGACCATCTTAACCTTTCAAAGGTCAGTGCAAGCTGGGTGCCACGAATGCTCACAGCGCCTCAGAAAAAAGTGAGAATCGCATGCTGTAGAGAGCTTTTGGAGATGTGTAATGAGAACGCGGACAGTGTTATGGATCGAATTGTTACTGGTGACGAAACATGGGTCCACCACTATGACCCTGAAAGCAAACAAGAGTGCACGCAGTGGCATAAAAAGGAACAGACCCCCGAAGAAGTTCAAAGTCACTCCGTCTGCCGGGAAGCTCATGGCCACAGTTTATTGGGACTCAAAGGGAATCTTGCTCATTGAGTACAAAAAAAAAAAAAGGTGAAACAATCAACGCCACATCCAACTCTTCCACTTTGCATAATTTGCGGGAGGAAATTAAAAAAGTCCAGACCTCGCCCCTAGTGATTATTTCCTGTTTCCGGATTTGAAAAAATGTCTTCGTGGAAAAATATTTTCGTATGATGAAGAACTCAAGTCGGCAATAAATGGGTATTTAGCAGAGAAAGAGGAAATTTATTTTTTTGACTGTTTAAAAAAGCTTATCTCAAGATGCAACAAATGCATTGATGTTAGGGGAGATTACATTGAAAAATAAAAACAATTTAAATTGAATTCGCATTTTTCTTCATATCGATACCGAGAATATATTGAACGCCCCTGGTAATACTTAGCGGTAATTCCGCGGGGGAATAAGCGGAAACATTCGGTAGGTGGTTTTAGTCAGTAGGAATCTGACACTACCAATGGACGTCTATGCTAGGTTTCCACCTAACCAAGCAAATGGGAGACATGGCGAGGAGGAAGCAAACGTTCCACCTCGTCTACTTTCTATCGACGTCTGTCCAAAGTAGTCTCAAAATGTGAGAAGTGACTAGGATGAGTTGAGTAAATTGAAGAGGAACACAATAATTTACAACCAAATACACCTTGTGCCATGTTCGAATTCGAAAAAATCAAAAAAATGCTTCAAAACCAAGCGTCTACACAAAAATTTCAGTCATTCTTTACCTTCAAATCTTTACCAACTCATACGAGAAAAGAGAAAAAGTTTATGATTTTGAATAAAAAAAAGAAATAATCAATACTACGCATGCATATAAACTTTAAAAAAAAAAGAGAAAATCAAAACAAACTAAAAGAAAACAATAACAAAACTCATACATCGACTACGCGTTTCCAAGGTCATATCTTCGACTGGTTCAAACTCAGTGTCTGTATCTAAATCTTCCGAACTCTGTAAAAAAACAAATAGAATAGCAAGCAAAATGGATGCAAAAAAAACACAAAACAAAAACAAAAAAACATTAAAAAAGTGAGAATAAGCGGTATAAACAAATTAGACAAAACAATTAAATTCATGTGTATAGAAGATTATTAACAAAAATGAGCTGTGAGAGACAGTAAACAAAACCAGGCGCAAGCATTGTATACAAAATGCAGGATGTAAGTTAGATGCAGTAGTCCTCTCAGAGAGTACCATGTCTTACATTTGCTTCTGGTCTCCGTTGTGTAGTGTTCATCGAATTCCACGTCCTCTGGATCGAGGTCCTCTTCGTTCTTTATTTTGTGTATGGTTTTGTCGTAGGATTAATAATAATTTATTTGAACATAAATGCGTGTTCAGGTATTCAAATTTGATTCTTGCAAATAAAGAGGAGGATATAAGAAGTAAACTTACCCTATTCATAAGGACAGCACGGCGAATTTCCCGAACGCCATCGTACACCAGTCGAGATGCGTCAATAAAATCATTTTCGTCAACATCTTTGTTCGAGTTTGACGCCAAGGCTTCAACAGCAACATCAACCCTTTGATCAAATTTAGACATAACTGAAAGAGAGAACGGTCAGTGACAGCCGAACGCGAATTGCCAATTATATTCACGGTTGTGCTGTACCTTGTTCTCTCAACACTTTGACCGCCTCCAACACCCGTTTGGTATAGATGCACGGTTCATAGTTATCCATTTCGGCTTCAACGACATTGCACACTCTGGCGGATCGTCCTTGAATTGCTCCAGCGGTGTTTCTCAAATCCTGTGCATCGCCAACTTGCAGTGCCATAACGCATTTGTTCACATCTTCCAGAATGTGATTCTCCGATACAGCCAAGAAGTCGTCAATTGTCGTAATATCATCGACAGCCTCTGTCAGAATACGAACTTGAACCTCCCAGGCCTGACGATATGCGGACATATTCTCCTGTGCGACCTTCGAATTTGGTCGTACGGTCAAAATTGAGGCGGCATTAATCACCTGCGGGCATAGACTTTCAATTTGTGCGGCCGCAAAGCGAACCATCTTAACGCCGTCCTCATTGTTGGACATACTGCAGACAAGATTCGCAACCTCGACTAGTTTCTCGGCGTGTTTGGTAAAGATGTCGGCTTTCTCGCGAACTTTCTTCTCATTGCCACTCTTGGCGGCTTCAATTAAATCGATAAGTGGCGTTGTCGTCTCCAAGAACGAATCGGATACATGATCAACGACGGCCTTGCGCAGCTGACGACGCAGATCCCGTGTTTTGCGACACATTTGATCGATGGCTCTATCCAGACCGGGGCTGTTGTCTTTCTGTCCCATCTGCAATTATGAGCGAATATCAGTATGTGGTCACAAACTATATATGTGAACAAAATAATGGTTGAATACAGATTAGCAAACGCTGTTATAATGCTTGAGGGTCATGTGTAGTGATGTGTTGTATTTTGTTAATTAGCAAACGTCATAAACAACTTGGATCGTTACTCTGCTCTAGCGCTTTAGTTTGTGAATAACTATTTGTGATGTGATTTTGCGATTAATGTGGGCAAACGCTGTTGGATGGAGGCAAGGGTTATGCTTAGAATACAAGGGGTAGGTAGGTAAGGCGAAACTCAAACGTCAACACCAGAGGCACGATAAGTCCACAAGTCCGTTCAACTGCTTGCTTACGCGGACGACATTGACGTGTTTGGACGAACACAGCGAGCAGTCAATGAGGCGGTTGCTGGCATTGAAGTGGAAGCTGCCAAAACGGGTCTAGCAAAACAAAGTACATGCTGCCATCACGGAAGGACGCACAACATCGACGCCCGAGGACAGAGCGTCATAATGGCCAGCAGAAATTTTGAGGCAGTCAAGGACTTCGTCTATCTCGGCTCTGCAGTAAGATCAATCTTGACAGGAACTATACCAACGGTGACATAGCAATAATGTCGGAGAGTCGAGCCGCTATCCTGACACTAGACTCCCACATCATCAAATCAAAGCTCGTGTGGGAATGTCAGACAGAAGCTTAAGAAGCTGAGTAGGAGTGACAGAGTAAAACTCTCTTGGATACCTGGCAATACAGGAATAGAAGGCAATGAAATGGCTGATTCCCTGGCTAGAAAAGGAGTACATTTAATAGGCCCCGAACCATTCAGCGCTGTAGGAGATCACGTCCTCATGGAAGAGTTCAGGGAACTAGAAGGAAGGAACCGGGCAGATACATGGAACAACGTTCATGGTATGAAGCAGGCAAAGAAACTCATAGGTCAATATAACCGCAAGAGGTTTGAAGCATGTATCAGAATGAGTAAAAATACCCTCCGTTTCCTAACAGGCTTTCTAACAAGGCACTGTAAACTAAGTAAACTAGGAGCATCAGAAGAAGTTCTATGCAGATTCTGCGAAGAATCTAATGAAATTCCAGAACATATACTGGGATTTTGTGCGGCGCTAGTCCACTAAAGACAAAGATATCTAGGGAAACACCTAACAGCAGAGGAAGAATTGAAGTCACGAAGCCAGTCCTAAAGGAAACTGGCTTAGAGAGAATACTCTAGGACAAATATCTTTCACTTTCGCGCAATGGGTGGAAGGGCTGCATGGGAGGGGAGCTCTTAAGAAAGCAAACGTATGAATGGGAGCACAATAGATCTTAAAACAATAATAATAATCCTAATGACATTACCAATTTCTACTCGGACAACGCTCACAAATTATTGAATTTTATTAGCAATGATCGGCCTCTGTGGAAAATGCTCTGCGCGCACTTTTATCTTCAGCAACGAAGCACATTTCTTCCTCAGTGTTTATGTTAGTAAGCAAACTGATTATTTGGTCACATAGGCAACTTCAGACAGTACAAAAGCTGCCAATGCGTCTAGTCTATGGAAAGCGGAATCATTGGCCTGATTTTTGTTCAAAGATGAACCGTGAGAGCAACGTTAGATCTCAGGCGACAGTGATTTGGAACTTTATTTTGCCGGAAAGGCAAGACGGCACTACACGCTACACAGCCGGCTAGTCGATGGAAAAAGTCAGAAGCAAGCAATTTATCTCCCTTTTGAGACATTCTGTACTGCCCGGCTAGATAATGCGGTTCAGCGCCTTCAGATTATTTTTTTGTATGGTGACGAAATCAAATCACTCATCTAAGAGGATAAGCGTGCCTTAAAGCAACATTATTCGTGTTATAAGCCGGATGCCAGTCAATATGCTTCAAAAAGAGCAAGCACCAACCCCACTGCATCTATTCAGAATACTGACTCGTCGAAAATGTTGCTGCTTTCAAAGGGAGACAAACTGCATTTGTTTCCTTTCTGTAAATTTCCAATTGATACAAATGCAGCATTGTTTCTAGTGCAGCGGTCGGTGTTGTAAGTAGTGTACCCGTAATCAGAATGCACACCATTCGCTGGACATTGCTTAACTTAGGCTGCTTTATCTTGCCCGGGCCACCACACAATTTTCCTTGCAATTGCACTACTTTTGATTTGACTCCTCATCTTTTACCCAACGCCTCTTGACTGTTACATTCTTAGTGCTTTCCTCTAGTTAAGCTTTCTATACAGAATTAGTTCAGAATATCTGGCTTTGTCTGAGAATTTGAAGGGGTCTCGATTATTGCAACACAGTTCAATGTTTTCAACTAAAATTTGGAAGGACAAGCAACTTTTGGAAGTAATACATGTGTGCGGCAACATCCCGTAGTGAACATGGGCCTAGCGTTCACTGCAACCACTCGAATGTATGGAGGAGCGAAGTTAAAGGCGCAGGGCCAAGTGGGAGCAGCAACAAACACAACATCCGCACAAGAACATTGATTTTGAATCGTTACTTCGGGTGCGCTTTGGTCTAGTGTGATGTGGCAGTGGTTTGGAAAAATGCTGGTCTGTCACAAACCGGAATATGTCCATCCTCCTCTAGAGACATTCTTACAGCAGATCAGATGCATGGACAGTACACTAAAAGCTCTAGCACTAAATTGTAAGTAATTTAAAACAAACACACACTTCAAACACACACGCACAGAGATACCTCTGTCAGTGAACATACCATCTTCTTTGTTTTTGCTGCAATTAACTGTTTCAAATAATAAGACAAAAATCAAAATAGAAAGATCTTGTTCAACGAAAGGAAAACGCGAAGAAACCCATTTCAGACTTACATTAGCCATATACTCGGATAGAAGATCTTGCAATGCCTGTCGAACAGCATTGCATTCGGCAACGATACGTTCACGACGCTCATCGCGTGTGCAATCAGCATCAGCCATTAGGGCTGCCGCACTTATAATACTCTCCAGTCGTTCTTCCAATAGCTGCCGGGAACGTTTCTCGCTATATGCCATCGGATCCATTACGATGCCCTCGTCGAAATCGTCCAATGCCGCTGCCAGTTCACCGGCGCCACTGTAAATGTCAGTTGGCTGCGATGATTTACCCTGTGCCACGTCACTGATGGTGTTGACGGCATCGCAGACTTGCTTCAAAATGAAATCTCTGTTCACTTTGGCCAAATCAAGCTCCGGATGACGAACGTACACTTTGGACGCGGTCAGCAGCATTGTGGAGTGTTTTTTGAGCATCGCACGTGCAGCGGCCAAATCGTCTCGCAGCTGAGGATCCTTGAGTTCTTGTTGACGCTTGGCAGCCTGCTTAATCAATTCTCCGGCATTTCTTCCAAATTGCTAAAAGAAAACAAAAAGAAACACATGAGGAAACCGTCTTGAATGTGATCAGTGTGATGTGGTGTTGTGCCTACCCTCATGTTATTCATGAGCTCGTCCTGACTGGATGCGTTCTTCAGCTTGTTCAAATCATCCTCAACCACGTGCAGCGACTTGAGCAGCAAATGCACATCAACCATATCGGCCAGAATCAAAAGTCGTGTCACAGCAGACAGAAGATTCCTGGCTGCTCGAACCATATTCCCGCGCTTTAATGAACTGCACGGGTCTTCAGAGAACTCACGAGCAGCAATACTCATGGCATCGCCAGTTTTGCGGACTTCATCCACTGCGGCGAGCATTTCCTGAGTGATATCGGGATTTTCATAGGCGATTTGTTCTCCCTTCTGTATGAAGTTCTCGGTTGCCTTTTCGACAGCAGCCACCAGAGCACTGGCGCGCTTGGATTTACCTGAAACGAGGGAACAATTATTTATCATGATGGCAAGTTATAAGTGCTTTTGGGGTGGCCATTCACAGGGCCACGATCGACATCAAAGGGTGCTAGCCGTGCCCAGATGTGCAATTTCTCATTACATTCAGTATCCACTTCAAACGACACCTTCGGTCGCGGCAAAATTTTCATGACATTACAAGGCTCAACAAACCCAACAAAACATTTTGCACCCTTTTGCATTTTTGTATCTTCTTAGGAGGTTTGAATTATTCTCTCATAATTTGGGTTAATGAGAGCAGTGTAACCAGCTTCCTTCTTCTTTCTTTGAAGTGCCCTCACAAAATCCCAAAACACAAAAAGAGATACTTTTCCTCTGTAACGAGAACTTTGCCTATGCCGCAAGCAGGCCCTTCATACCCTCAGCTAAAAGGACAGAGATATCAAATAAGTGGGGGAAAAAAATGGAGAGGAAGAATTACTTCTTGAAAAGTACCTGCTAAACAATGTGGACCTTGGTATCATTGTTCGTTACTTTGTACACATGCATGTGTGTTATTCACTTGAGATGTGAGTGCATACGAGGGGGAACACGGAAATAGTTTTGCATGGCGTACACGGTAGGGGATTGGACAGAAATAGTTTGAAGGCTTTGAGAATCATTGGGGAAGCGGTTTCATTCTTTCACTTCTGTACTTTCATCGTAAGATTGAACCGGTTTAATCGGTTGCTAGAGAAGTTAAAAGAGCGCATGTAATCATTCTTTCGGTGAACATATCATAGAATGTAGGCTATAGCAACTGAGTGACTCAAGGCAATCCTGCATGAAATGGAACGCTTTCCGCTTTCCTTGCAGTAACTGACTGCAGAGAGAGAGTGGTATCATATAGGCCCATTGTGATACCACGCGGATTAGATATATCCTACACCTAAACCTCCCGCTACAAAGCAGTTGGCTTTCCGCTTATGTTATTCAATCCGCTCAAAGTTTCAAAGTAGTTCACTAACACAAAACCCTTTTGTTTCCGTCAAAGTATGTTTCTGCGGTTGTCGATGCGACTGCACGAGCAGAGGAGGTTGTGTGTCCCGCTTCCTAGTGACTGCAGCATGTGCAGTGTACCGTTATGATGCCGATGAGTGTCCTAAATGCTGGCCTCCTTACAAAGTGAAGTTTGAGGCTGTGTTGGCCAAATTTCATTTGTTCATTGTAATGTGACGAATATTCGCTTATTTTCGGCTGCCTACTACTCTGGCAGAAGCTTGTGTGTATATATGTATGCGGCCATAAATTGCTCATTTTACTGATGATGTCTTTTGTATTTACTCCTAGTAGTAAGTTGGTTCTGTATTGGTTGAGTGAGTATTTCAGATTATGCCGCATTAGTACTGAAGTATTGATGTCCTGCAGGTATTAAGTTCCACCCATCTGCCATTAGTGACAAGCAGACGTCATGCTAGTAACCTTGATGTTTTTGTGTGGAATAGGGTGTCTCCCTATTTGACGCCAAAGACGTGGCCTCCTCCCCACCATACTAGTTAATTCATACCCTCTTTCGTTGTCCGGAAGTGAAGTGAAGTTAATTAAGTGCTTCAGTTGTCTTATCATACTTGGGCTCAAATCAAAGGGTAGACTGGAACGCATAGACTGAAACCATGCCGTTCGTTGAAGGGAGATACGTAGCATACGCCCAATGTATCGAAGGATCGAGTGTTGTCGGGTGAAAGGCAGCTTAGATAACTTGTGTCAAACTGATCTTTCCGAGGTAAATAACAAGCTAGTGACAATTAGCAATGCATGTTTTATTAGAAATGTATATACACATATAATTGACTGAATTTGTGTGTGTAGAGGGGTTGGTTCTTCGGCAACTACCTTTGGACCTTACATATTGATAGAGTTTCGAAACGTCACGTTGGACTATGACTAATACCACGGATCAAGTGCCCGTATGGGCTGTACAGAGACATGAGTCCAGCCAGGCGTCTACTGAAGCAAAGTATAAGATGGTTAGGCCATGTAGGGCGTATGGACAACCGAGCCCCGCGCCCGAAGAATCTTCGACTCTGAGGCTGTGAGACAACGCAACAGAATGTCAACACAAGTCGAAGGGGACCTCAGCCGGCTTGGTGTGCGACACTGGAGACAGCTGACAGAAGGCATGTTTCTTCCACACTCAGTATCCAAGCCTCACGAAGAATCGGGTTTTGAAACCCTTAGTTCTTGGAAAGCAGTCAACACTTTAGCCTTTCCAGCAGCGCCGTTCTTTGGCTCATTATAGACATCCGACTACATCACGGGACTGGATGCCTCTGTTTGATGGAATATTTTCGTCATTCATCTCTATAACATGTTCCGGATGGCGCCGTTGGTTGAGTTGCCTGCCCCTGGTTAGAGGGGTCCCCGGTTCGAATCCCAGTGAAAGCAAAGTAAATACGCTTCATTCGGTTTTCAAATCTAGTCCAGTCACCAAGTTGTCGATCAGTGGCAATAGGCTGACAATGAGTCTCACAATGGACCAACATGGTCTAACTGTGCTGGCGATTTCGCTGGCAACCCAACTACCTAACCTAACCTAACCTATAACATGTTCTTCGAGATTGGTCTTACCCAATACCATCACCGCGAAGGGGGAACAGGATATCCCCCAGCCGTGGAGCTAGCTCTGGTGTGAGAACCTGGAGTGTGTCCTTAATAGTCGCTGGCGCCAGCTCTGCGACTATAATTGAAGCGACCTTGAAAGCGGTCCAGAAATCAATTCCAATTTACCTAGATCTAAGTGTGATGGCGATTTCGCTGGTAGCCCACATTAACTACCTAACTCTCCTCCTTTTTATCGATTTGATAAATTGTATAAGAAAAGCTAAGTTTCTTTTGACGAAATATTGTTCGGCTGTCTGCTGTTTCGCTATATTTTGTAGGGTTTATTCCGTGGAAGTGGTACATTTCGAGTGATATGGTATTTTCCTCATTTGTCGACGATCGTGGAAGCTGCAACAGCTCTCATATACTGCATGGCGGTACCGCAGTAACTGATCATAGAGGCAATTTAAATTTATTACAAACAAACCCTCATTATTCCCAAAGCCGTGCAACGTTAAAAGGAAATATAAGAAAGCACACAACTCAAATGATGTCGAATGCAATTTAATCTTAATGAAAACCATGACAGGAGCGGCAAAGAAAAAGAAAAGGAGTTGCCTCACAAGATCGGCGGATAGTGCGATTCAATAAACAAATCCCAGTAAAATCCGTCGTCGAGACCTGAGCAGGATTTGTCTGTTGGCAATACGTAGACGTCTTCTAATACTTAATTCAACCTTTCTTCTTTGTCTGTATTTTATCGCTATTTCAACAAACGATGCTCAAGTGAGCTAGCCAACTGCATTCCTCCTCTCCATGAATTCACCCGCAATACTCGTCTCGCCAGGAATGCTCATCAGTTTACCCTTAAGCCTACTTTCGGACGCACAGTTAAATTTAGAGACTCGTTCTTCAGCCGTACTACGCGAATTTGGAATACTCTTCCCAGCCCTATATTTCCCACAGACTACAATCCGCAGATATTTAAGACCAATGTGCACAGGTACCTCCTCTCCCTTTCTCCCTCTATACCTTCGGCCCGTGCTGTGTCTTGACCCCGGACACTTAAGGGTATTAGCAATCCCTTGAGCGCGCGCAAATTATAAAAAAAAAAAAAAAACTTAATTCAACCTAAAGAAGACCCAGAAAATAAAACAAAAACAGACATGAATTGGCTAAAATAAATCGTGTGCTGTCTCGCTCCGGTGATGAAACGGATCAGTACGTGTATGTCAGGGATATCTCTGGTGTATGTACATATATAGTAAAACCTCCTTAATCCGGAATGGGAGGCAGGTCATTCCGAATAATCAAATTTTCCGAATTAACGAGAGATTTAAGCAAACAACATCTAAATGTGGATTACCGCCATTCCGCCAATACAATTTTTTGTATCGTCTTTTCCCGAAATCTAAATGTGAATGTCGGGACTCTGCCAATAGATATTTCCATGATTTGTTCCTACATATTTGAGATATATTTGCTACCTATACGTCTTCAATCATTGCGTTGGGGTCCTGCACCAAACGAATGACACAAGACAGGCCAACGTCAAGGCAAAAGTGTGGTTTTGAGCGAAAATGCACATATCGTCCTATCGAAAATCTGTGGGGAGATGTTAAACGAGCTGCCTACAATGCCAAACCTTCAAATGTTATGAACAGAAATAAATGAGTAAAGAGATATTCAACTTTTTCTTCTCTTGCCTCTTGATTTCATCTGACAGCGATTTTTGAACGCTTTTTCGGCCCCTGTCTGTGAATACGTGTGAGCTCTTGTGAACAGCTGATACCCTTCCCCAACCATAGTATTGGGGTGAATTAGAGTTCTTATTTAAAAATTCGGTGTTCAATTTTCAACACAGTAGGGAGGGGTAAGCAAACGAACAAAGATTATGTTCATGAAGTAGCTTTCTGGGAGTTACGGTCTGAGGTACTAGGACTAAATATTTACATTCATTATTTACATTAATTATTTATGCATTAATTATTATATATACATGAAGTACTGTACGCATTTTTGCATATGTATAATACCGAAAAAATGCATTCACATAAATAATGTGTACTGGTAACTATTATTAATACTATTGAAACATTTGCTTGAATCACTTCTTTTCTTATTTTACTTGTTTTACAGAAATAGGGATAAAAGTTAATTGCAAATTTGTTTGAGTTAGGTACAGTTAAAGCCATTGTTCTTAATAAATTATGTAATTTAATTGCAGAAGTTTTCACAATTCATGAATGAAAGATATAAAACTAAGTTCATTTGCCAGTCATCGCATATAAATCAGCTATATTTTACTCTGAAGAATTAAATTGATGCAAACTATTCCTGCAAATAGAGCGTAGCATTACATGTTTATTCACGCAAGCGCCTATTACAAATATATGTCATCTTAAAAATATGAGTCATCTTCTGAACAACTTCCGAACAATAAGTACATGTTCGTGGGCAAATTCACGAGTCTCCCACAAAATGCATTAATCTGCCGCCATTATCCCACAAAATTCACGAATCGGCCGCCATATTGGGGTGAATTGACGAACGTTGTAAATGTATGCGTGTACTGCAAGGGAATTCCACTACTATCACATTTGCTTCCGGTGTGGACTAGGGGCAAAAATGGCCGAAGTTGAATATTTCTTTACTCATTTATTTCTGGTTTCAAAGCTATGTCATATCGTCACGCGTACTTTGGCTAATATTCAAGAGCTTGTCGACCAGATGACAAGAATATGCAGGGCGGTAATAATAAGCACTGAGTAGTGGAGTTGGACTAAGTTGCGATTTTATATTCCCAGTTACAACTGTCATTTCGATTTTCTAGACACAGTGATTTTAAACTGCGATTTTATGATCTATGTTTCACAGACGAGAAGCCCAAAATCACACGCTCTTTTAAGCCAATCATTCTGAATTGTATGAATATATTACATAGTCATAGAGTATGAAGAGCAACCCTAGGCATAGATTTTGTACACACACACTCCATTTCATTCGCATCTACCGCTCTTCATGACGTTAAACTTGAAATCGTTTGAGTGAATCAATATGCGAATGATGTTCTGAGAAAGAGCAACTACGGTGAATGAATGATTTCAAACCGTGGTTGTGATTGTGAAAAAATAGCAATTCAATTACAGTTCAAATCACAGTAGATCGCAGACTGAGAAGCCAGGCCATGGCTCTCAACATATAATAATTTAATATAGGTGGCGCTACAGCCCGTAGAGGGCCAGGGCCTAGCTTCTCAGCAACCACTCGTGTTGTGCGTGCTATTGTTCTATCACGGTGGCCCTCAACGCCGCCCATATTATTATTATTAGAACACAGACTGCGATTGCGATTTTTTAATCACTGTGAAAAAAATCGCTTTTTGTGATTTTTTTGTTTAACTCTACTTAGAAGTGTGTGTTAGGGATACGATCGACAATACATGAAAACAACAACTTTCAAACTTACTCGACTTCTCGAACCAACGTCTCTCAAACTCTCAAGAGTGTGGGGACAACGCGCATACGCGAACGAAATAGTACGGACACCGCAGATGATTTTATTTTTTTGGGGATTTACTTATTTTTGTTCGCAGTTGCATATTAGAAGACGTGAGCATTGATTAAGGTTGTCTTAAAAAAATTAACATTGGCAATCCCTTAACTGAGAATACTGGAATCAGGTGACATCGGTGCTTCGTCTGGGGTAAATGATTGCAAGACAGGGTCTCAACGCCCGTGTATAATTCCAGAATGAATCAAATGTCGGAAATGAGCAGTCGAAAGGTAGTTGTGTTCACACAAACTCGTAAAAACTCCTTATTCGGCCGCGTACTCTCCTTAAAATGACCACTCCTTGAGGCCATTTCAATCACATAAATAAGCTTTAAACTTATTACCCCCGGTTAGGTTTGAAAACAAAAAAAAAACATCTAAAACGCCTTTCAATTGACCTCAACACATTTTGATTAATGTAGCATAAAAGGAAGGAAGCGGCGATAAACTTTGCGCATACCACTCGAGACACATCTCACGAGACAAGTACATTTGTTTCCTGAATAAACGCGCCCAAGGGGAGCGAAGACAAAGAAATATGCATTCTTATTACAATCATCCTCCTGATTGTGTCAAATATGAAAGTATCATCGCCTCCCTCCTCAGCCTGCATCTCATTTTTCTTTTTCTCCAGCACATACCCTCCTCAGCATTCCTGCTCAGATCAAGTTAAGCCGTGTTTTTGTCTCACCGCTTTCCTTTGATCTTGTTGAATGAGAGGAGAATAAAAAAAAATAAAATAAAATGAAACACACCCAAGGAGCACTTAAACGTGTTCCAAATCGTTAGTCATTCTCTGAAGGAAGAATACGGAGAAGAAAAAAAAGACAAGTAAACTCAACTTCAAACACACAATTGTTGCTGCGAAATTTAAGAAAACCAAAGGTAAAGGAAAATTGTCCTCCTCGTCACTCTCATTTAGCGAGGAAAATCGGTATATCAACGTATGCACATGCACCAAATCACTTTTAGCTAGATTTCACGTGAGGTCAAAACACTGCCGAGTAACCAATACCCACTCTCAGAAAGGGCGGAGTGAGAGAGAGAGAGAGAGAGAGAGATCAGAAGTAAAAAGCAAAGCCAACCACTTTAATCAGCCCACAGAACCGCTTTGATAAGTATTTTCTCATTAAAATTTTGCAATCCCTTCTAGTCTCATCAAAGGAGACGAACACAGCACCCGGCGCCACCCCCACGCCAGCTAGCCACGAACAACACAATTTGCACTAGAATTCTAATTAGACTTCAAAAATAGTTTCTCGTTTTGTTTTGTTTGCCATTTACCATCATCATCGTCGTCATCGGTAATATTTGCAAATTGCATATAATGCTCCATGCTAATTATCAAACAGCGAGACATCTCTCAAATTCGCGCACTGACTGACACTGACTGACAACCGTACACGTTTTGCCACCGACCGACGAACACTAAATTATAATACAATTCAATCTTTTGTCTTTGCCCGTGTTGTCGTGTTTGGGAAATGATTTATTTCTCACACAGCCTGCGACATTCAACACGCTCGTGTACTCGTATATTTGATATTGTCACCGAACGAACAAATTTCATCAACTGTTTGTTACAACGAGACCGCGCCACCCAGGATATTCATCAAACCAACAACTCTGAACTAACAGGAACGAAAAGACTTCTAATACTGTGCTCTCTCTATTTGTCTACGGTGACATCCTCGAATTCAGGCAACCATCATCATCATCATCATCATCGCAGTGGCGGCAGTAGCAGCAGCAGCAGCAGCAAGTAGAAGTAGCATCAGTATCAGTATCTAGTGTTTGTGCACACAACACAAACTCACACAAACCCGTGTTCTTTAACCGGATTCATAGGTATTCCTGTGCTCTCTCATTCATGCCCTTGTATGTGTGTGTTAATATTTAAAACTTTTCCTTTCATCCTTGCCACCCGAACCCAATCTTAACCCTCAGCATCCATCCATCCGTCCGCCACCATTCTTCTTCGTCTAACAACCAACAACCAACAACCCTCAACCCCTCATCAGAGTCCACCTACCGTACAGGCTCACAGTCACAGGGCCATCTATTGCTCTCGTTCCCTCTCATTCAGTCTCTTGCCCGCTTACTCGCGTGTTCGCTCACAAAAGAAACCTCTTAAAAGCCACTTTCCGAAAGATCAAAGCAGATCAAAGGAAGCTCCCATTCATGTCTGACTGGCGTGAGGAGCAGCGACGAGGCCAACAATGGTACTGTTATGAGTGAGGGTGGTGGTGGCGGCGGCGGCGGCGGTGGTGCTGGTGCTGGTGCTGGTGCTGGTAGTGGTGTTGGTGCTGGTGATGGCTATGTTGGTGGCGACGGCAACGGCGACGGCGACAGCGGCGGTGGTAGAAACAAAATAATTAAATTAAAAACATCAATGGACCATTTTCCATCAAAGAAAGCGGCGAGATATTCCACTCTCTCCTTGCCAACCACCACCGCCGCTGCCACGCTCATCATTCGTTCTTCTCTTTCTTCACAACTCTCACTCTCACCCTCTCTCTTTCATTGGGACGGTTCACGATGGTGTATTCATTGCTTGCTTATTTGTACAACTTCACCAACCGACTCTGCTGACAGGGAAATTCAGATAATTTAACTTTATGTGAAGGTTATCTATCTGTCACTCTACTATTACTAACCCAAAGGGAAACGTTCCAACATCTAAAGTATCTCTTTGTGGATGCGGGAGAGGAAGGAAAGTCACTAGATAAATTGGTTTGTTGGTATCCACATCCACATCCACATGGTAACCCCTTTTGGTCTATGCTCTGCTGTGCTCACAAAAGCAAATGAATTTTGTTCCTTTGAAGAGTCAGTGGTGAATGCTTTTTATGTCCGACAAATGGTTAAGGTGTAGATGTTAAGATATTCACTTGAGGAGGATGGTGATGCCATTTGACAAACGGGGATACTTTTTCAGAGAAAGTGTGGGCAAAAGCGTTTTTTGTGTCACACTCAAAGGAGGAATGCTGCTCTCGTACTTTACGCACGCATCAGTTGGGTGATTTTACTTGGAACATGCTAATCTCAGAGTTCACTTTTCGCAATCAACAAGAATGTACACATATATATATATGTTCATTGAGGAACGATACTTTGTTCTCAAATGATTGAGTGGAGCATCATTTACGTGCACCGAAGTTTTTGTGTGCCAGCATTTTATAGAACAGAAGCGGAGAAGTGGCTTGAGTTCAGGGTATGCTGTGTGTTCTTGCTTCGTTGATTCGGATTTGTGATGCGCTGAAGAATTGGGTGATTCTTTTTCGGTGTTGACCTTTTCCAGAAAACAAGAAGGGCAGGATAACGTGAAACACATTGCTGCATATCAAGGGCATTTCGTGAGCCGTTGGAATAAGAACAAATCTCTTTGACACCCTGTTGTGTGTCGGGAAAGTGGCAGATGGACACAAACTGGCAGATGAAATGAAAGCTGAATCAAAACTGCAGTAAATTATAGTATACTGTGGATGAAGGACAGAGAAAGACGGAGTTAACATTTCGTGATTACCTTCGTCGAGTCAAATCAAACAATTGGAGCATTCAGGAGAAGCAATAATAGAATGGGCGAGGCTGTACTCAGTCTGAGCTTCTACCAATGCTTTGCGTCCGGGTTACAATAAAATGCATTTCTCTGCCTTATTCTCTATTGCGGCAAACTGCGATGATTGAGAAGCTATTTCTTGGCAGGCACACTCTATGAATCAGTGACTAGAGACAAATGGAGTCGTGTGCGCTGGCCAACAATTGAGTCTAGATACCCTATGCGGACCTAATCTAGAGGCGTGAATTCCAATGACGCAATTAACAGTTGACTCCAATAGGGGTTCTTAGAATAGACTCATTCTGATCAGACTGTGTGCTCTGGGATCGAGAGTAGGCCACAATTGTTTAGTAAGGAGGCATCCTTCATCCAGTAGGCCATCTACGATTTGTATGAGCAAGCGTTTCAAGCTTCAGTGGATGTTTTTCGGTGGCGATTGGCAGACCTCTATTCGCAAAGAGTACAGCTTTATGGCCTTTTTACCGAATTCACCCGCTTTACTATGTCACAGTGTCCCGGCGCACACATAAGTTAGATGCTAAAATACTTGGCATGATAAGAGGAAAATGACAATAGGCGTGTTTTTTTGCAAGCGTATGTACGCTTAAATTTCCATTTGCACAAATTTTTAACAGCCGAGAGCCACAAATGTCATTAATATCGTCTGTGCTGCCAAGTTTTTATGATGAATTAATTATTAAGCGCCATTGATCGTTTTTTTTTGTGCACTTATAATGTAAGCGTATTATACGTTTACAAAAAAACACGCCTATTGTCATTTTCCTCTTATCATGTAATAATATTGTTGATAACTCAGCCAGGTATTCATGAAGCCTCAGAGGACTTGACCTTCGTTCCAGATGTTCTGTCTCCCTCTCCTACTAGGACCAGTAGGCTCGTACTCGAATACTCTTTTAGTTGGAGCATTGATGCATCGATGTAAACGATGCTCTCGAGTCAATTTAGTCGGCTGATCCTTAGCCTTGAGTAGGTAGTTAGGAAGTGGTATTAATGCACTTAGGCCAGAGTAGGCCCATTGTACCGCCACGTGGGTGTTCAGACAGAAAGAAGGAAATGTGAGGGGGTTTATGACAGCCATTTGGTACTCTCAGAAAATCTTACCATCGCTCTGACTGGTATTTTGCTGAGGTCGTTTAGACTGTCGAAGAAATAGGAGCCTATGGTGGCTTTCCTGATTGAGGCAAGAGCAGGCCAGTTGCAAAGGAGGTGGTTGGTGTTTTCCCCCTTTTCTTCGTCTAGGCAACTTCTGCAGAAGTCGTTGGAAAATAGACCTAGTCGTTTTGCGTGCAGGCCTAGGAGGCAGAGTCCGGTAATTATACCCACAGCAGTGCTAATTTTTGATATCTTTAGGGATGGCGGCCCGTGGCGTTGTGGGTATGTGCGTCGACTCCTACGCTCTTGGACCTACCTGTCTAGGTTCGATTCCTGGTACGACAAGAAATACTTTTCACGGCCCCACCTCTTTCGAGTCACTGACAATGCTCAAAGAGTATAAACTGTCTAGAAAAAGCTTCTTAAACTTGGCCGTTCGGAGTCGGCATAAAACTGTAGGTCCCTTGCACTCTTGATAGAACAATAGCACGCACAACACGAGTGGTTGCTGACAAGCTAGGCCCTGGCCCTCTACGGTCTGTACCGCCACCCATATTATTATTATTAGGGAAATAAGATCGCTTGATCTCTTAGCATCCAGATTTGACCAGATCCTTAGCCTTAGGACTACAATTTAAACGGTATCATGTCTTCTGCCTTAATTTTGTCGTCCTAAATACAAATGTAATTAGTCAGAGACGTTCCATTTTGAGTACCGAAGCACTGCCCGCTTAGAGTATCACAGGAGGACATGAAGAAATGATTACAGTATAGACGGAGAGTTTGTCAGTCAATCCTAACAAAAAAATATTTCAAAAGGGAACTTAAATGTACTTTTAAAGGGTATTTTTTTTTCAGACTGTGAATTTAAGTTTAAGTTTGCACTACTGTTTTTATGACAGCTGCATTGAAAATTCTCGGTTTTTTTTAGGATAGTTTGGTTCGCCAATTCGACATGAATAGACTCAAGCCAGCAATTTGGAAAAGAGACCATATCGTCCAAATTTATTCCAAAAAATGTGGTTCAATTCGAGAAGCTCAGACTAAAGCCGCTGTCGACACACCAATACATCCAGTAATAGCCACCGTTTGGTGAGTTTTAATGTGCCGCCAGAATCATTGATCCATATGTCTTCGAAAAGTATGACGGTCAAATGGTTACAGTCGAAGTTACATATACGAAACGACGATATACACAGAGATCTTAAAATTCCATCAATCCAAGACGAAATTCAGAATTTTACTCATAAGCATAAGCGTCGTCTGGAAGAGCACATAAACTCTGCCGTCCTTCCAATTCTCGACGAAAGTAACGCTTTTCGCCGTCTTCAAAGGACTAAGCCCCTTGAACTAGCACGGTGAATTCAACACGCGCTTAGCTGTGGTATTAGCAAGAGCTCTCGGTGGGGAATCTCTCGTCAAAAGCGTCTGAATCAAGAAAGTAAAACTGCTGGAAAGGTATATGGTTACAGTCAACGATGAGCGGTACAAAGACATGACTACTACCCTTTTCAGACAACACTTGACAACTAGCAAGCCAACATTCGACGCGTTATTTCCAGAATTCAGCCTGACATACTGTGGAGAGAATGTGATAATTGGACCACACATTATTCCATATAAGCGCCAGTCACGGCGGGTCATATTCAAACACAAGTCAGTTTGATCTGTTTTTTATCAATATAAAATTCTCCAACTCTAAGAAATACCCTTTGGATGGAATGCAGTCACTCACAAAAGTAAGCAGACAGCACGAAGTTGTCTACGTTCCAACAAAAATTAGGACTAAAAGAAATGTTTTTATATTAACTAGTAATGTACCTAGAACAGGAAAATATAAAAGGATAGATAGCCCAACAACTATAGACAGAGGGCATCATAAACCAAAGAAAATGTTGACATCACAATAGTAAGTAAACACACATGTCAATCACAGACAGGAAGGATCTGCCATAATACATTTGTGTCAGCATCTAGCGTACCACTGATCAATAAAAGTTTGGTTACTTGAATAATTTCAAGTGTAACCAGCGTCAAAAGCGTTTGCAAGCCAAGATTAAAAGTGCCATTTGTTGGTGAAGTAAATTTCGTTGAATTTTTTCTTTCTGCTCCACTGTGCCTGTGGTTTTGGGCTGTCCTAATATTTGATTGTTTCTGTTTTAAAACATTACTAACATCGTCATGATCAATGGCTACAATTTCGAGGTGTTGTCCATCTCGGGGCAATCGTGAACTCCACAAATGACATCGGACATAGAATCGGCCTCAGCAACCGATGATACTTTCGAAACAACTGTGTTCATAACTCCTGACTCGAAGGATCATGCTCTACAAAACCCTTATTGTGACACTCTTGCACTCACTGCTTTATGGAGACTAAAGCTGGACCATAAGCAGATCACCAGAGCTTATTCTTAATGTCATCGAAAGAAAAATCCTGCGTTGGATATATGTAGGGTCCTTTCTGTGAAGGTGAACGGAAGAGAGGACCAGAAACTCTACGAGTTCTATTCAGATATGGATGAAGTCCGGAATGCAAAAATCCATCGGCTGCATTGGCTCGGCCATATTGAGCGGATAGACAACAATGCTTCAGATAATAGTCTCTTCGAGTTCGATCCTCCTGCTAAGCCATCGCGGACGCCAGACAACTTTGTTTTGATGCTGCTTCCAGAGTGATGTGGACGAGTGGACGATGGAAGGCAGCTATAGCTCAGGCCCAGAACCTCCATGAGTCGTTGTCCTAATAAGTAAGTAAGTATTCTTATCCAACTTCCATGCAGCAGTGGAGAAATCGAAGTTCGACGGACAAAATGGGCAAAAAGTATAGGGCTGATGCATCTGTAGCTATCGACATATTGTTATATTTAAGCGCTCAAGATGTGCGGATGAGTACGGAAATCAGAAAGCCCATTGGCAGGACGAATGTTCCCGGTTGAACAGAGAGTCCTATAGGATAATGATTCACTGCCCAAAGTGCATTTAAGTTGTTCAATGCATTGTTGCCGTAAAGTCCACTTCAAATGTGGTAAGAAAAGGCCTCGCACGAAAATGCTCTCGATATAATTCAATTTTCAACTCACTGTAAGCAAAACAAATCGCGCTTAATAACCAAAACAAATCCGAAGGCTGTTACAGTCGAAAATATCGAACAAAGTGTTGCCCACACTGGAAAATATAAAGAACAACCCTCACAGGTACATTTAGACGGCAAAGAAAGAAAGAAAAAAATCGAAGCCGAATCCATGAACCACGCAAAGAAAAGAAAAAACACACACGGCCATGGACTGTGACACTGTCTTATTGGAATAAATTTAATTACGTGTGCCAGGCTATTAAGATATATGTGTCAGGAGGAGGTATTAAATGCAAATTAGTTTGAATCATTCGACTCAAAACAAATAAAACGCTCTTCACGGTTAGGCAACCAGTGAAAAGTCGATTGAAGTGATGCCGCAGGACATACTCTCATTCAATTGAACCTTAAGGTGATTAACAATCTGTTGATGTAGCTGCGGAGCAAATAGAAAAATGTTAACCCCTATCGACCAACAACGATTGGTTTCTCTTCTTGCATTCTGTCACCGTTTCTAACAAAAGTCTCGCTATGCCGTTTGTACTCATTATCATTCCCGAGGGTTGGTTGATTCGCAAAAGAAAGAGATTTTAAATAAAAAAGGAAATATAAATCAAAGGCAGACTTTCCTCCCTTGTGTAAAGGAGATGAGACTCTATGCTCGCACACACATCCGCATATAATTTCAAAGGACTTACATATGATCAAAGAGTTATTAGATGAACTGGATTAGTTTTTTGCATAATACATTGCATGACATTATTTACGCTCAGAAGTTTCTTCTTTTACATCACTCTGCCACTCCTCTGGCACACACACTTGTGATGTTTATTCAGTCTCAGTCCTCTGGGCATTTTTTTTTCTTCTTAGATTTATTTTTTAACGTACGCTTCAGGCGCACACATGAACGACAAGCTGCAGCAGGGATTTACGATGCGTGTGTGGATGTGTTCGGAAAATCCCTACAGTAATGGGTGTGCGTGCAGTGTTAGTCCTGTTAGGGGGATGGATTGTAAAACATTGTTACCTTTGACCAGTAGCATTAAGGATGCATGTACTGGTAGGCACAATGGATGGCTAGTGCAAACTTGAACTAGATTAAGGTACATGGGTACTTTAGGTGTGCATATGTGTTTATCCTTTGGCTTTTAATACGTGCATTCTTTTCTTTTTTTTTTTTATTTCTGTGCGTACACAAGACGAAAATGGATTGAACTTGAAATGGGGTTATGTTTTGCTATGATGTAGCTTTACTTGAGGAGCCAGGGAGTGAGAAGGATCTGGACATTCACACAACCTTTCGGTTAACGAATGTTTGAAGATTAAAGGGACAAAGCAGGCTTTGTCTTGGATCCAGGAGGACGTGAATCAGTCATCTGTTCAGATAGCCAATGGTACAGTCACGTTGCCGTCAAAGACTCTATCCAACTGTCGTCTATCACTTGATGTGGTGGTCGACATTTTAGAATTCACCGCATGAATTTCACTGTTTCAGAAGAATGCGAAGGCGATGAACTAGCTCGATATGGCACCGCGGGCTCATCCCTCTAGAGCAAGACAGCTTTTAATGCTCAAGGCGAGTGATTCCACTAATCAAAGATGACCTGAAGGCACCACGAGCCTCACTTTAAAACAAATTTGCCCTAGTCTGATGTGTAATCGCTCACAAGACGTAGGCAATGAGGCCAAGCAGACCAGCATTTAAGACACCATATCATTGGCACACCCACCTTCAGCCCCACTTACCACGACCACCCATTATATGCAGTTCGTAAAACTTTGCTTTAATTTTCAAATGCAGTTCGTGCAAAGAAACTTCTTTTTCGTATGTTATAATACTAAAGGGTGATTTTTTAGCTATTATCTTTTTGGCAACACTGGTTTAAACAGCTGACGCACGTTTCGTGTTTTGTTTCACTGTCAAACATCTTCAGTTTGGTCTATAATTTAACCATGAATCGTCTTACAAACGAACAACGCTACCTACCGCAACGTAAAATTTTTGGTGAATGGGATCTTGGAAAGTTGGCCGAAGATCCACTTTTTTACCGACAAATTGTGTTCAGCGACGAAGCCCATTTTTGGCTCAATGGGTACGTAAATAAGCAGAATTGTCGATTTTGGAGTGAATATCAGCCAGAAGCATTGCAAGAGCTACCAATCCATCCATGAAAAAGTCACATTTTGGTGCGGTTTATGGGCTGGTGGCATCATTCGACCGTACTTCTTCCAAGATGATGCGAATCGTAACGTAACTGTGAATGGTGAGCGCCACCGTGAGATGGTATACAACTTTTTTTAGCCCAAAATGCAAGAGCTGACTTGCATAACATGTGTTTCAACAAGACGGTGCCACATGCCACACAGCACGCGCAACAATGGACTTATTAAGGGGCGAGTTCGGTGACCGCCTAGATCGTGCGATTTAACGCCTTTAGACTATTTTTTGTGGGGCTATGTTAAAGCTCGTGGTGGCCCGTGGCGTTGTGGGTATGTGCGTCGATTCCTACGCACTTAGACCTACCAGTCTAGGTTCGATTCCTGGTACGACAAGAAATACTTTTCACGGCACCACCTCTTTCGAGTCACTGACAATGCTCAAAGAGTATAACTGTCTAGAAAAAGCTTCTCAAACTTGGCCGTTCGGAGTCGGCATAAAACTGTAGGTCCCTTCCACTCGTGATAGAACAATAGCACGCGCAACACAAGTGGTTGCTGAGAAGCTAGGCCTTGGCCCTCTACGGGCTGTAGCGCCACCCATATTATTATTATTATGTTAAAGCTCATGTCTATACAGACAAGCCCGCTTCAATTGACACATTGGAAGACAACATTGAAGCATTTATTCGTGAGATACCGGCCGAAATGTTGGAAAGAGTATGCCAAAATTGGACTAAGTGGATGGACCATTTGAAGCGCAGTCAAGGTCAACATTTCCATGAAATAATCTGCAAACATTAAATTATATGGACCGTACTATCGATTCAAATAAAGATTTCATGCATTTTTCTGAATTTTATGTGTTTCATTTTGAAAAACTTTCCTATAGCTTTTAAAAAATCACCCTTTATTTACTTTCATAAACTTGACGAACATAACTGATGGAATATTTCCAGATCGTGGGCAAGTTAAACACGTTGGAAATGTATTTGACACTCCAACGGGCAAAATATGATTTGGAGGGGTAAACAGCTGATCAAAAGACACCACTCATGAAAGTATGCGTAAAATATAGCTTCCAAATGAAGAAGTATGCGTGTTTTGCGGTAGGTCAGGGTATTTTTGCCTGGAAAGTTGAATATCTCTATTAGTTGATTTCTGCTACACAGTTAGTCGTGCAAGTCTATTATGTTGTCTCTTCCAAAATATTGCTGGTAGCCTAATGCTGCCATAACTGAACTACGGGAACGGCACCCACTGTAGGAATACTGAATATACCCCAAATACACATCTCCGTGCAGGTGGGTGCTACGACAAAAGATATAAAATGTTGGTTCCCTTAGAAATCCTGAGAAATGCTGACTCGTCTGTGATCTCATGATCCCTAGACTTGAAGAAGCATCACAAAATCGCAATACCTTACAGAGACATATTTGCTAATCAGCGAGCTTTATAAGTCACGACGCACAAAATGTGCAAAACACAGATGGTGTAGGATCAGATATCGTGATGATCGATAGTCAGTTACACATTCCTCACTAGAGAGAATCTTCAATAACCCACCCTGAGCTCTTTCTCTTAAACGAAGTAGCACGAGCACAGCACATGCAATTAAGGAAGAATATTAAATAACACTAAAATATCAATATTCTGTGATATTCAAGTTGTTCTGGTTGGTAGGACTTCAAAACTACGAGGGCAACGAAGAGGCGGATACACAAGCAACACACGGGGGAAGACATTTCTCTCTCGACGAGTTGAAACTGATTCAAATGTTGCAACCAGTTATGGAACAACCAGGATGAACTCACACATTTCTCGAAATTCGCAAGATACAACTTGCAAGGATCACAGGAGGCCATGATGTTAAACAGATCCGACCAAAGACTACTACGTGCAGCACCCCCACAGGTCCTACTTATGCCACTTACACAAAATAGGCCAAGCATCTGTAGTGCAAATGCAGACACTGTGAACAAGCTAAAGAGACAAGGTTAGGTTAGGTAGTTGGGCTGCCAGCGAAATCGCCAGCACACTTAGACCATCCATGTTGGTCCATTGTGATACCCATAGTCAGACTACTACCACTGATCGACAACTTCAGTGATAGCGCCGTTAATTTGATCCCAACGGCAAATGGTGACTGGACCAGATTTGAAAACCCGATAAAAGCGTTTTAACTTTGCATTCAATGGGATTCGAACCGGGGACCCCTCTAACCAGAGGCAGGCACTCAACCAACGGCGCCATCCAGCTGTATCAAAGAGACAATAGAACACTTGCTAATCTGACGTCTAAGTCTAGACTTCAAAGTTCAATGCTAAATAAGACATGCTTATAGAAGATTGATTTATGAATTTGAAGTGGTTCGAATTAACGCTGCTAAATCAACACCTGTCACCGTGGGCGTTGGACTTCGCCGAGGGTGCGTCTTGTCATCTCTCCTTTTCATTAAATTTATGGACTGGATGTTGCAGCACAGCCGAGGCGAGGAATGTTTCACATTGGAAGATTTGAGGTAAGTCGTCTCCTATCCTTACGTCCTCCCAGACGGAACTCCAGCGCGCACTCGATTGGTGGTGGTGGACGAATCCGAGGTTATGGTCATTTCCAGAATGCCTATTCAATGCAAATGGAGTCCCATTGAAGCAGGTGATGTTTAAGGGGTTTTTTTTCACGACTGATGAGGGTAGTAATACTGAGGTTTGCTAAAGGATTGGCCAAGTTGGGTCAATTTTGAAGCAGCTTGGAAGATCTGTAATCAGCAAGATCGAGCTTGGGGAGCGGTTTTCAACTCAGTTTTCATTCCAACTCTCACCTATGGTCATGAAATTTGGGAAATAAGGGACGGAATAAGATCGCGAATGCAAGGTGCCGAGATGAGATTTTTCCATGCTGTTGTGGGAGAGCGAGAGAGAAAATTGCTGCGTTTCACCTTTGGTCCTGATTGCGTTGATGGTTTTTGGGAGAAGCAAATTCAACCATGAACTGTACGGCCTGCACAGCGACATGAGCCTAGTCAGGCAACTACGGATTCAACGCCTAAGATGGCTAGGCCATGTAGAGCGCATGGACAACACTGCTCCAGCCCGAAGAGTATTCGTTTCCGAACCAGTGGGACAACGCAATAGAGGGCGCCCACGGAACCGATGCGCACACATTTGGAGAAGGACCTCAACCAAATTGAAATTGGAGGCAGCTGGCTAAAGATCGTGCCAGCTGGAGAAGCTTGTTGACTGAGTTCCAGGTCAGAAACCTGGAACAACGATCATGGCATGGAGCAGGCCAAGAAACTCTTGGGTCAATTTAACCGGAAAAAGGTTTGAGGCATGTATCAAGATGAGCAAGAACAACCTCTGTATCCTAACAGGTCACTGCAGACTCAGGAGCACCTACGGAAACTAGGGGTATCAGAAGAAGGTCTCCGCAGATTATGTGGAGAATCCAGTGAATTCCAGAACATGTACTGGGATTTTGTGAGGTTCTAGCCCACAAAAGGCAAAGATATCTGAGCAAGCACCTGATATCAGATGAAGAATTGAAGTCACAAAAACCACTACATCACTACATCACCACGCTACATCACTGTAGCGCCAATAGAAGAATAAGAAGTTCTGGGAGTTACTCAAAGTTAAGTAGCTGCTTCTTCGAATGGAAAGAACTAAGCTTTGATAGTTTAGCCACTTGGCACGAATGTCCCCATCAACACGACTTCCGAAGCGTGCCTTGAATGCGATTCCATCAGGCAGGCGACCGCTTGGCAGACCTAGGACGAGGTGGTTGGTTGGCTTGAGCATAACTTCTGCTGAGTTAGAGTTGATGGCGGAAGGATCGAGCTGCTTGGGGTGTCTGGTGCGTGCTCCCGACACCCGCGAAATGGATGACATCGTGAATAAATATCGATGCTAAGGTTCTAGCTGAATAGCAGGGGGCGGTATACTGTTTTTGACGTATTGATGGACAATTCTCTGGATTGATACAACTCTGTTCGTTTTTGGCACGGAACAAAACAAAACGAGAGGCAGCTCATTTATTGAGCCGCCAGAAAATTGTTAAGTGTCATACCTCACACATCATTTAGCAATAATGTTCGGCAGCACTTCAATTGCACCAAACATGAAAATGACTCCAACGACTGATAAAATGCCTAGAAGATTGCTGGGAAGCAATTAGGCGTGTCTCAGTAAGCAATAGTCAGTGGATAAAAGCTTTCTCATCAAAGCTCTCATGCATTGCTGTCTGTTTTCACGGCTTGAACTTTAGTTTTTTTGGATCTAGTATTTAATGCCCTTAATTGCAGGCTGTCTCTTAACGAGATGGATGAGCATTTTAACATACACCTCATGTGGGTGCCGGGACATTGTGACATATCAGGCAACTGCAAAGCTGGTGAACTCGCCAGGTGTGGTACAACCTCTTCCCCATTCAATAACAGGGGTACCACCTTCCATGCCGATTGCTACAGCCTACCATCTTTTGAAAATAATATAATAATATTGGTGGCGCTACAGCCCGTAGAGGGGGGAGGGCCTAGCTTCTTAGCAACCGCTCGTGTTGTGCGTGCTATTGTTCTATCACGAGTGGAAGGGACCTACAGTTTTATGCCGACTCCGAACGGCCAATTTTGAGAAGCTTTTTCTAGACAGTTTATACTCTTTGAGCATCGTCAGTGACTCGAAAGAGGTGGGGCCGTGAAAAGTGTTTCTTGTCGTACCAGGAATCGAACCTAAACAGGTAGATCGAAGTGCGTAGGAGTCGACGCACATACCCACAATGCCACGGGCCACCACAACTTTTGAAGATGCATACAATTAAAAGAAATGGCTAGAAGGCACCACCTGCCTTAAAACAAAAGAAATTTGGCCATCAACGGTAACACAGTCTACTTAGACTCAGCAGACCCTCATTAAGGACTCTCATAGGAGTCATGCTCGCAGGATGGATGTCCCTTATAATGAAAGAAACTGCATGGGTGAAGAGGAGGTAGATAACAAAGACCACCTACTCTGCTCGTGCAGCGCTTTGGCTAGTCGTAAGTTGCTACATTTACGGGCCTACTATTTCAATTATCTCAATGGGCTAAACAGCTAGTCAGCATAGGCCAGCTAAATCGCAGGACAACTCTTTCATCTGTCGAAATTGTGATCTCTTTTAATTTGATTTTTTTACTAAAAGCAACAGCTTTTTTCTGTTGATCTCAATGAAATTCACAAATTCACAAAGCCAAGACTTGAAGTGATACTTTTGCACTGTGCCTGTAGATAAATTCTTTGTCTATCAGACGGATGGATGAACTCAGACTGAACTGCTTTTCAAAACTCTTGCAGTCACAGAATGCGCGTCTATGTGAGGCAAAGACAATGGTCGAGTTGGTTCATAAGTTAATTAACATATCAAGTGGCTGATAGTGGATCTACCTTGTGTTGAGATCAGTGTAATTGCAAATACATTGGTCCATTGGAAAAATCTACGCTTCTTCAATAATCCTTTAGGTTGGGATGAGCAATTCAGTGTTCAAGGGTCGCTGTGGAACCGGTGCACATACTGGGAATCTTCCATAAAGCTTCTCTCCATCATTGTGAGGTTTATTGTGCACCTTGTTGGGCATGCATATGTTACAACTGGTCTGACGAGTTACTTGTAAGTTAGCAGCTTAATCTTCTGACTAAGACCAGTCCTACATCGCTGGAGCAGTGAATATACCAAATGTAGGGCGAAGGTTGCCCGTTTGAATCTGAATCGCTGATTAACGAATTCTCCCAGACATCGTTGGACTTATTGATGTGTTGACTGGGAGAGTTATATTTAGACCACGGCGCCTTCTCACTAACAAGCTGCTCCAGGTTCATCGGATGTCTGCTGCAGGTGTTGGAAGCCTATGATTTCTTATTTGCCTGATTTTTGGTCCACATTTAAGGTTGTAATGCCAAACTTTATATATCCATTCAAAATAAGAATGTGTGTGTTTCCAGTTGGTTTTTGAATCGGAGAGTAATTTCAGTGAAGAGCTTTCGTGGCAATGGACTCCGAAACCGATGGCGCACACAATATGAGGAGAGCCTTAATTTGGCGTGTATAATTGGAGGCAACTGACTGAAAATTGTGCCAGCTGTAGAGACTTGTTGGTTGATGCCCAATCTCAGGCCGGACTGTAGCGCCATCAAAATAAGAAGAACGTGATTCCCGATATCCTTGATCCCTTCTGAGTCGCTCAAGTGAATTGGAATCGACGAATGATCAAAGTTCGACCAGACTATATACTATATGAACATGATAGGAAGTAGCAAGTGGAATGGGAATAGGAAGTGGCTTAGAAAATAAACAAATGCTTGACCAAGATAGACTCCGAAGGAACATAGGTGTCTTCATCGATTTGTCTTCACATTTTTCTTCAGAACAGCTGAAATATCATCTCGACTAACTGGTGTCAATTACAGACAGGCATTTTAGCATGTTTGTACTGTGGCTGCTGACAAATGTCTGTCAATGTCTGTCTGTCATATTATTATAGAATGTCTGTCAGCAGACCCAATGTACTGCATCATTGTAAGGATATCGCATCTCCAATCATCACTTAGCTCAACTGACAGAAGAAGCACAAGAGTCGTGGAAGCACGGAAAATGTAAAAAAAAACTATTTACAAGGAAAGCATCGCGTATCGACAGGAACACTGTTTTGCTTCATAGACTCCAACTACTTTCAGACCAGCATACGAGCTCCTCCAAAAACAAAAAGAAGAAGAGATAACTTCAGATGTTCACAATCATTAGAAAGAAACACTTGGTAGCAGCAAAACATCAGATACAGAGTAGGGAAGACATGTCGTCAGATCTGTCTAGTTCAGACGTGGAAGTGGAAAATGTTGTTACGAACATTAAGAAGGAGCATCATTTCATATTACACGCGCTATAATGTTGCTCGCCTAGTTGGCATTCTGCCACACTACTGTGCGTCTGCTGGAAATGTGCTAACTTCAAAAACAAAATCGAAAGTTCCAAAACAAGTCTGTGCCAAAACCACATTGTTTACGTTTAAGTGAATGTGTCATAATTGCATCACACACACGTTCAAGAAGGAAAGCATTGCTAATACTTTATTATTCATGTTTCTAGTGCGCATGGCATGTTATTGTCGACCTCGACGAAACTTTTATCTAAACCAGAACTCAACTATTATCGGGATATCTGGTTTCTGGCCCCCCTCTCATGACCTTTCAAATGGTTTGTTTGACAGTTTAAACGATTTTCTGATCGAACGGATGAATTGGAGAATGCCATCTGCATGATTGACTGTCAAAAATGCGTGTTTTACTGTCAAAAAGTCCCTCAAATTGGCTTACAATGGACAAATTGGTGCATCGAGCTAAAAACCAGAAACGCTCAGCTTAACGAAGCGACAGATCACTACCGCCAGCTGCGTCATACTACACTGCCTCTCCGTGTTGGTATTTACTGCGTTTTTATAGACATTGTTACGAATTGTGGTTAAATGGAATCCAATATGTGCTCTCGCGGGACTCCTAGAAGCTCAAATGCAAATCTTCCCTTCTCTGGTCAGCCAGCGAAATCACAATTTACCATTTTGGCTTGTACACCGCAGCAGCTTTAATTCAGAGGAACAAGCTTGCAGATCGATTATCGCACCCAGTAAGCCACCACCTTGTTGATCTGCTCCACGGCACTAACAAAAATCTAGAAAAATCCACAATAAATTGAATTTAAGTGCAAACATTCCCCCCCGTCGACAAATTGATATGCGAATGATTCCATAATAAAAACAAAAAGTTATCCGATTTCAGGCAAATCAACACGGCCAGATATGGCATGGCATTTATGACCAACAATGCATAATAAAATTCCCTTATCGAAGTCGAGACTGCTCTCAGCCTCAAGATTCCGTTGACACATCCACGCAAAATATGTGAACTCAACACCGATGAGGAATTCTGTTATCTAGGTCGACGTCGCGCTCGTCTCGCAGAGTATGCCAGTGGATATAGAAAAGTCTGAGGCTATGTGTATAACTTCAAATCTCTTCACGTCTACAGTGTACACACATACTCGGCACAATGCGATTGCGAACTGCAGTCTAAGACTGAAAATCAATTTAAGCCAAACGCTACGTGACTATAGAAAGTGTAATCTAACCATGCATGTATGCATGAATTAAATCAACAGCATGCAGGAGCGAGTGAGGTCTCTATTCGTCACCTGACTGCCTTCTAGACAATTGCTTAATTCACATTGTAATCTGAGCCCTCACTGCGGTTCCACTAGGCGAGGAATGAGGCATTATTGGAGTGCTTTTTCGTTTAGTTGGGACACGGCGACTCCCCACTTCAACTTGGGCAACCTCATTCAAGTGCATGCATATGTATGTACATGAAGGTACATGCCCTCATGTAGAAATCTCTTTTCGGAAAACAACAACAAAAGTTTTTTTTGCAATATTTTTTCCCAGTGATGAGTCATCTCAAAAAGAAAAAAACAAAATGAATCGAGGTAGATCAGACAACAGTGGTAGCATCAAACAAAAAAAAAAAAAAAGATATATCCTACACTGCGCCAATCCCAATCACTGTACTGTGGCAACGGTGGTGAGATTGCGGTGGAGAGTGAGCACATACCTTTCTTCTTTTTGCTGGGTCCCTTTGTGTTGACCAATGTAGTGACCTGCAATACCAGCGGTTCCAGTGTCTTCTCCACAGACATTGTACGAATTTCCAAATTCTTTGGATCCCATTTCATAGCGATCTGTCCAAAATCTGTCAGTGTCCCCATTATTTCACTATGAATTTCAACTACTCTGCTTTTTTTCTTCGTCTACGATATGATACCCCGACCGAGTTCGTTTTTCTTTCTTCTTTTCTTTTCTTTTTCCTCTCTGGTGCACGAATCAAACGAATCAACGAATCAAGTGTCAACGCCTTTTGACAATTGAGAAATGTTCACTTTTCCACTGCGCGAATGCTCACATAAAATCAAGGATTATCGTGCAAATTTCAAATAACTTTTACTTGGACACTTTTAACGAGCGCTTTGTGGTGATAATTTTCACAAATTTATGAATAAATGAAGGAAAATTTGAAGAGTTTTCGCGGAATGAAAAATCGCGACACGAAACACAATGAGCGATGTATTTTCAAATATGGCGTCTTCAACGATAGCTGTTGTCTCTGTTGTTCGTGTTGTTTGTGAACGCGACTGGTGGCGGGGACCGAAATGGTATGTGAAATGGAACAGCCCCATGATGGCATCCATTCGTCGCTAGGTGACGCTGATGTGCTTGCCGTTATTTATTTGAAATGTGCATTTTAATTCAATAATTTATTCATCTTGTGTCTTGTCGTTATTGCAAATTTATCAAATACCGTTTGTAGCTTGACTTGACATAGCGCAGTGCAGTTTTTCAAATACAAAATAAGATTCAAATCGAAGTGAAGTGAATTTGTTGAGAGGCACACGGCGGTGCAGTGGTGGTGCACTAAATGCAGGCACAGATTGTATTTAGGTTAATCAAGTTGAATTTATTCACATTATGCAGTTAGGTCAAGCACGAGTCGACAGGAGTTTGAATAATTTATTTAAGATTTATAGGATTAAGCGCCTATTACATCAGCCATTGCAGGCTGTTCCGTATGTCTGCGACGGACTGAACGACAATCGAGAGGAGAAGTATCGCACACGATTTGAATACTATTGGGTTGATCGACAAGTGGAGTGGAGAGGCTGGTGGAATTTCTATTTCAAGTATGACGCTCAATTGCAGCCGGCAGTGTTACTACGTATTCAGGTTTTGACAACTGTCTGAACGGGATGAGTGTATATTTCAAGTCTTGAGCTGAATAAGGGAAGGTTACCGATTTGCAAAGTATTTGCAAGAAACGAACACAGGTGGGGTTCTTGTGTTGACTCCAACGCGAAAAATAAATAATATGTTATCCATAAAATGGATTGGATATCGGTATTATTTCACAGTCATTGCACATACGCCATACGTCAGGCATCGCGATACGTACTATTTTGACGTTAAGCTGGAGTTTTTTTTGGCTCGCATCACCGTCGAATCTGATGAAACCATTTTGTGACTTCAAAAAGAGAGACCATCGTTAAATATGTTTAGTCGAACATTGACTTAAGCAGACGGCATCTACATCACCGGCAAATTCTAAATGTGTACAAGGATCCCTAGCAAAAATCAAGCAAAACTCCTCTGACATACTTCTCAGACGCCACCATGGAGGATCTGAGCCTTGAACTAATGCTGCTTTTTCTGCCACATCTCACCAGCGATCACTATGTCCTTTCGTTCGGTTTAGTTCTCCTTCTTGAAGCTGGATGCTTGAACTCGAAGACCGTCTTAAGTGAAGCATATTTATTCAAGCAACCGATATATTCGAGTCGACGGTAGACGAGAGCTGTGCCTTCCGGAATACATTCAAGAGCTTGGAGCTTATAGTATTTGCGTTTGTCCCTTATCCTCAAACAGGGTAAAATATCCAACGCCCGGCTATTCTTTAGTTCATTATAAACGGTCTTCCAATAGGGCCTTCTCAACTGTCCTTAGTGAACGGCCCCCTTAGGAAGACTGCCAGAATAAGTATTTTGTGGAACATGATTTTAGTCCTTAGAGGGTGAGCTTTTTGAGAAGTCCGTATAATTGCCAGCATGGTCGAACACAGCCAGCCGTCAATGAAGCGTTTGTTGGTATTGAAACGGAGGCTGCAAAAATGGGTTTAACAGTGAATGAGGGCAAAACGAAGTAAATGCTGTCATCGAGAAAGGACGCACAACATCGGCGTCTCGGCCAGAACGTCACCGTAGGCAGCTTTAACTTCGAGGTAGTTAAGGACTTCGTCTACCTCGGTTCCCAGGTAAACAGTACAAACAACATCAGTACCGAGATTAAACGCAGAATAACTCTTGCCAACCGCTGTTTCTTTGGGCTCAAGATGCAATTGAGTAGTAGAGCTCTCTCTCGTAGGACCAAGCTAACATCATCCCTGTCCTGCTCAGATAAAGAGGTCCTTGGTCTTTTCGAGAGAAAAGTTCTACGTTCCATCTTTGGTCCTGTTTGCGTTGATGGTTTTTGGAGAAGAAGATACAACCATGAACTGTACGGGCTGTACAGCGACATGAGCCTAGTTAGGCGTCTACGGATTCAGCGCCTAAGATGGCTAGGCCATGTAGATCGCATGGACAACACTGCTCTAGCCCGAAGTGTCTTCGACTCCGAACCAGTGGGACAACGCAATAGATAACGCCCACGAAACTGATGACGCCAACAAGTGGAGAAGGACCTCAACCAAATTGGTTAGCGAAATTGGAGATAGCTGGCTAAAGATCGTGCCAGCTGGAGAAGCGTATTGACTGAGGACCAGGTCCACCCTGGGAGAGCTTTGGTTTTCAAGCTTTCTTTTTGGAAGACGGTCTGTTGTGATGCCCACTTTTTCTCACCCACGTACGTTGTCTCTTACTTCCACGTGGGTTACATGACTGGGTTCAATTTGATCCTTTGAGCTGTTTCTAGACATAATACCTTGAGTGTGTGTGTTAAGTGGCGGTACTTTAAGGCCCTTATTTTCCACTGAGTGGCGTTTGAAAACCACACGAAAATTGAATGATGGTGTGCATTTAGAACCATCGTGTGGCGTTCAGGAACATTATCAATTCTTGATGTTCATTCTGGAAATCTCGCCAAGAGATTCAAGGAAGGGTTTGCCTAGAGTCCGTTGCCTTGCTCTGCCAAGCGCTGAATTTTAGCAATATTTGTTGGAATCCTCTTTAGAAGTTCGTTAGTTCGTGTACTCTAAAATTTAATTTATAAATTAATTTAACTTATAGATTCGCTAAGACCAATTTTGTTGCACTGAATGAGTACCTAAATCAATTCAATTGGGATGACTTGTTGGATTCCCCCAATTTGAAAGGTAACTATGATATATTTATGAATAAAATTAATTCTGGTTTAGAGTAATTTGTTCCTAAAACGCATCATAGAAATCGATTTAGAATTCCATGGACAAACAAAAGCTTAGTTAATCAACGAAATGTTAAAAGGAAAGCATATTCAAACTATGTTTCAAATAAAACGAGCTTAAATCGTGAACGGTTTTTGAGATTCAGGAAAGAATATGAGTTCTTGAATAGATTTTTATATAAACAATACATCTTGTCTGTAGAAACTTCGGTAAGGAGCAATGGTGCATCATTTTGGAATTACGTTAATCCAAAAAAGAAATTCCTTGGGCTTGCCCAAGATAATGGAATTTGGTAACGTAACTTCAAGAAACTTGGATGAAACCTGTGACCTATTTGCCAACTTTTTTGAGTCTGTCTATAATGGGTCTCCGGTCCAGACAACGATGAACCATTACTCTAATATACCCGAGGTTCTGGATATAGGTGTATTGGAATTTACAGATCAGGATGTAATAAATGCCTTAACTAATCTTAAAGTAAATTACAGCCCAGGCCCCGATGGGGTTGGAATTCACTTTATCGTCCACTAAGAATAATCTTTAATCAATCCCTTAAAATGGGTGAATTTTTATATTAATCGAAGTATTCTTTTCTGACGCCTATATATAAAAGCGGTTTAAGGCAAAAAGTAGAAAACTATCGACCAATATCCAAACTTTCATCGATACCATTCATGGTAAAAGAAACTATTTCTAATAACCAGCATGGCTTTATGCAGGGCAGGTCATGTACAACTAATTTATCATTATTTTCAAATTACATTTATACAAATTTAGAAAATCAATTACAAGTTGATGTACTTTACATCGATTTCTCGAAAGCCTTCGATAAAGTACATCACACTTTGCTTTTAAACAAGCTAAAGTCTTTGGGATTCCATTCGCCAATGTTAGAGTGGTTTTCCAATTACTTAAAGGACAGGAAGCAATTGGTAATGATCGATAGTATTAGATCTCGAGTAATAAAAGTTACATCGGGCGTTCCACAAGGTAGCCATATGGGGCCATTACTCTTTCTATTGTTTATAAACGATGTTCACGAAATTTTCAAATATTGTAAAATTTTAACATTCGCAGACGACTTTAAATTGTATTTATCTATAAATAGTTTAACTGATTGTAATAATTTCCAATTGGATATCCATGCACTAGTGGAATGGTGCAAGCACAATCGACTAGAGCTGAATATTCAAAAATGTAATATCTTTACGGCATATCGAATTACATCCCCGATTGTCTATGATTATTTCATAAATGATCATAGACTTAGTCGCCTAGAAGAGGTTAAATATCTGGGTGTAATTTTTGATACTAACTTAAATTTTGCATCATTTTATGATTATACAATTGCGAACTCTAATGCTATGTTAGGTTTTCTAAAAAGAAATAGTAGAGATTTTCGGGATATAACTAGTCTTAAGTCCATCTATTGTTCGTTAGTCAGACCGTATTTAGAATATTCTTCCATCATTTGGGATTCCCCATATGATACACAAGAACTCAGATTCGAAAGAGTACAAAAAACAAATTCACGAGATATGCTGTCCGTAAATTGTATTCCTTCGAAGAACTCCCTAAATATGACGATAGTTGTAAAATAATAGGCTTGCAAACCTTAAGTTTCATACGTAAGGCAGCGTCAGCCATGTTCATCCGCGATATTATTAATTGCCGTGTAAATTCACCAGACTTACATTTTCTCATGAATATATATGCTCCCCAAAGATCTCTTCGGATGAGATATTTACTATACGATAAGAGGCATAGAACCAACTATGGTTGTAATGAACCTATTACAAGGTGTATAAACACTTTCAATGAACTTTGCAACGAAATTGATTTTAGCTTGTCTCGATTGGAGTTTAAAAATTGATCCATGCACTATGCTATAATTAATACTGTTTATTTGATGTAATCTGTGAGATGCAAAATCGGTAGATGATCCTTAGTCGCGCAGCAAAATCTGCTGTGTAAAGCGATACTGAGAGTTAACACTTAGAGAACGTAGTGTTTTGTGTACTCTGTGATGGAAGAAAAAAAAAAACTTATGGTACCGCTGAGAACCCCATACGACTTAGAAATTGAACTTGACAACTTGATAGTAAATATACAGTGTGCCGCATGGAGCAGTACACCACGCGCAAGAAGAGCGTCGATTAAACACATCTTACGATACACACCGGAAATAAAGGAAATTATAAAGGAAGAAAAGCACGCAAGAAATCGCAACAAACTCGCTCGCCACAGCACAAAACTCGTCTTAACGAATTGTGTAATCTGTTGAAGGCGAAAATCAAAGCGTTCAAAAACAATAACTTGAAAACTCATCTGGAAAAAAATGAAACCAAGTACTCACTCTGGAAAGCGGTGAAGGGATTTAAAAACCCTGAGGCACATAACGCGCCAGTCCGGAAGAATAGAGACGAGTGGGCGAAAGAAGATAAAGAGAAAGCTAATCTCTTCGCAGATTACCTGGGGGAAATGTTTAAACCTGCCAGATACAATGGACCTGACGTACATGACGACAATTACATAATGAGATGTGGTACCTTGTCAGAGCTTAAGGAAGTACTAAAAAAGCTCAAACCGAAAAAAGCTCCTGGTTTAATTACAGGAGAAATTCTTAAAGAGTTACCCAAGAAAGCCCTTCTTAAGTTACTCTACATAATTAATGCCGCCCTTAGACTAGAACATGTCCCTAGTCAATGGAAAGTTGCAGAAGTTATAATGGTACTAAAACCCGGGAAACCACCAAGGGATAAAAAGTCATATAGACCAATTTCACATCTCCCGATAATGTCTAAGCTTTTACTTAGACGTTTAAGTTTAGTTGTGGAAGAAAAACAGCTTATTTCAAATCACCAATTTATCAATATTGATCAAGTACATCGTATAACTGATGTAGTAGAGAAGGCATTTGAACAAAAGCTCGTTTGTTCAGCTGCATTTCTTGATGTTTCCCAAGCCTTTGACAAAGTTTGGCACGAAGGCCTGAAATATAAACTTAACGGATCCCTACCGGGGAAACTTTTTAGTATTCTAGCGAACTATCTCTCTGATAGACTCTTCCGAATAAAACACGGAAGTGAATATTCTGTCTTTAAAAATGTAAATGCTGGTGTACCGCAAGTGAGTGTTCTTTGCCCTCTGCTATACCTGCTGTATACGAGTGATTTACCACAAGAAGAACAGTCTGTTCTAGGCACATTTGCTGACGACACCGCCATTTTGGTAACAGCCAAAACGGTAGAAGAGTCTACATCAAAATTACAACGTGCACTGGATCAGATACACGAATGGATGAGCTTCTGGCGAATTGTCCCTAACGAAGGCAAATCTGTTCGTGTAGAGGCGCGTTGATAACTTGCCAGTCTTTCTAAATCGTGTCCAAATACCTTTCGGTAATGAAGCGAAATACCTAGGGATGACTCTTGACGTAAAACTCAAGTGGAAAGAACACGTTAAAAAGAAACGTGCAGAACTTGATAAAAAATACAAAGATATGTACTGGCTTATTGGTAAGCACTCCGAGCTAAGTATTGACAACAAATTGCTTGTGTACAAGCAAATCATAAAACCAGTTTGGACGTATGGCATACAACTTTGGGGTTGTACCAAAGCAAGCAATATGAATATTATACAGACTTTTCAAAACAAGGTGCTTATATCAGAAACGACGATATCCACAGAGATCTAGAAATTTTACCAGTCCAAGATGAAATCAAAAAAATCGTCTGGAAGAGCATACAAAATCTGCAGTTTATTCGGTCCTTGAGGAAACTAACGTCTTGCGCCGACTTCAAAGGATTAAACCTCTTGATCTCGAGTGATACACCCGCCCATGGTTGCGGTGTTAACAGGAACATTCATTGGAGAGTAACCTGTCAAACGTATCTAAATCAAGAAATACAAACTACTGGATAAGTGCTTCACTTAGTTGTAGTCGAACATTTAAAGGGAGGTGGTTTTAGTGAGTAAAAATCTCACTAAAACCACCTCCCTCTTCTCATTAAAACCACCTCCCTCTTCTATGGTCGAACGTTCGCCATAGAGTCTTGTTGAAGATTTCCTCCCACCCAATGAAAAAAAAAATATGTGCAAACGCTACTCAGATAGCATCTGTCTGAATGGAACTTACTGGTCAAATTTGGTGGAGGAACTGTGGCCTAACCCCATAAACATCTCGGGGTATTTTTCACGAATAATGGAAGGATCAATGTTTTTCCTGTAGGATTAGTCAAGCTGTGTACATTTTGAAACAGCTGTAATCAGGAAGGCTGAGCTTGGTGCCAAAGCCAAGTATTCGAACTCTCACATCTGGTCACGAGGTTTATGTAATCACCGAAAACAATTAAATCGCGAGTACAAGCTGCCAAGATGAGATTTCTTCGTGCTGCTTCTTCGAACGTAAAGGGCAATGCTTCGGTCACGTGGTTCGAATATCCCCATCATCACGACTTCCAAAACATGCCTTGAATGCGAGGTGGTTGGACCAAGTCCAAAAACTCGCCTTGTTGCGTTTGGGTATAACTCCTGATGAGTTAGAGTCGATGGCAGGGATCGAGTGGTCTGTATGTGTATCGTGCGTGATAGCCGCGACCTCTTTAGTGGATCGTGTGGATCTAAAGATGATGATAAAAGTATTTGATGCCGAGCCTGAGGAAATTCGCAGTGCAGAATATCCGTGCTAAGATGACGGACACATGTGGAAAAGACCACATAACCGGTGAGTGTAACTGGAAGCAACTGGCAGCAGATGGCTAATGAGTGTTTTTCGTTTTTCAGTCACGACGTTGCATTTCTTGAGACCTCATAAAGGTGATGTATCCTCCCTTCCGGCCGATTACATTGCCACCACTCTCATAAGTTCGCAGAGTGATCGAGCTGTTTTTTTAGTCACTTCCCGAGCTACTTTGAACACTCTGCCGCTGTCATGTCAAACAAATAATAAAACATGTATTTTTTATATATATATATTTATAAAAAATAATTTATTTCCTACATAAAAAATGTGTATATTTCCATTTGATCTTGCCTTTAACAACAATGTACTTAATTTCTACCACGAAGTTTGTTTATGCTGTTTTTCAAATTCAAAAATTCACCAATTTCACATAAATAAACTGAAACTTCTTAAGTCAATGTATACGATTTGCATTTCATTTTCGAGAAACAACAAATTCTTGAAGAAACACATGAACAACCTCTCGGTCTTAGAAATTTCCCCTCAAAGTTGCTCATGTTTTCATTTTATGTTCTTTTTTTTTCGTACAAAATTAATAAAAAAAAAAAATATGTATAATTGTTGCTAACAATATTCAGTCTTATAAAGATAATAGTTAATATCATTTCAAAACATAATCAAAGAGAAAAGCTCAACAAGTCTAGCCAGCGCCATCCGAACTCAGTTCACTTGTTTCATAGAACAGTACTCTTTTTCAAATAATTAAATAAAAAAAAAAAAAAAAGATAAAAAAAATACATATATAATAAACAATTAATTTAATTACTAGTGAGATAGCTTCGCGGGTATATACTCTATACGTATGTATAAAAGATTTATTCTATGAGATAAAACGTGTTCATTAAACTATGAGATTTTTGCTTTTGCTGGGTCTTATGTCTTTTCCTTAGAGATTTAGCAGGGCACTGATGGGAAGGTTGAAAAATTATAGGTCCTTCGCCAAGCATGCTGCCGCGTGTGTGTTTCTTAAAAGCTGTGTGCATGTTTGAGATTCATAAAAGGCTAACAACTAACACTGGACTGGGCACTGGGTCCACACATCCAAATAATTCATCACTCACTTCTCGTCGCTCTCCCGCAGAGTGAAGACCAGTGGGAAGGTCTTCGTTGGCAGGGCCACACATGCTGGGATCGTCTTGATCGAGTCCAGATCGTTCGAATGGATGTTGTACTTCTGGAGAATGTTGGCCAGCATTATGAAGCCGAAGCCGCGTACCAGGTTCTGGCCGATGCATGTCCGTTTTCCAATGCTGAAGGGCAGGAAGTGCGGAATGTTCTTCTTCAGACGCTTCTGTGGTGTGCCGATGGGGGCTGTTGCAGCTGCAACAGCAGCAGTAGCAGCTTCAGTTTCATGTCCCACTGCGGGCTTTGCATCTTTCTCAACGTCCACCCCGGAGTCGGAGGATTCCGAGTTCCTGCGCTTGTTGGCGTTCGTTTGCGGTGGAATTACTTCCACAAACCTCTCGGGATCGAATTGCTCCGGGTGGTCCCAGTACTTTGAGCTTGTGTTCAGTTCGTAGTTGTTGATGAAAACGACTGTTCCGGCAGTCACTCCATAGTCGGAGACCACCAGATCTTCGGTGGCAACATGCGGAACGATGGGTGATGATGAGTATCGCAGGGTTTCGTAAATGGTAGCCATTGTGTAGGGCATGATCTCCATGTCCATCAGGTTCACTCGACGTTTCCCGCCATCTGTGATGCGATCGACTTCCTCTTGAATTTTCACGCCGATGTGTGGATTCTTGACAATGTAGGCCAGCGACAGCATCACCAGATTGCCAACAGCCGAGTGACCGCCGAGAAAGTCTTCCAGCATGAATATGATGGTGTCCCGCGACACGTTCTTATCTTCGGCCAGACTCTTCAGCAGAGCATCGGTGAAGTCACGCTCCGGCTCGTCCATGTCGATGTTGCGCTCACGATCGTTGATCACCCGTTCCAGGATGAACTTACGAATGCCCGTCGACCAGTTGATGATCTTCTTCATGTGTCCCTGATAGAATGGCGCCAACCAGGGCAGGAAGTCGACAGCGTACCCTTGATTGATCTCCCAGAAAATCTCATCGAACGACAGCACAATGTCCTGAAATTCAGTGTCCTCGTAGTCAAAGCGCACCGAACACATGTACTGACTGAACATATTCGCGCAGGTCTGCTGAATGGTCTGCTTGATCTCGAACTCTTGGTTGGGTACGATGCGTTCGTTCAGTTTGTCCATGAATTCTTGCATCTCAATGCAACCGACATCGCTCATTTTGGTGAAGTACGACGACGAGTCACGTGGCGAGCAGTGACGGCGTGCCAAATTGCGGCGCTTCTGTTGCAACTGTGACCAATCGCAGAGTGCCAAAGCTAAAGAGAAATGTAAAGAAGAAATGGTTAGTTTTGGTGAGAAATTGATAAAAGGCGGAATGGGTATTTGTTGTTGTTCGCTGGGATTAGCGCCAGTGTTGGGTGCACAAGCGATTCGATGGATTCGATTAATGATGCAGTGATGTGATAAAAAGGGGTTACGATTACGACAGCAGTGATTTATATTGCGATTAAGCCCAGTCCAGTGTGAGAAGTGGGAATTGCGACGGTAAAGGGTGCGTTTATATGAAAATAGATATATTTTATGTAAACTATTTACATTTTTTATAAATCATCTAAGTCTCCTTTGGCTCTTCGTCCCAAGATTCGAATTGTATAATAAAAATGTATTCATAGGATATTTTTTATGTATTTTATATATTCTTTTTAACAGATTTATATATATTTTCGTTTAATTTTGGAACTAATAAAATGTTCTTTCTGCTTAAATCAAAAATTCGCGAGCTCGCGGTAAAATAAAAAAAATTGAAGAAATGACGCGTGATCAGCATCTTTTTGAACGTTTTGAAAAGTATTTGATCAAATTTTTGAACGATTTTAAATTTATTTCCCTAGTTCCCTTTGAGTCTCAAGGGTTTTATCTGATTGGGCATAGGTACTTGGCAAAAGGATGTCCCTAGCAAAATTATAATTCGTAAAACCATTGCAAACACAAAAACCGAAATCGAATTTTCCCGCAAGATTCGTAAGAACATTTTCCAACCGGCTCCCTAACTCACATCTCTTGCAAAGTGCACCCAACTTATTTGCAAAAATGAAAACCACAACAAGTGGAGAAAAATAAGAAACAAAAGAAACAAAAAAAAACTGTTTACTTACAATTATTTCGATCGCCACCAAATAATTTATTGTAGCGCAAAAAGTCAGGTCGTCCACCGAAAAATTTTCCATTCTGATTCAGCACTTCTCGGATGAGTTCCAAATTGTTGACGACCAGACACCGGGTAGTGCCCAAAGTCAATGTGTATGCATCTCCGTAGACTTTAGCAAGGGCAGTGAATCCCTCGAAGGGTACCTTGTATTTGCCCAGCAATGCTAGATTACCCAAGACTGGCCACGGCAATGGTCCCGGTGCTTGTTCGTACTCCTTTATTGTGGTCTCATTGGATTTGTATGCATGTCCTTTGCCATGTGCTGCTGCTGTTGTTATGACTCTTGCCTTTCGTACACATTCGTAAATCACTTTTATGTAAGCACCAAGTAGTAAGAGCACAATGATAAGCGATAGACAATCAAAAACTGCTAGTTCCATGTTTGAGTTTTATTATTTAAATTGAGATGAATGCAAAAAAGGAATATTTAACACTGATTTTTTTTTTTGTTGACTGAGCTGAAGACTCGGTTTTGATCAAATTTTATAAAAAAAATAATTTCATTTAAAACTAGTGTTGTTCACGTTGAAATGATTGCCGGTCTCAATGCAGAACAGAAGACAAACAGTAGGTAGACTGACACAGGCGAATGGGCAGACAGACAGACAGACTGAATGTGCACTGCAAGGTTAGCTCTGCCTTTTTCAAGTTACCAAAAATTCTTAACTGAGCACTTTTGATTCTTTGCGATGGCTTTTATAGGTGAGAGAAGGCGCACTTACGAGCGACCGATTACACTACGACAAGCAACGCGACAGCGAGACATCGACGACGATGTTGATGACGACAACAAACAGCAAAAGTAATGGCTTGACGCTGATACGGACTGTCCCAGAACAGAAGCTAAGAGAACCAACCAACAACCACACATCGCCACCTCCGCTGCCGCTCAGTCAAGCAGCAGCGGATAGAATTAAAATCCGAAACAAACACAAGAGACGAACGTATATGACGGCAAACAGAACAGAAGAAACAGAAGAAGGAGGAAGCACCATTTGTGAGAGAGTATTGCCAAGGGATCCCACTGACCAGTTTCGTGTGGTATCTCTCAACACCACCGCTCGGTTGGTTTGGTTATTAATGTAAGAATCTTCCTTTTTTGTACTTTTATTCTCCTGAATATGAGTATTTTGATCGAGTACTCGCTCGCTCGCGTACACGATCCACGCTCTTCGATGGGTAATGTGTACGAGTACGAGTACGAGTGCGAGTGCGAATGCGAGTGTATCTAGATATGTACTCGTACCTACATTTACATACATCTGCCGACGAGTGTCGTTTATGTCGTGGTTGTGTTCCTGTTTCGTTGCTAAACACAGCATCATACAATGTATGATCTCTGAGCTAGTCAGTCAGGAGGCATTCAGGCATTCAGCAATTCAGGCAGTCAGTCATACAGTATGCCAGTCAGCCATCCGTTGAGCTTTAAAGGTGCTTAGATGCTTAGATACTTATTCTGTTCATTTCTGGGCTGTGATTTTTGTTTTCCTTTCGCACGCACAAACACACCGACACCGACACCGACGCCGACACTCTCTCTCTCATCCTCAGTCCACAGCTCAGACCTCAGAACTCGGTGTCCATTCTTCGGTGTGTGTCCCGTGTCCCGTGTCTCTCGCGATAGGGATGGGTGATCTTTTTGATTATGGAACAGCAATATGATTATCATTCTGGGGAGTAGTGGATTCCTTCAAAGGTATCTAATGGATGCAGAAAACTATCACGATGTGTCTGTTTAGTTGCATACTCGTATTTTCTTCTTTTGGGCAACACAAAACACGTCTGGACTGTTTGTTGGATGGATTTTCGTTTTCACTGCACCCCCTGTTGCGAGTGGTGCTCTGTTTCGTTGGTTTTCCTCACGGTTTCAGGAATGCCGGTCTTAATTAGGCACAATGATGGAAGAGTGCACGCGGCAGCAGTGTGGAAGTGAGAAAGAGTGAGGAAAGAAAGTGCACTTGTCCAAGTTATGGTTGGACGGATTTGTTGTTTTTCTATTGCCGGTTCTAATTCTCTCGTGCTGTGGTTGGATGTCCGGCGACAGGTACACACACCATAATCCTGCATTCCGTAGGGAGGGTGTGATGGTTTTATTTATTGGTTACAAAAATCCACTCGAAAATATTCTGTTTCATCGGATGTAATTTAATGAATGGAGAATTCGATTATGACGTAACTGTACCGTGACGATGGTAGTTTTTCGGTTGCGCTGTGTTGTTATGAGATGTAGTTACACACACATGCACGTCTAATGTACAAATAGAAGTAATGTACTATACTAATAAAATTCATTAAATTCTTTAAACAAGTAATAAAAACGGGTGACCAGGTAGCAATGATAATTTTTTCCAAATGTTATGTGTTACGTTGTTTGAACTTTGGCCAAGAAATAATCTTCATGGACGAGGCCCATTTTTGGCTCAGCAGCGGCTATGTCAACAAGCTAAATTGCCGCTATTGGCGCGAATAGTAAACAGCAGAACAGTACACACAGTTACCGTCAATGGTCCTGGGTACAGAGCGATATTAATCGCCTATCTGTGGGCAGAGCCTGCTAACATCGTTCTATCCGAGCTGTGACTCTAACAATACAGGGCTGTCATGCAAGCGACGCAACGCTCGAAGTTGTTAAGGACACTTGAGGCATCGCACGGCGAGCGTACACTCGATTATTTTCTCTGGCCCTACTTCAATTTCTTACAAGCCAACCACTTTGGACGAGTTACATGTTGAAGCTACATCTGTCAAATCACCATGGATGCACATAGCTTTCAACGTCATGTGCAATTGTTTAAATTCATTGCATCAAAATGGGTGTTCTGTTCTGAACGTCTGCCACCCATAGAAGCCGCTGCGCCCATTTGAAGAATGTCTTATTCCGTACATATTGGCATCGATAGGCATTTCAAACGAATAAAAAATGTCGATGATATCTCACACACACATTGTTTTATTCAAATTTAAATATAGGAAGAGCTTAATGAAATAACCTTTAAATGCATGAGTTTGCTGTCTTGTATCTTGAACCGGTTTTTTTTCCCGTTTACTACATTGAACCAGAATTGTTAAAGATTGTCATAAGAAGAACACTTTTGTAATTTTTTAAATTGTTATGTAATAGCGTTGAGCGTTCTTCCCAATTTTGAAGGCCTAAACTTGCGTCTTTGAGCGTATGTGAAAATAACGTTCTACCTTTCAAAGGTAAGGTGACCCGCAGTGATTTTAAGTGTGATTGTTAGTTCCATGGAAGTTGGGGAATGTAGTGCATTCACGATTTCCTTCCCCACCCCTTTATGATTTATTGATTTCGAAGGAGTTTCATTAAATAGGTAGGGAACATTTGAAAAGACAAAGACTTCATTTTGTATGAACCTGGAAGGTACAAATTTAATGCTATGTTATCTTACATGTGGACAGTTATGTGAATATGTATATGGCAATAAGTCCTAGGAATGACAATAAAACATTCGATAAAAGTGCCTACTTCTGCGCAAATAAGTAGGTAATAAAAGAGAATTCAAAAGTGACTGGTTTAGTACAGCTTTTTTTTTTTCATTTTTTTCTTCATTTGTTTATTTAAGTAGCATGACAAATAGTGTTTACATTTGTAAGAATATTTATAATTAGAGGTTTAGGACAACTGTCCTTTACAACTATGATTTTTTTAATGAGTGGAATATTTTTGTTGCATCTCGCTCACATGCAACAAAAATATTCAGATATTAATTCAAAAGAAAGCTACAAGAAAAAACCCTAGTCAAATATTTTTATTTAACTTATTTTCCTTATTAATCAACATATGTATTTATTGTTAAGTGTTTAATTTGACAATGATATGCATTTGATAAGTTCATTATTTGAAATATAACAATTATCATAGAATCTTTTTGTTAAATTTCCTATAAGAGAGTGTAAAAAGTTAATATGGCTTGGCTGTGAAGTCTGCGGGTTGAATAACAACGTGGTAAATTAAGCATCATTTTATTTTGGCATATTTGAAGTTTAAGTTTGTGAGTTTAAGCGCAGTCGTACCAAACAGGAGCCTCGTACAGTAGAACAGATTGAAAGACAGACTTATACAAAGTAAGCTTATTGTCAACAGCTGGATGGCGCCGTTGGTTGAATGCCTGCCCCTGGTTAATGGGGTCCCAGGTTCGAATCAGTGTGAAAAGCGAAGTTAAAACGCTTTTATCGGGCTTTCAAATCAGGTCCAGTCACCACTTGCCGTTGGGATCAAATTAACGGCGCTATCACTGAAGTTGTCGATCAGTGGTAGTAGTCTGACTATGGGTATCACAATGGACCAACATGGTCTAAGTGTGCTGGCGATTTCGCTGGCAGCCCAACTACCTAACCTAACCTGTACTGTCAGTACTAAGTTTCGATTGCCTATTTATAATGGGGTAACAAATTTTGATATATTTGTTAATTTTATCTACAGCGACAGAAATGTGTTTCTGAAAAGTTACATAGTTTCTTATCAATCATAATTCCGAGATATCTGCAGTGCTCAGACCAGTCAATATCGTTGTTTGGAATAAAACATTCTTTTCGTCTACGTGTAAACCAAACTGCTTTCGTTTTCGAAGCGTTTACTTTAATTTTCCATTTTTAAAGGAATTTCTCTAATTTGGAAAGTGCCGCTTGCAGGACATTATAGACGCCCGTATAGTATGTACCAGATGCAAATATCGCTGCATCATCAGCAAACATAGCAATATTCACATCATTGCCAAGATCTGGAATGTCAGAGACAAATATATTAAAAAGTGTTGGGGCGAGTACAGTACCTTGAGGTAATCCATATGTAATATTTTGTGCTCGGATATAACATATTGTACTTTTACTATACATTTTCTTTTATTTAAAAAAACTCTGGATGATTTTCAACAGTTTCCATAGGAAAGTTCCATTTTATTAAATGTGTATATTAAAGCATCATGCCAAACCGTATCAAAGGCTTTTTTCAATATCTAATAATGCTAATCCAGTGGACTCTTTGGATTGAAATTTATGTTTGACATACTCCTTAATCCTTATGATTTGATGGTACGTATTGTGAGAACTCCGAAACATCTTGATATTCGGGGAGTATTTATTCACAGTTAAGTGATTGTCAATCTTTTCCTTTATTATATTTTCTAATAGCTTACTTAAACAGCTTAGTAAGCTTATTGGCCTGTAACTGTTGACGTCGTCTTTTGGTTTACCAGGATGGCCAATCGGAATTACCAGTGTATAGTAAGGACTTTTTTTTTTCAATGTAATTTTATTTCCTTTAAATTTTGTGGACTTACTTGCTAGACAAAAGTACTTAGAACTAGCTTAACTAACTTAAGAATTTATAAATGTTTTTAATACTAACCTACTGACCCTATGCGGGTACTCTAAGCTAATCTAATCTACTGTATAAATGTCCCTTTCGGCTTAATCTAGGTTTTTTTTTTAGTCTACGATTTTATTAAATTTTTTATTTGCCAAGAAAATTTAAAAAAAAATTGGCTAAACTAAACTTACTTAACTACTTAAACTACCTTATACTAACTTACCCTAACATAAAACTTAAGACTATCTTAACTATGTCCGTAACAGTACGGACACGTGCACCAGGGCGTATATTTTATGTATATGCCTAACATATATATTTTATACGCCGTGGTGCACCTTTTTTTTTCTTGACAACGAAATTTTCACCTAAAAAAATCCACAAAAGTACACAGTGTATAGTAAGGATTTTTAAGCCTTTCATGGCTCATCTTCCTCACTCTTGTGTTAGCTGTTGAAGTGAGTTCAAGTGTTTATCCCCATCGTGTATACTTAAAGAAAATAAATGTCCAACAAGCGAATTCGTAGTAACTCTGGTGAAGACGATAATCGCCCTCCCAGCAAACAGTCTTATTTAAGTTCAAATATAAAATATTCAACAATGGTGAATAGCACGAATTATTACTGTGTGCTGGACGACTGGTGGCTCGTGGCGTTGTGAGTATGTGCATCGACTCCTACGCACTTGGATCTACCTGTCTACGTTCGATTCCTGGTACGACAAGAAATACTTTTCACGGCACCACCTCTTTCGAGTCACTGACAATGCTCAAAGAGTATAACTGTCTAGAAAAAGCTTCTCTAACTTGGCCGTTCGGAGTCGGCATTAAACTGTAGGTCCCTTCCACTCGTGATAGAACAATAGCACGCACAACACGAGTGGTTGCTGAGAAGCTAGGCCCTGGCCCTCTACGGGCTGTAGCGCCACCCATATTATATTATTATTATTGTGCTGGACGACTCCGGTGAAAATGCGGATAGTATTAATAATGAACGTTTGAACGTCATAAAAGCTAGTGTCCCTCCTATAGTTGTGATAACATGAACAGGTGAACGTGTTCGTCGAGTATTGAGTGACTTAAAAATCGATAATTATCTTAGCGAATACATATCGCTCGGCCAAAAAATTATTTCTCCAACTTTGGAAAGCTCAGGGGAAATAAAATCGGAACTGAACAGACTAAATATTGAATTCTTCACATTTTCTCGGAAGGAAACGCGACCTTTGAAAGTACAGTTTTTTTTTCCAAATTTATTGGGGTACCTGTTTCAAAATTTGGGTAATTATTGACTCTCCAGTAATATTATTTCATATTTACTTACAATAGCAAAATTGAGTAATCTTATAAAATAATTCGAGATGGGTTAGTAATAATATATCGAGATATTACCTGATACGAATATATTCGTTGTCGAATATTATAATATCTTAAGCGATACGAAAGTATCACTAATACTCGTATTCCTCGTACTTAAACAGCTTGGGTATTTCAGTGAGTTGTGATACATTATATTATATTTACTTGTTTATGTGATATAACATTAGATTGTCAAGTAAAATGTTGCGAAATAATTATACAATTCGATGTATACGAGTATGTGTGATATTATCTTGTATCTTCTATATTTAACTGAAGCGAAAAGAGCTATTTGTTCCGTTTGGGGTAGTTGTATCAACAATAAAAACATCAGCCACTTCTCGAAACAGAAAATATTTCGTGCCACTGCAGTGTCCATCCTCTTTTACGCTGCGCAAGTATGAGGATATCGTTCATTTGAAGCAGTTTCTACACTATTTCATCAAGCGAGTTTTTAAATTACCAAGTGGCTCACCCAACTACATGCTTCACCTGGAAACTGGAGTAGCGCCCCTATTTTTGGAAACCCTCAGCTTCACTTCGACTAGGTGGTAAGAGTCATGGGAATGAATCAAGAAAGGATTCCGAATGTAGTGCTTACTCAAATGCTGGTTAACGGTGGAAAATGTGTCCGAGAATGGGAAAACTTAGCATCGCAATGTGATTTTAATCTCCGAGTTGCACCAGACGAGCAGCAAATCCACCTAAGCCATAAGTTCTACACACTGTTGGAGAAAACCAGACATAGAATCTTCAACCAATTTGTAGATGAAGCCAAGTCGTCGCAATACAGGACATATTACAGCAAATTGAGCCACAATTTACAAGACAGAACATATTTCATGGCAAGTTTCACGACGGATATGATAAGCAACATCTTTTAAATAAGTGGCGAACTGATAAGTTTAAACGATGCGGTATCATCGCCCAGAACTCCTTCTTTTGTGCAACCTTTGCAACCTTCAGGAACGCGAGGACGTATTCCAGTTCATCGTTAGATGTCTCATTCTTAAATAATTCCGCTGCCACTTCTTTGGAGCACAGGTACTCTCGCTTGAAGAAGCGAAATACATCTTAAACGGTGCCCGAGGCTGGGAACTATTGTACAAGTATGCAATAAACGCACTGCGCTATAGAAAATGTATTATGGAGGAGAACTTTTAGAAGCGCATACTTTAAATGTTAATCCGGTAGACGGCCCTAAGCCAAACCATATAGACTAAGAATTGTTTTTTATTGTTAAAATTCATTCTTTTTTTTGTGAAATAAATAGTCATCCTAACTAACTAAAAAACTAACTTAACTTGTATCTTTTTATTTTGCTGAATGAAAATACTATGGAATGTTTCAGAATTTTTTATTTGCGTTAAGGAACATTAGTTTCATAACTTTATCAAGTCGTAGACGAGTTCTTCGGTTTGAAGTTAATTCTCCTGGCTTTGAAAATATGCACTCACAGAAACCTGAGGTGGCGATGATACAGCAATGCTGTTGGAAAACCTTTTTTAAATTGGGGTACACAAAACAATGATTTCGACACCATTAATTAGGGTTGTACTACTGTCTTGGCTACATTTCATCATTCAAGTACGCATGTACTTCTGCAATAGCTACTGCTCTTGATGATTGGACAGGTTGTACAGTCCTTATGATATTGTCGACATCATCCCAAGTAGAGATGTTACTAGAGCTTTGTTCATGAACATCCGCGCTTAGTACTGAATCTGCTGCTTTTTCATTATTTTATACACCTGCTTTTTCTATTTCACTATTTATTTCAGCAACAGCAAGGTCAATCACTTTTCTTTTTGCAGCTTCAGCTGCTGACTGTTCCATACCATACAAAAAATGTGTTTTGAAACGCGGGTCGAGAAGAGTCCAAACGCCAAAGGTACTTGTGTTCAATAATTTTTAGTCTTCAACATACACCGCCTTAATTTCGATTCCCGATTTGTTTAGCGATGTGTTGCAGTATTCCGTCATTCGAAATTCTTTGTTGGTAGACATTTATTAATACTTTGTTGAATAAAATTACGAGACAACCTGTTAGATATCGCTGTTCAATTATTTGTTCTTTGGCTTCTTTTGGCGGCTTTAGCTGCAGTGCAAATATCATTGCATAATGTCCACTTCTCCGAACGGCACCGAAAGCCCGGGAGAGAAGCACTACTGCTACTACTACTGTCAAGTATAGCTAAAGTACTTGTGAGAGCTTCTTTCAATAATATTGCTCTTTCAAGCATATGGTATGTTGAGTTTCATCTCGTAGACACATCGATAGTTAATTTTTTTGACTGAACTAAATTTGATTGCATTTGATATTTTATTCATTTTTCTGTTGCAGTAGTTCCTCGTCTAAAATGGCTACTAAATGGCCTTTAACTTCAAAATACATAGCTCAACTTCTGGCAGTGCCAATGCATTTTTTGCTCGAAGCAACCGAAACATTTAAGTCCTTGATGGAATTCTGTACATCAGGAACCACCATATTTACCACCACCAAACGTATTTTTCCTTCTAACTGCTATTTGCGTATCACTCTTTGTAAGTCATGGATTATATTAAAAGCAGTATTTGGTCCCTCCAGAACACGGCATTGCAAAAGGATTGATTGAACATCAAGATTATTGTCAATGTAGTGAGCATATACGGCAAAGTAGCCTTCTTGTGCACGAGAGATCCAACTGCCTGTAGCAAAAGAAGCCGCTTTAGCTTCATTGAAACGTACTCTTATATTTAACATTACATTAGAAATATGTTTTCGACTTAGAAGCTGGTATGCAGGACTTAACGTGGCAACAAATTTCTTAAAACTCGCATCCTCAACACTTGAAAAAGGTTGGTTGGTGAACAGGTTCATAAGAGCATCATCACCGCCCTTGCGTTGTGCTAGTGTTATCTTTTTTTATGTTGGAATACCGGAGCAAAGTTGGTTGATCAAGACTTTTGGTGGTACATGGTTGCTGACTAATGAGTTCTATTGTAGGTAATGAATTGTTGGGTTGTGAAGATGGATAGTGGACATCGGTAATGGTATTTTCTGATAAACTCGGTTGAATTTCGGATGGAATTAGTGATAAAACAGATTGTTTGTCCGGCCTGCGCAGTTGGTAAATGTTTGTTTTTTAAATGTATATTTAAATTGGAAACAGATCCTCTAAAACTTGATTTTGCATGACAAATTGAGCACTTTTTCTGCTGAATCAATTTCAAAATAGCTCCACAGTTCACTCATTCGTGTGCGCTTTATAATTACATATATTTTTTTCATTTTATTTTATAATATTGAATCACTAACTGCAACACTAGCAGAATTTAAAATGTGAGTGAAATCGTTAGTTACTTGGGAGAATACTTTCTGTCCTACTTCCATTTCGTTCCATCAGAAGGATGAGAACCCAGAAAGTGAAGCCAATTACCGAAAAAAAAAACGATGTAGGCAGATATAAAAAAAGGTATACAAACAGAATCTTTATTGAAAAACTACCCGACTACTGTCATAGGTGTCCTTACGCCAATATCCTCGTCACGCTATATACAATACATCATTTTTCTCGAACCTGAGCGTGAATTTAAATAAATCGAAGTTAATGGTGTTCAGAGGCGGCGGTGCATATATACTCTCCAAGCGAAAGATGGACGTGTCAAGGCGAAACAGTGGAAGTTGGAACTGGTTAGGAATTTTAGTGTCTTCGAACCTGAATACGAAGAAACATCTAGAAGCCAAAAGAGCAATCTCATCGGTATGGGGTCGTTGCATCAACAAGAAGTGTGCAACCCATAGCTCGAAGCAGAAACTCTTTCGCTCATCTACAGCTTCAGTTCTTTTATATGGAGTATACCGTTCCTTTGTTGAAGTTGAAAAGTTTCCGCTTACCAAGTGCTACACCTAATTATATGCCTCATCTAGAGACTGGTGTACCGCCTATGTTCTTGGAAACATTGAGACTACATTTTAATTATGTAATAAAATGTATTGCAATGAATGACGATAGACTGCCAAAAGTAGTACTCAAGAGTGTAATAAGAAGTAGAGCAAGTTTCCTTCAAGAATGGGAACGCCTTGCATCAGACTGGAGATACCATAAGTATAACTCCTGATGGTCATTCTGATCATTTAAGAGCACATCTCAAAGTCCTATTAGAAAAAGTAGGTAGGTATAAATTTGTAACGGAAGCACAGTCCTCACAGCAGAAGAAACCTACTTTTTAGACTGCAACTCAATAGAAAAAATTAATATAATTTTTAAAAATCAGAGGAGAGCTATTGAGTCTAGGTTTTAATCAACACGGTCCAGATTTACCTATCTTGTGCAATCTTTGCAATATGAAGATCCGAGAGGATGTATTTCACTTTCTTGCAGTATGCCCAATTTTAAAAGAAATTCGAGTGAAATTCTTTAATTCGTATACTCTGCAAATAGATGAAGCATTCAAAAAAATAGTAATGTATAAAGTGTAATGGCAATCTGGTAGACAAGGCCATGGCCAAACCATAACAGACTTTGTTTATATTTAATGAATGTAATGAATTCTTAAAATCAAAATAAAAGTCATATAACTAAAACTAAACTAATATAATGCATCTTAAATGGAATTATGCTAAAAGCAGTAGAAATTAGTTGATACGTACCAGATGCATGAAAATGAATTAATGAAGTAGATCTACTACATATGAAGTAAATTCTTATCTCCAATTCCACGTCATTGATATGCTTGTGAAAGAAAAAAACGTATGTGATACTTCATGGGAATTGGAATCCCCAAATATTCAGAAGTGTATTTGTGAATGCTGAAGTTTCATAATGTCTGAGATATTCGTATTATATAATACATAATATGTAGAACTATTAGTAATATTTTGAAGAATACTAATATATTCGCCCCATCACTAAAAATACTTGCAAGCCTAATTTAGAAACTTAGCGAAGTGTAAGACATTCGTTTATACAGAGTTTTAACTTTTACAATTAAATTGAAAGTTAATAATATTAATTAAATTCAGCGGCAGAAAAGGAAACAAACATTATTTTTTAATTCGTTCGTATTAGTGATCTCTCTCAAGTATGATACAAGCAGAGAATTCCACAGTCGAACGACTTTTGACAAAAAATTGACTCGGTTGTAAAGAGTTTTCCAATAGGGACTTGACAACTTTGAATTTAATTTGTGAACGCACTCCCTCACTAATCATCAAACTGTCACTGTCAATTTATTCAGTAAACTCAACATTTTCATCATGGTAAAGTATACGAACGAGCAACATCTACAAATTATAAAAAATGTCCACCGAAATTCGGAGTCGATGATCGCAACTTTAAGAGCGTTAACTCCAATTTTCGGTCGTAATTCTCACCCTAGTAGACAGGCAATAACAAGTTTAGTGCAAACATTTGATTCTACATATTCGTTGTGTGATGTTGCCGTGTCAGTGAGACAACGGGTTGGTCGAAGTGTCGAAAATATCGCTGCCGTTCAGACGTCCTTAGAAAATGATCCAAATCAGTCAATTCAACGGCTCGCCGGCTGACAAAAATATATCACTTTGGGTATTCTTTTTCCACTTCGGGACCACTGTGCGGCGTTCTCAAGATCTTGGTTTACACCTATACAAGATCAAGCTGACTCAAGAACTAAAGCCGATGGACCTTTTGAAGCTACGTACGTTCTCCGATTGGGTTCTGTAGAAGATGCGCCAAGACGATGAATTTCATCGTAAAATCATCATCAGTGATGAAGGTCATTTTTGGCTTAATGGGTTCGTCAATAAGCAAAATATGCATTATTGGTCGGGTGAAAATCCACATGTGCTTCATGAATCACCACTTTATCCACAAACAAATAACTGTTTGGTACGGTTTGCAGGCCGACGGTCGTCACGTTACTGTGAATGATCAAGCGTTATCGCCCGAATTGAGAAGATATGGACTTGGACGACATGTGGTTTCAACAGGATGATCCCACAAGCCACACAGAACATGTTACAATCGATTTATTGAAGAGTAAGTATGGTGAGCGTGTTATCTCAAGAAATGGGCCAGCCGATTGGCCGCCTCATTCGTGCGATTTAACGCAGCTTAACTATTTTCTTTGGGGCTACGTTAAGTCATTGGTTTATGCCAAAAAGCCGACGATGTTGGAAGAGCTCAGAGCCAACATTAATCGCGAAATAGCAGCCGTTTCCGCCGAAATGTGTGGCCGAGTCGATTCGACCGCTGCAAACGTGCCCGCGGTGGCCATATGAACGAAGTCGATTTCCATTCATAAATGTTTTGATTGTATTTCAAGCCGATAATAAAGTGTTGGAAATATCTCAAATGGTTTCCGTTTTATTTAAAAATTTAAGAAATTCCCATACAATCATTTGTAATCTGCGAGATTGCAAGAATTTTAACTTATCATAAAGATATTCAAGCTGTCGAGTTTGCATTAGATTGTAGCACAGTATCAGAGTGCTCTCAATTTTAGTAAACTATTCAAGGTGCAGACAGTAATTTGATATGAGAAAAACGATACATGGTCCCTCTTCCTGAGATTGATAATGTACCTAGGAATACCTTTATAAGCCACAATAAGACAGTTGTTTTAGTTGCAGTTTGGTTTTAATTGGTAGAAAATGTTTAGTGACCCATAGAGAACGTAGTGCACTTTAAAATTTGGCGACCATTGCGTATCCCAAGAAAGAGTGCGATTAAATACCACGCTAAGATTCTTAGCAGAATCAACCCATTCTATAGGCTGTTGATTTAGTAAAACAGACCGGAGAACTGTGAGATCGAAAGCTCGACGATACATAACGAACACCTTTGACTTAGTGGGATTTAGACGCAGGTCCTTTTTTTAATGATCTACCCCTAGAAAGGTCTTCATTCAGCAAGTCTATCGCATTATTAATCTCACTCAGTGGAGAGCTTAGAAGAAGTTGGACATCGTCAGCATACATGTGAATTTTGCAGTGTTGAAGTCTAGTCGCTAGGTAAGTCATTGACATACATGGAAAACAAAGTAGAACCAAGAATGGATTCTTGTGGTACCCCACTTTGTACGCTAGGGAAGCCTGACCTGATATTTCAGTGGTACCTGATATTTCACCAGTATTCATACACTGTTATGGTGGCCCGTGGCGTTGTGGGTATGTACGTCGAGTCCTACGCACTTGGACCTACCTGTCTAGGTTCGATTCCTGGTACGACAAGAAATACTTTTCACGGCACCACCTCTTTCGAGTCACTGACAATGCTCAAAGAGTATAACTGTCTAGAAAAAGCTTCTCAAACTTGGCTCGGAGTCGGCATAAAACTGTAGGTCCCTTCCGCTCGTGATAGAACAATAGCACGCACAGCACGAGTGGTTGCTGAAAAGCTAGGCCCGGGCCCTCTACGAGCTGTACCGCCACCCATATTATTATTATATTATTCATACACTGTTGCCTTCTACTGAGGTACGATAATATGAATTTGTCAATGGAGATGAAAACATGAAGTCACTTCGGAGTTTGTTACACAGAATTGAATGATTGATTGTATAATACGCTGGTTGGTTGGCATTTATCTAGGGCCTTTCGGATCTCATCACCGAAAACTAATAGAGCTGTACTACAACTTCTTTTCGGACGAATGTCTGATTGGTTGCTGCTAAGAAGTTTGTTCAATGATAGGTGACGGGCGCATTTGGATCAATATCAACTTTTCAAAGACCTTTAAAAGATACGAAAAGATAGCTATGGGTCTAAATTCTACAGCATTTCTTGACCTGATCTTAGGGATGGGGGCTATCTTTACTTTTTTCCACTCAGACGGGAAGGTAGAAGTAGTTAAAGACAGTAAAAACAAATTCAGACCAGTAGCATTCGTCATCGTCGCGTACCATATTAAAGAAGAAAACATCCTCACTATCATCTTCAGGATTTATCTCGAGGTGGTCGTTAACTGACGGTAAGCCAGATGCGGAAATAAACTCAGCATATAACTTAACACTGTCCACGTCCTCACCGATTTTCAAATTCTGTCTACCGAGGCCGAGGTTACGGAGCTATTTCCACAGAAAAGTCCAGCTTAGAGTTGGAATAGTTTATTTTAGCTCGATTCAAACATTTCATTGGCGTTGCACTCAGTCATGCAAATGGTATCCAAATTTACGCTCACTGCTTAAGAGACATTAAAAGTATTCAAAGCATACACTGCATTTACTTAAGGACAATCCAGTGTTTCCTTTCTGTTCAACTGCCTTCAACGCTTTTATGATTAAAATTACAAAATTGAAACAACTGTTTAGTGTTGATGTTCTGGTAGTGAAGTACGTATTTTTGAGATAACCTTGGTCCATGATGTCGTCTTAATGCATTAAATAATAAATTAAGACAAAGACTTCCTTGTAACGTGTAACAGAGTTTGCCTTCTATTGGTTTCATCAATCAAACCCAGTACACAAGGTCTAGTCAGTATTTCGACTGGGATAGCAAAACATAGATGATGTCTTCAGCTATTTCATATCTTTTCGGTGACCTTGGATTTTTATTATACAAGTACGTATGGCATCTGGAGTTCTGGTCAAACAACGTGACGTGATTCATAGATCGCTCGTCTCTTTGCATCGCATCAATGACAGAATGTAGCCCCTCTTCGGCACAGTATCAGCCAACTCTTTTGTTTTTGTTCTTTGGGTGAATAATAAAATTGTGGGTGGTCTTCCGATACTGGAATTTGAGCACACATTAATTTCACAATCCGGTTCTGTTTTTCTGGAACATGTCGGCGAATGTTCTTAAGGAGAGGTGTTAATAAAACGACCAACTATTCGCTGCTTTGGGCCATCTTGGGAGGTTCGGCGGCACAGAATTGTGTGTATTTATTGTCACCACTTTGCTGCCAAATATGCTTCATGTAAGATTATTTTGTTGCAATTACATAACAAAAATTTAATGAAATCGCCTCTCTCTGGCAATAGCCCTTTATTACAGTTTCTTTCGGTGTTGCTTCATTGGGATTTTTATGTCGTCCCTAACCGGATGATTTGCATAATGTTATTTATGGAAGGTACTCTGTCCAGAATTTTAGCAAATCCTCCTCGCTCCATACGCTACTTCTACTTGTCTACACCACTTACCGAGGAACCATAAAATGCGACCCCTGCCACCTCAGTGACAAGTTTAGGCTCTCGCGTTGTAATCGAACTCGATGTGGCCGGGACGTGTGGGCCTTTCCAGATTATATTTAGCATATTTAATACATTTCTTCCAAATTGTACAAAAAGGCACATAAAAAGATTTAACTTGTTTGCAAAAAAAAAAAGGGAGAAATAAAATTATGAAGATTAGAAATTTAGTTTTTTTTTTTGGGTAGAACCACGGCACATGTTATTATTTTTAGATCATGACTTGAATTTGCAAGAATATAGTCAAAGAACTTCTTCAATAGGGTATTGTGACATTGTTGAAAATGTCAAATCGCCAATACGTGCGGTGTTTTTTCTAGACTTTTGTTGTCACTCCAAAGGTGAATTCAAATAGGAAATATGCCTTTTTTTCAAATAGTGTGCATTGATACGATGTTGTATCTCATATTCACGCCATAGGAGGACATCATACAGCTAAGAAAGGAGCAGAAGATACGAGTCGGTGGCAGACATTCTCTTCACCAGAAAAAAGGTATAAGTGCCTCCTGTCATGTTCGGATTCGTCGACGATCTACATGAACTGACACACATATGTAAATATGGATGGCGCTACATTTCGATGTGGACCTGGGCCTAGATTCTACAGTTACCACTCGTGTATTTTGTTCTCTCACGAGTGAAGGGAATCTGCAATTATACGCCGAAGCTGCGAACCAACGCATCAAATGATAATTTACCAATTTCAGGGCTCCATCCGATCATCAAAATCATACACGTGCCAAATATTTGATATTTCCGAACGTCATGCGTTTGATTTGCTCTTTGTAGCAAAAGGTAGGAATGCGAACAATCAGACAGGAGACGGAGATATAGCTAAATTACCTCGTAGTTCTTTCACAGCCAGGGCTGACTTTGAGCGATGGCATGGGCTAAGTTGGCTTTGGGGGGGCCACTGTGGCTTGTAGCTTTTTCGCATAGATCTGTGACTGCAGGAAACCCCACACGAAAAAAGTCGATCAGGGTCAAGTCGCACGATCTCGGTGACCAGTTCACCTACATCTGAAATGACCATACCCTCGATTCGCTCGTGCAGAGTTCCGAATGTGTCGTGAGCTGTGTGGCACGTAGCGTTGTCCTGTTGAAAAGACATGTCGTTGTCATTGGTCTGACGACGTCGTTTCGACTATTGTATTACTTCTTGTGACACTAAAAAAATTGAATGGTCTGGACGACGTCGTTTTTGACGATTCACTAATCCTTAGTATAACTCAGAAATAAGGGAGTGTAGAGACAGCCGACTTCACAGCTGATTGCCCCCTACTCTATCGACGAATTTGACGCATACTCACCTAATTTTTGACGGTTATTCAGGAATGCAATGATTTGACGCCCAGAAAATAAACGTGTAAAAACAAGGCGTGACTGCAACCATGGGTCAGCACAGTCTACATGAGTTGATTACTCCATGTATGTATATTGTTGGATTTAAATTTTGAAATGGTGTAAATACATATTGATAGACGTAAATAAGTACTTTTAGAAAGAGCAGAACTTTAAAATTGTTCAATTGGTCTGGTTTTTTTTGGTCATTGTATCTCTTAAAACAAATTGCTTCTTGTAGTACACAATAGTTACACTCGAAGCAACGAGGCATAATTCTTAATTTAACCATAATTTAATTTATTAGTAGAAATTAAATAATATTAGAGTAACATAATGTGTTACATTTATTTTCTTTCATGTCGATGTATTAGCCCCTAATATAATAAGAATATTCCTTAATATTGCAATTCGTGAACGCCGCCCAAAGCTAAATTGCTTGTGCAGTTTCCCCTGCTTTTCGCGGTAAGAAAACTTTAAAATCTGATTTGAATCTTAGAATTATGATTGAGGTATAAAATGCATCGGCATTACAATGTGCTGTTTTTCGATGACGAAGAAAGTGAAAATTCTGTCGGACTATTGCGAATGCGAAGAACGCTGAAACAATAAGGTTCCGAAATTGGATTTTGCATTTTAGTTTTGTTCAACGTTTTCCACCCAAGGAGCGGCTCGTGGTCAACATATATTCCCCCAATTTTAAGACTTGGTGGTGCCTTAGAGGTCCTAGCTGGAGGTGGCTACTAAATGGTTGACAGGTAACGATTTTGGAATTTCTGTTGGCCAAAGTACACCCTTTCAGAGATAGTTTGCGAGACCATAAAAGTGTTGTCCAATCGAACCAAAGCGAACTAAAGCTGTGTCCAATCTGGATTACATGGGATATGGGCAACGAAATAAGAAAGGAAGAGACAAAGCAGCGGTTCTGTCAGAAATATGTAATGTCAGGAAGTAATTAAATATCCATATTCTCAATTCTTCGAATTGTACTAACGATTTAATTGCCATAGTCATCGCATGCGTAGATGGTACCCGCTTGTATTTTTAAAGACCGCGATAAAATGAGAATATTTTCTTCAATAGAAAAGGGATACACAGCTTAAATGCGATGATTGCGGGTCTTCTTTTAGAAATGTTAAAACACGTTCAAACATTTTTAGATTTTTAGACTTAGATTTGCGATCATAAATTGCTTATAACTGCAATAACTAGCATTTATTATTATATACACATGGATCCGCAATCATAACTATTGGCTTTTGGGTAAATACACAATTATTTGTATCTTCGTGATATCCTCCAATATAACATTGTAGGTAAAAGTGGATATCCTCTTGGGCCTGGGTTGCTCTCACTTTATAGAGCATTTAAATTCTGTTTTCTATATCAAATTTAACGTGTTTAGTAGTTCTCAAACTGCCTACTATTTGAACGATTCACGATACGACGAGACGATTCATAGTGTAGTGTTCGATTTGACGACGTCGTTTAATACAATCGTTCGAACGACAATCGCCTTAAAAGTTACGCGTCCCATCTTACAATCCACATTCACATTATTCTTTCATCCATTCTAATAGAAAATAAATTACAAATTCAAAACAAAAAGGGAAATAAGTAAATAAACCCACAAACACTAAGTTTTTTTGTTTGCGCTTGATGAAGAGTGACAGTAGTATTTTAACATTAAATGGCATTAACGTAATCACACGCACACACTCTTAAAACAAAACAAAAACCTGAGTAAAGAACGTTTTTTTCAGATCTCACTTACTGTTGTCTCAAAAAAACACGCCCAAAAACTAGCTCACCACCACCGACAAATTTAGCACGAACCCGAATTTCTTCTGTTTAACGCACATACAGCTGAAAGCTGAAATCGGTTACTCTACAGACTTCACAGCTGATTGACCCCTTGTCCATCGACGAAATTGAGAGACTATTTGTTAGTTTTTGGCGATTATTTACGAAATAATGTAAATAGCATTCTCTGATTGGTCCGGTTGGTTTAAGAAAACGGTATCAAAACCGCTGTTAAAAATGTTAAGGAGCAAGAGAGGTAGATGTCGCACATGTCCATACTTCTTTATTTCTGCCTGAAAGTTGACCAACTTCATTCATGTGCTTGGCCTAAGCGACGCCTGTGGAGAAGAGGACGATACTGCAGAGCACTTCCTCTGCTACTGTCCCACCTTTGCTCGGATCAGGTGACATTTGTTTGGTGCTGATGAGGTGAGAGCCGATGATGTAGGCCCTTCATCACAAAAGCGCTTGCTGGTATTCTTTCGGAATACCATGAAATGCCACTAAATGTAGGTTGCTACCTGGTAGTACAATGGACCAGTTTTTAAGTCTGAGTGCTTCAGTGTTTTGTTCAGAAACCTCCGACAAAAAAAAAACTTCATTAATCGTGATACGTTCCACTTGTGGGCCGCATTTCCTCACTCCCTCTCATTCGAAGTCATGAACTTGTTTTTTTTTTGACGGATTTCTGTGGGGTGGGGCCTTTAGGCATTCGGACACTGCGTAAAACAGTTGGTTTCCTCCAACCGCTCACAAAACCATTAATTTGTGTAGAAGCTAGACCCAGTTTCACTACGGCCGACAGTGCCACCCATATTATACAGGGTGAACAATCATTGCTCTCTGGTCAGCGAATTTAAATAAAACAACAACAACGGTGTGGAATATAAAATGTGTTGTGGCTACATTTTGAAGCTACATTAGCATATACATAATTCAAATGGCTTCACTGGCAGTACTTCATGCGGTCTGTTAAATTTTTGAACAATATGTGAGTCGTTCTACCAGCAGTAGCATCTCGAAAAAATTAATGTAGCCCCAGAGAAAACCATCGGGTGGTGTCATAAGTCGTATGATCGCGGCGGCCAATTGATTAACGCTCACCGTGGGATGCCCCTATCGCGAAAGGTCTCTTTCACAACTTCGAGCCCTGCGTCGCTTGTATGGCATGCAGTCTTATACTGTATGGCACCACAACTGGGATATATCGATGTTGTTCAGCTCTGAACAGCCGATGAACATCGTTTTATACCTGACGGTAACGCAGTTGGTAGAATTCATGCCGCCATGCCATAATCCGCAACAAACATTCAATCTTTGGGGATGCATTGATGCCTGGTCGAATACTAGATTATGTTCTCGCCAATAGCGGCAATTTAGCTTGTTGGCCTCATCCGTGAAGATGATTTCTTGGCCAAAGTTCGTATGTCCGGCTAACCATTTCAGCGCCAAAGGCCCCACTCACGGCGTTGTCTACGAGCGCCTGGCTTCAATTCTTATGTCACCACAGTCTTGTACCGATGTAGGCTCAGATTCAACTAAATCCAAATCCAATGTATGTATGTATCCCATACAAAAAGAGCCACCATACAACACAGTCTCGCCTGTTGACACTCTACACCTTCTCTTGAATAAGGATCCATTATTTGTGGTCGTCTCATCACAAAATAATTACATTGACAGCTTCCCAAAAATGATTGCGTTTCTTTTCAAATATACATAAACTTTCCCCAAAACTGATAAATGTAAAAATTAGTATTCCCAGCACTAGCTCAATGCACAGCAGCAAGCGTACTTAAAGACTACTCATTTTCTCAACGAAAAAAAAAAACCTCCCTCATTGGACAATCGACAGCAGTTAAGTGTAAGCAGATCACATCTATGGAATTTAATGTGTAACAACCTTGAAGCTCTCGCAATTGGCCGTCGCTCAAGCTGACGAGCCCCTTAGGACTCGCAATTTGAGAGGTATGTAATTTCAATTACGTACACGGCAACGCAATCTCTCATTCACGAACATTTTTTTCCGGTTTTATATACATAAATGTGACTCGCATGGAATTCGACGCCGCCAAGGCCGTGTTTCATTCCTTCAGCCGTGTGGTAGGTTTTATATTTGTGCTTATGCACTTTTCAGCATTTCACTGCACTGCGGAATGACACAAAAAATATGTGTATTCATACGTTCACCGAAAAAACTTGGAATCTGATATGTTCTTGCGTTACACTTCCCCTCAAGTGGGTTGGCGAGCCAACCATGCCCGACGTCTATATCGTTCGCACGCGCTTTACTTTATTTTTTTTTGTTCCTTCGCAGTCCCATTCAAAGCACAGGCTTGGCTCAGGCCAATTAGCATCTTGTTCCGAAATCAGCCCTCAATCGGGCAAAAATATTCTCAAGTTCGCCTATGAGAACATTCCCATTCAAACAAGTGATTCCCAATTCAAAGCTCGAACCCATAATTCTCTGTTATGATTTCAAGAGCCATACTTATGGTGGAGCTTGTGAATGGCGTGCCTACGTACACCCGACAAGCTTCCATTACTGAATCTTGAAGTCCATTAACATGCTATCCCAAAACCACCCTCCCCCTTTCGAACACGTCTGGAGAAATGGCAGCGCCAATGCTCATCATGTCTCACCATGATCTATTCTTAGCCAAATTTAAAAACCAAATTGGCAACCTTTACCGTCCATGTCAGTATTCAGCTGGCGTTGAATCCAAGACACAAATTATGTCTCACACGCATCTCGAGAGCAGCCAAGGCAGACACGATCCTAACTTATTATTCCGCTCCACCTACGATCGGAGCCATCGAAAGGAAACTTTGCCATTTGTGCGATGTGACTCCAGCAAACGCTTCTAGGCCACTAGACGACAGAGGCGCAGAGCCACAGGCGCTGTGCGAGCATATGACGACAACCAGGATGACGATTCCGGTTTGCCATCTCAAAGGTTACATAACATAATTTCATTTTATGCCACATCTCTCTCTCTCTCTCTCTCCCTCTCTCTGTGTCTCTCATTTCGTGGCGATGTGTCTGGGGTTGCTAATTCAGTTCAGAATTTAGTGATTTTCTATTTTCATTCAACATTTTCCTTCAGCACACCACACGAATCTGGAGCTCCAAATCGAAATGGAAGCGATGACGATGGAAATGGACATCGCGTCGAGTCGAATCATCAGCGTTTCCTGATTCGGACGCTGCCAAACTGCCCAAATGACGTGTGGACGCGATTTGGCTTAAATTAAACTAAAGCGCTCACACTCACGCCACCTGTCGCTACAGGGGAGGTTTGCGCCGATTGTTGCGTTGCGTGTGGTAGGAAACGTAGCAGCCGCCGGCCAGACACAGACCACTAATTTGCTGAATTAATTAATGGAACGGCGAGATTTTCCTAGCAAGACTTGGTTGGTACCCTTGACACGTTTATTAAATAGGTTTCTAGAGGCACTGCTGTCGAGTCTGGAATTTTCGGTTACCACGGGACGAGGTTAGATTAGGTTGGTAACACAATTTTTTTTAATAAATTTTATGTAAGCACTCTTTCCTTCTCGCTCCCGCACCATCGCCGGTTGGTAATTATGTATTCTGCTTATGATTTGGGAAGTGTACTTGGCTGCGTTGTTTTTTTTATTGCTTCTGACCGGTGACGATTTTGGCGGCGATTAGTTGGACCGGCCGGCGTGAGCGAATATTGTTTGTGTCAGCGGGGAAGTTACTTTGCTTGAGAGAGGAGTGAGTAATTTTCATTTTGTTCAATTTTTGTCCACGAAATAGACACGGAGTCTTTTTTTTATAAATTGCGCGCGCAAATGTTATTATGGATACACTTAAGTGTCCGAAGTCAAGACACGGCACGGGCTGAATGTGCGGAGCATGAAAGGGGAGTCACATGTGCACAGTGGATTGTAATGAGTGGGAAATATTGGACTGGGAAAAGTACCCCATTTTCGTGAGGTGCGGTTGAAAACGTGTCTTGAGCGTGAACGGATGAACATTAATGGCGAGACGAGTCCTGCGAGTGATTTCATTGAGAGGAGGTGAACAATTGCTGAGTTGACATGAGCGTTGTTCGATTAAAGGGGGACAAAGGAGACACAATACGTGTTTGTTTGAGTGAGTCTTAACTTTGCGATCTTGTTGTCTCTTATGAGATTAGTCGTTGGGTTTACAATTCTATCTATTAGGCGAAGTGTTTCATTGGAAGCACTCTACAAGATATGCTCGTTTTACTTAACCTTAGTGTGGGTATCTCAATCCCCTTCTTAGGGGGCCAAATGCATTCAATTGATTATGCTGCCCAGACAGATAATTAAATTTAAACTATCATCATCGATGGAGTGGTTGAAATGAATTCGAAAATATCCCAACATGAACATGAACAGAATATGAGTTGTTGTTCATAATTGGCTTTGGACATCGTTGGGAGATTTTTACTCACTAAAACCACCTCCATTTAAATGCTATGTTCCACTACAACTAAGTGAAGCACTTATCCAGTAGTTTGTATTTCTTGATTTAGATACGTTAGACAGGTAAAATTGCTGACCATTAAAAATAGGCATCATTTGTATAACTTTTAATATTATAATTTACTTATGTATTAATAGAGTTTAAATAAGTAAATAAATAAATAAAAATAGACATACACCAAGATCTCGCTTGGGTCATATATACGTTCGCAGAAAATGCGATACGCATTGAAACGACGCAAGGTTAATTACGATTTTCTATAGGAAACGATGAGGTATTTAACATATTTAAATCCTTAAATGCTAAAAAATAACACAATTTAATAAAAAACGAAAATGAAATAAATCTTCATGAAAATACTAGAAATTCAATTAAAAAAAAAAAATTAAGTGAATAAATAATTAAAACTGAAACTGTCCAAAGTTTGCTGAATAGCAATTTTTTGTCAAGGTGAAGTTGTTTGTTTTTGTGATGGTAATCTTGTTATTGATCCGGGAATGGTGGATGTACTTTAGCAGAACTTCCAACAGCTGCTTAATGGGCACGACCAAGAGAGAATGATAGGGAACCAAGAAATCCCAACTCCAGTCGATGAAGTAGAAGCTTTGAAGAAGTCGACGCAGTCATTAAAAAGCTGAAGAACAACAACGCCACAGGCTCAGATGGTTTACCATTAAGAGCTCTTCAAGGTTGGTGGCGATGCTTTGGAAGGAAGCATGCACCAGGTGATCTCCAGAATTTGGGAAGACGAAGGCATGCCCGTCGACTGGAATATCAGCTCCATAGATTGACTATATTCACACTAAGACGAGCGATATCAGATGGATAAGACGAAGTACATGCTGTTGACCAAGAAACGTTCCGTCACACATTACTTGGGACAAAACATCACGATTGACAGCTACAATTTGAGATAGTCAAGGAGTTTGTCTACCTCGGGGCAAACGTGAATTCACGTGAATCGCAGCAACCGCTGCTACTTCGGTTTGTCAAAACTACTGGGCTCAAAACCTATCCATAACCTGTCCTAACCTATGCCTGATTTTTATATACAGTAAAGACGCAAAAAGTTAAGTAGGTTTCAGTTTCCATGGGTGTCTCTAAAAAGTTAAGTTTTGTCTTAACTTTTCCAAGCCATTTTTGTTTGTAGCTTATATTTTATATACATATCGGTTCACTGTTGTTAGTATACGACACCAGTTGAATTTGTGATTGGATGTGACAGCAACAATGTCAGGAGAAAGGACATCAGTAAAAAAGATTATCAATCGCTGAAAAATGCTTGGCTTATCGATTAGCCATGGATTTTCATGCTTCTGAAGCTGCAATTTCAAAAATTAAAAAAAAAACAAGCATTTATGCTGCTGCGTCGAAGAAATGAAGAAGACAACTTTACATAAGCCAGAAAACGTGGGTATGAAGAAGCAACTGTACAAATGGTTCTTAGACGAAAGAACTATCCAATAAGCGGTTGTATTTTGAAAGCTAATGCGAAGGACCTTTTTGTACAAGTCTATCCAAAAATAAAAATTGAGGTGATTTTATGGCAAATCAAGGCTGGTTTGTCAATTTCAAGTGCCGGTATGGAATACGCGAAATTTTATCTAGCAACACATCAAGAGTAGCACATCAAGTCACCCAAAGTTAAGAATTCGCAAAAATTAAGCACCCCAAAAACAAACTGCTTAACTTTTTCGAGTCTCTACTGTATTAAACTTATTTTTTGAAGGTTTACATTCCTAATATATACACAATGTAAACAACGAAAAGCAATCTGTCTATTTTTACTCTAAGAATCCCAGAATTCAATCAGAAAAACTCCTTCAATTCTCTTTTTTTTAAGTGGCTTGAAACCTTCATGCTGTTGAAACCAACAAGATGATGTCTACTCTACTAAGTTGATATGCAATGCATCACCAACTCTCCCACGTCTTATTGTCAACTTTTTGGTGACTTTTCCGCTGAAACGTATTCTCCGATTCTCACTCTAGCTTTCAACTGCTTTCGAAGATGGTGCGTTCGATTTTTTCGCAAAAGTAAAGTCATTCACTTGCAAAGCCTCAGAAAACTCTCAGCTTAGCAAAGACAAACACCTTAACTGTTCCGCTTAGTGTGAAAAATCAAATTTAAATCGTTGATTTTGAAAACTGATTAGAAATCCCTTGAAGATGGGACAGTTGAAACAATCAGCAATCACCTTGAAATTGAGAATTTCCTGCAAAATCTAGAAAATGCATAATTTCGCCGAAAAATGTAGTAAATTGTGAAATGAACTCTTTCCGCTGCGGGAGTGCAAAATCTAAAAAAAAGGATTTTTCGAATGTGGCTCTTGTCTATGAGTGAAAATTGGGTGCGGAAATGAGAAAATGGGGCCATTGGCTATCGGGCAGTGGATGGATGGACTTTCATTTTCGGACATATCAACTTTTTTACTTACTTAAGGTGGCGCTACAGTCCGGGGTGGACCTGGGCCTCAACCAACAAGCGTCTCCAGCCAGCTCGATCTTTAGCTAGCTGTCTCCAGTTTCGCACGCATAGTTGGTTGAGGTCCCTTTCCACTTGCGTGCGCCACCTGAGTCGCGGTCTTCCTCTACTGCGCCGTCCCTCGGGGGTGGATACGAAGACGGACATATCAACTGTGTGTGTTAATACAAATGCAGGAAGTACACGTTATGAACACTTTGAAATTTGACGATGCTTCTGGCGAGTTTAAGTACTGTTTATTTTATATTGGATAATGGTTGGGCAGCGGTGACGGCATTTTGGGTCTGTACGCACTTGATCCTGGGCTTCTAGGTTCGAATTCAATTTTCACGGCCCCACCTCTTTCGAGTCACTGACAATGCTCAAAGTGTATAACTGTTTAGAAAAATACGATTCAAACTTTGCCCTTCGGAGTCGGAGCAGTAGCATGCACAACACGAGTGGTTGATGTAGGAGCTAGGTCCTGCTCTTCTACGATAAGGCAGAGATGTTTTCAATTCGATGATAGTTTGTGGACTATCAAGCCTTGTCCATCCCAATCGCCAGTCTCTGGGCAACCCCCGGTAAAGTCATTGTGTTCCGGAGATACTTCTGTACAACTTTCCAATCCTCAACAACTTTGTGAACTGCTTTTTCTTGTCGAAAATGGGCTTAAGCTTAAATGTGGGTTTGAATGAGACATCCCGCTCAATAGCAACCCGAGATTAAAATAAGATTTGTAACACCACCAAGTCGGCTGTTGTGGTAAATATTGCCAATTGTTTTGTCAAAGCCATCGATTATATCCAGCTGTCAAAATCTTCAGCAAGGTGTGTCATTTCATCCCGAATCGTTCCACGCTTGTCGAAGGAGTAGAAATTATAAAAAAAAACTATCTAAATTCCGACTCAGTTGTTAACAAGCATTGGGAATTTCGTCGTGAGCTCGGTCGTCACCACGACTTCAGTGCGCATGCAATTCGTAGCACCGTGCTCAAGCTTTTGAACGTGAGCGCACTCTTTTGGACCTTGAGCCAACAACCAGACAGAGATTGGTACGAAATGCAGAAAGCATAGCGACCGTAGCAGCCAGAATCGAAGAAGAAGTTAACTAGATAAATTGGGCATCGTCAGAGAGCCAACCCGGTTTATTTTGCGGTTGGATTTGGGCCTTTATTCGTATCAAATGTACTTTGTAGACGTAAGAATTAAAGATTTCGACCGACCGCTTGACTGGGACTGAAGCCGTGGTGGCATTCTGGATGAAGTATTGTTTCATATATAATGGCAGAAATGTAGGTTAAAATTAAAGCCAGAATCAATATTAAATCTCACACCTTTGTTGTCTTACTCAAATTTCTTTTCATATCGTTCTTATCTGGTCACCCAGTATAAAGTTAGCTCAGGAGTTTTGCCTATTGAGGCCACGCAAAAGTTATTCTGTGATTGATCTCGGTACTGACGTTGTGTGAGGACTTTTTACGGAGGAGACGAAATAGACGAAGTGCCTGTCTTGCCTAACTCTGCCCATTGTGACTTATTTTAGCCGGTTACGTCCAACAAACACCTCATTGACGTCTCGCCACGTTCAACCAATTAGGTAAATGCTAGACGGCCTTCTGGGAGATCGTGTCTCTGGAGTTAGTCAGAGATTTTTGCACGATATTCCCCAGAACGATGTTAATATCGTCTTATGACAGCGCCTCGCTTTTTTAAAACCTTTTTTGACATCAAAGGACTAGGTGAGCTCGTTACCTAGCAACGAAAGACGTCCATGCCACGTCAGAAGCATATTTGATCACTTTCATATCTGCGGGAATTGTAACTGTTACTCTCTCGAAGATACACCCTCGACAATGTCATGAGTAGAGTTCTAATAAAAAAATCTATTCTTACTTTCTAAATCGTATAGCACGCTACGTGCTACGAAGATACACCACGGTCTAGCTTTCCGTTAGATTGAGAAATCGTGGCGATTACGATTTCGCATCCTGATCGATGTCAACTGTCACCAAGGAGATACTCTTCTTCCATCACTTTCCTATCTACAGACGCCAGACGCATTCACTCGCTCGTAAGAATGGTGTGAAATTGATTTCAATTCAGATCATAGCGCCAGTCTTAAGGAAGAGCATTACAAAGTCTCACCCTCTCCCTGTGTCTCGCTTGCTCGACTCCTTTAACCTTCACTTAAGCAAACCAGTCACACTCATTCAGGTCCGTGCATAGAAACGTCGTCCCAATTGACTGCACGGTGTGGGGGCCTACTTATTCATTCTAATCCCCTGCCCGTTCACTATTTTATGCGGCTCTGCCAAAATTCCCATGGACTGGCAGGCTATTTAATTCAGAATCTCATCTTCATTACAAATGCAGTGCCTGTAAATCTGGACGACCAGAGAGCACGGCTCCTTACCGCATACCTCTCCGCCCACTCTCGCACTGTCAACGGGCTGAATTACAAATGTAATTGCACGTGTGTGACTGACAGTAGGCATAATTTATGTCCCTTCACATCCGAGCAATTTGATTTGAACTTGAAACGGTAACGAAATCCGCACGGAGAGACAAAAAAAAGATCTAAAGAGGAGCTAAAGATTCAAATTGAACGATATCTCAACTCAAGACGCACGCCGACTTCAAGACATAGTCCATGCGGTTCGACGCGGAGGTATTCATCCATATGGAGCTGCCGTCGTTATCGCTCTCATCGAAATGTCTCATGTGCTGCTGACTAAACGTAGGCAGATTTAAAATCCCAGATCTAGATCATTTGTGCAAATTTGTGCGATCAATTGAAGAGCGTAGCGCGGAGTCAGCAGTGGCAACAGCAGCAGCCGCCGCCGCAGCATGTGATAAATAAATTATGCAGAGCTCTCGGAAATCGGTGACAGCAGCCGATAGCAGCAGTTGTCAGGTATTCAGTGTTCATTTGTTCACTTGAATCATTTTTTTTTTTTTTTTTGAATTCTCCTTTTTTTTTTGGTTTCGTTCAATTGCTTTTACTTTTTGCTCGGTGCCTGCTGCCTTTTGCTCTCTGTCAGTTCGTTGGCGATGATGTAAATGTCTGATGGGGACAGAACGTTCAAATTGATGTCTTCTTTGCGGTTTTATTATATAATCTGTTATCGTCTAGGTGTGGATCGGATATTTAATCATTTCGTGGATGGTTCGTGCTGCGAGTATGGAGGAATTACCGTTGATTTTTGAATTTGATTCCCGCCTGTCATGGTGTACGTCATGTCATTGTTGAATAACTGAGATGCACGAAACGGATGTCAATCGGAGGAGACTCAGAATCAGAGTTACCGGTTTAGCATAACATCTGAATTCTGTTAGTGCTTATACGTCACTAAATGCTATCCAATTTGACAACAGCAGCTGACAGGGATGTCTTCGCTCAGAATTCAATTGAGATCAGATTCATTTGGGTTTAATTAACTTCTTGTGTTAGCGCCGGTTTTGTGTACGCGCGCAGTTATGCTGCACGCGTTTAGACAACTAAACTCTGACTTAATCTTAAGAGCACGGTGGAGGGGACCACTGCTTGGTTGAATACTCGATAGCTTCAATTGCAATTTGCTTGTTGATATAGCCGCTGAGCAAGAAAATGGGCCCCTGCCGAGATGATGCTTTCTTGGTCAAAATTCCAGAGCCCAAGCGTCCACTCACGCCGTTGTCTGTGGGCGCCCGGCATCAATCCTTGTGTCAGCACAGCACAGCTTAACCGCTTGACGCTAAATAAGGCGGGTTAACTCTCTGGCAATGCCAATATTCTTGTTCCGTACTAGCCGCTACGGCTGCTATGTTTTCTACATTTCACACCAATCTCTGTCTGATTGGCGGCTTAAAGTCCAAAAGGCCGTACTCATTTCTTTTCTACGGTGCTTGCATACTGAAGCCATGACTTTAACTAATTTTTTTCGCACATTTGGCAACCGTGACGCAATGCATGATGAAATGGCAAGGCTTACTGCATATTTTGACAGCTAGATGTCATTGGTAACTTTGACACCTTTTAAAGCATACAAATTTGAAAAACTATCACTACTATCTGGTCACTATTTTGATTGGAATTATGGCTAGTTTTGAAGGAATATTGTGGCTTAATTGGATGAAGTGAAGGAGTTTGTCTACCTCGGGGCTGAACTCCACGAATGACATCTTAGTGGCAATTCGAAAAAACAACGGCTTAAAGAAACTCTGATTTTTTCAATCCATAAAAAAGGCGATGCGTCGGATCCAACTATCGGGGCATTTCGTTTTTAAAAGCGTCCTGTAAAATATACATACTACAGCGGCTCGTCATATGGATGAATAGCAGTAGCCTACTTAAAGAATTCCAAGTGGTTTTTAGGTCAGGTTAGTCAACTGTTGACCACATCATACATAAGGATAGAGAACTGTACGCATTCTCTATGGATTTCAAGCCGGCCTTCGATTCTGTATACAGAAACGCCTTATTTTATAAACTGAATGGAATGACCATGCCATCGAAATTTGGAAGAGCGTTACAAAAGCGTTAATAAGACAGCTGGGTGGAATTAGGACTTGTTATTTGATTGGTTTCGGACGGGGTCAGGTGTGCTCATTAAGCTCAAACATATTTGCAGTCTTCAAAGGCGATCTGTTTAGCTTTCTGTCTGGAGGCGTGGAGCTTGCAGGTATGCTAATTAAAGCCCTCCTGTCTGCAGATGTGGAAAAATTGCTTCAATAATCAAAATATTCAGCATAATAGCAAATGTGATGTAGTAATGACAGATGACAGAGAGTACGCAGCACAATTATAGGGGTACAAGCGTTATAGGTATGTAACGTTTTTGTATTAAGAAGATTTTTAAACTCTCACCGAACTATATGCTTATGCTGGAAACAGGCTTATTTCCACTGTATATAAAATCACTTAAGATCCAAGTACATACTACGGGTTCGAAAAATGGCAGACAACCAACTCCGACAAATTGTTGCCAAGTTGCAAAGTGCGTGGTTCGAAGAGTGGCTGGAATTGGCTGGAGGGTTTGGTCGAATACTGAACGCGGATGGTAGAAACTGAAACAACTTACTGCATCAGATAATAAAATAAGCCAGAATGCATTTTATAGAACAAGCGACAGGATCAGGGTTTATACGCAGGAAACCTCAGTAATGCTTAACCTCTGTGGAGAACTTCTAATAATATGTTCCCGCCGAACCGAAATCGCGTGATTTGGATGAACTTTTACTGAAACCTCAATTGACCGTTCCCACTGAGCTGCTTTCAAATGTCATTAGCTGTCAATTTTGAAGTGGCGAGTAAAACAAAAAAAAAAAATTATCGCCATCTAAAAAGGAACACCAAAATAAACAAAAGTTTATTCAGTTCATGCTGTAGCCTTGTTTGCTCCCCCTTCGGGTAGGGGTTAGACCCTGTGGTTTAAAGCCCAAAGTCGGAGAGAGAGTTGGAGATTATACCTGCATCTCTGAGAGTCAGCCTTTGGTTGGGGGTGGACTGGACGTGAAAGGTATTTGATTCAAATCTGTGTGGAGTTGCAAAACACAACCGCGTGCTACGACCCAAAGACTAGCAGAGGTTTGGTTAGGCCTCACCACCTTACCAAGGTGGAGAAATAAGTCCATAAGCTTATTTCTAAATTTGGAACTTGAGATTCCTACTGAAGGCGTCTGATCCAGCGTCGTTGAATGGTCCTAGGAGTAAAAGGACTCGATATATAATGAACTTTTGAAATTTTTATTTAAATTGAGATCATTCATTTGTGGCCGTGGCGTTGTGCGTCTGTGCGTCGACTGCTACGTTCTTGAACCTGGGTGTCTGGGCTCGATAACCAATACGCCCAAATATACATTTTACTGACTCACCTCTTTCGAATCCCTGACAATGTCCAAAGAGTATAACTGTCTAGAAAAAGCTTCTCAAACTTGGCAGTTCGGAGTCGGCATAAAACTGTAGGTCCCTTCCACTTGTGAGAGAACAACAGCACGCACAACACGACTGGTTGCTGAGAAGCCAGGCCCTGGCGCTCTACGGGCTGTAGCGCCACTGATATTATTATTGTACATTTATTATGTATTATTAGCACTCTGTCAATCTGGCAAAGCCGGGTAAGCTGAATTTGTTAAAATATTACCTGAAAAAAAATCCTATCTAATCTAAAAAAAATCTAGTGGAGATCCAACGTAGAATCGCCCTAGTCAACCGATGATACTTCGGTCTGTCGGAACAACTGAGTTCAAAACTCCTGTCTGGAAGGACTAAAATTAGGCTCTACAAAACTCTTTAATTTTGCCAGACCCTTTTTGGCAGGCAACGACACCGCGATGAGGTTAGATCTATTGTATCGGAGGGTTGGAGATATCCCAAAAGACGTACTACTTCCCTCATGAGTAAGTCTTTAGTTGTGGAGTTTTTTAAAACCACTGAAGTGAGTATCTCACTATGTAAGATACGTTTCCATAACCATATTAGTGCCTGTTTGTTTTCCCATTCGTTAATCAGAGTTGTGACTGCTGTCCAATTAACATTACAGTACGGTTCAGGACCGATGAATGCAGATTCCGAGCTAGCCCTCGCGACTTCATCTGCGGATTCGTTGCTTCCAGTCTTCCTGTGTCCAGGGACCCAGCCAAGCTTAACTTTGTTCTGTCTGCCAAGGGATTGTAGAGCGCCATACCAACATTTGACTGTTTTGGTCCAAAAGGTTAGACGAGAGTGCCCTTAGTGCTGATTGACTGTCTGAGAATATAAGTATATTAGAGCCCTTAATGCCTATGTTGTCTAGCGCAGATCTCTGTGGCGTGGATTTCCGCTTGAAACACTGTAGGATTCGACCCCATTGGTACGGAAATCCTTGCGTTGGGCCGAAAGACTCCTACTCCCACTTCAGATACTACCAGACTTCTACGATCTTGTACTGAGACACCATTAGACCAGCTTGCGCGGTCCAATATTTCAACTTCGACAAGCCTTCCGAAATAGTGTTGCTGACCATAATAACCGGCATTGAACAAAACATGTCTCTATTGGGGATCGAGTTGTGTGTGTCGATGAGACCTTTTAAGTTACTTGGTTTATAATTATACTCAAGCTACAGTTTGATGGCATATCTAGCAGCTATCTCCCTAATGAAGATTGGTAAGGGAGTTAGCCCGACTATAGCTTCTAGAGCTGTTGTGGGGCAGGTGCAACTGTTATTCCAAAGCAATACGTTGTAGTTTCTGCAACTTCGGTTAGGTGGAGTGTTTTGGGCCACCAAACAATGACTGCATTTGTAATAAGGGGTCTCGCCATCATTGTGTACAACCAATGAGTGATTTTGTGAGAGAGTCCCGCCATATAGAAGTCTACTGGCCCACAGTGTTCTGGTAGCACGCTCTATGGCTGGACATAAAATGTGTGTTTCAGTTAAGTCGTTTATCTAGGATTACTCCCAGATATTTGACCTCGAGGGAATATGTTAGTGTTGTATTGTTGATTATTATCGGTCCAAGGTTGACTCGTGTCCTCCTTGAGAAGGGCACTAGAACCCAGACCCTTTGTTGAACGATAAATAAAATAGCACAGCTGATTCTTAGTGTCTTTTCCTTACTTTCATTTGTTTTATTTTTGCTTTTTTTCAATTAATTCTAAAAGAAAAAATGTATTGAAATGCTTAGGATTTTTATAAAAATTGTATCATCGAGACAAACCTCATTTTAATGAAATGAAAATGCGATTACCTCCACAAAATACAATACTTTACTTTTAGAATCAGAGTTTCTCAATCTAGGAGCAGCTGTATTGCGGTTACCAAGGTACCCATATTTCATTTATTACAGAAATGGTTTGAACGGAGCAAGATGATCTATACTCAGCGTTTCCTGTTGCCACCCGTTCCCACTGACCTTGTGTTTAGCTTCATTCATGCCTCGATCATTCGGCTAAATAATTAGCATTTCTCGCTGAAACCGAATATATTTTTATATTTATTCCATACGCATGTACCTCATCTTCTTAGAGAATTGTTAAGGCTCGTCACAATGTCAGAAATAAAACATCACACAAAAAAAGTGTGACATCCTGCTGATTTGATTGATTTGAAAATCAACATTATTTGCTCGCGTAGTGAATGATTTGATTCAGCTTTGATTCAGTAACGATGACGTTAGAGCATGAAGAATGGAGATGACTCTTGATTTATTCCAAAAATGAAGATGCACAGCAATGACAGAACAGGAAATGTATTGCTGATCGAGACAGAAATCGATGAATTCAATGTCTAGGGCTAGAGACACTGGCACGTGACAGACGGAAGCGCAGAGAGATGAGGAGTTTATGTGATTCCGAGGTCAGGTAGCTTGAGGAAATTTATGCGGATTATCTAACTGAAAAGTGAAATTGGATTCCTGGATGAAGGTGATATGATTTGACATTCATGTCTCATTTCATTTATGTCTCATTTCACTTGCACTTCTGGGATTCGTGAGAACATTTTTACATATCTCCTAATTAACCACTGAGCATGTGGGTTACTGCAATGCCGTGCTAGTCCTTTCCAGAGACCCTGCTTCGTCTTTAACAGTCAAGCGCCAAGCTGACTCAAAGTTTGTAGTGCCACTTGATTTGCTTCTCACATTCCTGTTGTTCGTTAGAGGCGTGGTTAGGGCCGATTCCTGAGCTATAGCCAGTAAGTGGGAGCGTAAGCATACCGGATAAGAAAGGATGAGGAACAAGAACTTCCATGCCTTTATTTACCTAATAGCAAGCAGAAGCCGATGTAGGCGAGCGTTCAACACGATGGCGTGGATATTTCGTCCATTGTGGCGAATAATTAATTCTTCGAAAAATGATTGGAAGTTCTTAGTTTTAGTTCAGCTTCGTACTTAAATGTATAAGAGTATGCAACAAGAGCGGCTGTGGCGTTGGAGGTCTGTGTGTCGACTCCTACGCACTTCAATCTCGGCTTCTAGGTTCGAATTCCAGAACAAAAAAAAAGAAAATGTCACCACCCACCTCCTTCGAGTTCCTGACAATGTCCCCCGCACCTCTGAAAGGAGAGTTAATTGGGGTTATGATGTTGGATTTTATTTGAACTAGAACCAACTTGCAGTGTTTAGGAACATCACAAATTCCTTGATGGTCATCTTGGATATTTCTTCGAGAGATAAAAAGTACTTCCAGATATCAATGTCTGGCTCTACCCAGTGCTGGACAATTCCAAAGAATGCAATACAGGGTCTCACTTTCTGATGCGACATTATAGCTACGACAGTGGTCATTATAGGGGTTCCAATGACCAGTGGTTCGTGATGATTCCTACTATTCTTGCGGCATCGGTCCGAGCTCTGTGAAAATGCATATCTGTTGTTGTGGCCCCAGATTTTGCACAGTTGCTTAAATTGTTCCATCTAAGGCTGGCCATATTAAGGAAGTGCCGAGAGGGATCGGTTGCTGTCGAACGATGATGAGTGGAATGTGAAAGAATTAAACGTTTTCGAGAACACTTGTGACACACAGAATGTGACCTTTTTTTCTGCAGAGTTTTCCACAGTTAAGTTAAGCCGAAAGACAATACCTAATATTGCTTGAAACAGTTTAGAGCATCCGCACAGCGTCATTTATTTAAAGTTAAGGCAAACAATGTTGATGTAGATAATACATGCAAATAAAAGAATGTAAAAACATTACATGTGCTTGGTGTCGCCTTGAATGCGATTCCATCAGGTAGGCGACCGCTTGACAGACCCAGGACGAGATGCTTAGGCATAACGCCTAATGAGTTAGTGTCGATGCCGGAGGATCGGGTGGCCTGCAGATCTCTCGTGCATGCATTAGCCCCGCGACCGCTGTAGGCCGCTGTGGCAGTTGGAAGATGAGCCATGAAAGTGAAAAGTCCTTACTATACGTTGTGGATTTTTTTAGGTGAAAATTTCGATGTCGTCAGATTAACTTTAATAATGATAGAATAATAGATGATGACGTTGATGATGGTGTCTAAGTTCAATCCCCGGCGCGATCAACTTTCATATTATTTTCAAGTCAATGACAATGCTCAGAGAATAAATGTATGTCTAGAAAAATATTCTCAAACTTCGCCGTCGGCATAAAAACTTTAGTTCCCCTTCACTCGTTAGAGATGTATGACAGCTTAGTAGTGAGAGAAAATTCATGTTATTGGTTCCCAAGCAATATGTATGCTGGATTGGAAACTGTATTTCAGATGCCAACCATAGACACGATTATGCATGCATCGTCTGCTGAAAGTGGCTTGAGATTTAACTAATTTCTGTTTAAGAACTTAAGCTTTGTAAGTCTAACTAGCTGATCCGTTGAAGTGTTGAGAGATTTTCGGAGGTTATTCGGGAATTTATGTTGGTTGGATATCTGATTCTAGATTCCTAAAGTGGTTGATACGGCTTCCTATGCTGTGGTTATGTACAGAAATGTTATGTTTTCCAAAAAAGTGCGAGTATATAAACAAAACAATCAATATTATCACTTACATCACCTACACACTAACTTACATCTGAATTGGTGGTCTTGAACAGAAGTAATTAAGCGATGAGATACACTGTTCTCTCATTATTGCTGGTTATTATTATTATTTTTTTAATTCGTTTTTATTTTAACAATTCATAAATGGCTTATATACTAGACAAAAATTTAAAACTAGTTTGACGAACAATATAACTATCTCTAACTTACTTTACGGCGGGCACTCTAAGCTTAACTTAAACTTAAAATATATCTCTCTGTCTTTTTAATACTACATTATTAACATCAGAAATGTATAATAAGAAACTTATATACTAACTTATATTCTACCTTAAAATGAAACTAAACTACTCTTAGAAACTAACTTATAATCTAAACTATATATATATATACATACACATACGTAAATGTATATAGCCATATACAAATGAGTATGTACATACATGTATGTACATATGTAACTATATACACTAGATATACGTCCATATAGTCTTGTATACGGACACATATAAAATTTGTGTTTCTTTTACAGCTTATTCTATCTTATACTCTACCCTAAGCTATGTCAGTCGGCCATAGGTTACAGATATGCATCCAATCCACTGCAATACAGTGGCCGACAACTCCCCATGAGGAGATCTGAACTACCCTTTCTACCTGGGGTCTAACGGATTCGACGATGGAGCTCTCTCGCTTCCCAACCACCAGAACATTTGGTGTTGCTTAGCAACATCCCTAATATCCCGACTCGATACCGCCGTACTGAAGCGGAGGAGACCCTCCTCAGCCGGTCGTGGTTGAGTCGTCCATCCACAGTTGAACGGGCTATGTTGTAGATGAGCGGTACCGCGTTTAAGTCTTGTATCAGTCCGATGGAGAAATGCTTCTGGGGGGACGAAGCCACTGTGATGTACCCTTTCGTGGTATTGTGGATTAGGGTAGTAAGCCCCAGAGATCAGGTTATTGGCCGAGTTCATCCCTCTGGCAGTATGGCCTCGAATCAATTTCAACAAGAAATTGTCCACTCGTATCAGGTTCGCCCTGTTGTATAAAACCTCATTGGAGTAGAATTTTTTGTACTGGGACTCTGGTGTTCTGTAAAGGCGAAGGCAAGCCCTAGGACAAGCCCTCTCAAACATCCGAATCTTTTCCATCAAGCTTGCACTCACGTTGAACCACACGGGACAGCCATTGGTGAGCATTGGCCGGATGAGGACCATGTAGCAGATTAGCTTCACCCTCACATCGAGTTGGCTGTTGTAAAACAGTCTCTTTGTAAGAGCGAAAGCACCTCGGGCTCGGGCTAAAGCAGCATCTGCATGTTTATTAAAATATAGATATTGATCCAGCCAGATCCCCAGGTATCTAACTACAGTCCTTTGAGCCAGTGGTTGCCCGTGTCGCCCAACAATTGAGAACTTTCGCCAATTCTTTTTTGTATCCGCCGAAGCCTTGTACAACGGGGTCCTGAACAGTATGGTTTCCGACTTCTGAATGTTGATATTCAACTTCCAGTCATCGCAACTTCTCATGAATGAGTCGAAGTCACCTTGCGCGAGAGTATGGATGTCCTCGACCTTTTTACCTAATCTGTACACAATCAAGTCGTCGGCGTACGCAATTACGTGAGGAAGAGAACTTATTAGATAGCTCAAGAAAATGTTGAACAGGATCGGCGAATTGACGTTGGAGACCATTTTTTACTTCAAAGATACCTGCAGAGGTCACATTGTCATTCTTGACGACGAACCTTCTACCGGTGAGCATGTTAAACAGAAGGTACAGCAGTGGTTTACTAATGCCTAGCCCATTGAGCTTGTAAAAAAGTCCTTCTAACCATACGGTGTCGAAAGCCTTCTCCTGGGCAATCAGGCGGGCACCCGTACATTGTTTCTGGCTCTTGTTCCATTGGATCTCCGACACCAGACCGAATTGGTAATCCGGAATAATATGTTTGTCCTCTGTCCAGTTGGCCAGAGCTCTATTTATCACCTTCTCAAATACCTTACTGATGTTCGGAAGGAGACTAAATGCACAATGTTCGAGATCCCGTTGATTCCAACTGAATTTTTCTTATTGGTGGTCATAGAAAAGGTGTAATTCAGACCGGAGTTGGACATCTCCTTTCACATTTATTTATGGTCTGAACGTTGCTAAGGTCTGTTCAAGAGCAGCTACATTCTATTTGTATAGCAGCTGAGATTTTGATTACACTTTAGCCATTTAACTTATAAGGCGAATTATTCTTCAAACAAGAAACTTTGTTTTTCTGGACTAACGACGGATAGTTTAGAAAGGACTTTGATGTAACCTACTCTCTTTTAGTGAAATCAACTGTCATTGAATGTTAACAATCGCAATCAGTCTCAATAGGCCCTCTCATAACCATTATCAACCTACATTAAAGCGTATTGCGCACACACTTCCTCCGAGAATGAGCTCCGCTCAGCAGCAGACATGTCGCGAATGATTCACTGTGACATAAAGTACCCAACCAGCGAAAGCCATTCCAATGACGGACACATGCACGCAACACAATTTGCGGGTTCAAACAGAAGCCTTTTAAATCCTAATACTGATTGTGCAATTAATGCACAACAGGCACAGTGCATCCTTAACGTAGCAACCGCGAATTCAATTTGAACATGCAGAGTCATCTATCTTTCCTTCGCATGTACACGAGCGCACATGTTTCCACAGTGCTAGCTCAGCGATCGGTAATCGCTTGCTTCCGGGCCTACAGCGATGACACTTTGGAGCATCTGCAAAACAAAATAGCAATGGCTGGGACTATGGTTCCGCAGTTTGTTTACGTTTTCGACGTAAGGCATCTGCCTTGGATATCAGTATCTATACGTAGAGCTGACAGGTATATAACGATTGTCGCGTGTGCTCGAAGAGCCTGACTCAGGTTACTCTGGTTTTTTTTTTCGTATTCGTATTTTTTGTCTCTCGATCGTATTTTGCTTATAATGCAAACGGTATGCCCAATGAATGCCTAAATACAAGCGAAACAAAAAAAATGTCTTGACATATTATTTTGACGCATGTCCAGAGTCTTGTTTCATAGCTGGAGTAAGATTTTTCGAAGGAAACACGCAGATAAGTTGGCGCTTATTGGGCGTCATTTTGGTGGGCATTCGCTGAATATTAAGAGAATATGATTGAAAAAGGGTGTAGGTTGTAAGTAAACGTGCACCGAAACTCCAAACGCCGCGCCGCTGCCTGGAGTGTTGTGTCTCCTTGATACGGCTTTTGACGATTGACGCACATAGGGTAGCGTTTTGTTTTTTTCCGCATTAGCCCAAAATCATTACGCAAGATCATTGTAAGCCGCAAAAAAAAAAAAATTAAATGTATTATGACACGGGATTATGAGTTTTGCTGCTGTTAAATTATTTGGAAGTGTGTTCGTTTGGTTCGTGTGCGATTGTTACCAATGACGTGTGTGTTCGTCAATCTGCAAGTTATTGTAATAAAACACGTGGCATGTATTGTTCGATAAGTGCCATTGGATTGGGCTTTAATAAAGAATGAAGCAGGATATTGAAGACGTCCGTCCCACTTATGCTTACTACGTCAATTGATGTCGCCGAATTGACGTGATTTTTCGAACGTAGCGCACCGTCAATGAGGTGTTGGTTGGCATTGAATCAGACACGGCTAAAATCGTCCTTAATTAGGACGAGGCATATGTAACATTCGAGAAAGGACCGCACAGCATCGCCAACTTGGCGCGACTGTCACATGACTTCGGCTACGTCGGTCATCACGGATATAGAACCCTGAAATATTCATGCTTTTTTGACGCAAACGGATATTGAGTGGTAGCTCATCATCATCATCATCTTCCGACCCGCATGATCCACTAAAGGGGTCGCGGGGGTAAACCACGCATGAGAGATCTCCAGGAAACTCGATCCTCCGCTATTGACTCTAACTCATCAGGAGCTATGCCCAAGCTTAACCCGGCGAGTTTTTGGACTTGGTCCAACCACTCGCAGTCGCGATGATGGGGACATTCGTGCCACGTGACCAAACCACAATGGCTTCTCTGGAAAAAAAAACACATACTTGAGTTTGATCAGACCAATGTGATCTTTGATGTTGTGTGCACTGATGGCAAGCAAAGCCAGCCAGGGTGGGTGGACAACTTAACTCCGGAATGAATTATTTCAAAATGCTGGTCTCAATAGTTGTCAAAGGTCATCGACTTTAAATCTATAAGTGATCGACTGGCTGCGATCCTTATCCATGGCACATTCTATAACATCTGCCCCATATGTGCACACGTTCCCAATGACGAGCCGTAAGACTAGCAAAAGAGACAAAGGAGCAAAGTAGACATTCGACGAGGCATAACCAAAAGCACAAGAAACGCAAAAGGAACACCGGGCTATAAGACGGGAGGAAAAGAAGCGTCAACGTCTAAAGAAAATGTCTTTTGCAAGCTCCCAGCTCAAGGTTACCGAATAGTCGAGGTACAAACCGAAATTCCGACGGCAGGTTTTTCGAAAGACACGCAGGCTACTCAAAAATTATGAGCGTAGTCTTGTAACAGATTCCCAGGGAAAATTAGAGGTACATACAAACCGGAAGCAAATTGAGTAATTTTTACAAGTTTAACAGCAAAATGAACTTAGGTTTGACAAACATCCGACCAGTTTTGCTCGCCACTGTACATGTATGTATGTATTTAAGCAGCACTTAAAACTTAACGTGCGCAATCGATTTAGACTTACCATCAGAACTCTTGAAGTCCAGTAAAGATGTTCTGGCAGAGAACATGCACCAGATCATCTGCAGAATTAAAAATAAAACGCAGCGAAATTTAAATTTTTAATATCCAAGAAATAAAATTTTTTTTGACAGGTCCTAGATATTAGGTTGCTGCGTACAGGCGGAGTAATCTGTAAGTCAAATTTCACATACTCTTCGCAGCATATCCGGCGGTATTTCGACAAGTCCGAGTGTACCATGAAAAAGTTAGTAGTCATGACTCCCTACCGCTCACAGTTGACTGGAACGTCATTGATTCCACCGCACCAAAGGGTGATTGTTTTTCTCGATGTGCTTAAGTGATGGCTTAAGTGAGAAGCATGGTTTTCAAAATAAATGTGAACTAAAGACTCTCTGATCCTGATGGCGCTGTGTGCTGTAGTGTTGTTAATGTGTGACGCGAAAGGTAGAAGATGTACCATTACTGTGAGAGTGTCTGACGGAGTCGACCGTCGACCGTCTGTGTTGCTTATGCATTACCGTGACAGTATATGACGGAGTCGAGCGCAGAGCGCATGTGGTGCCTAGGCATGCTGTTCTCTGTACCTTGTTTTGTTTTGTGACGTTGTATTTCTTCCTTAGGACTGGCCACCATACTAGTGATCCGCATGTTAGAATGGGGCGCCGTATACGTACAGGGTGGGCCATCCAGTAGTTCATAGGTTATTTTGACACTGACAGCTGTTTCCCGATCGAAATCTTGATAGAAAGTCAGTATCATACCGCCGCGGAACGAAATGAGTGGCTTTATTCTTGAACAACTTATTCCCAAAGTGAGTGCTGTGTAGCACAAACAGTGTGATATTTAAAAATAAGACTTGATTTCGCCGAAATGAAGCACCCACCGTGACTGCTCACAGCTGTACGCAAGTTTTTGCAAAAAGTTCTTTAGACTGGTATTCTAGTAGAGAACACTCATGGTCCCCGTCGTCATGTCGTGCGCATAGATGAGAATGTGACTGCTGTCGCTTCTGTGTATTTCTCCGAAGATTAGGCTGGGAGCAACGTTTCGGAGAACGGTGGGCGTTACAGAGCCATGTAAACCGACTTTTTTTTACTGAAATTGAAGACATGATCTTGGACGACCTCTAGTTCATACAGGATGGCACGCAATTCCACATATGACACAGCCACAATCGATTTCTTGCGCACTAAATTCACAAATCGTGTCTTGGCGATGTGTGCGAGTTGACCCCCTTTGGCCCTTTTTTTGTGGGGAACCGCGAAGGACCGATGTTATGCCAACAATCCGGAAACAATTCAAGCAATTAAGGCCAATATCATCTAAGCAATCCGTGAGCTACAGCTCGAAACCATCAACAAGGTCATTTTGAAAGACTGCGCTACTGCAAAGCCAGCCGAGGCAGCCACTTGAACGACGTTGTATTTCATAAATAATGGGAATGTTTGTTTTTTCTAATGAAGCCATAATACATGCAACATATTTAATTTTATTAATTTTATGGCATTTTTAAAAATAAACTTGTACTTGGCCCGCCCTGTACTTCAACTTAGGTTGAAGACTCCATATTTTTTTTATCAAATGTTCTACTGCAGGGGTGGACAGTTCTCAACTCTCTGGTCTACGTTTAGCTTCCAGCTGAGTTTGGATAGAGAGAGAGAGAGAGAGTGATTAATCATTAAGAAGGGGAAGGTGGTTGTTGGCTGTAGTGAGGTAAGACCGTACACTGAACGCTGAGCCGTTTCATCATTTTGTATTGATTTTTTAACGATAACTTGAGAATTCTGACAGCATATTAGCGTCTAGCAGAAATAATGAGCAGGTCGACATCTTAGACGACGCATGTGGAGCTTGCGATCTTCTGTCCTTCAAGGATTCATCCCAACGACTCTCGACTGAAGGATTCACAAGACTTCTGAGGACATCATGAAGCTCTTTACATTTCATTCTCTTGTAATTAGGATTAAAACTTTTTAAAAAAAAACGATCCAAAATCGTGCAGGAATGGAGATTAAACTCCAAGCAAAAATCCTTTAGAAGTGCCTTAGGCTGACCATGAAGCCCTCAAATCACATCATCGACACCTTCCTCCATCGCCTGATACGATACGAAATAAGTTCCTATCTTTTTTTTGAAATTTCTTGCAAAATTCGTAGTCGAGTGCAAGTTATTGAATTTTTAGCACCCAACACCAACCAACTTTTTTTTTTTTTACTTGACCCCTGATCGAAAGTTTGCTTTAGAATGATGCGCCTATTGAATCATGTTCGGGGTGAGGCATGCCCCGGTACGGACATGCAGACACGGTTTAGTCCAACTGACTTGATTGAGATTTAACGCGGTGGCCCAGTCTATATTGGAGCGGCCGGAGATATTTCCTTGAGAAGAGCTTTTGATTTTTCTTTGTGGGAGTCGATCACTTTCTTGCATCGTCTGTCGTCTGATAAGTACCGCGTGCAGGACGGATACGAGAACGTTCGTCTGAATTTTGATTGATTTTAGGCTGTTTGCATCGATCGCGGGCTGGAAAGGCTACACTCCCCGTTTAGGATGTCTGTCCAATCAGACATCAGAAATCGATGGTCCACCGTGAACCCTTACCCTCGAGTGTGACGAAAGTGAGTCCGGTGTGATCACTTGGACGCCAGATCGCAACGCCACAAACAACGTCTCCTGTCATGCAAACAGTCTGCCAACTTCGTATGCGTAACTGGAGGCAGCTAAAACCGTACTGGCTGCAAAAACCTCCGACTGTATCGTCACACAAGAAGTCACGGCACACCTAGTACTGCAACATATACAGATGCTACAAAACGACGTTTTTTTTTTCATTAACACGACCTAGATCGGCTGGAATATCTAAACGAAATTTGGTTATTGCCCCTACCCAGTCGCGCATGCGAAACAAACCCTTTGTCTAATCATCCATTGACGCACAAATATGCATAGAGTTTGCGATTGCGAAATTGGGCTAAGTGAACATCCACGAGTGCATCGCAAAATGACATAGAACAATATAATACAATGGACTGCGGCCCTAAATGCAGATTTCTAAGATTACATTAGAATTGAATAACACGCGAATGAGATACTCCTGCGGATGCATCGTCGGCGCCGCCACTGAATAAATCTGATGCGAGTATCTAAACCAGGAAATATTTAAATTAGCGGTTGGACAATCGCCGTCGTTGGTCGTCACCGATTTTAAGATGCATTCTATTGCAATTTGTGTCGGCATTCGATTGGTTTCAAATGGTAATCGGGGGTGGACATGTTAATTGGATGCATCCAACTTACTCAATGTGCCGTGCTCACGTTTTTCTGTGAAAGAACTGTGAGCTCAAATGCGCCCAAAGCGTGCTCGTGTGCTTATAGGCAGATTCACCGTTTAAGTTCATTAACAATCAGCCGTACTGCACGGTGGTGTCGCGGAAAATCGATTGAATATCATTAATTCGGTTTCCATTGATCGATCGATGCCAGGAAGTTGCCTTTCCGGAATTTATTAGAACATCTATGTAGCTGTAGCGATGGCGATGATTTTTCTACGACTAATGCTTGCTTTGAAGGTTATGATGTATGGGTATGTTCGTATAGTTCTTCGTTGGAGACACGCTCTTCCTGTGAAATGGCCTGATTGTCATCACTGTCGTATTCGTGTTAGTGCGCTTTATAAGAGAACATATATTCTAACTCTTTTTTTCGAGGGAGCTTGCCCGTTCCACTAAGGGTAGCCTAACAATTGCTGGGTATGTTCACAGTGGGTGTTGTAATAGAGTGTTTGACGTTACGTTAATTTGTTCCATTGTTTTCTGTCGTCACTGAGAGAGGGACCTTCACACGAAAAAAAATTTACAACATTAGGGAAAGATTATACATTCCGCAAATTTTTGTCATCGTCTCGCTGCAGTCTGGCGTGGACCTGGGCCTGGTGCGGAAAGAGGGACCACTCAACTTGCAGAGGGACCACTCAACATGAGAGCGCCACCTTAGATGCGGCCGTCCTCTGTTGCGTTGTTTCACAGGTTCGGAGTCGAAGACTTTTCAGGCCTGTTCTTCTTCTCCTTCTCTAGATGCCAAATGCAGACCCAGGACGAGATCGTTGGAACAAGCTCAGGAACACGCTTGATTGCGCTTGGGCATAGTTCTTGGTGACTAAGCGTCGATGGTGACGGATCGAGTGGCCTGGCGACTTCTCGGACCTTAGCTTTAGGTGTGTTGGTTGGTTTAAGTGGCTATCCGATTTAGTTCAAATCGGGTACAAGTAGCGCAGTTGCGCGCCGTTTTGATACCACACCTCGTAGACCGTCATTTTTTGGATTAGCTAAATCCAGCCTGTGGAGTTTAGAATTATGTTCGATATACTTTGGTTAGAGTCACTTTAGATGTCACTAGGGAAGGGTTTGCCGAACGCGATATATCTTTGTTTGGCTAGTGCCGGACAGTCACAGAGAAAGTGAGGCAGACTTTCCTCTGAGTGGGTGTCAAAGCAACTGCGACAGTGTGGGTTGAACGGTATTCCGTGTCTAGCAGCGTGGATAAGCCAGTACCCCGTGCTTACAGCCACGACTCTATCGATTTCGGAGCTATTTCTTTTGAGGAGGTCATCAGTGCTTCTTTTCTTGTAGGAGGTCCAGGTTTTCCTAGAGACTTTGTACTTGGATGACCTATTCCTACATCTACTAGATAAGGACAGGAAGTGTTGAAATACGTTATCTATTTGAGGTGGTTGATTTGGGAGGCCTACCAACTCAGTGGGGGCATTGCCGGTAGCTCCTTGCTTGGCCAGTTCGTCGGCAATCTCATTTTCCTCTATGCCTGGAATCCAGAGATGCCACTACTGAGGAGTTTATACGCCTCTCTGATCGCTAATACTTCAGCCTGGAAGATACTCGAGTGATCTGGGAGGCGGTAAGAGGTTCTACAGGTGTGTACTTTTTAAGAATGCTTTTTTTCTGGCTATTGAAGTCCTAATTAAATATACATATACCGAATATATTTTGAGTATGTGCAAATGCGCAATTTGTTTTCTTCATTCTCAAGCCTTTTGGCATCAACTGGAAAAGGGAGAAGCCACGAAGCGAAGACCAAACAAAATATTCCGCATCACCCATATTATTATTATAATCTAATGCTGCAAGTGGCAGGCTGCACATAGCTGAGCGTTCAAAGCAAAATATGAAGAACGGAGAAACTTACGTTCGCGACTGGAATTAAGCTAAGCCTTCTTTCTAGTGGATTTGAAATATATATTCCAAAGTTTGAAGCATTTGCTTACGATACCTAACTCCAAGCATGCACAACATTCTTATTCATGGATCAGAAGTACATAATTGTAAATGCTCTTGGCAGCTGTTCGGAAGAAGCAGAAAAAGCACGGAACAAGTATTCGAAAGTCATCGAGGACAGAGTGCAACATGGATATTAAAGTCATTAAAAGCACTCGGAAATAATAAATACAAACAGTTAAACAGTATAAACAGCTAGAAACAGTTCGGAGGGAAACTGCATGACTCGTAGAGTGGTTGCAATTAACTCGAGGGTGTGGTGTAGTCTTGAAAGCAGATGGGCGAAACTGAGGAAGCTCACTGGAGAGCAGACCAGAATGGATTTCTTAGAAGAAGCTGCGTTATCACTGCATCGCAATATATACAGCCGGCTTAACCACAAGCTGGAGACTCGAAACTACTTTAAAGACATCTATAGCATCTTTTCACTATCCGGGAAGCCTGTCGTCAGGCCAAAATATACTCACATATCCTGCCAGGACAAAAGGTGGCTATATGTATAGACAGCCAGGCTACCATCAAAGCTATCGCCTCCAATACCACACCCTCCAAACTTGTAGAAGATTACCGAGCCGAGCTGGCAACATTGGAAGGCCAACTCAATATATCCCTCATCTGGGTTCCTGGTCATAGTGACATCCCAGGAAATGAGAAGGCTGATGAGCTGGCTAGGCAAGATTTTGTCCTTCTAAGCTCGCTTGCAGAGGAAGTACTTGTACCACTACAAGCAGTCAAGGCAAATATCTCTAAGCACTTCCTTCAAATGGCTATCCACAGATGGACCACACTAACAAACTGTGCTACACCAAGGAATATTTGGCCTGAGTATAATCGATCCAGAACAAACGATCTCCTACGGCGTAACCGACATGATATCGCAAGACTGGTGGCGGTCTAGGAAATCATGCCATGCATCACCATGGTATCCCACACAACTCACACTGTCGCAGCCGTAACAACACCGATGAGAGAGAGAGACCTTACCACACTTCCTTTGTAACTGCCCGGAACTTGCAAGAGCCAGACAGCGAGCGCTTGGTAGACCCTTCTTCAACTCAATTGATGAGATTTCTACAAAGGCCCACTCAAGCTGGTCCAATGGTGTCCCAGCACAAGACCCTAGAAGTCTGGTATGGTACACAGACGGATCAAAGATGGAATCCGGAGTGAGAGCAGGAGTCTTTGGACCCAACACAAGAATTTCCGTACCAATGGGGTCGAATCCTACAGTGTTTCAAGTGGAACTCCACGCCAGACAAACCCTCCACAAGGCATTAAGGGCATTAAGGACGCTAATATACTGATATTCTCAGACAGGCAAGCAGCACTAAAAGCACTCTCGTCTAACCTTTTGGACTCCAAAACAGTCAAATGATGCTATGACGCTCTACAATCCCTTGGCAGACAGAACAAAGTGAAACTTGGCTGGGTACCTGGACACAGGGGGGTTGCAGGCAACGAATACGCAGATGAGCTCTCGAGGACTGGCTCGGTATTTGCATTCATCGGTCCTTAACCTTACTGTAACTCTGATTAACGCATGGGAGGACAAGCTTCGCCTAGACCAGTGGGCACATGGTCATGGTCTTGGCAAAATTTTAATCAGGCCTTATTCAAGCCAAGGAAATACTCAATCTTAACGAAAAAAACTTAAGATTCCTAACAAGCTTTGTTAACGGCCTGAACTACCGCCTTAACAATTTAAACCTGTGTCAAAACAAGGTCTGTCTCGAAGAGGATGAAACTTCTGAGCACATTTTGTGCAAATGTCCGGCACTAATATGCTACGTATCTTCCATAGGAAGATACTCACTTCAGTGGTTTTAAAAAAACTCCACTACTAAAGACTTAGTAGCTTTCACGAGGGAAGTCTTCTGAGATAACTTCAACCCTCCGATACAATAGATCTATCCTTGTCGCGGTATCGTTGCTTTCACGGCATGGGTTGACAAGAGGAAAAAAATGCATACTCTGCAGCATGTGCAATTTCATCGGCAAGTGTCCGATCCTAAGGGAAAATAGGAGATCTTGTTTTGGAAAGGACTACTTATCGGAACAAGAAATTGTAGCTCTCCTAAACGAGATGGAGGTAATCATGTTGTATAAATACTGCAAAATTGCACTGAAATACAGATAAAATATTCGAATAGGGAGCTTTTGAAATTTGTATTATTGTGTTTATTATTATATAATTAAATACTATAGTGAATTTTAATTTTGTAAACTTTTTATAAAAAATTAAATTCTAATCTATTCTAATCTAGTAAGTGATTATAATTTTTAAATTTACCTAAGAAGCTCTTGCAATGTTGGCTTCCGGTATTCCTGGGTCAAATAATAATTTTGATGAGACTACAATGAGATGAAATTGAACATGAAGAAACGGGTGAAGAATGTGTTGATGATGAGTACAGTTCATTAAATAATTTAGAGTGCTCTATATTACATTTCACACAAAATGTCAAAATATCACGTCTCTTAATTACGACAGAAATAAACTTACAACTTTTAGAGTTGATTCCGCCAAGTAACATTTCGATTTGCAGCGGTTTTTCGAGGCAAACACAGCTATGTGTGACGGGTCGCTGCGTTCGGACAATGTTATTCGCCTATTTTAATACGCGCTCTGAAATACGCCAAGCAATTTTATATTTCGTTGTCACGCCAGAGGCCCTTGCTATTTTTGTTGGTCCTGCTTGCGTCCTCTTTTGTGTGACACAAAAGATTCAATCACGAGTGGTATGGTCTCAAAAGCTGAAATGCAAGAAAACGTACAACGTGGCTGCTGTGGAATCATAAAATGTCATCATGGAACGTCAAGGTTAAGTTAAAAGTGTCCTCTGTTCACCTATGATCAGATCAGATCTCTTTGACATTGCTTCAAAATATGTCCTTTCACACGCTGCATGAACATTGCTTCAAAATACGTCCTTTCACACGCTGCATGAACTGCTATTGGGATTGATCGCTGCGTTCGGAAAAAATAATCTGCGTATTCTAATACCTAAATTGACTTCTGGAAGATCGTGCCTCTAGTATGAGTCGCGTGAGTTATGCACGATCTACGCCTCCAGCGCGCCTTCTTGTCTCTCTTTTGAGCGTCTCTCTTTTCTCATCCTACACAACCTGAGGAGTTTGTTAGAAATGTCAAAACTATCCAGTACCCATGGCGATGTATATGCCGTCTCTATGCACGCTCTCATATGCGGCCTTTAAGTCGACAAATAGCTGTCGAGCGTCGATCTTAACTTCTTGGGACTTTTCCAGGATTTGCCGCAGTGTCAAGATGTGTTCGATTGTGGACTTTCCTGATTTGAATCCTACTGAATCCCTTCAGCCGAGTACACAAAAAGGCAAGGAGGCAATCAATATCGTCCGGCGTGCTTTCTTCCGACCATCATATCTTACAGATGAGCAAGTACACAAAACTCGCTCATCTAATCGGTGCACCGTAACCAATCCTTTGGTTCGAACTCAACATTTTTCCATTTAACACTGCACACATTTCATCAAGTGGGAGCAGCACACTTAGGATTCATAATCGATTATTTTAAGGAAGGAAGGTTCAAGGTGAGGCAACGAAATTGTGCATAACCAGCCACACGCCCTAGTCTTAACAACGCTCTGACCAGACATTCGCCTCCCATCCATTATCGCTCCAAAGTTGAGACTAGTTTGCGTTGACAAAACCTTGTTGCTACCAACTTAGTCAGAGAATTATTCTTCTCCAAAGTCCATAGCAAATTCTAAACGATAATCTAAGCCGCGAAATGTCAAACTTCAGTCGACGAAAGATGAAAAGTTTACCTTTCCCTCCCCCGCTCCCCTGCGGAACCATTTCTTCCTGTGGCAGCAATTAATTATTTATGTTCCTCGCTCTCCTTCCTACAATTATTCCGTATACATACATACATAAGTACAATCGTTCACAAAAGTATCTCAACCATTGCAGATTATTCAGTTGCCGTTGAGTTGAGTTTAAATCGCGCGCCAATCTCAGGTACCCAGCAAATATCGTATCGCATCGCCAGAAGGCACCAGAGCCCAATCATTCCCTCATGCTCCCATTTCACATTCGGTAGATCTCCTCTCTCGCTCACCTTTGAAATTGATCATGTTTACTTATTCTGCACGTGGCCCATTGGTCAAAATATAAAAACGCGATCATCATGCCCGGTCTCTGCGGTGTGAGGTGCTCCTCTCTCAGTCTGTCACCTTCTCCTTCATTCGTTTCAGCGATTTAGATATACCCCTAAATACCAACACACATGTGTCCTCCTCTGGCGAGCGCTTCTAGAACTCTTTGAATTCGCGGTTGTATCTGTTGTCGGTGGCGGCAGCGGTGACGGCGGCGGAACCCCCAATTGAGGTTGTGCTGCGCCCCCTCTGTGTAGCACGATTTTATCGCCTTTTTAGTCTGCAAAGAAAATCGCTCTGGACAAGCAGCATTAGGGACGACACGGCTCCACAGTGTTCACATTCACACGTCGGATCTGATCAATTTCGGCGATATCCTATCCCGCTGGGACAAGAGAGCTAAACGCAGGCACTGACAGAGAGAGAGAGAGAAAGAGAGAGGGAGAGAGTGCATTTAAGAGAGTGTTTAGTTTTGACAAAGAGAAAGGGCGACTGAAAGTGAATTTATCGCGTGAAAGTGTATTTAGCGGAGTTTTTCCGATTTGCAAGAGTGTTTGTACGCACGGCCGGCGAAAAAAAAAAACTGGGTAAGTTCCTCAAAACATTTTCGTTAACTAAGCACATCAGAGGGTATGGCGGAGTATGACAATAGTTTGGTGTGGAGCCACAGGAAAGCATGACGCGTTCCGTGAGGAATTTTCTGATGACACCCCGCTCAAGTGTAATCCGAGACGCCCGCCTGGTTATGTGCTTTTCCTACCATCTAGCCATCGAAACTAGGTTGGCTGCTAGCAACTGCGATTGCGAAATGACATTCATGTTGGGCTTGGGATTGACAATGAAAACTAACAGTGGGATCATCAGTTTTTGTTTTTTTTTTTTTTTTTGTTTTTTGTTAATGACTTTTCCTGCTGCGCTGCTACTGACCATGAAGTAGGGCGTCGTTAGCGATTTCAGTTGAGCAATATTGTGGCGCGTTGTAAGCCGCAAAAATGTTCTGATTTGCAATTCGAATACGACTACGCAGTGAAGGGATATGAGTAACTTGTTGCATATTCAATAAATCACATTTGTTGGTATATTGTAGTCGGAAGGGTGTCCATTTGTTGCGGTGGGAGGGGCTTTTTTAAGAAAACATTTTAAGTGGTTCTCTTAGAAAACTCCTATCAACTGATTTTTTCTCTATCCTTATGGCCTGCGTGTGTCGTTGCTCGTTATTGTTCAATCGTTACAGCAGTTTAACGTTTCCAGAATTATTTTGGACAATTCATTTAACTTACACTTCATTACAATTCCAGCGACTAATTACGTTGCAAGTTGATTAACACGTTGTGCTGGTTTATGCTGATGTTTATGTGATGTATGGGCGCATCGGATAATCGGAGCACCAGAAGATGAGTGCGATACACCGAAAATTCGCCTAAAGTCTATCACACTTCAACCAAAAGTTATTGCTAATTGTAGCCCGACTAATTTGTAGAACAGACTGAATCTTGCCCACACTAGGAGAGCTACCAACATTAGTTCTTGTCGAAGTAACTATGTCCAATTGCAGCGCCTTTTCTTCTTTGACACAATTAGACAAGCAATTAGACTATATTAGTAGATCTCCTTCAATAAGGTCACCTTCCATCCACCGTCCACCAATCCTCTTGCAATTAATGCACAAAGTACTAAAAAAGGATTTGCTTCTCGATTCGAATTATAAACAAATGATTATATTTCATGGTCCCGCCAGAGGTCCTTGGTATTTTTCGTTGGCCTTGTTGACACAGGAGATTCAACCACGAATTTTATAGACTCCAAGAGGACATGAATCTTAGCCAGGCGTCTACGGATTCAACGCCTAAGATGGCTCACGAAACCGGCTTGGTAACTTGGCGTTCGTTATTTGAGGCAGCTGGTTAAGGATCGTGCCAGCTGGAGAGGCTTGTTGGTTGGGCTCTGTTCCATCACGGACTATGGCGTGAATATTTGAAAGTGTGGACAAGTATGTGCATAGTCCACCAATGATCAGATCAGATCTCTTTCATCAGAATGCACACCCTGCATTGAAAGACATTGATCTCACACCAGGCAGTAGCCGCAGTTTTTTGAATTCATGTCAACCACTTGGTGTCTCCTCAATTGACACCTGTGGTCGTTCTGAAGTAGGGTATGCGAATTTTTCTTGTTGTGGTTTTTCCGAATTCGCCACCATTGAAGAAGAAGCAGGTTACATTGAAAGCCGAGAAAACGTATAGACTTCACAAACATAAAAGAACACCCCAAAAATAAAGGAACACCCAAGGATTTGTGTACAAGGATACCAACATAAAACAAAGAATGCTGAAATGCTCCATTTACCCTTCACATATTTGTTTTCGTCCTGTTTTGCGATTGACCTTTCTTGCCTGCTTTTACTTCGACGATTTCATTGGCATAGCCTCCTCGATGTCCTGAGATCGAACTGAAAAAGTCAAAAGTGGCAGCGAGATTGGATAGAAACGGGAACACGAGTGGTTCTCCTTGAAGCAGTTCCTCTGTTTGTACAAAATCTCGAAAATAAATTAAACAAATGTAGCCCACAAATGATTTAATTCGTATGCTCTGCTGTTTGGTAGTGAATAATACTCGTCTAGAGAAGCATTTGTTGTCAAGATCTTGCTTCCATGCATTAGAAGAATTGCTCCTTATTTGGTTGGATTCGCTGCATTGGGTTATATGCCTAATACTAGCAAATGTTTTAGTACATGGTTATTGTCCCCCAAGCGGAACACAATTTCCAGTCTCTTCAAGATTGTAATTCGCGACCCATAGATGGTCTGAGCTGTAAGTCTTCCTTTTGCGATGGTTTCATCTTTAAGCCGGATGTTCGGTCTTCCACTTCTTCTCGAACCAGGAAGCTCGGACTCTAAGCTCCTCTTAGATCGGGCATAGGTGTCCATGCGATCCAGTGTAGTTGACGAAACTCTGGCTTTATCCTACGAATAAGTAGTTTCGACCCAAGTTGTTTCGTCAAACCAAAATTGCGCGGTTGTCAGTGGCGGTTCTACCTCGGAGCTCGGAGCACGTTGCCTGCGACGTAGATTATCTCCGCATCTACCCCAAAATTGTAGATTTCGATGGTAATGATTCTTCCAAAGAGGTGAGTGAAGGAACGATTCTTGCTCGACATCATATAAAGGGTGATTTTTTAAAAGCTATAGGAAAGTTTTTCAAAAAAAAACACATAAAATTCAGAAAAATGCATGAAATCTTTATTTGAATCGATAGTACGGTCCATATAATTTAATGTTTGAAGATTATTTCATGCAAATGTTGACCTTGACTGCGCCTCAAATGGTACATCCGCTTAGTCCAATTTTGGCATACTCTTTCCAACATTTCGGCCGGTATCTTACGAATAAATGCTTCAATGTTGTCTTCCAATGCGTCAATTGAAGCGGGCTTGTCTGTATAGACATGAGCTTTAACATAGCCCCAGCTTAAATCGCACGATCTAGGCGGCCAATTGACCCGGTCCCGAACGTGAAATAAAATGTTCACCGAACTCGCCCCTCAATAAGTCCATTGTTGCGCATGCTGTGTGGCATGTGGCGCCGTCTTGTTGAAACCACAAGCTCTTGCATTTTGAGCAAAAAAAAGGTGGATATCATCTCAGGGTAGCGCTTACCATTCACAGTTACGTTACGATTCGCATCATCTTTGAAGAAGTACGGCCCAATGATGCCACCAGCCCATATACCGCACCAAACTGTGACTTGTTCTGGATGGATTGGTAGCTCTTGCAATGCATTTACGTATCCATTGAGCCAAAAATGAGCCGACCATAAAATGGAGGAAGCGCGCGATGAACTTTCTCAACAGAGCACGCATTTTGATAATAAAAATTCAATAATTTGCAAGCGTTGTTCGTTTGTAAGACGATTCATGGTTAAATTATAGACCAAACTGAAGATGTTTGACAGTGAAACAAAACACGAAACGTGCGTCAGCTGTTTAAACCAGTGTTGCCAAATAGATAATAGCTAAAAAATCACCCTTTACATACATTGACTTCTCCTCATTAACCTTAAGATCAGCTCATTTCGCATATTCCTCAAAGGCTGTGAAAGCTTCTATCACTTTTGCAGGCGATTCTATCTCCTTTTTTGATGAGGCATATGGAAGTGATATTCTAGTGGTAGGGCATGCTTTCGTCTTCTAAACTTCTACAGATGATCTGGTGCATGTACCCTAACAGAACATCGCCACCGGTCTTGAAGAGCTCTGGTTTGATGGCTATGCCGACTTCTTCAAAGCTAAGCGGAAGGACTACTTCATCGTCGTGCCCGTTACGCAGCTACTGGATGTGATCCTTAAATACTTCCTCAATTCCCTTTCGAACCCTCATAAGCTAAAATAAGTATCACCAAGCTTCAGACTTCAAAGTTTTAGCCAGAAAAAAAAATATGAATGTCAGACTTGTAAATGTACGTGCTCTTAATGAAAAAAAACGCCTTATCCCGTGCAATTTGACGAAATACTTCAACTACAAGGACACTCACTTCTTATTCACTACTTGAACATTTTACTCTTACAATAACTTGATTAACAAAACATACAGTTGCCAATAAGGCGGATTCTCTGGTTATGTTCTGGTGGAAGTCATGCAGCTCGTTGATGAGAAGTTCTGCTCGCTTAGCGATTTAAGATTTAGTGCGAAGAGGTAGCGTTGTCCAGGGGTTGAGATTTCCAGGTTCCTGATTGCCTCGTTAGGATGGTCGTTAATGTCTCGAAGCTGCTTTCTGAACAACGTCACCATGTACTGTTCCAAGATGATACTGCGTTCGTCGTAAAACTTCTTGTTGCTGTGGTGCTTTCCTGTCGAAGGAGAGACTGGTACATATTCGTAGTATTTGCCTTTCGAAAATTGCGAGCTCCTCCACGCTGGTCTTAGAAATGGTGTGCCATATTGGGAAGCCGTACGTTTAGATCGGTCGTATTAGCTGCTTGTAAAGCAACAGTCCTGTGGTTTATTTTTATTTATATATTCAATTCATTTTTCTTAAACATCAAAGGATAGGTGCGACGAAAGCCTTGGTTCTTAACCGTCGGTTTTGAGTGGCTGTTGAACTTCAACCTTTACAAGGTGCTTGGCCTTTCTGTCTGTTGAAATTTCCGTTTCGTTAAGGAGCAACACCTTTGGCTGCTGATCTGCACCCCCCTCGGGATGGTCTCCTTAAATACATAATTCCCCTTTTTCCAGCATTGATACGAAAAGCCAATTTGTTGTAGTAGCCAAATTGGTTCGCTGTCTAGACTTCGATCATTGATGACGTCGAGGCATTTAGTGGCATTTAGTCAGCGAGTCATCTGCAAATATATACACCGCTTCACTATGTTGGTTGAAGGCGGTTGATCTGCCTCGTAAATGTTAAAGAGCATCGGTTCCAACTTCAACTCCCGCCTTCATGCTTCACTCAGTTGATTGACATCGACCGAATGGTGCACCATGCAGTTGCTCCGCGCAAGCATATTGGTCTCTGCTGAATTAAGCGAATCTTTTCGGTTGGCCTTTTGCATTTCGTCACTCATAAAGAATTTCTGCACAAAAACTATGAACTGTTTAAACAAAATAATTTTAATAGTTTCAACACGTTGTTGCCAAAGAAGCTTCACCATAAAAATGTGTTATCGGCCATTCTCTACGACTATCAACTGCCAACTATCACATATCGTCAGATCAAGCTGGAGTGCTCCCCGAATCTGAGTAATTGCAAAGCGATTTGAATAAATTCACACGTCTCTCTGTCCGAGGACCGAAGGAATGCCTTCGAATGCCACGCTTCTGTTTCCTACCATTGAAATTCGCGCCCGTTAATCGATTTGTTGGATTTAGTCTGGTTTAGTTTTAGGTAAGCCGCGTTTGAAGCCGCCAAAGAGGTCCCACGAGATTTAAGTATCCTCGGCTCGTTCTTCCTCGAATCTAAACGCAATCTTCCGCCTTCTGCTCACTCACATCTGAAGCTTAAGGAAGTAACCTGATAATTGACTGACCCGATAAGGAAGTACGACACGCACAAAATTCCCTCTCCACTGAGTCGGGCCCGACTAAATGCGGACCTTGCACCCAGAATTTATTATTGTTTTCCTCGAAACCTCTGCGAAGCCGAAGTCCACCAATTGCTAACACATCTCAAGTTCCACACGTGAATGGTGGATACATCAATAAGCTGACATTTGATCATTCATTTATAAACCAGCGACAATTAGGAAGCCCCGACAGTCTCAGCGTCGCTGCTTTTTTTTACGCTTTTTTCGTTTTGCTTCTGTTTTGATCGCTACCTTCCGTGAGTGCCGTGAGTAGGAATATGAATTTGATTCGCAAAACGTTTTCCACACTCGGATTGATTGTTGCACACTCGGCGGATCATATATCCTTGTTGACGTCTCGTATTGCTGTCGCAGTCGCAGTTGCCAGCGTTAGCTGGTTTTCTTTCCCGCATCAAGGTCATCAATTGGAGTTGCCACCGCTGTCCTCCTGCCAATAGTGAGTCCCAATGCATCCTCAATTTGCTCAGCGGTGCATCGTGTAGCAAGTCACTTTCAAATCGGAATATTCTCAATCATTCTCCTTTCACTGGTCGTGTCTTTTCCTGGTTCAGTTACAGGGAGCGCGTGCGCGCGCGCTTTCCCGCTCCAGTCCTAACATCCTGAAGAAAATCAATTTAAGAACCGAAACAGCGAGGAGATGGAAACATTAAGAATTCCACGTTTGTATGTAACAGCGCTCGGCACTTGTCAGTCAGCGAGGCGCGCTTCCAAAATAAATTCAAAGCACATCCGAGTCCAAGTTCGAGTTCACTTAATCACGTTACGAAATCAGAAATCAGTGAAAAAGGAGAACAGCAACAAAAACAAAAAGCTGAACAAAATTTAATCACGTTACTCTGGTAACATGAATGTTACCGCTTCGGCCCGTGCACGCGATCTTCCTCAGAAAAAAAGGGAAATCTGCATGATCATCATCATCATCATCAATATCGCCGTCACGATCTTGAGTGCATCAATTAGAAGTGCTGTGGAAAGCCTGACCAGCCCTGCGCCCCCCTTTAAGAGAATAAACGCGCCGCGAATTGAACCACGGAAGAGCCCAACCAAAACACAAACAAGCCATGCGACCAATCTAACCAAGCAACCGAGCAACCGCTCTTCACTTTTCCTTTTTGACGTCCTTCCTCTCGGTCTTGTCATGACGATAACGAAGCAAGAACTTCACTTCACTTTTTAATTCACTATCGATTCCGGGATGTGGAACCGGTGGACGACGCGACGATCGGTCAGGTTCTGCGGCTTGTGTAATCGTCCCCAGCACGAGGCGGGTGTGTACCACAGACGCATACCAAGTGCATGAAAGACCGGCCACATGTGATGTAACCGGTTGCAATGACTTAACTCCCGAGCACATCGGAGACTCGCAAGCCATTTGATGGGCGCATTTATTACGCCTTCATGCCTTGAGAAGCCGAAAATGTGAATACCCCACCTGCCACCGCCGCACTGTGGCATGGGATGAGATCCAGGAAGGACAGGCACAAGAATGTGGACAGTTTATCTGGAATGGTGTGCAGTGCAAATTACAAGAATCCCATTCCAGGAATGGAGAGGAGGTTATGAGTGCGGTGGCCGAAGGCTTAAATCAAGTTCTTCCCCACGGAGAGGGTGGCAGGGAACGGGGGTGGGGGAACGAAAACAAAATCAGGTCTTCAGTGTAATTTTCCTTCTAGATGGATGGCAGGCCATGCGCGTGTTCTTGTGTGGACGGAAATGCAAGAGGACAGCGCGAACTGGCTTCGCCGCGATGGTGGTGGAGGGTATTTGTGGTGGGCTTATGTAATACCCATCAGCACTGACGGAAATTCCTTAAATGAGGAACAAGTTGCTTCTTGATTGGAGTGGATTGCCATTGATAGACAATTGTTTCTTGGAGTGTTCGGCATGCGATGAGAACGTCTTCAGGCGTAAATTTGCGTGTTTAGTGGGCACTATTGGCTATATGGGAAATTGGTGAGCGAGGGTCAAAGTTGCCGGTAGTCTTTATGGGAGCTGGAGATGATTTCTGATTTAAGTTGGGTGCATGCAACAGCTCGTCTATGATATAGGGAAAGCAAGCCCGATGAGTATCCTTATCAGATCCACAAGAATGGATACACCTTCGACTACGTCAACTACCGAGGGATAAGTCTTTTTAACATCGCGTACGAAGCACTTCTCTGCCGTGTTTGTGTGCTCACCTGAAGCCGTTTATGAACAATCTGATATGTCCTTATTAGGCCGGTAGGGATCTTACAGATATCCTCAAGCGATTTTAGACAAGGTAAAGCACTGTCATTTGACTACGTTAACATTCTTCTGGAGACGATTCACTGGCAGTCCGTTAAGCTCTTGCATTCGCGGATAATATTGACAGATGAGGCGTTTGCTAGCTTTGAGACTGAGGTGATTGATGGTAAGAAACAAAGTAAGTGTATCTTGTGTTCAAACTAAATCAGACAGAACATCACAATGGGCAGCTCTAACTTCGATATATTGGCTCCACAATGAACATTACTAACGAGTTGTTTGAGTAATAGAGCTCGGAGAAGACATTGTTTTATGGGTCAGGGGTATAGGCAATTGCCAAAGCGAATGAAGAAGACATTAATTTCTTCGAGAAAAAAGTTCTGCTCGCGTTGATGGCATCTGGAGGACAATATTCAATTCTACATGGAACATGCAGAGCGCGTGGACAGCTTAATTGTTGACGAAAGATTCTTCGACTCAGTCACTCAGAGTGTTTTCCAAGTGGAAGTAATGGCGATTAGCAAAGCCTTAATCTGTCTACGGTGGAACGTGATATCCGCCCTAGCCAAGCAACAATTCAATCTCTGGCATCGTTCTCTATGAAGACCACTATGGTTATCGACTGCCACGCATCTCATCTCATTGTGCTGGGTGCCAGATCATAGACATTCCGGGAAACTGCAAAGCTGATGAACTCGCAAAACGCGCCACTGGACTTCCAGTCGATAGTTTCTCCTGTAACATAGGTACTCCTATACTACCTTCACTACTTTCACTACCTTCTACCTTCAAGTTACAGCTCAATAATCTCTGCGCAAAGAAAATCAATGCCACATAGTCGACAGACATCACTTGTCGAATCTCAAAACAAATCTGGCCAAATTTCGATCCTAAAAAAATCTGGTTTCCCTGAAGAGATCCAAAATTAGCACTGCAGTGGGAATAATTAACGGACACTGGCTGTCAGGCCTTCACGCAAAAATACTAGCCTTTCTCTCCAACGACTTCTGTAGAAGCTGCCTAGACGAAGAGGAGGAGAAAAGCAGACAACACCTCCTCTGCAACTGTCCTGCCCTTCCCTCCAACACAAGCTCATACTTCTTCGACAGTCTAAACGACCTCAGCAAAATACTGGTCAATGCGCTAGTAAAATTTGTTGAGAAAGCCGGCTGGTTGTCATAAACCACGACAACCCTCTTTAATTTGGAACACCCTCGTGGCGGTACAATGTGTCTACTTTGGACTAAGTGCATTAATGCCACTTTTTTTTTTTCTTTGTTTTTTTTTTTTTTTTTTTTCGTTTTTGTTTTATTTTATAATTCATTTTTCTTACATGCTAGACAAAAATAACTAAAACTAGCTTAACTAACTTAACAATCGTTCTTACATCTAACCTACTGACCCTATACGGGTACTCTAAGCTATTCTGAACAAAATTGTTGTGCCTTTCGGCTTAGACTATGGTTTGTTTTTTTTTTTTTTTTTTTATTTTGTCTGAATTTACTTTCTGATTAGTTTGGCCAAGAAAACTGGTAAAAAACTTGGCATTATATATCTATCTTAACCTATCTTAAACTTACGTAACCTAATATAAAAACTTATGAGCTAACTTAACTATGTCCGTAACAGTACGGCACGTGCACCAGGGCGTATATGTTATGTATATGCCTAACATATAAAATTTATACGCCGTGGTGCACCTTTTTTTTTTCTTTTTTTTTTTTTTTTATTTTATATTTTTTTTTTCCTACGCTACCCTAAGATCTATGTAAGTTGGCCACTATGGTCAACTACCGCGTCATTTTGAAAATCCAGCGGCGGCGGGGGCTGGTTTTGGTGTAGCCACCAGTAAAATTGCCGTTCTTTGGCAGACTCTCTCCTGTCTCGAGCAGAGATCGCTCTACTGAACCGGAGGAGATCCTCGTGAATGCGAGCGACATCCCGTTCGTATTGGAGTCGCCTGTCCACTGTTCGGCGTACGACGTGGAAGATGACAGGACATCCTTGTGGATCCTGTATTAGGCCAATTGTGTCGAGATAGAGGAACGCTTCAGGAGGAATAAAGCCGGTGAGGCGCACTCTCTCATGGTACATAACATTGGGGTAGTAAGCCCCAAAGATCAGACTGTTGGAAGAAGTCATAGCTCGTGCAATATGCCTTCTGATCAGTTTAATAATAAAATTATCTATCCTGTTCAAGTTTGCCTCGTTGTACAGGACCTCGTTAGGATAGAACTTCTTGTACTCAGATTCGGGTGTACGATACAACCGGAGACAAGTGCGAAGACACTGTCTCTCGAACAACAAAAGCATTAATGCCACTACCTACCTACCTATTGTATGCGCTTGAAGTTGTCGATCTCAGGATTAGGTTTTTGTATGGATCACAAATTATAAATACTCGGAATCTGGTAAATCATTCTTATTCTGTTTGTTTTTTTAATGCACTCATCGAAATTTGCAAACAATCACCCCGATTACGAAATTCGTCTGATTAAACCTAGTCGCGTCACTTTATAGACTTTTAAGTAGATGACGAATGTTAATAGCAAAAAAAGCAACTTCATCCTCTCTTGCCCCCTGATCTGACAGCGTTTTTTATACGCATTTTGGTCCACTGTCTGTAAATACGTGTGAGCTCTTGCGAACAGCTGATACGCTTCCCCAACAGTGGGGTAAATTAGAGTTCTTGAAATTTCGCTCGTTACTTGAACTTTGTGCACTCTTGTGATGAGTAATCTTTTGTACACCCTCCGAATAATACTACATGATCGTGGGCAAATTCACGAATCGGCGGAGATTACGCTAAAAACTCCGCGAATACTCCGCTATTTTCGTGGTTAATCGGGGAATCTTCTATGTGTTTTGTAAGTAAGTATGGAAAGAATTGCTATGGTAATCGATTGCAGTAGTGATGATTACGACAATACAAATTTCTGTTTTCCTCCATCAGTTCAACCAGTCGCTTTACTTGTTTCGAACTGACAATTTCAATCCTTAAAACATAAATAATCAATATAAAATAAATATGTCCAGTTAAACTTTAGATGCATATTGTTCCATAAAGTACCTATCCACACAAAAATTATCTGATAGAGGATCACAGTGGACATTTAAACTTCACTTTTGGTTTAAACTTCCGTTCAACGAAACAAATTGCTTCGCCCGCAATAGTTTCTGGACACTGGCCGCTGTCCACAAATTGCTTCGCCCGCAATAGTTTCTGGACACTGGCCGCTGACCACAAATTGCTTCGCCCGCAATAGTTTCTGGACACTGGCCGCTGACCACAAATTGCTTCGCCCGCAATAGTTTCTGGACACTGGCCGCTGTCCACTCCCAGTTTCGTTTAAACTCTGAACTGAGGTCAATTTGTAGTTTAAGTTAAACGAGAGTACCATGTCGTTTATGGTCATTTGTGCGCTATTTTGTTTCTCTCGCTCTTTTTTCAAGCTTTCTTATTTTATTCTCTCTCACATCTGATATTCGATAATGGTATTCCTCCAAACCGCAGCTTTTTCCTTCTTCCGTTCATTATCAAGATCTTTGCCGATAACACCAAGGATTCTCAACAAAAGTTCAAAAAGGATGCACAAAATCGTTTTAAAACAGAAAAAACATCGAAAGCCCTTACAAATTTTAGTCAATGCTCGTAGCAAATGGAAAGTGTTGCCATACTTTTACCGATCGCATTATACACACATTTATACAGACGAAGTTCAACTGATCTGAAGTTCAGATTTGACTGTGAAGCAGGACGAGTTAATGCAAAAACTTGAACTCGGTTTAAGGTTCAACTGAACTTAAGTTTAATCCTTCACTGTGAAACTCGGTATAAGGAAAAGATTTTCGTTTTATGCGGTGACTCTGGTTTTGCATACAATTTTGAAGCTCACACAAAGAGCCAAACTTGCGAGCAAGTAGCAATATAGTTGTGCGCTTATGTCGAAAAATTCGTGGAACATCTAACTTCTACACATCCCATCAACTTCAATATTACTTTGCAAAACTTGGAATTGTTTCTGTGGAACAAGTGAGGACGAATATGATTCCAAATTGCAAACTACCAAGCTATGATGAACTGAAAAACCGATGCTATGGGGATCTCAGTCGAATTCATTGCGGAGTATCGTTTTCCAATTTGACATGAAAAGATAATAAATGCGTCAACAGGTTATCAACCTTAATTGGAACTGAACTTGAGGACGTTATAAAAAGATTCGATAGAAAAAATGTTCGGCTGTAATAAAGGAATATAATTGACATATGGGAGGAGTAGCTTAAACGGATGGCTTTATCGGAATATCTAAGATTTTAATGAACCCCAAAAGTAGACTTGGGGCTGTAGAGGCACTCATACTTCCAACAGATGTGACACAGGATGGAAACCTCCATATGCCGGTATCTGAGGGATCTAATCATCAGACAAGGGATGCGTTGGTGGAATAATTGGTCCGCACTGCTTTAAAAACGATGTTGGCCAGAACGTTACAGTCAATGTTAACCGCTATGATTACTGACTTTCTCGTTCATCAATTGAACAACCATGGTGTACAGGAGCGGTGGTTTCAACAAGATGGCGCAACATATAACACAGCTCGTGCCACAATTGATTTATTGAAGGAAACGTTTGGTAACCGCATAGTTCATGCTTCGGACCCGTGAATTGGCACCCAAGATAGTGCGATTTATCGCCGCTTGACAGTTTTCTGTGGGGATATCTGAAGTCGCTAGTCTACGCCGATAAGCGCAAAACTATTGACCACTTGGAGGACAACATTCGCCGCATTATTGCCGATATACGATCACAAACGTTGGAAAAAGTCATCGAAAATTTGACCTCCATTTTTCCAAATTTCAGCCATCCGTGGCAGTCATAAGCCGGAAATTATGTTTAAATAAAAATGCCACAATATTAGCTTTCGAATAATGTAAATTTCATGTCAATTTACAAAAAATCATCGCTGTTTTATTCCATTTCAAAGTTGTATACCTCTAAAAAAACACCCTTTACTTTATCGACAATCATAATACGGACAAACAAGGCGTTAAGTGACTTTCAAAATACACATGTCGATGACATTTTGACGTGTTTTGATTGATTTTTGATGATTCTTTTTTAGATTTTCACTCACATTGCTTTATAAATGACAGGCGGGACACAGAATTGTCAACTTTGGGTATTGACATCTCTGAAACTAGACTGTGGGGATGAATTTCGAAGTTAAGTCTCTATTTCCTTTGAAGACAACTATCGACTGATACACCATTCGATTGGGTACGTCCCCACTTTACATGTATGGGAACCACTCGAAAATGTTCTCCATTGGCTATAAACGTGTGACAGACGGAGGGACACACCGAAATTGCAAAGTTTGCGACTACGACCTAGTGCAAAGAAGGCAGTGGCGTTAATTTTACGCAAACAAATGGAGAAGAACCTTAGCGCAGATCGTAGAACAGTCTTGCCTGAGCCCACATCAAGACGATCTGGAAGTCTAATAACTAATTATCTACCAATCTACTTAACTAACAGCTATTTGCTAGCACAGTCCAACAATGGTCCTTTCGGCAGTGTCTACTGTACCGTTGAGCAGAATCCTCCTTTCAATTTTGCATCTCCACAGAATGTTGCAAATTTTCTTAACTCCTTCGATTTTTTCACAATCATGCCCATACCCCTTGCAGGCTCTGTGTGTACATCCCTGCTCTACATCAAAGTTCATATTTCAATACACAAATTGTTCCAAAGCCACTTTGAATTTGAGAAACTTCCTCTTCGCTTTTTTCTGGCCAACAAATGGCATCTGCTTTGCCGTGTATGCATGCGCCTGCAGGGCCGAAAAGGAAGAGAAAATATGTATTTTTTTGTTCCTTCTCCCCCCCCCCCCCCCCCCCCCCCCCACGAATTTTTAAACATCTTCCTGGCACAACAAATGGGTAACTCGTTATTGTATTTTGGCAATTTATTCCGGTCTCAACGGCAAAAGTTCCTCTCAAGACAGCGCAGCGTTTGAGCAAATTTTCTGGCCGTTAATTTAATTGCGAACATGCCCTCGCGCCCGCATCTTTGGCAACAATCTTTGGTTACTTTTTCGTTTTCTTCGCCGGGCTGGTGAACTCTTCCTTTTCCGTGAAAGGAAAACCGACTGTATGCAATGCAAAGAGACGCCTTTAGGCCTTCAGGTTAATAGGTACACAAGTGCAGGCAGTGCTGTGTTCGAATGCATTGCACGGCGTTTGATGGTGACTGGTGTTCCCCCAGCTATCCTCACCGTGTGGTGAGTAATTTTCGTATCTTGCTTTCAAATGTCGTATGAATCGGAGAAGCAAAAGAAAGGCCAAATTTAAGCGGAAAGGATCTCCTTTGACTCGTGCACACAAGCACCGATAAGGGGGTACACGTATATTCCGTTTGTCAGAAAGTGGACGATGGCATTTCGTATAATTTATGGTGATGACCGAAACGATGGACACACGGCTGTGCAGCAAACTGGTTTCGCGGAGCTGGAGGAGGAATAAGGAAGTTTAAACTTATGACACCCTTCTCATTAATCTTCCATGGACTTGATGCATTTTTTTTTCTTTTTCGCTTTATTTTTTGTTTTTTGCTCCCTTTGCATTCCGTACACGCGCTGTCGCTTCTTCGGTGGCTTGGAGTGAAGTGGGTCGACATGAACTTGAACTTGTGTGGTGAACGAGTGAATGGATGGTGCACAGTGTACTGGCAAATAGTGGTCTTGATCTTGACCATTGTGTTAATGTGGTAATTTTGAATTTCCGAGTGTGGAATTGTTAATAGGGACAGTTACACGTGGGCATAGTGTTTTCGAGTCGTAAGATCAAAAACGCCCTCTGAACAGATAAGTGAGAATCTAAATTAATTTGTATGCTTTTTTCCGTCGAGATTATGATACAGTCCTTGGCAAGAGCACCTTTCATATTTCTCGAGCCACGAACAGTGCTTTTGATGCAACAGCTAGAAATTGCAAGAGGCGGCGAACACGGTAGTTGCGGAACGATGTGAGTGGGATTTGTAGTGAAATGGTTAAGAAGAACCAATTGAAAGTGAGATGATGTTATCCTACTCCAGCATCTGGACTGCATGGATCCGACAGCAATGACAGGGAATTCTCTCCAATCGTTGATTTTTATGTGCTGTTCATCAGTTGATGTTGTTTGGGGGTCCAGGTCGATATTTAACTATCTCTCTGCATTACTTGAATTGTTTGTACTTCATGCAAGCATTTTCTTATGACAGCTTGATCGCCGAAGAATTTCTGCAGTATTCTGCAGCAGAAAAAAATCGAATGATACTCCATTCAATCTCTCATGTCAAACCGACGGACCTTCAACCCACCTTACCCTGTCTATCCTCATTTATCCTATACATCAGCCAAAGCATTCAACTCTGCAGACTTGCACACAATAAGGGCAAATCCGTTGAGACATCCCTCCATCCACTGATAGAAACCATTGGCAAATCCCTCGAATACAAGGAACTCACCATCGCAGCAATTTGAGGGTGAGTCGAAGGTCAATTGACATTAATGGTGCATTCAACAACATTGAACAAAAGGCAATCTCAGTCGCGCTTATCAACCTCTGAATCGAAAAGTTTCTGGCGGCTTTTGTCCACCAGCTACTCACGAGCATGGTAATTAACTCTAAGCTAAGAGATGGGCGATCTACAGAGAAGTTAATAGAGGAACTCCACAATGAGGTGTACTCTCCCCCCTTTTATGAAACTAGAAGAGGCTGGATGGAAAGTGGACGACGTTGCCATAGTGGCATCTGGTAAATTCATCTCCACTCAAGATGCGGACTTGGTGTCAGCCCACTGGTACTCTTCTCCAGAAGGGATAAAGTCCCCCACATTGTAGGAGTATTCTGCAACTAACCGCCTGTGCAAAACTTCTCGGTCTCATAATCGACAGCAAACTAAGCTGGAAACCCAATATTGAGGAAGGGATCAGGAAGGCTTCTTGCGCCCTGTACCGCTGTAACAATGTCAGTGGATGCAAATGTGGACTAGGGCCACCTATTCCCCACTGGATATTTACTTCGACTGTTCCTCTACCTCTACCATTCCAAATAGTCCAAATAGATAGCCGTTTAAGCATCAAACAATGAGCGATGTTATCCGCTAAAATGGCTGATGTGACAATAAATTACACGATAAACTCTAAATTACTAACAAGACGCCTTCTCTCCCCCATCCGCAGTAGGATTCACATACTCTCTGCAAAGTTATTTAATTTCAGGTCATGTTTGCTTGCCGTGTGTTCCGGGGATTATGTCAGATTTGTTTTTCTATCAGAACCCCGTTCGTAGCCGACTCTCACTGGTGGCATTAAGTGGCCGCTGCTCCAAATCGATCCAATTGACATCGTCACGCTGTTACATCGCCGTACTGTGCTCCGTTAAAGTGCGGCGATCGAATAGATCGTTTCTAATCCACATCAAGTCTCGCATTCACAGACTTCTTGACGGTTTTGTCATTTCAATTTCAAACAGTTACCGCCTTGGCCCGGGATGGACCTAAATTCATGCGATCCGTCGGTATAGCGACGCAACGCGGACGCCCGATGAGAAGGAAAAGTAAAATTAACCCGAAAGTGCAAAACAAAAAGCAGTATTCCCTGTACGCTGGATTTTGTACTTTCGGCCTCATTCGGAATGCGAAAGTTGTCCCCAATAGCTAGAGGTGGCTTGGCTCCATTCGGGATTATCGAAGGTGTTCGGTTGTCGCACGGGATTAGGGACATTCGAGACATTAGAATGCAGTGATATATTTCTTTCCTATTTTTCTTCTCAGCTTAGATGGCAGACCTCCGCCAAAGATTTGCTGAGCGTAGCGTAACGATATAATACATTAAGTAATAATTGGTTATCTTCAAGATTAGGGTAGTCCGTCATCTGAGTAAGCTGATTATCTGTGCTCTTCCACGATGTATATGCCTTCTTCGTTGGAAGTTCTATGGCCGCGCAACGGTAATATGTGACTGAGAAAATTGGGCAATGACGCAATATGTTGCCCCATGAAATATGTAGTCAGTTACAATTGTCTGACAGCCGAATTGTCGAGATCCATAGTAAGTGAGCTAAGACCACGTCAATGAAGGTGTAAGACGTCTTTTAGATTATCACTGCCTTTCTTTGCTTATTGTGTTTAACACTGATCTCGGCGTAGGCTCAGTGGTATTCTTTATGACAACATGAGTAACGAACTCTCTGGTCTAATAGGTTTCAACCAAGGTCAGATGGGATGATTGCAATTGAGTCAGGGGCGAATGAGACCTTTTGTCTTAGGACCTACAGCGATCCTGTGGATCTTTCGCCCGTGAGGCGAATGGGACGATGTTCGATGAGAAGCCCTACTGGGTTGACAGGGCGTTGTGCGTGAGGTTAAATCCCTCACTTCTTAAATAAACACACATTTTTTAATAAAACTATGTGTTTTTGAAAAAACACACTACAAACGGATAAAGGACAAGCATTTTCATTTCTGCAAGTGGAATGTGAGGTCTCTTAAAAGACAACGACCAGGAGGACCTGGACTACTATAAAGTACAAGACATCACCGCAATCCAGGAAGTACAATTAAATGGGCCGGGTAATAAGAGGATGAAAAAATGTGGCATCGTGGATTCGTTCTTCGAGGCAGACTTAGCCAAAAAAACGTAAGCTTTGTTTATGAAAGCGAACGCTTCATAACAATCCACATCATTGCAACATCAATCTGATTCGTGCTCATGCCTCGTGCAGAAAGCAAGGATGACTTCTATGATCTCTTAGGAAGGACGCCACCGCATCGACACCAAGATCAATAGGAAATTTTAACATTAATCTGCGTAAGGAGGACATCCTTTTCAGATCCGGCAGCGGATTCAGGCTAATGGACTTCGTCACGGAACGGAATCCTTTTGTAGATAGCATGGGGTTCTCCCACTTCGACCTGGCATTGGACGATCAATCAGCTACCAAACGATCGACGGTCGACGTCAGACGCTACTCAAGCATTTTTGCTGTCCGAACCTTATGAGGAGTCAACTTCAACTCTAGTCATTTCCTTGTCACATCAAGATAACCAACAAGTCGAAGTCGACACCATTTGGACCGAAAACCGAAAAGAATGGAGGCGTTGCCAAGAAGCCATCACAGAAACTGCCACATTTTCGACATCGCCCAAGAAAAACTCATAGTTTCACAACGAATACAAGCAGAAACGGATGTATCTCTGAGGATGCTAGAAGCGAAGCGGAAACATTTACTGGTGACCGCCATCGAAGCAATGTATGTAGATACGCGCGAACAGAACATCGACTTCCAACAAAACGACGCCACAGCTGCTGCTACAAATTAGTCAACACTGGATAGTGCACGATTCCATTTTACCTAATAGCCGACTATTTCCCCCACAAATGATTTCACATCAAAATCAATGGCAGTCATCTGTTCTTTTACCCCAACCAGAGATATGACTCACTGTCGAGGGTAGACTTTATCATGATTCATTGCTCACGTGTCATGGCCGCTACGATATGAAAACTAATTGTTCTTATCTTCTTCTATCACCGATGGCGTGGTTTATACTCCAATCTTCGCAGATATGAGATATGAAACAGTTTTTGTCAGGTGTTTAAAATCAGTGTAACGCCAATCGCCTCATCAGCCACATAACTCGCCGTTCGCATTCAAAGGCAGGATGCAGGGGGATGAGAAGTTTCGTCACTCATGGTGAACGCATTTTTTTTTTTTTTGCGATGGTAGGTGAAAATCTTTAAAAGACACTATGGGGACCGTTCCCACATAGCGAAAGGGATTTTTACCAAGTAAAAACAAATAAAATCTATTTCCAATACAACTAAGTTTGACACTTATCCAGCAGTTTTACTTTCTTGATTCAGACGCGTTTCTTTTTCAGACGGCAAGTGATTCTCCACTGAGAGTTCTTGCTAATACCTCAGCTAAGCACGTGTTGAATTCACCGTGCTAGGTCGAGGAGCTTAGTCCTTTGAAGACGGCGGAAAGCGTTACCTACGGCGAGAATTGGAAGGACAGCAGAGTTTATGTGCTCTTCCAGACGACGCTTATGTTTATGAGTAAAATTCTTCATTTCATCTTGAATTGATGGAATTTTATGATCTCTGTGTATATCGTCGTTTCCTATATACCAGGCTGCATTGACGATGGTTGTTAGTACTTTATTTGGAAATGTTTGGAGTATATTTTTATTACTTTCTTTGCTACAACCCCATAGTTGTATACCATACGTCCAGACAGGTTTTAGCACTTGCTTGTAAAGGGTGGTTAAATTTTAAGGGCCGATGTTGATTTTGAATAAAACACAAATTCCTTCGGAAATTATTGTCATTTCTTTCTATTATGATAATATTGGTATGGTTCAATTATGTATGGAACAAACTATCGGCCAAATGGCCGCCGCGACCTGGTCGGCACACCTCCATCCGATGGCCCAAATTTTCGATGGCGCTGAAGCTAATTGAGGTTCTATGCCGTTAATGTGCCGAATTATCTCATCCTTTAGCTCTTGAATTGTTGCTGGCTTATCGACGTACACCTTTTCTTTCAAATAACCCCAACAAAAAAATGCAACGGTGTCAAATCACATGATCTTGGCGGCCAATTGACATCGCCACCACGTGAGATAACACGCCCATTGAATTTTTCGCGCAAAAGAGCCATTGTTTCGTTAGCTATGCGGCAAGTGGCACCGTCCTGTTAAAACCACATATCTCCCACATTCACATCTTCCAATTCGGGTCATAAAAAGTTTGTTATCATTTCACGATAGAGAACACCATTCACAGTAACTGCCTGACCGGCCTCATTTTCGAAAAAATACGGCCCGATGATGCCGCCGCACCAAACAGTCACTCTTTGTGGGTGCATTGGTTTTTCGACAATCACTCTTGGATTATCATTCGCCCACATGCGGCAATTCTGCTTATTGACGAATCCACTGAGGTGAAAATGTGCCTCGTCACTGAAGATGATTTTCTTCGAAAATTGATCATCCACTGTTGCCATTTTTTGCCACCATTCTGACCATTGACGACGCTTGAAATGGTCAAGAGGCTTTAGTTCTTGAGTCAATTGCACCTTGTAAGCGTGCAACTGCAAGTCTTTATGCATAATGTTCATCAACGATGAGCATGAGAGGTGCAATTGTTGGGCACGAGGACGAGTTGAGGTGGACGGCTCTTCAGCCACACTATCGCGAACAGCAGCAATATTTTCTGCTGTACGAACATGCACTGGTGTTTTCACATCTCCTCCAGACCCGGTTTGCTCAAATTTTTGCACGATTTTTCCGATTGTAGCACATTTGGACGATTAAATTGACCGAAAAAATCACGAAGTGAACGATATGCATTTTGATTTGAACGCCCATTTTCATAATAAGCCTGGATAACTTTAACGCCTTGCTCGATTGTCTGTCTTTCCTTGGTTCAAATTGAGTTAGTCTGAAATTGAGAAATGTCAAATGAAATGCAGAAAAAAACAAAACATGACATTTAGGTGTGGTTCATATTCAACATCGGCCCTTAAAATTTAACCACCCTTTATATAAGCAATTTATTGTCAATGCTTAGCTTGAAATATTTTGTCTTTATATCTAAATTGAAGCTCTTCACGTTTCTTTTTGACGTGTTCCTACCGTTTAAGTTTTACATCGAGAGTCATCCCGAGGTATTTCGCTTCATTACCGAAGGGTATTTGAACAAATGTGCCTACGTCCTGTGGTACATCGCTGCTATACAGTAAGTAAAGGGGGGGACCAAGAACACTTCCTTGTGGTACTCCATCTTGTATATGTTTAAATATGGAGTATTCTTTTCCATATTTCACACGAAAGATACTATCAGATAGATAGTTTGATAAAATTGTGTACAGTTTTCTCGGCAGGAATTTCCGAAACTTGTGTTTCAAGCCTTCGTGCCAAACTTTGTCAAAGGCTTGTAAAACATCGAGAAATACATGGTGAACACATGACGAATTGTTATTGTCAAAAATATAGTGAGCCACATTCAGCGAAAATTTAGTGTTCCATGGTTTAATTAAAAAGTCGGTGGCACTATTATATAGTCTTTACAAAATCCATTCTATTGCCTCTATAAAGTCGGTAGCTCTTTTCTATTCAGTGTTGCCGGCCCTTGCTAAATGTATAGTAAACAAAACAGTACAAAAATGTCAATTTCTTCGAAAAAATTGTTTTGTTTATTACTTAAAATGCCACTCTTCCGCAAAATTTTCCGCAAAATCATTTTGCATCTCCTCTGTAACACACTTCACTTTCAGGAGCACTGTTCCAATTAGGTTGTAAATTAGTCTGTGAATTTGAACAAGCCCCCGGCAAAATTAGGGATTAAAGAAGATCGAATTCAGTGTGAGATGGTGGTTATCGTGGTCGAAATACAAAAAATTTACATGCTCAAATGGTTGCACTGATCCGAATGCAATGTCAACAGTGTCAGGTACTTCTCTAATTGACATTCGTTGATTTAAACCAGAAAAAAAGTGGTATAGAGATAGCCGACTTCTACTTCTCTTGCTGCTTAACATTTTTGACAGCGTTTTCCCAAACCCAACGGACCAATCAGAGTCAATGCCATTTACATTATTTGGTGAATGCCTAACCATCCAAAAAGTCGCTCAAATTCGTCGATGGACAAGGGGTCAATCAGCTGTGAAGTCGGCTACCTCTCTATTAACTGATTTCTGGATCAAACTATCAAAAATCACGTCGCCGCGCTTTCGAAATCACCTTAACTTCAAGCATCGATTTGAATCAGGATAAATTACTCTTAATCTGACGGTAATCATCACACGTAACTTAAAAAGCTAAAACTTAACCGATGTGGTTTAAGCACATGACTCAAAAAATGTGTTGATATGTCCGTTATCGATTGAATAAATGCAGACACGAGACACATTTTTGTATAATAACCAATAAGTGATTCACCAACTCTTACGTATGTATTTATGTATTGGTGTACTCGGATTTGTTTTTTAAGTAAAAAAAAAGCACCAACAACAAACCAAACTGAAACGCATACAAATTTTGCATTTTACTTGAATTTGAAAAAAAAAAATAAAAACAGCAAATGAAGAAGAAGAAGAAATACACAAAGTTATTCACCCACCCTCCTTCGGCATGACTGAAATATTAAAAGACCGCTAAATGCGTTCCAAAGCGAGCATAGAAGCATGCGAACATGGCTAACGAGATTGAATTTCAAAGTGTAACACATCGAAAGCATTTTAAAAAGTTTGTTGGCTTTGTTTATGGTTTTCGTGGTGTATTGACCCGAATTGGGACAAAATACACGGGAGCCCATGGAAAATTATGCATTTGGGTAGGACGGGCCAATTTTTTTTTTTTTCTTTGATCAAGCTCATCTGTGTTTTGGTGTGCGAGCAATTGGTTTTTGTTGTTTTTTTGCTTCTCTGTGGTGTGCCATAGCAGAATGTTACCAATGAAAGTTTTATGGGCTCACTTCGTTGCCTGGCTGTCTATTGTAACTCCGTCACTTCTGAAACTACTGAAGATGAGGCGTGAAATTTGGACCGTGGATTTGTTGGGTGTGAGATGATAACTCATTTTCGTTGTTTTATTAATGACATTATGTGTGAAATATAAGAGCATTAAAGTGCCCACTCTCGGTTTTGCTGTGGGACACGCATCGGGGAGGTCCAATTTTCGATGACCGTCATAATCGATCGATCATGCGAGTGTAAGCGATGGCACGGGTTATTGCCGCTTCAGATTTGCTCTCGTTTGCGGCCGCCAGCGACGTCGCACGAGAGTTAAGTACCCCATCATCGGTCGAAGGTGGCTCCCAGATTTAATTCCGTGTCGGAGGTGAATGTAAAATTTCATTGACCGATGATGTTACTAAACTAAATGACCCGCAAAAACGTGGTCAAATCTTACGATTGGTGACGAATTCTGCTCGAGTCTACTCCCACAGTCGTTTGTGTTTACGTGCGTTGACGTGCTGTGTGGCATGTAGCTCCGTTGTTTTCAATTACTGGCTGGATCACGAGAATTTTGTACGGTAGTAGTTTCAAGTCTCCGACAGACCGAGATTTTCAGCACGTCGCGGATTCTCATGCACATTTCAGTCGAACAGATTTTACGTTTGGTTGTCGACTGGAAGTTGATTGATTTTATACTTTTTACACGGATGGAATGTTGCCGTACACCACATGTTTGTCTGTAACATGTTTAAACTACACTTAAATCTACATCACAGCCAAGTTACAGTGAAGCCTTAAGTTCAACTTTACATATTCTTCATTGCTCGTAAATAGTTCAGTCGTACTTAACTATGACACGGTATTTTTTAAATGCAGTCAAGTTCACTTAGATTTGTCAAAAGTCATATTCATCATAATCATTCCTGATGTTTAATGGGTGAACGTAAGTTCTAATAAGGGGTCCATAGATAGCGCCAATCACGAATGTTTCTTAGTTTTTGCAATAGAAAATAGCAGTCTTCGGCCCAAGTAAAAACTTAATGCGACAAATAGTTGATTGATAGGTGCAATCGAATTATTTCTTAGAAATGTATGTTCATGTGAATGTTCAAATGAGTATGGAAAACCGTAGTTAATGAAAGGACACTCCAAATTTGATTCTATCTGCTGTAAACAAGAACATAACATTGATTGTTGATTATATGCTTAGTTAGCCGAAAACTTAGTTTAAGCTATAGGTACATAGCCGACTTTAGGATCTATTTTCCCGAATCGTGAAAATCGCTAAGTCCAACTTAACTTCTTAAGTGAAACTTAAATCGCTAATTGCAGTATCAGCAAACGGCCCTAAGTATCGTACAATCAGAAACAACAGATACACACACACTGAACATTGCGAACAAGATTTGGGTGAATGCCTGAAACCGTTTGAAAATTACTTATTCCTAGACCTATAGCAAGTCGGAATCCGACTACATATAGACACTTTTCTAGTAATCTGCTTCTAGTACTAAAGAGCTGTGTTGGGTTCGATTTCTACCGAATGTTCGGTGTTCCGTTTCTTCTCTCGAACTTTTCTGAAATCCCTCATCCGCTCGATGTGCCGCAGCCAGCCCGATCGGTGGACTTTTGCTTCCGATCGGTTTTGTATTCAAGCAAATATCAGTTAAAGAATTTTTTTTCGAGAAAACATCAAACTACTAGACAATGCGGCGTTGCAGGTACACAACCGGATTATTTTTTTCCGAAATCACGAATTCGGCGATCACATCGAATAGTTTGAAATTAATGATGACGTGTAGCATTGAAATCGATCCGTATAGCCTTGAAACTCGCTAATCTTTTTCAGGATACGTCTATTATTATTATTGTTGAGCGTAAATTGCACCGCGACGTTAAGATCTATTGTGCTCCCTATTCATACATTTGCTTTCTTAAGAGCTTTCAGAGTCGTATTGACGGTTATTTGCTCCTATTGCGCGAAGGAGGAAGAGATTTATCCTAGAATATTCTCTCTAAGCCAGTTTCCTTTAGGAATCTGAGAATGAGAGCTGGTTCTAGTGACTTCAATTCTTCCTCTGATATTAGGTGTTTGCCCAGATATCTTTGTCTCTTGTGGGCTAGTGCCTCACAAAATCTAAGTATATGTTCTGCAGAGACCTTCTTCTGATACTCCTAGTTTCCTTAGGTGCTCCCTGAGTTTACAGTGTCGTGTTAGGAAGCCTGTTAGGATACGGAGGTTGTTTTTGCTCATTCTGATACATGCTTCAAACATCTTCCGGTTATGTTGACCCAAGAATTTCTTGGTCTGCTTCATACCATGAGCGTTGCCCCATGTATCTGCCCGGTACCTTCCTTCTAGTTCCCTGAACTCTTCCCTGATTCTGCGATCTCCTAGAGCGCAAAATGGTTCGGGGCATATAACACGTTGCGATGCTCCTTTTCTAGCCAGGGATTCGGCCATTTCATTTCCATCTATCCCTGTATGATTTACTCTGTTACTCCTACTCAACTTCTTAAGCTTCTGTAGACATTCTCACACAAGCCTGTATTTGATGATATACGAGTCTAGTGCCAGGATAGCGGCTCGACTGTCCGACATTATTGCTATGTCACATTTAGTATAGTTACTGTCAAGATTGATCTGAGCGCATCTGTCTATGGCATTGACGTCTGCTTGAAAGATACTGGTGCATTTGCCCATGGGTTCGTACTACTTTGTCCGGGGTCCATATACTCCTGCCCCTGTTCCTTCATCAGTACTTATACTATTTTACCGTAGTACTGCTCAGTCTATGGAATATGCATTGCTCCTGTCTTTTTTGGTGCTGAGCTTAATGGTAAACTCCTTTTGGAAATTGAATTTCATTCTTCGGAATGGCTAGAAGTGGTAGCTTTTTGACTAATGCATCGAATTGTCTCGTTGTAATGCTATGTCTTTTCCTATCTCTTCTTTTGCAGGATTGTTCTATTTGCACATTCTGCGACCACCAGATGCAATGGAGTCAGCTCAAGTAGCACCTCCGTGGCGGCAGTTGGGCAAGTTCTCATGGCCCCTGTAATACTGAGGCATGCCAACCTTTGATTTGGATTCGTCTAAGAACGAATGTTTTATTTTTAAGTCCAACGCTAACCCGTATTGTGTCGTGGATATATTACTGCAGTTTATGCAAGAGCGAATACTTTGTACGTGGGGTGTTGAGAACCACTTTGTCAGAGTGGCTTAAAACCAGATAAGTCCACAATAGACAAGATATGCAAACTAGTGTAGATCCTCGAAAAAAGCCAAGAAGTGTCGATCGGAAATCACCACATATTCGCTTTTAAAGCCACGCATAGAGAAGAACTATATCTACACAGCTATATTAAGTTTGGTATGAATGACGTTATGCTCGATAGCTGCATCAATGTCATTATTACTTAGGAAAGAAAAGGAGACAGTTCCTAGAAAAGCACTTCTTCGTAGACCTGGAGTATTTAAGCGGTGTTGAACTGAAAAACATCCGAATATGGGAATAATATATAAGCGCTCATCAAAAGTGTATACAGCCTTAATTTGAGTTCACATCGCCTTCTGATAATTTCTTATTTAGATGGCTTATCGAAGACGTACTTTCGGAACGGCACTTTCATTCTTACTAGGTAGAGGTTAGGTAGAGTGGGCTGCCGGCGAAATCGCCAGGACTTTTAGACTATATTGGTCCATTTTGAGTCAGATACTACCACTGATCGACAACTCCGGTGATAGTTACTTTGATCCCAACGGCAAATAATGACTGGACAAGATTTGAAAATCGGATAAAGCGTATTCACTTTGAACCGGGGACCCCATTAACCAGGGGCAGGCACTCAACCAACGTCGCCATCTAGCTGAGATGGCTTCTAACTAAGAAATGAGACATTTTCTTAGTGAATGGCTACAAGAATTGTAGGAAAAATAGAAAAACGCCGCAACTTATGGAAAAGCCTATTTATTTCAATGCACTTTTGTATTTTCTGAATAAGAAAAACGGTATTTCATAGTCAGTTTTCGCAACCAATGAAAATTGACTGCCAAATTGGCTGATATCCTAAACAAAACTCTGTGACAATAATGTCAGAAAAACCACCACATGTCACATTAAACCATCTTATTATAAACATTCAATAAAATCTGTAAACATAAAGTTATCGAACGACTTATGCCTGAAACACAATACGGCATATGCTATACACAAAATACAGCTTCTCGCTTTTTAGAGCGAAATGAGAGCAATGTCATAAAACGTAGGAGGTCAGTTTCATGCAAGGATTTTTCGACATGTTGCCAACAATCAGCGCGAGAGGCTCTTTCACTCACACTCCCTTAAAAATTGAGAGATCTTCGCTCAAATTGATGGTCAACTGACATTTGAGAAATGGCAACAGCTGAGTGAGGTTAATTTATCGAGTGAAATTAGTGGAGTAGTAAACGTGAAAAACGCCAGCAGCAAAGCCCTATTCTGTTTCAAGCATTACAGTCACCTGAAATGCCTATTTAGATCACAGCCCTTTCAAATCAACCCATATATCATCATTTCACTATTTAAATTAAATGCCAGACTCGCACTGAATCGTTATTTCAATCATCGAATAAATGATTATAAAACACTTACACTCATTTAAATGTGGTCCCGTTCAAATACCTCCGTTCCTCGTTTTCGTTTTCGCATCTGTGCCCATTTCAGATAAGGAATATCTGGTGTAATCTACAAAAATCTTCCCGTATCGCTTCTAACGTCTACACGTTTAGCAATTGCTCGGGTACTTCTGCACCGGTCAATAGCACAAATTATACTCGCATGTCGATAAGGTGGAAAAAAGCAAATAAACTTTTTATACGTTCTGTAGATAGGAAACACCTGCAGCCCATTGAAGAATTCCAAGACTTTAGTCTTGCTTATCGTCTGATGAGCTTAACGATGTTCAATGTTGCTCAAATTTTGACAAGCAAACAAATAGAACACATGTCGTAGACTTTAAACTGCGATTGCAAGCTAATGGCAGTCATGCGTATGACAGCGTTCGTTTCTAGGTTTGGTGGTCAGTGTGTTTCAGATGATAATCGTTCTTAACCTTGGCCGCGGGAATCCGTGGATGAATATTCGTGCAGACATTTTGAATGAACGTCAATGGGGGATTGAGTGAAGAAAGGGTGAAGTGGGAAGAAGTATTTAAACTGGAATTGTGTCAGAACGATACAAGGGGTCTCGAGGAAGTGGATGAACCGAAGTGAGCCGCTCTCCTAGACGGAGTGAATTCAAATTCGGTGAAACATGTGAAAGTGTGTAGTGTAGGAGGAATGAAAACAGGCGTCAAGTGAAAACCAACTGTGGGATAAATAAATCCTCAACCTCTTCATTAAGCATTCATTTTAGAGTGCCCGGCGCTTTTAAGTCAAGAGCCAAGAAAAGGTTCTTCAAAACATCTCGACTGTTTGAGAGAACTAATGCACGCTTAAAATAAGTCCTGACTGAGGTAGTTATCAGGCATTTTACAGTCACCTCATTTTGGGGGTTTCCAAGTATTTTCAGTGAGGTAACATTAGCAGATTGCCATCAATATCAATTCCAATAATATGCTTGACTAGTCCCCTCGAAGACGTCACGGTGTGCTGAGCAAATGTATGAACGTCTTCTTTGACGCATGTGCCTCTGACATCAAGAGTTGCCAGGCGTTTGTTATATTTAATAAACTTTATTCTTTTCGGTAGGGACGGATCAATGAAGGTTCTCCTAAACGTAAACATGCTTAAAACATTAAATCGTTTATCAGTGTATGATAAAAGTAAAAAAACCATCCACACGCAACACATTCAGTCGATTAAAAATAACTTTTCTGACAATTTGAAGATTGATTGCTTGGTTTATTTATTTTTATCTATTTTTTTGCTGTTTCTTCTGGTTTGCTTGAAAGCTTGAGTCTTATGCGAAAGAAATGAACGACTCATGTTAGGTTTGGTCTAGCCATTTTTTGGCTTAATCGTCGACCACATTTTGTAACTCAATTGTGAGTTAGGATTCACGCTACCAAATTATCGCCTTTATAAGCGTACTTTTGCCATTCACTACCACTCAAAGGACGGAAACTCAACATCATTGAAAGCGTCAAATTCAAAGACGGTGCTTTGCTCTCCAATGAGGTGGACATTTTGCATAGACAACCTGCTCAATTCCGAACTGACAGACCCGTAGTCTGGAGAATAGTCCAACGATGGAGGAAGTCATATTGGCGATTGAATCGTTGAAAGTTGGCATATCCGCCGGTGTGAATGAAATCCGGTCAGAAATGCTTAAGGCAATGGATGAAGAGGACGTTTTATGGTACTCTCGTGTTATAAAGGTGTAGCAATTTTACCGCTTTTCAAAAAGATTTGTTCCAACTACAGGTCCGTCCCTATCTCTTTTAAGTCTCCCCGGGAAAGCTTAGGGTAAGGTGTTGGTGACGCGTTCTGGAGCTATGGTCGAAACCAGGATGGGGGATAACCAGTGCGGCTTTCGTCCCTGGAGAAATAGAACCACCCTGTTTTTTACACTAAGAATTGTATTCGAGAAGGCTTGGGAGTATGCCCAACCGATATACCAAATGGCGAACTCCCTCGCTAGGAAAAGAGCATCGCATCGTGTTATAGGCCCGAACCATTTTGCGCTCTAGGAGATCGCAGAATCAGGGAAGAGTTCAGAGAACTAGAAGGAAGGAACCGGGCAGATGCATGGAACAACGCTCATGGTATGAAGAAGGCCGAGAAACCTTTGGGTCAACATAACCGCAAGAGGCTTGAAGCATGTATCAGAATGAGCAAAACAACCTCCGTATCCTAACAGGCTTCTTAACAAGACACTGTAAACTCAGGGAGCACCTAAGGAAACTAGGAGTATCAGAAGAAGGTCTCTGCAGAACATATACTGGGATTTTGTGAGGCACTAGCCCACAAAAGACAAAGATATCTGGGCAAACACCTAATGTCAGAGGAAGAATTGAAGTCACTAGAACCAGCTGTCATTCTCAGATTCCTAAAGGAAACTGGCTTAGAGTATATCTCTCCCACCTTCGCGCAATAGGAGCAAATAACCCTCAATACGACTCTGAAAAGGGCTGCATGGGAGTGGAGCTCTTAAGAAGGCAAAGGTATGAATAGGGGTACATTATATCTCTCAAAAATAATAATAAATGCAAAACCGATCTACAGCTGTTTTGTAATTTCGAGTGCCTCGAGGTAAACTCTAGAAAAAACTCTGCAGAAGTATGGGAATGAAATGATGGTCCACTTTTGAGGGACATTGAGTTTATATGCACGCAATTCAGCCGCTTTGTTCTGTGCTGAATCAACACCCTTCACCTTGGGCGTTTGACTTCGTCAAAAGTGTGTCTTGTCACCTCTGCTTTTCATTATGTATACGGACTGGACGTTGTAGCGCAGTCGAGGTGAGGAATTACTCACATTGGAAGAGTTGAAGGTAATTCATCTACTTTTTCCAGACTTAGTTATCCTTACATCCTTCCAGGCGGCACTTCAGCGTGCGCTTGATAGGTTTGTGGCCGTAAATCTGCCGATGCTGGGATGAAGGTTAACGCGGACAAATCAGAGGTTATGGTCATTTCCCGATCATTACGACTTTTGAGGCATGCCTTGAATGCGACTCTATCAGGTAGGCAACCGAACGAAACTAGCCTTGTTGCTTTTGGGCATAACTCCAGGTGAGTTAGAGACCATGGCGTTGGATCGAGTGCCCTGGAGACCTCTCGTGCGTGCTTTGTACCCGCGACCCCTTTAGTGGATTATGTGGGCAACTGAAGATGAGATGGATTTACGGAATTCGTGTTTCATGATCACCCAAATGGGCACAAACACGGACTAAATTGACCACGGTTGCAGATGCTTGGTTGGTGTAACAAGTCATTTGCCACAAATACTCTGACAGGAAACAAAACCGACTGTTAAAATCAGTGTACATCAGCATTTTGTCATAATCTTTCCTAGACAGGTGAAAAATCTGGCAAATTTAGCGATTTAGCCAATTTTGACTCCGCACTTTCATCCAGTGCATTCAGCTATAATGCCACTCCTGCGTGATTTTTTCTGGGAGATGATAGATATGCGCTGGGAGAGACTGTTGTTGGATGATCCATCTGTCATCCTTCTTAACTCCCCCTAGCACATCTTGCCAAACCTTTACATCAGTTCTACATGATATCTTGGTAAGACACGTCCCCCCTAAACCATTACGGAAGCGGGATGATGGCCACGTTGAAACCTAGAAACAATTTTTTCCTTCGATAAAGTGACAAGAATCCGGCCATTTTGCTTGTTGAAATCATCCACTGAAAAATCTTCTCATCCGTATAACCACCAAATTGTTTTCATGGCCATTGACCGCATGGTAAAGGCGCATGGAGTTAGAAGCTGATCCGTGAAGCGACAATGCGTCCGGAATCAGCCTAGATTTGGAACAGGAGAATAGAAGAACAGAAGAACAGAAGAACAGAAGAACAGAAGAACAGAAGAACAGAAGAACAGAAGAACAGAAGAACAGAAGAACAGAAGAACAGAAGAACAGAAGAACAGAAGAACAGAAGAACAGAAGAACAGAAGAACAGAAGAACAGAAGAACAGAAGAACAGAAGAACAGAAGAACAGAAGAACAGAAGAACAGACGAACAGGAGAACAGAAGAACAGAAGAACAGAAGAACAGAAGAACAGAAGAACAGAAGAACAGAAGAACAGAAGAACAGAAGAACAGAAGAACAGAAGAACAGAAGAACAGAAGAACAGAAGAACAGAAGAACAGAAGAACAGAAGAACAGAAGAACAGAAGAACAGAAGAACAGAAGAACAGAAGAACAGAAGAACAGAAGAACAGAAGAACAGAAGAACAGAAGAACAGAAGAACAGAAGAACAGAAGAACAGAAGAACAGAAGAACAGAAGAACAGAAGAACAGAAGAACAGAAGAACAGAAGAACAGAAGAACTGAAGAACTGAAGAACAGAAGAACTGAAGAACAGAAGTACTTTCTCAAACTTCACTCAAGTACTATAGAGAATGTCGACTTCTAACTCTCTTGCCTTTTAACAATTTTTTACAGCTTGTTTCGTATCGTTTTCTCGGGCCAATCAGAATACTTTCAAAAAGTCCCACAATTCATCGGTGGACAAGCAGGCAAATGCTTGATGTCGGCTATCTTTATAATACATGCCTTCTGATAGAGATATCCGACTTCACAGCTGATTGGCACCTTGTCGACCGACGAATGTGACGGATAATCACACATTTTTCGAGAATTAATCACGAACCACCGAACATTGTTTCATATCTACACACAATTGTGTGAACATATATGTAAATGTTATTCTCTGAATGGTCCCTGAAAATGATATAATAAGCGCTATCAAAAAGTCGGGAAGTAGATGTCGGCTGTCGCTATAATAGTTAATTTCTGCTTTGGAGTAGGTCGCCAAAATGTGGTTGATGAAAGTCCACGTTCGAGCTGAACCATGTACTCGATTCGTACTTACCAAATGTCCATGGCCCAATATCATGCCACGTTGACGATTATAGTCATGCCATTTTCGCTTTGATTGAACTACAAAGTGGTGCCCGTGGCGTTGTGGGTGTGTGTGTTGACTCCTATGTATTTTTAGCGTACGGCGCGGCCTCCAGGTTCGATTCCCGGTACGACAAGAGAATGTTAACTGCCTTCACCAGTATTCTCCGTCACTGACTATGCTCAAAGAGTAAAAATGTCTAGAAAAAGCTTCTCGATTTTGGCCGTTTGGCTTCGGAGTCGACATATAGTACGTCCCTTTCACTCGTGAGAGGGACGTACAACACGAGTGGTTGCTGTAGAAGCAAATGCCCTTTATGTAAGGAAGTACAAATCGAAATTAAAATGTTCTCCAGTGACGTTCTCTGATGCATTTAATGCATGATGCTTCTCGTTAAGATTTGGATCACTTTTTCTTATTCACACATTCATTCGCCTAGAAATGGACTTCGTTATGACCTGTTCTGATCTGATCAGTGACCAAGTGGGGTTATCTTTGGACGCTTACATTAGCCTCAATGGCGAGTTTAGATTTTATATAAGTGCATTGTGCAAGCTCACGTCGCGGCGCAGCATCAGTTCACTCTAGTAAACAATTAACTTCCTTCCCCGTACTGACACTTTTCAGAACATCTTGCATGTCAATGGCGTAGCGGCCGTTTGACTAGCTCTTCGCCACTAAACGTCAAAAAGCCAACAGTCCATTGGGCGAGTAGGTCCACAAAACGTTGGTCGAAGGAAGGGTTAGCTTTGAAACAAAAATTTGATGATTTCAACGCAATTTGACAACTGAACGATTCGCCGTGAATTTGACAGATGTCGCTTTTACAAGATAGCCGACCTCAGTGGTCAAATTTTAACTTTCTCTACTGAAGACTTCGCCCATGTATTGCATCTTATTAGCTTCATGAACGTTTTAATTGACGTAATTGACGATTTTTTTGAAAAAATAACCACTTGTGTATAACATTTTAAGAAGCCCAAGATTTATCACAGACTTGCAATAGGAAAGGCAAAGCCCATCAAACACTCGAAACTAAAACGAATTTACAACCATCTTATAGTTGTAATGACTGAATCACAGAACCGCAAACAATCCCATCATTCGCCCCGAGAACTGACTCACCACCAGTCTGCGGCCAAATACGCGTGAGTCATCCCATAAAAAAGTTATAAAAGTTTTCAAAAAGCCGCTTATCGCGGTGAGACAGAGTTTCCGCGTGTTATGCTCATATGATGCAAGTTATTCTCTTATCGATAAAGCCCAAAAAACTATCTGTTTACCGACACCACTTCAGTGAGGGGAATTGTCGCAAATAGCGCCGCTTATTCACCAGCAAGGTGTTGAACATTTTCAAAGTCGAATTTATCGCGCGCCCGATTAGAGTATACCACAATTATCGATACCCTCTATCAATGGATGGAATCCATTACGTCACTATTGATCGATTCGTATGGTATGCGTTAGAATACAGCAACTCACCCTTAGGACGGCCATGTGATTGATCGAGTGCGCACGAACTTGAATACAGTAATTCCCGGTTAGTTGCGTCAGTCAAAATGCACGTTTTTCAGTGCATTTAACCGAGGAATGCAATTACAAGAACCCCGCTTATTTACATTGAAAACGCAATAAACCGTTTTTTTTTAAATAATGGATTAAAACACAGAGCAAATGAAACACAACAATTGTAAATAAACACGTTTAATTAACGAAAAAGCGAAAAGAAGTCTTTTGAAAAGGAACAAGGAATTCATCATATTAAATACATTGAAATTGAAAACTAGTGATTGGTGAAAAAATCAGTTATTTTCGCTTAATAAGTACTTGCGGAGAATACTCAACGAACTTAATGCTTCTTGAACGGAAGGAGTGTTTTCAAAAACATCGTATTCTCCACCTGCGTCCATATCTTCTTCCGACATAGTTCCTGGTAAAACACTTTTAAGTCGTAAGCACAATATCAATTTGACAATTGTCAACTTGTCCTGATTTTATTTAAGCTGAAAACACTTTAATTGCGTGTGTTCAGTTATCCAGGAGAATTTGTATGCAGTTTAACGAAAAACTTAACGTTATTCAATGCAATTAACCGGGTAGCGCAGTTAAGAGGCTACGCATTTAAAAGGGAAACGTTATGTACATTTCTTATGGAATTTTTTATTTGCTTAGTTTTTCGATTAATTAAGCGGGGAACGCAATTAAGCGAGCGCCAATTATCCGGGGATTGCTGTAATTGCAAGTGGGTAACGTGTTCAATAATACAAAAAAACCTAAGCATTACGACTAAACGCTATCTCGTCCGTGTAATCGATTCGATTGTACAAAAGGATGGGCAAAATACAAATTGAGACGTCACTGATATATGTTTTTGATTGAACCTTAGCGAGAGTTGCTGTTATCTATATTTTTGTCACAGAGTTTCGTAGTCTTTTTTTTTTTCTTTCTTCTGTTGTATTGAACTGGGCGCGAGGAACTGAAGGTGTTGCGCTCGTAGTTATAAATATTATTGACTGACGCGCTTTAGTTAGTAGGCTTTTAGAGTAAGCAGGGTTAACTTGTGCCAGCTGAAGAGTGTTGTTGTGTTGGTGATTGTGGAATTTCCTCCGAAGGATACAAGCGAGTGAGTATGGCGAAAGAGTTTGTGAACATTTTTTTCAAAAAAATAATGCCAGTGCAGTGAATGAAGTTCGGTACGATAGCACATTAGGTATTTTTTTTTCCGTATCTAATTGACCGAAATTCGAGATTTCTCGATATTTTAAGAGGCACCAACCTTTCGATTCGATTTTTTTTTCAGTTATCATGTGATGTTTGCATTCAATTTTAAGTGTAATTGTGATATGTATGATTCGACAATTAATCTAAAATGACGATTTTTTTTTTGCTGAGCAAAGGTCAAACGTGTGTTTTTTTTAGTGTGATGTGTTAACTCTGTCCGTGCTCTTTTTGTATCACAAATACGAAGAGTGTACATCTTAAGACAACAGGTGAATATTCAATAAGTGTCAAGACACCTATACTGAGCGACTTATCAAGAACAAGGAACAGCAATAGTTTGATTTTTTAATTCTGTATTTAAAACAAAGTCAGAGAAAAAAAAATGTGAAAAAGCTCTTACCCCAGGGAATGATAAAGAAAAAAAAATATAAAATGTATCTTAGTTCACATGTACTCCCTTTCGATGAAAACTGGTTTCTTGTGGGTTTTGGGCTAATTAACGATAAAATGTTTGAATTTTGAAGTTATCCACGAATCAATTAGAGTGATTCGCTATAAAATGTACATAAATATAATAATTTTGACACGTTTTGATAAAAACATGAATGTGAGCTACACACGCCGCAGCATACACCTGTCTACCGTGATGGTGTATACATGGTTAATTTGTATAACTTTTAATTGAAACTAGCGGGGACATTTTTCTGTTTGGCTACGCGTGCAAAACAAGACAAATGATTGAATGGGCTGCCGTGTCTACTCTAAAGTCTTGAGACTTATTTTTTTAATGAAAAGCTTGGCCGAGATCATGGCGATTCATGAGGAATGGAAAATGGAGTGTGAAATCAGTAATGTAAATGAAACAACAACGGTGTGCGATATAAAGTTGATTCTGGCTTCACTTTGAAGCTAAATTGATGCCATTCTATTTTTGGAGTAGCACATCACTCAAAAGGCCACCTCGGCTTTGCTGGCCAATATGTTATTTCGCCAATAGCGCCTCGAATGTGGGCCTTGAGCTCGTCCAAAGTGGTTGGCTTGTTAGCATAGACCAAGGATTTGATGTATTGATCACAACATCGGTCGTTGCTTGCATAGTATATAGCCATGTCTTGTTCGAATTTATCGATGCTGTTGACCTCTGGCCGCAGAGAGCCGACTAACGTCGGTCTTTCATTAATCTCAGCTCTATAGCTGAGCTCATTGACGGCAACAGTGTCTCCGCACTAAATGGTCTTTCATTGAGCACTTCCTTTCCTGGGAAGTCAACGACATTTTCTATTCGTTTGAAAGGCATATCGATGCCATTATGTAGGAAATATAACATCGTTCAATTGTCCGCCTCGGATTCTAAGCGTTGCGCGCATCCAAAATGTCTATGTTTTCTATGACTCTAGCGCATTAATCAGGCAGAAAATGACCGATGGCATGGGCTATGTTGGCTTTGATGGGCGCTGTGGCTTGTGGCGTATTCGCATAGACCTGTGACTTCAGAAAACCCTACAAGAACACGTCAAACAGGGTCCACGTGTCGTTGGTGTTGGTATCCATATCATCCAACTCTGGCCAAAAGAAGTTGGTAATCATCGACCTCTAGCGCTCGCCGTGTTGACGGTGATAGCCAGGACAACGTCGTTCTCATTGAAATATGGACAGATGACACCACCAGCCTAGAATCCACACCAAACACTGAATTTTTCGGTATGCATTGGACGCTCTTGGATCTCATGTGGATTGATATCGTCCAAAATTGGACAATTTTGTTTGTTGGCGTACCCATTCATGCAGAAATGCAAATTTTGATACAACAATTTCATCATTTGTTCGTTCATGGTGATTTGGCAAAAGAGACAGAATAAATGACATCGAATATAACAGATGTAGCTTCAGCAATATGGCCGCTATCAACTGTCAAAGTTCGGATGTCCCTATTGGAAGAAAAAGACCTTTTGATACATCGATGCTGATACAGTACTGAGTTTCCTGTACCCGATTAGAAGGTTCCAATCCCGGTGAAAGCAAAGTTAATACGCTCTTATCCGGTTTTCATATAGGGTTCGGCCACCATTTGCCGTTGGGATCGAATTATTGGCGCTATCACTGTAGTTGTCGGTCAATGGACCAATATAGTGTCTCTAAGTGTGCTGGCAGCCCACTCTACCTAACCTAACCTAACTTACATTGATGCTGACCGAACACATTTTCTTCATTTCGCACCAACGTCTGATTGGTGGTTTAAGGTCCAAAAGTGTGTACTCACGCTTCAGCTTTGTCGATTTGCCTGCAGACTGAAGCCATGACACGACCGAACTCACGACTGTTGTAGAATTTCGATAACATTTTTTAATGCTTCCCGCACGTTCGGTAAACGCGAAACGATGCGTGATGAAATGGAAAGTTTTACTTTAATAGCTGCGGAAAAATAACAAATAGAAAAGCTATCATAGTTAGCTGGTCACAACAGTAGTTAAATAGTCACATGCAGTTCTTTGCCTTTTACAAGCTTGTGTTCAGGCATCTTTGACGTACCTACCAGAAATTCCAATTAAGACATCCAGACTAGCAGCTTATGTACAAAGCTGCGCATTAACACGTAACCGGGCTGACGAACAACAGAACTCATCCAAGGAGAAAGGTGGAGATCGGAGATCGGACAAAGAAGTATTGTGCAGCAATTACACTCGGCAAGCTGGTGTCTGCTCCCTTCACCATTGGTACACCTTCCTTCATGTTGAAGAGGGTAATGAACTGTATTTTGGACAAATAGAAAACTAATGTATCACACCGATGATGGCTTCAAATCATACACCATCGCAGCGGGAAATCTCACAAGTATCGGTAGTAGGATCATTATTGTGGAACGTAATGAAAAACGATCTGGGATGATGAGCAAAACTGTTCGCAAAAGCTACCCTATAAGTGGAAGTCATTGGTTGCGCTGACAACATCGCTCTTGTCACAATAGTGGAACTCGTCGAAAGAGTGAGGGCTGCTACGAGTGCGGCAATTGCAGAAATAATTGATGGGTTGCAGACCCCCGGCCTAGAATTAGCTGATCACAGAATGGAGGCAATCGCAAGAAGGCAACAAGCCAGACCAGACAACAAGCGACAAACATTATGTAGGCCAACAAGAAGGCATGCCTGATGCAAGGAGCACTAAAGCGGATGTGAGCGGAGAATCTTATGGGTACTTGCAAGGGTAGTCAGCTTGGTTCTTACATACGCTGCTCCGATTTGGCCGGGACCACTTGCAGTAAAAGAAAGCTGAATGATGCTGACGGCTAGAATTATGCTGTCTGTGTTCTAGACGGGATCCAACGAAACAACATTCTAGGGGGAAATGATAAGAGGCAAACCACAGACCGGTAGCGAACCGCACAAATAAGGAGGAAGAGACCGCAATAGCAAAAGGCCTGTGTCAGGCTCGGTCGGACAATTCCACAAAAAGAAGTTTGACTCTTTCCCAATATTGAGCCGTGGACATCGAGGTCGATGGCTATCAACCAACGAAGTCCTTCTTCCGTCATGGCGGCTATCGAAAATGTGGACACGATGGTTCGCCCATTTTTCTGCAATGTTGTCGCAGTATTTTACTAACTTTCACAAGTCTGGTCATACTTAGTATACTCAAGAGAGTTGAGCATTTTTGCATTTTATTTTTATACGAAAGGAAACGGAACCAGTTCAGAAACGCCATGAAGCTGTTGTTTAAGTGTGATTTTTTTGTTGTTGTAAAAAATTCAACATAATTTGTACATGAGAAATCTTCAAAACATGAATGGAAGTGGCCATGGAATTTGGGAATTGTTTTTGCGGAGTCTCATGCAATCGAGTCGGTGGTGCATGGGTGGGAAGTGGAACTAAACGCCATTTAATGTTTTGATAGTTGGATCTCCAGACTAAAGCTCTGGTTTTATTAAAGCTCTTCAAAATATAAATTAAGGTTATGCGCATTTTATTTGTCAGATTCGTTGTAGTGTGCACGATGGCGTGTTCAGTGTAAGTCAGAGAACATTTGTATGATTAAACACCTTTTGATGGTACAAGCATTAAGGATGACGGTTATACTTGATCTTTGCTAAAATGTGTACTTAAAGCCTCTTATGCAATGCAGAGATTACTGTTTCTACGACTTAACTGATTGCATCAATAAATGTCGTAAGCGTTAATTTGTGCTTAAAAATAAGGAAATGTAAAGTATATTGTTCACATAAACATCGAAGCGTTTGAGACCGTTTTTTTAATGGGGTTTTTTAGACTTCTGAGCAGTTTTTTAAAGAGTAATAACGACTTGAAATCAAGAGCTGCTCGTAGAAGCTCTCAACCTCATTCTAGATTATGTTATGAGACAACACAGTGCTAGCGGCACTTAATGAGTAACACTTTAACATAATTTACTTTGTAGTTTCGTAGGTGAATGTGAATAAGGCACATTTTTTTATTTATTTCACTGTGTTGAAAATTTTATTCATCCTGGGCTCTCATCTTTTTGCAATAAACGTTAATCAGTTAGCATCTATCACTCATCCATCGGTCGAAATAAATGGATAACTAGACAGTAAATCAGCCAACTCCATGGCAAATTCGTAAAGCTTATGAGGATATAGCTATTCGTACTTGGGGTACAAGAGAAGCTGTTCCTAATCAGCCCCGCGAAGCAATACCTAAGGGCAGTGCCTCGGGGAGACACACTGATGAGTGAGACAGTGTGGCTTATCACGATGGTGGAACAGTAGAATGACATTCGGCGCATCGTGCGAGCATCCAAGTACCAGGGCTTACCAAAATCTGTCCACATCAAATGACGGCAACAATAAAGTTAAGGCATAACATCATACAAAAGATCAGTTAAAGAAAACTGCTAACATTGTGCTATCTGAAGAAAGTCGACCCTTGTCACGACACCCCATCACATTGCATTTAATCGGCAGTCGTGTCGGATTGACGTCTCGAACTCGAAGACAGACACAGATCACCTTCAAATAATGGAAATTGAATAAAACAAATCAAAGATCAGAACAAATTGGAACGCAGTTAACTTTCCTTGCAGTAAATCGAAATTCTCATAAATAATGCATGTATCGCTCCATCTAGTCTCGGATATCAATGCCTACAACGGCTATCAGTCTTCGGATGTTTTTCGTTTGTTTTTTTTTCTTCTTTCAATAGATGGCGGCGCAGTGTATGCGCTCGTCATTCCCTTCAATCCGCCGCAAAAGTACAGCACTCGATTTATTTCACTTGCTGCAGCCACTTCTGCTCCAAATGTACCGCAAGTACGATCCCGATATGTATACATTTTCTAAATTAAATGCACACCTTACAAAAAAATATTTACTCCGTGTAACGTTCCGCAGCGGCGTTTTTAAACATATGCACATGCACTGATCTGTTCCTGCAGTCAGTTCAGTTCGCATTCGCATAGTCATACTTACCGTTAAATTCTAATCTGACACTTGAGTGATCGTACACATGTCACTGGTCTGCAGTTTGTGCGTTGCGACTTTGAACCGGAAACAAAGATCCTCCACTGCACTCAAATGCCTTCGTTTTCGCCTTGTGTGATATAAAACTTTTCGTCGACTTAATGGAATCCCGTCGCCGATTCGAAATTGATTCCGATGAAAAGGGTAGAAAAAAACAAAAGTAATTCATATTCATGACCGCTTCAGAGCTGAAGACGTCTCCTTCATCATCATAGTTGTTGATCATCGAAGATCTGAATTGGGAGCACTGCGCAGATTGTCTTATTTAAATTGTTAAACTTGTTGACTCTTATTTGAGATAGCAGAACAGGCCGCCAATTCGCTTTCTGTGAATCGTTTTCCTGAATGATCGAGGTTGCGCAGCACATATCGTATTCATTTCAAGTCGAACATCAAGTGGTGAAGGTAGCATAATTCAGACTGAACAAATCTTATTCATGATATACTGAATGTAACGCAAGGAACTTGACGTTTTTTTACTGATGATGTCTCCATTTACAGGAAATGGACTTCGCAAAGGTGAATACATCACAGTTGATGAATCACTTCATAGAGCCAATGGAGATGACAATGAAGTCATTTGATCATCAGTCAGTGCTGATAGTCGTGGCGGCAATCGCAATTGGGGCCCTTTACTATTGGCTTTACCACGTGCCGCTGAATTGGAAGAAGGTAAGTCCATCCAGCGCCATCTCTTTTCTTCAGTCACTAACATCTTTTTTCTCCGCTCAGGGACTTGAAGAGGTGAGCTTCGATCTTGCTCTGGGACGTGAACGCAACATGAAATCCTCACAGAAGCGGGACACAATCAATCGAATGCGAAGGCTTCGAAAGATCGGCATAAACGAGCTGCCTCCTCCATTTCCGAATGGCTGGTACAACATCGCCGAATCGTCTGCAGTGAGAAAAGGAGAGGCCACTAGTGTCGCTTGCCTTGGCGAACAGTTCGTGGTATACCGCACAGAATCGAATGAGGTGCACGTTCTCGACGCATATTGTCCACATTTGGGAGCGAATCTGGGCGTTGGTGGCAAAGTTGTTGGCGACAACATTGAGTGCCCCTTCCACCAGTGGGCGTTCCGGGGAAGTGATGGCCGGTGCGTAAATGTCCCCTACAGCACATGCAGTGCACCGCCAGCATCGAAAGTTCGCAAATGGATTTCAAAGGAAATGCATGATTTCATATTCGTTTGGTATCACGCTGAAAATGAGGAACCTTGGGAGCTGCCACTGATTGAGGGAATCGAAAATAACGATTTTGTGTACCACGGCAGGAATGAGTTCATTGTCAGCTGTCACATTCAAGAGATTCCAGAAAACGGTGCAGATTTAGCTCATTTCACAGCAATACACAATCCGAGTGTGTTGGCGGGAGGAAACCCAAATGACAGCTCCCTAACGAATGTGGGCATTCACCATTGGGATGCTGTGTGAGTCTCGAATGGCACGTCAATTTCGACACGATTCTAAGATGGTTCTTTGATTTCAGATGGAAGGGGTCCAAGCCAGATGCCAAGCACATTTCCACACTCGCACTGAATCATTCGCTGGAAGTGCTGCCAAAAATGCGCGTCTGCAATGTTGACGTCGTTGGTCTTCAGGTATGGCCATCGCACATCCTCACAGGGAACGTGTTTTAATCATCTTTTCGAATAGGTTGGCCCAGCCTACGTTCAACTTCACATGAAGTCCGCGTTCGGACGATTTGTTGCCGTGCAATCTGTGACGCCCATTGAGCCGCTGGTCCAGAAGGTTATCCATCGGTTCTATGGACCAAAAATCATTGCACCATTTATGAAGTTCGCCATGATTGCTGAGAGCATTATGGTGAGACACAAATGAGTCCCTCATCTAAGCTTTCGTTTCCTAATTGATTGCATTCTCTAGGTTGAACGTGACATAAACATGTGGAATCACAAAATGTTTCGCAGTAAACCACACCTCGTCAAGGAGGAGCACTCGATCAAATCATTCCGCAGCTGGTATAATCAGTTTTACTCAGACAACAGCAAGACCTTTGCCCACGCTCAGGAGAACTTGGACTGGTGAGCGCTGGGCGTCGCCGTAAAGAGGCTTTACCTATGACTACTTGATGAGATTCGTTTTTTTTGTTGTTTTTAAATTAGACTGTTAGAATGTAGCTGATGAACAAAGCATACGAATTAGAGATGTAAAATGTATACGTATATTTTCTGATAAATCTTTCAAAATAAATTGCAAAACTAAACGATGATAGCTTTAGATTGGTTGTGTCTCTCTCTTCAGCCAGTCGAGGGTTAAACTGTCGTTTGCCGCTTGCAGGATTGGCGAAAGAGTTGCGAACACCTGCTGATGGTAATCGTTCAGGAGATTGATTTGCTTCTCGGTGAGTAGCTCCTTCTTGATCATTTTCGTTTGTTTCGGGCACATGGTGATTGTTTTGAAGGTCAGAGCGCCACGACCGCCGAAATCGTACTGAACATTGGCCGGAACAATTTGAACGATGTCTTCGATGCGAATGCCAAATTCTCCGTCCTTGTAGAAACCGGGTTCTATTGCAATTACAAAATGGTCAAATCTTCAGTGTGTGACGAATGCGTTAATTGTTTAACTCACCATTTGAAATGAACATGTTCTCTTGTAGACCGGGATCATCGGGCATCAGGCGAATGCCGACGCCCATTGGGCCTTCGTGAACGTTGAGAAAGTGTCCCACACCGTGTCCAGTTCCATGGCCATAGTCGAGACCAATTTCCCATAGAGCTTCTCTTGCAATTGTATCAAGAACTTGACCCTGTTAAATTGAATATAATTATTAATCATTATTTTATCCTGTCAGAAGAAAGACAAGCGTCGAGTGCGCCATTATAGAACAAAAAACAATTCATGACCTATCGCACCACGCTAACACACACCCAATGCACCGTGCTCGTGGACACACGAGCCGTTTGAAATCTGTACCGGACTTCGGGAGAGTGTGATTTGCTAATGCAGACGATAGTGGGGCGGGCAGATGTCAAGACAGAAGGCACTAACTCCTACATGTCAGTCGAACTGCTCTGTTACGCAGATGACATCGCCATCGTCGCCTGTTCCCAACGTGCCGTAGTGCAAGGATTCACTGCTATTGAAGAAGAGGCAAAGCGAGCTAGTCTTAAGGTCAAAATCTTAAAGCCCACCACCTAGGACTAAACACACAGCGAACGACAGTGTGATCGTGAGGGAGTTGGTCTACCTAGGGCAAAACGTGAACTCCACAAACCACCTCACAGTGGAGATCCGACGTAGAATCGTCAAAGCAGCTCACTCGAAGGACCATCTGACAGTCCTGCTGTATGGAGTCGAAATTTTGACACAGATTCTTGGTGCTTTCGAAATTCTGTATATGGTTCCGTCTGCGAGGAAGGTGAATGAAGAAGACATAACCGCGATCTCTACTAGGGTGTGGATCTAGTCTGGAAGCACTGGCTTGGCCACATCGAGCGAATGGACACCGAGCCAGGTCGTCGAATCCGAGCCTCCTGGTTCGAGAAGGAAAGGAAGACCGAACCTTCGGTATAATGGAAGCAGCGTCCCCAGTATCGTCAGCGATAGAATGTGGCTATTGCTCAGGCTTAGACCCTCGAAGGGTCGTTGGCCAGATAAGTAAGTAAGTATGCAATGTATACATTCCATTAACGGCATATGTATGTGTCGCAAAGGACGCTGAGAGCTTCAATCTGTGCTCGCCTGTTGCCGCTTATCAACAATATAGTAGGTTCTTGGCAATGTTACTGCAGTCCAGAGAAGTGCAAAACAAACCAGGTCTTGAGACTGCGGTGATCCTGGAATAGGTCAGAGGAATGCAAATCGACGCGAATTCGTCTAATTCTGATGTTCCTATCAAACTCGTCAGGTTGTGATGTTGGACGATGGGAGATTCTCGCTCACGAACGGACAACAAGATCTTCACCGGCAGAAAACGTTTCAGGTAAAGCAACGCTGCCACGAGACTTTCTCAACCTCGTTCGTTAGAAAATCTTGCATACCTACATCGGCCAACACTAGAAGCACGATCTTCCAGAGGTTCGTTCAACTGTTAACATACGCGGGTGACATGTGATTCGTTGAATGCAACGAGAACCGTCATTAGTGCATATGCTGGCACGGGTCCGGCGGTAATGGAGGGAAGAACGAAGTATATGCTGCCTTCGAGCAACATAGGATTCTTGGACAAAAGTCACAATGAGCGGACCAACACCAGTACCGAGATCAAACGGAGAATAGCTCTTGCTAAACGTTGCTTCTTTTAAGATACAATTAAGTAGTTAAAGAATCAAACTGAGTTCAAAACAAAAATGGATGGTCTTCATGGACAGCTTCAAAAGTTATCTGCTTTCATGTTCTTCTTCTCTTCATGAGCAATGTGCTGCGTGTAATCTTTGGTGCCGCATGTCCGTTGAGCGCATGATGAGAAGATTCACTCATGAACTGTAGATCGACATCACTCTAACCTGGGGTCTTCGGATCGAACGCCTTGGACGGTCTGGGCATGTAGCACATAGAGGCAACTTAGCTTCGACCCGCAGAGTGAGACTGTGGGACTACGCAGTAGAGAGGACGTTCACGTCCAAGGTGCAGCCACACACAAGTGGAGTGGAACCTAGGTCAACCTCCGACTGTAGCGCCGCACAAAGAAGTAGAAGAACAAGGACAAGATCGAGGGATAAAGACCAGAAGTGGATGATTTGGTGAAAAATTGGTAAAAATGTTGACAATTTCTAAAGCGTCAGATGCAGTTGAATTTAAAAAAAGGTTTGCGGTTAGTCGGATGTCATCACGGCCCTATATGTGAGCAAGAAAGTCATTGGTTACAACTGGGGTCTCCAAACATACATGACGCATTGGCTATTCGCATCTACCATAAGACCCGTCCTCTTATACGGCGTATTAGTATGGTGGAGCAGGGTCGACACCTGAACAAATCAGTTCGTCTACTGCAGCTCACTGCAGCGAAGCCCTGTCCTGGCTAAAATGGAACGTGATATCCGCCCGCGATATCTGCATTTTCATTGACAGCCAAGCAGCCCCCCCCCCCCCCCCCCCCCCCTTGGATAGCCTCCACAACACCCGTTGTGAGGTGAACTAATGTATGCAACGAATCCCTTGTGGTTGTGCGGAGGGCTAACAACCCGCCCACACAAGCAAAACAACGTTACAAGAGAGCAACTGACACGGCGCGAAAAAGGACAACGAATTGCGAGTGTGCTCCTGGAACGTAAGAACACTCTACACTCCAGTGGCCGCTCATGAACTGGAAAAGATCCTCCGCCAGTACAAGGCGGATATTACTGCGATCCAGGAAATACGCTGGATAGGACAAGGTATAATGAAGAAGAAAGAGTGCGACATATATTACAGCTGTCACAAAAGGTTGCACATATTTGGATGCGGATTCGTTGTGGGAAAACGGTTAAGGTCAAAGGTCATCGACTTTAAACCGATAAGCGATCGCCTTGCTGTGATCCGTATCCAAGGCAGATTTTAGAAACATCAGCCTTATATGTGCACACGCCCCTACCGATGAGGCTGAAGACTCCGTCAAAGAGGACTACTACGACCTCTTGGACGGTGCCTACGCAGCCTGTCCGGAGTACGATGTCAAAATCGTGCTCGGAGACTTCAATGCCAAAATCGGTAAGGAAAACATCTTTGGCGGAGTGATCGGAAAGCACAGCCTCCACGACACGACAACAGATAACGGCTTCCGACTCACTGATTCTGCGACAGGACGTAATATGGTCATAAGTAGCACAAGATTCCCTCACAAAAGAATCCACACAGCAACCTGGCGATCTCCGGACGGTCGAACCGCCAACCAAATTGACTATGTGCTCATTGACGCAAGACATGCGTCAAATATCCTGGATGTGCGAACATGCAGAGGGGCAAACGTCGACTCTGACCATTTCCTCGTGGCAGCACGATTCAGAGCCCGACTGTCCAATGTCAGAAAGCTGCACCAGCCAACAAAGAGGAGTTTTGACATTGGACGCCTGAGCACAACGGAGATTGCCAGAGCCTACGAAGAGCAATTAAGCGGTATGCCTACGTCAAACACCAACGCCATCGAGATGTGGTTGCATTGCCGCTCGGCCATCAAAGAGGTAAACACCTTAGGCTACCTACCGCCCCCGACAAGAAACCCGTGGTATGATGGCGAGTGTGAGCAGAAGAAACGTGCAAGCGACGAGGCATACCAAAAAGCGCTGCAACGGAAAACTAGAGCAGCGCAAGAGGAATACCGAGCTAGAAGACGGGAGCAAAAGAAGCTTCTACGCCTGAAGAAAAGGTCTCTCGCAGCCTTCCAGCTAAAGGACATCGAAGAGTCTAGGGATAGACAAAAAATACGGGCCTTTTAGAAAAAAGCCAAAAGCCTGACTTCAGGCTTTAGGAAATACCTACCCAGGCTCTTCGATATCGTGAAGGTAGCCTTGTTACTGACCCGCAGGAAATAGTGGATGTGTTTAGCAGCAGCACTTCCAACAACTGCTTAATGGGTCTGACCAGGAGAGAGTGATAGGGAATCCTACCATCAGAGCTCTTCAAGGCCGGTGGCGATGTTCTGCTGGGGAGCATGCACCAGATCATCTGTAAGATTTGGGAAGATGAAAGCATGCCCGACGACTGGAATCCACGACTCCATATGCCTCATCCACAAAAAAGGCGATCTTGCCCCTTGCAACAACTATAGAGGTATATCCCTGCTCAACGTCGCCTACAAGTTCCTGTCCAGCGTACTGTGTGAACGTCTAAAGCCGTTCTGCACCACACTAATCGGCACGTACCAATGCGGCTTTCGGCCCGGCAAATCGACTATAGACCAAATCTTCACACTAAGACAAATCCTTGAGAAGACCTGTGAGTTTCAAATCGATACGCACCACCTTTTCATCGATTTCAAAGCCGCATTCATCGCAAGGAGCTATTCGATGCGATGGCCGAATTCGGGATCCCGGGAAAACTGATCCGGTTGTGTCGCACCACGCTAACACACACGCGATGCACCGTGCAGTTCGGCTCAAGGATTTCTGAGCCGTTTGAAACTTGCACTGGATTTCGGCAAGGAGATGCGCTGTCGTGTGACTTCTTCAATCTGGTACTAGAGAAGATAGTGCGGAGGGCAACCGTAAACACGGAAGGCACTATCTTCCACAAGTCGGTCCAACTGTTGGGGTACGCAGATGACATCGACAGCGTCGCGCGTTCTCAACGTGCCGTAGTGGAGGCTTTTACGGCGATTGGAGAACAGGCGAAACGATCTGGTCTCAAGGTCAATGAGGACAAAACAAAATATATGCTGTGGACTAAAAAACGTTCCGTCACACACCACCTTGGACAAAATTTCACGATCGTCAGCTACAATTTCAAGGTAGTAAAGGAGTTTGTCTACCTCGGGGCAAACGTGAACTCCACAAACTAGATCACAGTGGAGATTCGTCGTAGAATCGCCCTTGGCAACCGGTGCTACTTCGGTTTGTCAAAACAACTGGGCTCAAAACTCCTGACTCGAAGGACCAAAATCATGCTCCAAAAAACTCTTATTTTGCCAGTCTTGCTCTATGGAGCCGAAAGCTGGACGCTAAGCAAAACTGCAGAGTTGATTCTTGGTACCTTCGAAAGAAAAGTTCTACGTCGGATATATGGTCCCGTCTGCGAGAAAGGCGAATGGAGGAGAAGACATAACCGCGAACTCTACGAGCTGTACCATGATGCGGAAGGCAAAAATCCGTCGACTGCATGGACAACAATGCTCCAGCAAATAGGGTCTTTGAATCCGAGCCTACTGGTTCGAGAAGGAGAGGACGACCGAATCTCCGGTATAAAGACCAAGTAAGACTGGAGGCAGCGTGCCAAGGACCGTCAACGATGGAAGGCAGCAATTGCAAGAGGCTCCATGGGACCCTCCATGGGTCGCCGGCCTGATAAGTAAGTAAGTATATTTCACAACGCAATTGTAAACCTATTCGACCTGCACAAGCTCAGACGTTATGCAGCTTCTGAATATCTTCAAAAGTGAAGGTCTTATTCGCCCTGTTTCCAGGGCTTTAAATAAAGGAGGAATCGAAGGTGCTAAGGGCCTAGTGCAGCTATTCAAATCGAGGATATCCTGTCTCGCACCAAACGGATCAATAAAAAAATGCCATTGACATCGTACAATTCAGAAAAACTTAATTTCCGTCTATCCAAAATACTCCTCGAACATTGCAGCGTTTTTCATGCAGACAATGTGTAAATTCGCAAAATGGCTAAGGTTTAATGTTAAACTCTAAGCCAACTACCTGGTTTTGTGATGGACTTTTCAAGGCACTAATTTGCTATTTCACAGGACACCAAGTTGTCGTCATTCGCAAAATATATCCTTTCTCTCGGCCGACATTGAGAAATGGAGAAATTGCCGACACTTTCAATAATTATGTAAGTTGTCTGCACAGACCATTCGCATTTGCCACAACGAACCCTTTCAATATTCAGACTTGAATACAACAGCGGGTAGACTTTTTCATTAGCTTTGAAATCCTTTAACATCAGCCCGGAATACTCTACAGTTTAGACAGCCGAAAAGAGAGATATCTTCGATCTTGCAGTCAGAGCAGTGAGATCTCTAACTATGATCCGAGATCGAGATCGACTACTACAGCTTACTAGAAGCTTTTAATTCTACTATGGATTACAATTCTTCCTCCTTATGTCACTCGTTGTTATTTCATATGTCTTGACCCATTCTCACAACATCACATAATTACAAAGGACAAAATGTACATAAAATTACGAAGAAGTGTGATAACTGACGATTGTTACAAAAAGGAGATTGAGGAGCAACTTAATCTCATTTAGAATGAAATTGAATGTACAAACAAGATCTGACGCCCTTTTTCAAATCGATCCTTATTTTTCTTCTGGATCTAGCACACTTTGAAAATATTAAGTCGTTCAGGGTGGACTAGTTCCTAGTGTAAACATGTCCCTTCTCGCCGGAAATGAAGTTTACTAAAAAGTGATTTTTTAGCTATTATCTTTTTGGCAAAACTGGTTTAAACAGCTGACGCACGTTTCGTGTTTTGTTTCACTGTCAAACATCTTCAGTTTGGTCTATAATTTAACCATGAATCGTCTTACAAACGAACAACGCTTGCAAATTATTGAATTTTATTATCAAAATGCGTGCTCTGTTAAGAAAGTTCATCGCGCGCTTCCTCCATTTTATGGTCGGCTCATTGGGTACGTAAATAAGCAGAATTGTCGATTTTGGAGTGAATATCAGCCAGAAGCATTGCAAGAGCTACAATGCGTCCAGAAAAAGTCACAGTTTGGTGCGGTTTATGGGCTGGTGGCATCATTGGACTGTACTTCTTCAAAGATGCGAATCGTAACGTAACTGTGAATGGTGAGCGCTACCGTGAGATGATATCCAACTTTTGTTTGCCCAAAATGCAAGAGCTTGACTTGCATGACATGTGGTTTCAACAAGACGGTGCCACATGCCACACAGCACGCGCAGCAATGGACTTATTGAGGGGCGAGTTCGGTGAACATTGTATTTCACGTTCGGGACCGGTCAATTGGCCGCCTAGATCGTGCGATTTAACGCCTTTAGACAATTTTTTGTGGGGCTATGTTAAAGCGCATGTCTATACAGACAAGCCCGCTTCAATTGACGCATTGGAAGACAACATTGAAGCATTTATTCGTGAGATACCGGCCGAAATGTTGGAAAGAGTATGCCAAAATTGGACTAAGCGGATGGACCATTTGAGCCGCAGTCAAGGTCAACATTTGCATGAAATAATCTTCAAACATTAAATTATACATCGATTCAAATAAAGATTTCATGCATGTTTCTGAATTTTATGTGTTTTTTTTTTGAAAAACTTTCCTTCAGCTTTTAAAAAAACACCCTGTAATACCAAATTGGTGATTTGGAATAAGCTGTTTTTCTTCCACAATTAAACTTAAACGTCTAAGTAGAATTTTTTTAAAAAACCTTAGACACTATCGGGAGTATTGAAATTGGTCTATATGACTTTTTATCCGCTGGTTAGTTACATGACATAGGATGTTTAGCGATGTTATCCTTTCATTCTTTTGAGCCTAAAAAGATTCTGATTGATCAAATGATGTCAAAGAAACCCTCTATACCTTTGAGACTATCATGTTTATCGCTCAGTGTTTGGCAACGAATAAACGGATGACTGGTTCAGTTTCCTTATCGCCAATGTTGAACGATAATTCTGAGACATACAACTGATTGTACAATTCCAGATAAGAGACCAACGTTAGCCCAAAAACAAGTCAGATCTAATCAGATTCCAGCAAAATTGATTTCCTGCTGTTTTTGAACATAATCATATCACTCCGACAGTGCTCATGTCAGGTTAAGCAAAAAAAAAAAAGCCATCACTGATGACATATGTTAGTTGTTGCAACAGAAGCTCCGTAGAAAATTATTCACAAAGATAGTCTCCCCTCTCTGTGCATAAGCTGGATAAGAATCGATTAACGTCGATGAACTCACCTTAACTTTCCTCGGAAACACTGTGGAACCCAGCGTCAGTTGTCCCTTCAGTACACGAGTGTAGGTTTCCTTTTGAAAATCTGTGGGCTCGCCAAAGTGGATTGTGCGCGTCACATCTGTTGTGCCATCTCTGGAAAGGGAATCCAATCAAGACTGCGGCTACAAGCCACAAACGATTTCATACTTATATTGTGCTCCAGAATCACACAAGTACACTTCGTCCTTGTTTATCGGCCGGTTGGTCTCCTCTTTCGGATGATAATGTATGACAGAGCCATTTGGACCAGACGAGCTTATCGTGGTGAAACTCAGTCCCATGTAATGTTCCTTTTGCCTAAGCACGTCACATCAGATCAGATCAGGTTATGAGATGAATGACACGATTTCTACTTACGATCGGAACTTTTCCAGCCTATCAGCACCCGATATCTCATCCACTGGGGTGCCGTCTTCAATGGCTTTTTCCAGCCAAGCAAAGTACTGACACAGGGCGGCTCCGTCGCGCACGTGGCTATTTATGAAGCCCTCAATTTCCGTTGAGTTCTTTATCGCTTTCATGACGGCTATTGGAGTGATCTGGACGAGAAAACGTGTGTAAATGAGAGGAACACCAGCAGTTATGCGTAACCTACTTCTTGATGACGTTTGACTTTTGGAATCAGCGCCGTGAGGAAGTAACTGGAACTCATCGAAATCCAAATCTTCTTCGTTGTTTCTTCAACCTGAAAGGAGAAATTGGCAAGTCAAGATTTGAGCCGCACACAGTTGTGACTTCAGTCTCACGATTTGCAGTAAATTGTCCTTGATGCCATCATAGCGTTCGATTGCTATGTTCACCTCGTTGATCTTCTGATGTTCAGTCCAGTCGCTGGGCAGTTTTGACTCATCGACGAAGAGCTTGAGCTGATCGTGGGTGATAATCAGGTACGACAAGAACACGGGGTTGTAGTCAATGTCCGAGCCACGTAAGTTCAGGAACCCTAACCAGAAAAAGAAAAACGCATTTGTTCACTGGAATTAGGTGACGAATGAATAAGGTCTTACAGGCGATTTCATCGAGGGCGGAAACAACTATGGCGCTGGCACGTTTTTCAGTCATTTGCTTCCTCACTTGTTCCCATTTACTGGCGACTGTTGCTCCGGCAAACTCAAGACTGAGTGTTATGATGGGATTCGCTGGACGAGCGGGTTGATCACTCCAAATCGCATCGATTAGGTTTTCTTCGATGGGCACAAGGGCGCACTCTACAATGGAACGCTTATAAATTTCCATCCATCGTGATTATGCTACGTTCAAAGTGCTACCATTTCCATTGAGATCCTTCTGAATTGGCTTCCATAGGCGATAGGAAAGAAGTTTAGGATCAACGCCAACTGTACAGCCTTTGTCCAAGTTCTTTGCTAACCAAGTGCCAATAGATGGGGTCCCCGGGAGGCCTACATCACGAGAGAAATGTTTTAGTAACTAAACGCAGCCGAAACAGTCTTGTTTTTTTTTTGTACCATCCTTCATCAATGTCCAATTGGAATCTAATTGCTTTTCTGCTTGCTGATAGTATCGTCCATCAGTCCAGAGCAGTGCCTTGTCAGTTGTGACAACAGCGAGTCCGGCTGAACCATCGAAGCCGCTAACAAAGGCACGTCGTTCGTCTCTTTGACAAATGTACTCGCTCTGCGAATAAAGCAGAATTTAGGTCAATAAACTTTGATGATTTGGCTGCTCTGCACTCACCTGATGAGCGTCATCGGACGGCACAAGATAAGCGCTAATTGCTGATGTCTGCTCAGCTGGATGTTGCATTAATTTACGCAATTTGCTAAGAATCTTAGTCGTGTCCTTCATGGTTCTTGCAAAGAGAGAATTTGCTGCCGCCAGGTTTAGCTATTTCCACTGAACTGAAATAAACACTTAATCAGTAGAATGTTGAAACAAAATCCCAGATATCAGCTAGGGTAATCGATTGGGATCAACGTCGATAAGATGACTTTATTTATTGTACCTGCAGCTTGGGATTAGAATAGAAAAAGGTGATTAGATTAGTTGAGCTAAAAACAAAGAGAGTTCGGTCGAGAGCACAGCTCTTAAATGCAAAAAAAAAGTCTGTAAATTGGCGTTAAGTGCTTATAGATGCAATTCACGGAATGAAATTGCACAGCCATCAGCTGTCAGATTCAATCCAAATCATAATCAGCTGATTGTCGAAAACACTTCTTGGCGTTTCCCCTGCCATCTGGTGGGCAATGGAGGAGACGATTGCCCGTGGTGAGGATGTGTATTTGAGTTGGTTTTGGTTTGAATTTGTTTTGCGTTTATTTTTTGAAAATGAAGTGGTGAATGAAAATTGTTACCAGTTTGATTGGATTGGAGACTATCTCTGCCACACAACTTTCCCAATGACAATTTCGTTGCAAGTAACGGAAGAAAGCGTGCAAATCACTGTTTAAATCTAAATATAGTACTCCACTCCTCCAATCAACCCCATTCGGGGTACTTAAGGTCACAGCCCGCATCATTGCATATGAATGAACTCGTTGTCCATTCAGTCCACCCACTGGCCGCAACACGACACAATAATCGCACACTGAATACAAATTTCATTTACCTCCGAACACTTGATCTTGACCGTGCCCATGTTCCGCGTGTGCACAGACAGAATCGACGACCTCCACCCCCCCACACAGCAGCACACAATTACCCCCCCTTCGCCAAGGAGCAACTAATTCAATTTAAAGAACATGCCCGCTGCTCGCTTAAGTGAGACATTGTTCAAACATATTTCCCATTTGTCACAACAAATCAAAGCCGTCCAGAGGAGGTGGCATCCATCCGGAATGGGCAAGCCGTTGCTGGTGTCGTCGTCGTTGTCGCCGTGGTCATCGCTGTCGTTGCTTGCTGTATCACATCAGATCTAGGTCGATTGTTGGCACAATGGCTTCCGCAGTCATCTACAAATGGGTTATTAAATACCTGGTTCGAGTGATTTATTATCGCGGCACTCTGATGAGATATGAATAAGTTTGGTTCTCCCTTGTATGCTGGTTCGTTTCTACTTTTGTTGTCGTCGCTGTCCGTGTTTGGTGCGATATCAATTCTGTTTATTGACGGTAATAAGAAAAAATAAGCGATTCGCCAAGATATCCCCGGGTCTTGGTGGATGTGTTTACGGTTTTCGGTACTTGTATCTGGAATTTGCGGTCTTTTCAGTTACAATTCAGACGTTGGTCGAGTAGTTACAATTGTGAAGTATGTCAGGCTGGGGTTTCATGATAAGTTGTGCAGTTTTGCTGACGGCTGCGAAGTGGGTGGGAGCAGGTGTCTATGGGAGGTGAGTTGAAATTTCTGCTGGGGCTTGAACTTCTGAAGTGTTCTTCAAGTGCTCGTCAAGTGCTCTCTGTGGTGTGTTTTTGTTTGTATCAAAAGGTGGTTTTTTTTTGTCTGCTTTGCTCTGATAATGAGTTGTAATGAGGGTCGATTATTACGATTTAGTGGTGTTAAGGATTACTTTCAAGGTATCCATCGTGTGGCTTGGCCAAAGTTGCCCATGGCATTTGCTCATTCATGGCCATCTTATACAATTATAACCCAGTGACAATAATTCAGTAAGTTTTGACCAGAGTAAGGCGATAAGTTGAATCGAAAGAGAAAGCGAGCAGTCCAAGCTGCGATGAATGTCTATAGTGCACTGTTGTGGTCTTCGTCAAGTCAAATATACTGTTTCAAGATTAGTACAGTGAAACCTGTGAAGTTGACCACATTTCGAACTTGACCACCTCTTGGGTTGAGCTGAATATTTCTGCACCATATTGAACAAATTTTGTGCACTGCCGTAGTACGTCCAATCCTCATTTACGGATCATTAGTATGGTGCCTGGCCCTTAAGAAAAAAACAAAATATTACGAAGCATAGTGCAAAGAATGGCGTGCGTAGGGACTGTAAGGGAAACACCCACGGATTCTATAGCAATCATGCACCATCTGTTGCCCATAGACCTCCACACAGTGGTAACCATTATATGAGTTTCCGGGCATAGAAACATTCCAGGTAATGAAAGGGCTGACGAAGTAGCCAAGCAAGGTTCTGCACTCGACAGCTTGTCTGCCATAGTATGCACCTGCATTGGAACTAGTCAGAACTAGAATTAATTCATATTTCTTCAAAATTGCTGGTCTTCGGTGGTCTCAACTAACTACTTGAGGAAAATCCAGGAAAACATGGCCCGTATATAATATTGCACGTACTGAGGATCTTCTTAGTCGGACACGCACTGACATCGCAAGAATAATGCGCGAAACACAAAAGGGCTTTGCTGTTGGCGTTTTCATTCAACACACGCAAATCATATGCTATGCACATAATACGACTTCGTGCTTTCTGGAGCGAAATGAGAGCAATGTCATAAAACGTAAGAGGGCAGATTCACGTTGGAAAAAATCAGTGCGAGAGGCGCTTTTACTCACACTTCCTTAAAAATTGAGAGATCTTCGCTCAAATTGAGAGTCAACTGACATTTGAGAAATGGCAACAGCTGACTGAGGTTAATTTATCGAGTGAACTTAGTGGAGTAGTAAGGACACAATATTTTTCATATGGGATTTGTGAATTGAAAACAGCTGATAAATTGAGTTGTCATTTCAAAGCGCGTTTGACACTTTAGACTCGTAACGTGAAAAACGCCAGCAGCAAAGCCCTATTGAGTTTCAGGCATAACAGCGGTCATCACGGGGCACTGGTCGATAGGAGATCACGCAATCAGACTAAACATGCCATACAACACACACTGTCGTAGCTGCAGTGACACTTCAGAAAAGGAAAAAATGACTCAGCTGTGTAAATGCTCAGCGCCGGTTAGAGTCAGACAGCCAACACTAGGCAACCCCTTTTTCGAACCCCTCCACGAAGTATCCAATAAAACCATAAAAGAAGTCATTAACTTCCTAAAGGCAACTCGATGGCACATAATATATAATAATAATATGGATGGCGCTACAGCACATAGGGAGCCAGGGCCTAGCTTCTCAGCAACAACTCGTGTTTTGTGCGTGCTATTGTTCTTTCACGTGTGGAATACCGTCTCCGAACGGCCAAGTTTGAGAAGCTTTTTTCTAGACGGTTATACTCTAAGAGCATTGTCAGTGACTCGAAAAAGGTGGGGCCGTACAGACTGGGCTTCGAACCTAGACGTCGAGGCGCAAGTGCGCAGGAGTCGACGCACAACCCACAACGCCACAGGTGCCACTTAACATAGTAAATACGAATTTGGTTCGCCTAGATCCGTCATGTGTGTCTAACATGTATTTTTGAATGTTTACAATTTCGTCATGCCAGCAAATCCATTCAACAATGCCTGGTAATTTCTTGCCGCTTACGGTTTAGCAAACAAGTGGTTGTTTTATTTAAGACTTTCTAATAGACTTGGCTTGATTGGCCTCATTGCCCATTAACAGTCTCCATAAGTTATTCCTCCAAATTCTCGGTATAGACTGCGAATCTAGTACCAGTGGTCCACCTCAGTCTCTGACAGGGTTCCATGTGCGGTAAGATTTTCGAACATCATGGCAGGCATACCACCCCTCCATCTCCTTGGTCTCTTTCGCTTTCTTTTTTCTCCTCAGGAGCTTGAATTTCGTTGTGTCGTTGCCTTGTATGCATCCAGCTTGGCCGCATGCACTCGTTGTCAAACCGGAGGTCTACCTCTAGTGGTGTCGGTAACACTCAGCACATCAGTGCATCTTTGATGGTTTCTCCATTTACAATCTTTTTCAGTGGTTTATGCAGGTTGCGTGGATCTTATAGTGATCTGGATTCTGGATCATTGAAAGGTTAGGACACAATGATAGATGAGATGCGTGTCCATCCAACCTAGACGAGTCAATGTAACAATATGGAAGATGAAATCTAAAGCCTCAGACACATAGAATGCGTTGCGTTTAGAATCCACAAACATTTAAGTTCACGGATTGCAAGGAGGCAAGGAGGAATACGACGACATCAGAGTAAAATGTTGCTAGCGATAAGGAACTGTCAGAATATGAAAAAGTTAAAAGTTGACCAACATCATCCTTCGTGATGCATTCCACTCGTTGGCCGCATTTTCTGTATCGCTCATAGGGCTTATGAAGGGTTACGAGTTGTCAATGTTTTCACATAACATAACGTTCATAACGGATTCTATGGGCTTGGGCCTTAACTGCTGGCTATTTTTATTAATTAAGAAAACGAATATAGAATTCAACGTTTATTGGATTCGTCGGTATTGTTGACCACTCGCTTAGGTAATTAGGCAGTTGTCTTGCCTCCGTGGATTCCACAACATCCCTGAACCCGCAATGTGTAGGCTGTGTTGTTGTAGCGACAAATCTCGAACCTACTTCGAGAAAATGAAAAAGGAAAACAAGCAGAATACAGATTGAAAACGATATCTAAAAATCAGATGCTGGATAGTCCATTGCGAATCTTCACAAATGGCTGGAAGAGTGGGTTTAGGTGAGACAGAGAAGATAGCGATATAGTCTCTGTCTTGACTCAAGAACAATGTGCTATTCAAGGGGGATACTATATCGATGTAAAAAGAACCAGTCGCCAAAATTCACTTTCACAGCATCGGACGTTGCTTGTATGACGTGTAGCGCCGTCTTGTTGGAACCACAGTTCGGATATATCGATGTTATCGACCCCTGGTCAAAGAGAGTCGGCGAATATCGCTCTATAGCTGGGACCATTGATGGCAACAGTGTCTCCGCACTAAATAGTCAATCTTCGTGGATTCATTGATTTTTAGTCAAACACTTGCGGATTGTGTTCGCTCCAATAGCCATAATTTAGCGGATATGATATGAGTAGATGGTATATCACCCATTATTCTTAAATACTGTTCTGATTCACTATACAGCCGTCTATTATACATTTTTAATCTTTCATTATCAGAAGGTGTTTTTCTAGATGAGTGGAAAGATTCATTCATAATTCCCATTCACAAATCCGGCTCCAAAAATAATATTGAAAATTATAGAGGTAAATCAAAACTCTCCGAGATTCCTAAATTCTTTGAAAGTATAGTAAAAAATAAAACTGAATTCTTAATCAAAGGCCACATTTCGGAAGCGCAGCACGGTTTTATATCCCGACGCTCGACTACTACTAACAATTACGGAACAATTTATACGGATTTCAGTAAGGCATTTGATTCGGTCAACCACTCACTACTGATAAACAAAATGAATGCCTTTGGGTTCCATTCCCATTTCCTAAGTTGGACATCTTCTTTACTCTGAAATAGAACCTTAAGAATTAAAATTGGAAACTCCTTATCATAGTCAATTACATGTGGCTCGGGGGTACCGCAAGGCAGTCACCTAGGTCCTCTATTATTTGTTATATTCATCAATGATATAACTTTTTCAATCAAACACAGTCAGTCTTTGCTATATGCTGATGATATGAAAATATTCAAAAGTATTCAGGATGTTAATGATTGTCTTCTGTTACAGTCGGATATTAACAACATCCTATAGTGGTGTGAATATAATAAACTCAAGCTTAATTTAAATAAATGCCATTCAATTTCTTTCCCGAAACTGACAATTTAATTATTCAATTGGAAATTCAAATCTTTCAAATATTAATAGTGTCAAAGACTGGTTCATTCATTCACATTTCATGCTCATATTGGCCATATATTAGCAAAAGCAAACTCAGCAATGGGCTTCATTAAGCGTAATACAAAAGGATTCACTGATCTATTCGCCCTACCAACACTCTATAATTGCCTTGTTCGACCTTCGTATCGAAAAAGTTCAAAAGCGATTCACCAAGTACATTTTTTTAAAATGCATTGGGACTTTTGCCCATCCTATAAGGCTAGGTGCCAACTGCTTGGCTTAAAATCCCTATCAACTAGACGCACCATTCATGATGTTATGTTTGTTAGAGATATACCACAATACAGATCATGGTGGAAACGAACCACTAACGAGAATTATTCGAGCTTTCAATGAACATTCACATCATTTGGATTTGTGTTCATTAAGTATTACACTTCAAAAAATGTTTGTAGATTAAATAAATAAATAAATAAATAAATTTAGCTTATTGACATAGCCGATGAGCCAAAAATGGGTCTCGTCCGAGAAAATGATCTCTTATCCAGGGACTTAAATCTAGTCTGGTCGTCTGAACAGATTGTCACTGTATACGATGGCTGAATATTGCAATGTTCACCACTTGTGGTTCTCGGGACATTGAAACTTACCGTGTAATTCCGCAGCCAATGAACACGTTAGACGTGGTAACCTTCCCTACGTGCCTCGTTATGAAACAGATTTTCCATCCAACACCCGTCTCTATACTCTATATTCAAATTATCATTTCGATTTCGATTGCGAACCATTGTAGCGTCTTTCAGACACAAACTATAGCTATGTAGGAAGTATTGTCTTGAGTTAAAAACAATGTGATTTCAATGACAGATGTCATTCGTTCTGACAGCCAAACCGCGGTCAAGTCTGTGGATGCATTCACACTTAACTCGATGCCTTCCCTGAATTGCCTCCTATCTCTCACGGACATGAAAATTGCAAAGCTGATCAACTCGTTAGAAATATCACTAGTTTAGTGCTCTATCCGCCGTCTCCATGTCGTTCGCTATTGCCAATGACTTCTGCAGAAGTCAGATAGAGACGAGGCAGAAGAGGAACCATTGTGTAGCTCCTCTGCACTTGCAGTTGAAGCTTGCTTCTTCAACAATCTGACCGAACAAAGCAATATTAACCTCTGTCATCTTCATCGATTCTCTTCCACTGGATCCGCTTAGTAACACCGTAGGTTACGCTGTCCTAAGAGGGACCGCTGCATGCTGGCAGTCAGTCTCCTAAACCTAACCTAACTCTCCACCTCAAAAAGTTCACTTCTTCCACTCAAATTATTTAGACCAGCATCGAAGAAGACCAAGAATTCTGTGCTGATCAGTTGAATTAGGTATCGCCAGAGAGTCAACCTGGCTTACTTTGCGGTTGGTTTGGGCGTATAATTGTAAGATTTTGATTTTGAGGTAAGAATGGAAGTCGGACGACCACGCAGTGAGTTCGCTAATTGCCGCCGCGCTGAAAAGGTTGGTCGGAATTGCGAATTTTGCCCAAGAAATCATCTTCTCGGACGGGGCCTATTTTTGGCTCAGCGGCTAAATTGCAGCTATGGAAGCGAACACAATCCACAAGTGTTCGACTAAAAATCAATGCGTCCACGCCATCAATGGTCCCAGCTGTGGAGCGATATTCGCCGACTCTCTGTGGCCAAGGGTTGACAACATTGATATATCCGAACTTTGGTTCCAACAAGGCGGCGCTATACGCCATACAAGCAACGTCCGATGCTGTGAAAGTGAAATTTGGCGATTTCGCGGCGAGCTCTGGGGTTACGTCAATACCGTAATCTACGCTAACATGCCAACAACTTCGGACAAGCTCGAGGCAATCATTCGAGACGCTATTGCTGGTATACATAACGCCGCACATATTTGACAGGATCAGAATTAGAACTTGAACTTGAAACTGTTCCATAAATAATGACAATAATGAACTGGCTGACTGCTGGTAACCAAGCTGAGTAGAGAGTCGCTATAATTAGAGAGAAGATAGTGTGTGCTCTAGAGTGCAGGCTCTTGGCTTACCAGTCTTTCGCACGAAGAAGTTGATTGAGGTCCTTTTCCACTTGGGTGAGCCGCCTAAGACACACGCGTCCTCTGTTGCGTTGTCGCACAGATTTCGGAGTCGATGACTCTTCATTTCGGAGCTGAGTTGTTCATACGGTCTACATGGCCCATTCACCTTAGGCGTTGGATCCTAGGCTAGGCTCATGTCGCTGTACAGGCGAAGTTCCAAAATGAAGTCAGGATCAGGTTTATATCTCACACCGTTGTCGTTTCATTTGAATTTATTTTCCTATGTTTATCTGGCCACTCTGTACTATTATCGTTTCCGTCGCCACCATCCTTGTATCCACCTCACGTCTCGTCGAATACAGAAGGAAGTCAGAATGAACCCCTTCTCTGTCTTCTTTCTGCTTTCGATTCCACACATAGACACACATAGCGTTTGTAGATCATAATGTTCGTCAGAAACCTCGACTCTATTAATATGGACGAAGTAACGTATGACGGTCGTTACTTTCATTGCCAGATCAAGCCATTTAACCCTGATTAATTTTGAAGTCCACCACGTCGAGCGAGACCTTTAATCTGCACTTGGTAATGATGCTGCACCAGAATTTGAAGCAGAATTTCGTAAACCGCTTTCAATTCGTTCGCAAAAAAAAAAACGATAGCTTTTTGAGGTCAAAATTTCCAAATTGCTGGCCCTCACATTCACTGCGCTTAGCAGAGAACCCACACGGCTAATGCTCGCATTCAGGAACGTCCTCGCAGACCCGATCGATTGCACGGAGCTCTCATACACACAACTAATTTAATTTGATTAAAACCATTGCCATAGTCACAAAGCACCGAGCACACCGCACTCAAAAGTTCGCACTCACGAGATATAATCTACATTTCCAGGTCATTTGCGAGGGAAAACAAGTGCACAAATGAAGTGGGCGAGATACTAGGACACATCCGAGCCCTAATGAATGACACCAGTATATTGGAAGGGAGCACCGCCAGTGCTGCCACCAGCATTCAGGCTTACATCGTACCAATGAACGATGCTCACCAGGTTCGTAAGTTGTGTCATCAACAACGCCATCATTGCATTTTATGCCTCTGTGTGTTTAATTGAGTATATCAATGCACGTATGGGTTTATGTGGGGTTGTGTTTGTGTGAGTGTGTGTGCATGTCCTGGAGATTTGTCAGAGTCCAAGCGGCTCTGTTCTCGCTCTCGTGTCACCAGCTCAGGCGGAGTGGCGCGACGTGGCGGAGAGGCATTATCTGATATCGAAATAATACGAAAATCTTCTCTATTCCCAATTATACTGTGGTGCCACTCCTACATCGTCCTTCTTGTGCATGTGTGGATGCACTTGCAGAGCGAATATATTGCCGACCATGACAAACGCCTGCAATACATTAGCAAATTCACTGGGTCCGCCGGGGAAGCTGTTGTGACTGCAACCGAGGCTGTCCTGTGGACCGACTCAAGATATTATCTGCAGGCCGAACAGCAACTGGATCCAAACTGCTGGACGCTAATGAAGAAAGGTATGTACGAGCTGCTATAGCTGAGCTCCACATAAATGGGTGACCGTTGGGTGGTTGAAGCTGAAGCTGACGCTGAAGAGTTGAATGTGCATGGCTTCAGTCTGGGGCAGAGATTAGATAAAATGGAAGTATTGGTCCTGAATTGGACACTCAGCTACGGAGTGGACAATGGAAATGCTGTGTCGGTGTCTGGCTTATGCAGTGATGCAGTGATTAGGAGATGATAATTATTATTATCTCCTTTTACTCCTAATGGGATTATGACAAGTAATCTTGCCGGAGGCTTATGGGTGAGCGGTGTAAAGAGTGACTTTTGGTTACAATTTGTGAGATATGCACTCGCCGGTGCTAGGTGAGAATCTCCTGCCTACGGTCAGGTGAGGTGGTTATAACTGATACGCTTAATCAGTCCTCATGACGATGAACTGCTGTGTAGAGTGAGTGAAAGTGGATGACTTCTGAAACAAGGGATAGAAGCCGACTGATTCGATTTAAGATGCAATCGAATGGGACGCTGGTGATGTTCCAGGTCAATGTTAAAACACTTTTACAATTGATCAAATACATCGCCGGGCATTGTGATATGATGTCGGTCACGGCTTTGACTGTCGTCGTTGTGGAAGGGGAAGCTGATGTTTGTTGGGCTACATAATTTTCTTCATGAGCGCCCAGAGGAGTACATTCAAATGGATCATGTGGACTCCATTACTTTTCATCACATTCCGCGCTTGATGGTGTTGTATCGTCACATGTTTTCTAGTACAATGAATCCAATTATGGAGCATTTCCATGTACATAGTCGTCCTCAAAAGTACGCGTACAGCAAATAGACGTCTGCGTTCTCAACAAAGATTAAAGCCAAAAAAAAAGAACTTATATGTACGTTTTTATAGTAAAGGATGCTTAAATGCTATATCGATAGTACGGTCCATATAATTTAATGTTTGAAGATTATTTCATGCAAATGTTGACCTTGACTGCGCCTCAAATGGTCCATCCGCTTAGTCCAATTTTGGCATACTCTTTCCAACATTTCGCCGGTATCTCACGAATAAATGCTTCAATGTTGTCTTCCAATGCGTCAATTGAAGCGGGCTTGTCTGTATAGACATGAGCTTTAACATAGCCCCACAAAAAATTGTCTAAAGGCGTTAAATCGCACGATGTAGGCGGCCAATTGTCCGGTCCCGAACGTGAAATAAAATGTTCACCGAACTCACCCCTCAATAAGTCCATTGTTGCGCGTGCAGTGTGGCATGTGGCACCGTCTTGTTGAAACCACATGTCTTGCAAGTCAAGCTCTTGCATTTTGGGCAAAAAAAAGTTCGATATCACCTAACGGTAGCGCTCACCATTCACAGTTACGTTACGATTCGCATCATCTTTGAAGAAGTACGGTCCAATGATGCCACCAGCCCATAAACCGAACCGACCGAAGCTCTTGCAATGCTTCTGGCTGATATTCACCCCAAAATCGACAATTCTGCTTATTTACGTACCCAATGAGCCGACCATAAAATGGAGGAAGCGCGCGATGAACTTTCTTAACAGAGCACGCATTTTGATAATAAAATTCAATAATTTGCAAGCGTTGTTCGTTTGTAAGACGATTCATGGTTAAATTATAGACCAAACTGAAGATGTTTGACAGTGAAACAAAACACGAAACGTGCGTCAGCTGTTTAAACCAGTGTTGCCAAAAAGATAATAGCTAAAAAATCACCCTTTAGTAAACTTCATTTCCGGCGAGAAGGGACACTAGGAACTAGTCCACCCTGAACGACATAATATTTTCAAAGTGTGCTAGATCCAGAAGAAAAATAAGGATCGATTTGAAAAAGGGCGTCAGATCTTGTTTGTACATTCAATTTCATTCTAAATGAAATGAAGGTGCTCCTCAATCTCCTTTTTGTAACAATCGTCAGTTATCACACTTCTTCGTAATTTTATGTACATTTTGTCCTTTGTAATTATGTGATGTTGTGAGAATGGATCAAGACATATGAAATAACAACGAGTGACATAAGGAGGAAGAATAGTAATCCATAGTAGAATTAAAAGCTTCTAGTAAGCTGTAGTAGTCGATCTCAATCTCGGATCATAGTTAGAGATCTCACTGCTCTGACTGCAAGATCCAAGATATCTCTCTTTTCGGCTGTCTAAACTGTAGAGTATTCCGGGCTGATGTTAAAGGATTTCAAAGCTAATGAAAAAGTCTACCCGCTGTTGTATTCAAGTCTGAATATTGAAAGGGTTCGTTGTGGCAAATGCGAATGGTCTGTGCAGACAACTTACATAATTATTGAAAGTGTCGGCCATTTCTCCATTTCTCAATGTCGGCCGAGAGAAAGGATATATTTTGCGAATGACGACAACTTGGTGTCCTGTGAAATAGCAAATTAGTGCCTTGAAAAGTCCATCACAAAACCAGGTAGGTGGCTTAGAGTTTAACATTAAACCTTAGCCATTTTGCGAATTTACACATTGTCTGCATGAAAAACGCTGCAATGTTCGAGGAGTATTTTGGATAGACGGAAATTAAGTTTTTCTGAATTGTACGATGTCAATGGCATTTTTTTACGGATCCGTTTGGTCCGAGACAGGATATCCTCGATTTGAATAGCTGCACTAGGCCCTTAGCACCTTCGATTCCTCCTTTATTTAAAGCCCTGGAAACAGGGCGAATAAGACCTCCACTTTTGAAGATATTCAGAAGCTGCATAATGTCTGAGCTTGTGCAGGTCGAATGGGTTTACAATTGCGTTGTGAAATATACTTACTTACTTATCAGGCCGGCGACCCATGGAGGGTCCCATGGAGCCTCTTGCAATTGCTGCCTTCCATCGTTGACGGTCCTTGGCACGCTGCCTCCAGTCATCAAGACCAAGGTGTCTTGCATCCGCGATTACTTGGTCTTTATACCGGAGATTCGGTCGTCCTCTCCTTCTCGAACCAATCGGCTCGGATTCAAAGACCCTATTTGCTGGAGCATTGTTGTCCATGCGCTCGACAGTGCAGTCGACGGATTTTTGCCTTCCGCATCATGGTACAGCTCGTAGAGTTCGCGGTTATGTCTTCTCCTCCATTCGCCTTTCTCGCAGACGGGACCATATATCCGACGTAGAACTTTTCTTTCGAAGGTACCAAGAATCAACTCTGCAGTTTTGCTTAGCGTCCAGCTTTCGGCTCCATAGAGCAAGACTGGCAAAATAAGAGTTTTTTGGAGCATGATTTTGGTCCTTCGAGTCAGGAGTTTTGAGCCCAGTTGTTTTGACAAACCGAAGTAGCACCGGTTGCCAAGGGCGATTCTACGACGAATCTCCACTGTGATCTAGTTTGTGGAGTTCACGTTTGCCCCGAGGTAGACAAACTCCTTTACTACCTTGAAATTGTAGCTGACGATCGTGAAATTTTGTCCAAGGTGGGGTGTGACGGAACGTTTTTTGGTCGACAGCATATATTTTGTTTTGTCCTCATTGACCTTGAGGACGCCTGTTCGTTTCGCCTGTTCTTCAATCGCAGTCAAAGCCTCCACTACGGCACTTTGAGAACGCGCGACGATGTTGATGTTATCTGCGTACCCCAACAGTTGGACCGACTTGTGTTGTGAAATATAGTTGAATTTAAAAAGCAAATCTTAATGACTGATATCCAGATTTCGAAGGAGATCAGAAGTCCGAATGATGTTTCGAATTGAATATTTCTTTTTGCCTCACAGGGAGAACGTTTGACAATAAACTATGCTACGGAATGAAACTACCAATATTACGCTCTTTAAGACATTTTAAGATCATCAATCAATGAGCCAAAAAAAACTGTACTTTTTCCACACACATACATATTTTTTATAATTACGTACATCGTTAGTGTTCCACGGGAAACGGAAAGTCAACAGTGCTGCAACATCCAGTCCACGTGTATAATGAAAAGGAGAGGTGACAACACGCACCCTTGGTGAAGTCCAATGCCCAAGGTGAAGGATGTTGGGTCAGCACTGCTAACACGAATACAGCGGATCCAATTCGTGTATAGAGAGGATCATCAATTCCACACTCCTAATTCGAGGATCTCGGATCCGAATTTTGCATTTTTCAAATCTACAAAACATCTGCAGATCGGTTTCGTCGCGATTACCATTCTTAGAGTGAAAAGCTGGTCCGTTGTGTGGGACGAAAGCCGATCTGTTCATCCTGGACTCGACTATAGCTCTAGAACGCGCCTCCAACACCTTAGCTTAGACTTAACCGGCGAGCCTTAAAATAGATATGCCCTAGTAGTTCGAGCAATCTATTGAGTCCCCCTTTTTGAAAAGAGCGACGCTGGTGCATACAAAACCCAACTTCTTAAGCCCTTCTTAGTCGGTCTACAAACCCCAATTTAAAGTTCATAGCTCGTTGACTTTTACAGATCCTCTTGGTCGACGCTCCAACGATGGGTAGTTTATAATTTAAATCGCCTTTTCAACATCAAACCCTTTCCTTGCGACTATTTGAAATAGTTCCATCGCATCGCCAGGCAAGTGTAGGCACGGTGTGGCATCTCTCTAATTTGTGCACTCGATATCTCAGGAATCCGCTCGTAAACCCCAAATTGGTTGCCGTAAAGCTTAATTAGTCCAATAAAATTAGATATCCAATTATGCAGCGTCTACGGGAACCTCGCTTTTATTAATCGTGCCGCGCACCCTAAAGCCGTCCCGATTGCTCCGAGCAGGACGCATAAATCTTCTCCATCACTCACGTCCGTGGGGGACCGGCTGTCACTAAACAAGTATTAATTATGTATACCCCGGCAGTGCTTCCGTGTCCTCGCCTACCCCCTTGGGCATAAATATTTATAAAGTCATCATTAAAAATTCACGCTTCTCCTTCTCCAGGCACGGTGATGAATGAATGCAGAAATTCGTTCAACTCTAGTTCAACCACCCGTCCGTCTCCTAGAATTGTTGTTTGTTTTTTTGTTTACTATTCTTATTCTGTACATTTCCTCTCTGACTGTGGGGTGGGGTTGGCACTCGCAGGACTCAGTAATGTGCCCGACATGACAAAGTGGATGCTTAACAATCTACCGTCAAACTCAACCGTGGGAGTGGATCCTTTCCTCATCAAAGCGTCAAATTTTCGGGAAATCGCCAACCAACTGAATGCAAACGGACATGAATTAATTAGCGTTTCCAGGAATCTTATTGACGAGATTTGGATAAGTCGTCCGCCGGCAGGCCGGAATAATATTATTCCGCTGGATGTTGAATTTACAGGTGAGTCGTACGTAGTGAGTCGAGATGGTGGCATGCTGGTGTGCGGTTGAGGGTAGCTGGTGCTGGTGGTGGTGATGGTGACGGTGACGGTGAAGGCGTCTCTATTGTGCGCACCTTTTAAAATTTAATTTCATTTTTATCGCACTCATTTGCCGTCGGAGCTGTGCTTCACAGCAGCGGTGGGCGGTTGGAGTGGTGCACGTTGGGTGGCGGTGCTGCCTTGAGTGGGCGGAGAATGTCATTTCCGAAACATCAAAGGGAATTATTTAATTAACAGTAAGTGGGGATTTTCTTCTAATTTTCCATTGCTCATCGCTCATGTGCGATTTTGTGTGTGTGTGCGTATTATAATCTCATTTTGGTTTGAGTGAGGTAGGATTTACATCTTCCTCGGAGCGGTCTTTCGCATTCGCATCTTTCTGTGAAGACTTACATGTTTCAGTTGCAGACACATGGCTGTTGTTAGTGTGCTGCTCAAAGGGGAGATGTCTTATCTCCTATTTCGGATACCATCTCTCAGTGTCAGCAGTGAAAGGGGTTTTTATTAAAGTCGAAATTACCAAAGTGCATGGAATGAGTTAAATTAATAAAATTACTGCGGAGTATAAGAGAGGAGAGACGTGTCATGGGTTTTGACATTTTCGACACACACGGCATTCGAAGCGACAAGAATTTGCGGCTTGTGTGCACGAACTTTTGCATAACCTCACACTATTTAAAGCAACCGCGATCACTGTCCAGCACGGAATTGATTGTCATCAATGTGACGTCAACAGCCGCCTGCCTAGTTCTATTTATAAATGCTTACTCTGAGCCCATTTTTTTTTTTTTTTCACGATTTTGCCTGTCAAAGGTGAAATAATTGAAGGTGAAATAATTGAAAAGTATCCCATCCTTGTCGCTGATTTTTTCCAGGTATCGTGTGATGAATGTTAGCATCAGCACCAGCTCCGTGAGGGGTTTTGTATGGCTTTGACTACCTTTTTGAACGGATTAGCGATTAGGGATCATCCGTCGTCAGACGATGTAAGGTGAATGATGAACAATCATGTTTTTGGTGAAACCATCCGAGGTTTCTACTGGCGATGTCCTCCGCCTCCGCAGATTTGCAGTAGCCGCCTTTGACTGATGTACACATGTACATGACAGAGTCTGATGTGTCAGATCTCACTGAGTAGATGATCCCCTTGGGACATCGTTACTTCTTCGGATTCTCAGGCCTTTTGAAAGTTAAGTTCCTTTTCGTTCCAGCTCGCTGGTTTCCGAACCGTGCCAAAAATCCTCACTCATGGCGACTTGTAGTTTGTACTTTATATGTACGTGCTAGAAATTATTTGTCGGAAACAGAAATCAATTCTGCGCGGCACGCTTTTCGGTCTCTAGATTACGACAAATTCGACTGGCTCTAAAAACACTCGCAGATCTGATGACATTCGACTTAAGGCTCAACTATAATGCGCATGAGCGAGCATGAGCTAGTGTCAAACGCGCATGAGTGAGTGAGCAAATACACCCAACCCCATGCGGCAACCTATAATGTCGTCCATGAAAGATTGCGAGCATTTCGTTAAGCATGTGCAAAACACAAATGTTTCGTTAAGCATGAGCTAGTGCGAAATGAATCGCACCGCGCATATGCGAATGTGACAGATAAAACACAGACAAGAAAACAAATTTGAAAAATGAGCAAATCAGCTGATATTTTGTTGGTATTCGTGCATACATACATAGACATATAATTGAACACGACATTTTTCGGCTGAATGAAATAAAAAATTTTCTGACATATGGACATGCGCGCAGATGCGAATTATGGGTAGACATGATTTTTTTGCAAACATGACGAAACATTTCGTTGAAATTTGACACTAGCTCATGCTCGCTCATGCGCATTATAGTTGAGCCTTTAGACTCCAACATGCTTACACGCTTCCATACAGAGGCCATATGGAATATTCTCTCTAACTCGGTTATCCCAAGTTAGTAGACTACGCCTTTGAGGCGGAACAACTTCCTTTCAAATGTTTCGAGGGATTCTGGGTCACTCGTTGGTTTATTGCCTGTCTTCTTCAGAAGATCGGTTGCCCCGTGAAATGTCTTCTTGTCCCTTTGGCTGTCCTCAGAAACCTCGAGTGATTGAGGTGATTGAGGCATCGTTGTCTGCCTTGCAGATCGTCGGAGTCTGTACAAAAAATCATTGCAGGGATACTATCTTGTTTGTTTTGTCAAGTATTAGAGGCTAGTGTTGTAGGCAGAACCATATTGGAGGCTCAAGCAATCAAGTAAATACACGTTGACCATCATTTTTTACCCATTTGAACCAATTTAGAAATCAATTTGGACCATTTACACAGTTTCGTTAAGTTTCGTCAAGTTTCGTTTTCGAAATAATTCGCTATCTAGGTAGATCAGTTCCCAGAAACAATTATGAGCACTTTTAAATGTGACAGAGCTTCTGACTTCTTCTCGTTCGATTATTATTGCTATTGTTGGCCCTCCCGTCTGACTTGTATTTGTATCGTAGTCTGTTCAATTTTAGTCATTTGGTCTCATGAGCAAATGATTGAAGACACCGATGTAGTCGCCCTGGGATATCATGATCCACTAGGGCAAGCGGCAGCCCGACCGACTGAGGACCTGGTTACCCTCAATTCCCAGTCTTGGGCACTGTTAGCTTTATCGCTCACACCATTACTGAGAATGGGTAGACTACTTCTCATCTCCCACCAACATTCCCCACCACGACCAAGGGAGCAGTCGCTATGAAGACATGTGTTGGAATACTGCTGCGCTTCAATAATTCACCAAGCATATAGACGATAAATTTCAAAAACAAGAGCTCACTTTTCCAAGAAAATGTCTTCACCTGCCTGAAGCGAAGCATAATTTATGCCAAATACCCACGGACTTTGAGAATTCCGAAGACTTGTTGTTTTATTTTTCCGCAAAATTCCCCGTCTCGGATATGGAATTTATTTCCTCCAGAACTCCACGAAAATCCCAAATGTTAGATGATGTCTGCAGTAGGTTGACGTTCCCCACAGCCCATCACCATCACCAGCAGCATGCCCCTCCAAGAGTTCTCTTGTGTTTCTACTTTTTAACCATTCCTTTAGTGGACTCGATACATATGCAAATAACCACTTACCCATATTTGTATGAGTGCACTAAGCATTTTTTATTCTCCTCTTCCTTCTCGACTGGCATTGCACAACCCATCATCCAATGGCTGGATTGGAAACCGGACCGATGAGTAGGTAAAGTGGCGGGCTCGAAAGTATGCGACCTGATGGCTCAAATCAAAAGAGAGCACGATGCCGAAACCATTGTCGTAACAACTCTAGACGACATTGCATGTAAGCAACTTAACACTGATGTTTTGAATGAGATTGTTCTTCCCGCAGTGAAATCCTCGCGGAATAGACTGTCGCCGGTTTGGACAAATCTTCGAATTTGTTCAGAATGGAAATCGATACTTTGTGTTGAATTGAAGTACCTTGTACGGGACAGCCCGGGTACTATACGCCATACCGTCAACATCCATGGAATCTACACGACAACTGAACGATCAGACGGTTATTAACTTGAATTCATATCTCTTCGCAGGGCTTCTCAACTTGAGGGGGTCCGACATCAGGTACAATCCAGTGTTTTTCAGCTACCTGATAGTCACCCCGCGGAGCACGGTGCTCTTCACCGACAAGGACAAGTTGTCGAACGAAACCTTGAGGCAGCTGAAGAAAGAGGACGCCAATGTCACCGTGAAGGAGTACGATGAGATTATTGCAGGTGTTGAGGAACTAGTGAGTTTTCCCGCACCACTACCCGTGAAGGCATTTCACTGAGCGAACTTTCAGATCAACACAACGACGGGAAAGATCCTCATCTCCACCAGTGTCAGCCAAGCCATATCGGAGCTGATCCCCACCAATCGGTCGATCGGCAAGGACGTCATCGCCGAAATCAAGTCCGTGAAGAACTCTGTGGAAGCTGAGAACCTGGAGAAGGCGCACATACGAGACGGACTGGCACTGATTCAGTACCTGCACTGGCTGAACACGACAATTGACAGCCACAATGTCACGGAAATATCAGGAGCACAAAAGCTGGAGCAGTTTAGGGGGTGAGTGTGCAGTTCTACAATAAGAATTAAAATTTAATCAATTTATGCGGTTTTCAATTAATCCCCAGTTACGACAGGTGACGTGTGTGCATTTAATTCCTCGTTTTTTTAATTTCTGCTGAGCCCATGGAATTTTCAATCAAACAATCCAAACAGAACTCCTGTTGAACACGATATTTGGAAAATAGGGATTTCCAGCTATAATTAGTCTAAATTAATGCTTTTTGCACACGGAATGCGAAATGAGCTGTGATAGAACTCGGTAATTTTAATAAGCCAAAAGTGCCGTGATTAAGCGCCGCACAGATGCGTGCAAAAATTATTTGGGTGGAATATGTCGAATATGTACATTCAAACAGGGATGGGCGATGTTGTGACTTCCGCATCTAAAAGTTTTCCTAGTTTAGTACAAGCCCTCTTTAGCCTTTTTCTAATTAATCTTCCAACTGCCATAGCCTCCATTAAAATTTGTCTTCTCCTTCTACCTTGTCCGGGGTGGACCTGGGACTCAAGCAATAAGCATCAAGCCTCCTCAGCTAGCGCGATCTCTGGCTAGCTGCACCAGTTTGTCACGCCAAGTTGGATGAGGTCTTTTACCACTTGAGTGAGCCACCTTAGACGCGGGCGTCCTCTCTTGCTGCTCCACAGTTTCGGAATCGAAGACTCTTCAGGCTGGAGCTGAGTTGTCACCTTAGGCGTTGGGTCCGTAGGAGGCTGGCTAGGTTCAAATCGCTGTACAGCCAGTACAGCTAGTGGATGAGTCTTCTCAAATTCAGAAGTGTATCAAGAGCACAGCGTTAGGCCGCAACTCGATTTGGGAGCTCGTCGGAGTGATCACTAGGCACTACCCCATCGGAGCAATGCTCCGGAAATGGAAAGCGTAATCCAGTGATCTCTGCCGGAGCTGCGGCGACGAAGAAAAGACCGAGACGATCCAACATCTGCTATGCCATTGCCCAGCTCTCCAGAATCGACGCCTAGCCTAGCTGGACCAAAGATTCTTCAGACTTCTTCAGGACTTAGCAAATGCAGACATATCGGATCTCTTAAGATTCCTAAATAGCACGGAGTGGTTTAAGTCATCACGCGACAGCATAGGTTAACAGAATATGTACCCCACAAATTAAGGGATTCATAATGGGCCCTAAGGCCGCCGAGAGGAAGTGATGCTCAACCATCACACTCCCCTTCCATAACCTTACCTAACCTAAGAGCACAGCCAGGAGTAATAGGGAAGGCCCGTATTCAGTCGAAATAGACCGTTCTTTGAAGCTTAGTGAAAACGTATTTACGCGAAAGCTTATTCGCCCAAACGACCGATGCCTAGGAGAGAAGGGGTCCCTCACACTTGCAGTTGGAAGATGAATTAGGAAAAGGCAGAGCAGTTTTCTATCTAGGATAACACCCAACATCAACGCAAAAACGGATGATGACGCGTTTTAGTTTCAGTTCAGTCAGATTCCAGTAAATTTCCTCCTGCTCGTGAAGAGAACAACCTCGGTTTTAAGAGGGTTAACTGAAAGCCCATTCCCAGTCGTCGATCACGTTTCGAGCTGCCTGCGCTAGGCACGATCCGGAAGACCCTACAGCTACATCATCCGCATTAGTGATATTGACGATACGCTTAAGCAGTGATGTGTGCTGCAGGCCAGCTGCATATGGATACGACATGTGTGCACCGACTTCTTGAATGCTAGACTGGATGACAACTTAATCGACTGGAGTTGGGATTTCTTGGTTTCTTGTCATCCTCGCTAAGTAGCTTTTCGCTGTACTGATATAATAGATATGGGATTAGCCTCACAATTACAATGAGCCTAGATGCCGTTACTAAAGCTTGCGGTTCGACTTTTGGCTTTCTATGAATTATTCTCGGGTTTTTGGCGCTTTATAAATTCCAGTCAGATCAGAAACTTCTTGCAGATGCCAAAGGAAACCTGAACACTTTGCTGTATTTAGTGACATTTATTATGTGTTCGCTATGTGTGGGAGGTGGATAGTAATCCGTGACAGTGGCAACGGGGGTAGGTTATGATTTAACGACAATAGATTGCATTGGATATTGAAAATATTCAATTCTACACCGTTCTTGAATCCCCATTGAACAATGTTGCCGAGACTAGAACTAGCTGTCGGCTGTGGTGTTGCCCAATTCGGCTTATCGGTGCAGAATGGATACTGGCCGCAGCGGCAGCAATGTTTTCTTCATCAAGCACAAAAAAAAATTGGCCAAAAGAGTGTACTCACATTCAAAATTGTCTGAAGCTATGACGGTGATCGACCTGATTCAGGTTGCATATTTACCACTGATTCTCGCACCACCGTGAAGCTGTGCACGATGAACGGTCAAATCTTACTGAATATCTTGACAGATATATGTATGTCAGTAACGTTGACAACTGCAACAGCACAGCATATTCGAAAAACTATCATTGGTATCTGGTCACGGTAGCGCTCACCATTCACAGTTACGTTACGATTCGCATCATCTTTGAAGAAGTACGGTCAAATGATGCCACCAGCCCATAAACCGCACCAAACTGTGACTTTTTCTGGATGCATTGGTGCTTCTGGCTGATATTCACTCCAAAATCGACAATTCTGCCAATCCGAATAGCCGCTTCAGTGGGTCGATTAAACTGACCATAAAATGGAAGAAGCGCGCGATGAACTTTCTTAACAGAGCACGCATTTTGATAATAAAATTCAATAATTTGCAAGCGTTGCAAGACCAAACTGAAGATGTTTGACAGTGAAACAAAACACGAAACGTGCGTCAGCTGTTTAAACCAGTGTTGCCAAAAAGATAATAGCTAAAAAATCACTCTTTAGTAGACCCCTAAGTGTAGCAACCTAAGACTAGCCAGAGCGCTGCACGAGCAGAGTAGGTGATCTATGTTTTCTACCTCCTCTTCATCCATGCAGCTTCTGCAGAAATCATCATATGGGACACCCATCCTACGAGCATGAATGCCAATTGCACAGTGCCCGGTTATAACTCCTGTGAGAGTCCTTAATGAGGGTCTGCTGAGCCTAAGTAGACTGAGTGACCGTTTTAGTTTAAGTGATGGCCAAATTTCTGTTATTTTAAGGCAGCTTCTAGCCATTTGCTATTGGTGGTCTTAATTGTATGTATCTTCAATAGATGGTAGGCTGTAGTGATCGGCATGGAAGGTGGTACCCCTGTTATTGATAGGGAGGAGGTTGTATCACACCTGGCGAGTTTATCGGCTTTGCAGTTGCCTGGTGTGTCACAATGTCCCGGCACCTACATGAGGTGTATGTTGAAATACTCAGCCATCTCGTTAAGAGATTTAGGGGTTGTTTTTCAGTTGAACATGACATTGTCCAGGGATTTTATTGCTACCTGACTGTCCGAACAGATGGTGATCTCCCTTATAGATATCACGTTGGCTCAAAAACCATGACAACGCCTCTTTAATCACAGTGGTTTCTGTCTGAAAGCCGCTACAGTGATCAGGGAGCTTCAAAGAGATAGCAATTTTGAGATCTTTGGAATAGACACCGTTAGTCTTCTATCCGTCTGTGACACTACGCAGAGGATCACCCAGCGTCTGCCTATCAGACATCCAATCCGATCTGGAAGGAATACTGGTAGAGAATTTCTTCTTGAAGATAGTAAACGGTCAGTGTAGTTAGGAAGGAAGTTGAATTCTTTAAGAATGGTTGAGTGGCCGATGTTAAGTTCGGACCATAGTCGGAGTGTTTTGAGTCCCAAGCCTGTGCTGGATGCTATTTGTTTGCCGAATATTTCCAGTGGTAGAAGGTGGAGGAGAATATTCAGTGCGTCTGGCGGAGTTCTTCTCAGCACTTCGCTGATGCTAATGCAGGCTAGTGTCTGTACTCGATTGAGTGCCTTGCAGTTGATGGCTTTGTTTAGTGCTGTCCACCAAACTGAAACCTCATACATAAGTGTCGGTCTGACAGTCGAAATGAAAATCCAGTGAGCGATGCGTGGTTGCAGTGCCCATTTGCAGAAGAGGTTTTCTTGACAGTGTCCTGGATTTTTAGCTTAGCTTGTTATCAATCGCGAGACCTAAAAATTTCGCACTGGCAATGCCGCACAGCATTGGGGGTTAAAACTAAGGGATGTATCTTCTGGTCAAGAGTACAATATCCGTTTTTTGGGTGTTAACCCGAGTCCGCATGTTTGTGTCAATACTCCCAGCTATGACTCTTAGAATGGAGACGAATTTGCCGGAAGCCGCTATGTCAGTATAGTACGCATAGACAATGACTTTGCATGCTGCCTCTTTAAGTATTAATAGCAGCTCATTTACCGCTACATTCCAAAGAAGGTGATAGAGTACACATCCTTGTGGGGTGCCCATATTAACTCCTCTATGGATGTTAGCATTACCCAGGTGGGAGTGGATTAGGTAGGTGTGTAAAACATAAAGATTTTCTCGGCGCTCCAACTCTGGCGCAAGCAACATATAATTGGGCGTGCGAAAAACAGGAATTTCAACCAGCAGCTCCTGCTGTAGTAGCTCTTCGATCTTGTTCTAGACGTGCTTTATGTTGTTCGGGTATTTCTACTGCTCTTGACTGCCGCTCTCTCAACTTATTTGACTCTAATTGCATTTCACGCTGTTCGGCCGTTTCGGTTGCTCTCTTGGCTCTTTTTCTGTTGTATTTCTTCCAATTACTGCTCGCTTCGGAAGCAATTTTGATAATTGAATGGAATGGAATGACAGATCAGTGTTTTTGTGTTGATAGTCTGCATTATGCGCCAGCTTCACACCAATGCGTTCAAAATAAAAGAAGTACAGTGAAACTTCTCTTTATGGACACCCCTCTATTAGGGACACCTCTCTTTACTGGCAATTCGTCTTGGTTCCGGCATGAAGACTGCGCTACTTGCGTATTTCAACACCTTTACAACGGAATCCATCTATACCGGGTACGGACATGAATTTCAACGACTATTGACCAGTTGTACCCCTAATAACGGACACACGAAACAAAAGGAAACAAACGAAAAGACAGCTAAATATTGGATGTATATTATGTACATTATACATATAATAACGACTTACTTGTGTTTCGGAACTAAACTGACAGTATTTGAGTGTTACCCTTTTAAGTTCATTCATGAAATTGAAATTGTGCGCTTGTATTCCAATGACTTCCAAAACACCAGAAACTCACCTATTTTTAAGCATAGTCCACTCTGCGCCCCTCAATTACCATAAATAACTTGGGTTCAACCCTCTAGAACGGACACCTGATGATGGTCCCGCGGGTGTCCGCTATAGAGAAGTTTGACTGTATGTGAATTCACGCGAATTTCACAAATAACGTGTTTAATTTATTTGGGAGTAACAGGAAAAGTCTAAAATCGACTTCCTAATGCCCATCTTCGCATCATTGCCTTTCAAATGCAATCAGTTTGGGGCACATTGGTTGGATCCTTTCGAAGTCTATAACGGACTTAGGTAGAAACAATTTTTGTGTTTTATACATATAAATTTATGGCTATGGCAGATTTGCAGGAAATAGTCCTGTTCAATCCTTTGTTAGCCGTCAAGTCTAGTTGTGAACCGATTTCAGAGAAATAGTCGAATAGTAATTGGCCTTAATAATTCTTTTTTCATTGCATTTGTCATGTTTGTTTTTGCCTGCGTTGATACAAAACGATAACTATTTGTCGGCCTTTATGAAACGCTCGGATATATACTAACCCCTACAAAGGGTAAACTAAATACATGCAGTCTCGGATGACAGTTTGGTTGAAGCGTTTGTGGTTCGAACAGAGAAGACAAATCAGTGCATTCAATTGATTTTTTCTAGAATTTGAATTCTTTTTTTCTGTTCAACATTACGAACGTTGTTGGGACACACTGTGCACTTTGTCAATTTTTTTCTTAAAAGTTATATTCTCTCTTCATCAGAACTATCCAATCTCCAGTTTTTCATCGCATTTTATAATAATTGAATCCGATGTTTCAATGGCGGCCAAATCCTTGTCACTGTCATCGAGTTACTAATTGAAATTTAATTTCGAAACACCAAAGGGGCGCCCATTCAAAGGGAAGTGTACCCCGCCCCCGATCGGCCGAAGCAATAACAGATGCCCAAGTAACGATGCTTAAGTCACACAGATTAATCCTATTATAGCCGCTCAATGCACGGATACATCTAATAATTCCCCTCGAGGACATGCACTTTGTTCTCCTCGAGGCACACCCCGTGCACGTGTGTAGCTGTGTACAGCGCTTATGTCGATGTGTTCGTTCTTGTATAATTAATGCTTGCATAATGCACCTCAAGGATTGCCTTGGTCAACATTGTGTCAATTTTTGAACTGGTGGAAGGAAATTTAATTAATTCCACACAAGCTGTCCGGGACTGGCGACACATGTGACTGTCAAAACACCGCTACCGAAAGCTAATAAACCCTCACTCGCTTTCGTTGTATCGTGTTTGCCAGCACTCAACCATGGCATCAGCGATTGAAGGCAGCAGTGGAGACTAAGAACTGCCATCGTTGGTGCTTCTATTTCGCTAAAATACATCTTAGATGTAATCCCTCATATTGTCGAGCTCTGAAAAATTCATCAGCACCCAGTCCTACGTAGCGGAACTTAAGACGGGGAAACAATTTTCAATTCTCTCTTCCAGAGCGACAAAGTGGCAACGAATACTGGAGGATACTTAGTGCACTCCAGTAAACCATTCCGTAAACAACCACCACCAACCTATCATGTTCCATTTTATGAGTTCATTCCTTTCCGGCATCAGCAGCACATCTTCAGTCATGCAGTCTTCTCTCGAACGCCGACGGACCCCCTTTCTATATTTATTTTGTGTAAACGTTTGTTTATGACGTTGTTGTTGTTATTGTTGGTTTTTGATTTTATTTTTTTCTTTTCTGTTTGGTGTCGTTGCAGTCAGCAGGAGCATTTTCGTGGCCTGAGCTTCGAGACGATCAGCGCCGTTGGAGAGCATGCTGCCATGGCGCACTACACACCATCTGTGGAGACGGACAAACAAATAACGAGAAATGAAATTTATCTAGTGGATTCGGGTGGTCAATACTGGTATGTATCCTTGGAACGTGTGCATCGCATCGATGGTGTGCACACTTCACATGCCCATGCCCATGCTGATGCACATGCACATGCACATGCACATGCACCTCATGTCATGGCGTTGGCTGGTAAATTGTTATTTTTATAGTGTGTGCATGGCGGTGTGTCGAGATGCCCTGGCCGTTGTTTTGATCTAACAAGAATGTCTGCTCTTTGAATTGTGTGGGTGTGTCATGGATGGGAAAATTGAAGGATCTCAATCTGAAATGAGAGGATTTCGGTTGTAAATTTCAGATTCAATCGATATTTTAAAGGGATGGTCATTTGTTGGAGATAGAATTTGTTAGTTGGCCATGGATGATGTGAAAGGACGTTAAGGCAGCGGAAGGCATCTTGCATGTAGTCAATTTTTAAACCCAACTCTCGGAGGTTAGGTTCGTTTAGACTGTGGTGGGTATACCTCACACTGAGCATTCCTGGTGCATAGCGATACCACTTCACAGAGTAAACTGAGTTGTCGCCGTATCTAGTTCTGTTTATGACAGAGGCATTAGGGAAATTGATGAGTGGTAGCCGCATTTAAAATGACATTCCAGCTGTCAGCTCTTTAGACAAAGCCAATCTGCTTGCGGCGCATTTTGCAGCCAGCTCAACACTGCCAGATGCCAATATGTCATGGGACAAATCCACTTCCGTACTCGTACAGTGCTTCTTAATGACCGACAGTAAGATTTCCGTAGCAACAGGTCCACTGGTGATCTGATAGCTTATCTCACCGAAAAGTGGAACACATCTTTGCATAATGCAGGCGAAAACAAGATCGTTGCACTTGATATTTCTAAGGCATTTGACAGAGTTTGGCATCAAGCTCTTTTGTCGAAAATGCGTGCTTCTATGGATTATGAATTTACCTTTCGAACCGTTCAATTCACGTTGTTTTGGATGAGTTCAAGTCCGATATCCACCAAATAAATGCTGGTGTACCCCAAGCCTCTGTTCTGTCTCCGACACTCTTTCTCATTTTTATTAATGATCTCTTGTCTGCTACTTCTAATCCAATCCATTCCTTCGCTGATGACAGCACCCTCAGCTTTTCATATTCGTTCCGAGACTCACGACCCTGCCCTTCGGCCGTAGAATTGGAACGGCAGCGTATGTTAAGCACATTGAATTCCGATCTTGACAGCATAATTAACTGGGGAAACAACAACAGAGTGGAATTCAATGCTTCAAAAACTCAATGCTGTCTGCTGTCACTCAAGCGAACCCTTGTTAATCAGCCATTATCCATGAATGGCGCTTGTGTCGATGAAGCCGGAAAGCTTTCCATCCTTGGTATGCGTATCAACACAACACTTAGTTGGAACGATTACATATTTGAGGTCGCCAAAAATGCTGCGAAATGCTTAGGTTTCCTTAATCGATGCAAGAAAAATTTCACCCCCTCTGATTTGGCTTTCATTTATAAGGCGTATATCCGCCCCAAGCTTGAGTACAACGCTCATATCTGGTCTGGTGCCCCAAAGACCACCCTGCACCTACTAGATAGAATCCAAAAGCGAGCGAGAAAACTTATAGGCGACAAGAATGTCGCTCGAACATCGACGTACCGTTTCTTCTTTGTCCGTATTTTATCGCTATTTCAACAAACTATAAACAACAAACAAATGTTCAAGTGAGCTAGCCAACTGCATTCCTCCTCTCCATGAATTCACCCGCAATACTCGTCTCGCCAGAAATACTCATCAGTTTACCCTTAAGCCTACTTTCGGACGCACTGTTAAATTTAGAGACTCGTTCTTCAGCCGTACTACTACGTACGAATTTGCAATGCTCTTCCCAGCCCTATATTTCCCACAGACTACAACCAGCAGACTGCAAGTGCCAAGAAAACGCAGCCTTACACAATCGCGCAGACTCGCTCTCCTTTGAATTCTACCTAGTAAGTGCAAGGTCTTGAGGCCACTAAGCCAGATATGAGCATTGTACGAAGGTCGTTTGATAAGCCAGTGCGTGCTTTAAATACAAACTATTTTTTTTCCGTCAAATAAACGTTTTGGTTCTTTTAGCTTGATACACTTAGCCCAGCATTTTTTTCAATGTTGGCGTTCATTTGAGCCCGACCTCTTACCTCCCAGCCATTTCATCAGGTTTGAAAGCAAGGATTAGTGTCGCATGGTTGGCTATATCTGAAGAATGTGCTATTTGCGGAAGCGCATCTCACTAAGGTCCGTGTGGACCCATTGTGTTGCCCAGAGGAGGAAATGTTCCTCCTTGTACCCTTATCGCAACCATCGAGACGTTGTATTCGTTGTTCGTGATGACCCCTCTTCGTCCAGCCAGCCGGATATTATTAAGTTCTTGCAGGTCCTGGAAGTCCTATATCGTATTTGGCTGTGGCTAGAGCAGTAACAGAGATAATGAGGAGTGTCCTCTCTTTCTTCCACATCGCCGCAACCTCTGGTACTTCAGATGCTACCATCCTTAGCATCTTGCCACACGTTTGCAGCGTGATACTAGTGACGGAACTATCTGTCATTTGTGGTTTTATCGAGTTCCTAGAATTGATCGGCATTCAATTTGATCGAAATTTTGATCTGGGTCAGAAATTTGCGAATAACTTATAGGGGAGTCCTTGAAGTCTGTTATTTTGTTCTTCAATTCAATTCGATGGCGACATTAAAATTCTGGCTTGGTTCCATATTTGGTTGGAACAAAAACTCGCCGTGATAGGGTCAGGAACACGGCAGTACTTGATAAACGCAATGTTGAACAGCTCCTTCTTCGAGCGGAAAGGTGTATGGTTCGATGGCTTGACCACGAATGTTCCCACCATCACGACTTCCGAGGCGTGCCTTGAAGGCAATTCCATCAGGAAGGCGACAGCTTGGCAGCTCCAGAACGAGGTGGACGAACCCAGTCCAAAAACTCACTTGGTCATAATTGCTAATGAGTTCGAGTCGGTGGCGGAGGCTCTAGTGGCCTTGAGATCTCTTGTGCGTGCTTCGCCCCAGAGACCCCTTTAGTAGATCATGCGACTGAACTACTGAAGATGAGATGAGATCCTTGTGAATACACATTATAATTGAAGCGGCCACCGAAGAATGATTCAAGGATTGCAAGATCCCTCTCTTTTTGATTGAAAGTTTTTCGAGTCCTTGTCATTGGTTTAACTAATCAGTTGAGACCTCTGATCTTTGAAACTGAAAAAGTCAATGAATGTTTGGATGCACCAGATTTTTTGTTAGGAACTCCAAAATTCATCAGCAATGTTGATGTCTTTTTGCTCGTCGTCAGCCGCATGATCCTTGCTGTTGCTCGAATACCCAGCCCAAGCCATCGAGTTCTAGTTCCGTCCAGGGCTTGCAAACGATTCGCATTTGCGTTTCCTTTGATGTCAGTATGCCATGGTACCCCGCACAGTGTCACCATGTTCATCAAGGCTATCTCACTGACCCTTTGTCAGCATGACCTGAAAAGTTTCGATGTCAAAATGTCCGATGCTATGGCCTTTATTGCCGCCGTACCCGCATACATTTTTAAGCCATCAGTGTACAATCACATGTTGCTTTGTACAGTGTTCTTGATCTTCTAAGACGACCTCCAGAACCACTGAACCACTTGCTTGAACGATCATTGGTGTTATGAAAGACAGGAGTGTTGAATGTGGTTCATCCAACCCAGACTCCATTCCTGCTTCCATTTTGAATATCTTCCCTCTCAGATCGTTTTCATCTTCTCAACGATTTCTATTTGCTGTGTAATGTCCCGGCCTCAGCCACAGATAGCACTCATTAACGCACATCGTTCGCACAGCCTCCTTGCAGACCAATCTTTAAAGACCGCAGAGCTCAGGTAGTGCCTCTAATGAGAATCAACTTCTCGATAATTGAACGATTCCCCCATGGAAAAGTTGTTGCTTCAGTCACACACAAATTAAGCACGTAATCTCCAAACAGCTTAGAGCTGTTCACGCACAAAGCCGTCCGTGCACTTAGCCACCAACCCGACGCCACCAACAGTTCCAAAACCAATTACATACCTAATCCATGCCCCCGGTACTTCGACGTTTTCTAATCACCCCTCTGCTCTCCCGATCACCACTCACCGACAAAACGCCAGCGCGTTACATTCAAGACCAAAGCGCAGTCAACCAACTCGAATGCATACGTACACATGACGCACATTCAGCAATGTTCGTGTCATGCTCACGAATCGTTTCGCCTTTTGTGTGCTTATTTTCAGGGACGGAACAACCGATGTCACCCGAACAGTGCACTTTGGTGTGCCAAAGGACGAAGAAAAACGCAGCTACACACGAGTCCTGAAAGGTTTCATCGCATTGGCGACGTCCGTATTCCCACAAAGTACACCGGTAAGTGCATTGTATGGGCGGACTGCTTCAGGTTGCCAGGACAAAACCATACAGTCCCTGTTCCTGTCTCTCGATATATTCCCAATAACAAGCAAATGTGTCCCGCACAGACGCCATCATAGTCTCACTTGAAAATTTCTCAATCGAAATAAATTTTGCAGTTAAGCTACTTGGACCATGTCGCACGAAGACCACTCTGGCAAGCTGGCTTGGATTATGGTCATGGCACGGGACACGGTGTCGGTGCATACTTGTTTGTCCATGAATACCCGCCATTGATTAGTTCCAAAGCGACTACCAAAGCCCTGGAGAATATGTTCACGTCTAATGGTAAATTAGTTACCCTTCCCCACGGGGACGGCGCGGCGGTTCCCATTCGCGCAACCCGCGCCGCACCGCCCGCTCATTGACACCCAGCGGGCGGACGGACATTTCCTGCAAATAAAAATGCTTCTTCACTCTCATTGCATGTGTGTCCTTGCTGGTGTGATTTGTCGTCTGCTCCTCTTCCCCTCTGGCCGTCACCGTGTGTTCTGCTGGACACAGAGCCGGGATACTACAAGGACGGCGAGTACGGCATACGGATCGAGGACGTCGTTCAGGTGATTAAATCTGAAATCGAAAATGCCTTCAGTGGAATGGGTGGACTAACATTCAAATCAATTACGTACGCTCCACTTCAGACGAAGCTTATCGATACAAATCTCCTCACTAAGGAAGAGGTAAGCATAAGCAAATAAGAAACAAAACAAAAAAAAAATACGGATGAGTCGGTCCTGCGGAATGGTGTACCATCCGTATGGCCAGTGCTCGCAGATCCCTTTGATGTGCGAGCGTAATTAAAATCTATTTGTGCTCATTCGATTACAGGCGAACTACGTTAATGCCCACAACAAGAGGGTGATGGACACAATCGGACCGATACTCCTTAAGCACAGATTTATGGACACCTATCAGTGGCTGATGTCGGAAACCAGACAGATATGCTCGTGGGCGTAGCCTTTAAGTGATGATTGATGGTCGTGATGGTCTATCTATCTCTTCCCCTCGGCCCTGGGGTTCTGATGTGATTCAGTGCATGACTGATTTGAGGAAGAATGGCTTTTGTTCGTGTGCATGAAACAGAATTAAAGTGATTTGATTAACTTGTGTTTATTCATTTCTTTTTTTTTTTGCTTTGGGTTTTTGTGACTTGTTTTCCTTGGGTTGCAGGACCGATTGTGAGCTTTGATAGGTAGCTCGTGATGGCTTGGGAAATTCACTCAGGCATCGTATGGTCCATTGGAACTTTGCGAACCAATATCATGCATACCGAAGTCACTAAGCCATTCCTTGGTGACCTGAGACCTCAGTGAATTTAGTGTCACTGAAGAGAGCATGAAATTGTGGCAAGAGGGGATGGGTTATCCCATTCATACTTGAATGGAATGTCCATGTAGATTGGCATCCAGCACAGTCGAGTGTTGATGTGCTCAAAAACCGAGACTTATTCCAATGTCTAAACGGACAGCGCGTGAAGATACTAATATCACAAGCGGATATTACATTCCGTTTAAGAAATGGCAGTGTAAAGTGAACTGCTATGCGAAGATCTATAAATCTACAGTTTCTCTAGGTATCATAGCGAATGAGGTAACTAACGAACTATCTAAGTCAAGATTCCGACGCCTATCCCTCTGTGCTTTACTGAACTCGATGCTGTACTACTAAAAACTGCTAAGAATACATGGAACATAATCATTTCAGGCCGGATAAACATGATTGTCTGACCTGACTATAACTATGAAAAATCCATACAAATAATCTCACTGTCTAGAAGCTTTGTTGAGCCATTTTGCCACCCCGTCCCTAATAAGGACGAATCTTCGTTACCTCCATCACAATGAGCTTTAGTCGTCATTTGTTTCCTGCATTATGAAAACATAACAAACAGCCAACACGTCCATTTCATGGCATATCCACCGAAACGTGGAACCAAGAAGAGGAACGCAAGATCGTTACGCATTTGACAGAGTTTGATAATACGCATGGTACCAATTAATCTCTTCTTCTATTAATTATATGTAACCTTCCGAAAAATATATTTTGCATTAGGTTCAAGTCTAATATTCAGGAAATAAAAGCTGGTGTTCCCCAGATATAAATGAGTAAAGAGATATTCAATTTCGGCCATTTTTGCCCCTAGTCCACACCGGAGAAAAATGTGATTCGTCAATTCACCCCAATATGGCGGCCGATTCGTGAATTTTTTGGGATAATGGCGGCAGGTTCATGCATTTTGTGGGAGATTCGTGAATTTGCCCACGAACATCTACTTATTGTTCGGAAGATGACTCATAATTTTAAGAGGACATACATTTGTAATAGGGGCTTGCGTGAATAAAAATGTGATCCTACGCTCTATTTGCAGGAATAGTTTGCATCAATTTAATTCTTCAGAGTAAAATATATCTGATTTATATGCGATGACTGGCAAATGAACTTAGTTTTATATCCTTTATTCACGAATTGTGAAAACTTCTACAAATAAATTACATACATTGTTAAGAGCAATGGCTACAACTATACCTAACTCAAAAAAAATTTGCAATTAACTTTCATCCCTATTTCTATAAAACGAGCAAAATGAGCGAAGAAGCTATTTATTTTAAGTGATTCAAGCAAATGTTTCAATAATATTAATAATAGTTACCAGTACACATTGTTCGCGTGAATGCATTTTTTCGGTATTATGCATATGCAAAAATTCGTACAGTACTTCATGTGTATTCCTTAATAATTAATGCATAAATAATTAATGTAAAAAATGACAAAATTATTTAGTCCTAGTACCTCAGACTGTAACTCGCAGAAATCTACTTCATGAACATGAACTTTGTTCATTTGCTTACCCCTCCCTACTGTGTTGAAAATTTAACACCGAAATTTGAAAAAAAGTTCAAGTAACGAGCGAATTTTAAAAAATAAGAACACTAATACACCCCAATACTATGGTTGGGGAAGGGTATCAGCTGTTAGCAAGAGCTGAAACGTATTCACAGACAGGGGACGAAAAAGCTTATAACAAACGCTGTCAGATGAAATTAAGGTAAGAGGTTAAATATCTCTTTACTCATTTGTTTCTGGTGTTCCCTAAGGTTCTCCACCATGTCCGAGACTGTTTCTCAATTTTGTAAATTATCTTCTACCTGCTGCCTCATTCACTCCTTTCGTGGTGACAGTAACCCCCACAAACTGCTCCGCCCTTTGGCAGATTTGGTCTGCATGACAATGGTTCGCTACCAATGTAGCCCTCTAGGAGTCTGTTTCTACCCTTTTCGACACCAAACAGGGCTCACCCAGGCCTAAGGTGGAGCACAGAACTCAAGAACCAATTGGGTACTCCTAGCTGGAGGCAGTAAACTAGCTGGTTGATGCCCAGGAGCGCCCAAGGGGAAGAGTCGAGTTGGTACGCACCTATACATCGTCTTCAGATCTAGTGCTTCTGCAGAAATTGTTCGTTGAGTCGCCAAGTGGTGTTGCACGTTCTCACAGCAGACAATGTCCAGTAATGAAACTAATTATTGGACGATTTTTTTTTTTCTATATTGGTTCATCAACTTACTTACTTACTTAAGGTGGCGCTATAGTCCGAGGTGAACCTGGGCCTCAACCAACAAGCGTCTCCAGCCAGCTCGATCTTTAGCTAGCTGTCTCCAGTTTCGCACGCATAGTTGGTTGGGGTCCCTTTCCACTTCCTCTTCCTCTACTGCGCCGTCCCTCGGGGGTGGATTCGAAAACTTTTCGGGCCGGAGCATTGGTTTCCATCCGCGGTGCGGTGCCTAGGTAGACAAAGTTTTTGACTACCTCAAAGTTATATCTGTCTGCTGTGACGTTCTGACCGAGACGTCGGTGTTGGGTGTCCTTTCTCGTTGACGGCATATACTAAACCCATAGCGGCCTCCGTTGCAATACCCACAAAAGCGCCATTGACATCACGCTGCGTTCTTCCGATAATGTCAATATCGTCGGCATATGCGAGTAGTTGGACGGACTTCTGAAAGATTGTTCCTCTGGTGTTGGCGTTCGAGTTTTGAACAATTCTTTCAAGAACGATGTTGAAAAAGTCGCATGACAGCGCGTCGCCTTGTCTGAATCCTTTTTTGACATCAAAAGTCTCGGTTAGGTCTTTAACGACCTTGATGGAGTAGCGTGCATTCTCCATCGTTATCCTACACAAACGGACGAGTTTGGTAGGGATGCCAAAACTAGACATTGCTCTGTATAGCTCGTCTCTATAGATGCTATCATACGCGGCCTTAATACCGATGAAAAGGTGGTGGGTATCGATTTGCTGCTCCTGGGTTTTCTAAAAAATCTGCCGCAGTGTGAATATTTGGTCGATGGTGGATTTTCCTGGCCTAAATCCACACTAGTATGGACCGAGCAGGTTGTTGACGAATGGCTTTAGGCGTTCACACAGTACGGCAGATAAGTATGCGATACTTAGGAGACTCTGTAGTTGGCGCAGTTCAAATGGTCTCCTTTTGTATGGATCGGCTCATCAATACCGGTTTATTTTTAGTTATAACCTTTTAAAGAATACACACTCGTGGCATTTCTTGACATCGAAGGTGCATTCAACAATATCGAACCAAAAGCAATTTCTCTTGCGCTTAACAACCTCGGGATTGGAAAGTCCTTAGTGGCTTTCATTTATCAGCTACTCACCAGCAGGATAATCCACTCTCACCTGGGAGATGCGAAGATCCATAGAGGAGTGAATAGAGGCACCCCACAAGGAGGTGTACTCTATCACCTTCTTTGGAATGTAGCGGTAAATGAGCTGCTATTAATACTTAAAGAGGCAGCATGCAAAGTCATTGTCTATGCGTACTATACTCACATAGCGGCTTCCGGCAAATTCGTCTCCACTCTAAGAGACATAATGCAGAATGCCCCCGATAAGCTGGAAGCATGGACACATCTATGCGGACTCGGCGTTAACCCACAAAAAACGGATATTGTACTCTTCATGAGAATATACAAAATCCCTCAGTTTTACCCCCCGAATGCTGTACGGCACTACCTTACAACTAAATGCCAGTGCGAAATTTCTAGGTCTCACGAATGAAATAAGCTAAACTAGAAACTCAATATCCAGGACACTGTCAAGAAAGCCTCTTCTGCCCTTTTTAGGTGCAAAAAAGCCATTGGATGCAAATGGGGACTACAACCACGCATAGCTCACTGCATTTTCATTGTATAGGGTCTCAGTTTGGTGGGCAGCACTAAATAAATCCATCAACTGCAAGGCACTCAATCGAGTACAGACACTAGCCTGCATTAGCATCAGCGATGTGCTGAGAAGAACTCCGCCAGACGCACTGAATATTCTCCTCCACCTTCTACCACTGGAAATATTCGGCAAACAAATAGCATCCAGCACAGGCTTGGGGCTCAAAACACTCCGACTATGGTCCGAACTTAACATCGGCCACTCAACCATTCTTAAAGAATTCAACTTCCTTCCTAACGACACTGACCGCCTACTACCCCAGACTATCATTGAGAAGAAATTCTCTACCAGCATTCCTTCCAGATCGGATTGGAAGTCTGATAGACAGACGCTGGGTGATCCTCTGCGTAGTGTCACAGACGGATAGAAGACTAACGGTGTCTATTCCAAAGATCTCAATATTGCTATTTCTTTGAAGCTCCCTGATCACTGTAGCGGCTTTCAGGCTGAAAACCATTGTGATTAAAGAGGCGTTGTCATGGCTCAAAAACAACGTGATATCTAAAAGGGAGATCACCATCTGTTTGGACAGTCAGACCGCAATCAAATCCCTGGACAATGCCATGTTCAACTGAAAAACAACCCCTACATCTCTTAACTGAGTATTTCAGCATACACCTGTACCCCAATAACAGGGGTACCACCTCCCATGCCGATCGCTACAGCCTACCATCTATTGAAGATACATACAATTAAGACCACCAATAGCAAGTGGCTAGAAGCTGCCTTAAAACAAAGGAAATTTGGCCATCACTTAACCAAAAACGGTCACACAGTCTGCTTAGGCTCAGCAGACCCTCATTAAGGACTCTCATAGGAGTCATAACCGGGCACTGTGCAATTATCGCTCATGCTCTCAGGATGGGTGTCCCAAATAATGATTTCTGCGGAAGCTGCATGGATGAAGAGGAGACATAAAATATAGACTCTGCTCGTGCAGCGCTCTGGCTAGTCGTAGGTGTTACTATTTCGATAATCTCAATGATGTAAACAACATCAGCATAGGCCAGCTAAATCGCTTCACCACAAGCACGAACTGGTTCCGATGTGAGGAGAAGTCAATCCGCTTGGTCTTCCCATGGGCCTGCTTAGGCCTAAGTGTGACTGCCTTTAACAGTCAGCCACTACAACCTAACCTAACCTATCCCCAGTTGGCAGCATGCATATGCCTATTCAGTTCACGCAGCGCATTATGCTCCAAACCTTATGAGTTTTCCAGCGGCACATTAAGGTCAATGACGTTATCGTGTAGGTAGTATCTGAATGCTTGCCAATTTGTGGTATGATTTGTTAACTAAGTGATTTGTTCACTCGCCGCTGGAAATATGTACATGATTATATTCAATGATTTAGAACTGTTGATTGCGCAAAATATACGAACTGAACCCGGTCAATATGTGGTTCCAGAGAGGCGACACTACAAGCGACAAAGCACTCGAATCGATGGATGAATTGACAAATGAGTTCGGTGAGCAATATATGCCTCATTATTGGCCGACCAGATCGTGCAGATGATACATTAGGTTAGGTTAGGTAAATGGGTAGACGGGCCAGAACACGTCTCACTTAGGTCCTAGTCTACCCATTGTCCCTCTAGCCTTCTCCTCTCTAGAGCCATTCTATCATGCCCGCACACTGTCCAACCATCCCGACATCCTGATAAACCTGGCAATAGAATTTAAGTGGATATTGATTAGCTCCTGCAGGTCTTGGAAGACAAATTCTCCCATTGTTCTGTGCCTCAGTTGACATAGACGGGCCCAATGGCAGAGATAATGAGGAGTATCCGCTCTTTCTTCTTCGTTACCACAGCCTCTTCGTGTGAACTCATGACTGAGTCCCATTTTGGTTACATGATACTTCAGATGGTTATGGCCAGTTAGAGCTCCAACTACCATCCTTCAAATAGGAGGAGTTTGTCGGTTTTTGCACTCGGTTTGGAATTCGGACCATGCCATCCGAGTTGTCTCACAAGTGGGCAGACAGTTCCACCTTTCATTTCCTAGCTCCATGATTTTGACATCCACTTTATTCTTGACATCTGGCAGAGGTGGTTCCCTGGGATGGGTCGATTTCGGTCCATTTCCTGGAAAGTTCATCTACTGCCTCATTGCCAGCTATGTCCCAGTGACCTGGAACCCTGACGGGAACCTTAAGTTCTTCGCGACTACATGCGACTGGCTTGGACTTTATCTCTGTTGCCGAAATTGCTTTAATGGTAATATCAGCCGATAGTTTTTCCAGCATTGATATCATTCTGGCCGCTTCCTTGACGGAATCAGGGCTTCTAATAGAGCAGTGTATGTTAAACAATTTGGAGAAAATGTGCGCACCTGGATGATACGTCGAATCACTCGTATATGGCGACAAACCAGCTTCAATTTAAGAAGCACCATTCACAGCAAACAGCGCTTAACCCTCGCCTTATTTTTCCTCAAATTAAATCTTGCATTTATTGTTGCTCTTATACAGTCTCAATCAATGAATCTGAACTAAATCCATCCTGCTTCGAAGCCACCTCCTGGCCAATCAAGAAATCACTCGCTTGCTCTCCACTGAATAAATACACCTAAACCACGTCAATGCACAAATCCGTGTGTGTAGTCTCGAGTTGGCCAGTGTTTGCTCTCATACAGCTATTGAAATAAATGTCATTGTCCTTTTATTACCTGAGTGCCTTCAATTAGAGTGGCAAATCAACCCTTCAAACGGCATTTGTCGAATGGCTCTGTGAGAGGCCTATGTGTGGACAAAGACCACTGCTAATCCAATCAAACATTCTCATCCATTCGCCTTCCCTTGGTGCGCCTGTAATCACACACACGCACCCTAAGCCCTAAGCCTATTACCCCATTAAGCAGGCTCCTTTCGTACATAATCCAGGGATAGAGAGGAAGGCAACCATAAAAGCGTTCGCCCATCCAATACGTTTTAATTACGAAGACCACAAGAAATCCTTGATTCTCATGGATTGTCCTGGTGGCTGTTGCATATTCGCATATGTTCTTCACACCTTCCATGTAAGTAGCCAAAAGAATCACCTGACTTCCTGTGGTTTTTGTGAAGCATGCATGTGATGTCGGCTGCTGGATGGAAATCCTGTCACCGGTCATGTGGTTTTCTATTTCAATGGGCAACCTGTTGCCGTGTGCCCTCCACTCTCTATGCAGATTTTCAATGTGTACGAGCACAAGCATGGTGCCGTCTACAAATGATCCTACCGAAGAACATCCGACTGTAAGAAGGGACTCTGAGCTGTGACGCTTCAAGTGGAATGGTCTATGGCAATTTTATTTTGCACTCTTTGCGCATGGGAATTTTGTTTGTGGAAAATTAAATTCATGCCGTTGACTGACGGTGGCAGGTGACTGATGTATGCAGCCAGTCCAGCGACTGGAACTGGAATGGCATTGAAACCAGGACGTCGTCATGGTGGACAATGGAAAGGGTGAGCACCGTAGTTAACGCTCTGAGATGGTGAGTGCTGTAGGAGAGCGACTAAGGATTCTGCTTAATGGACTCATTGTGTTCATGAGGTGGGTGCGTACGATTTCCTTTTCTCTGCAGAAGTTATTGTGCGGTGCCCTTGAAAAATATTTATAATAATCCCCCACGATAAGGGTGCATTTGTGGACGCATTGTCTTAGCAAACCGTCACCACGGCTGCAAATACAATGCTTAATCACACGAGGTTAACGAAAGTTAACCGCTTCCCACCTTTTAATTTGAATAAAACAAAGTGTGTGTGTGTGATATCATCGACATTTCTTATTCGTTTGAAATGCCTATCGATGCCATTATAAAAATTATTTAGGAAATTATTGTCATTTATTTTTATTATGATAATATTGGTATGGTTCAATTATGTATGGAACAAAATATCGGCCAAATGACCTCGGCGGCACACCTACATCCGATGGACCAAATTTTCGATGATGCTGAAGCATAATTGAGGTTATATGCCGTTATTGTGCCGAATTATCTCATCCTTTAGCTCTTGAATTGTTGCTGGCTTATCGACGTACACCTTTTCTTTCAAATAACCCCAAAATAAAAACCAACGGTGTCAAATCACATGATCTTCGGCCAGTTGACATCACCACCACGTGAGATAACACGGCCATTGAATTTGTCGCGCAAAAGAGCCATTGTTTCGTTAGCTGTGTGGCAAGTGGCACCGTCCTGTTGAAACCACATATCGTCCACATTCATATCTTCCAATTCGGGCCATAAAAAGTTCGTTATCATCTCACGATAGCGAACATCATTCACAGTAACTGCCTGACCGGCCTCATTTTCGAAAAAATACGGTCCGATGATGCCGCCGCACCAAACAGTCACTCTTTGTGGGTGCATTGGTTTTTCGACAATCACTCTTGGATTATCATTCGCCCAAATGCGGCAATTCTGCTTATTGACGAATCCACTGAGGTGAAAATGTGCCTCATCACTGAAGATGATTTTCTTCGAAAATTGATCAACCACTGTTGCCATTTATTGCCACCATTCTGACCATTGACGACGCTTGAAATGGTCAAGAGGCTTTACTTCTTGAGTCAATTGCACATTGTAAGCGTGTAAATGCAAGTCTTTATGCATAATGTTCATCAACGATGAGCATGAGAGGTGCAATTGTTGGACACGACGACGAGTTGAGGTGGACGGCTCTTCAGCCACACTATCGCGAACAGCAGCAATATTTTCTGCAGTACGAGCTGTACGAGCATGCACTAGTGTTTTCACATCTCCTACAGACCCGGTTTGCTCAGATTTTTGCACAATTTTTGCACAATTTTTGCCGATTGTACGCACATTTGGACGAATAAATTGACCGAAATAATCACGAAGTGCACGATATGCATTTTGATTTGAACGCCCATTTTCATAATAAGCCTGAATAACTTTAACGCGTTGCTCGATTGTGTATCTTTCCATGGTTCAAATTGAGTTAGTCTGAAATTGAAAAATGTCAAATGAAATGCAAAAAAAAGCTTGACGGTTAGGTGTGGTTCACATTCAACATCGGCCCTTTATATGGAATACAACATTCTTCCAAATGGCTGCGTTGCATGTATCCGAAATGTCCAAATAAATCCGACTAAATTTACCGATGGCATGAGTAATCTTGGCTTTGACGGCCACTGTGGCCTGTGGCTTATTTGCATCGACCTGTGACTTCAGAAAATCCCACAAGTTCAACGGGCATGATCTCGTGGCCACTTTACATCACATCGACGTGAGATGGCCATGTCCTCCAATCGCTCGTGCAGAATTTCCAATGTGGCGTGAGCTGTGTGACAGATAGCACCGTCCTGTTGAAAACACTTGTCGTTGTTGTCCATATCATCCAATTCAGGCAAAACGAAGTTGGTAATCATAGACATATATCGCTCGTCATTGACGGCAGTGACCTGGCCAACGCCATTCTCAAGGAAATATGGACCGATGACACCACCAGCCTAGAATCCACACCAAACAGTGACTTTTTCGGGATGTATTGGACGCTCTTGAATCTCATGTGGATTGGTATCATCCCAAATTCGATAATTTTGTTTGTTGACATACCCATTCATTCAAAAATGGGCCTCATCGTTGAAGAAGATGGTATGGGCGGAGCGAGCGGACCCATTTTTAATAAAAAACAATTTTATCATTCGCACGTTTTGTTGGTCTGGCAAAACAGACTGAATGCCAATGACAATTTGACAGATGTACCTTCAACAATATGGCCGATATCAACTGTCAAAGTTCGAAGACACTTTACCAACTTCCTAACATGGCTACTGCAAAAGCGGCTGTACACTTATCGAAAGGTTAAGGAATTCATACCGTGATGAGTTTGGAGCTGCAAGAAAGCTCAGCTTCCTGTCGTACCAACTTCTCACTTGCAGGGTGATCAATGCAAAACTGAATTCAGTCATCATGTCAAAACGCAGGAGAGCTTCCAAGCAGGTGTCCTGCTCCTCTACCAGTGAAAGTAGAATAACTCTTGCCAACCCTTGTTTCGTGGGCTCAAGGGCCAATTGAGAGTAATGAAACCGTCTCTGGAACTATCATGATCTCTTTGTGTTAATGGCATCTGGAGGAGAAGATTCGTCCACAAACTGTACGGGATGTAGAACGACATGATCCCAGCCAGGCGTCTACGGGGTGCATGGACAACTCGACTCTGGTCCGAAGAGTCTTCGATTCTGAAGCCCGCATTTAAGGTGGCGTACACAAATGGAGAAGAACCCCGAATAACTTGGTGCGCGTAACTGCAAGCAGGTAGCCAGTGATCGCACGCAATTGGAGAGGCTTGGTTGAATACACAGGGTGCAGTTCGTCAAGGCTGCATACTGCCACCGCTATTGTTTGTGGTGGTTATCAATGATGTAGAAGGAACTCATGGAATCCGATATCTGAAACACCCCAACTACACTGATTGACGCTACTTTCAATCTAGAAGATGAGGCAAACAAAGTGAGGCTCGAAATAAACACAACGAAAACTGAAAATAGCTTAAAAGTTGGCAACTGTTATCTCGGAAGTGTTGTCTCGGTTAACCACGGTGGCATCGAACTGGATGTGTGCAGAAGGATCAAATAGGTTAGTGCTGCGTTCGGAATGTTATCCACGGATTGGCAAAGGCGTAAGCTTGAGAACCAAGCTTCGAATGGTCCACATCAACGTGGAATCGGTGCTGCGTGCAATACCTGGCCACCATTTTTTGGTGGCACATGCGCACTCTTTTTTCAATTTTCGGTGAAAGTCAAAAGTGATATATATGGAGTCGCTAGAAGAAATTGCGAAAATTATTAAGAGACCCCATTCTTCCAATCAGTACGTATTGGAAAAAATTGGAGAAACAAAAACCATTGCCAACAAACCAAGAAAGATATATAGTCGTCCGGAGAGGCGATTGGTAAGAAGTGTCAAAGAAGATCCTCGGCAAAGTTCCCTGTAATTGCCGATAAATTAAGAACTTCTGATGGAATAGATGTGACTCCCCAGATGATAAGAAATGGACATAATGGTCGAGTGAGGCGGAAGAAGCTATATATACGGAAATCAAATATGAAGGTGAGGCTGAAGTATGCAACGGAACATTTAGAGAAGGATAATTCTATCTGGGATCAATTTACATTTACGGATTAGAGCTGCGGAAAGGGCTATGCTTCGGTGGTTTGTTCACGTGGCACGAATGTCCCCATCATCACGACTTCCGAGGCGGGCGTTGAATGCGATTCCATCAGGTAGGCAAACGCTTGGCAGACCCAGGACGAGGTGGTTGGACTAAGACCATAAACTCGCCGGGTTACGCTTGGGTATTGCTCCTGATGAGTTAGAGTCGATGGCGGAGGATCGAGTTGCCTGGAGATCTCTCGTGCGTGGTTTACTCCCGCGATCCCTTTAGTGGATCATACGAGTCAGAAGATGAAGATGATGATGATGATGAGGATGATTATTCTTAACAAAAGTTCAAATATTAGTTTAATTTCTTGTAATTCGTATGGAAATTACATAGAGCCGTCAAATCGGGTGTCGCGTATGACGTGGGCTGCGCAGAACGAACAAAAATATAGTTCCTTATTGCGTAATCTTCTATCTCTCATTCCTGCCCCCCCCCCCCCCCCCCCTCCCCTAATTGAATTGTTTCACGGGCTGTATGGGATGTACCACCATCTTGTTGTATCCAATCCAGCCATATCGAGCACCAGTAACAGACAATGATACCACCGACCATATTTTGTTTCTGAGATATTGTTCAATAATCAAAACAAGTTATTGCATCGTGTGATGCTCCCTTTGAACTAAACCTAAATTAAAAGCTGTCAAATTGTTTGTTTTTCAGTGTTGCCAACAATTTACTCCGCAAATAGCCGCAAATTCAAATCTTGCGTTAAGGTTGGGACACCCTGTAATCTAATCTTTGCACCGATCTCAAAAGGGCGAGAATGACTGTTGCTAGAATTTATTCATTCTGTTTTTGGCTGTGTTAAGTGTGTTCCTGATAAAAAAAACTCATTCTTGCGGTTAACGTGGACGAACACACAAACTCTGGTTCCTCATAGAAAACTCAAAAGAAATGCCATTTCGAAACCTAACTACAGCCGATTCCGTAGAGCCCACGCGACTAAACAATTTAAAAAATATTCAATTTCGTATGAAAAGACTGTAATCCACAAAAAAAAAGTGAAAGTCAGCTCTCTAACCACAAAGCACATTTAGGTACAAAGAGCAAAGGTAAAAATTCAAAACAAAAAGACTACCACACCACAGATTCCGCTTCCATTCCATTCAGATTTTAATTAAGACAATTATCCGCGCTAAAAAAGTTACAGTCATTGAATTTCGATTCATCATCGCATGGCTCTTTCAATTACACACAAACCCTAGGGCTCAGCCTGCAGCCAAAAAGAAAAAAAAACAAGTAGAAAACCGGAGAGAATGGATGCAAACGATAGACAGGTACGACCACACAAAGCAGTGCAAACAGGAACGAGTTCCCGCCACCCAAATCGCAGATTCAAACTCTATGACAGTCGCGAATCAGATCGCATTGTCCCCGTAGACATTGACTTCCAGGAAAACAATAAAAATTACTTCACATAAATGAATGAAAGGATTCCCTCTGCAGTTGTGCTGCAGAAGTCTTTTATTCCCGGTCGTCCTTCCTATATGGGGGGGAATAGGAAATCCTTTAACGTATTAAATCTAATACGAAATGAGTTTCAACCTCACAGCGGCAGCTGCAGCTCTAAATCCCGCACCGTAAGGGAAGACAGGAGTATATCATAACTACATTTTATCTGAGTCGACAGTTGGTGGCGGCGACGGGAGTTCACAGCAACCGGTTTCCACTTTAATTTCATTACTTGATAGTAGACAACAGAACTACAGTACATACAGGGAGCTGGAGTGCAGGAATAGGACCCCTGTTGAGGGGTACATGCCTTAACGAAAATGAATGAATTTTAAGTGGTCGGTGCTGGAGAGGGCAGGCTTTTAAACATCAAAGGATACAAGTGGCAGGGCGGGGCAGCGCAGATAAAAACGAAATTAATATAAATTACTGCACTAGGGGCACAGGAAAGCAATTAAGAAACAATGAGGGGACCATAAATAAACGGGAAACTTCAATAGCCTGCCAAAGTGTCGGGTGGCAATGGGCGGCGATGAACGGCGATGGACAGCGAAGCTCGCGTTAGTGGAGCTACTGGTCGACGGCTGATAGCTTATGGCATGATGGAAACTCCCGGCTACTCCGAAATAGTGGACGCTAATGATGTGCTGTAAAATTATCACATTTTGTCTAAATTACACATGAAAGGCTCTCTTCGAAACAGAGCCACCAATTGTTGTGGTTACATGCTTACTTCAATAGACTATGATTACTTTCTGACGTTAGCACTTAGGTGACTTCATTTAGGTCGTGTTATTGGAATTTGGCGCAGGGGCTTGGGAGTGTTTGTCACGGGGGCGAAAGCTCTCTGTAGTTAGCACGCGGAGCATACATCTAAACATTCATAAAGGGTCCTGGCGGTTTACTTATCAACCAGATTGATCACCTTACGATAGACTAACCTTCCGAGGTGATAGTGTGTTTTCCTTGTTGCATCCACGGGCATCAAGAAAACAGGGGAGTCGAAGAAGAGCACCACGGCTGAACGCCAGAATGCTACAATCGTGAAGCTAGCAGTCCTAGCTCCATCGAGTCTTCCAGAAATTCTGTGCAAATTCGACGCCGCCTGCACAATCAATCGAAGAAGATTCAAAACGGTGTCAAAATGTTACCTGAGAAGTTGCCACTAGTGTGCTGGGTATTACGACACCACCTAAATAAAACCTAAGGTTGGGCAACGAGTACAGGCAGGCACATGCCAACGAACCTGGAAGCAACGCTGCAACGATCTACGAGTGCTGTGCGCATGTCTTGCGAACAGAAGAGAAGTTTAGACACCTTGGTCCTGAGGTGGAAAGCGCATCAAAAGCACGATTCAATAAAGTTGTACCGGAGGGTGAACAAAAATGAATGAATGAACATAAAGGTCACCATAAGCAACTGGTACTAGGCGCAGTCCGTTTTGAAGAATTTTTGATTTTTGGGATACCGATGTCAGGGAGAATGTTGCACTCCATTTGGACGGTGATAAACGATGATTCCGTGCTCCTGACCTAGAGGAAGCCAAGATAGCCATATCGGGACTGAGTTCTACGAGTACTTGGACAAAAGTCGTAGCCGACTTTCCACGCAATATCGTTTGCTCGATCCACAAAAAAGAAGACCCCATGGACTGTGCAAATTATCGAGGAACAAAATCTTCTCGAAATCTTCTCGTTTTGTGTGAATCTGATAGGTCCTTGTGAGTGTGGGAAAATATTGAACTATTTAGGGACAGAGGTTTGACCTTAAGGTCTATAGTTTCCACCTGACAGATGCTATAGTTGCCGAGTAACTACCGCACATAAGACACCAAAGACACCAATCAATCCCGAGCCTCTTAAGTGCTGAGGTTGCTTTCTTGATTTCAATTTTGTTGAAAGTTCCCTTACTACCTACGATCCTACGTATCAAGGGAAAATCTCTTGTGTTCAAGCAATTTTTCTGCACTTAACTTACGTTAATCGTGCTGAACAATATCGCTACCTCATAATAAATTGCTATTAGCCATTCCCTACAACTGTCAAATGTCAACCAAGCCAAAATGGCGGCGAAACAAAATCCACGTGGATGTTCCAGAGTACCCTGTACGTAACAATGGAAATTATGATCCACTCTTGAAGCAATTCATTCCCATTCTCACTTGCAATTAACCGCAAAAATCCTACTGCTTCAACTTCTCGACAGCTAACACCAAAAACTGGGCGATTGCAGTAGTCTGTCAGAATTCTGTGCCCGCCCTCGGCATTGACTTGCAAGATAACAATAAAAATTATTCCACATAAGCGAATAAAGGGATTTCCCCCAGCAGTTGCACTGAAAAGGCTGCAAAGGAAACAGGAAACTGAAGGAAAATCCTTTAATGTCAATTCGCATTAAATCTCAAACGGGATTATACCAGCTGCAGTTAAGGCAGGCAGAAGCCTCATTCCGACACTCGGAACCAACGATTCACTTGTGTGCACATCTGTAGGATCTGCCTTGTGTTCCCACACTGTGCTCTGTGCTCAGACAAAGGAGTAAATGATTCGCTAAAACCCACTGACGAAGGCGCTAGACGAGGTCTAAGGATACTCTAGACCATCAAAATGCGATGGACACCAATGACGGATGCTGGAGAGATAAAAATGAAATTAATATAAATTACTAGACGGTCGGGCGGGCGGCCGCAGAGGGGCAACAATTAACAAACAATGAGCGAACCATAAATAAACCGGAGAAACTTCAATGGCTTGGCATGGGGTCATGCGATAGATAAATGAAGTGCCCGGAATGGCTGGAAAAGTTATGAGTTGAAGTGCTCCTATTATGGGGATTCTAGAGATTTATTGGGAGAGCCAAGTGAAATTTCCTCCGAAATGGAATGCTGCTCTCAAGGCAGGCATGTGCATTGTGTTGAGTGTAATTGCATGCTAAGGCGGCGTTAATTGGAAATGCTTGCGTTGAAGGAGATTGTGTTGCGGGTGAATTCGTTGATATGTCTAGAGCTGGTTTCAACTTTCGCCATCCTCTGTGCGATGGGATTTGTTGCGTTTAATACATAAATAATTTGTGGCGAAGTTGGTTTAACAAACTTCACAAAAGGCGCTGTCCATCACGAGCATGCGAGCGAAGGGGAGCTAGAAAGGATTTGGTTTTGGAATTTGGAAAAGCGTGTGTATACTCGTACAGAGTTGCTACTGAGATGTTGCGGCACGTAATTCGTTTTGTATTTTGTACATTAATCCCCAGTCATGATGGACGGACGTAGCCTGAAGTCGACTTAAGGGATCGTTCACTTTCACTTACTGAAGTGGGAGCGATCTCAATCGCTGAATCTGCTGAATTAGAACGATCGTTATTGTGTCTGGGAAATGAACTACGCTGCCTTAATGGACTTGGTCAAGAAGGAGTAGTATATACACTACATTACCAAGAGCTCTAAAAGATGCGCGACACTTGCGTAATGACCGAGAGAATAAGATCGCGAATACAAGCGAGTTACTCACCGTGATAGGGTGAGAAAGACGGCAGTACCCGTGGAACTCAATGTTGAGCAGCTGCTTCTTTAAACGAAAAGAGCTATGTTTCGATGGTTTGGTCACGTCGCTATCATCACATCTTCCACGGTGTGCGTTGAATGCGGCTCCATCAGGTAAGCGACCGCTTGGCAGACCCCGAGGTGGTTGGGCCAAGTCAAGACCAAGTCGATGGACCACTGGTTGTATTTGGGTACTGTGTATTTTGGGGTAGTGGATCTCTAGAGCAGGTCACTGAAGATGATGATTATTGAATTGAGTGGAAGATATCGGGGTATGACACAGTGACACTAGTACTGCGACCATAAAAATATATTGTACCCCCTTTCCTTTGGTCAAGGATTTGACGATGAATGATGGCGATGATAGGTGCGATTCTTGCAATTGGAAAAAGGCATTTACACATTGTTTCGAGTCCTATTTACATTTTCGGTTTGGGAGCTGAACCACGGAATCTTCTTAGTCTTAGCTCAAGCGATGCAGAAATATTTGTGATTTTACACAGCAACTCCCCGCATCATGCACGTTTTTTTTCGAAACCACCTGGAACGTTTCCTGCCTTTCTCCTCGATTTCTGGCTGCGTAACCCAGCACAGCTGTTTTTTTATGCATTCACCCATGCAACCACAGCCATTACCATGAACGGAAAACAACATGAATACTGAATGTCAACCAATGCCTCTCATATTCTCATGACGATGTCAGAGTTAGCCCCAAGCGCTGGTGCAGACCAACTTGCCAGACTCAATCATGGGGAAGATTTAACAAACACGGACGAACAGTGCAACAACGAACGCACCCTCTCTTCCCGTTTTCTGGAGATTATTTCAGATTCAATTTTCAATGAAAACCTCGCACTCAACACTCCTTCGACCCCACCCCACGGCAACCCAGCCGAATGTACAATCCAGAGGAGGAGGAATTGTATGTTTACCAAGGTGTGCGTTGGTTTCTGGGTGCCTTATCATCCGTAAGGTGTGCCCGAACGTCGAAGCGTTGTTCTGTTGTCCCTCCAGCCACAAGCATTCATCGACATCCGAATACAATAAGATTGCGAAGCAATAACCAACGGATTGTGTCCTACAAGACACTGGTATTATCATCCATTTAGGATGCAAAACCGCATTTCTCCGAGTATTTGCTGTGTCAACCGATAGCTTTTCTGGACAAAGGCCTACTGCTAATCGAATGGTAGGCATCCTTGTTCGTCTGTATTCTGAATACAGACGAAATCCTGTGTCATTGCTCTCATACCTGAATGGCCATCGTAGAGGAACACATTCCAGTGAGCAGAGGCACGTGGTAAACACTTTTAAACGCCAGCCATGCGAAAGGAATGCTACGCTTTAAAGACATTTAAAGGAATCCCTGGCATCTCTGATAAATGACGGGCGAGCAGTGGAGTGCATATCGGAAGCCGTATGATGTGGTTGAGGGATGTACATACATATGTGCGTTTTCCAGCCACTGTTTGACTCATTGGTTGACAGGGGCATGCTTTTGTCATTCGATCCAGTTAATTGGATTTATGTATCTAATTGTTGCTTTAATGCCAGTCAGCCGGTTTGTGCACCAGTTCAAACTGAACACACGAGCTGATGCCTTGGGTCTGGAAAAGGATTCACAGATGTCCTGAGTATATAATTGACTAGACCTAGATCATATTTGGTTGAATTTTGTTAGGCACGTGGTTGGTTGTCTCAACTTCGTATTTATCACCAAAGAAGGTCGAAAATGTCATAAAGAGTTGTCAACTTATTGACGATCTAAGAGACGCTGTGAACAGCCATACTTAGGCCAGCATAGGCGCATTGTGCTACCACGCCGATCTATGAATACCTATTCCGGAAACCAGTTAGTGCTTATAATTATAAAGTGAAGAAGATGACTGACTCTTATGCTACTTAGTTCAGGCAGGTTATCAAAGCAGTAAACCGTCAGAAGTCTATATCTACGGGATGAGAGAGTACTGCAGTTGCATAGCAAGTGTAAAGTGATTTCTTCCTCATCCTTGTCTGGGCAGATTCTGCAGAAGTCGTTGTAGGGTAGGCCTAGTCTAGAGGCGCAATGGGATATTATAACGTCAATGAGAGTTCGAAGATTCGGCCTGCTCAGTCTGATCAGGCTGAGCGATCGTTTAGGTTCGAGCATATGCCAGAGTTGTTTGGTAATGAGGCATCCTGTGCCAGTTGACCATCTGCGATTTACTTGAGCAAGTGTTTCTAGCTTCAGTAGAAGTTTTACAGTAGTGATAGGCATGGATGGTGGATCACCATCCGCAAAGAGTACCGAGGTTGTACCCTTTCTAGCGAGTCCGCTTCGTAATTCCCTGGAAAGTCACACTATCCCGATACCCACATAAGTTGGATGTGAAAATACTTGGCCATCTCGTTGAGAGCTGGGCGGCTATAAAGAGAAGTCTTGGAGTTGAAGGTGACTGAATTCAGACATTTGATCACTGCCTGGCTATCATCAGACGATATCTGTGCTTGATATAGCATTTTTTTTTATCCCGAACAGAGGTTCCTCAATCCCTATAGTTTCAGCCTAAAACACGCTACAGTAGTTCGTTGATCGGAAAGATAGCTGGATGTTTAGATCCCTGGAATAAACGCCAACACCCCCGCCCGCATCTATTTTCGGTCCATATGTGAAGATTCGCAGTTCACCATCCATCTCGTGTTTAGACTTCCCGTAAAATCTGGGGGGATGCTGGTTGAAAAGTTCTTCTCGAAGATCAGTTTATGTAGGTATCGTGAGGTCAGTGTCTATGGGTATAGAACTGTTCCTGTTGAGGATCGTTGAGTGCCCAGACATTTTCTAGTTCCTTCCAAAAATGCAATAATCTCAGCATTATCACCGATTACCTGCTGTTTGTGCACCGACTAGGTCTATCGGTAAAAAGGCCTACTAGACCCCTTACATTTTACGAGATAATTTAGGAAGAATTTTATTTGTTTGTGCTTGTATTGGGGGACATCTATTTGTGTTAACTTTCTGATTATGATTTTCTGTTATGAGTTTCGAGGCAGTTTAGTTTCTTGTTTGCTTATTTTTCTTGAGCGGACTATGATAACTTTAGTTTCTGGGTAAAGGGTTAAGAGGCACTGTCAATTCTTTAGAAGAGTGATTCCCAGTTTCACAGTTCACGTTTAAACTTCACTTTTGGTTTAAACTTCAGTTCAATGATTTGATCAGTTTCAAAGTTTCTTTTAAGCCTTGAACAATTTGTAGTTTAAGTTAAATGAGAGTACACTGCCGTTTAAACCTCAGTACCTCTACGCCATTTTGCGTCTCACCCTCTTTTTTCAAACTTTTGTATTTTATTCTCTCTGAGATCTGACGTTCGGTAAGGCCGCTTTTACACACGCTAAATTCGTCTGCAACTTTCCAATCTTGTTGGCAAGGGAGGAGAAATGTGCAAAACGTGCAAACGTGAGATCGATTCCTTGTAATGAAATGGATACCCATACCGCAGATTTTTCCTTTTTTGATTCAAAGACAAATGAACTGGGAAAAAATTTTGTAAAACAATACATTGTTTTGATTGATTTTATTTTGATTTTTTGGCTAGCCTCATATCGCTGAATTGCCCGAACAGTCAAGGCAAACAATTCTCCAAAAACCCCACTACAATTTAACACAAAACAAAACATTTATGAAGGGTGTCCCATATGTGCAGTCTATTGTTGGCAACACAGGAAAACAAACAATTTTACGGCTGATAGGTAAGGGTTAGTAAACATGGAACATCACACGATACAAAAACGTGATTTCACGTGTTTCAGTTCGAAAATTTCATACAAAACATAGCAGTGGCTGTTACTGATGGTAGATATCGCGACATAAGGTAAGGTAAGGTAGGTAGGTAGCGCAGTCAGCATGACTGATATGGACGTCATGCTCACTTAGACCATCCGGTCCATTGTGCTGTCACGTTCGGCTTTGTGTCCAAAACCAATTTGCTCTTTGACCTTGTAGTTCTTCCCTCTTGGGATTTGTTGGCCAAGTGTGATTTCTTCTGACCTCTTTTCCATTTAGAGGCTCTAAGAAATTGTAGTTCAGCGAAGTCCTTTGGATCAATGTTACTCAGATCTTCAAGGTTGTTGAAGTAGTACTCGCCTAGTAGTTTTCTTCTTGTTTCCGCAAGTGCAGGACATGTTCCGAGATAGTGTAATATTGTTTCCTCTTCTTCTTCATCCATACAGCTTCTGCTTCGGGCATGGCTGCCTATAAGACAGCGTCCAGTTAGCTCCCCTATCACTCTACTAATAACCTTCCTGTCTAGACTTAGGAGGTAATCAGTCCTTCCTTGATTTAGCTGGCCTATGCTAAATCCATTTGCTGTTTGTATCGTTTTTCGCAATCGTCATCTATCGCGATTTTATTGTTTTCAGTGGGGGTGGGGTGTCTCCTGATCTGCTCCAACTGGCACACTCGCCCCCATTCTTGCTATTTCATCAGCTCTTTCATTGCCCGGAATACCATTATGCCCGGGACCCAGAATAGGGTTTTATTGCATCTGGCCGCGGAATTATCATTTTGAGACAGACGGCAGAATTTTACCATCTTGGACTTTATTGATGGTGTGTCCAGAGTTTTTATGACCGCCTGACTGTCTATGTATAAGACAATAGATCTCCCGTCTATTGGGCTCATTGATAGTCGGATGGCTGCCTTTTGAACAGCTGTTACTTCCGCTTGGAATACACTGCAGTGGTTTGGTAGTCGGATCGCATAGGAGATCTCCGTAAGCTGGTGTAGGTGCCTTCTGATCCCGGGCGTCAGATAATCGGTATCCTTAGGGACATTCGTGTTTGGTAATATTACCTTGTGACCTCTTTCGTGGGTTTTATCTCATCTTTTGTCTTCTCTTAGTCTTATGGCTGCGTATGTGGCCACAAGTTTGCCATAGGTATCCATGGGTAGGAGATGCAGTATAATTCTAGGGCGGGTGTGGATGTGGTTCTTAGTGTCCCTTATATACAGTTGCATGAATTTTTGTAGGGTTGTCTGTCTGTCTGTGAGATAATTTTGTTTTAGATCATCTTTCGAATGATGGGTAGCATTAACTAGAATAAATTATATTAGACGCAATTATGAAGCAAATATTCCTAATTGGTGCTTCTCTCTCTCTCTTCTCGCGTTGAATTTTGTCGGAGGTAAAATGAATATTCGTAGTTTTCTAAAAAAAAAAAACAAGAGCTTTGCTTCGCTTTGCCATGAGCATTGGTTTTTCTTTTTCTCCTCTCAATTGAATTCCTATCCCGATTAAGGGGTTGCGGACAGAGTTTGTTGTAAGACTTTGTAAGAAAAAAAGGGGAAAACAAAAGGCGAGGGTATGCATTGCATCACAAAATGATGGGTAGAAATGTATCAAATTGTGGGTAGACTTCAAAGTTTTCTCACCGTTTCCCCTATCTTTACCGCCTTCCTTTTCAACAACTACATGTCTGTCTTACTAATAAATAAATGTGTGTTTTTTTTGTTTTCTTTTTCTTTTAATATATTTACAATCAAAATCCATAACTATTATGCATCAAAATCGCATTAACTTCGGAGCGAGTTGGCTCCACATTCTTCTATATTCCTTCGTACATCCTTTTCTCCGATCACGGTTTGAGTGTGCATCTCTCCATTCAACAATCGCTGTATACCGTTTATCTCGGTAAGACTCTGCTTCACTCATAGTGCCGTCGAGTGCGGTAAGGTAAGTGGTCTGCCAGATAAATCGCCAGTTAGACCATGTTGGTCGATTGTAAGACTCATTGTCAGACTACTGCCACTGATAGACAACTCCAGTCGGCAAATGGTGACTTGACTGGATCAGATTTAAAAACCAGATAAAGCGTATTAACTTTTTACGGGGATTCGAACCCGGGACCCCTCCTATTTTTATTATTATTTTGGATTGTAAATTGCAACGCCACCTTAAAATCTATTGTGTCCCATATTCATACCTTCGCTTTCTTAAGAGCTCCCCTCTCATGCAACTCTTTTCAGAGTTGTATTGAGGGTTATATGCACCTACTGCGCGAAGGTGGAAGAGATTTGTGCTAGAGTATTCTCTCTGAGCCAGTTTCCTTTAGGAATCTGAGAATGAGAGCTGGTTCTAGTGGCCTCAATTCTTTTGTCTGATATTAGGTGTTTGCCCAGATATCTTTGTCTTTCGTGGGCTAGCGTCGCACAAAATCCCAGTATAAGTTCTGGAATTTCATTAGATTGTCCGCAGAATCTGCAGAGAACTTCTTCTGATACTCCTAGTTTCCCTGAGTTTACAGTGCCCTGTTAGGAAGCCTGTTAGGATATGGAGTTTGTTTTTGCTCATTCTACATGCTTCATACATGCTTCAACCCTCTTGCGGTTATGTTGACCCAAGAGTTTCTTGGCCTGCTTCATACCATGAGCGTTGTTCCATGCATCTGCCCGGTTCCTTCTTTCTAGTTCCCTGAATTCTTCCCTGAGGACGGGATCACCTACAGCACAGAATGGTTCGGGGCCTATAAAATTTTCCGATGCTCATTGGCATCTATCGCTGTATTGCCAGGTATCCAACAGAGTTATACTCTGTTACTCCTACTCCCAAGGGCAAGCAGCCGCCATTCAGCTGTTGTATCGTCACATGGTAACGATTTCGATTTCTGCCGAAGTTGGAGGATATTTATGTGGCCAATAGCCATGTGGCTTCAACAAGACAATGCCACATCGCATGCAGCTAGTGAAACAATTCAATTATTGCATGAGGCATTTCCCGGTTGTTTACTCTTTCGTTTCGGAGATCACAACTGGCCCCTTATAACGTGTGATTAGATTATCATTAGATTTTTTAGAAGGGATTATTAGAAGTCAGATGAATGTCAATAAGCCCAGAACCACCCGTGCATTACAGGAGAAAAATAAACACAGCATCAAGGAGCATTTATGCAGAATGGCTATGGAAGATTTCGACAAAAGAGTGAGTATGTGTCACCAAAGCCGTGGATCCTATGTACTTTATGCTTCGATCAAAAATTAACAGTCTTTAGATTAAATTCTTTTTTTTCTGTTCAATTCAAATCTTGTGGAGTATAGACAAATAGGCAAATAGAATTGAAGTATCGTCAAAAGATATGGACATTTTATATGATTGGATAAAATATTCCTAACAAATATTATTTCATAAACAGTACGTCTAGTTTTAAGGGATTTTATACCAAGCACCTTTATACTGGTGGTGGCCCGTGGCGTTGTGGGTATGTGCGTAGACTCCTACGCTCTTGGACCAATTTGTCTAGGTTCGATTCCTGGTACGAAAAGAAATACTTTTCACGGCCCCACCTCTTTCGAGTTACTGACAATACTCAAAGAGCATAACTGTCTAGAAAAAGCTTCTCAAATTGACCGTTCGGAGTCGGCATAAAACTGTAGGTCTCTTCCACTCGTGATAGAATAATAGCACGCACAATACGAGTGGTTGCTGAGAAGCTAGGCCCTGGCCCTCTACGGGCTGTAGTGCCACCCATATTATATTATTATTATTACCTTTATACCGACACCTCTCCATATAATTTGAATGAAAATTCCATTACATTTTGGACTTTTTCAATGTGTTTAGTGTATACGACAAAATTAGGATTCCATACAACTATCGCATATTTGAGAAGGGACGTACAGATATATTAAAGCGAATGGATCAGTGAAACAAATGGACACTTAATGAAGCCAACTGCTGAATTGGCTTTAGATAATATATAATTTATATATGTGTTCGGTGAAAAAGAAGTGTTTAGCAGTACTCCTAAGTCTTTAACACTTTTCACTTTAGAAAGATTAGCCCATCCAATGGAGTAGTTAAATTCAATTGGAAAGGCTGATTTAGATCTGCGAAAAAGGTATTCTGGCAACCCATTCGCCGACTCAGAGGAATGAAATTCAACATCATCGAAGGAGTCAAATCCAAAGATGGGGTGTTGCTTTCCAATGAGGCGGACATCTTGGCCAGATGGAGCGAGCACTTTTCGGAGCTGCTCAATCCCGAACAGGCCACTGAGGATGACAGACCCGTAGTCTTGAGTGGGGCGGAGAATAGTCCAACGGTGCAGGAAGTCATTTTGGCGATTGAATCCCTAAAAATTGGCAAATCCGCCGGTGTGGATGAAATCCGGCCAGAAATGCTTAAGGCAATGGGTAAAGGGGGAGTTTTATGGCTCTCTTGTGTCCTTAAAGTGGTCTGAGAACGCGGTGAGACACCTGGCGATTGGCAAACTGGGGTGATTGCCCACTTTTCAAGAAGGGGGACAAAAGAGATTGCTCCAACTACAGAGGCATATCTCTTTTAAGTATCCCCGGGAAAGTCTATGCTAAGATGTTGGAAGCGCGTTCTAGAGCTATGGTCGAGCCCAGGATGGGGGATGAACAGTGCGGCTTTCGTCCCGGCAGAAGTACAACCGACCAGCTTTTCACTCTAAGAATGGTACTTGAGAAGTCTTGGGAGTATGCCAAACCCATCTACAGTTGTTTTGTAGATTTGGAAAAGGCATATGACCGAGTCCCCAGAGGTAAACTCTGGAGTGTCCTGCAGGAGTATGGGATTGATGGTCCTCTTCTGAGGGCCATTCAGTCTCTATACACAAACTGTAGCAGCTGTGTTCGGGTAAACGGTGCTAAATCAACACCTTTCACCGTGGGCGTTGGACTTCACCAAGGGTGTGTCTTGTCACCTCTCCTTTTAATTGTATATATGGACTGGATGTTGCAGCGCAGCCGAGGTGAGGAATGTTTCACATTGGAAGAGTTGAGGGTAAGTCATCTTCTTTTTGCAGATGACTTGGTTATCCTCACATCCTCCCAGACGGAAATCCAACGCGCACTCGATAGGTTTGTGGCCGTATGTGCTGATGCTGGAATGAGGGTTAACGTGGCCAAATCGGAGGTTATGGTCATTTCCAGAAAGCCTGTTCAATGCACTCTGCATGTTAGTGGAGTCCCATTGAAGCTGGTGGAGAAGTTTAAGTATGTCGGGGTCTTTTTCACGAGTGATGGAAGGAGTAATGCTGAGATTTTCTGTAGGATTGGTCAAGCTGGGTCAGTTTTGACACAGCTTGGTAGTTCTGTAATCAGAAAGGCCGAGCTTGGTGTCAAAGCCAAGTTAGCAGTTTTCAACTCAGTATGTGTTCCAACTCTCACCTGTGGTCATCAAATTTGGGTAATGACCGAAAGAATAAGATCGCGAGTGCAAGCTGCTGAGATGAGATTTCTTCGTGCTGTTGTGGGAATTACTCGCCGGGATAGGGTGAGAAACAAGGCAGTGCGCGAGGAACTCAACATTGAGCAGCTGCTTCTTCGAACGGAAAGGGCTATGCTTCGGTGGTTTGGTCACGTGGCACGAATGTCCCCATCATCACGACTTTCGAGGCGGGCGTTGAATGCGATTCTATCAGGTAGGCGACCGCTTGGCAGACCAAGGAAGAGGTGCTTGGACCAAGTCAAAAAAATCGCCTGGTTACGCTTGGGCATAGCTCCTGATGAGTTAGAGTCGATGGCGGAGGATCGAGTTGCCTGGAGATCTCTCGTGCGTGGTTTACCCCCGCGATCCCTTTAGTGGATCATGCGGGTCAGAAGATGATGATGACGATGATGATATATTTTCATATTATCGGCTAATAGAAAGCATTTACTGTGTTTAATTGAACAAATAATGTCGTCAATGAAGATTATAAAGAGTAAGGGGCCTAAGTGTCTTCCCTGTGGAACCCCTGAGAAACACTTTATGAATTTGGATAAAGAACTTTCAATATTTACTCTCAGTGTGCAATATGACACCCAACGGAGAAACTCACAGTGAAATCCAAAGTTTTCAAGCATATTAATTTAGCACTGAATGGTTAACAGAGTCGAAAGCTTTGCTAAAATCAGTATAGATTGCATCAACTTGCTTGTTATTTGCCATCTAATTTATCACGAAGGATGAGTAGATTGACAGTTTTGTTGACGTTAAACGGCCAGATTGAAGCCTGCCATTTATCCGAAATGTGTTCTTTAATTGTGAAGTCTAGTTTTCTCTTCACCATACTCTCTGGAATTGCGGAAAGTTTGCAGATTCCTCTATAGTTTTCAACGTTGTTTTTAGAGTCCGATTTATGAATTGGAACTAGAAAAGCTTTTTTCCATACATCAAGAAAAACTCCTTCTGAAAGAGAACGGTTGAAAATAAGTAATAGAGGATAGGAGAGAGAGTCTGCGCAGTATTTAAGGATGACCGGTGGTATGCCGTCCTCTCCACAATTAAAGCTTGGCTTTAAGTTTGTAAGAGAATGAATAATATCAGTCGAATCTCACGATAGGCAGCTAATGTCTACTAAATCAGAAAGACTATTGCTTTTAACATTACAATTTGAATCAGTGAAACTAGATTGAAAGAAATTTGCAAAAAGTGTTATCGGATTCTTCCCAGGATTCCCGGATTTCCCGGATTCCAGCCAGATTTCCTTTTGATAATATTGCTTTCAATGGAAAAAATGTAATTTTTATAAAGAAACTTACTAAGCACAATAAATGAAGACTCATCGCCTACTCTGCTCGTGCAGCGCTCTGGCTAGTCGTAGGTTCCTATACCTAGGGGCCTACTATTTCAATAATCTCAATGAGCTAAACAGCGCCAGCATAGCCCAGCTAAATCGTTTCACTACAAGCACCAACTGGTTCCGATCTTAGGAGAAGTCAATCCGCTTGGTATCACAATGGGCACGGCTTAAGTGTAACTGCCTTTAGCAGTCAGCCACTACAACCTGAGCTAACCTAAGTACAATGAATTCTTTACGCAATTTACTAAATGCGACGTAATCGGAGCGATATGGACAAGAAAAGCGGAGGATGAACTTTCAATTTATTATTCTTATCCTAGATAATTCAGAGCAGTTGTTGGTCCTTACGAAAGACATATTCTGCATCGGATATGTGGTCCTGTCTGCGAGGAAGGTGAATTCAGGCAAAGACACAACTGCAAACTCCGGTATAGAAACCAAGTCATCGCGGAAGCAAAACAACTTGATGTTCAGGGTTGAAAGTAGCGTGCCCTCGACTCAGACTTGGAGCCTCTGTGAGTTATTGGCCCGAGAATTGAGTAAGAAAGTAAGTATATACACACACGTTTTTAAAATCTCAATTCAGCGACTCATACATAGTTTTCTGAATAATAGAATTTTCTTTGTCCAGGTAAGCACTGCTAGATCGCCAATGAAGAGTATCAACGCTAGGAGTATCACAAGGATCGAAAATGGGACCATCCCTATTTAATCTTTACACCGCGGACCAGCCAACCAATCCAAGTGGAAGTAATACACTACCTACTGTATGCCGATGACTCCATAACATACGCTACCTCCCTATCACCGGAGATTGCCTTAAGGAGAGTGGGACAGAACATCAACCAACGATGGGACTACAACCTCAATTGGGGGCTACAAATCAACAGCGACAAATCTATAGTCATGTGCTTCCGAACACCAGTAGCAGACTTACGAAGAAGCAGGGGTAAGACGTTGGTCAGAAGATGCAACAATCATAAATTAACGTTTCCAGACAACACGACAATCACTCCAACGAAGGACGCCAAATATCTGGGAATATTGTTCAACGAAAGGTTCAGATTTAAGAACTATCATTAAACGGGCAGCTTTTGCTCTACACTTGGTACATCCACTGCTCCGAAGAAAGACTGGTCTTAGTCAGAGGACTAAACTGCTTATTTATAAGCAACTTATCAGACCAGTCATAACGTACGGATGCCCGATCTGGTACACAATAAACCCCACAGCAATGGAGATAATCTGTCTGTTTGAACGGCAGATTTTAAGAATGTGCACCGGTCTCCACTGAGACCCTTCAACACTGAAATTCATCCCTACAAAAAGGATTTACGAAGAAGCGAAGATCTTGCCAATTGATAAATACATCCTTCAACTATCCAGTAAGCTGTTAAATAATATTAACAGCCACCCCAATCAGGACATACAGGAACTGCAACGACTTCCACTCGAGCGCGGTCACCGATATCTTCACACAATGGCAATCGCCAACCCTGGTTTTAACGATTTATTCAATCCCGACACAACACAGTTCTACAAAAAGAACAACACTGAACACTACCGTGGCTAGTCCCACTAAATTGTAATATTTTAAATATTTATATATATATTTTTTTTCTCCTCCTTTTATTATAAAGTACAAACCATATGTAATTAATAAATTATAATTCAATCATAAGATTTATCATGTCACATATATTGTAAAATGATACAATTTTGACCACGTCACGGGAAATTCGCCGGGCCCCTATTGTTGAGCCGGCATATCTACCTTAGTAATAAGTCTAGTTGTAAGCCAATTGTACATAATGACTGATGAAAAATAAACCTAATAATATAATATATATAAAAAAAATCTAAAATTTTAAATTCAGCATTCTGACATCGTTTACACTGCAGCGGTGAGTGCCCCACGGATCGGAGTAGTCCCAGAAGTTACATATGTAATCAAATTTCCAGCAATTCCGCCGAAGTTAAGAGCAATGTTCACTTAGACTGACTGGCCACCATTCGACTGGACAATAGCTCACGCAACCCTGAAGAAGGTAGCCTCAAGCCCCTCCGAGTTGTAGCGTCAATCAACGGATGAAGCTTTCTGAACACAATACTTCCCTCCACTCGTGGTTTCAAGGCTAAAATGATATATCTTATGCCTCTATGAACACAAGCCGATGTAACACTTGAAAATTAGAGGGAAAATTCAATGTATGAAGAAAAGGTCAGAGCATGACCTTCAGAATAGCATGTGAATGCGAGTTAGCTCGCAATATATTCCAAGTGTTCACTCGATTGCGAAAATATGTTTCTACGGCCGAGGGCTCCGTCAAATGGCCGCTACTATCCTGCAAAATAATAGAAACCAATCGGGGTCCGAAAGTCCAATCCGAAACGATAATAACGCACCCCAATTTGAAAGTAAAACAAAAACCAAACGACAGTGAGGTTCAATATCCAATCTCATTGAAATATGATACAATGACTGAAAAAAAAAAAGAAAAAGAAACGACACAGCATCACCGTCTAGACCCGTTTGTAGGCTCCCCAAAGCTCCCCGGCAACCACTGACAGTTATATGTCTGAAGGATAACACTTCCATCAAGGCGTTCGCCGTGCAAAATGTAATTTATGTTGATCGGCTTACAAATATATCCCCGAAAGCCGAAACAACAATGAATTCAAAGTCAGCTTTTGTTTATCCGCTACCCCAGCGGCCCACACTACAATCGGCACGACCGACCCAACACACGGACGCACAAGAATTGTCGTTCTCTCTCTGTGCGAAAAGGGCATTCATCCAACGAAAAACGAAAAACGAGAAATGAGAAACGAGAACTAAAACCCGCCTCCAACACTGGCTGGCTGTGGAAAATGTTTAATTTATCGAATTGCTGTTGATTTGAATAAGTGGTCATTTGCATATTTATGAGTTCAGCCTGTGCATCCGTCCATGGACAAAACACAACCGAATCCGAATCCGAATCCCATCGCAGTTTTATTGCTCCCGAAACACAAGTAGCTGGGAGGGGGGGAGGATATTGGATACACCATCCGGGTGTGAGTAGCCCGCTGGTGGTGTATCATTACGCACATCGGCAGCGGAGAAAGGTCCCTGAAATGCGATAAACGGGCGGGCCGAACACCGGGCATATGCATGCACACGATTATGGGGTAATTTCCTTTCAATATCGGCAAATGGGAAAGTGAGGACTTCAAAGGAGAACACAACACAACACAACACAACACAAAAAAAAGGGAGAGAAACAGCACCTTTTCTCCTTGTGAGGCGTTCAGCCTTCGAGCTATTGACTCGACACATGGTAAGTGCTAGCACAGCAGGAGATTTTCACTCTTTCGAGACGAAACAACACGTTTAACAACCGGAATAATCATAACAATAACGGTTGGTACTAATAGATGATAATGTGCATTTGACTTTAACGGTATTGAATGAAAACTCTTTAAAGTCACCTCCTCCGTGTGTTTTTATTTTTGGGGGCGAGAGCGTGAGGAAGTTATTTTTAAGAATTTAACTCAATTGCTTTCGATGCAAAGTGTTATGTGATAGGTACTAGAGTTAATGGATCCGAATGACTTTTGGGCGTAAGCACAACTCTACTTTTGGTCGATGAGGATTGCACGGATTAAGCACCAACAAAAGGGGAAAAAAACAAGGCTCATTGGACGGCATTTCCGAAAATTGCCACTGGCTGTAAGGAGATTGGAATTGGAGTTTATTTTGTCGATGAAATCTTTCAAATTTAGCTAAAGTGAGTGTAAGGAGGAATATGTCTATTCAATGGACCTTGACAATGGCTTCTCATTTGGTTGGGAAAATTACAGTCATAATCAGAAATTTGTTTCGTTTTAAGTGTGTTTCTTTGCCTTGTGCCACAGAGTGTTTCCGTTGGGAATGTCTCTTTTCTGTAGAATCAATTAATTATTTTGTGATATTTTAACACTTGTATATGACAGTTTTACAAACAAAGTCGTTGTTGTTACAATAATTGTGTTTCTTTCTAATTTGACTTCGTCAAAATATGCTGGAAAAACAATAAAGTCAATGAATGTGTCATAGCATAAACATACATTACATCATTATTACATCAAATCATTAAAGAGAACAATTTTCCAAAACTTTCCAAAAAATTTAGCAAACAAAAATATGCTCCCCAACCAGTTGCACAATGCGAACACATCCCGTACATGACGACCATATTTGTGAATGATCTGATATTTCGCGCAGCTGTGATCTGCAACGAGTCTCGAAATCTGACAAACATTGAAAAACCGCCGTTAGTGTCGTGAGCTCTATTCAAAAGAAAATTTCACATCGTTTTTGTGATCGCTTTGTATTGAAATAAATAATCCATGTAGATATATGTGCGCATTTATTTACTGGATATTCATTAATAAAAACAATAACACATAACAGTATGCAAATACTCGAGGTAAACGACAGAGATAAACTATCTTCGCTGATAATTCATGAACTGAAAGAAATTGGCGTCAAATACAGAAAAGACAAGAAGGCAAAGCCATCGCAGGTGAGCAAATAAGCATACCATGCAAAAAGAGAAACATAATTGGATTATTTTCAATTTCACAGGAAAAAACATGCCGCAAGCGAATTTTTCGCACACATCTGCATCTGCTCGAGCTGACAGATGTTATCCTCGCCAGTGGAAGTGTTGTGCAAATTCCGCAATTTGTGGCGGACGCCTGCAATCGTATACTTGAGCAAGTTGAGACCGAGGGTCTCTTTCGAAAGGCCGGATCTTCGTTGAGGCAAAAAGAAATTCGCGTAAGTTTGGAGTCCGGCCTGCCACTTGGGAAGACGCACCACGTAATCGACGTTGCAAATGTGGTGAAATCATTTTTTCGCGAATTGCCTGAACCCCTTTTGCCCGCGTACATTCAGGAAACTCTGCTTCGTGCGCTTCTAATTGGTGAGAATCGCGTGAAGGCGATTCTTCTGATCATTCTGCTACTCCCGCCGCTCACCATAAATACCCTGTCGTTCTTCATGCAGTTCCTGAACACGGTTTCCCTGTACTCGCACATGAACAAAATGCCCGTCGAGAACTTGGCGATTATTTTCACACCGGGTCTAATGCCATTCTCAGATATCGCGAGTCTCCGCTTTACGAACCATGTGAAAATGGTTCAGCTGCTGATTGAGAATGCGCACGCGATTGGAACCATTCCCGACTGCATCGTAGACAAGATGCACATCAGTGAAATATACTCGAAAACGCCCTCGAAATCGAAGTCGTGTGAGGCTTTGGACACCAAGAAGAAGAAGAAAAGACGCAGCGGTTCGCTAACTCGTAATTGTTGATTCGTCGATCCAAGTTATTCAACTGACTTGTTTTTCTTTATTTTTCATGCTTCCGTGCAGACATGTTCAACGGACTGCGAAAGATGGTGGGAGCGATTGGAAGCGCCGAGAACCTGGGGAGCACTCCAGAGGTTACCAAGACCCCAGCAGCAATTGTTGTCTCGTCTACGGTGACACCCTGTTTGTCGAAATCTTCGAAGAAACGCAAGTTTGCAGAACCTGTCTGCGCCTTTAGCGCCAAGAAAAAGTTGATACACACCGCTTTTCTGCTGGTCACTCGTCTAATTTGGTGAATCTTTGTTTTCAGGAAGGACCTACTCGCCTTATTGCCCAGCAACAGCGGCGGTTTCTTGCCCAACACTCCAATAATGAAGTAAGTTTGCCCACAAGCGCCTGTGCTAATCGATTTATTGACGTTTGCTTTCCAGGGAGTCAAAGAAAAACCGCCTCAGTCTGGGTGGCCGCCGTCAAGCGAAGAATACTCCACAGGCGGAGCCGACAATGCCATCCATGGAGCGACGTTGGAGTATCGTGGGATCCGGTTGGCCTCGCAACAAAAACAAGAACAGCGACAAGAAGGAGCGAAATTCGACCACCACGACAAAGCCCTTGTCGCCCGTTACGTCGATGCCGTGTATTTCCAAGTTCGAGTTTCCCAAAGTCGATTTCCCCGTCGTGGAGAACGTCAGCTTCGTCGATAGTTCGGTGCCCGACTCGACCACGGACTACGAAAAGAACAGCAGTGAAACTTCGGACGCAGACTACGTCCGGGTGCCGAAGAATTATTACGAGGCGATCATTGAACGTGTATCGGCCATCGAGTCGCGGATGTCGGAGGAGTTCGGCAAAGTACACACTTCCTTGTCCAGCGCGGATGAGTTGGAGTACAACCTGAGCTCGCTGAACCGCAAGATGCACACATCGTTATCAAGTGCTGAGGACACGAACATGAACGGGCCGGAGAGGGTGCTGAACGAGTACGAACAAACAAAGGAGGAAACGGAAGGCCTCAGCTCGCCATACACAGACAACTTGGCGAAGCGGCTAAGCAGAGAGCTGAAGATTCGCCGAAATTCGGAGAGTAGAGTGATTCGATCACCAAGTGCCAGGAAAATCGGCACAATGCGAAGAAGATCAAGGGAAGCCGCTCGCCTCTCTCGGAACAAGACCTGGCACGACAGCTCCACATCGGAGAAGCCGACTAAGCCAGTGATCCTGTATCCACCGGCGGTTACAGCGGCGTTCTGCAACAAGTGCAGCCTCAAGAGAGGACGTCCCAACACATTGCATACAGGACTGCCGCAGCAATGCACCCCGATCGATGAGAAGAAAGTGGGGCGAACCAACGTATGCAGCTCCAAGAGAGACTCACTCGCCGAGGAGCAGTGGACAGCCGGTGAGGTGTTCTTCGACGGCGGTCAGCAGACGCGGCCCACCAACTACTTAGGCATGGAGGAGAAGTCACTGCAGGACATCGTCCCATCCACTCCAGTTGGAGCGAAGACGGTCCTCCCAGCCGCGGAGATGAAAACACCGATGTTGCCGCCGCGGTCAATCCGAAAGCGAATTATCTCCTCTGCCCACCGCACTCCGGGTTCAGCCATGAGGCCGGCTTCCGCAGCAAAAGTGTTTTCTACCCCCAACGAGGAAGAACTCAATGGACGCGCGTCTATCGCCAGGCTCCGAGCACAGAACGCCGGTATGGTCATGGCAAAGGCCAAGCTCTTCGATGGCATGGGCAGTCGTGAGAACGAAGTCCCGACGCCTCCCTTCGTGAATAGTCGCCGCAGAAGCGTACGCCTGCCCCAAGCTCCACTCAACTCGAAGAAGCAGACCGAAGAGGCTTCACTACAAATCCCGGAGGAATCCCCATCGGTGCGCAAGAAGAACACTTGCAAGAGTCCGGGTTACATTCAGAAGAGACAGAGACTCGTGCTAGCAGCGAAGGTCCCCAACAAGCAGTTCCTTGACACAATGGTTAACGAGGAGACCCTGCTCTCAAAGAAGGCTCCACCATCAATACCATTCAAGAACATCTCCGGCAAAGAACGCACGCACAGCCCTCGAACGCCAAAGAGTCGCACCAACTACTTCGGCGGCGTCAATTCGCCACGCCGCGGTCGGAACGTGAACTCAGCGCGCAAGGCGACTCCGCACAAGGCAAACACACCCTCGGGCACGCGGAAGTCGCCGAGGTTTGTCAAAGCCGTTGGCAGATCGTAACTCAACGAGGCGCTTCTGTTTGGTTCTTTTGTAAATAACTTTTTTTTTTTTGCATGTGCCAACAAACGGGCGACCGGAACTGCGATAACCATATTTCAAGTGGTTCTTATCGCAGCCGAGGCACGCTGAAAAACGGTTTCGCCCCACGTCGCCGACTGTCGGACGATTGCGTCGCATTACTGTGAGACACATACTCGATGCCATTATGAGTGTTAAACATGTTTTATCTACATTTTTACTCAATTTTTTTTTGTTTGTTCTATTTTTGCGACTTCTTACATACTTACTGTGTATTTTTAACACCTAACTGTTTACTACTATTTTCAGATATTTTAATAAAAAATATATATATATATATATGTATAACCGTTATGTGAAGTTGATCTGTTTTCATTTTCACGGGGCAGTCCCCAGGGAAGTTAATGATTGCGTCGTGAGGAGGAACAGAGAAAAGGACGAGTAGTGTTGACGCGTGCTGAAGGTGACCAGCTTGCCAGTTCCATTCTATTCGCACTGCGTCGGTTGGCAGGGTAATTTTTGATTATTGAGGCCTATGGTTTTGGCAATATGTTAGTTTGTGGCTGCCGAGTCAGGGACGAAAGCGAGACTTGAAAGTGTATCGAAATCCAAAAAGGAACTGTACTGAATAGAAACTTACTTCTTTACTTACTTATCAGGCCGGCGACCCATGGAGGGTCCGAGCCTCTTGCAATTGCTGCCTTCCATCGTTGACGGTCCTGGGCACGCTGCTTTCAGTCACCAATACCAAGCTGTCTTGCATCCGCGATTACTTGGTCTTATACCGGAGATTCGGTCTTCCTCTGCTTCTCGAACCAGTAGGCTCGGATTCAAAGACACTCTTTGCTGGAGCATTGTTATCCATGCGCTCGATGTGGCCGAGCCAGTGCAGTCGACGGATTTTTGCCTTCCGGTGAGTTCGCGGTTGTCTTCCCCTCCATTCGCCTTCCTCGCAGACGGGATCATATATCCGACGCAGAATTTTTCTTTCGAAGGTACCAAGAATCAGTTCTGCAGTTTTGCTTAGCGTCCAGCATTCGGCTCCATAGAGCAGGACTGGCAAAATAAGAGTTTTGCAGAGCATGATTTTGGTCCTTCGAGTCAGGAGTTTTGAGCCCAGTTGTTTTGACAAACCGAAGTAGCACCGGTTGCCAAGGGCGATTCTACGACGGATCTCCACTGTGATGTCGTTTGTGGAGTTCACGTTTGTCCCGAGGTAGACAAAGTCCTTTACTATCTCAAAATTGTAGTTTTCGATCGTGAAATTTTGTCCAAGGTGGTGTGCGACGGACGTGGTGGTCGACAGCATATATTTCGTTTTGTCCTTATTGACCTTGAGACAAGTTCGTTTCGCCTGTTCTTCAATCGCCGTAAAAGCCTCCACTACGGCACGTTAAGAACGCGCGACGATGTCGATGTCATCTGCGTACCCCAACAGTTGGACCGACTTGAAGAAGATAGTGCCTTCCGTGTGTACAGCTGCCCTCCGCACTACCTTCTCCAGTACCAGATTGAAGAAGTCACACGACAGCGCATCTCCTTGCCGAAATCCAGTGCAAGTTTGAAACGGCTTAGAAATCCTTGATCCGAACTGCACTGTGCATCGCGTATGTGTTAGCGTGGTGCGACACAACCGGTTTTCTTTCAGTTTTCTCGGGATCCCGAAATCGATGAAAAGGTGGTGCGAATCGATTTGAAACTCACTGGTCTTCTCCAGGATTTGTCTTAGTGTGAAGATTTGGATTTATAGTCGATTTTCCGGGCCGGAAGCCGCACTGGTACGTGCCGATTAGTGCGGTGCAAAACGGCTTTAGACGTTCACGCAGTACGCTGGACAGGATCTTGTAGGCAACGTTGAGCAGGGATATAGCTCTACAGTTGTTGCAAGAGGTCGCCTTTTTTGTGGATGGGGCATCATCTGCATCATCTGATGGTATTGATATAAGCTTTCAGAAAATATCGAGCTTTGACCGGAGCTTAGCGCAGCTTTTTTGTGGGACTAGCCAAAGTTACAAATAGTCTAGTTAATCTTCCCCGTCTCTCTGTAATACTTCTTTCCGATGACATTTAATAAATTTTTAAGGATATTTTCTGTTTGCCCTTTTCCTTAATATATGAAGTGAAAACCTGGGAAGTTGTATTATTCTACCATTAAGAACAAAAGAGCAAACAAAAAAATAACGTCTATGTATCAAAGCGGACTTTTGGGACTTTCGTGCTAACAATACGTGGTTGCTATGTCTCTCAGCCATTGAAAAAGAAGCAGACTACGTACCACCACCGGCAAGCAACTCGTAGTAAGTTTGAGCAGAAGAAACATGCAACCGACGCGACATACTGAACCGCGTTGCGATACAGAACAAGGGCACCACAGGACGGAGCATTATCTTGCTAGTAGGTTAGGTTAGCATTCATCACAAGGTACTATTTCCCTCCCTTCGTCATTTTGAAGAAAATAGAGAGCTATGGGGGGAAAATGGAGCTAGAAGGACAGTTCCTAAATTGCTTAGTTTCTGACTACTGACATATTTTCTACAGCATTTAAGTTCGGCTCTAAATGACAATTGGTCTGAAGCCTTGTAGAATTCTCTTCAAATTTTGCAGGGAGTCTTTCTTACGAGTACCCGATTGACCATTAGAAGTGTCTTGGGACCGAATCGCACTGACAGGTCAGCCTCACACTTTTCATGGGTTGGTGGTCTGAAAAGTAAATAAGCACCCTTACTCTGCGACTGAAAGGATTCGAAAAGGAAGACTGTAAAGGCCATACAATTCACCCATACCCATAAAATTCGATGGGCGCGTCGCGTAACGTCGAAGAATGTACAACTCATAAGCCCTAATAAGAGGGAGGGAGACATCAAATGCGGCTCACAAGTGAACAGTGCCTTTAACTCTGATGTTGTCGTAATGCGGTTATCTGGATTTTGGACGCAACTTACGTATGGAGTGGACACCTCCTTGCAATCCGGCAAATACGATTCTTGTGGATTGTAAACGCAACGGATTCTATGGGTGTGGGCATTTAACGAGCAATTGAATTACAACCAACTGAACGACAAGCAATTGAGCGAAGATATGCAAACCGATTGAGCCACTAGCAAATTAGCGATAAGCCACCGAGTGACGAGCAATTGAGCGTGTCTGAGCGACGGGAATGTGAAATATTCAAACCTAAGTGTTGTTACTGAGAGCGTATCCAAGTAGAAACTGAATTGTGCAAACAGATAAACTCAGCATCGCTCAGCCATTAACCCGAAATATGTTGACAAAATTGATTGCGTGATGACCTCGCTTCACCATCCCACATCATCGTTCATCGCGGACTACGCGGCCACAACCATTCCTTATTGCACGGGCTAGACTCCCTGACGCTCTCAAGACTCAAAAAGGGTCAATGCCAAGTCGTGCATAACAACCCTTCATTTTTTTCCCACCTTCAGCAATATGTAAAATGCAATTCAACCCTCTATCGCCACCTAAACCCAGTAAATAATCCATGCCCACGCCCCGAAGCAGAGTCAGTTCGGAAAATGCTGGCGAAAGTCATTTGTCGCGTATCTTACATTACGTGACAATTCCCCTAATTGAATCCGGTAATGGTGTACGAAAATGAACATTTCCACCCCCGTAAGCGCTAAGTCACCATATTTCGTGTTCGCTTGATGGCGCATGTGAGACCGACCCCGTCGTCGTCGGGCAGTCACTCCGTTTAAGCCTAACGAACAATTTTTAATCATATACGTGATTTTGTTTCGAAATCAAAAATCGTGCATACTCCATTTCACCTCAGCCACATCAGCCTTCTCTGTGTCGTTTCTGTTTGCACACACCATTTGCGGGAGGGAGTGAAGCGAGCAACAGAACATCATTCTAAATCGATGATTCCAATTTAGGCGGCTCTACTAGGTAACAACCACGCACCCCGAACAAAGGGCCACGAGCTGATAAATTAAGCAAACGCCTACACATTTGGTGGTAAAATAATAAAGTCATCGTTCCTTCGTGTGGTACGCCTGGGTTAGGGTGGGCGTTGTAAAATGGGCACCAAATCCTGATTTACAAAATCCTTAACTTAAAAAGCGTCACCAAAGCGTGACAATTTTAAACGATGCCAATTGGATTGAATGCTTCCTCCTCCGCACTCGCACACCCACCCATCCACACTGACAGAGTCAGCACAGCCCCGCACCTCAACACGAAATCCCTTGGGTTGGCTGAACTGAAAAGTTCCAGTTTTCTTGGTTACCAGAAATGGACGACGAAGGCGGTGTCGTCCATCGAAATCGTTGGAACGTCGTCGGTCGTCGCTCCATTGGACGGATATGGACCGTTTATGCGGCGCACACGTTGAGTCGGCATAAATTTTTCTACGGTTTTGGAGTAAAATTCAAATTGAACGAGAGTTTAAAATTAATGGCAGCAACGCTGAGGATGTCATGCCACTGTAATGATAGTACTTTTTGCTATTCCAAAGGAGTAACACAGTAACTACGTTGAGTGAAAACTTACTGCAGCAAAGTTTGTCCTGAGAGACTGAATTCATCCGGGAGGGGAGGGTGGAATAATCGACTACTGGTGCACTTTGATGGGCTTCTGGATGTCCATGCCAGTTTCGCATACATAAACAGAGATGTGCATATAAACGATCCACTTTTGAAAGAATATCAGCACCAAAGGGTGCCAATCGTGAAGGGATATTTTGGTTCGAGCCGTTCTCCTCTTAACTTAAACTCATGTTGCTTTAGTTTTGCTGCAGTATTTCGTTCACTGGCAGACCAGAGAGTCCGCTACCTACCGCTGCATCGAATCTAGGAAAGTTTTATTTAAGAAATTTAAAGATGAACCGTTCGTCGGTGGATTGTAAGATGTAGAGAAATAGAATGTTGGTAGATCTCTCCCCGGGGAGTATAAGGCAAAAAGTGGTGGCGGCGTGTTTTAGTGTCCATCGAGGTCAAGAGTGAGATTAAGGGAAGACATACAGTCAGTTCAGGCTCAGACCCTCCATGGGTTGCTGGTCTGATACGTAAGCAGATAAGTACGACAGGACTCGAGGCTATCTTATTGCTCCCTGCCCGCGACCTATTCTGTAGCCTCATCGGCTCAGAGAGGCGGATTTCGAATGTCCAGCCCTACTTTAGCTGTGCAGAACTGAAAAAACTCCTATGCTACATTAACGAATCGGGATGGGTTTAGCAGTAAAAGAAGGTCTCACGGTAAATAATCATCACCTTTTAAGGGCACAATGGACCTATCATGTTGCCCTCAGTGATCAACGGCGGCCAGGTCGTCAGTACAACCATATAACTATCTTTTTTTCATTTTATTTGTTGCTCACTTACTAGACAAAAACGCTTAAAACTAGCTTAATTATTTTACAATTGTTATTAATTGTAACCTACTGACCCCATGTGGGTACTTTAAGCTAATCTAATATGCATATGTATTTGCTGTGCCTTTCGGCTTATTTTACCTACCGGAGGAGATCCTTATGACTGCGAGCGACATCCCATTCGTAATTAAGTCGCCGGTCCACTGTTCTTCGTACGACATGAAAGATGATAAGACATCCTTGTGGATCCTGTATTAGGCCAATTGTGTCGAGATAGAGGAACGCTTCAGAAGGAGTAAAGCCGATGGTACATAACATTCGAGAGCGAAGGAATCAACTATATAAAGATATCCTCATCTTCTTCTTGTGTCCAGCGTGGGGCCAAAAGGGGGAATTGTAGACCACATGAACAACTTGGCCCCCTGCAGCCTCTCTTTCTGCGCCGATATGAAGAAACCACGCACTCCACGTGCAAATCATAACGTAGTGTGCAAAAAGAAACCAATTATCAGTTCAAGTTATAATTTCCAAGAACGTTTATTGTTTTTCCTATACTTAGATGCTGGGGAAAATAATGTTCCGTGTGTCTGGCACTTGGTACATTAGAGTTCTTCTACCGTATTCATTGATCATCGGCGGAAGTTGAAATGTCTTCTTGTTTCAAACGGATGAGCTGTGTTCGGAATTTAGTGCTGAAAGTTTCACTGAACTGTATTGGCAATGCCAACACACCATAATGAAGCCTCGACTCTATGAGTGCATAATGAGTGCAGTAATGAGTGGCATATAGTGATCCTCTCAGCTTGCTGCGTTGATATGTGGCTCCCACAAAATGTGGACGCCGATAATAGAAGATATTTGTGCGTGTCGACGAGTTCAATTGCAAGTTGCTATACGAAAGTTCTTCAGTTCAATTTGTGATGCGGGGTACATTGGACCTCGGATATGCATTTTTTTTTGGAGTTGATGGGTGAGATGTAGATGCTGTAGGACGATATGCTGATTCGATAGTACCACTGCTGGCATTGTTGTTGGCATTCCTGGGCAAATTAATCAAATGATTTGCATATTTAGCAGATTCTTAGCCATGTCTTATAAAAAAACAACAATAATAATTCTTTCAAGGTCTTGTAAATTTTTCGAACATTTTCCTTGAAAAACTTCCAATCATGAGCATTTTTGACATTACCATGGGCACTCTCGCTAATTTTCGACACTATTGTGGGCAAATATTAAAAGCAAGATGGCGCTGCTCAGTACTCTTAACAAGGTCACCTCATTAAGCGGTCCAAATTCTTCGTATCGCTGCTGCCCAGCGTAGGTTTCTACGTTTCGTTCTCCGTAATCTTGTCTGGACTGACTTACCTCCTTACTCTGATCGCCTTAAACTAATTCGCCTTGAGACTGCCGATCTGCTCTTCCTGCACCAACTGATTACTGGTAATACAGACTGCCCCGCACTTCTTGAATTTGTGTCTCTTAGGGTCAACCCCTACAGTCTAAGAGCTGCAGCCCTCTTCCGCATTAGACCACATCGGACTAATTACGACTTAAACTCACAGGTATCAAGAATGTTAAGCCTGGCTAAGACTATGAAATACTCTTTCTTTGCAAAATCTCACTTCGAAACCACCTCCAGTCCCATTCTCTCCTGCGCTAGTCTCGCCTTTCTCTCTCTACCATCTAGGTTAAGCATTAGTTTTTAAGTTTAGATTGTTTAAGTTTTTCGCTTGTATTAAGCTCAATAAAATTGGGGGTGTTCCCCCCAAAGCTCCTCAGTAGCTTGTCAGGTAACACACACCCACCCTACTGTATAGCACTGCATTGGAACAGTATCTTTCTCGGAACACCCTCATCTTCTCCATTAAGCTCGCGCCTACGTTCAACCACACGAGACATCCACAGGCGAGCATTGGCTAGATAAGGATCATGTAGCAAACAACCTTTTTATCATTCACTCGCTTCCGAGAGCAAAAAAAGCTCGCCGTCTGGCCAGAACAACAGCTACATGTTTACTAAAAAAAGAAGTACTCATCTATTCAAATCTCAACACAATTCGATTTGCCAGTGGCTATCTGCGTTGTCCAACAACTGAGGACAGTCTTACTGAAGTTAGTCTTACTGAACGGTCGGCGTTTTGTTAATGGTTCTCCATTTCTCTAAGTTGATACAGCTTACAGTCGTCGCAAAAACAGTAGATGTCGATACCAGTCGTGGTTAGTCACCAAAATCATATCTAAACATGCGTCTGAAAACAAACCTACTCTCATCAAAAACATGGCTCCTTCAGGATGAATCCCACCTGTCGAGGACCCGAGCCCTTGTGAAATGAAATCCCTTGACACCCACGTCGCACAAATCGAACGCGAATGCATGATCGGATGACTGTGCCAAGATATAATAATTTACTGCCTCCGGTTTGATGTAATAGCTCAATTTCATACCAAATCCAACCGGGCAGCTCCAGCACTAAGCCTCCCCAATTAATCTCCTCCAATTGCATATCTGTGATGCCGCATAACACTCTCGTCGAACCAATTGAAAGTTTAATTTAAAATCCCCTCGAGTCGAGCGGTCCAGCTCTGCCGATACTTAATAGCCACTCCGACCAAAACAGGCACCCGACACCCACACGGCGATACACACGTGGCGGTGGACGGATTGTGGGGCTAGTAAGCCGAATAGGAAATGCCGGAAATAAAATATAAAGCAAAACAAAAAATCATAACTAAACCAGAAATTGTTTTAAATAAAATAAATTGAAATTTAATGGAGATTTTTATCGCTTGAAATACCGTTAGTCTGGTGGAATGATAGCCTTCCGCCTCCGCGCACCTGAAACCGCAGCAGCGCTTCGATACCGAGAACCGTGAGCGTCCAAAGGCACCACGAACACGGCAGGACGAATTTATGCAGTGCACATCATTATTGGATCCGTGCCAGCATTCTGGTATCGAACCGAACCGAATATCCGGTCGTTTGTTCGCCTCTGGCTGAGTTGGGTTAATTCGTTACTTATATGGTGCTTCCACGCTCGAGTGGCTTTGGCTGATGTGCGAAACGGCCAGCGGAAGTATTCTGGTGTGACTGTGCTTGCTGCTGTTGCCACTGCTCATCTGTCTGTGATCCGGTTTTGATGCATCATCTAATGCTTTCTGCTCCGCTATGGAACTTGTATAGGACCGTATCTTGCCAGGAGATACGACTGTGGCCACTTCGTGGACTATTATGTGCGGGAGTGGGTGAGTTTATTGCTTGATTACCGAGAGAATTGGTGCAGTGGGTGCACCAGTGGTCTGACTGTGCACCTATACATCGCAGCGCCACTTGGCCGGGCGTAAATTGGATTATGTGGTCTTAATTGGGCATCTTTCAAGGAGTCTGTAGTGTGTGCAGTGCCACAGGAACTAGGTTATCATTTTACTTTTTACTCTTGTCGAGTGAATAGGATGTGAACTGCATTTTCGTGAAAAGAAATTTAATCTAAATGTGAATCCCTTGTGGAGGATCAAGTGGAAGTATGTCATGACATTCCCTCGCTCCAGTTAAAGGTGCCGTCACGTGAAAGAAGTTCGAATGAAGTAAAGATGAGCGAAATAAAACCGAATTTTTGACAGAAAACTGAACACAAATCTGCTTTCTGAAAGACTTAACTCCAAGCTACAAGTACTTATTTCAACGTCAGTTTTCATAATGACCAATCCATTCACGTGACTTCGCCTAACCGCTGCTGTTACCTCAAAGTTGGCATTAGTTAACGGTACCATCTTGGTTGTCCGTGACCCCTGATCTTTCTTTGCCCACGGTCATTGACTAATTCCGATTATGTTCGTAACATATTCACGAATTGCTAGGGAACTACCACTGCTCTGGTGTGAGACCCAAGGTTTGACAACAACTGCAGCCAGACACAATACACATCTACCACATGGAAGTACGAGATGTGTCCATGAGCTCTGTGAACTGAAGGAAGCGAAGAGACACGACTTCTCAGGTAAAAGAAAAGAAAACGAACGACCGTACATATGGAGAGATGTTGTGGCAGGTTTACCAGGTAGTGAAGCAATTAACGAATGAATACAAAGGTTTGCCAGAGACGATCTGTACGTCACTGGTAAAAGAGTCGCAGTCGATACTTAGAATTTGGGGAATTCGTACACCATAGTTCATTAACGGTGCGCAAGGCCAGCTTTTTGTGGAAGACGCATAAATAACAAACAGGTGGCGAGAGTACTGTAAAAGGCTTTGAAACGAACAGTTTCCTCGGATATATACTTTCCAAGAGCCGTCCCCAACTATGATCAAGTACTCGGCGTTACAGTCGAAGAAGTTGAAAAGGCGGCCAAAGACTCCAAAAAAACGAAGAGCGATTGGGCCGGACGAGGTACCCTCTGAGTTCTTGAAAAAGATGGGAGCCATGAGGTTCAAATGGGTCATGATTTTCATGGCGAGCCAATGCCTGATCAGTGGGGGGAAAGTTATCTTCTTCATTTGTAAAAACTGTTACATTTCAATTACCGTTCTATCACGCTGATGTCACACACCATCGTGTACGGTTATCTGATGACCAGTGCGGGTTTGTAGCAGGCAAATCAACAACAGACGCAATCCAAAGTATAAAGATCATAATGGAACAACTTCGTGATTCCTTGAAGGATTTACATATAGTGTTGGTTGATTTTGAAAAAGCGGTTTGATCGACAACCAAGAGATCTGATGTGGGTGGCGCTACGAAAAAGAGTAGTTCCAGAAACCTACGCACAGATTATGGACATGTACGAGGGAGCATCGGAGCCATCAGCTGCTTCCGAACCATCTCTGACGATGCAGCATGTGTTCTAGCCGGAACACGACATACTCGCAAACGAGAGCCTGAGGGTGTACCTTCGGCGGCCCTTGAATCGTCAGGAGGCAAGAATAGTAAAGACGGAGGAAAGGGCGGCATCGATGACGCTGTGGCGAATCAGTTGGGATGGCTCCGCAAAGGGCAGTCGGACCCATAGGCTCATTCCCACGTTTGAATCATGGACGCAAAGAAAAATAGGGAACTGTAATTTCCATCGTACACAGTTCCTGTCGGGGCATGGTGGCTATCGAAAATACCTCCACAGATTTGGACACGATACCTCACCTATGTGCCCCGAATGTCCAGACGTGAATGAAGACACGGAACATGCAGTGTTCTACTGCCGAAGACAGAGTGAACTTGCCAACCCCGGAGGAACTCGTACGCTACATGACGAGATCTGAGTGCGACTGGACAGAGGTCTGCTCATTCATAGCTAACGTGCCGATTGCACTACGAAGAGCTGAAGCTCTAAGAAGAGCCCAAAAAGCAGCATTACATAATAGAGCATAATTGCTAACCAGAAGTAATACCTAACGGCAGTTCCGCGGGGAGAGTGGTTGAAGTGTGCAGATGTGTGGTTTAGGACGTAGGCGCAAGGACAAAGGAGCAAACCATAAAAAAAATGTACGAGGGAGCATAGACGAGAGTAAGATGCCCTGCTGGAGTCACCGAGGAGTTTTCAATCAAAGTCGGTGTACACCAGGGGAGCGTCTTAAGTCCTTTGCTGTTTATTGTTGTCCTTGATTATCTGAGCGAAAGAAAAGTGACGGACCCAAAAGTGCATCAGTTATTATTTGCTAACGATGAAGCCATCATACGTGATGATCAAACTTCCCTGCAGCGAGCACTCGATGTGTGGATGGATGTTCTGCAGGGGGAATGGAAACCGCATTTGCCAGAACAAGACCGAGTATCTGTGTTGTCCATTCATGCCTATTCCATACATTTATTGGAAATGGAAAAGTGGTTCCCAAGTGCGTAAAGTTCAAACATTTGTAATCAATGATCAATAGCGAAGGAACTACATCGCGTAAGCGTATGATGGCTGAATTGGCGGAAAAACTCAGCCGTCTTGTGTGACCGAAAAAAGTCCCCTGAGTTGAAAGGAAGGCCCTACACCGCGGTTGTACGTTCGGCGCCCATATTCGGTTCACCATGTTGGACAGCGTACAAAAAGTATGCGATTGAAGATGAAAATTCTTCGCATTACAGCAGGAGTAATGATGCTCGTCACACGTTCACGTCAAAGAACCCATCGCTAAGAAAGTTGAGCACGACCGGCTCCGTTGGTATTGTCATGTTCAAAGGAGAGATCCTTTGAACCCCGTTAAAAAGGCAATATCAGTAAACGTTCCAACGCAAGCGCTAAAGAGAGGGACAGCCCTAAAAACTCCTGGATCACACAAATGCAGCATTTGATCGGCCTCAGTGATGATGTGATCCGAGACAGGGAGGCCTGCCGATATTTCTTGACGTCGATTCGGCGAACCCGTACAGGCAGCAAATTGGGAGGGTTATGATACCCAAAATTCGGATCATAACCTCGTCGTAAAAAGAAAGAAGAAGACAATGCGAAGATGAGGTTACAGCTGTTGCAGTAGACGAGATGGACGACATAAAATACGAAGCCCTGGAGTACCAGACACCCAGTCATTCGCAGAATATGCTCTAGTATCAGTTCAGTGCTATAAAAAGCAAATGCCAAGTGTGATAAATTTGTGTTTTGTAGTTTCTATTCAATCTGGTACTGGAGAAGGTAGTGCGGAGGGCAGCTGTACACACGGAAGGCACTATCTTCTTCAAGTCGGTCCGACTGTTGGGGTACGCAGATGACATCGACATCGTCGCGCGTTCTCAACGTGCCGTAGTGGAGGCTTTTACGGCGATTGAAGAACAGGCGAAACGAACTTGTCTCAAGGTCAATAAGGACAAAACGAAATATATGCTGTCGACCACCACGTCCGTCGCACACCACCTTGGACAAAATTTCACGATCGAAAACTACAATTTTGAGATAGTAAAGGACTTTGTCTACCTCGGGACAAACGTGAACTCCACAAACGACATCACAGTGGAGATCCGTCGTAGAATCGCGCTTGGCAACCGGTGCTACTTCGGTTTGTCAAAACAACTGGGCTCAAAACTCCTGACTCGAAGGACCAAAATCATGCTCTGCAAAACTCTTATTTTGCCAGTCCTGCTCTGTGGAGCCGAAAGCTGGACGCTAAGCAAAACTGCATAACTGATTCTTGGTACCTTCGAAAGAAAAATTCTAGGTCGGATATATGATCCCGTCTGCGAGGAAGGCGAATGGAACCGCGAACTCACCAAGCTGTACCAGGATGTGGATGTAGTCCGGAAAGCAAAAATCTGTCGACTGCACTGGCTCGGCCACATCGAGCGCATGGATAACAATGCTCCAGCAAAGAGTGTCTTTGAATCCGAGCCTACTGGTTCGAGAAGCAGAGGAAGACCGAATCTCCGGTATAAAGACCAAGTAATCGCGGATGCAAGACAGCTTGGTCTTGATGACTGGAAGCAGCGTGCCCAGGACCTTCAACGATGGAAGGCAGCAATTGCTCAGGCTTCGACCCTCCATGAGTCGCCGGCCTGATAAGTAAGTAAGTAAATTAGTAAATGTTTTCTTTACATTTTATTAACAACTGTAGAGAACTGTGGATATAAAGTCATAAAAATGAAGGTAATCAGGAATACAAACAGAGCTTACAAATCACTTTGATTAGTGATCACTTTACAAAGAAATGTTCACGTACACTCACCAACGAGGATGCTTTTCATAAGCTACTTGAGTCTTGTATCGAATGAGATTATTCCCAAGTCGATAGGACACACCGTTCTCGAGGTGTTTTTTCCGCTTCTTTGACATTCTGCCCCACTGTGCGTCGCGACGTCGTTTCCTAACTTTACCTAACCCGTTGGCCTATTTTTTACCCGGAATTTCCCTCTATCAAATGGCCCATCATAGGGAACCCAACTGTCCATGGCTTACCGTCTATCGGAACGGAGGAAAGGGCGGCATCGATGACGCTGTGGCGAATCAGTTGGGATGGCTCCGCAAAGGGCAGTCGGACCCATAGGCTCATTCCCACGTTTGAATCATGGACGCAAAGAAAAATAGGGAACTGTAATTTCCATCGTACACAGTTCCTGTCGGGGCATGGTGGCTATCGAAAATACCTCCACAGATTTGGACACGATACCTCACCTATGTGCCCCGAATGTCCAGACGTGAATGAAGACACGGAACATGCAGTGTTCTACTGCCGAAGACAGAGTGAACTTGCCAACCCCGGAGGAACTCGTACGCTACATGACGAGATCTGAGTGCGACTGGACAGAGGTCTGCTCATTCATAGCTAACGTGCCGATTGCACTACGAAGAGCTGAAGCTCTAAGAAGAGCCCAAAAAGCAGCATTACATAATAGAGCATAATTGCTAACCAGAAGTAATACCTAACGGCAGTTCCGCGGGGAGAGTGGTTGAAGTGTGCAGATGTGTGGTTTAGGACGTAGGCGCAAGGACAAAGGAGCAAACCATAAAAAAAATGTACGAGGGAGCATAGACGAGAGTAAGATGCCCTGCTGGAGTCACCGAGGAGTTTTCAATCAAAGTCGGTGTACACCAGGGGAGCGTCTTAAGTCCTTTGCTGTTTATTGTTGTCCTTGATTATCTGAGCGAAAGAAAAGTGACGGACCCAAAAGTGCATCAGTTATTATTTGCTAACGATGAAGCCATCATACGTGATGATCAAACTTCCCTGCAGCGAGCACTCGATGTGTGGATGGATGTTCTGCAGGGGGAATGGAAACCGCATTTGCCAGAACAAGACCGAGTATCTGTGTTGTCCATTCATGCCTATTCCATACATTTATTGGAAATGGAAAAGTGGTTCCCAAGTGCGTAAAGTTCAAACATTTGTAATCAATGATCAATAGCGAAGGAACTACATCGCGTAAGCGTATGATGGCTGAATTGGCGGAAAAACTCAGCCGTCTTGTGTGACCGAAAAAAGTCCCCTGAGTTGAAAGGAAGGCCCTACACCGCGGTTGTACGTTCGGCGCCCATATTCGGTTCACCATGTTGGACAGCGTACAAAAAGTATGCGATTGAAGATGAAAATTCTTCGCATTACAGCAGGAGTAATGATGCTCGTCACACGTTCACGTCAAAGAACCCATCGCTAAGAAAGTTGAGCACGACCGGCTCCGTTGGTATTGTCATGTTCAAAGGAGAGATCCTTTGAACCCCGTTAAAAAGGCAATATCAGTAAACGTTCCAACGCAAGCGCTAAAGAGAGGGACAGCCCTAAAAACTCCTGGATCACACAAATGCAGCATTTGATCGGCCTCAGTGATGATGTGATCCGAGACAGGGAGGCCTGCCGATATTTCTTGACGTCGATTCGGCGAACCCGTACAGGCAGCAAATTGGGAGGGTTATGATACCCAAAATTCGGATCATAACCTCGTCGTAAAAAGAAAGAAGAAGACAATGCGAAGATGAGGTTACAGCTGTTGCAGTAGACGAGATGGACGACATAAAATACGAAGCCCTGGAGTACCAGACACCCAGTCATTCGCAGAATATGCTCTAGTATCAGTTCAGTGCTATAAAAAGCAAATGCCAAGTGTGATAAATTTGTGTTTTGTAGTTTCTATTCAATCTGGTACTGGAGAAGGTAGTGCGGAGGGCAGCTGTACACACGGAAGGCACTATCTTCTTCAAGTCGGTCCGACTGTTGGGGTACGCAGATGACATCGACATCGTCGCGCGTTCTCAACGTGCCGTAGTGGAGGCTTTTACGGCGATTGAAGAACAGGCGAAACGAACTTGTCTCAAGGTCAATAAGGACAAAACGAAATATATGCTGTCGACCACCACGTCCGTCGCACACCACCTTGGACAAAATTTCACGATCGAAAACTACAATTTTGAGATAGTAAAGGACTTTGTCTACCTCGGGACAAACGTGAACTCCACAAACGACATCACAGTGGAGATCCGTCGTAGAATCGCGCTTGGCAACCGGTGCTACTTCGGTTTGTCAAAACAACTGGGCTCAAAACTCCTGACTCGAAGGACCAAAATCATGCTCTGCAAAACTCTTATTTTGCCAGTCCTGCTCTGTGGAGCCGAAAGCTGGACGCTAAGCAAAACTGCATAACTGATTCTTGGTACCTTCGAAAGAAAAATTCTAGGTCGGATATATGATCCCGTCTGCGAGGAAGGCGAATGGAACCGCGAACTCACCAAGCTGTACCAGGATGTGGATGTAGTCCGGAAAGCAAAAATCTGTCGACTGCACTGGCTCGGCCACATCGAGCGCATGGATAACAATGCTCCAGCAAAGAGTGTCTTTGAATCCGAGCCTACTGGTTCGAGAAGCAGAGGAAGACCGAATCTCCGGTATAAAGACCAAGTAATCGCGGATGCAAGACAGCTTGGTCTTGATGACTGGAAGCAGCGTGCCCAGGACCTTCAACGATGGAAGGCAGCAATTGCTCAGGCTTCGACCCTCCATGAGTCGCCGGCCTGATAAGTAAGTAAGTAAATTAGTAAATGTTTTCTTTACATTTTATTAACAACTGTAGAGAACTGTGGATATAAAGTCATAAAAATGAAGGTAATCAGGAATACAAACAGAGCTTACAAATCACTTTGATTAGTGATCACTTTACAAAGAAATGTTCACGTACACTCACCAACGAGGATGCTTTTCATAAGCTACTTGAGTCTTGTATCGAATGAGATTATTCCCAAGTCGATAGGACACACCGTTCTCGAGGTGTTTTTTCCGCTTCTTTGACATTCTGCCCCACTGTGCGTCGCGACGTCGTTTCCTAACTTTACCTAACCCGTTGGCCTATTTTTTACCCGGAATTTCCCTCTATCAAATGGCCCATCATAGGGAACCCAACTGTCCATGGCTTACCGTCTATCGGACCCCTTGATAGAAGGCGAGAAGAATTTTGAATTATATTAACTTCTGCCTGGAATACACTCAAATATGGGCGTATGAAACCCAATTACATGAATAACTTCATGTTCTCTCTTGCCCCAGAGATTCTCGTTGTTCAGAACCTTTTCAGTTTGAAATGCAATCCGCTTTGTTGATTTTCTCAAACTCAAGCACACACTGGACTTCATTCTCGAGATGCCAACAATTTCATATTTTTTTTTCCAACATTTCTTCATCGTTCACAATGAGCTCATTGCTCTTTGCAGTAAAAGTTATGTATTTTAATTTATGTTTCCGTTTTTGGCTTCCGTAATAAGTTATGTTCCATTCGCAAGTACAAACTGAACACCGAACAATAGCTTGGAATGGAATTAATGAAGGCTCATGTAAACAATAACATTTGCATTTTCGAATCCAACAAGGATGCAACTACTTGTACGGTAGTTCACCAAAGTTCATTTTGAAAGACTAATTAGCCCATGATATTTTATTCAAAAACAAATATGTTTCTGTGCAACGACATGAGACCGGCCAGGCTTTTATGAATCGAACGAATAAGGGGGCTAGATCATGGATGGCCCATGATGGCGGCCCATCGGTAGATACGCTATAGAGAACGTTGCTCAACGCAAGTTTTTTTGGGCTTATTTCAAGACAGAAGCCGTTTTCGCCTCAGCGAAATAACAAAATCAAGCTAGGTAGGTTGCCAAGGTAGTTAGGACTAGCCAGTTGGAAGATGAACTAGGAGAAGGCTACAAAATACTCTCGATTTTTTTAGGTGGAAATTTGGATATCGTCAGTAGCACTCCGGAATATCGGATGCGAATAATAGAAGTAGGAACATATGACCACAGGTGTACAGAAGTCGTTGGTAGAATAAGTGGGCCGGTATGCCAGGTGGATGTGGAACCAGCAAAAAGCTAAAAAATCCTATACTAACCACTGTGGATTTTTTCAGGTGAAATTTTCGATGTCGTCGGATGCACTCCAAAAGTATTTGATTCGATTAATAGACACTAGAGAATATACCCAAAGGTGTACAGATGTGGTAGGTAGCCTAGGGCAGCTGTGTTGGAAGTTGAACCAGGAAAAAGCTAAAGGGTTGGTAAATTATAAGGGCCGATGTTGAATGTGAACCGTACCTAAACGTCAAGTTCTTTTCTGCATTTCATTTGACATTTCTCAATTTCCGACTAATTCAATTGGAACCATGGAAAGATACACAATCGAGCAACGTCTTAAAGTTATTCAGGCTTATTATGAAAATGGGCGTTAAAATCAGAATGTAATCATCCAAATGTGCGTACAATCGGCAAAAATCTGAGCAAACCGGGTCTGTAGGAGATGTGAAAACACCAGTGCATGCTCGTACAGCTCGTACTGCAGAAAATATTGCTGCTGTTCGCGATAGTGTGGCTGAACATCCGTCCACCTCAACTCGTCGTCGGGCCCAACAATTGCACCTCTCCCGCTCGTCGTTCATGAACATTATGCGTAAAGACTTGCATTTACACGCTTACAAGGTGCAATTGACTGAAGAACTAAAGCCTCTTGACCATTTCAAGCGTTGTCAATGGTCAGAATGGTGGCCAGAAATGGCAACAGTGAATGATCAATTTTACACATACATTTACACCTCAGTGGATTCGTCAATAAGCAGAATTTGCCGCATTTGGGCTAATGATAATCCAAGAGTGATTGTCGAAAAACCAATGCAAAGAGTGATTTTTTGGTGAGGTCAGGCAGTTACTGTGAATGGTGTTCGCTGTCGTGAAATGATAACGAACTTTTTATGGCCCGAATTGGAAGATATGAATGTGGAGGATATGTGGTTTCAACAGGACGGTGCCACTTGCCACACAGCTAACGAAACAATGGCTCTTTTGCGCGACAAATTCAATGGCCGTGTTATCTCACGTGGTCGCGATGTCAATTGGCCGCCAAGATCATGTGATTTGACACCGTTGGATATTTTTCTTTGGGGTTATTTGAAAGAAAAGGTGCACGTCGATAAGCCAGCAACAATTCAAGAGCTAAAGGATGAGATAATTCGGCACATTAACGGCATAGAACCTCAATTATGTTTCAGCGTCATCGAAAATTTGGACTATCGGATGGAGGTGTGCCTACTCGAAGGTGTTCGCCGTGCCAAATGCATCATCGGTCTAATGGCTGCTCACGCATCTACTGACCTTAAGATCGTAGCAGTGAATTCTCTGATTAGGACAGAATGAAAATTACCGCTCAACGAGGTTCGTAGGCCGAAACACAGAGCTTCGCTTCGCTAAACCACTTTGATCACAGAAACGAGATAAGTCAATGGTGAGCTGAGAATCTTGGTTTCACCAGGTTCAGTGACGAGAACTTGGAAAATAATGCCGTCGCCAATGATGGAAATAACATCCTTATTTCTCAAGAAGATCTTACTTTCTTACTTACCAGGCCGGCGACCCATGGAGGGTCCGAGCCTGAGCAATTGCTGCCTTCCATCGTTGAGGGTGCTGGGCACGCTGCTTCCAGTCATCAAGACCAAACTGTCTTGCATCCGCGATTACTTGGTCTTTATATCGGAGGTCGACAGCATATATTTTGTTTTGTCCTCATTGAGGATCTCCACGGTATCCTTTACTCGAAAAAGTCTGTTGAAAGTCAGGAATAGATGGAGTACCGAATATTGTGCTCCGCCATCTTTCCCCAGAAGCCGTGCAGATTTACACAACACTGTTCAAGAATGCGCTGAGTAATACTCATTACCCGGCACACAGGAAAACAGCTGTGGTGCAACGAATCCCTAAACGGGACAAGGACATATCTATCCCGACAAATTTTCGGTTGATCAGTCTTCCTCCAAGGTTTTTGAAAAGATAGTCATTCGAGTTCTGAAACAGTGAGTTGAGGAAGATAAAATCATACCGGATAACCAGTTCGGATTCATGGCGGGGCATGGCACCATACATGCCGCGTCTAAACTGGTATCCGACATTCAGTGGAACAAAGACAAAAACAAGATGCTTGCGCGCCTGTCTGATTGACTTGGAGAAAGCGTTTGACAGCGTTTTGAGTGGAGGGCCTCTTCCTCAAGCTGGTCAGGCTCTGCATAAGTAAACCATTGCTATACATGATCTATGACATGATAACAGGTAGAAAGTTCGTCGTGAAAAGTGGCGACGTAACTTATACCACGGTCTTCGACATAAAAAATGGGCTGCAACAGGGAGCAGTTGCTTCGCCTTGTTCTCAATATTCACAGCTGATCTTATAGGTTCTATGCCGCACTTAATTGCGTACGCCGACGATCTAGTAGCGTACTTTCTAAGTTATAAAGAACTTGTTGCAACGTGACTTCAAAAAAATTCATCGATTTTGCAACGACTGGAAGTTGATTATCAACTTCCTGAAGTCTGAAACTATCTTTTTCAGGACCCGGCTGTACATGGCATCATGGGATACGCGCACGAACTGGCAAAAGTTCAGCATAGTAGATCCACAGTGACGGCCATTAGCTGTGAAAAGTGTAGTAAGGTATCTTGGCATTTGGTTAGATCAATGTGTATTTTGACAAACATATAGATATTTCTGTGACGAGGACGTTGGCAAGGAGGTTGTTTTACAGCAGACAACTTGACACCAGGGTGAATGTAATCTGCTACATGGCCCTCATCCGGCCAGTTATGGCCTACGGTTGTCCACTGTGGTTCAATGTGAGTCCTTCCCAGATGGAAAAGATGAGGCTGTTCGAGAGACAGTGTCTTCGGACCTGTCTGCGGTTGTGTCGTACACCCGAGTCTGAGTACAAGAAGTTCTATCTCATCGAGGTCCTGTACAAAGAGGCTAACTTGAACAGGATATATAATAATATGGGTGGCGTTACAGCCCCTAGAGTGCTAGGGCCTAGCTTCTTAGCAACCACTCGTGTTGTGCGCGCTTCTCTCACGAATGGAAGCGACGTAAAGTTTTATGCCTACTCCGAGCGGCCAAGTTTGAGAAGCTTTTTCTAGTTTATTAGAGTTATACTCTTAAAGCATTGTCAGTGGCTCGAAAGAGGTGGGGCCGTAAAAATTATTTTTGTCGTATTGGGTATCGAACCCAGACACCGAAGTTCAAGTGCGTAGGAGTCGACGCACGTACCCACAACGCCACGGCCGCCATTGGACTTGATCAGAAGGCATATTGCACGACCTACGACTGCTTCCAACAGTCATATCTTTGGGGCTTACTACCCCAATGTTATGTACCATGAGAGAGCGTGCCTCATCGGCTTTATTCCTCATGAAGCGTTCCTCTATCTCGACACAATTGACCTAACACAGGATCCACAAGGATGTCCTGTTATCTTCTATGTCATACGCCGGACAGTGAACATGCGACTGCGATACGAACGGGATGTCGCTCGCAGTCACGAGGATCTCCTCCGGTTCAGTAAAGCGATCTCTGCTCGGGACAGGAGAGAGTCTGCCAAAGAACGACACTTTTACTGGTGGTTACAGCACAACCAGTCCCCGCCGTCGCTGGTAGAAGAGCCCCAGGAGAAGGTGAATGCAATTGGTGCCGTATTCCAGTCAACGAGGTTCATTGGCAGAAACACTACAGAGCCTCTCTAAACCATTTCGATCACCGAAACGAGATAAGTTGAACGATTGCCACCTTGGTGGTACTACAACAGTCAAGAGCTAACTTAAACCGAGATTGGCCAGTAAAACCTGAACATTAACTTCTAAAACCGGGAAAAAACACATCTACTGAGCCAACTTCTAGGATGCTACACACCGAATCCCAATCAGACAGCCTTGCTGTTGTGTTTCTCTGCAAGAGCTGCTCCCATGGCCTCCTGCACCACATGTGTTGCCGCACAAGTGCTCTGTACTCATAGCAAAATAATAATTGTAAATACGTCCCAAAAAAGGCCATATCCCCATGTTCTTATGGAGATCCTTGCAGCAGTGGAGTGCACTAAACACAGTCACACCTGGGTGCGGACAGACAGTGCGAGAGTGCACAGCCACCCAGTGCCAGCGCAGAAACTTCTTCCAAATTCACTGAGCGGAAAAATAACATTTTAATTTGAATATTTTGCGGTAAGGTAAAAATTTTAAATTAACTATTGCCGTGTACGCTCGCAGGCAGCCCGCCGAACAGCGGGTCGGAGCCCGTACTTGAATCAGCATGAGAAAGAGGACATATTCTAGTATCCTTTCAGCTTTGAACTCCCGACACAAAGCCGCTGCTATGGGATTCGTTCCCCTCCCAGACATGTCTTGGGAAATTACCAAACAAACAGAATACGAAAATAAGGATCCACAGATAGATTGTGCTCCGGGGAAGCTGACAAAAGTTGGGAACTTATATGCATATCACATTCTTCTCCACGCTCTCGTGCAAAATTGTATCGATGCGCGGCGCACTGGGAGCCGCCGCGCCGACGGGGGAGCTTCAGCTTGCACTCGTAATTAGCATAAATATATGCACAACTTACTATCTCTAAGCCGTTGCCGGAATGGATGGGAAAATCCTCTTTGAAATGGTGTGCCACCACGCCGTTCGCTCGCCGTGCACATGGGCGCTCATCGTCGTCGGTGCAGCTGCCGAGGAACGTGGGCGGCCGAGGCGGCGTCGCTGGATCCGTGATGTACCCCTCCAGGAATGGTGAATATGTCAAAAACTAAAACCGACACATTGTTGTTTATATGCCTCGGCGGCACCGGTGCTGCTTGCGAGGGTGCAGCTTTTTATGCAAATGGATGTCTTTTTCCGGGCAAATTTGTCGGCAGGCACATGTGTATATGGATATTGTCAACCCGATGCGGTGATGTAGAACGGATAAGTTTTATCGGATTTGTTATTTTTCTTCTCCCTCTCTCTGTCTAACTATCTCTCTCTTACACTTTTTTGGAACTTGGTTCGCTCGTCACTCTAAGCAGCCAGCCATCCAAACCCGATTCTCGACTGCGACATTGTAGTCGATGGCTTGGCCCGCGGATGCACATGGCAGATGGTTTTGTTTCGTTGAACAAAGGCGAGAAAAAAAGAACACAGAAGCGACTTTAAGCCGCAGGATATCCCGTGGAATGGTTTAGTTTCTGTGGTAATGTCAAACGAAGGGGTTACATTTTTTGATTCAAGAACTTTTATTCAGCTTATTCCGCTCTAGAGAGGGACGCGGATGGTGTGATAGAGAGAAAGCCAGATTAGGGTGTGGTGTTTTTAATGGAATTTCAAATGAATCCTTACGGTTCCATGAATGGTTGTTAGGTCAACGCCCTACTGCAGGATATTGAGTACTAATACCTCCAAAATTCCCCCTACAAATGCAGGTATTCATGGAAATATTTCCATCCTGGCATTTGTCACTATTTTTTTTCCGTTGGGGTTCGTGGAGTGGAGAGGTCGAGATGCATAGATGTTGAGTTGTGCTCGTACTGCAATGGGCCCACTCCTGGGACAGCTAGAGAAGCCCCGAGTGTCACAAAAAAGGAATTTGTGTCATCTGATTCGGAGCAATGGTTACTACACTGATCTCTGGTCAGATGGGAGGAGAAGAAGCGTGTAGGCCTGAGGACAACCTCCGAGTTCGAGGATATCGAACAGTCTAGGGACAAAAAACGAAAGCAACGAGGCTTTTTTAAGATAGCCCGTGGAGGGCCAGGGCGTAGCTTCTCAGCAACCACTCGTATTGTACGTGCTATTGTTCCCTCACGAGTGAAAGGGATCTACAGTATGCCGACTCCGAACGGCCAAATTTGAGAAGCTTTTTCTGGACAGTTGTACTCTTTGAGCATTGTCAGTGACTCGAAAGAGGTGAGGCAGTGAAAATTATATTTTGTCGTATTGGGTATCGAACCCAGACACCGACGTTCCAGTGGGAAGGAGTCGACGCATAGACACACACGTCCACCACAGCGGGGAATAGTCGAAGTACTTAAGCAGCTCTGCCAGCTGCTCAACATGCATGAAGAGGAGCCAGTAATATGGAATGAAGAATTTACAACTCTAGTCGATAAAGAGGTCCTCCTGTCTAGCAATGAGGAAGCCGGAGCATCCATCAGAAAACTGTAAAAAAAAAATGACATTGCTTCTGAATCACATGGCGAAACACAAACGCGATGCACCGTGAAGTTCGGTTGAAGGACTTTCGAGCCGTGTGACACCTGACCTCATTTTAGCAAGGAGTTATACTGTCGTGTGATCTCTTGACTCTGGTGCTAGAACAGATAGTGGGGCTGACAGCTAGTTCAACTATTGAATTATGCAGGTGATACCGTCATTGTGGCACCAAAGTGCCGTGGTGGAAGCTTTTAGGGTGATTAAAGAACAGGCGAAACTAACAACATTTCTAACAAATTTAGGGGTTCCGCAGGGCTCTGTCTTTGGATAATTGTTGTAATACATGCAATGCGACTAAAATGCAGTACCACCACTCTTGTGTAAGCTGCAGAGATGAGCAGGTGATATCAGCCGCTCCTAACTAACTTCACCTATCTATTTCTTTCATTTTGTTATGACCATATTCGTTCAAAGGCACGTCGTTTCGTCTTTGTGTGGAGTTTCCACTAACTGCCGAAATAAGTGTCTACCCTACCTACTCGTACATAGTTGCATGTATTATAAAATGAAGCAATTTATGACATGTATACAATTTATTAAAAAAATCATAAAATGTGGGCAATGACCAAAAGAATAAGATCGCGAATACAAGCCGCCGAAATAAGATTTCTTCGTGCTGTTGTGGGAATTACTAGTCGGGATAGGGTGAGAAATACGGCAGAACGCGAGGAACTCAATGAAGTGCAGCTGCTTCTTCGAACTGAAAGGGCTATGCCTCGATGGTGTGGTCACGTGGCACGAATGTCCTCATCATCACGATTGCCGAGGCGTGCCTTGAATGCGATTCCATTAGGTAGGCGACCGCTTGGCAGACCCAGGACGAGATGGTTCTTCCTCTTCCGGGGTGGACCTGGGCTTCAGTCAACAACTTCTCCAGCTGACACGATCTTTAGCCAGCTGCATCCAATTTCGCGCGCCAAGTTGTTTTAGGTCCTTCTCCACTTGTGTGCGCCATCGGTTTCGTGGGCGTCCTCTATTGCTTTGTCCCACTGGATCGGAGTCGAAGACTCTTCGGGCTGGGGCAGTGTTGACCATGCGCTCTACATGGCCTAGCCATCTTAGGCGCCGAATCCGTAGACGCCTGACTAGGCTTATGTCGCTGTACAGCCCGTACAGTTCATGGTTGTGTCTTCTTCTCCAAAAACCATCAAAGTAAACAGGACCAAAGATGAAGCGCAGAACTTTTCTCTCGAAAAGACCAAGGACTTCTTCATCTGCTCTTGAGACTCTCCAGGCTTCTGCGCCATATAAGCGTCTTATATAGTGTTAGCTTGGTCCTTCGAGACAGAGCTCTACTAATCAATTGCCTCTTGAGCCCAAAGAAACAGCGGTTGACAAGAGTTATTCTGCGTTTAATCTCGGTACTGATGTTGTTTGTACTGTTTACCTGGGAGCCGAGGTAGACGAAGTCCTTAACTACCTCGAAGTTAAAGCTGCCTACGGTGACTTTCTGGCGGATTCGTCGATGTTGTGCGTCCTTTCTCGATGACAGCATGTCCTTCGTTTTGCCCGCATTCACTGTTAAACCCATTTTTGCAGCCTCCGTTTCAATACCAGCAAACGCTTAATTTACGGCTCGTTGTGTTCGACCAATCACGTCAATATCGTCCGCGTTTGCTAGCAATTGTACGGTCTTCTGGAAGATCGTGCCTCTAGTGTTGGCGTTTGAGTTTAGCACGATTTTCTCCAGGCTGATGTTAAGGAAGTCACATGGCAGCTCGTCGCCTTGTCTAAAATCTTTTTTGACATTGAACGTCTCGGTGAGTTCGTTACCGACCTTGATGGAGCAGCGAGAGTTCTCCATCGTCATCCTCCACAACCTGACGAATTTGGCAGGAATGTCAAAACTAGACATGGCGTTGTATAGCTCGTCTCTATGCACGCTGTCATATGCGGCCTTGAAATCGACGAATAGGTAGGTGGGTGTCTATCTGCATCTCTTGGGTTTATTCCAGGATCTGCCGAAGTGTGAAGATTCGGTTGATGGTGGACATTCCCGGCCTGAAACCGCACTGATAAGGACCTATAATGGTATTCACGAGTGGTTTCAGGCAATCACACAGAACGGCAGAGAAGATCTTGTAAGCGATGTTTAGAAAACGTATCCCTCGGTAGTTGGAGCAGTTGAAGGGCTCCCTGGTTGCGCTTGAGCATAACGCGTGATGAGTTAGAGTCGATGGCGGAAGATCGAGTGGCCTTCCATGGTCTACTGAAAAAAGTACCTAGGCAACACTTTCTGTCCGAGTTTGACTTTGAGGTGAATTTTTAGTAAGGCTGAGTTCTAATTCTTTTAGTTTAGATTTTTTTTGCTGTCACTTGGAGCTACTGTATATGCTGTCGAGCAAGTATCGTTCCGTCGCTCATTGCTTAGGACCAAACGTCGCGATTGACAACTACTCGAGGTAGTAAGGGAGTTTGTCTACCTCGGGGTATATGTGACATGCTACTGAACATCCGGCGTAGAATCGCCTTTGGCAACTTCGGTTTGTTGAAACAACGACGGACAAATCTTTTCACTCGAAGGACTAAAATCATGATCTACAAAGCTTTTAGTTTACTAGTCGTACTATAAGCTGAACGATAAGCAAAGATTAGCGAAGTCACCGAATGAAAAATCTGATTCGTATGTATGATTCTGGCAGCGAGGAACGTGAATGGAGGAGAAGACATAACCACGAACTCCACGAGCTGTACCGCCATGACAACCCCCGTTATAATGACCAAGTCATCGCGAAAGATAAAATGGACCAGCGACCTGTGAAGAAAGTAAGTAATTGTTACAACATTTCGAGATTAATTTTATTTTTGTACACCGTCTGAAGATAACGCTGTATTAAAGCCCTTTTTGTTTCATACGATTGATTACCACATAATGGTCCTTTTTCACAATCTGACACTTCTCTCGAATCACTACATGGGATCCAGTTTGAATTGCAGCAACATAACTGAAATCTATTGCCTGGGAGATCATGTTAGCTGGTGAGGTTTGTTTCGACTAGGTTTCGCCATCAACTCGAAGCCAGAACATTGATAAATGACTCTGGAAACTATTTTCCATAGACACCTGCTTTCCCAGTCAATTGTATCTCTTCCATGGCAGCTTTATCTGTTATTTTAACTCAACGGCGGAGTGTAATTCAATCCAGAGTGAGGCCGGTTTTCCCACATATTTCTTTATTGACAACCGCCATGCCGTAGCGTACATGCGTCCATCGACACCTACACTGAAAGTGCGAGGTTTGGCACACCAACGACACCACCTACCTCGTGCTTGCCAAACTTCGGTTCGAAGTCCATTCCGCATACTAATGGAAATGCTTTGTAGTAAACTCTGATATGCGAACTAGCATCTTCCTTATTGCGCATTACATATCAAACTGCAGCACCTTATGATCTGCGTCCAATTAACAGATCACATGGTAGAAAACTTCAAAAAATAAGAAATAACTCCGCGGTGGCTCAGCGACATGAACTTGCATCCACACTCCAGGGCGCCATTTTATTTTACGACCCTCCAGCCGGAGAGTGCCAGTCGTAATCCCTTATTAATTTTGAGTCCACAAGTTTTCTGGCTTAGAGCGTGAATGCCCCATTTCGAGTCTGCATACGAGCGGAAGAGACACTGCAGCACAGCGGAGCACATCACATCACAGCATATGCATGCATAAGCATGGTTGCCCCCTTTTACTTGGCTCTTCCGCCATTTACGGCTTCCGGTTTATCCTTTGAAATAATTACCAACTATGTTCTGGCAGTTATCCTTGGGCGTAGCCATCTCGGCTTATTACGATGACATAAAACGGCGGAAGAAACCCTTTTCGCTCGAGCCCATCAATGTGGCACGCAACTCTTGGCCCCTGCAACACGAGAACACGAGTGCGAGTGACTCCTCTGCCTAATAAAATACTTTATGGCGAGACGAGTCTCTTCCGCCTTTGCAGGGGGAGGGGGGGGGGGGGGGGGGGGGGCGGGTCGCTCTCGTCTGAGGCGTTGCTTGGTGGCATGAAGTAAACACGCCGAAGCACAGTAACATGCGGTTATCTCCTCACACACACGCACACAGGCGAGAACTCTGCAGTGCAACCGGGTAAATATTAGCACGGGCGGGAGGTGGGTGTCTTCGGCGACAAGGCCACGATGCGGATGGAGCGGTTGGCTGGCTGACGGAAGGAGGCACATAATAAATGCGATTACGTACATCTCAGCAGGTCCTTTGCGTTTTAAAACCTAATTACGATGCTTATCCCTCTGCTGAGTTGCAATGTTTTTTACAAATGCGATTGTGGGTGGTGGGTGTTTGAATGGGCGTCCTCTCGCCTAGCACCGCGACAAGGACGAGTACGTGATACTACTCTTGAGGCCCTGCTTGTGCAGGGTCGACGTTGAGTGTGCCACCCGCCCAGGCCACGCATTGACATATTAAAGGATAATCAGCAGTTATTAGCTTTAACGTGATTCCCTCTGTCCTTGCATTGATTTTGCTTGGCTCTTGCGACCGGAGCGACAGCGGCGGCGGTGGGAGTGGTTGCGCGGCTAATCGGTTGTTACGAGATGCTTTATCGCATGGAATGCCGGAATGGAGCAGTTCCGTTAAATTCCAGCTAGACACCATTTATGTTGTTTGTTTTTCTTGCACTCCTTCCTGCCTTGGGTGTTAGCGGCGACTCCTATCGTGGTCGTTATCGCTGCCACAAGGATAGACGGCAAGCGAGAGACACACAAGGAAGCAAGGAAAAAATGTTCTCTCACTCTCTCTCTCTCTCTCTTCGCTTGCGTATCTGTTGTGATTCCGGGTGATTGCTTCATTAAACGATTGTTACACAAAATTTAACTTCCACGGATTTTTCTTGACTTCATTCCGCCCAACACCATCGATGCCAACACCAACACCACCCAGCCACACAGTCATCCATTTACCCGAGCGCACCCCCTAAAGCAATGTGGCCTGTGTCTGGTCGCCGACGATAGGATGTGTCCTTGTTCCCGTTGCGTCGTCAAGATGGAGAGTGTTTCGTATTCTGGGGGAATTTAATATAAATCCACGGGTGACTGAGATGCATTTAGAGAAATGCACTTCGGTTTGATGGATACAAGTCTGCAGGGCGTTCGAGACGCTTGGCAACTACGCTGTTTCGTAATTGGTTTTGAGCGGTTTTCTGTGAGTGTAGGAAATTATGTTTCTCTTTCTCTGGCTGGAGACGCTGGTTTATTTTTCCGGGACATCGCCGCTGCGCTGAATTGTGTCCTCTCCGTCAAAGGTCAGAGATTAGGCTGAGATTAAATTGTTCATCTCTGCAGTTTATGACTGCAATTTTGGTTTATTCTGGCTCTGCTGGCGGCGATTGCAATTTCAGATTTTCTCTGTGTGCTTTGACATTTGTATTTCCGATTCCGAGTGGTAAGTGGTTCGTATTATGGGTAAGAAATGGGGAATAAGACACGCTTTGCCACGGCTGTTTGGTCTATTTACTTATAATTAATGGTAAAAAAAGATAAATGAGATAATGAATGCGACTTCTTCTATCAGATCAAAACCCAAAGTGAACGCTCCTCGTCGACGTTCTTTGATGCTGTGCTTAATTTTCTCATGTAATACACGGGTGTTGGACATGTGGGCTTGTGGACATAGAGCCTTCATTTCAAATAATCCCATAAAAAGAAATCGAAGAAAAATCATTAAATCACACGATCTAGAGGGCCAATTCTAATCACCGAAACGAGATTTTTTTTTTTATAATTGCGCGCGCTCAAGGGATTTCTAATACCATTAAGTGTCCGGGGTCAAGACGCAGCACGGGTCGAAGGTATAGAGGGAGAAAGGGAGAGGAGGTACCTGTGCACATTGGTCTTAAATATCTGCGGGTTGTAGTCTGTGGGAAATATTGGGCTGGGAAGAGCATTCCAAATTCGCGTAGTACGGCTGAAGAACGAGTCTCTAAATTTAACTGTGCGTCCGAAAGTAGGCTTAAGGGTAAACTGATGAGTATTCCTGGCGAGACGAGTATTGCGGGTGAATTCTTGGAGGGGAGGAATGCAGTTGGCTAGCTCACATGAGCAACGTTTGTTGAAATAGCGATAAAATACGGACAAAGAAGAAACGGTGCGTCGATGTTCGAGCGAGGCTAATGACTTTGCGACATTGTTGTCTCCTATAAGTTTTATCGCTCGCTTTTGGATTCTATCTAGTAGGTGCAGGGTGGTCTTTGGGGCACCAGACCAGATATGAGCGTTGTACTCAAGCTTGGGGCGGATATACGCCTTATAAATGAAAGCCAAATCAGAAGGGGTGAAATATTTCTTGCATCGATTAAGGAAACCTAAACATTTCGCAGCATTTTTGGCGACCTCAAATATGTGATCGTTCCAACTAAGTGTTGTGTTGATACACATACCAAGGATGGAAAGCTTTCCGGTTTCATCGACACAAGCGCCATTCATGGATAATGGCTGATTAACAAGGGTTCGCTTGAGTGACAGCAGACAGCATTGAGTTTTTGAAGCATTGAATTCCACTCTGTTGTTGTTTCCCCAGTTAATTATGCTGTCAAGATCGGAATTCAAGGAGCTTAACATACGCTGCCGTTCCAATTCTACGGCCGAAGGGCAGGGTCGTGAGTCTCGGAACGAATATGAAAAGCTGAGGGTGCTGTCATCAGCGAAGGAATGGATTGGATTAGAAGTAGCAGACAAGAGATCATTAACAAAAATTAGAAAGAGTGTCGGAGACAGAAGAGAGCCTTGGGGTACACCAGCATTTATTTGGTGGATATCAGACTTGAACCCATCCAAAATAACTTGAATTGAACGGTTCGAAAGGTAATTTCTAATCCATAGAAGAAGAGACTCATCGATACCATATGCACGCATTTTCGACAAAAGAGCTTGATGCCAAACTCTGTCAAATGCCTTAGAAATATCAAGTGCAACGATCTTGTTTTCGCCTGCATTATGCAAAGATGTGTTCCACTTTTCGGTGAGATAAGCTATCAGATCACCAGTGGACCTGTTGCTACGGAAACCGTACTGCCGGTCATTAAGAAGCTTCTGCGATTCAAGATATTTCATAAGCTGACGATTTATCAGCGTTTCCATGACCTTAGAAAGAAGGGACGTAAGTGCTATGGGTCGGTACGAGGTGAGTGACGAAGATTCGCCCTTTTTAGGGACGGGCTGGACAAATACTGTTTTCCATCGGCTCGGAAAGAGACCTAAAGAGTAGGATAGATGAAAAAGCTTACGCAATGGTATTGCCAGCGCAGAAGAAGACCTCTTCAGAAGATAGTACACGACTAGGAAGTCTCTGACTCTCACGTCTGGCTTTAAACTATCAGCTGTCATTATTTTTTTTCACTGCATAAATGGCGACAAATTCAAATATTGCGTTAAATCTGGGACAAACCTTATATTTCATTTCATTTCATTTATTTATTAGGTAGTATCGCTGTACATTAAGAGTGCTATACTCTTTTAATAGTACAGGTCTTAAATATAACATTATATAAGTAACGTGATGGTGGCATTTTGATTTTAATATTTTAAGTTTGAAATATGAAGGCGTGATTCTGCAATATTAAAATTAAATTCACATGCAACCAATTTAAAAGTAGATTTTGGAAGTTATGTTAGTTCATGTTGGACAGATAAGTAAAACAGACCGAACAAAATTGTCTGTACACGGTCTTGGACCGTACCTGTGAAGGTAAATGGTTCCAAAGATGCACAGCATGAATGAAGGAATGCCTGTGCGATGTTAAGCGTGTATGAACAGATATTACCACTCGATCGACAGAAAATTAGGTTGTTTTCTGTAAATGATTTTCAAGAGTAGGATGCATGATCTATAGCTTAATAATGCTTCCAGTTCACATCCAAGGAGAATGCGACGTTGGTCCGAGGCATGATCAAATCTTCGGAGGTTAAAGACACACCGTTCAGTCGCGTTGATTGCTTTTAAAAATTTTTGCAGAGACAAATTATCACAGTCTGCTAGCAATTCACAACCGTAGGTTGAGAGGGGTACTATGAGTGCTTTGGCAAGTTTTAGTTTGACGTTGGTGGGGAGTATGAATTTGCTAATAGACAAACCTCTAAGAGACGCATATACTCTTGACACTACACTGTCTATATGGTCAGTCCATGTTAGTTCACTGTTGCACATTATACCAAGATTCTTGACACAGGTTACATATTCAACGGCAATAGAGTTTAATTCTATGGGGAGGAAAGTTTGAGAGGGAGGGATGGTGTTTTGAAAATGGAATGACTTTGGTTTTGTCAGGATTGAGCGTGAGGTCATTTTCTTCAGCCCACTTCGCAATTGAGCTCAGACCCTCGTTTAATTTAGCAACTGAATCTTCAACCATACCAAGAGGTAGATTTGAACATCATCTGCAACACTTTAGGAAGATCGTTAATGAAGATTGAGAATAATAACGGACAGAGAATAGAACCTTGTTGTACTCCATTGTGAACATCACGAAAAGTCGACAGCTTAGAGTTACTTATATGCAACTTATATGCAAATATATGAACATATATATACAAAACAGCTGATATGTAATACTAGCTGACTGAGGCTTGCTTCGACCGTATTAGATCGAAAATTTCGTAATATCGGTTAGATTTTTCTTTTACGATACGTTAAATGGCCCTTGGCGTTGTGGGTATGTACGTCGACTCCTACGCTCTTGGACCTACGCTGTCTAGGTTCGATTCCTGGTACGACAAGAAACGCTTTTCACGGCCCCACCCCTTTCGAGTCACAGACAATATTCAAAGTGTATAACTGTCTAGAAAAAGCTTCTCAAACTTGGCCGTTCGGAGTCGGCATAAAAAACTGTAGGTCCCTTCTACTCGTGATAGAACAATAGCACGCACAACACTAGTGGTTGCTGAGAAGCTAGGCCCTGGCCCTCTACGCCACCCATATTATTATTATTAATCCTTTACAGCATTGGCTTTCATAAAAATCCTGTCTGGATGCACAGTAGGCAATTCTGAGGTTGTGTCAAAATAAGCAGCATAAATAGAATTAAAAAACTTTGAAAGCAAAGTATTAAGAACCACCGTCAACGCACGAAATGGCGATACCCACAGGGACGCGTGGAAGATCCATGAGGGTCCAAGATGAAAATAAGATTCTTACAGGTAAGAGCTATATCTTGGCGAAATGAATTCTAACGCTGTCTTCTAAGAACTAAATCTTGTTTTCTAAAACTCCTACGACGTAAAGCAAACGCGACCGCGTGTAAAGGCGGTGTTAATCCACCGTCACAAAAAAATAAAACATTCCCACATTTTGTTCATCAATGAGGCACGTTGACAAGCAATATTCTGACTTCGAAAGCCATTGTATCCGCAATAAGTCAATATCCGCATGGTGCGCAATTTGGTCTGGTGATGCTATTGACAGCCTCAAATCGAACATACGGATATGAAAGACATCACGCTTTGACAAGATTGTACAACATCTCACACGAATATCATTAAGCGAGATAGCGGGCAGATGCAATCTTATCCTGGGCTGTGTCCCTGGGCACAAGGGTATTTCGGGCACCGAAAAAGCTGATGAATTTGGAAGAAAGAGGGCTTGTGGTCCACTGGGACAGAATTAGGAGACACCCCACCCTCACTGAAGGCAATGAAATCACTGCTAATGGCGAAAGCTGTAAACGACGAAGAAGAAGAAGATAGATGCAGATCATCGAAAACGATGTGCCCTGCTCTAAATCAAAATATGACTAAAGCTCTCCTAGAGTTGCACAGGAATCATATTAGCAAACTAGTAGGCGCAATAACTGGACACTGCTTAAGAGGTAACACAGCCATTAGATTCGGAGGGCCTTACATTGTCTTACAGCTGGATGGCGCCGTTGGTTGAGTGCTTGCCTCTGATTAGAGGGGTCCCGGATCGAATCCCAGTGAAAACAAAGTTAAAACGCTTTTATCGGGTTTTCGAATTTGGTCCAGTCACCCACCGTTTGCAGTTATGATTAAATTAACGGCACTATCACTGGATTTGTCGACCAGTGGTAGTAGTCTGACTATGGGTATCACAATGGACCAACATGGTCTAAGTATGCTGGCGATTTCGCTAGCAGCCCAACTACCTAATCTAACCTAACCTGCATTGTCTTCTGTAGAAGTTGCAGAGATGAGGAGGAAGATGAAACAGTACGGCACTACATACGAACACGCCTCGCCCTTGCAGTAACTAAAAGAAGGCTACTAGGTACATATTATTTTTACTGCCTCGAAGATTTCCTAAAATAGACACCAAATGGGTATGAAATGGTTGAAGCAGACATCTTTGAACGGCCAAACATTCCATAACAGAGAAATGCAGTAAAGTCAACTAGGAAGTCAGGTATAGAATAAAACGCTATTAGAAATCAAGAAAGAAAAAAACGTGTAGAAACCGATTGGAACCGTCATTGTTGTAGCCTTGATCTTTCACGTGATTGTCGTTCTGACCTACTGGACAAAAGTAATCAGTTCTCGGACCACAACAATGGGTAGGCATCAAATAAAAGCTGCAAGGACAGCTTAAGTGTACCACCCTCAAAATATAATCAAAGAAGAAAAAAGAAAAGATTCATGTTTCGAGAAATTCGGCACTTTTCACAACCCACTAATACCCTCTTTCGTGCCTAGTTAGAAATGGCGAATCACACCAGTCACTGGCGATTAAAAATCCCCTTTTGTCTTCCACCCATGTTAAGAGATCAACATTAATGCTTAAGTGGTTTTCAAAACCTCGTGCAGAAACTTCAAAGAACAATGATTTAACAGTCACCAGGGCGGAAAGATGAAAGTGCTTACGTGACAATCAGCAAAAATAAAAATTACAAAGTCCCATCAATCACTAATTATATAGAGAAACCCTCACGAGTCAGGGAAAGCCTTGAAAACACAACCAGTGGCAAACCCAAGATCCCTCCATCACGATAGTCATCATTTCGCCCCCAACTCTCCACCCCCCCCCCCCCCCTCGGACTTGACCACCTTGTTCAGATGTCAGATATAGCAAATCACCGCGCTCGTATTTGGGAAATCGCCAACACCATCACACCAGAGTTAACATGAAATATCGAAAAACTTTTGAGCTCCGCACAACACCCTCCTCAACACAGAAAAGTCCTGTGTCCAACTTTCTTCTACATCTCTTCACTTCCATCCAATTGTTACAAATTTATCGCAAACGCTTAATCCCATCGACTAGCACCTCCGTTGAAGTGAGAGGAAAAAAAAATGTTGTAAATGGAAACAAAAAAAAAACAGACCTTCTCACCCAACTCCCTTCCCATTGTTAATGCAATAAATAATCTATATCCCACTTCAAAGGGACTTAAAAGAATCGATACGCGTCCATTTCTGACACCCACACACTTAACACCTTCCGACCGAGGCAGGCGATGGCAAGAACAAAGCCACCAAAACGAAACGATGCGATGCCAAAAAAAAAAAAAAAACAAATTAACGCCTGATTCATGCTCCTTTATGCTCATAAACACGCTTTCACAGACTTGTGCGAACGTTTACACTCCACACGTAACCATTCCGCCCCCCGACTGTCCGCATTCTTTCTGGTTTCCAAAACCTCACATGAGAGTGGCAGGCAACGGAGGAGAGGGTTCACAACAGTGAACTTAACAATTTTCACATTTTCACCAGTCATTCCGTACCATTTGCCGTTTCTGAGCATAGGGGTCAAACGATTTGAAACAATTGGCTCTTTCATTCGCTTCCTCCCGCCGCACAGCAGTGGACCGCACGGAGCCCCATTGATAGCTTGCGCAGAAGGCAAGGCACGGTAACAGCAAGCAAAAAAAAAAAATGAAAACAATTACCACTCGGGAAATCTAAATCATTTTCAGCATAAACTTGTCCAACCAATTTGATGCCATCATCCACCTCCCACGGGGGCTGCTACAGCACCTCAATTTCGGGATGCCAACGGCGATCAAAAGTCGCAGTTGACGCCTGGCGCACCTCACACCCTGTGTGAGGGACATGAAATGAGGTATAAAAACCCTGCCCCCACTCGATGTGTCTGTCATCCATAAGTCATTTGCGTTTACTCACGGTTGCCTGTGTGCCGGTGGGGGGTGTGTGTGCGTGTGCAAATTGTCTGCAGCCGATGTGCTGTGAAGGAGTAAGCGATTTGGGTCGCGTCGGGAACAATTCGAAATTATAACTGTCATAACAAATTCTATCCCACATTAGGCCCAGAGACAAGGGTACAATAAGTCTGTCGAATCTAAGTGACAGAACAGTCGAGTGGAGAAGCAAAAAAGAAAATACCCGTAATAAAAGGGGAGACAGAAAATGTTGCGAAATGCGATTCGTGATAAGGGGGTGAAGAGTTGTCCCTTTTCGGCGTGGCATCTGTCAAGGAGGAGAAGACGAACGAGAGGGATTGAAAATAATAATTCGTTCATCCTTGAAGAACTCGAACACGAGTCCTTTTTTCGATATTTTTTTCCCCTGTCGTTGCAAGAATTAACCGCAGGCAGGTGAGTTGGGCCATCTTACATATTTGCTGTGATATTGTCTTCCGCCTTCTCAGTGTTCGGTCGTTCCTTGTGCAGATACAATTTCAAATTAGGTACCGTGACCGTTAATGTTTCGTTTCTCTATGTTCGTTTGCACTTAGAACAGAGACCGATGTGGGCTGGTAGAAGTTTCGCCAAAGTGGCATTCCACTTAAGGGGATGTCACGGGCATTCATTTTTTCCTAGAAATCATAGGAAAACAAAAGAGCCTGCAGTTGTTAATTGTATTCGAGTACACGCCACGCGCTTTTGGATTGAATTTTTGGGTCAGAATGAGGTGGGAGAGAATGTCTTAAAGTGAGGACATGGACTGCTTTAAGGTTTTCTGTCGAAATAGACGATCTCAGGCAGATGATTCGAGTTGAAATCTTGTTTCAATTCTGGTTGCTTTTAATCCATAACCAACTCCAAAATTTTTTGATTTTGGTGTGTCCGTCCGTCCCGTCACACTTCCATAGCTACCACATTTATGATTCATGTCAATATACATGAATTAGACAAAAAACATAAATTAAGTCTTGTTAATGACACTACAATGACAGCTGCTAGCCGGCGCAACTGTCTCGAAACAACTGACATAACTACAAAAGCAACACCCCAAGAAAGTGGGCAATGATTTGCGGATGTGTTCCTGGAATGTAAGAACACTCTACACTGCGGCGGCCACTCAGCAACTGGAGTACAAGGTGTTTATTGGGACATGACTGAAACAGTTGAATGCGATACACATATCGTTTCCTTCTTCATATTCTACTGGCATTTGAGTCCGGGGTGTATCAGGGACTCAAGCAACAAGACTCTCCAGCTGACAGGATCTTAAGCCAGCTACCTCCAAGTTGGGGCCTTTCTCCATTCTATCACCGGTTTCGTGGGCACGATCTATTGGCTTGTCGCGCTGGTGCGGAGTCCAAGAATCTTTGGGCTGGAGCGGTATTGTTCATGCGCTCCACATGCCCCAGCCATCTTAGGCGTTCAACCCGTAGACGTCTGGGCAGACTCGAGGTACAGCCCGTTCCTGGCCAGACTCTTCTCCTCCACATGCCATGAACGCAAACATGACCAAAGATCGCACGATAGAAATTTTCTCTCGAAGAGGCCAAGGACTTCTTTATCCGCAATTGAGATTAGGAATGTCCCTGCGCCGTATAGCAGGATCAAGGTGTTATATAATGTCTGCTTGGTCCTTCGAGAGAGGACTCGACTACTTAATTGCCTCGGCTTAGCAATGCCAGCAAACGACGGCTCGCTGTATTCGACCGTCAATGTCGCCCGCGTATGCTTGATTGAACGGACTTCTGGAAGATCGTGGCCGTTGTGTTGGCAAGTAGGTTCTGCACTACCTTCTCAAGAATAATGTTAGGCGTATTTTTTTGCAAGCGCATATACGCTTAAATTTCAATTAGCATGTAAAATACATAAACATCAAATCCTATATCCGCTTGTGAAATTAGCGCGGATAAAAACAATGCTGCCAACCGTTATTTTCTGCATGTTCGATAATTTACTATAAAATGTCATACAATTCATTCCTGAGTTCATTCATTTGATAAATAAAATGAAAAGTTTGAAAAGTACAAAGGCATTGAACAAAGTTTTGAAAACACCAGCAATACCAGCAATACCACACACATCATCATATTGTACACCTTCAACATCACCACCAAAACAACACAAACTTTTAACAGCTGACTGCCACAAATGTCATTAATATCGTTTGTGCTGCCAAGTTTTTATGATTAAGCGTCGATGATCATTTTTTTGTGCATTTATAATTAAGCTTACAAAAAAGCATAATATGACAGGGCGTCGCACAGTGGTCCCGAAGTGGAAAAAAAGTATCCAAAGTGACATATTTTTCTCGGCCAAATGGCTTAGGTTTTTCGATTCTACAAATGGTGACTTTTGATGATCCGTTTCGTGGTACCGTAATGTAAGTATTTTTCAAGTTAATTTGATGTTGCATAATTCTTAAAATTAGGTACTTTGAAACCAAATGTTGTATTTGTTTTAAAGGACGTACATTTGGCCTACGGACTGCATAAATAGTTTTTTTCATTTGCTTCCATAATTTTCTAGACCAAGCTTTTGATTAAGGCCACTTTGGAAGGGACTATTTCCTTGATGTGTTGTAACAAAAGGGATTTAAGACTCTATGGCGGGAAACTAAACTCTAAAGCTAAAGCTAGAAGTATTTTCTATCGCCGGTGCAAAAACTATAACCGGGTTGGGCCCAAATCTCTAGAACGAGGCGTTTAAGTGGAGCAATGTCGTGCATTTTTCTGCATTTTCAAACTATTTCTCTTGCAATGTATATGGTGTACAAATGCAATGTGAGAGGCCGAGGAAGGTTTTGTTATTGTGAATTAGAATACATTTATTTATTTAGGTCATAAAATTGTTATCAAAAGGAAAGGAATTGATTTGTATCTGTTTTCTTTGTGCGGTCACAAATTGCATGTCCTGTTCACATGTTGCAATGACCATAAAAATGGGAAATTATGGTGTCGATGAAATTGATTTCTGACTTCAAAATCGGGTTTATAATTACTAACATTTTAAAGATTTGAATGGGGAAGATGAAATTTTGTTTAAGTAGATAACGAAAAAAACTTTAAATATTGCAGTGGAATTTCAGCTTTTGTTGTGAATATTTAAAGTTTTACGCGATGGCAAGTATTATATTTGAATATAAATTCCAGTATGATTACTTTTTTGGTGGAAATATTTCCAACTTCGGAAGCTTTTTAACAAATAGTCGCGGAAACTTAACATCGTGCCAAATCAATCAAGTAGTTGTTGAAGTGAGAAAAAGGTTTTTGCCACATTTTAAGCAACGGCAATGCTTAGGAATGTCGGAATAAAGATTATCGGTATTATCGAATTCATAATAGTAGAAGATATTCTCGTTCGACAACATATTAAGATGTTATTATTCAAATGTTGGTATCATCTGGTCTTTGGATTGCGTATTTAAGGCCTGAACCGAAAACAAAAGATTCTCTTCCACTTAGCAATGAAGCGCAAGTCTTATTAAACTAAACTGCTTATTTGTTTTTATTTGTGAAAGAAATGTATCTTGTAAAGTTTAATGTATTTAAATAAGAACTTTGTCTTAAGCCCCAATTTTGAATCATTGACAGCAATAAATAAATTTTTTTTATGTATTTAAACCAAAAAAGTAATTTTTTTAATTTTTTAAACTTACGAATTTTCCTTTAATCCTGCAGCTACGTCCATCAATTTTGGACCGCGGTAAGATCTCGTGGCACTTGTACTATGCCCCAAATTCATTAACTTCATTTACCTCTCCCATACAACGCGACCACTGTGCGTCGCCTTGTCTAATTCCTTTTTTACACTGAATGCTTGGGTGAGGTGACTTCCGACCGACGGCGACAATTCTCCATCGCCCTCCAGCACAATGTCGAGTTTGGTAGGAATCTCAAAACTAGACATAGCGTTGTATACCTCGTCTTTATGTACGCCGTCATCTGCAGAATTGAAATCGAGAAACAAAGTTGTTGAGGGTTGATCTGCATGGCTTGGGTTTTTTCCTAGATCTGCCGTAATATGGAGATAAAAATGGAGGAAGTAGTAGACTGTTAAATATCGATTGTGTGTCCACGGGACCCACCAGAATATATTGTGTGAATGTTATGCGATGCTCCTCCACGATGCGTCAGACTCATCGCCATTGCAACTGCTAGTAATATAGCAATAACTAGCACAAAGTCGACTCACAAGATGTAACATGCAGCGACCTCCGGACGGTCGAACCGCCAACCAAATTGATCATTACCTAATTGACACAATGCATGCGTCAATCGTTCTGGATGAGTGAATGCTATAGGCGGCAAATGTCGTTTTCCTCTTAGCAGCCCCAATCCAGGCTCGATTGTTCAGTGTCAGAAGCAGCAACAGTCAAGTAAGAGGAGTTTAGACATTGGACCAATGGAAACACAGCAGATTTCCAAAGGCTACGAAGAACAATTGAACGAGAGGCTCGCCGGTATGCCAACATCGAACACAAAAGCCAACCAACAATGCTACTAGACTTTAGACTACCTACTATCAACGACAAGAAAGTCGTGGTACGTTGGCGAGAAACAAGCAACCGATAAGTCATTCAAAAAGACGCAAAACAAATGAACATCCATCGGAAGGAAAGGAAGCTTCTACGCCTAAAGAAAATCTTTCTCGCAACATCCCAACTCAAGAATATCGAACAGTCTCATGCCCGTGGCGATGTTCTGGTAGTGTTCATGCACCAGATCATCTGAAGCATTTTGTAAGGCGAGAGCATCACCGACGACTGCAATATCATATCCTGCCCTACGTTCGCTATAAGTTGCCAGCTCCCAGCATACTGTGAGAATGTCTAAACGTGTTTTACACCAGGCTAATTGGTAGAATATGTCTTGGAAACGTCTCTAAAAGGAGTGCTTTTTGGTTAGCAACAAAGGTTATCCAGTAGATATCCAGTGAAGTGCGAATCCAAATCCTACCACGTGAATATTCCGTCAATGTTGGTAGTTAATGACGATCGAAATAGGAACTATCAGTACAGTAGCGCACAGCTCAAGACGCGGAATGGACATCGGTTTAAGAGGAGCCACATTCGTTTTGGCCGCAACTATTGTCATCTTTATTACAGCATTGCGTGACTTCGAGCGGGATTAAGCTACTGCAGCGTCCGCAAGCGACGAAGCATCACAAAATCCAATACATGCAGCTCGATTCCTTCTTCACCTGCCTCGATAGTCCAGAGTCATCATCAATTTGTTGACGAAAAGTGGGCGACAAAACTGCGGAGTTGATAGCTTTTTTTTTTGTCGGAGGTTTTTTAACGCCACACTGGAGCACTCAGACTCAAAAAACTGGTCCATTGTACTGCTAGGCAGCAACCCACATTTAATGAAGTTTCCAGCAGGCTCTTCTGCTACATCATCAGCCCTCACCTCATCAGCACCAAATAACTGCCACCTGATGCTCGGACCACCACCTTGTTGTAGCCAAGGTAAGGTAGCGGATATGCCGAACACCGCCAAGACAAAGAAATGCTGTGAGGAAGTTCAACGTCAGCCGGCTACAATCGCAAGAGATAGCCAAATCCTTTTCCGATCGTGTCTCCCTTAACCTCTTAAGAAATCCTACGCCGCCAACATCAGGTATTGAAGACCAGTGGCAGCATTGCCAAAAAGCCATCAGAGTTGCCGCCTCTGATGTGCTGGGTTTCAATCCGCCACCACAACGAAACCCCTGGTTTGACAACGAGTGTCGGCAGGCGAATGCAGCCAAGCAAGAAGCATACAAAGCGGCACTGCAAAGAAGGACAAGAGCTGCTCGGGAGCTCTACGAGCAGAAGAGGAGAGACGAACACCGGCTTCTCAGGAGAAAAAAGAAGGAGCATGAGAAGCGCGCGATCGGCAGAATAGAGGGATATTACTGCAGGAATGAGGTGAGGAAGTTTTACCAAAGGGTAAAGTTAACCAGTCAAGGTTATAAAGTCCGAACCGAAGCCTGTAAGGATGATCAAGGGAACATCGTAGTAGAGTCACAGTCGATGCTGAGGATATGGAAAAACCATTTCTGCAGACTGTATAACGGCGACGTAGAACCAAATCCCGCTGTCAGGCAGAACGAACCATTCAACCCCAATGAAAGGGACGACGAAGATCAACAATTCCGTCCACCCGACCCGGATGAAGTGAGGATTGCCATATCTAAACTGAAATCCAACAAGGCTGCGGGAGCTGACGGCCTACCCGCCGAGCTTTTTAAAGCCGCAGGCGATGATTTGGTAAGGCGCATGCACCAACTCATCTGTAAAATATGGTCGGAGGAAAACATGCCCGATGAATGGAACCTCAGCATTGTTTGCCCGATCCATAAAAAAGGAGACCCTTTGAACTGCGCCAACTACAGAGGCATCAGTCTCCTAAGTATCGCATATAAAATCTTATCTGCCATACTGTGTGAACGCCTAAAGCCATTCGTCAACAACCTGGTCGGTCCATACCAGTGTGGCTTTAGGACAGGAAAATCCACCATCGACCAAATATTCACACTACGGCAGATTTTGGAGAAAACCCAGGAGCAACAAATCGATACCCACCACCTTTTCATCGATTTTAAGGCCGCGTATGATAGCATCTATAGAGACGAGCTATACAGAGCAATGTCTAGTTTTGGCATCCCTACCAAACTCGTCCGTTTGTGTAGGATGACGATGGAGAATGCACGCTGCTCCATCAAGGTCGGTAAAGACCTAACCGAGACCTTTGATGTCAAAAAAGGATTCAGAAAAGGCGACGCGCTGTCATGCGACTTTTTCAACATCGTTCTTGAAAGAATTGTTCAAAACTCGAACGCCAACACCAGAGGAACAATCTTTCAGAAGTCCGTCCAACTACTCGCATATGCCGACGATATTGACATTATTGGAAGAACGCAGCGTGATGTCAATGGCGCTTTTGTGGGTATTGCAACGGAGGCCGCGAAGATGGGTTTAGCGGTAAACGAGGGTAAGTCCAAGTATATGCTGTCAACGAGAAAGGACACCCAACACCGACGTCTCGATCAGAACGTCACAGCAGACAGATATAACTTTGAGGTAGTCAAAAACTTTGTCTACCTAGGCACCGCTATAAACTCAGACAATGACACCAGCGCTGAAATCAAACGAAGAATAACCCTTGCCAATCGCTGCTTCTTTGGGCTAAGAAAGCAACTGGTAAACAAAGCCCTCTCTCGAACAACCAAGATAACGCTCTACAAGACCTTAATCGTCCCAGTCCTGCTATATGGCGCGGAGGAATGGACTTTGTAAAAAGCGGATGAAGCTGCCCTTGGTTGCTTCGAGAGGAAAATTCTTCGTGTGATTTTCGGTCCCGTCTGCATAGACGGTGAGTGGAGGAGGAGATATAATGACGAACTATACGGGCTGTTCAGCGACATCGACTTAGCCAGAAGAGTGAAGATCCAAAGACTGAGATGGCTAGGTCATGTAGAGCGGATGGAAACCAATACTCCGGCCCGAAAAGTCTTCGAATCCACCCCCGAGGGACGGCGCAGTAGAGGAAGACCGCGACTCAGGTGGCGCACGCAAGTGGAAAGGGACCTCAACCAACTATGCGTGCGAAACTGGAGACAGCTAGCTAAAGATCGAGCTGGCTGGAGACGCTTGTTGGTTGAGGCCCAGGTCCACCCCGGACTGTAGCGCCACCTTAAGTAAGTGATGCTCGAGCAAAGGCGGAACAGTGGCAGAGGAAGTGCTACGCAGTATCGTCGTCTTCTCCACCGGCGTCGCAGAGGGTTTCGTAGCTTAGGCCAAGCACATTTATGTGTTTGACGAAGGTATAGTGGCCCGTTAGTACGCCGGTGAGTCGTCTGCAGTCTTTTCTGTTAAGAGATAACAAAAATGCGGCGGATTTCTTACAGACGTTTGGGAGTATGCACTTGGTTTGTCTACATCCTGGAGAGTCATGCCACCTCCGGTTGTGCTCTCGAGAAGCCCAGCCATCGATGGAAGCCTTAAACGAGGACGCGGGTAGTCCCAACGCAGGTTCGGCTGCTAAGAGTATCTCCTCTAATTTTGAATCTGCCGATCCAATTTAGAGAATACTTGCATTCTTGGACTAGACTGGAAGTGGTTAAAGGGTTGAGTAAGCCCTTAAGCGCAGCTTGGCTGTCGCTACAGACACAAATAATTCGCCCCTTCAATCTGCTCTTCACAATATAGTTCGTGGCCATTAGGATCGCATAAGTTTTCGCTTGGAAGACCGACGCAAATATTTTTAGGGGTGAGATTCAGGAGTGCATCAAGAGCAGAGCCAGACGTGCTAGGGAAGAGCCCTATGCAGCCGAGACAAAATATTCTTTGGAGCTTAGTGAAAGCTGCAGTTACGTATTTACGCGAAAGCTTATTCCACCAAACGACCGATGCATATGATAGAAGGGGCCTCACCATAGCCATGTAGATCCAAAGGGATCTTTTTGGTGATAGACCCCAAGATTTGCCGAAAATTCCCTTACACTGCCAGAAAACTGTCTATCCAGGAGAACACCTAGATATTTAGCTTCATCGGAAGAGCAGATAGTGACACCTTTTCGTACTAATTGAGTTAGACCAGTCAACTTTCTCCTCCTCGTGAAGAGAACAACCTCTGTTTTAAGAGGGTTAACTGAAAGCCCATTTCTAGTACACCAGTTATCGATCACGTCTAGAGCCACCTGTGCTTTTGAACAAACAGCCGCTAGGCACGATCCGACAGACAGTACAGCTACATCATTCGCATATGCCTGGGCGTAGACATTAGAGCTATTTAGTGTGAAGAGTTGATACTTTGTGCCTCCTACAAAAAAAATCTGCATCGGATATATAATCCTGGATGCGAGGAATGTGAATGGAGGCGGTACAAGATGTACCAAGATTTCGATGTAGTCCTAAAGGCTAAAATTCGTCTAATACATCATAAGACCTTTCACGCGTTTGCATTGATGATTCATTATAGCGCATTTTTTGCAGTTGACTAAAAGGTCTAACACGTACCATAAAGAAACTCGTGCATTGATAAACGCGGTCAGCGACAGTGACGTAACTTCCGAATGCACCAGCTTCAAAATGAGTTCGTATTCTGGAATTGTAAAAAATACTAGTGATGTCGGTCGCCTTGCAACTGTATTCGTTGTCTGCAGTTTAGCATGGCACAGAGTTTCACGTTAAAGAAAAAATCCATCTCAATTACAGAACACTTCTGCATTAAGAGTGCCTTTTAAGTTAAAATGTATGGCGGGCCTATAGAGCTGGACATTATTCCTTTAACGAACAAGTTGTCTGAATACGGATGTGAATGCTATCCAAATTCTGAAAATTCGAAGTCCTCTAGGCAGGATGTGTTCCCAATAATGACACACACAAATCGTCATGTCTTAAAAATAATTTCAATTCGCATAATCGCGTCTAAAATCTGACGACTGTCTCAACCAACAAAACGAAAAAAACCAAACGCCTTCAACAATCCCAGTGAACTTTAACCACCGGAGCCACCCTCAAGTGTCCAAAGCCTCATTGCCCCATTCAATCGTTTCCATCCTCGGGCGGAGGTGACTGCATGAGAACAGAAATACCCTAAAGGGGGGCATCCTTTCCTAAGAAGAGCCAAACAAATCCACAGGCCAAACGAAATGCAAATGCAACCCAAATGGCAAAACAATGCCATCACCCTGTCAGGGCCTTTAATTTCCTTGCCAACAGCTTGTAGTAGGCCCCTTGTAATTGTTGAATACCACATCCGAGGAGCACACATCCTTCTGGCAAATGGCAACAATCCAGACTTTTTTCGTCCATTTCCCCAAAGGTCAGGTCTATGGTATCGGCAAAGGAAAATGGAAAAGGAAAAGGAAAAGGAGACCCATAACCTCGTAGAAATGTCTTCGAAAAGAGTTTAAGGGAATAAAAATAATCTTCGGCCTGAGCTGAAATGCTCGTAGTAGTTCCCGCCACGGGAATCGTTTATCTGCAGAGCTTTCGCCAACCTCGTACGGCTTATCTGGAATCGCTGTAATGGATTTCCAAATAAATACCCTCGGGGAGTTTTCAGTTTTCCAATTTAAATCCTTTTCCTTGGCGATTCCTTGCGAAAATAGTTTAAGTTTGTTGTTATGCTCGCTCTGACATTGGAAACAGTTGTTCGATGTCCTGTACGGTACGGGCGACGGGGTGGTAGATGGGTAACCTACGAATTGATGGGGCATATTGGTGGCAAGTGGTGTCGAATGGGAATCGGCATCCCCATGGATTATGCTTGGGGTGTAATAAAGTTCTGATTGTTATTGAAACACGATTGGAAAATTGGAAATGATCGCGTTCTGAGTCAAATTATTTTTGCCAAACGATTGGAATTGAACTCCGGTTTGGGGAGCCCTAACGAGGCCAAATAGTTTTTGTAGAGGAGTTGGTTATCATTGGAGAATGAACGTTTGTTTCGATAGAACGGACGTGCTGTGAAATGGCTTGCAATTCATGCTTGCCCGTTTCTCTGCAGGCTATACGAGATGCCGAGATCAAAGATTGGCTTGTGTATTTGATTTTTAGTGAACTACAGGGTGACCGGATAAGAACGATGGGAAAATAAAATTGAATACAACAACAAAAGTGTGGGATATAAAATCAAATTTAGTTTTATTTTGAAGCTACATTCATGCCATGATGTATGGAGGAGCACATCATTCAAATTTCCTGGCAGTGCTTCAAGCGGTGGGTACAATTTTTGTTGACTAGCTACAGTATGTGCGGCGTTATTTCGACAAAGGGTTTACCTCGAGCTCGTCCAAAGTGGCTGGCGCCAACTAAGCACTTGACATAGCACCAGAGAAAATAATGGAATGGTGTCAAGTCGCACTATCGGGGAGGCCAGTTGATTAACGTTCGCCGTGAGATGACCCGGTCGCCAAATTGTTCCTTCACAACTAGGAGCGTAGCGCCACTTGTATGGCATGCAACACTGTCTTGTTGCAATAGAATATATCGATCTTGTCGACTTTTGGCCACATCGCTCTCTGACGGTAATGGTGTCACCTTTCTCACTTCGAAAGAAATAAAGTCGCCATGCCATAAACCGCATCAAACACACAAGCATTATGAGTGCATTGATATTCGGATTGTGCACTTGTTGACTTTATTTGTTCCAATTACGTCAATTTTGCTTGTCATCAAAAATGTGCCTCGTCCGAGAAGATGATTTCTTGTCGAAAATCTGGATCTCCGATCAACATTTCCAGAGTATCAGCGAACTTGCGGCGTTGTCTATGGGCGTGCGGTAGAGTAGACCCAAGTCCAACCGTGTTGACTTTTGGCGATGCCACATTCAAAGCTACAGCGACTTAGCACTCTGTCTGGTATTCAGCTTAGTGTCCAAAAGAGTGTACTCAAGCTAAAATTTCCCAATTTGCGATGAATTGCATGATCACTGAAGCCATCATGGCGACCAACCACACGATAACATTTACGTTGCTTATTTATAATTTTCGGCACATTTGGCAATCGCGAATAAGGAGGCAATGGTGCACGAGTAAATGGCAAGCCATACTGAATATGTTGACAGCTGGATTTCATTTGAAACTTTGACAGCTTCTGAAACAAATCGTTTGATTGCATATCATTGCTATCTGGTCACACTTTACACGAGGGAATGTACAAATTGTTATTTGCTTTTGGACGCCGACTTTCGTAAGCACAATCCAGGTGAGGCTTCTATTGACTGTCAGTGTTGCTTGCGGTTTACATACTTACTCGTGGGATTCACCAGACTTGAAGTCGACAAGAAACACAATGGGAATTTACAATTTACAGCATCTTCCACTGCTTCGAAGGACCTTGAACGGCTCTAGACGTTCCTGTGGGCGTAATCTCAAAAATAACTCTTCTACACTTGTATAAAGTGGTTTTAAATTCCCAAACATACATGATTTAGCGTGAAAGCTGAAGATAGATGAGACCGATTCGAACAAGACTCTGAACGCTGTCTGCGATATATCCCCCAAGGCCATTCTCCACTTACCACATCGAAAGGAAAACGAAAACAAAAACCCACCACGTCGCTTCTGCAACTCTTCACTTACGAGTGCTTCTCATTTCTTCAACAGAAGCACCAAACTTTTATGTGAAACTCTAAATGATCGCTCTGACACTCAAACAATTGGGTTTCAGGACTTCATTATCACCGAAGTCCCTGTGGTGTATGGCCCGTCTAGAATTGTCATTTCGTCCGCACCGGGAATCCAAAAAAAAAAAAAAACGAAAAAGAAAAACTCAACTCGACTGTACCCTCATATCAAGCGGACAGACAGGAGACCGCCTGCCCAGAGCAGCAGGACTTTCTCGAAGATTAATGGCGTGTTAGCGGTTAACTTACAGTAATTGTTGGCGTTATTCCCCCCGCTGGCGGCACAGACGCTCTTCAGCCAGAGAAACAAACTGTACATCACTGTTCCCGACCGACCCGACAGCCAAATGACGACAGACTTACACCCAGTGAACACGAGTGTGGACTGCGATTGGGTAAAATCACAATGACAGCGCAAAAGGACATGGCAAATGGGAAATGGGAAAAGAAAAACTTCATTCGCTGTGGCAAAACAAGTAACGGCAACCGCAGAGAAATAAAAATTCTAATCCTTTTCTATTTCCCCGTTCACTAACCAGCAAAGCACACACGTTCAAACGCAGGAGCAGAGGAATCTTTCTCTCATATCCTGAAAGTTTCGTCCCTTGTTAGACTCGTTTCGTGTAAGGAAGTTGAATGCTGGAATTGTACCGTTGTCGGGTGTTATTATGTTAGGACTCAACGACGCCGCTCCAAGGTAACTCCACATCATTCAAATTCAATATGAAGGCAAGGACCCCATCGTACGCCACGGTTCTTAGTCCCTTCACACACACACTACTGTGGAGCTGTCACCGACTGAGGGGGAGAGTGGTGAATCCTGAAAAGACCTGCATTCCTGATTGAATTTGCTATGAGTGTCACGTCTCCGTTTGAAGTTTCAAATCGAGAGACACGTAAATTGTTAAATGCAAATCCTTGTAGTGCATTGAAATCCATAGGATTATAGAGAACACGAATACATGCGAGCTACAGACGGTATCCTCCTTGGTGTGGTGCTCACCCACTCTCACCCTGGAATATTCATGCTTGCATTGCTAAAGATGTTTGCGTTGGGGTAATGCCGGCCCAGCGGCGGCGGTGGCGGCGGAGGGGGGGGAGGATGACAATGATGTCGAAGAAAACCTGAGTAAGCATTTATTATGCCGTGCAAGGATGTCAGGATTTTCTTTATTTTCCTTCTTCTTGTTTTTCTTTCCTTCTTTTTTTCCCGTCGCTGTATCCAGCTCATATCATGAAGCCGATTAGAATGCATGTGTATGCATGGAGGGTATGTGTCTATCATTTGTTCTAGCGTCCTGGCGGCATTCGTCGGGGGATCGGCAACGACGTCGGCAGGTCGTTGTTGTGAAACAAATCATCCGGAGAGCATTTGAAAATGATTTTGAAAAGTTTTCCTCTTACTTACCTGAATATATGATGGGATCAACGTCATTTTTTTTCTTCTGATAACCCGATGTGGAAAATGGTATAGAGTGCGATAGTGTAAAGGATAGGATGAGCTTCGATCAGAGTGACAGACGGTGGAAGTCATACATACATGTGAGTGGTCATTATATGCGGAGAAACTTCTCGTCACTCACATGAATGGGGCCGCAAGCACAAATGAAGGGGTTCGCATTGGCAACAATGAACGAAGTATTTTCTTTTTTTTTTGATGAAGTTCCAGCCATTTGTTTTGAACGTGGTTTGTGGACTTTTCTCTTCCGTGCATTATATGGGATCGCATCAATGACACTTCGACTCCGGGAAAGGATCATTAGCAGTCTGACTGATTCTTTTTTTTTAATTTCGTCGATTTCTGGTGATATTTCTGCGGTCTCCTTTCTAATTTTGTCCTTATGCATCAATTTCTACCCAGGTGCCCTCAAGTAGATCCACGGATTGATGCATAACAACTTGCTGGCTTTATTCGTATCGTAGCACAATTAGTTTATGATGTAGCACCATGTTGTTGGAATCACTTGTTCTTAATTCGAACACAAATAATTGCCCACATTCACATTTCGGTACAGCTTGTAGAGTTCCTTCAAGTCATGAGTGCTATTTGTGGTGCTTTTTTTTGGCGTGGTTAGGCTGAAGCCTTGCACAGGCACCAATGGAATCGGCATCCAATGGTAGTGTCAGATTCCTACCTACTAAAACCACCTGCCGAATCTTCCGTTTATTCCCCCGCAGCACTACCGCTATGTAAAGGGTGGTTGTGATTGTTGTTGAATGTGAACCACACCTAAACGTCAAGCTTTTTTCTGCACTTCATTTGACATTTCAGACTAACTCAATTTGAACCATGGATACACAATCGAGCAGCGCGTTAAAGTTATTCAGACTTATTATGAAAATGGGCGTTCAAATCAAAATGCTTATCGTGCACTTCGTGCTTTTTTCGGTCAATTTAATCGTCCAAATGTGCGTTCAAATTGTGCAAAAATTTGAGCAAACCGGATCTGTAGGAGATGTGAAAACACCAGTGCATGCTCGTACAGCTCGTACTGCAGAAAATATTGCTGCTGTTCGCGATAGCGTGGCTGAAGAGCCGTCCACCTCAACTCGTCGTCGTGCCCAACAATTGCACCTCTCACACTCGTCGTTGATGAACATTATGCATAAAGACTTGCATTTACACACTTACAAAATGCAATTGACTCAAGAACTAAAGCCTCTTGACCATTTCAGGCGTCGTCAATAGTCAGAATGGTGGCAAGAAATGGCAACAGTGGATGATCAATTTTCGAAGAAAATTATCTTCAGTGATGAGGCACATGTTCACCTCAGTGGATTCGTCAATAAGCAGAATTTGCCGCATTTGGGCATGAATGATAATGAATGATAATCCAAGACTGACTGTCGAAAAACCAATGCACCCACAAAGAGTGACTGTTTGGTGCGGTTTATGGGCTGGCGGCATCATCGGGCAGTATTTTTTTCCAAAATGAGGCCGGTCAGGCAGTTACTGTGAATGGTGTTCGCTATCGTGAAATGATAACTAACTTTTTATAGCCCGAATTGGAAGATATGAATGTGGACGATATGTGGTTTCAACAGGACGGTGCCACTTGCCACACAGCTAACGAAACAATGGCTCTTTTGCGCGACAAATTCAATGGCCGTGTTATCTCACGTGGTGGCGATGTCAATTGGCCGCCAAGATCATGTGATTTGACACCGTTGGATTTTTTTCTTTGGGGTTATTTGAAAGAAAAGGTGCACGTCGATAAGCCAGCAACAATTCAAGAGCTAAAGGATGAGATGATTCGGCACATTAACGGCATAGAATCTCAATTATGCTTCAGCGTCATCGAAACCATCGGATGGAGGTGTGCCGCCGAGGTCGCGGCGGCCATTTGGCCGATATTTTGTTCCATACGTAATTGAAAAATACCAATATTATCATAATAAAAATAAATGACAAAAATTTCCTAAATAATTTGTGGCTTATTTAAAATCAATATCGGCCATTAAATTTAACCACCCTTTATTACTTCGCGAGAGACAGATTCGATATTTTTGCTTCGTCATAGAGTGTTTGGTGAATTCGCGTTCCGCTGCTGTTCTAAATTTCTTAGATCGCACATTATTCGTACTGCTCCATCGTTTACAGCAGCCCAAAGTTCTTCGGATTTTAACATATATTTAACTAAGTTTGCTGGTGTTGTCCGTTCACCAAATTCTTCGCGCAATCTAGCTCTTTCATTTGCCTACTGAGTGCATTCGAAGAAAACGTGCTCCACGTTCTCTACCGCGCTTAGGCAGCGAGGACATGACGGACTCGAATCACGGTTTCGCTTATACATAAAGATATTCCCGGAAACAACCGTGACAAGTCAAGAACTGTGTAAGATTTAGTTCATCGTGTTTTCGATTTACCCAATTTTCAATTTTTCGGATTAGTTCGTACGTCCATCTGCCTTTTTGGGACTCGTTCCATCGTTGTTGCCACGTTTCTACACTGCGGCTTCTTTCGAGTTTCTTTACTAGATTTACGGTTGGCGCGATTGTCATAGAGCCGCCTAGCTTCTGAAGCTATGATATCGATTGGTACCATAGAGGATAGTACCAATATCGCGTCGTGGGATACCGTTCGATATGCACTGCTAAACTCACAGTGCACATAATCTATACACAGATTTGATTCCTTTGATGTGCGATGTTTTATTGGCGACGTCAGACCATATTTGTGCCAGCATTAATCGTTTACCTTGCTTCGGACCGCCGATATTCGACATGAGTCACGAAAGAGCGCCTATCGCTTAAGCCGAGCATCAATCGGCACCCCCAGGTATTTTATAAATGTGCTGAAAAAAATGTCGTGTTGTCGGATTTGTATCGTCATCGTCTTTAGCACCGTTTTACTCGTAATGGGCACGGGTTTCGTGTTATGATCCGCGAGGTCTAAACTCATATCGCGTAGCCAGTGCTATTGCTTCGTTGCAATACCACTCGAATTCTTTAAGCCGCTTCGCCACGACAACAACAGCAATATCGTCAGCGAAACCTACAAGGGTGACTATTGTTACTATTTGTGCTGTGTGCTGTATGTCTGGCAGATGGCATTGAGGTCGCACTGGCCGGGGCTGATGTCGAGGGATTTGTTGTAGATATATGCCTTGGTCTGAGAGCAGCATGAACTCGTGTAGCATTCGAGTCGGTAGCTGGGAGGTAAGCTGATGTAGATAGTGATGCAGGAGCAGATGGCGTTGCCATTGCGCTTGAGGCACTCGCTGGTCGGGCGATTCTATGTCAGATTTCCTCTTAGACATCATTTGTGGAGTTCACCTTTGTATGACGGAGTGTGCTCGACTGCATATACATACATAATTCTATTTCACGTGCTCTTCAATCACGTCAAAAATTTCTACCGCGACACGTTTGGAACTAGCGACGATGTCGATGTGATCTGCGTACACTTACATGCGGGCATGCTTTCGTCTTTCCAAATTCTGCTGATGATCTGGTGTATGCTTCCTACCAGGGCATTGGCACGGGCCCTGAAGCGCTTAGCCATGCAAGCCTGCAGCCTTGTTGTTCTTCAGTTTCCTTAAAGCTGTGCCGACTTCTTCAGTGCTAATCTGAAGTACTACTCCATGGACCTCTGCTGCGATTTCTGGTCGTGCTTAAATACATCCACTATTTCCTGCTGGAGCTTAAGTGCCTTTCCTGCTGCGACTAGACTCCTGTTAGGCTAGGTAGATGCGCTGACAGCAAGATCGCCAGCACACTTAGACCATGGTGGTCCATTGTGGCACCCATAGTCCGACTACTACCACTGATCGACAACTCCAGTCGCAACGGCAAATGGTGATTGGGCCAGATTTGAAAACTGGATAAAAGCGCATTAACTTTGCTTTCACTGGGCTTCGAATCGGGGGCCCCTCAAACCAAAGGCAGGCACTCAACAAACTGCCATATCACGTGCACTCTTATCGTGGAGTAGCCTCCTACTTTCCGATTAATCCGGATCTCCTGGATCGCATTCATGTCCGCTTCGAACTGCGTGAAGATCGCTTCCACTTCGTGAATGGCCACTGGAGTGCAAAAGTGCCCAGTGTTCCTACATTCCACGGCCAGTTTGGAAATTCACAACAAGAGATTGGATTAAGTGGTCGGTACTAGAAGGCATGAATATGCGCTGTCTGGCCTAGGATGCTTAGTTTAATTTTCGGCCGTTCCCTGGATATATTGGTTCGTTTACGTTTGCCGTATATGGGTGCCCATACAATGGGTGCTGTGGGGAGGCTGTGTGTCAACTTGGCTTGCGCATGGACAGCCATGGTTGCAGACATGCCGCCTGGTTGGGAGCAACCAACAAGCCATGCATAGACAAGCCTGCCCTCACGTCTCTGGGCACAGTCATGTTTTCTTCAAAATCATTTTCTTAATTCCCGATTTGATGGCATGGCTATGTACTCCATGATGCGGGGGCACTTTGACATGGCAGTTTGAGAAGCCGATAGTCTTGCCAGTCGTGGTGCAGCTTCATTACTTTTTTCAAGAGGAGACCTTGTGCAGCGTCGTGTCAACGCGAAGACAGTCACTTATGTTTATGTCAGTCACGTGCTTATTGTTTCGATATTCAACCAGAACAATATAAATTATGAAGTAGTCTTTTGAAACCAAATCCATGGCCTAAGTCTGATTGTTCGTACCTATTCCTGTACACAAGTACACACACTTGACCACAGTGAAGGTGCCAAACAGCTTCAATTGCATTCGGCACTGTCTCGGCTAGACCCATTCATCTGTTTCCGGTAAACTGCATTAGCCTATGGCGACAGAGGAGATCGCATTCAACTCAACTCATTTTACACAACAAAAGCTTGCAGGAATTATCTCAAGAATATCCTACATCCGTTATCCTTGTTCGAGAAAATATAGCACAGGGCAGCAGAGAGCATTTAAACAAACATCGCCTTTATATTCGAATGAGTTTAGCAGCAGCGACTCAATGCATGGCGTAGCGTTCTTTCTTGTTGCCGCCGCGCCGTCATCGTCCTTATTGTCTCGTTGCTCCCGGACGGCCGCCTGCTGAGCCCACCCTCTCGCTCGCTTGCAGGAGAGTGTTTGCTTTGTGCTTTTGTCTTCAGAACTAACTGCCATTAGAATACTCAACATTTAAATTTAGTCCCTTTTACCCGTTGCCCGACTATCGTAGTGCACTTGGTCGGTGCTCGTCTGCCGGTAAAGAATGACAACGATAGCGGTAATGTAACTGAATGTACTGCGGTACTGGGAATACAGAATTCAAGGGACGCAGGGGCATGACAAAGGAACAGTGAAATATGTAGGAACATCTTACTGCACTACACAGTACACACCGACGGCGGCACCACCACAGGCGAATGCCACTGCTGGTGGTTATGCCTTTGTGGCTGGTAGCCAACTCCTGATGCTGCATAAGGACGGGGGGCTGCATGCGTTGCTTGCTTGGGCTGTGTGCAGATAGGCGTGAAGTTTACAACTTAATCTTTGAACAAAGTGAAGTGGTAGATTAGAAAAAAAAGCGAATGTGTGTTGGTTGGTTGGCACACATAATGAGTGGGTGGTGGGCTGGTCACGTACACACTCTCGTGAGGACTCACAATAATTGCGGAAATAAGCGTTTGTTTGTCTTCGCGTGAATGAACGATGGGAATAGAATTGCGGCTTGGATTCATGTCTGAGGCATAGAAGTGAATCTAAATGGCCTTAGGCGACGATGGGGGGCTTTGAACTTGGGTGCAAAGACTTGCGCTTGCAGATGGTGTTGGATGATTTTGGCGAATGGATTTTTTGACAGCAGACTGACTTCTTATAGGTCTCAATTCCAGGGAGCAAATATTGGGTGACTGTGTTAGAGTGTTCTTGTAGCAAGTTGGAGCAATAGTGATGAATATAAATATACGTCAATGTGAGTACAGTCGGTTGAATAGCAACGAGATTGACAGAAGATTCTGAGTCTATAGCATTTTCTATGGCTACGCCTGAACACTTTCGCTCCAATTTTGAAACCCCGACCCCGTTGGCAATCGTCAATAGTCCGAATGATATCCAAAAGCAAAGAAAAAAGTAGATGCACAAGAAATTATACACGTTGGCATTGTTCAAAATTTAATTTAATGAAAAGCTCTATCTGGTGTCCCACAGGGATTCAAATTAAGTCCACCTATACTAATTATTTACGTTAATGAGCTATTATCAGTGCTGGTAGGTATGGTAATATACGAGCGTAAGTGATGCTGCTAATCTAATGGAAATATAGTTTAATAGAGCCACTGATTGGTGTCAAGTAGGTATGATGAATGACTTCTATTATGTCAGTCTGATCCTTCGACAGACAGCACAATTACTCAAGTACCTCTTGAGCGCAAGAAAACGGGGTCCGACAAGAGTTGTTTTGTTTGCTTTTGATCTCAGTATGGTTGACTGCGGAACCGGCCTAGAGGAAGTCCCTGCTTACATCCAAGTTACAGCTGTCCATGGTGGCGCTGTCCATAGTGTGTATCGACATATACACTGTGGATTTTTTTAGGTGAAAAATTCGATGTCGTCGGATTCACTCCAGCCTTTGCGTTCTAATAACACAGGTCTAAACACATAACCACAGATGCACAGAGGTCGTAGGTACGCCTAGTTGGGCCGCTGTGGCAGTTGGAAGACGAGCCATGAAAGGCTGACAAATCCTTGCTATACATGTATATGAATACTAATATACACGTCGATGTGGTATGGTAACAACATACAGTCCGTTTTCATTTCATTCCATTTCAGCCGCTTCAGTCTCAATGATAGCAAACGCCTTAGCAAACTGAACTAGAAAAAAAAATATTACGTATACGCCTGAGCCGCATAAAATTATTAGTTTGTTGCAGGTGCACTTAGCAATTCGCCATTCGAAGCATCTTGCATTTTTAGAGAGCAGATTATTGTGACACCGAATATCTTCCAATTCTATATATTAAGAGACATCTTATTTACTGCTCAGGCCAACGATCCTTTTGCATTTTGAAGACGGAACTAAAATTAATCTTATGAGGCCGAAGTAAACTTAAGCTATCGCCTGTAACCGTAATAAACACTCCCGCAGTTTCGTTGAGTTTCGTTCACTTTCCTATCTACGTTCTGTAACGACAGTTGGTATCCGAAAGTTTTGCAGACAGTTTCCAGAAGGAAGACTGAGCACTTCCAGGTTTGACGCTGTTTCGGGCTCCTTCGGTTCTGACATAAGTTTAAATTACCTACTATCTTCTCGGTTGGACGACCCAATCAGGTTCTGCACCTGAGCTAATACTGCCTTCCATTGTTGACGGTCTGTCAGTCAGTCATCAATACACAGCTGTCTTGTGCCCGCAATGACTTTGTCTTTAGACCATGTTGCCAATTTTTAAGTGGTCTAAAGAAAATGCTCTCAACAAAGATGGATCACATCGGCAGATCTAAGATGTATGAGCCTATTAGAGGTTTGTCAATTAGCAAATGTATGCTCCCCATCAATGTCAGCCCCCATAGCGCTCCTCTCAACCTACGAGGAGCGAGTTGTTTGCTGAATTCGAGAATGTATCCCCACAATCAACGTGACTGAATGGTATGTTTTGTACGCTTAGACTATTTGACCTTGTTTCGGAACAACGTTAGCATTCCATATTACTGGAATGTTAATTGGCAGTATTCTTAAGCTACAGCTCATGAACGCTGCTCTTGAAAATCATTCACAGGAAATAGCCAAATGATCTTCGTGAAAATCATCACTTTCTGTCGATTGAGTCGTAATACAACTCCTCTACTTGTACCCGATCTTAGCCAAATCGGATAGCCACTTAAACCAACCAACCAACCAAGCCTAATCTAATTTAAGCCTACCTGCCTCTGCCCTGAACTGAGTCAACTTCCAGCGTCGTTTGGCGATCAAGTTTCGTAAAGGACTCGAGGGTGCCTACTGATTGCTGTCCACCAGTCAATTCCATTAACTGCCTTAGCGAAAGTTTGTGGGAGGCTTACCGCCTCAGTCTACTGGTCTGTCAATAACCTGCTAAGCCTGCTTCAACAAGTCTTAGTGCGGTCTTGCTGGTTTGATAGGAATTTGATGTCTTGAGAGCCTTTAAACACTATGTCTGGAGACCCACTTTAAGTGTATTATTACCTAAGTTTACATCTTCCTATTCTCACCGATAGCCGAAGTTGGTTCTTCTCTAATTTTTCTGATTTCTTGACGATTGACATGTGCGAACTCAAAGAACATGCATCTTAGGACGGTCAGAAATACATGTCAAACTATCAAATGATGTACATCTTGTTACCAAGTAGAGGGCAAGTTTCTCGTTCCAACTCACTTGCCAAAGGAAGCATAGGTTACCAAGAATTCAAACTTAACTAACATACGCCATGGGAACCTTAAAGTTGACAAAAAAAGAGTCTGCACCCCACTCTCGGATAGATATCCTCATCTCAAATCGGGAGTACATCCTTAAAGCTTAAGCACACCTATCCGTATCTTCCACAGGAGTCCTTTTTCAATAAACATCCACATCCACATCCACCTCCACCTCCGCAACTCATCCAGACATCATGGATACCCTTTTGAAGGGAATCATTCTTTCTTTGATGATAGAGGATCTCAACCCTTGCAATCACACGAGCACAAAAAAAAAAAAAAAAAAGGATTGAACGACGAAACTTTTGAGCGCACAGCCTCCCAGTTATCCTTGCAACTTTCCGTCTCAAACTTGTAAGCAGCACACGGGACGGGAACGAACGGTGGAACTCCTTAAAGAGAAATAATTAAAGCAAAACATTTGCCATCAACTTAAATGGTGCACCTATCTACTGGCACACCGTTTTTCATTCTTCCACCTTCTTCATATCACTGTAGACTTTTTTATCCTTCAAATTATTTTTTGCGCCCCCTCGCCGCGTTCTACTTTCTTCTCTGGTGCTGCCTTGCCTCGACAGTGGGATATAGATTGAAGCGAAGCAACCGAGGAGGTGGGCGGCGGTAACGGGGCGACAGTACAGAAGGCGAAGTCTGAAAATAAAGTCCTTTCACTCCTTTCAAAAGGTGGTGCAATATTCTCTTATCAATTTATCCCTGAAGGGATATATTCATCAGGACATAGGAAAATTCAATTTCAAATGAATAGCTCGCAAAAAACAGAAAATCCTTAAGCTTCCCTACACACACACACACACTACGGCACACACAACAGCAACAACAAAAGCTAGTAGCAGTAGTAATAGCTTAGCCAGCATCGATAAATGTTCGTGCGATGGGACGTGGAGGTGGGAGCGAGGACACTAGTGAAAGGACGACGAATGAGAATCACTTAGCACACGGCGAAGGATGAAAAGAAGGATAAAAATCGCTTCACTAAATCAAATATAAACAAGTGTATTTTTTCGGAGCCGGCCTCGTCCTCGGCGTCAAAATTAAATTCCTTATTCATCCCGTGAAAGTCGGCTACGTGATGCGCGGCCGGGTGGGGCATGGGGCGACGACGACGCTTGCTGTATTATGCAAATCAGCGAGGATATTGTTTAGTGTCGTGAGCACACTGTTTGTGTTCCAGTGGGTGTTCGTTGATTTTGGTCGCAAAATCAGCGACGGCTGCGAGGTGAGTCGGTGAGCGTGGCAAAGTGAACGACAAAGTGAGGATATCGGAATGTGTTGATGTGGTTAAATGAAGGTGTTAAATGAATGCTACTGGGATGGGCACTTAAACTGGATGAAACCAATGTAATGGAGTTGTGATTTGGGCGTTATGAGTTTGAGGAATGGTGGGCTTTGTTTTTACTAAAACATGCCGAGCAGATTGGTTCGGCCGCATAAATATAAGAAACTGGGTTAAGACGTCCGGAAAAGGCGCGGTGCCATATACGTCTTCGTACTGCATCCGTAAACAGCAGTCGCTGTAGTTTGCTTTATAGCACCATGGGAAATATCGACAGGCTCAAGGCTCCCCAAGTGCCCAACAGATTAGGGAGCATCTTGCCTTAGAAGGAGAAGGATTCAGGAGCTTATGACAGGAGAGCTTGCATGACCACTGGAGTGCTGTGAAACATACTTGTGTGGTCATATTTCGGTAATAGGCAGAAACACCATAGTGGCGTTGCTTACAGCAGACATCTTTAGGCAGATCGATGAGTGTCTAGCATTAAGATCTCTGCAATAGTAGAGAGAAACGGACTAGTTCCCCAATACTGAGCGATGTCCACAACCAATACTGACACACTGGCTTTGAGCGCTGAAGAAGCTGCACATATCTGCGAGAGTAGGCCTGAGCATAACATCACCAAGGAACTCCAAGCAATAGCCGGTGAGGAGTCTAAACGGTAACCTCTTGATTTCGGATGAGGATCAGCTCACTAGATAGAGAGAGTATTTGGTTCCTGTCTTAATCGACTTAGCCGATGGCGGAATGATCTCGAACTGTAATGAGTATTCCATTGCAATAAATTCCTAAATTCGCACCGAACCGCGCAAGTCCCTCAAGATGGCGCCCCTGCCGAATTATTTCAAGCTGCGACAAATATATCAGCAGATTTGCTGCAACCGATGATACATAGAGCTTCAGATGGCGAACAGTTTTCGCAGGTGTGGAAAATGGGGATGATCGCTAAGCTTCCGAAAAAGGGAAACTTGGTGGAAATGCGGACACTAAAGAGGTTCTACTGCTTGCTTCCCGTTGTAGCCAAAATAATAGCTAACCAAAGAGCATTTAAATTCAACTCTCTACGTCTGACAGGTAGGTTTTCGAGCTGGATCCTCCTCCATCGACATCTTATGGATCATGCGGCGAGTACAGGTCTGCGCTACATCTGTTGTTAATTGACTTCGAGTCTTTCGATAGCTTGAATGAAGATGGAATCTCGTTGGCTTTGCGAAGGAGAGGCATTCCGGAAAAGACTCATAGCCTTTGTAAAGGCTGCTCATGAAGGTGTTGAGTGTCGCGTAATACGCAATCGTAAGTTTTCAGAGGAGTTTGAGGCTCAAAGCGGAGTGCGTCAAAAGTGTGTACTGTTACCACAACTTTTCTGGTGGTTATCAGCGATGTGCTCCGTGTATCGTTGACGGAAAAAAACCATGGGATTCGTTGGACTATGACATCTTATCTTAAAAACCTTGACTAAGCTGACGATGTTTATCTACTTTCACACCGGATAAAGGACCTGGACTTGGTGGGCCACAATTTAGAAGCTGAGACAAACAAAGTGGAGTGTGGTCTCGGCTAATTGCGGTGGCACCGAACTGGATGTGTGCAGCAGAATCGGGAAGACTACAGATGCGTTAGGAAAGCTATCCACGATCTGGAAAAGCAATGTTATTATCGTGAAAACCAAGCTGCGAATGGTCGGCGCCAACGTCTTATCGGTGCTGTCTTACCGATGTAGTACCTGGGAAGTGGACACCATTAGTCATTGCCACACGAAGGCTGCAAATCGATACGCACCACCTTTTTATCGATTTCAAAGCCGCATACGACAGCATTCATCGCAAGGAGCTATTCGATGCGATGATCGAATTCGGGATCCCGGGAAAACTGATCCGGTTGTGTCGCACCACACTAACACATACGCAATGCACCGTGCAGGATTTCCGAGCAGTTTGAAACTTGCACTGGATTTCGGCAAGGAGATGCGCTGTCGTGTGATTTCTTCAATTTAGTACTGGAGAAGATAGTGCGGAGGGCAGCTGTAAACACGGAAGGCACTATCTTCTACAATTCGGTCCAACTGCTGGGGTAGGCAGATGACATCGACATCGTCGCGCGTTCTCGACGTGCCGTAGTGGAGGCTTTTACGGCGATTGAAGAACAGGCGAAACGAACTGGTCTCAAGGTCAATGAGGACAAAACGAAGTATATTCTGTCGATCAAAAAACGTTCCGTCACACACCACCTTGGACAAAATTTCACGATCGACAGCTACAATTTGGAGGTAGTAAAGGATTTTGTCTACTTGGGGCAAACGTGAACTCCACAAACGACATCACAGTGGAGATACGTCGTAGAATCGCCCTTGGCAACCGGTGCTACTTCGGTTTGTCAAAACAACTGGGCTCAAAACTGCTGACTCGAAGGACCAAAATCATGCTTTACAAAACTACAAATCATTTACCAGTCCTGCTCTATGGAGCCGAAAGCTGGACGCTAAGCAAACTTCAAAGCTGATTCTTGGTACCTTCGAAAGAAAAGTTCTACGTCGGATATATGGTCCCGTCTGCGAGGAAGGCGAATGGAGGGGAAGACATGAACGCGAACTCACTGAGCTGTACCAGGATGTGGATGTAGGCTTTAAGGCAACAATTCGTCGACTGCACTGGCTCGGCCACATCGAGCTCATGGACAACAATGCTCCAGCAAAGAGGGTCTTTGAATCCGAGCCTACTAGTTCGAGAAGGAGAGGACGACCGAATCTCCGGTATAAAGACCAAGTAATCGCGGATGCAAGACAGCTTGGTCTTGATGGTCACGTCAAAGATGGACGGCAGCAATTGCTCAGGCTCCGACCCTCCATGGGTCGCCGGCCTGATAAGTTAGTAAGTACACGAAGGCTGCATTCTTTCATAAACAGATGTTTAAAAAACATAATTTTTTTTATCGAGGCGTATCTCCAACGAGCCATCACGGCCCTATACAGTGTTGGCCAAAACTATAGCACGAAAAATTCTCACATAGGAAAAAACTAAGGAACATTTAAAAAACTTGTGACAGTTTAAAAACATTTATATTTTCTTATTCATAAAATATTACTCTTTCATTTACAGTTACTCACTTAACGTTAAATCTTACATAATTCTTTATATATTAAAATATTTAAAAATTCATTGAAATATAAGTGGACAAAACTAAAGCACATTTCCGAATTTATGCCTTATGTATATGAGCGAGAACTGGGGTCTCCAACCTTACATGACATCCTCTTATAAGGCGTATTCGTATGGTCGCCCATACTCAACTTCGGTAGCCACTTCAAGAAATTAATGAAGGTACAGAGACATGACGCGATTTGCGTCAGTGGAGCACTTTGAACGACTCTCAACGATGCACTGGATATTCTCATGAACCATTCTTTGATAAGCTAACAGCAACCAACTGCGCAGTTCGTCTTAAGGCATGTTCTGAATGGTATGATCTCACCTTTGTACATACCAAAATTTCGTGCAGAATTAGATACAAATTAATACTTTAATTCACTTAGACTACCCCTCAGCATGACACTTCCCAGAAAACAACTTCGAATCCCTGATTCCGGACAGAGACCTGTGGTATGGCGGCACTATTTCCTTTGGTAAAGCCATTCACTTTTACACAGATGGATCCAAGACGGATGATGGAGTAGGAAGCGGTGTTTTCTCGGAGGGTCTACACCTGAACAAATCAGTTTGTCTACCCAACCACTACAGCGTCTTCCAAGCGGCAGTAATGGCGATTAGCGAAGCCCTGTCCTGTCTGAGATGGAACGTGGCGATACGGCGGCGATATCTGCATTTTCACTGATAGCCAAGCAGCAATTAAATCCCTGGTATCGTTCTCTATAAACTCTAAAGCAGTAGTCGACTGCCGCTTATCTCTTAACGAGATATCAGCACAGTTCAACATTCGCCTGTTAGGTGCCAGACCATAGAGACATCCCGGGAAACTACAAAGCTGATGTAGTGGCTGAACGTGCCACTAGACGGCCGATTGATAGTATCACTTTTAACATAGGCTCTCCTATTAATACCTCCAAGTTGCAACATAGGCTCCCACTTCTTTGACAGTCTAAATGACCTCAGACAAATACCAGTGAAGGTGATAGTCAAATTTGCTGAGAATACCAACTGGCTGTCATAAACCCCCACTTTTAACTTTCTTTCTCTCTGTCTGAACACCCACGTGACGGTATAGTGGACTTACGCTGGCCTAAGTGCATTAATGCCACTTCCTACGTTCTTACTTACGAACGATCTCCAACGAGCAATTATACATGAGAACGGGATAAGAACCTATAAACATCACAATACGAAGGTGAAAGCGGCAGTGGCTTGGATACACCCTACGGCGCGAAGAAAACTCCATTACGAAGTACGCCATGCAGTGGAATCCGCTTACCCAGGCAACCAGTACAGGTAGGTAATAGATTAGATATCATCCGCCATTGGGCACCAACCAGCTCCTCAAGCTGAATGAACATAATTCATTACGAAGGCAGCATTTGTTGTCGTTTTCGTCGCTGGAATATGTTAGCTTAGCGGTGATATTTCGCGTCAGAGTGGGCACGTAGAGAGTAAACCCAGAAACCAGTAGAGTCAGGTCACAGCCATACTCCTTAAACTTCCGCTGATAGATTTGATCGGCAGTGGCCAGTATGGCGATCAGACTGAAAACACTGAATATGTGAAAACACTCTACTATCCTAGACAGATATATGGAGATCCGCACCCGGAGACAACGATGTCATGACAAATAATATCCTCTTGGAGAAGGATTTCTCAGACAGGAGCCCCTCAGATCATACTGGAAGTCTGAAGACCAGGCGCTGGATAGGCCATTGCATATATTCACAGATGGATCGAAGATGGTTGCCGGCGTCTCCTCTAAGGATCTAAGTGTGTATTATTCCAACTACCACATCACTATAGTGTCTCATCATCTTCATTTACCCGCATTATGTACTGAAGAGGTCGCGAGTGCAAAGCACAAATAGAGATCTCCAGGCCACTCGATCCGCTATCATCGACTCTAACTCATCAAGAGTGACGCCTAAGCGGACCCCAGGCGAGTTTTTGGACTTGGTCCAGTTACCTCGTCCTCGTTCCGGTGATAGAATGGCATTCAAGGCACACCGCGGAAGTCGTGATGATGGGGCCATTCGTGGCGCATGACCAAAACATCGAAGCATAACCCTTTCCGTTCGAAGAAGCAGCTGTTTCTCGCGAATTGCCCTATTTCTCACCCTAACACTACGAGTAACTCCCACACCATAACAGAACGAAGTAATCTCATCTCGGCAATATCTTATTCGTTCGGCCCTTAACCAAATTTCATGATCATAGGTGAGGGTTGGAACAAATAATTGGTTAAAACCGCAGACTTGGCTTTGACACCACGTTGACTCGGCTTGCATTAGTCCTCTCTCCGTATGTGTATCCAACACCTGCCATTCATGCCAATTGCAGCATCGACTGATTAGACCTTCCCTATAATGACTTCCGGAGACTAGGAAAAGTAAGAAACCACTGTGAATCTTCTTTGAAACTGCAGCGCTCTCTCCTAGAAGAATACTACTTCAACAAACCTGACCGAACTAAGTCGCATTAGTGTCATCTGCAACGTTTAAGCACTCACTGGTTTGTGGAATAGGATCAACTAGATCCGCGTGGTAACACAACGAGTGTGACTGCTGTCAACCTGTAATCAGCCACTCCAACCTAACCTGACCTATTGTTCTAACCATCATCATCATCTTCTGACCCGCCTGATCCACTAAAAGGGTCGCGGTGGTAAACCACGCACGAGAGATCTCCAGGCAACTCGATCCTCCGCCATCGACTCTAATTCATCAGGAGCAATGCCCAAGCGTAACCCAGCGAGTTTTTGGACTTGGTTCAACCACCTCGTCCTGGGTCTGCCAATCGGTCGCCTACCTGATGGAATCGCATTCAACGCCCGCCTCGGAAGTCGTGATGATGGGGACATTCGTGCCACTTGACCAAACCACCGAAGCATAGCCCTTTCCGTTCGAAGCAGCTGCTCAATGTTGAGTTCCTCGCGCACTGACGTGTTTCTCACCCTATCCCGGCGAGTAATTCCCACAACAGCACGAAGAAATCTCATCTCAGCAGCTTGTACTCGCGATCTTATTCTTTCGGTCATTACCCGAATTTCATGACCATAGGTGAGAGTTGGAACAAATACTGAGTTGAAAACCGCTAACTTGGCTTTGACACCAAGCTCGGCCTTTCTGATTACAGAACTTCCAAGTTGTGTCAAAACTGACCCAGCTTGACCAATCTTACAGGTAAGCTCAGCATTACTCCTTCCATCACTCGTGAAAAAGACCCCGAGATACTTAAACTTCTCCACCTGCTTCAATGGGACTCCACTAACATGCAGAGTGCATTGCACAGGCGTTCTGGAAATGACCATAACCTCCGATTTGCACATACGGCCACAAACCTATCGAGTGCGCGTTGGAGTTCCGTCTGGGAGGATGTGAGGATAACCAAGTCATCTGCAAAAAGAAGATGACTTGACCTCAACTCTTCCAATGTGAAACATTCCTCACCTCGGCTGCGCTGCAACATCCAGTCCATATATACAATGAAAAGGAGAGGTGACAAGACACACCCTTGGTGAAGTCCAACGTAAGGACGTAAGGAGATCTAAGTAAATCCAGGCAATCACAGCTTCGTTTAGCTTAGCACACTTTTCCTTGCTTTAGTACGAGGGAGGGAAATCAATCGTTCCTGGGAACATACGCAAGGGTCCAAGGGCAAGGGCAAATGTTAATGCACGTAAATGACAGGAAATAACCGAGGTTCACCTTACATCTGTCAAGCAAACGTGTTAAATTGAATACGCCGCCAAACCAATTATCCTGATTTAACCGGCCTAAAACCATTTACAGATTTTCAATTAAATTCATGCCATGCGAGCACTGTCCTCCTACACAGACAAAAAGCCCGGCCCCACACCTACACACGCAATTACTTTTCAGCCGTAGTAAGTAAGTGTTAAACACCAACAACCAACCAACAGAGTAAGTTTGTTAAATGAATGCTTAAAGCGTTCGGTAACAAATTAATCTCACAGTCCCTTTAACTGCATTCACATGAACTGAGTGTGAAATCCCATCAAACCCGCCCGGCCAAGCTCCAATATTTTCATATTGGAAAGCACGGTCATTTGGAACTCCTTATCGCTGCCAGAAACGAGCTGTTTTCGGAGAACTTTTCGCAACCAAATGATCCCCACGGCGTGGATATATCAATGCAATCGCGCGGTGCGAATATTTTCCAGTGAATTTTGCAATTTTGTACTCGCTAGCTGCGTTGCCCTCTGCCATCGCACACTTGGCACACAGCGTAACCATGCCCGGGTCAGTAGTAAAACCACCCCTCCAGGGATTGGAGAATTCGCGCGATTGTCCCGAAAGTTTTTGCTTATCGGTGGGGAACCTTTTCAATTTATGTTTATGAGAGTATACGGCCGCCTCAGGAAGGAACACAGAACGCAGATTATGAAAGTGATGGTGCGGTAGTTCGAAATGGTTCGCTGCCTGCCATCCAGACAACGGAACGAACGGAAGCGCTGATTCTTTGTATTATTTGCTTACTTTTTGTTCTCGTTTTTTTTTTTGTGTCCTTGTGTCTCTGGTTCTCTAGTTCTCCGCGGATGTGGAACAAATCCTCAATTTCGTTTATTAATCGATTTGAATCGTTGATTCGGCGAATGGGTATTGGTTTAGTGGGTCAGCGCGACGCTGGCGGTGGCTGGTGGCTGCTGGATGGCAACTGAGTGCTGCTTTATGAGGCTTGCCCCGTTTGGAAGGATTGCTTAATGGGTTTTCGATTTTGAAACAAATTGCACACTGCTGCAAGGACGATTAGTTGCGGGTCATAAATTTCTCTGACGGATTTTGGATATATTTTTAAGAAATTTCCTTCAAAAGGACACTGAAATTACCTAGCGACGGCACTGGGTGTTAGTTCTGATTGGAAGTTTCCAGCTAGAATAGTTTGATCCATGACCATGCATTTGGATACGAAAAGGAGAATAGAGCAAAATTGGAGGAAGCGATTGTCGAGCAATCAGGTGGAAGCTCTGTGCTTACATTTTGAAAAAAGAAATGCGACGCTGTGCTGCTTTCTGACACGGACAAATACAATAGTTTCTGACGAAAGATGGTGCTATATTGAATGCCAATCGAGGGGCAGTTCTTATGTTTGAAACAGAAGAGCAATAGACAGGAACATTGGACATCTCGTGTATTCCAAGTCTTTTTGCTGTAGGATCTGTTTGCATACAGATCAGCACCTAAGATGGGGATAATTGATCACGAAACGGCGACTGGAAGCTGAGCATTAACCTAAAGATGTCGGAAACTAACTTCATTAGAACGATTCACGCTGTTTAATGCCTTGGCAAACGTTCTCAGTTGTTGGGCAACCACTGACGCAGAGACGCAGAGAAATAAAATACGGTACATATAATTTAATGTTTGATGATTATTTCATGCAAATGTTGACCTTGACTGCTCCTCAAATGGTCCATCCGCTTAGTCCAATTTTTGGCATACTCTTTCCAACATTTCGGCCGGTATCTCACGAATAAATGCTTCAATGTTGTCTTCCACTGCGTCAATTGAAGCGGGCTTGTCTGTGTAGACATGAGCTTTAACATAGCCCCACAAAAAATAGTCTAAAGGCGTTAAATCGCACGATCTAGGCGGCCAATTGACCGGTCCCGAACGTGAAATAAAATGTTCACCGAACTAGCCCCTCAATAAGTCTATTGTTGCGCGTGCTGTGTGGCATGTGGCACCGTCTTGTTGAAACCACATGTCATGCAAGCAAAACTCTTGCATTTTGGGCAAAAAAAAGTTGGATATCGTTACGTTACGATTCGCATCATCTTTGAAGAAGTACGGTCCAATGATGCCACCAGCCCATAAACCGCACCAAACTGTGACTTTTTCTGGATGCATTGGTAGCTCTTGTAATGCTTCTGGCTGATATTCACTCCAAAATCGACAATTCTGCTTATTTACGTACCCATTGAGCCGAAAATGAGCTTCGTCGCTGAACACAATTTGTCGGTAAAAAAGTTTCTTAACAGAGCACGCATTTTGATAATAAAATTTAATAATTTGCAAGTGTTGTTCGTTTGTAAGACGATTCATGGTTAAATTATAGACCAAACTGAAGATGTTTGACAGTGAAACAAAACACGAAACGTGCGTCAGCTGTTTAAATCAGTGTTGCCAAAAAGATAATAGCTAAAAAATCACCCTTTATAATACTATTTATCAAAACATGTACCCACAAGATGCTGCTCTGGTCAGTGACAGAGGGACTTTCGCTCCCTTGCTCATGGCTGTGCCTTGTGGTTCATTGTGATCTTAATCACGTGTTTCTACTTTTACAGGTTTATCTCTACTTTTACAGGTTACCAAAAAAAAATCGTTAGTAAAGAAATACTATACAACAGGGTGAACCAGACAAGACAAGTGGAACTCTCCGAAGAGTTACCTCGACTCTACATCATAGACGAGTGTCCCTTTAAAATTTGGGATCTTTTGAGCAGTCTTGAGATGATTTTCCGTATCTAATGAAATATCGCCAGGGAGGGGGGTGTCTGGCGAGTTCCGCAGCTTCGCCGATACCTGTTTTTTCACAGTGTCGCGGTACCCATTTCACGTGCACATTTAAAATGCTTAGCCAATTCATCAATAGTAAAAAAAGTGGTGCTTTCCACAGAGTTGACTGCAGATCTCTTTTGGGTACTATATTGTTTTTGAGTGGTTTGAAAGTGCCTCTTTAATCACTATGACTTCTACTTAGTTTCTTGTAGTAGGACGCTACACCAAGTTCCACTGCCGTTTTCCACATCTCCAATCTGGAAGGAATGCTGGTTTAGATGTTTTTTTTTTTGAAAAATAGATTGAAATAGCAGGGGGCCATTGTCGCCAGGAAGGAAGTCTGACTTGTGTGTTGATTCGGATTGTCTTGCGTTTCCGGCCGCAACCATTGTGGCTATCGGAAGAATTTAAGAAGAAGTACGTTTAGCGTCTCAATTGGAAGATGTAACTTCGAGGTAATCACGCTCTTTGTCTACCTCGTCGCCGCCGTGAATTGCGGTAACAACATCAGTACGGATATCCGATAATTTCAGAATAAAACGTGTATCGTTAACTGAACTCTACCAGGCAATTAAAAAATTGAAAAATTACAAAGCACTTGGCATTCCTTCACAAATCCTCAAGGAATTATCAAAAAAGCGATTATTAAACTCCAATACTTAATAAACGCTTCGTTTTACTATACGTTCCAGATTCATGGAAAGTGACTATGGGTCCGAAACCGGGTAAGCCGCCAAACGACAAAAACCGACCGACCGGCCGACCGATATCACTTTTACCTATAACATCAGGGAAGGAAAAGGCGATTTGCGATAATTGATTGTCGCAATCGTACTTTTTGCTCTGCGTATTGTGATTGTCAATTTAAGAGTTGCACATTTGCGACCGATTTCATGTGACAGCTAAATAGGTGTCGTTTTCATGTATTTTTGTTCAATATTTGTATTTGGGGCGAATGCAATGCACTTTTCAATGTATAAAAAATCAAGAAAGGACATATTGTAAACAATGGTATGCAACAGCACTTAGTTATTAGAATTCTATTCACATTTTTCATCGAATATGAATCAAAGGAAAACTCAATACAAACAAAATATAGTCAAGGCGTGCACCCATAGCCAAGGCGCGCAACAATATTACAAAGCTACTAAAAAAAACCGCAAATCCTTGCAAGAAAAATCGAAACTTGGCTATAAATTGTAGCAAATAAAACCCGAAAGCGGAAGTGATGCCACTTTGAGGCATAGTTTTTGCTATAGGGTTACTCAGAGCGGGGTAAAGTTGATAGTAGAATGTAACTATTAAAAATACGACAGTCAACTATCGCCTTAGCCGTTTTCCCCCTAGAACTATTCGAGAAACGGATCCAACCAGTTATAGAAGAAATATCCTTAAACCTGATCAATTTGGTTTTAGATGGAATCATTCCACAATTGACCAAGTATTTAGAATAACCAACGAAATTGAAAAAGCACTAGAAGAACAAAAGGTTTGCTCCACCAGAATACTCGGAATTTAAGGATATTGCCGCTGGGGTACCGTAAGGGAGTGTCCTTGGTCTATACTCGGGATATACCACAAATTGAGGGTACGATAATAGCTATATAGCCGACTCCAACGACCGAAACCGTTCGACTTAGCGCAATGACGGTTCCAGCGCAAACCGCTATTGATGGTGCCAGCTGGTGATTTTACGGATATCGACCAGAATCAAGGGAAAACATTTTGAAATTAAAACTACTGGATAGGGAAACCTATTTGTAGCTAAGAACAAAAAATCCAAAGGGTAAGGGTGTGTTAGTAAAAATCGGACACTACTATGAGTACACGGGTATCATAGTGTCTTATTGAAGATTCCCACCAAACCAAGTAAAAGAAAAAAGTACGGAGATCAAACGCAGAGTAACTCTTGCCAACCGCTGTTTCTCTAAGATCAATTGAGTTATAGGGCCACTTCTCGACGAATAAAGCTGGATTTCTACATGACATTGGAGCAGTCGTCGTGCATGGCGCAGCAGCAGAGAGAATTTCCAAAGCTGTTTTTCAGTTCGAGAGAAACTGTGTGGACTCTTTAGTCCTGACTGCGTTCATGACATTTGGAGGAGAGGACTCAACCACTAACTGTATAGGCTGTAAAGCGACATGTGCCTAGTCAGGCGTCTACGGATCCAATGCGGTGGCTGAGCCATATAGAGCGTATGGAGAACTTAGCCCCGTTCGGAAGAGTCCAGGACGCCTTCGTCTAAGCTGGCTCACCCAGTTGGGGAAAAACCTCAACCAACTTGATGTGTACAACGGGAGCTAGCTACCAGTCTCTTTGGATGTTCCTTGCTGCGGCATTCTCTGAAGCATCATCTACTCCTCTACTCTAATGGGGATGGTTTCGGTGAATCAATTGTCAGCTTTTAGCAGCAACGACAATCAAGTCAAGTCGTAGTGCAGCTAACATAAACTTTCTGTGGATGGCGCAAAAATTAAGTGTCCGCAACACAGTAATAAATTGTTGCCGAGCATTATCTACTACTGTCAACCGCCAACTGACAGCTATCAACAAACCCAAAATGGCTGCCACACCAAACCGACCTGCAACATAAAATGCATTTTGCACAAAAGTGTCTAGACTTCAAAAAAAAAAACCAGATATTGATCGCAAACAATCACAAAAATAATTGAATGGCAAACCTAGTTAGCTGCCAATACTCTGCACGCTCAGATTCGCTTTTCCAGCTGTTGCATCTCAACAAGAAATTTCATTCCATCAAATTTGCCTTGAAGCCACTTAGTGTACACTTCACTGTAAACTGAAGTTCAAGGACTAACCTTAATGCAATCCTCTCGAGCGTATTAAACAGTTCACAACGATCCCAGGCATCCGCGTCGTCTTTGCCTGAGACGAACCAACTTCGACTTCGAAGAGTGTAGCCGAGTATGTCTACAAGCGACGATACAAGAAACAATGGGGATGTAGATGTACACAGCCACCAACATCCGGCAGATCGCTGGAGGGCGCTCAGTCGAATTTTATGTGTCTAATAAAATGCATGTTATCCACTCAGTCATTGAGAAGCCATCAAATTGTCAGGCAACGCGATGGGATCCTTGTGGGGCGCAACATAAAAGGAGATGCGTCACATCCGACGAAGAAGGATTACAAAAGGATGCCGCCTGAATGCTGACTGTATTGCTCGTCTGAAGGCAGCCATCCTGATCCCGTGTGCGTGTGAGAAAGGATGAACAGATAATCTGCGTATAGGTTGTGTGTTGCTTACTCGTTTGGTACTTGCCCCAAGACGCAGTGGATTAGTACCTCAGCAGACCTCCATCACCTTTGGCGCATCCCGTCAGCAGCTAAGCAAGCAACAAACAATATGACGTATGTATCCTTAGACGAAAATATCCGTCGTCCTCGTCCTTGTAATTTATGAGTTCGTTCAAAATAAAAAGGAATTTTATTTTCCATGTCATAAATTTGCCCGGTTTCCTTCCGCCCGCGTCGTCGGTGTTTGTCAGTGACACGCGGCGAACCAAGTGCTGGGGGCTGTGCTGAACAGGGGCCTGTGCACTGATGTGCTCGAGGTGGCTCACTCCTTGCCGCATTCCGCTCCTCCAGAAACAAGATAAATAAAGTCAATTTAATGATTTATGTTTACTTCGGCTTTTCGATGTTCTCCTTGTCCCGCTGATTCCCTTTCCCATCGGGGGGGTATTTTTTTCTCCCTCATCTTCTTCGGTTTCTTCTGTTTCTGTCCCCTCTGACAGACAGGGAGTGTTCCTTTTTACGAATTAACCCAGCGAAGGACAGAGAGAAGGACGCAAGCATGAATTTATGTTTTATGATCTGCTTACAATGCGATGTAAATGATGTGTAGGGGCGGGATTGCACGACGAGCAGAGGCTGCGAGTGCGGGTGCGGGTGCGGTGTGTGGTACGATAAAAAGAATTCGATGTAAGCTCTTCCGTTTGTGAAATATTCCGAAATAAATGCTAAAAGCCGGCTTCTTCAAATGGCATAACGTTTGCCACAAAAAAAAAAGCAAAAAAAAAGAAAAAAAGAAAAGAAGAACAGATCGCTAGAGGGACTGGAGTGGCGTGTGCTCGTGTTCTTTGTGAGGGTGACATAAAAATGTCACGGACCAATAGAGCTGTCAGCAGAGGTTCTCGGTTTGCACAAAACTTCTTCATAACCCCCCAATGCTGACCGTGAAACTTTGTTCCAGTAAATTCATGATAGTCGGCAGTACGTTGGTCTGCTGAACATCTTGGCAAGTTTTTTTTTACATCTGCGAATTGTTGAGGGAACAGGAGCTATGCAAATTAGCTGTATGACATTGAGGGATGCTGGTGAAAATGGGGGAGGTTCGACGCAAAAGGTTTGGCTTACATCTTCAGATGCCTGTGAAGTGAGCCAATTCTGGAAGAAAATGATTGTAAGGAGGTGGTATTGCTGCAGCTTTCTCTGGAACATAAAAGACCTCATGCATGGTACTCCCTCAGTCTAGAGATGGATCATGGATCAAGAAGAGTTCTCTAGTAATATCAAGTTCATATGACTCATGGTCAATTGATGGCCAAGCTGGTTATTCCATTATTTTTTGACTTGATGTTAGTCGCTCCCATCATAGTCTTCATCGGAACTGCTACCAGGTGGTGATACTCGTACTTCGGGAGCATTTAACAGGGCAATACATTCTTGAGGTAATGTGTTCCTTTTTCTACGGGGCGCTGTACTACGACTCGAAGGATATGGATCTGATGATATTAAAAACCTGTTTAATACATCTCTATTCGTATTTTTTCTGGAAGATTTTCGGCTAAAATGCCCTCGAAATCGTTTGTATTCCTTATTGCTCGCTACTTGGGCTTCCTCCGACAATTGACCAATTGGCAGTATGCAGGCTTGAATTATCTCTTTTGAATGTATCAGAAGTTTATGTATGCTTGCAGGCATTGTGGTACCATGCGTAGTGCGCTAGATACATATATGTTTCTTATTTGCTGATGCCTGTTATATCCCACTCGTCTTAACGTTTCTAAAAAATATTCGCGCTGTGTTACCATCATTCGTATTGCCTGCTACTGGCTTTGGCATGTCAAATAGCAGTCCCATTTCATCATCGTTTTTGGATGTGGCTATTCTTGTTCTTGTTCACAATCATGTTTCCTGTGATCTTGCTTGCCATTTCTTAATTTCTAACTTGTAAGAAATGTGTAATAGACATTCAAATGATCGAATCCAAGAATGCAAGAGAGTAATCCCAAAGTTGTACATTTTTCTTCTTTAGAGCAGCAGCAGTTGTATTGGTACATAGATAAATAATCGTTAATTACATGAGCGATGTTAACTCATAAAAAAAAATTGTATGGGGTGCGCAGCTGAGCGCAAAATGTCTCAACGCATTCTGGAAGCATATAGTCCAGAGAAGGTAATAAATAACATCTCGAGGCGGCTACACGCGGATACATTTTGAAAACTCTGAACAAACTTAGAATATAAACAAAAAAACTGATAATTCTAAGGCCTTCAAGCAAATCAGTAATTACTACCATTTGCTGAGGTCGTACAAGATTCAAACTTATCATAAAGATTCCTTAGATAACAGGCAAGAAATTGAAAAAAAATAAAAAGATAGCGATACTTCACACGAACACGATGAATTTGAGTCAGATAATGCAACTAATGTGGCCCGTGGCGTTGTGGGTATGTGCGTCAACTCCTACGCACTTGGACTTACTTGTCTAGGTTCGATTCCATTCCGACAAGAAATACTTTTCACGGCCGCACCTCTTCCGAGTCTCTGACAGTACTCAAAGAGTCTAGAAAAAGCTTCTCAAACTTGGCCGTTTGGAGTCGGCGTAAAACTGTAGGTCCCTTCCACTTGTGATATAACAATAGCACGCGCAACACGAGTGGTTCCTGAGAGGCTAGGCCCTGGCCTTCTACGGGCTGTAGCGCCACCCATATTATTATATTATTATAATGCAACTAATGTTTCACATTTCTCTTGCTCAAAAATGATTGCTGTTTGCGATGTCACACAACGGTAAATACCGTTTCCATGACATTTTGTTTGCTGAACGTTAATACCTTGGTTTATACCTGTCGCTTGATACCAAACTTTTGTCATTCAGACGACTTTGATTAAGTTCTGGAAACTGATGTCTAGCAAATTTGTCTTGGACCGATTGATTAAACTCAAGCGTCAAACCTGCATCTGCATGAAAGGCTCAAGCAGAACTATGCCCTCAAGCCCCGCGTAGTTTATCATATCCACGCCAGTCGCAAGGAATCATTCGGAGCGATGGCCGAATTCAGGATCCCGGGAGAATTGATCCGATTGTATGGGCCGATGCAAAAGGACCATCGGCTTGAGCAGTATGTGGGGTGTCCCGTACTATTTAACATTCGAACAGCGCACTTAGATAACTTTCCTGTGAGCAGCATCACAATAGCAGTGTAATGGACCATACCAGGTCTAAGTGCATCTGCAAGCAACTGATACTTTTGGGACTTAGGCGTATGCGTTACCGAATACACCAGAATTCATATGTTAGAATTCATATGCCAGGGCCTAGCTTCACAGCAACCACTGGTGTTGTGCGTGCCATTGTTCTATCACGAGCGGAAGGGACCTACAGTTTTATGCCGGCTTTTTCTAGACAGTTGTACTCTTCGAGCATTGTCAGTGACTCGAAAGAGGTGGGGCCGTGAAAAGTATTTCTTGTCGTACCAGGAATCGAAACTAGACAGGTAGGTCCAAGTGCGGAGGAGTCGACGCACATACCCAAAACGCCACGGACCACCACCAATTCGAAGTATATAACCGTCGGTAATAACGCGTCCCTCGTCGGTGCGCAAGATGTCATTATGCGCAGTGAACGGTCAGCAGTTTCTGGAGTTTACATCTGCCAGCCGTATTGGGTTTGTTATATTTCACCGCGTGTAATGTGGTGTATAATATGGAATAATCATTATAAACACTTTTCAAGAGGAGCTACATGCTCGGTTTAATCCGATTAATGACTATTGAGACTCCTCTTAGATTTTGTAATTCAAATTGTCAAATGCTTGGAGCTCACAAAGCGAATCACACCGATGTGGTAGTGCAGCGGTCAAACATATTACTTCTCTCGGAGGCTTGGCTGAAGGATGAGGACAATATGGACATACATACCATATGTTGATTGCGTCCTACGATTCAAGCGCCCTAATGTTCGAGCAGTAGGTGTGGCTACATACGAAAATACTGTCAACAACAGAAGCATTGTAACTCTTGATATAACTGTCGACTTGCAACAAGCAAATACACTGTCTGCGAATACTTCAGCAATCGGTGACATATGTATGCGCTGCTGAGTGCGTCATGGAGGACCAGCAAACAATTTCGATGGTGGCCATATATGTATCTCTCAACCATTAATTAGTTTTCCCCATGCTCAACTCCAACTACGAATGACGAGTCCGTGAGCTATGAAGTTTCACTGCTGCCGTTTATCCTTTTACGCTGTGCTTATTGTCTTCAGTTTCTCTCTGCTAAGTCGTTTGTTACCATTGAAACGGAAGTGGATAAAATTGGTCTGGCGGTGAATGAAACGAAAACGGTGTGTATTCTGTCATCATACCACATCTTGGACAGAGCGTCACCATGGACAGCTATAACTTTGATGCAACCTGGGACTTCCTCTAGCCCGGGTCCTCTGTGAACAATACCGAAATCAAGGGCAAGATAATAATTTGCACGCAAGAAGTAACTAATTAACAGAGCCGTCTTTCGAAGATTCAGACTGATCATACCAGCCCCGCTGTATGTCGCAGAAATGTGAACAATCTCGATAGCTTATGAAGAAGTCATTGGTCACATCGAGAGAAAAGTTCTCCGTGCAATCTTTGGCCCTTGTTATGTGGATGGCGTGTGGAGGAGAAGATTCAGCCACGAACTGAACGGCCTATACAGCGACTGGAGGCAGCGTGCAATCGAAGATCGAAAGGAGCTATTGTATCATTGGCAACCAGTTAGAGTTGAAAATAATTCGTTGAGTCATTTCGTCATAAACAGCTAAACCGATTATGAGAGAGGCTACCCCATTGCGCTAGTCGCTCAAAGTAAATCTGAAATCAAAATACAATCCTCGATTGCATTTCGTCTTTAAAAGCTTTCTTCCGGTGCACAACTCAAAGCATCCTTCTCCTCCTTAAATGGCGGAATAAAAGAAAAGAAGAAAAGAGAAAAAAACACTCTCCCACCACAACGCTTGGGATTTCTTTTAAGCAAATTGAATAAACAAGTGCATGTACGAGAAGGGAACCTTCAAGTCGCTGCCAGCATTTGGCATTCACATGTGAACGTCTTGAAATGCTAGGTCGCTGCTCCGCTGTACCATGAAGGGCGTGTAGCGCACACATGACTGGACGATCTTTGCCATCGGGAATATTCCACATGACTTGCGTTCCTCGAGGTCTCGCATTCACTCTCGCCGTCGCTAAACGAATCTGTTATGTGTTATGTGAGAGCAGCACTTTGCCAGAGCCCACATTGCACAGCGATTTTCACAAAACCATTTCACCGAAAAACCCCAAGAAAACGAAAGAAAATGAAGAAAAATGAAGGAAAATAAAGGAAAATGAAGGAAAGTGAAGGAAAATGGAGGAAAATAATTCACGGAAATTAAATTTTTCAAAATTACCATTCAATTTGTACGCCAATTCACTCGAATGCATCCTGCTCGTAGAACTCGTGCAATTTCGTCCTTTCGCCGGGCCACAGCAGGACGTGAACTACACCACATTCTCGTGTTCGAAATCATAACATCCATTTTTGTGTTAAAGTTGCTCGTCATGCCGATGCCTGGGCGATGTGGTGGGCCGGGGCAGGGCGCCGGGGCTGTGCGCTTCACCTCGCTCGCCATGAAAAGTAGCAGACGTCCTTGCTGCGCGGCGCAATGGTACGGGTGGTTACAATCAGTTGACTGCTCCAAGTGTGTTGCCCTCTGTCAAGGGGGGCGGAGATCTCATTATTAAATCCTAACGCATAGCCGCTAGTTTTACTACTTATTTGGTTCGGAAAATTACGTGATTGGCATTGCTTTCGTGTGTTGCTCGCTGGCTGCTGGGTGCTGTGTGCTGAGTGCTGAGTGCTGGTTGCGGATAGCTAAACGGGGCAGAAGAACGAGAAAAGGAAAGAGAATGACGGACGAGGCCGCCGATGACAGCGGGGCGGAAGAAAGTTGCTTGTAACCACATTTTAATATTTTCTGCCAACGACAAGGATTCAAATTAACATCGACTGAATCCGTGCGGGTGCTGGCCCACTTCCGAGCTGCAGTGGGTGCGAGGTGGGTGTGATGGGCCTTCAGCGCAATCAAAGCACTCGCTGGTGCTCGAGCGGTAGGATGTGGGCTGGTGCTCGGTTGGGAGTGGACGTATGGGGTGCTACTTGTGGGTGGCAGGGAAAACCATGAATGAACCTTACTCACTGCAACTTTGAAAATGTTCAAACATTCTGTGTTGTAAATAAGCGTGAATGTCGAGCAAGGGTGGGGGGTCCTGGCGGTGGTTTTCATCGAGTTCATTGAAGGGTAGTGAAGGGCGTGTAAAAATGTTCACGTGATGAAAGGGTCGGAAATAGTTTGGACAGTTTTTGTCTGGTTTTGAGGGTCCTGTTGTGTTCGGATTTGTGTCCAATACAAAATTTGGGCATGGGGCGTGTGTTTTGTGCATGTCTGATCGTCTGAGAGAATAACCACTTCAGTTGATTGGTTGCACTGCTAAACCCATTCTTTACAAGGGTGCAGTGCAGGGTCGAATACGTATGAGTATGCTATTTTGCTGACATTCTCGACAGGTTCTGTCGAACCATGAACCATTCAGTTTTTGAATGGGATCTGTCGTTGCCTTGCAAACCTCAGTCTCGTCTGGGCTGCTGGACAATAAATTAAGCCCTTAGTTATTATTTAACATGTGTACATATTCTGATGGTAAAAGCGAGAGAACTTTCCTGGAGATTTCAAATGTGTGTGTATTTTTGCCATTCACTTTGTAATTGTACATTTGTTGTGGAATAGGTTAGGCAGCTTGTGCTGAGGTACATCGAGAGCAGGTATTCGGGCTTAAATCAATTTGCAAATGTCTTGGACTTCAAGTGAGCTTGAGCGGGTAGGAATTCAAGTAAGTGTGAGAGTATTATTAAGGACGTATTTTTATTAAGACGTACAAAATTGGAGTTCAATCGTAAGCGATTTTTGAATAGCTGCGCAAACATTTTCAGACCAGAACTATGATGGAGACAGGAGTTTCGGTTAAATCAAGGGCAACTGGCTCTTCTACCGAAGCTGGTTTGGAACGATCGTTTTCGGTCCGATTATCAAAATAATTTGAACACCGAACTTTCGAGTCCATGGACCACAATCCAACGCCTAGCATCGACGTTCTAGCCCAAATTATAAAAAGTCCTGTGCCACCCAGACCAAATTGAAGACGTCTTGAAGTAAGGATGCAGAAGTGGTTCTGTTCGCAGTGAGTTCATTTGCACTACTAAGACGCCTACGGAAAGAAAATACAACCTGTTCAAAAGAACTATGCAGAAGCAAACTACTACAAGCGCCTTTGTATTGAAAAAAGGTAGCCTTTTAACCAGCAAATCATAGCAGTCTTCAACTAGCCAAAATCTGCAGGAGAATTTTGGAAGGCGGTTCAAATTGTAACGGGAAGGACTAATAGGATCTCGTCATCGTTTCAGAGCTGAGGGAATACCTTAGGAATCTGCTCAACACTCCACAGTTTTCTCCATTACCGCAATATGCAGCGCCATTCTTTGCGGATGAACTCTTAGATTCGCCATTTATTTTGACCGAAGTAAATTGTGTGATTCTTCTAATGCAAGGAAAGCTGCAGGTGATGATCGTATCCCATTCGAATTCTACAAGAATCGCTGCGCTAACAAGCGAATTTAATAGAATTTTCCAGACAGGCATTGTTCCAAGAAACTTTAAAAGGTTGAAAATCTTCCCATTGCATGGAAAAGGTGATCTCGATAGCCCTGCTAACTACAGAGGCATCTCTTTTTTGAAACTTCCCCAAAACTATTCAGTGCTATCATCTTTAACAGACTTGGGCAATGGATAATAAACATCAAGACTTAAAATGAATACAAGGCGGGGTTCAGGAAGTATTACTCAACTCTGGATCACATTTTTACCCTTACAAACATTGTGGAGATTTTTAAGCAAAAGGCTATATGCCTTCTTGTGGAGGAGTGCAGGTTTTGATTCTATAGCGCGTGAATGTCCCTTTTAAAAGCTGTACAATTTAGGTTTGTCAAGCAAATAATAAACGTATTGAAAGCGATATATAACAAAAACGTGGCGGAGAATTTGTGTTGGAAGAATTTGGAACGCAAATGGGAGTCAAGCAAGGTTGCATCTTAAACACCTTACTTTCCATTTTATTTATAAACGATATAGTAGTGGAAGCCCCATCCACGAAAAAGGCGATCTTACCGCTACAACATCTATAGAGGTATATCCCTGCTCAACGTCGCCTACAAGATAATGTCCAGCGTACTGTGTGAACGTGTAAAGCCGTTTTGCACCGCACTAATTGGCACGTACCAGTGCGGCCTCCGGCCCGGCAAATCGACTATATACCAAATCTTCACATTAAGACAAATCCTGGAGAAGACCAGTGAGTTTCGGATCGATACGCACCACCTTTTCATCGGTTTCAAGGCCGCATACGACAGCATTCATCGCAAGGAGCTATTCGATGCGATGGCCGAATTCAGGATCCCGGGAAACCGGTCCAGTTGTGTCGCACTACGCTTACACATACGCGATGGACCGTGCAGTTCGGCTCAAGGATTTCTGAGCCGTTTGAAACTTGCACTGGATTTCGGCAAGGAGATGCTCTGTCGTGTGGTTTCTTCAATCTGGTACTGGAGAAGATAGTTCGGAGGGCAGCTGTAATCACGGAAGGCAATATCTTCTACAAGTCGGTCCAACTGTTGGGGTACACAGATGACATCGTCGCGCGTTCTCAACGTGCTGTAGTGGAGGCTTTTACGGCAGTTGAAGAACAGGCGAACCGAACTAGTCTCAAGGTCAATGAGGACAAAACGAAATATATTCTGTCGATCAAAAAACGTTCCGTCACACACCACCTTGGACAACATTTCACGATCGACAGTTACAATTTCGAGGTAGTGAAGGAGTTTGTCTACCTCGGGGCAAACGTGAACTCCACAAACGACATCACAGTGGAGATCCGTCGTAGAATCGCCCTTGGCAACCGGTACTACTTCGGTTTGTCAAAACAACTGGGCTCAAAACTGCTGACTCGAAGGACCAAAATCATGCTCTACAAAACTACAAATCATTTACCAGTCCTGCTCTATGGGGCCGAAAGCTGGACGCTAAGCAAACTGCAAAGCTGATTCTTGGTACCTTCGAAAGAAAAATTCTACGTCGGATATACGGTCCCGTCTGCGAGGAAGGCGAATGGAGGGGAAGACATAAACGCGAACTCACCGAGCTGTACCAGGATGTAGTCCGGAAGGCAAAAATCCGTCGACTGCACTGGCTCGGCCACATCGAGCGCATGGACAACAATGCTCCAGCAATGAGGGTCTTTGAATCCGAGCCTACTGGTTTGAGAAGGAGAGGACGACCGAGTCTCCGGTATAAAGGCAGCTTGTTCTTGATGAGTGGAAGCAGAGTGCCCAGGACCGTCAACGATGGAAGGCAGCAATTGCTGATAAGTAAGTAGTGGAAGTAGGAGGTGGGATCGAGCTTGGCGGTGTGAGGATACCAGTGCTAAAGTTTGCGGACGATATAGTGTTCTTGTCGGAGTCAATAGAAGGGCTACATCTTGTGATAAAACGTCTTGAAACCTACTGCAACAACAATAATTTGTCCGTGAATTTATTGAAATCAAAGGTGATGATTTTTAGAAATGGCGGTGGAAGACAGTGGTCTTATCGTGGGGAAAACGTCGAAATAGTGAAAGAGTATAAATATTTAGCTGTGTTAATTACATCTAACCTAAGTATGAAAAAACATTTCGTATGTCAACTAGAAGCAGCTAAAAGAGCTATTTCATCAGTTTGGGGACGATGCATCGACAATAAGTACGTATCAAACATTTATTTATTTCGTGCAACCGCGGCCTCTATTTTTCTGTATCTCAAGTTTGGGGTTATTGGTGTTATTGAGGAAGTTGAACAATTTCTTAGAAACTTTCTGAAGCGAATCTTTAGACTTCCAATATGTACACCAAACTATATGCTGCATTTAGTGGAGAATAGTGGAAGAAAGCAGATTGCCGGAAATTTAAATATTTCAACCGATCTGGAACTTTTATCGATTAAATCTAGGCAATGCCATGTATGACAGATTTTTAACTGAAGCTCATTCATCACAACATAGGTTGGTCTATAGTAGGTTGAGTTACAACGTCATTGAATCCGTTTTGACGTACTTTAGTAACCGCTATTCCCTGCATATGATAAGCACAGAAATATTAAATCTTTACTTTATTCCACATCGAACCCATCTTCCAAATATATGCGACCTGTGCAACCTTAAAGAGAGGGAGTACGTATGCCATTTCATCGAAAGATGCCCCATTTGTGTCATTTGTATGAGCATTTAGATTTAGCTTAGCGTAGGAGCCGACGACCATGGTTTCACCCAACTTCGATCCATCTTTCAAGATCCGCAGAGGACCATCCAGCGCCTGGTCTTCAGACTTCCGGTATGATCTGGGGAGACTGCTGGTTGAGAAATTCTTCTCGAAGAGGAGATTAGGTGCCGGGTATGGATCTATAACTAACTAGGATAGAAGATTGTCCAGAACGAAGTTCTCTCCACATGTGCAGCAATTTCAATCTCTTCGGTAGTAGTCCTTAACGCTCCGCTGAGACATATGTATGCCATCCATTTCTTGTACTGGTACAACTACAAAGGAACTGATTACACCACTTCCAGTCCTCATAGTGTTTGAAAATTATGCAAAAAATAATGAATCAGGACACGAAATTCCTTATATTTTTCATTTCAAATGACGCAGCTTGTTCGAGACTTGTCAGTTTTTTAGTGGTGACGAGCAGTGTTGCATTTAACGATACTGCGCTGCAAATTCACCAATGGGGCAGCCATTTTCAGCTTTTTTGATTTAAAAAGTTAATTGCCAGGATATGAAAAACCTATTTTTCGCAAGCCCTAACTCCGAATTTTGTTGTTGCCCTTGGTCTAGTGTCTGTCGTCAACTAGTACAATCCTACCCTTCATTTCTAGGTACGATTCCCTGAAGGACACAAATCATTTTCCCGGCCAATGCTCAAAGAGTGTAAATACCTAGAGAAAGTTTTTTCAAACTTCGTCCTTCGGAGTCGTGGTGCAACTATAGGTCCCTGCTACTCGTGAGAGAACAATAATACGGACGTGGTCGTGCATTTAGGACAAATGAAAGTTCGTTGAACGATATCAGGCGTCTTTGATGGTTACCATTTCTTTCTATACCGCTAAAGTCCGAGTAGGACCTGGACCTGAATCAACAAGCCTCTCCAACTGGTACGATCTCCATTTACCCAGACCATTTTGGCTAAGATCCGCCTACACTTGTGTGCGCCATTGGTTTCGCGTGTGTTCTCAAGTCTGGTGTCCCACTGACGCGGAGTCGAAGAATCTTGTCCATAGACCAGGACATGGATGATGGAGGATTTTCGAGATCGGCCTACAAATCAAATGAATCTTGAGCCCAAAGCAACAGCGATTGGCAAGAGTTTAATCTCGGTACTGATGATGGATTGGTTCAACAAGGAGATTCTTGGTCGCTTCGAGAGGATCACTTCTTTGGACCGTTTTACTGAGGGTGTTTGAAGAAGGAGACTGAACGACGAACTGTACGAGCTGTACAGCGACTTGGATATGGCCAAACGAGTTCAAGTATCTCGTCTCAGATGACTATGTCATATAGAGCATGCTCCGGCGTGGAAAGTCGTCGACTCCAACCCCGAGGGACAACGTGGAAAAGGAAGACCACGCCTCGGGTGGCGTACGCAGCTGGAAAGGGACCTCAATCAGCTGAACGTGCAACTGGCACAAGACGGTGCTAGATGAAAAGGCATGCTACCTGAAGTCTAGGTCTTCACCGGCCTGTAGCGCCATCTAAAGAAGAAGAAGGAAATGTTCATTGACTATCCCAAATGCATTTCTTCTTCTTGGTGATGTCGATGGTAATGAAGACAGCATGTACTACAATCACCACTAAATCCATTCTCGCCTCATCCAAGTCTATGCCAGCAACAGCCTCCTTAACGGCTTACTGTGTTCTGCCAATCATGTCAATGTCGACCGCGTGTGCCAGAAGTCTTAGGGATTTCTGGGAGATTGTTGGCGAGTGAGTTCTGCACGATTTTCTCCAGAACGGTGTTGAAGAAGTCACATAACAGCGCATAACGGTCGAACTTCCCCGACCTGAAACCGCACTGGTAATGGTCTATTATATTCGAATATCACGAATAGCCTTAGGGGCCCATTCAAAACTGCTGAGAAATTCTTAAAAGTGATGTTTCGGACACTTGTCCCATAATATATTTGCGCAGCCGAAGGGTTGGCCTGTGGATCCTTTCTTATGGCAGGGCATGTGTTTGCATTCCAAAGTAGTTAATTGGTCTCAACCTGGTGAGATGCCAGCACCGATCCCTGCAAATGCACGGGTCCAATTGACATCTCTTGCCGTTACAACCGCTCAGAGCCCGGAGGTGAACTAACGCATGCAGCGGCAGCTCTCTCCAGGGGGTTGAGTACCAGGTTCGCGAGTTTCAATTGGATTTAACCCATCGTGTAAAAAAATATATATCAGAGACGACAACGAGGATGTGTCTACTGCTGGCGACCATGTGCATTAAAATAAGGATCTCGTAGTTCATCCGTATATTTAACCAAAAAATCGCCCTCGATGCCTGGACATATTCGCCGCTTACTCGTGTGATGTTTGAACTTCTTTCTTCCGCAAATTATGGTAGAAAGCCAATCAAGCTGTAACCCGAATGATGGGGAATTTCCAACAATATCCATGTGCTGGAATTCTGGTCCCCTGACATATTTTTTTGTCGCATAACTTCGGTGAATTCTTCCGCTTCAATCTCAATGTAGCCCGATGAAGCTCAACTATTTTGTACAACGTCACCCAAAGTGTTTCCCATTGACACCCACAGAAGGTCCTTTATCCCAAAAATTTACAATTCAACTTGGAACATCATCATCAATTGTTTCAGGTCCCAAAGTGAGGTGCCGTCACCCATGCCACGAACAAAGGATTTTAATATAGGAAGTCCTTTTTTCAGCCACAAGATGATTAGGCCTCTGACTAATGTTAGACTGTATTAGAGCGGAAACCGCCTAATTTCACTCCCACTCCCAAAGCCCTAGCCTTCGGCCTCATATCCGCTCCCCAACCGCAGCGATGATTTTCATAACAATAACTGGGAACAAAAAAAAAAAGACACAAAAAATTAAAGGAAAATGTGTGCACACATTTCGCAGAGCCGAATGCCACTTCAAATTCTGAGCAGTCTTTAATATTAAATTCTCTGGCCGGCCGCGGCATCTCCCCCAGCAATTCCACCGCAGCAGCAGCAGCAGCAGCACCAGCAAACCCATATCTCAGGGCACTACTGGCAAAACTGCCTTATTATTCGCTTTTTGAATGCTCGAAATGTGAATAGAAAAAGGACCAGGGCACAATGGAGTACGGATAGCAAACAAACACACACACACACCATAGGGAGTTCGGGGTTTCTGCGGATGAGTCTTGAGGGAGCTTGGAACGGAAAGGACCCCGCCTAGCCATCATTACCACTATGTAACCTCATTTTTTTTTGTTTTGTTTTTGTTCTCTTTCTCGTTCTTTCTTTGCCTAAAACTAGGAGAGTCACTGAGAGTAGTGTAAACCCAACGCTGACCACAGGATCTTGGGAAGGACCTCTAACTGGTGCCGCCTCAGCACCCCGCCAACCCGACTACCCTCGAACCGAGCACCATAAGTTGATGCGAGAAATTTTGTGGCCTGTTTAGTCATTTCAGCGATGAAAGGGTTCAGTTGTTGCCCTGTGAAAGCGGCAAAACAAAGCAGCACTTGGCACAAGCATAACACATGCATTTCGGGCGGGCTACAGTTCGCTGAGCAGGGCTGGATATGTGTTCATGTGTGTGTGGGTGTGTGTGTGCACGTTCGAAAGGACAACAATAATTGGAGTATATTGTCCTACAACTTCGGTCCAAAGAAGATCCTTCCTCGAAACATGCCAAGTGGGTGGCTGGATGAGAGATGGGTGAATGGGGAGAACCGAAATGATATGTCTCCAGCTTCTATCCCATATGTGTGCTTTTGGAGATTATGTGAGCGTTGGCTGTACATACGTGTTCTGTGTTGTATATCCTTTCTGTTGGTCAAAAGAAGAGATTAATGAATTGTTACATCCTGTGTCGTCTTTGGCAGAGCCCCTAAGGACGCACGTAATAACCTTAAGAACGTGTATTCAAACCCACACATTCACTAGCAAATACATACGCACACACTGGACGGCGTGTGTTTATTTAGGTTCCTTCTACCGTCGCAGCATAAAGGACGAACTAAGGACATTTTCTTCAGTTCCCTTCCATGGGCTTGAGTAAACATTCCTGCTAACCGTCGTCGTGGGCCGATGAGGTAGATGGAATGGGGGCGCTGTTATGGGTCATCCTTTTTTGAAGTGCGAACTCACTTTCGAATAGACACTGCCCCGTGGACACCCGATTTAAGATAACCCTCACCCCATTCTTCTCCACCCACAGTCATCGCCCATTGCCGACCAAAATTCAGTGGGTCAAATCAAAGTGACGCAGTATACCGCCGCTGTTGTCGTCGTCCTTGCCGGTGTCGTTGGGCTCGCTCGCTACAAATGAAATCGATTCGAGGGACATCGTTGGGTTGGAAAATTTTAATTTGTTCCCACTGCTGCGGTCAGTTGTCGGGTTCTGCTTCCGCTCCATTAAGGACGGAGCGTCGTCGGTCGTCGGTCGTCGCTAGAATGATTTTTCAGCGATTAAACGACCGAAACCTTTACACTAATTGAACTGTTGTCAATTTCCTGTAGTGCAGGTGTGGCGCAGCACTTCCATTTGGCCCATCCTTGCGTCCAGTTCCCAAACGACTGCCGCTGAATAAATCTCCATAAATATGCTTGTCCTTGCATAATTCCTTAGACCGAATTGATTGAGGGGGCATCCCTTTTTTTTTCTACTCCCCAAGAAAGTGTTTATTTAAGGATAATTAATCGCAAATAGAACGTCGTCGGAATACGATTTTTCTTAAGAAGCCCTTCATCATCATCTCCATTCGGACGATGAGGGGAGGGTGAGAGTGCTTGCTGCTCGGAGAGTGAACCAATTTCGTTAAGGACTGGGGTTTGTCAGGCAGCAGCAGCAGCAGGAGCAGATGTGTCTCGGTCTCGGGGTTTAGGATCGATGATAAGGGTGACAGAAATTGTTTAATTGTGTCAGAGATGTGTGCGGCATTTTAATGAAGCTGAAGTAATCAAAGGCGAGGCATTGACGAGGGAATTTCAATCTGCTGGCCTGCTGTTGATGAGGAATTCCTTTCATTGATGAGGGCGTGCGTGACGAGTTGTAGTTTAAATGAGTTACGCGTGTTGTGATTTGTGGTCGAAGAGGATTAAACGGGTGTTTGTCTAACCCGTTGATTGAGCTCTGAAGACAACTGCGACCAGATGGTTTTGAATGTGTACTTGGGCGCGTTATCCTCATGAAGTGACTGGGATGTCACTGGCTATCCGAGCACGACCTGATGAAAGCAATCGATCACCGAGGGTTGTGAAGTGGGAGAATGATGATATTTATTTCCGAACAGTTAACTTTCTTCAAATTTTTGTTCAGAAAAAGGACGACAATCAAAATAAAAACGAGGTTAACCTTAGCCCCCACAGAGATGTGCCTAAAGTCACCACATTTGTTTGCAACATCCAGTGTCCTTAGACCCCTGACACATGTGATTATCCTTTGACTGGCTGCCGTGCTTGTGTGTACGTAGATCCGAAAGCAAGTCAATCCACACGACAGACGAAAGTAAATATCGAAACCAATTTGCAATACACAACCAATCGAGTGGTTGCGCACAAAAGGATGTGTGAACGGCAGGATATTTTGACATGAAATCCACTCGAAAGGGTCAACGGTAACGTGCAAATATGTATGTACTTAATTTCTTATGTGGACGGAGTTTCGTGTAAATTAACTCAAGGCATGCCAAGAGGTATTGAGAGCAAACACACGAAAACTGCTTGAGATTATGTTTAGGCATCCCTCAGAGGGAGGGCGGCGGGTGGCGATGGCGATAAATCGATGAAGAACTTCAACGACTAGGGACAAAGAAATTAAATGCTATATGTAGCTTATGCTTTTTATGTTCCAGGTCATTTTTAATTGACCGCCATTTCGGTTTGGATGTCACCCGTCAGTTGGCATTTGACAGTCGTTCAACTAGAAAATTGCAAAGTGCCTTAGACCTGATACACAAATGGACGAACACTCAGCGAATTGAGCTTAACGTTTGGCTTCGCTCATATTAATTTTACGTATACGAATGTGAATAACATGTTGGTTTTTATAAATAATGTTTAAATACCCTTCTGTAATGAAGCGAAATATAACTTTATATAACTCTCAGCTGTCGTCTTTTCGTGTTTTCACAATAGAGTACCACAAGCTTCTATTCTCGGTCCGTTGTTATTCCCAATGTTCATTAATGATCTTCCTATAGTGTTATCGTATTGCAAATTTCGTATATATGCAGATGATGTTCAAATCTACGTAAGTTTTCCTCTTGGAATGGTTGAAGATTCAGTTGCTAAATTAAACGAGGATCTGAGCTCAATTGCGGATTGGGCTGAAGAAAATGACCTCACGCTCAATCCTGGCAAAACCAATGTCATTCCATTTTCAAAACACCATCCCTCCCTCTCAAACTTTCCTCCCCTCTCAAACTCAATTGCCGTTGAATATGTAACCTGTGTCAAGAATCTTGGTATAATGTGCAACAGTGAACTAACATGGACTGACCATATAGACAGTGTAGTGTCAAGAGTATATGCGTCTCTTAGAGGTTTGTCTATTAGCAAATTCATACTCCCCACCAACGTCAAACTAAAACCTGCCAAAACACTCATAGTACCTCTCTTAACCTACGGCTGTGAATTGCTGGCAGACTGTGATAATTTGTCTCTGCAAAAATTGTTAAAAGCAATCAACGCGACTGCATGGTATGTCTTTAACCTCCGAAGATTTGATCATGTCTCGGACCAACGTCGCATTCTCCTTGGATGTGAACTGGAAGCATTATTAAGCTATAGATCATGCATCCTACTCTTCAAAATCATTCACAGAAAACAACCTAATTTTCTGTAGATCGATTCGTAATATGACGTTAAAACCCTCTGTTCATACACGCTTAACATCGCGCAGGCATTCCTTCATCCATGCTGTGCATCTTTTGAACCATTTACCTTCACAGGTACGGTCCAAGACCGTGCACAGACAATTTTGTTCAGCCTGTTTTACTTATCTGTCCAACATGAACTGACATAGCTTCCAAAATCTACTTTTAAATTGGTTGCATGTAAATTTAATTTTAATATTGCCGAATTACGGCTTCATATTTAAAACTTAAAACATTCAAATATATAAATTGAAATGTATGTATTTATGCCACTATCACGTTACTTATATAATGTTATATTTAAGACCTGTACTACTAAAAGAGTATAGCACTCTTAATGTACAGCGATACTACCTAAGCAATAAATGAAATGAAATGAAATGAAATGAAGAGCACCGGCTTCTCAAAAAGAAGAAGAAATAGAATGAGAAGCGCGTGGTCGAAGAAATGGAGCGGTGTTACCGCAGAAATGATGAACGTTCTACCTGCGGGTGAAACAACTATCCAATGGGTATAAACTTCGGACAGAAGCCTGTCGGGACAATAAGGGGCAACTAGTAGTAGAGTAGCAGTCAATAATGAGAATCTGGAAGGATCACTTCTGTAGACTGCCAAATGGCGAGGAAGACACCAATACTGCTGTCAGGCAGAATGGTCCACTCCACACAATGGACGATGATGGCAGAGAATTCCGTCCCGCCGATCTAGACGATCTAGTCAAGATAGCGATATCGAGACTAAAGTCTAACAGAGCTGCTGGTGTAGACGTACTACATGAAGGAAAGCATGCCCAATGAGTGGAACCTTAGTATCGTTTGTCCGAGCCATAAAAAAAGAAGACCCCTTCAACTGCGTCAACTACCGAAGGATAAGTCTAATAAGCATCGCGTTTAAGAACTTCTCTGCCGTTCTGTCTGAGCGCCTGAAACCACTCGTGAATAACCTGATATGCCCTTATCAGTGCGGTTTCAGGTCGGGGAAGTCCACCATCGACCACATCTTCACACGACGGCAGATCCTGGAAAAAAACCCAAGATATGCAGATAGACACCCACCACCTATTCATCGATTTCAAGGCCGCATATGACAGCGTGCATAGAGACGAGCTATACAACGCCATGTCTAGTTTTGACATTCCTGCCAAATTCGTCAGGTTGTGGAGGATGACTATGGAGAACTCTCGCTGCTCCATCAAGGTCGGTAACGAACTCACCGAGACGTTCAATGTCAAAAAAGGTTTTAGACAAGGCTACGCGCTGTCATGTGACTTCCTTAACATCATTCTGGAGAAAATCGTGCAAAACCCAAACTCCAACACTAGAGGCACGATCTTCCGAAGCTCCGTACAATTGCTAGCATACGCGGACGACATTGACGTGATTGGTCGAACACAGCGAGCCGTCAATGAAGCGTTTGCTGGTATTGAAACGGAGGCTGCAAAAATGGGTTTAACAGTGAATGAGGGCAAAACGAAGTACATGCTGTCATCGAGAAAGGACGCACAACATCGGCGTCTCGGCCAGAACGTCACCGTAGGCAGCTTTAACTTCGAGGTAGTTAAGAACTTCCTCTACCTCGGCTTCAAAGTAAACAGTACAAACAACATCAGTCCCGTGATTAAACACGGAATAACTCTTGCCAACCGCTGTTTCTTTGGTCTCAAGAGGCAATTGAGTAGTCGAGCTCTCTCTCGAAGGACCAAGCTAACAGTATATAAGACCCTCATCATCCCTGTCCTGCTCTATGGCGCAGAAGCCTGGACAGTCTCAAGAGCAGATGAAAAAAGCAGAGGAGAAGGACCTCAACCAAATTGGTGCGCTAAATTGGAGACAGCTGGCTAACGATCGTGTCAGCTGGAGAAGCTTGTTGACTGAGGCCCAGGTCCACCCCGGACTGTAGTGCCACTAGAAGAAGAAGAACAGCACTCTTAATGTACAGCGATACTACCTAAACAATAAATGAAAATGAAATACCTCGGGATGACTCTCGAAGGAACACGTCAAAAAGAAACTTCAATTAAGATATAAAGACATGTACTGGCTTATTGAAAAATATTCCAAGCTAAGCATTGGCCACAAATTGGTTATACACAAGCAAGTGCTAAAACCCATCTAAACTTATGATATACAACTATGGGGTTATATCAAAGAAAGTAATACAAATGTACTACAAACATTTCCAACCAACGATATACACGATGTACACAGAGATCTTAAAATCCCATCAATCAGAGATGAAATAAAGAATTTTGCTCATAAGCATAAGCGCCGTCTGGAAGAGCACATAAACTCTGTTGTTCTTCCAATTCTCGACGAAAGTAACGTCTTCAAATGACTTAAACCGCGTGACCTAGCACGGTGCGGTATTAGCAAGAACTCCCAGTGGAGAATCTCTTGCCAAACGCGTCCGAATCAAGAAAGTAAAACTGCTGGATAAGTGTCAAACTCAGTTGTAGTGGAAATATATTTTATTTGAAGGGAGGTGTTTTTACTGGGTAATAATGTGATGTGAAATGTTAAAAGGTAAAAAAGTGTCTTTTGAAGATTTTCATACACTTACTTACTTACTTATCAGACCGGCGACCCATGGAGGGTCCGAGCCTGAGCAATTGCTGACTTCCATCGTTGACGGTCCTGGGCACGCTGCTTCTAGTCATCAAGACCAAGCTGTCTTGCATCCGCGATTACTTGGTCTTTATACCGGAGATTCGGTCTTCCTCTCCTTTTCGAACCAGTAGGCTAGGATTCAATGACCCTCTTTGCTGGAGCATGGTTGTCTATGCGCTCGATGTGGCCGAGCCAGTGCAGTCGACGGGTCTTGCCTTCGGCACTACATCCACATCATGGTACAGTTCGCAGAGTTCGCGGTTATGTCTTCTCCTCTATTCGCCTTCCTCGCAGACGGGACCATATATCCGACGTAGAACTTTTCTTTCGAAGGTACCAAGAATCAGCAGTTTTGCTTAGCGTCCAGCTTTCGGCTCCATAGAGCAGGACTGGCAAAATAAGAGTTTTGTAGAGCATGATTTTGGTCTTTCGAGTCAGGAGTTTTGAGCCCAGTTGTTTTGACAAACCGAAGTAGCACCGGTTGCCAAGGGCGATTCCGCGACGTATCTCCACTGTGATGTAATTTGTGGAGTTCACGTTTGCCCAGAGGTAGACAAACTCCTTTACTACCTCAAAATTGTAGTTTTCGATCGTGAAATTTTGTCCAAGGTGGTGTGTGACGGAACGTTTTGTGGTCGACAGCATATATTTCGTTTTGACCTCATTGACCTTGAGACCAATTTGTTTCGCCAGTTCTCCAATCGCCGTAAAAGCCTCCACTACGGCACGTTGAGAATGCGTGACGATGTCGATGTCATCTTTGTACCCCAACAGTTGGACCGACTTGTAGAAGATAGTGCCTTCCGTGTCTACAGTTGCCCTCCGCACTATCTTCTCCAGTACCAGAAGAAGTCACACGACAGCGCATCTCCTTGCCGAAATCCAGTGCAAGTTTCAAACGGCTCAGCAATCCTTGATCCGAACTGCACTGTGCATCGCGTATGTGTTAGCGTGGTGCGACACAACCGGTTTTCTTTCAGTTTTCTCGGGATCCCGAATTCGGCCATCGCATCGAATAGTTCCTTGCGTTGAATGCGGCTTTGAAATCGATGAAAAGGTGGTGCGAATCGATTTGAAACTCACTGGTCTTCTCCAGGATTTGTCTTAGTGTGAAGATTTGGTCTATAGTCGATTTACCGGGCCGAAAGCCGCATTGGTACGTGCCGATTAGTGTGGTGCAGAACGGCTTTAGACGTTCACACAGTACGCTGGACAGGAACTTGTAGGCAACGTTGAGCAGGGATATACCTCTATAGTTGTTGCAAGAGGTAATATCGCCCTTTTCTGTGGATCGGGCATATGGAGCTGATATTCCAGTCGTAGGGCATGCTTCGTCTTCCCAATTTCTACAGATGATCTGGTGCATGCTCCCTACTAGATCACCGCCACCGGCCTTGAAGAGCTCTGATGGTAGGCCATCTGAACCTGCGCCTTTGTTGTTCTTCAGCCTTTTAATGGCTGTGCCGGCTTCTTCAAAGCTAGGTAGGGGGACTACTTCCTCGACTGGAGTTGGGATTTCTAGATTCCCTATCACTCTCTCCTGGTCAGGCCCATTAAGCAGTTGTTGGAATTGCTGCTTAAGCATATCCAAGATTCCCTGCAGGTCAGTAACAATTCTACCCCCACGATTTCGAAGAACCTGGGTGCTTTTCCTAAAGCCTGAAGTCAAGCTTTTTGGTTTTTTATAAAAGGCCCGTATTTTTGGCTCTTCGATGTACTCGAGCTGGGAGGTTGCGAGAGACCTTTTTTTCAGCCGGTACTCCTCTTGCGCTGCTCTAGTTTTCCGTTGCAGCGCTTTTTGGTATGCCTCGTTGTCGGTTGCACGTTTCTTCTGCTCACACTCGCTATCATACCACGGGTATCTTGTTGGGTGGTAGGTAGCCTAAGGTGTTTTCCGCTATCTCTTTGATGGCCGAGCGGCAATGCAACCACATCTCGTTGGCGCTGGTGTTTGACGTAGGCATACCGGAGAGTTTCTCGCTTAATTGCTCTTGGTAGGCTCTGGCAATCTCCATTGTACTCAGGCGTCCAATGTCAAAACTCCTCTTTGTTGGCTGGTCCAGCTTTCTGACATTGGAAAGTCGGGCTCTGAATCGTGCTGCCACGAGGAAATGGTCAGAGTCGACGTTTGCCATCTGCATGTTCGCACATCCAGGATATTTGACGCATGTCTTGCGTCAATGAGCACATAGTCAATTTGGTTGGCGGTTAGACCGTCCGGAGATCGCCAGGTTGCTGTGTGGATTCTTTTGCGAGGGAATCTTGTGCTTCTTATGACCATGTTACGTCCTATCGCAAAGGCAGTGAGTCGGAAGCCGTTATCTGTTGTCGTGTCGTGGGAGCTGTGCTTTCCGATCACTCCGTCAAAGATGCTTTACTTACCGATTTTGGCATTGAAATCTCCGAGCACGATTTTGACATCGTACTCCGGACAGGCTCCGTAGGCACCGTCCAAGAGGTCGTAACAATCCTCTTTGAAGGAGTCTTCAGAGTCATCGGTAGGCGAGTAGGCACATATAAGGCTGATGTTGTAGAATCTGCCTTGGATACGGATCACAGCCAGGCGATCGCTTATCGGTTTTAAGTCGATAACCTTCGACCTTAACCGTTTTCCCACAACGAATCCGCATCCAAATATGTGCAACCTTTTGTGACAGCTGTAATATTTATATGTCGCACTCTTTCTTCTTCATTATTCCTTGACCTATCCAGCGTATTTTCTGGATCGCAGTAATATCGGCCTTGTACTGCGTGAGGATCTTTTCAAGTTTATGAGCGGCCCCTGGAGTGTAGAGTGTTCTTAAGTTCCAGGAGCACACTCACAAAACATTGTCCTTTTTCGAACCGTCTCGTCGTTGTTGTGATTCCGTCCCTATATCCGAGGCAGTTTGCTCTCTCGTAACTGTTGTTGTTTTATGTGGGCAGGTTGTTAGCCCTCCGCACAACTACAAGGGAGTCGTTGCATACATTAGTTCACCTCACAACGGGTGTTGTGGAGGATATCCAGGGAGCGCCGCTAGGAGGCCGTATGTCAACTTGATCCATGCATCGACAAGGATCGTTGCTGGCATCCCGTCAAGTTGGGAGCGATCAGCAACTTTGCCCTGTGTGCAAATGCAAATGCAAATGCAAACCCCCCTACGGACGAGCCAGTGTAATCGACGCATGTACACTTACATGCGGGCATGCTTTCGTCTTTCGAAATTCTGCAGATGATCTGGTGTATGCGCCCTACCAGAACATTGGCACGGGCCCTGAAGCGCTAAGCCATGCAAGCCTGCAGCCTTGTTGTTCTTCAGCCTTTTAATGGCTGTGCCGACTTCTTCAAAGGACTACTTCATCGACTGGAGTTGGGATTTCTTGATTCGCCATCACTCTCTCCTGGTCAGGCCAATCAAGCAGTTGTTGGGAAGTGCTACTTAAACACATCCACTATTCTCTGCGGGAAGATTTTCATATAACTCGCAAAAAGAAAATTGACAGTCGTTGAGAGTGGGAAAATTCCAATTAGGAACTAACATTTTTCGTATATTTGTAATGTTTGGCATCACAGCCATTATGTGTGGTCGCATTTCCAACTGACTTAGCCACATAGGAGCGTCCAATTTTTGTATTAGAGGGGGGACGTCACCAACAGTGCACCACATTCAATTGATGATATTAGTTGCAATGGTGCATCATTTACTGTAGATCTCTAGTTGTGGCCCTATTTTTCTACTGAAACCACTCGCCTGCAAGTCCTCTGCAGTTTCAATTCCGAAAAGCAAAGTTCAAAACTCTGAGCATATCCGGCCAATGTACGTCGAAAAATAATAAGCGATTTTAATCAACTATATGGAGGATATTTGCAACACAATTCAATCCGTGATAAATCTTTGATACTCAACTGGAGCGTACAAGTTGCGAGAAAGGTTCACCATCATTACACTTTGAAACACAGACAAGGGCATATGCTTTATGACCACTCTATCCACACAAGAGTAAATTAGTACCTTTGACTAGGATGTGTTTAATTACTCCGTGTAAATAGCTCCTTTCTGGAAGGGTTTTTTTTTACAAAACATTGATTACACTAGCCCTCCTTTATGACGCTTAGCCATGGTCAATATCGATATCTAATGAAGAAGCACTTGGTCTTTTCGTGACAAAAATGCATGCAAGCATTAGTCCTGCTTGCGTTGATGGTATTTAGGGAATAAAAGGAATAAGAAGCGTAACGCTTAAGTGACTAGGTGATTGAAGACTGTGAGACTTAAGCAACTATACGGCGGATCCAGACCGGTGGATCTGCGCACCTGAACCCTTGGACAAACCATTCAAACATCAGGTCTTTACACAAGCTCCTTGCTAAGATCTTATGGTTTGCCAAAAAGGCCCGAGAGTCATTACCAGCACTCAATGAAATATCATAACGACATCTCTGTCACTTCAAATTGTTTACCAATTACTCATCAAATCAATCCCCTGGCGATGTGGTAAATGCAATCCACATTCAAAATTCCACGAACGTTGAACGTGATTACCCCCTCAGCGTGTCACCACGACGAAATGCGAAAAAAGCACCCACCCGACACATAGCCACAACAAAGCCCCGGCAGTGCGGATGAAAATCGGTGTTGACGGCAAGCGAATGGGTGCCATCCCCACTCGCACTTGCGACACGCGCAATGAATAATTCATACTCCAGCCGATTTTCTAAATCGATTGGGATCACAACAAAGGGAATTGATATCAAAGAGACAACAAGGACATGGGCCATGGCCTTCGAGAATACTAAACGAAGCCCAAAAACAAAGCAACTCCAAAACATTGGCCTTAACTGGGATCGAATTAGACGAACTGGTGCTCTGGCTGCTTGCAAGGTTCAGGTTTGCCCTACGTGGATTGGTCGCTGGCCCGGAAAAGAGTTACGAATAGTTTAGACAGATATACGATCCGATGCGAGCGTGCCAAGAGTCACAGGATGCAACTCAGTTGGCGTCAAGCCAACATCACGATTGCGAAATTTATTTCCATTTCATTTGAAATCTCAACTCTCAAGTGTGTGTCGAACTTTGTTTTATTCATTTGAAGGATCTGAAAAAAAAAAAAATAAATCAACACTCGCTGACGCTCAGCGGAGAGGCGGTGACAACCGTAATTGTTTGTAACCCGTTTCTGATACTTTGGCAGGCGTTTTTTGACAGCCTAAATGAAAGCGTCCTGTTGGCGCCAAGACTGACTCCGCTCAAAGTTGTTGGTGTCATCTGCTGTCTGTGTGTGTATATTTCTTTTTTCATTTTCTCACTCCCGCCCATTTTTTTTTTTGGGGAAATTTTCATTAAAAAGAGGATTACTCGATTCTCATCCAGGTGATGGCGATTAAAAGTCAGATAGACAGGGGTGCCTGGGGCCAGAGGCTGGCGCTGCGGGCTGCGACCTGACGGTGTGTGGGTGTTTGGTGAGTAGTGGTGAATTCTAATTTCCAATCCGTTCAGGATGACACGATGCGCTTTACGTGTTGTTGTTATCTTTGTTGCTTCGCAATTAATCGAGTCTGGTTTTGGCTACGCTCTGGTACAGTTTTTTTCCCCCCATGTCGGGCATGTCCTGGCTGGAATTGCGTGCGAACTCAATTTCACGGTCTTTTGATTTTAATTGAGGCGGCAGATTGAATGGCTGGGATGAGGGTTAATTTAGAGGGATAAGACATTTTGTATTGGATTTTTTTTTGTTCTCTTTGCTGTCATTTGTTTTCGTCAATAGAGTGAAAAGCTTTGCATTGGACACCAGAACACTCTAAAGTGATGGAATGGTGGAAGTCTTTTTCCTACGACTGGAGCTTTGACCTCTGAAGGCTGTTGAGATGGTGAGGCTGTTGTGGAGGAAGAATTTTTAGAGCAAAAATTGGTGCATTTTGTATAAAAAGTTTTCTTTAGAAAAATGGTCTTAAAATACTCTGAAGAGTACAATTATCGAATTGCAGCACTCGCCAGTCACTTTGAAAAAGAGCGACGCTGCTAAAAAGAGCGGGTCTTATAGAGAATCATTCAATTATGTTTTGGTTGCGATTGGGTCCGATTGCCAATAAAAAGGAGAAGAAACTCGACAGGGAAGCATTTAATTCTCAATTCACATCCTTCACATCCACTTCTAATCGCTTCCACAAAAGAAAGGTGAAATATTGTAGAGCAAAAAAACTGTTAATGACAATGGCCTAAGTCGTTTACTGATATATTTTGTTACTGACAGATTTACATCTAATCCGCTGAAAGACAGAAACCCACTCCTACCCATGCGAGGGATACACACCACCCTCCCTACCCCAAGTCTAAGGAGTTCGGCAAGGGAGTTCTCTCCCCCACAACCATCGCAGTCGCAAGGAACATCCCGGACATCCCGACTCTATACCGCCACACATAATCGGTGTAGACCGTATTCATCTCACTGTGCCACGGAACGGTTCGTAGCTGAGCCGCCCATTCTCAGTGGAATCGCCGATGTGAAAGACAAAAGATTATGTACTGTATCAGTCCGTCCTTAGAAAACATCTTGGTGGACGAAGCCGTACCGTTTCATGGTATTGTGGATTGGGGTAGTTAGCTTCAGAAATCAGGTAATTGGTCGAGCCCATCAGGTTCATCATCTACAGCAGGAAATAGTCGACTCTTATCAGGCTTGCCCTGTTGTGCAATACCTCATTGAAGTGGAATTTTTTGTACTGGGACTCTGGCGTTCTGTAAAGGCGAAGTCGAAGACAAGTCGAATCTTTTCCATCAAGCTTGCTCTCATATTAAACCACACGGAACAGCCACGTGAGCATTGCCCGAATGAGGGCCATGTAGCAGATTACCTTCACCCTAGCATCGAGCTGGCTGCCGAAAGACAGTCTCTTTGTAAGACCGAAGACGCATACGGCTCTAACCAGAGCAGCATGTACATGTATCTGATTACACTCCTTTGCGCCGGTGTTTGCCACACAAGCTGAACCTGGTTGACGTGTTGTTCCAGCAAGACGCTCCAACGTGCCACATAGCACGCGAATTGTTGGACCAATTAAAAAATGGGTCGGGGAGCAATTTCTCTCGTGTTCAGCTATTATACGATAAGATGATACGTGAAATTACAACATGTCTCAGCCCGGTGTACATTGTACCTTTCAAAATTGCAAGTGTTATTAGAGATGTACTAGCAAATATGCTAGAAGGAATGGATTAAAATTTTACTCTCTGTATGGGCCACTGAAAGCGCAGTCGTAGTCAACATTTAATTGAAATAATCGTTAAAAATATAAATGGCTAGTATTTATTTACCAAAAATCCGGCGTTTTCTTGGCAATTTGAAACCCAACGCTTAAGGGCTATTGGCGGCATTCACACTCAACAATTTGTCGATACGATTTGCTTGGTGTCATATTGGAAAAAGTCAAAATGCTTTGTCTACCGTAATACAAGTCTGCGAGCTTGTGCGTTCGCTGCATTGACGAGCACAGTTGTCAAGCACATCGTTTTGAAAAATTGTTGAGTGTGAACGCCGCTAATCATATGAGCTCACTACGAGCAACACTGACAATTCATTCATAGTCAGGAGTTTTCTCATTCGCAGAGAACTACTAGTAGATTTTATGAAAAATGACATCTCATTGCGAATTCTTTGGTCGATAAAAAACTCCAGCTTATATTTGCTGGAAAATGGTTGTTCCTGAAAGTTCGCAGTTCGCGGCTTATATGAATGGCCCTTCAGACTAATTCCATTTCCTTGGACTCGGAAGGCAATTGGGTGATAGAAGACTCTCTCGAACCAAGCTGACCTTGTATCAGAATCTGATCAGGGACACCTCGAATACGAACAGGTGGACACTGCAATAGGGACGCCAGGACTTGAGTGCCACCTCACAGAAGTGATGAATACTCTCAATCAACGAGGTGTTTCCGGTCGTACCATTTTGATGAAACTTGCAACAATGTTTGTATTCCTTAGGCATGTTCCATCCAATTCGGCGACAGACGTATTTTAATAGCAGTCAAAAGTGTTCGATAAGTCAGTGACATTGTGATGAAATTAATTTTATATTTCAATATACTCTCCTTTCAGCACAATACACTTGTCGAAGTGATATTCCAACTTCCTTCTTCTTCTTCTAGTGGCACTACAGTCCGGGGTGGACCTGGGCCTCAGTCAACAAGCTTTTCCAGCTGGCACGATCTTTAGCCAGGTGCTTTAAGTTTCGTGCGCCAAGTTGGTTGAGGTCCTTCTCCATTTGTGTGCGCCATCGGTTCATCGGTTCATCGGCTGGAGCAGTGTTGTCCATGCGCTCTGCATAACCTAGCCATCTTAGGCCTTGAGTCCGTAGACACAATCTAGGTTCATGTCGCTGTACAGCCCATGGTTGTATCATTTTCTCCAAAAACCATCAACGCAAAAAGGACCAAAGATGGAACGCAAAACTTTTCTTTCGTAAAGACCAATGACTTCTTCATCTTCTCTTGAGACTGTACAGGCTTCTGCGCCATGGAGCAGGACAGGGACGATGAGGGTCTTATATAGTGTTAGCTTGGTCCTTCGAGACAGAGCTCTACTACTCAATTGCCTCTTGAGCCCAAAGAAACAGCGGTTGGCAAAAGTTATTCTGCGTTTAATCTCGGTACTGATGTTGTTCGTACTGTTTACTTTGAAGCCGAGGTAGAGGAAGTTCTTAACTACCTCGAAGTTAAAGCTGCCTACGGTGACGTTCTGGCCGAGACTTTGGTGTTGTGCGTCCTTTCTAGATGACAGCAAGTACTTCGTTTTGCCCTCATTCACTGGTAAACCCATTTTTGCAGCCTCCGCTTCAATACCAGCAAACGCTTCATTGCGGCCCGCTGTGTTCGACCAATCACGTCAATGTCGTCCGCGTTTGCTAGCAACTGTACGGACTTCTGGAAGATCGTGCCTCTAGTGTTGGCGTTTCAGTTTCGCACGATTTTTTCCAGGATGATGTTAAAGAAGTCACATGACAGCGCGTCGCCTTCTCTAAAACCTTTTTTGACATTGAACGTCTCGGTGAGTTCGTTACCGACCTTGATGGAGCAGCGAGAGTTCTCCATCGTCATCCTACACAACCTGACGAGTTTGGCAGAAATGTCAAAACTAGACCTGGCGTTGTATAGTCGTCTCTATGCACGCTGTCATATGCGGCCTTGAAATCGACGAATAGGTGGTGGGTGTCGATTTTCATCTCTTAGGTTTTTTCCAGGATCTGCTGTAGTGTGAAGAAATTTTTCGATGGTGAACTTCCCCGGCCTGAAACCGCACCGATAAGGACCTGTCAGGTTATTCACGAGTGGTTTCCGGCGCTCACACAGAACGACAGAGAAGTTCTTGTACGCTATGCTTAGGAGACTTATCCCTCGGTAGTTGACGCAGTTGAAGGGGTCTCCTTTTTTTGTGGATCGGACAAACGATACTGAAGTTCCACTCATCGGGCATGCTTTCCGCCGACCATATCATACAGATGAGTTGGAGTTCTACAGGCAGTTCGTCTGCACCAGCAGTTTTTTTCGACTTTAGTCTCGATACCGCTGTCTTGACTTCGTCTAGGTCGGGGGAACGGAATTCTCTTCTATCATCGTCCATTGTTTGGAGTGAAACTTCCAACTTCCTTAAACCTTCCAAAAAATACGGTTTCTCGAACACTGCTAAAGAAGCATCCGTTGCACCGTTTTTGCATTTGGAGCACGCCCGCCTGCGGAAGGCCACTGTTTTGAGCTGTCCTTTATTTTCGTCGTCTAGTGGTATATCATGGAGGCATTAATGGTTGCGACGAGGCATTAAAATTCGCTTGAATTGTGCTCGATCCGACTCCGTTTTTAGTCCACCATCAGCAAACACGGGACCCAAGTGGTCATGCAGGATTCGAATGCCGGCATCATTTTAAATTGCTGCACTCTTGTTTATCTCACTAATCTTAAACCTACCATCCAGCAACACAATATCGTGGAGTTTGTTGACCCTATCTTCCGTTGACCCAATCTGCCGCGCACAGCAATTTTGTGCTCATACGACCGCAACGAAACTCTGTGAACCACTTTTGCACCGTTACATGCGAGGAGAGTTTTCATGGTATTCTTTAAAGTATGTCTTCCTCCTAAGACATCAGCGATTCCACCTTTCCAAATGGTGGGCCATGCTGTTACTCTAAGATGGTGTAGCTGCCATGCATGGATCAGTTCAGCGTTTTTGCCGTCTGAATAGAACAGCCGTATTCTCCACTCAAGACTCAACCCAAATAAAAATCAAGCAATTTTCTCCAGCCCACCCCTTTCTCCTTTCGAGTATTTATTTAAATAAAATGTTTAAATCTGACCAGCAACTCAACATCAATGTAATAGCAATTGGCAAGTATTATTCAAAACGAGCACAAAAGTTCCCTAGAATCAATGTCCTCAGGCGCGTAATCCAATTAATCCCAGAAACATCACCGTCCAACTGCATCCGGAAACGTCGAGTGTTTCGCTCAAGGAACGAAAGAGAATCACCTTAAAGGATGTAGACTGTGAACGCAACTTCAAGGTATTATCATGCAACATTGCATGCGAAGAGAGGCGAGCATTCATCACAGAATATCAATTAATGTCTAATGTCTAAATTTTAATTAAGTTTACGTAAGTAATGAGATACCCCAGCTGATGGGCTCCGGTGGAACTGCAAGCGGATTGTTTCCAATTAACCTTAATGATGCAACTGTGGCACGTTTATGCTGGCTTAGGCGGGGTGCGTTTTAGACGTGATTAGACTGTTGCCGTTGCGTCACGAATTCAAAGATGGAATTAGACGATTTGTGAGAACCAAACGCAGTCCTAAACACGTTCGCATGACGAATTGAATTCTGAAGTACTCTTCTGTGATTGTAATGAATGTGAGGGAAATTTAGTGCTGGCACTAGAGGTTATCTCGGTTGTCATAGCGAGGGAGGTCTGATAGGGAGTTTGCCAGCGGTGGCTGAAAGAATGCACTTAGACTTGCCAGTTCATTGTGCCGTCTCTCAGAATCAACTAATTAATCCAGGAAGCTACTAATGGGAGACCAGCTCATGCTAATACTGTTGCTTAAATCGCAGAGATCATTGCAAAAATAGGCTCTTAGCATTCCCAATCTGAGAGCCAACAGATACTCTTATTCTCCTTCTCCATTCATGCAATTTCTGCAGACATCCTTCATCAGGGCTCGTATCCTTCTGGCATGCTCTCCCGACAAACAAGGCCAAGTATATAATGACACCTTCAATGATTCTTCAAGTAGCTTTTTGGAGCTCTTGGAGCCTAATTGTGGCCAGATATTCGAGGTTGTTGAAAATTCGAGGTCCACTTCACAATTTTCTGAAACGTACTTAGGGCCAGGTACACAATACAGACGTATTTTATACTGAACCGCATCATCGCCAGGAGACAGCTGCAGATTGAGGCATCATCTCCAGAGGCTTGTTGCCTGTCTGGCTATCTATGAAAATGCAGATATCTCATGCTTGTATTCCATACCATTTCAGCCATTTTAGGGACGCACAAATTGCTCTGATCTCCGCCTGAAAACCACCAATGTGTTACAGAAGTCTGCTGGTTCGACTTGGAATAGACAGCAGAGCCCACTCCTTCCATTGTCCTACCTTGTTTGTTCCTGAATGGAATGCGCTTCGTAACGCAAGAGCTCATGACAGTGAATAGAATTTTGAAGCTAAGATTGGGAAAGTCGGCTGCACAAGGAAGTAGCAGCCTTGCTGTCGTGTTACTGGCTTGCACGATGTCGGCCGACTCTGAAGATTCTGTAGATAACAACCTAGAGTTGGAGATAAGATCCGCTACCTATTTGACAGATCTACAGGGAAAATTCTGGTAAATCCAGATGACTTCAAAGATGGTCACAGTCTCACAGTCTCACAGTCTCACAGTCTCACAGTGTCACAGTCTGAAGCCATAAAGGGAGAAAGATAGAGATGGGGGAAGAAATATTGCGCAGTGGTGACGCTTGATGTCAAAAACGCATTCAACTCGGCGAACTGGTCATCTATTAATAGAGCCCCGGCCAGAAAGGAAACACCGTACTATCTGCGGAGGATAGTCTCTGAATACCTTAGGAACAGGAGTCTAAGGTACCACTCTGATGAGCACGCTAACTCCTCCAAACATTTTTTCGCAGGAGTCCCGCAAGGATCGGTTCTTGGACCCCTCCTATGGAATATTATGTATGACGGGATTCTACGTCTGTCGCTACCAGATGGTGTGAAAGTAACAGGCTTCGCTGATGACATCGCAGTGGTTACAGTGGCCAAGTACGTCCACGAGGTGGAGTCTGCTACTGACGAGGCGATTGAGAAAATAAAGGACTGGTTGGAGTCTGCCGGTCTGGAACTAGCTGCCCACAAGACTGAGGCTGTCTTAATAACCAGCCGCAAGAAGGTGGAGAACGCAAACTTTCTGATCGGAAATCAGGCAATTAGATCAAAGGAATCATAGAAGTATCTCGGTGTCATGATCGACAATAGACTTCGCTTTAAACCCCACATCGAGTACGCAAGCAAGACGGCATCGACGATGCAAGGGGATCTCTCCCGAATGCTCCCAAATATCGGCAGTCCTGGATACGCTCGTAGGATCCTGTTGTCCAGAGTGGTCAGCTCAGTCCTGCTGTACGCCGCCCCGATATGGGCTGGTGCACTGGCAATTACTGAGTGCAGGAGGAAGTTGTCGGCGCAGTACAGGCTCTGTGTAATCAGAGCCATCAGCGGCTTCCGAACCATCTCTGACGATGCAGCATGTGTTCTAGCCGTAACAATCCCCATTGACATACTCGCAAACGAGAGCCAGAGGGTGTACCTTCGGCGGCCCCTGAATCGTCAAGAGGCAAGAAGAGTAAAGACGGAGGAAAGATCGGCATCGATGACGCTGTGGCAAACCAGTTGGGATGGCTCCGCAAAGGGCAGGTGGACCCATAGGCTCATTCCCACGATTGAATCATGGACGCCATTCCATCTTACACAGTTCCTGTCGGGGCATCGTGGCTATCGGAAATACCTCCACAGGTTTGGACACGATATCTCACCTATGTGCCCCGAATTTCCAGACGTGAATGAAGACGTGGAGCATGCAGAGTTCTACTGCACACGCTTCGCCGAAGACATAGCGATCTTGCCAACCCCGGAGGAACTCGTACGCTACATGACGAGATCTGAGAGCGACTGGACAGAGGTCTGCTCCTTCATAGCTAACGTGCAGATTGCACTACGAAGAGCTGAAGCTCTAAGAAGAGCCCAAGAGACGGCCTTACAGAATAGAGCATAATTGCTAACCAGCCACGCGAAGTAATACCTACCGACAGTTCCGCGGGGAGAGTGCTTGAAGTGTGTAGTGGTGTGGTTTAGGACGTAGGCGCGAGGACAAAGGAGAATACTATCCCGTGAATCGTTCATGCTGGTAGCACGGGTTACCAGTATCTTGAAGAAGATACCACATCCATTGGCGCAAACCATAAAAAAACAAAAAACAGTCTCACAGTCTCACAGTCTCGAAACTCCATGCGGAACTAGATGAGGTTGCCTCGAATCTCACTGGGCAGTGAATGCTGTTGAGTCATCGAAAAGTCTCAAAAGTCTAGAGAGTTGCTTTCTAAATGGTAGTCTATGATATCTTGAGATTATAATTAATTAAGTCTGGGTAGCAACAGCAGAACTTTGAAGGCAATAAAAGCCACAGATTTTGATGTAAGCGTTCTTCTATGAACAGGACTCAGGAAACCGAGGATGTTGGCTGAACGAAGCAAGCTCTAAAGTGGCTTTTGAACGCATCTGATAAGATCCATTGTGTTGCCGCATTTAACACAGTCTTTGACAGTCATGAAACCAGCTGGAGCTGTCGATGTAGTGAAGAAGAAGTGGCCACCAAATGGCTAAGCCTTAGGACATCATTGAGGGTCTCCGAGGTGGTTTGCGGTTTGCATATAAGGTGTTGAATGTTTTCAGTTTAAGTCCTCTTGAATGTTCGCTGATAAGCTGGGACTGTTCGACCGGAGCCTGTTGAGTGATGTGGCTTGGGTTCAGTGTTATGACTACAGGCGTACGTTAATCTAGCTAGTGCAAGAGGTCTCTCAGAAGAGATGAATTAAGAATTAGGCTGTCTTTGAAGTGATCTTCATTTAAATGTGTTCCCAGGAAACAGTCACAAGCTGTCGCCTCTCTAGTTATTGAGAACCTAAAATTGAATAAATAACTGATCAGAATCTCTGACAAACAACCATCCATCATTTTGAATAAAATTGATGTACACAAAAACCATCAACACCATCGGAGTCACGACAAAGAAACCCCTATGCCAACCCATGTATATATCATGTGCAAAGTCCAGAGAGGGACCCGAAGAAAGCACTGCGTGACCAGCAGTAAATGTCGGAAAAATGTCTGCTAATGGATGAGATATCCGCCTTTAGGAGGTAATCAATTTTATTATGCTGATTTCTGAAACCTCAACCCATCGGGCGACACATGAGAGCGCACTGCACCTCGCACACATTAGCCGCAGACACATTGCATAAATTTCAATTCATTGCAGCTTTTTACATACCTCCTCGGTGCTGGGTCTCGACTGCCCCATCCCACTCAGGCTTTCATGAAAGACGATGACCCAAAGGGCTCACTTATCAGCTTATGCGTGGTCCGACGGAACGGAATGGATTCGCATTTGTTCTTGATTCATACCTAACCGTCAGGATCACTGGGCTATCTCCGCAGCTAGATGTTGCTCTATATCCACCAAGCACTTAGCGCTGGATTTTCATTCAACGGTCTTGACACTTGTGCAACGCGCGGCGATGGCGGCTATGGCGGCGATTGTGTGGAGCAGCACACATGACTGCGATAGTTCGGTGCAGTGAAATGACACTGGGTGGCGCTCAAACCATAAATAATTTTTCACTCTGTCCCGACTCACCACGCGATTGGGCTCGTTGCATTAGGGCGCATTCAATGGAGCTCCACTTCGATCGGGCGCCATTCCCAATCGCCGTCCACCGTTAAGCCCGAGGGCACAGGGAAGCGAGTACGAGTTGAGGGTGGAATTTCTGAGAGCAAAACTGCAATTTGCCAGAAATGTGCGCTGAGAACTTTCGCCATCTCTTCGATGATGGCTCTTTTGCTTTCGCTTTTTTTCCCCGCTGACGTACATTCGTCGTCGGGCATGGGCATTGGCATGGGGAGGGCGGGCGTGGGTTGAGGTGATGTATGCACTGGATTTAGTGTATGCATAACCTCCCTGCGGTCAGTGGTGTGAACGGAGAAATGCTGCGAGTGCAATAAATCAACCCCTCGATTTGTGTAGCTTGTGCTTGTTCCTGGCAGCTATCGGTTACCGGTTTCGGTGTAATGGACTGTGCTGGGATGGATTTGCCGTTGGAAGTCATGTGGAGCTAAATGGCTTTATGGTTTTGTTTGTTTTTTTGTTTTCTTATTCTAATCCAGCATTAGATGGAAGAGATCCGGGACTGGACTCAGAGTCGGGTGCAAAGCACAAAGATCCATTCAAGGATGACTGCAGTTGTTTATGGTGTCCAACGAAGAGGGTTCACTCATCGACTGGGGGGAGGGGAGTCGCTGGCATGTCGAAGTTTTCCGAATGAAATTCGATTCTCGAGGCAGCACTTGATGAAAGTAATGGAGATTCGAATGACGGTGTGTTTGATCACACATGCCTGTGGTGTCGAGTGTAATAAATCAGGATTACAGCTGGGTTCGTTGTCCTTTGTTTGCGAACGTCTTTGATGATGGACGATCGTCCGACTTGTCACCCCCAATGACGGATGCACTCGAAATGTGGTTCACACACTCACACTTCGGGGTGTTGTCAAATATGTTCCATATGTGTGCGCTGAAACTGAATTGGGGGTTGCAAGCTCAGTTCTTTAAGCAGCTCTAAGACCACATGCAAGGTTGTATAACAGTGTGTAACAGAGTATAACATTTGTAAGAGATGTGAACAGCATTTGCAGCGCAGCTTCAGTGTCAATAAGTAGGACTGCGGTTTGTGTAAGCATGACAAAGCTCGACGATGAGGAAATTTCTTGCCACAAAATTTCCTGTCTAATTCCCTTAACGTCTACTTGCGGGGAATAAATAAAGATAAAGCAGACGAAAAGTTTACCAAAAGAGGGCTAAATACATAAAAGCCCTAGTATAATTTGATGTGAGTCATACCGTAGACAAAATAGAGATATTTATTTTGTCTATGGTATGTTATACAGCGGCTGGGAAAAATTCTAAGCAGCGCTGTCTGGTCACACAGAAACTTAGCTCGTTAACCACTCTCGAGAGCTCAACAGCGTGGATTACCAGGTTAAGCTTGCATTGCATTTTGGTAAGCGTGTGTAAAAATTTTGCGAAGAGAACAGTGCTGTCCGAGGCCAATCTTCATCGTCTGCTTATTAATTATTACCAAGAAGAGATTTGCTTATTTGTCGAGTATTAAGGTTGTAAGGTATTAAGGCCGATAACAGCGATTAAAGCTCCGCTAGCAGTTCTTCAAGCGGTCGGTCCAAATCATTGATGACTCAGTCCAATATGTGCGGCATTATTTTGGCAATAACGTCTCAAATGTTGGCCCAGAGCTCGTTCAAAGTAGTTGTTGTTTCGCTCCAGAGAAAATCATCAGAAAAGACAGTCTTCGAATCCAAGGTTTCGGGTAGAGAACGCGAGAAATTTTGGATCTCCGGTATGATGACCAAGTGGTCGGGGATACCTGGATCCTGGGGATACCTGATCTCGATACCTGGAAGAGCGTTCCATTGAACCGATATGAAACGACAATATCTCAAGTCAATAGACACGCTTGAACACCGACGCACTGTGTGTTCTTGTCGCTGTTTTAACAGAAGATGCTCAAGTGAGCTTGCAAATTTCATTCTCCCGTCCATTAATTCACTCGCAATACTCGACTCGCCATGGAAACTCATCGGGTCACCCTCATGCCTGCCTTCGGCTGCACAATTCAAAAAATAAATAATATAAATAGCAAATAGTCGCCCTACACGAATATGGAATTCCACTGACATTCGATGCACCAATATGCACAGGAACCTCTTTCTCCATCCATACCTACGACTCGTGCTGTGCCTTTACTCCGGACTCGAAATCCCTTTTAAGCGGGCAGATTATATCTACTTCAGGGCAGAAATCGAAACGAGATCCCCGAAACAACGACTAATGTCTGCGAAAAAGCAATGAAAAAAATGTCCTCAATAGTGTTCATCCTTGCGTAACGGCCAGAAGGTCAGAAAGCCAAAGCCAACGATCGACTGAGCGAACAAATGAGCCAGAATCAAAGAGCCCCCCAGAGCAAAGGATGAATTCATTAATATATATTTGTGTCGTCCGTTTCTAATTGCTAATCAGCAAGCAATTTTCTCCAGCTACCGCTCGATTCACTCAATCCAATCGCAAATATTTCCCAAAATCCTCCAAAATTTGCCTTAGCCCGAGCTGCAGTTCATTTAAATTTCAATAATCCTTACTGACCTGATATCGTGATGTGCTCGATGTCCACCATAACGTGGACACGCATGCAGGCAGGCTGGCAGCTCGGCAGCCAGGCAAAGGCTGTGCGCCTCTGGACGATTCTAAACAAACTTTACCGACGCAGCCAATCGTAACTGGACGCCACATTAAAATCCATTTGAATTTACCAAGTGGAGCGCTTTATTAATTTCCTATCTCCTCTCTTCATCATCATTGAAAACTGAAATCTCCCAAAACAAGGACTCATGCTCTCGGTCCGTCCACACGGCACACATTCTCGCACATACAAGTATTCATAGACGAAGCTGAAAAGTTTAATTTCACAAATGGACAAGAGTGTGTGCCCTCATCTACCATCCGCGGCGCAAGGAATCGCACACCAGCCCCTCTGAAATCTGAATAGAGAGTCAGTTTTTTTTCCGCAGTTTTATTTTTTTTTTCAATATTTTCCTGACATCCGCCCGAGGATGGTCGTGTGCGAATGGGGTGGAAAATTTCATCACGACAATCTCCACAAATCAAACGGTGAACTGTGATTTATGCTGGAACAAGCATCGACAAAAACCACCCACACCCACCCAGCGACAGACAGAGAGTGAGAGAAAGTGAGGAGTGTCCCATCCATTAGAGGGTGTGCATCGCAACTTACTGCTTGTTTGCAATTCCCCAGTTGTAGTTTTAAGCTTGCCGCCACCTTTCAATCCGCCGTCGGCGGTGTTGTTGCCTCCAAAAGAAGCACAGAGTACGGAGTACGTACGGACAAAGGAAAATGCCAACACCCACCCGCCATGGATCAGCATAAAACGTGCGGAACAAGTGCAACTAACTTTTTTGTCTCCAATTGAACGAATTTTATTCATCGCACTCCATAAATATCCTGCGCGAAGTTTTATGCAAACTTTTTCTCCGGAATCCAGCGCTAAATGGATCTGGGCACCAGCGACGGTGAACAGGGACTGGATCTACGTTCGGTGCTGTGGCCTGGCATGGCGGACGTTTATACATATATATTTAGGTAACCCCGTCGTTGGCTAGAGAACGATGGCGGCGGCAAATCCTTCGGGCTTCAAGGGGTGGGTGTGCATATGGAAAAATATTTTTCGTCCTGCAACAAAGCCAAAAAGAGAACACAGAGAAGGACCAAATGGAGAGATTTGGATGTGGACTCGTTGAGCGTAAATGTTGACGTGTTCCAGATTCGTGTTCGTCATCGAATGACGAATGGTGAATTCCATTTCGATATTTCCATAAATAGTCCCACAGTTCTCCCCGTACATACACACGCCCGACTACACAGGCAGGATTCTTTCTACTCTCTCAGAAGAGTTTCGTTTATTGGCAGAGCAACGAACTAGCAACTACTGGCTCGGGTTTCATTGGTAAAGGGACACTTTAATATATTTTATGCATCGTTCGGTGATAAATTTAGCGAAATCAACGGGACCATACACAAGTGCAGGGGGGGAGTCCTAGTCGCATACGCGCAGCCAGCCACCCGCGAGACACACGCTCTCCATTGTGTGGGTGTGTGGGCTGGTATTGTGTGCCAAAGTGGTGCTGCGGAATTGGAAAATTGTCCTTTCTATTATTTTCGTTTTATTTTCTTTTCCCTTTCTTTCATTTTTTTTTTTCGTTTGTTTGAGAGCTTTGAAGGATTAAAGTGAAATTGATTTGAAAGGTTCCTTCTCACTCGGTCTCACTGTTCGTCGAAGGGACGCGCTTTGCAATTGAAAATGCATTAGAGGAGCATTATATTCGTTTTTTTATGGATTTCCTCGTAAACTTTTATTCAATTTTATGTCAGGATGACACGCAGGCGAGGAACACCGACCTTGGGGCTGGTTGGGCTTCTTCAGTGGCTTATGGATGGATTTTGATAACGCCCCTCCACGCACATTGCAGCTTTGGGGGCGACTTTATGCGGCACTCATTCGGATATATGTGCAATATTTGAGGTAAGTATCCAGAAAATTATCGAATTTTCTTTTCGCGGAATCAATTACGATCAAAACGTGTCGGTCGTGGCATCGTAAGGGACGACTGTAGAAAAAAGAACACCAACCGGGGTGTACTTAAAAAAGATGTTCTACTTCGCATGTATGTATACACACAGTAATGGCTCCATAGGAATGGGCACACGACTGGACAGAGAAAGAAGCATACCCTGGGCGATAAGATTGATTTAAGTATAGGACTAAAGTGTCGGACAACATATACACTACCCATCAAGCTGCAAGACCCTCTTTGGGCCCGCAGTGTCTCTAGAGGATGCCAACCTTAGGAACCCAAGCTCTTTGAAATTACGAGGGTTCGATTCCCCTTCAACTGTTCTGCAGTGCGTTTCATTGCCTAGGGCGTCGATTGCAATTTTCCTATGGCAATGGTGTAAATTTTTCAGGTACTGCATCCGTATAGCAGCACCGATTCGACGTTGGAGCAGAATCCCCAGCAGTTCTCAATTTTCGTCTCGATTCTGCAACAGCTACCGCGGTTAGCCGAGGCCGCATTCACTATCCAGGCATATTCAGTTGGACGCGAATGTAGGAAATGCTTAGGTTTAATTTTCTACCGTCATCACTGCATGGAGCCCACAAGACGTGGTGGTTGGGGATGCCTTCTTAAAAATGAAACCCTTCAGTCTTTAGTTTGATTTCAAGTTACCCTTAAAAGCAATGAATTCATTTCGAGGATAATTGTCCTTCCCGTAGCCAGCATTCATTCCAAAAACTATCACCCTCTAGGCACTCAACTTCGTAATTTTCTTCTCCCCACATTCAGGCCCACAGATTCACGCCTCTCTGGAACTCCTTGGTTCTTCAATAAGTCAATGTTTCACTTAATCAAATATACCTTTTGGAAGACATCCACCCACGCCCGAGTGTCCTCTTACGCAGAAGTGAAACCCAGCAATATTCCAAGATCACTCAACCCAATCATTTGCCCAACAACCCAGTCCTAACAGTGACCTTCAATCGTAATTAAGAGGCGACAAATTAATTTCACTCAGACGAAAGACATAACCCGGTCCGGACCGTCTCCCCCGTACCTCACTGCCCCTCGCCAAGCTGGCATAGCCAGAAGAAATCATAAAATTACCCTCCCCTTTTTTTGGGGCGTGACGGGCTGCACGGCGTGGGGTGGTGGTGGCGGCGCCCCTTCGAGAAAGCGATTTACTGGCGGTGATCAGAATCAACTTTATTTCCCAGAGGGCAAATCCCATTTGCAAACGAAATGGCGATGTCAAAATATGATAGCGCTTAACTACGCCAGAATGTCGACCAAATCGTTGCGAGCTCGTCGGGCCTATTCCGGTTCTACTTGGATTCTAATAAATTTTATTAAACGCTTCTGCAGGACACATAAACGAATCCATATAACATTTCCCCAAGTTGTGTCTGTTTCCGTCACGATTATGTGATTATGTGTATGTGCTGTGTGGAGGGGTCTGTGTGACTAAGGCGGAGGGGGATCGAGTGCCAAGGTGAGGAGGGGGGGGGGAGTTAGAAGTGGGTGACCATCTTCATTAGCCATTAACTACTAACCCAGGAGGGCACGTACATCGAGAGAAAATTTTATATTCGCATCCGCTCTCATGTTGACCATCTCCTCAGTGGTATGCACACTTCCGCTGGAATATCCTTCAGGACAAGGAGATTATTAATTTCACATAAGCCTCAAGTTGAGACTACGGTGGCCTATGGAGGAGTGTCCCTTCGCCTGCTCCTGTGTCACATCATTAGGTTTGTGCGCTCCGCCGACCGGGACGGGATGTCTGATGGGTTCAAGTTGAATCAAATTGGGAGAGTCCTCTAAACGACTTATGGTCGGATTTGTATTGCGGACGAACCTTCCATCGACCGCCACTGTTATGTATTATTCAATTAAAACAGTTGTTTTTGTACGCGTCGTTTTCGGGATTGCCATACCTTATTACGAACCTGAATCGGGGGGGATGAACCTTCTTGGAGTGGTTAGCAATACGATTTATGATGGACATTTGAAGTGGAGATTTTCGTTTGACCATTCCCCCTAGCCCCCCCCCCCTCCTCCCACCCAACCGCTCGACAAGAAGAAACACGAGAATGTGAGGATAAGACAGTGATTATACGATAAGAAGGGCGGGTGATGGTTTGCAATGGGACACGAGGAGGGGATAAGGAGTTTTTATGTTATCTCAGGGGCGACTTTTCTGTTTTTACTTTCAAGATGACCAGTATGGTCATCTACTCTAAGGAAGGGGGATATGGGCGAATTGCCGTCCTAAAATGGAAAGTGTACTTCAGATGTCGACTAGGAGATGATAACCTAGGAGAGGTTGCGATATGATGCTGGTAGCTGATCTTGTTATGCAAAAAGTCGCTCTAACGAGCTCATGAGTGGATGACCGAGTTCATAGGAAATATCAATGCTCTCTCTTTCCAACGGGCATTGCATAAGACTGAATTCCGTATTGCAGTACGAATTAGCGAGAAGTATGCACCCATTGGAGGCGTAGACATGATGCCATAGCACACATTTATTCGGACGAACCTCACGGTATATGGCTAATTCCGCTGCACATATGAGGAACACTCAAGCTGATCGACCGATTATGTAACTCTGAACGGTCAACTGTAGTGCATCATTATAAGATGGTAATAAGTAATTCTATCCGACCATGAGACCGTAGTGCAGAGCATAAGAAGCAACGTGGGAAAGCTTGGATAGGCATTCAGTGGTTGATGTAGCATGTAGGCATGTTCGGGCTTATTCCAGGAGTTGTCTGACGTAAGTGAAATATTCTGGGACTCATATGTAGCATTTACCAAAATTTAGTTCGACTAACCTAACCTAACCTAACAACTGCCGAAGAAATCAATGCGGGCGAGTCGGTCGAGTTGGATGTTGAACATTTTCATAAGAAGCTTTTTATGATAAATTCGACATCATTAATGGTTGGGACAGAAATCAGAGGATCAAGATGGAAAGCTCCATGGAACACTCGGTGGGACTACAATGGGGCCTGATGTATGCATTTACTTATCTTGACATGTGTCAGCTTAGTATGGTGGCAGACTTCTCTGAAAGCCACCAAGTTCAAAGCTTTAAGAAAAATACAGAGACTTGGATGGCTAGGCGTCAGAGGAGCAATTTACACCACATCAACGTCGGGGTTACATGTTTTACTAGATCTTCTTCCACTTGACATCTACATGCAGGCGATCCACTGTCTGGCTCCAAAGCTTGACAGGTCAACAAGTGGAAAAGTGACTTCGAAATACCCTTCCGGTGTTATTTCCCAATAAAGGAGGAGTGGAACACCTGATGATCCCATCAACAAGTCGCCCATCTACGTGTATACAGATGGACAGAAGATGCTAAAAGGCACAAGCGAGGGAATTTTCTCCGAATTGTTAAGCATTCACTGCTGCATCAGAATCCCTGATTACGGCAGTGTTTTTCAACCGGAGGTCCTCGCAGTCAAGGAAGTGGCAAAAATTATGTCAATATGGGGAATACCACCGGCCATCTCAATTGACAGTCCAGCGGCGATTAAAGCAATTTCGGCAATTGAAATCAAGTCGAGATAGACCCATTCCAGGCAATCCTATGTATCAAACCACCTCTTGCTGAAGTGTACCATAAAAAAGACCACTTGGCCCAAATTGAACAGTGCAAAAACCGACAAACTCTTCCAATGCGACAAAAAGTTGCTCGGAATGGTAGTCGAACACTAACTGGCCTAAATCATGAAGTACCATGAAGTGAGTGAGTCTTTATATGCCGAAGTTGTGCTGACGAAGAAGAAAGAGATGATACTCCTCACTACCTTTGCCAGTTGATACACAGAACAATGGGAGAACACTTCTTCAAAGACCTCCAGGATCAACCAATCACAAATCCCTAAAACCTCTCTTTTCAGCTTTATTAGAATTTCATGATGGCTGTGAAACACACTGACATGACCGGTTCGAAGAAGATGTTAAGAAGAAATCCCTCTACGGCCATTGAAATCGGTCCATCAGGACATTTTCACCAAGAAAGGTTTGTATGCCAGTTTTTAGCTGTTTTCTAGTTCACCTTGTTTGAAATTTAGTAGAGTTTCCGATTTTCGTACTACTTAGTTATCCTTACATCTTCTCAGACAGAACTTCAGTGCAAGCTCGATAGGTTTGTGGCCGTATGTGCTGGTGTTGAGATGAAGGTTAACGTGGACAAATCAGAGGTTATGGTAATTTCCGAAACGCCTGTCCGATGCTTTCTACATGTTTCTCTTGTAAAGGGTGGTTAAATTCTAAGGGCCGATGTTGATTTTGAATAAAACACAAATTATTTAAGAAATTACTGTCATTTCCTTTCATTATCATAATATTGGTATGGTTCAATTACGTATGAACCAAAATATCGGCCAAATGGCCGCCGCGACCTCGGCGGCACACCTCCATCCGATGGTTCAAATTTTCGATGACGCTGAAGCATAATTGTGGTTCTATGCCGTTAATGTGCCGAATTATCTCATCCCTTAGCTTTTGAATTGTTGCTGGCTTATCGACGTATACCTTTTCTTTCAAATAACCCCAAAGAAAAAAATCCAACGGTGTCAAATCACATGATCTTGGCGGCCAATTGACATCGCCACCACGTGAGATAACACGGCCATTGAATTTGTCGCGCAAAAGAGCCATTGTTTCGTTAGCTGTGTGGCAAGTGGCACCGTCCTGTTGAAACCACATATCGTCCACATTCATATCTTCCAATTCAGGCCATAAAAAGTTCTTTATCATTTCACGATAGCGAACACCATTCACAGTAACTGCCTGACCGGCCTCATTTTGGAAAAAATATGGCCCGCTGATGCCGCCAGCCCATAAACCGCACCAAACAGTCACTCTTTGTGGGTGCATTGGTTTTTCGACAATCACTCTTGGATTATCATTAGCCCAAATGCGGCAATTCTGCTTATTGACGAATCCACTGTGCTGAAAATGTGCCTCATCACTGAAGATGATTTTCTTCGAAAATTGCACAATATGCATTTTGATTTGAACGCCCATTTTCATAATAAGCCTGAATAACTTTAACGCTTTGCTCAATTGTGTATCTTTCCATTGTTCAAATTGAGTTAGTCTGAAATTGAGAAATGTCAAATGAAATGCAGAAAAAAGCTTGATGTTTAGGTGTGGTTCACATTCAACATCGGCGCTTAAAACTTAACCAACCTTTACATACCCTACCGCGAAAACAACGAAACCACCGCCTGAATAGATCTGTTGTAGCGAAAGGTTGGAGTCAATCCAAAAAGCGTACTACTTCTCTTATGAAAGATAGTATGCCCTTTGTAGTGGAATTCCTTAATTCCACTAATGTGAGTATCTCTCCATGGAAGATGCATTTCCTTAACAAGAGTAGTGCCGGCTATTCCCATAAAATGTGGTCGGTCCTCTTCCAGGCAATGCTGACATACCTTTCCACTGCACATTATTTTGTTAAGATAGGTAGTTCAGATCACAGTGGCTAGTAGGAAAGCTCGTTAGCATTCTTATGGAATAAGGCCTGATTAATTGCTTGGATTTCCTTAGACCGTCACCGTTTATTCACTGGTCTAGGCGAAGTTTGCCTAGACCAATCCCATTTGTTAATTAGTGTTGTAGCTGCTATCGAGTTAACATTGCAGTAGGGTTCGGGAACTATGAACGCAGACTCAGAACTCGCCCTCGAGAGCACATTTGCGGATTCGTTGTTTGTAATCCTTCTGTGTCCAGCGAACCAGCCGAGCTTCAATTTGTTGGGAAAGGGATCGGGGTCTTCGCACGAGCTTTCCTGTAGTTCCGGTTAAGCCGGGTCAATTTTAAAACAGCTCTGTAATCTGTAATCTTGATCTGGGTGTCAAAGCCAAGCAACCGATTTTTAACTCAGTATTGTTCACACAGGCTGTTGGACTTCGTGACGGGGCGGAACCTCTCTGTAGCCAGCACATATTTCCCTCACCTCAACATTCCACCTGGCGGTCCCCTGATCAATCGACCGTCAACCAGATTGATCACATTGCGATCGACGCCAGACACTCCTCCAGTATTCTCGATGTCCGAACATGCCGAGAAGCCAGCCTCGACTCGGATCATTTCCTTGTTGTAGCCAAGGTAAGCGTACGGACATCGATAGGACAACGGATAGAGCAAAACCGTTCGTTCGTTCGTTCGTTAGTCAGACCGTATTTAGAATATTCTTCCATCATTTGGGATTCCCCATATGATACACAAGAACTCAGATTCGAAAGAGTACAAAAAAATTTCACGAGATATGCTGTCCGTAAATTGTATTCCTTCGAAGAACTCCCTAAATATGACGATAGATGTAAAATAATAGGCTTGCAAACCTTAAGTTTCAGGCGTAAGGCAGCGTCAGCCATGTTCATCCGCGATATTATTAATTGCCGTGTAAATTCACCAGACTTACTTTTTCTCATGAATATATATGCTCCCCAAAGATCTCTTCGGATGAGAAATTTACTATATGATAAGAGGCATAGAACCAACTATGGTTGTAATGAACCTATTACAAGGTGTATAAACACTTTTAATGAACTTTGCAACGAAATTGATTTAAGCTTGTCTCGATTGGAGTTTAAAAAATTGATCCATGCACTATGCTATAATTAATACTGTTTATTTGATGTAATCTGTGAGATGCAAAATCGGTAGATGATCCTTAGTCGCGCAGCAAAATCTGCTGTGTAAAGCGATACTGAGAGTTAACACTTAGAGAACGTAGTGTTTTGTGTACTCTGTGATGGAAAAAAAAAAAAAAGACCAAAACAGTTTGACCGTTAGAGACGTTGTCGATCGAGTCTGCTTAATACTTTCAGAGAGTTCAACCCTGCCAGACGAAACAATCGACGAACAATGGAACCGTTGTCAAAACCCCATCAGGGAAGCTGCCTCTGATGTGTTAGGTTTTAAAAAAGCTACCCAACAAATATCCCTGGTTTGACAACGACTGCATAAAAAGGCGACGCTGGACAGAAGGACGAGAGCGGTTCGTGAGCTCTACGAACTTAAAAGCTTGGAAGACCACCGGCTTCTCAAAAAGAAGAAGAAATAGCATTAGAGGCGTGCAGTCGAAAAAATGGAGAGGTGTTACCGCAGAAATGATGAAAGTTCTACCAACGGGTGAAACAACTATCCAATGGGTATAAACTTCGGACAGAAGCCTGTCGGGACAAAGAAGGGCAACTAGTAGTAGAGTCGCAGTCAATACTGAGAATCTGGAAATATCACTTCTGTAGTCTGTTAAACGGCGAGGAAGACACCAATACCGCTGTCAGGCAGAATGTTCTACTCCACACAATGGACGATGATAGAAGAGAATTCCGTCCCGCCGATCTAGACGAAGTCAAGATAGCGATATCGAGACTAAAGTCGAACAGAGCTGCTGATGTAGACGGACTACCTGCAGAACTACCATGCATCAACTCATCCGTAGGATGTGGTCGGAGGAAAGTATGCCCGATGAGTGGAACCTCAGTATCGTTTGTCCGATCCACAAAAAAAGGAGACCCCTTCAACTGTGTCAACTACCGAGGGATAAGTCTCCTAAGCATCGCGCACAAGACCTTCTCTGCCGTTCCGTGTGAGCGCCTGAAACCACTCGTGAATAACCTGATAGCTCCTTATCAGTGCGGTTTCAGGCCGGGGAAGTTCACCATCGACCAAATATTCACACTACAGCAGATCCTGGAAAAAACCTAAGAGATGAAAATCGACACCCACCGCCTATTCGTCGATTTCAAGGCCGCATATGACAGCGTGCATAGAGACGACTATACAACGCCAGGTCTAGTTTTGACATTCCTGCCAAACTCGTCAGGTTGTGCAGGATGACGATGGAGAACTCTCGCTGCTCCATCAAGGTCGGTAACGAACTCACCGAGACGTTCAATGTCAAAAAAGGTTTTAGACAAGGCTACGCGCTGTCATGTGACTTCCTTAACATCATTCTGGAGAAAATCGTGCAAAACCCAAACTCCAACACTAGAGGCACGATCTTCCGAAGCTCCGTACAATTGCTAGCATACGCGGACGACATTGACGTGATTGGTCGAACACAGCGAGCCGTCAATGAAGAGTTTGCTGGTATTGAAACGGAGGCTGCAAAAACGGGTTTAGCAGGGAATGAGGGCAAAACGAAGTACATGCTGTCATCGAGAAAGGACGGACAACATCGACGAATCCGCCAAAACGTCACCGTAGGCAGCTTTAACTTCGACGTAGTTAAGGGCTTTGTCTACCTCGGCTCCCAGGTAAACAGTACAAACAACATCAGTACCGAGATTAAACGCAGAATATATTTTGCCAACCGCTGTTACTTTGGGCTCAAGAGGCAATTAAGTAGTAGAGCTCTCTCTCTAAGGACCAAGCTAACACTATATAAGACCCTCATCATCCCTGTCCTGCTCTATGGCGCAGAAGCCTGGACAGTCTCAAGAGCAGATGAAGAAGACCTTGGTCTTTTCGAAAGAGAAGTTCTGCGCTCCATCTTTGGTCCTGTTTGCGTTGATGGTTTTTGGAGAAGAAGATGCTACCATGAACTGTACGGGCTGTACAGCGACATGAGCCTAGCCAGGCGTCTACGAACTCAACGCCTAAGATGGCTAGGTCATGTAGAACGCATGGACAACACTGCTCCAGCCGCGAAGAGTCTTCGACTGAGACAACGCAATAGAGGACGCCCACGGAACCGATGGCGCACAGAAGTGGAGAAGGACCTCAACCAACTTGGCGCACGAAATTTAAAGCACCTGGCGAAAGATCGTGCCAGCTGGAAAAGCTTGTTGACTGAAGCCCAGGTCCACCCCGGACTGTAGCACCACCAGAAGAAGAAGAAGATTTGTTCGCACTGTCACCTATGGTCATGAAATGTGGGTAATGACCGAAAGAGAAATCGCGAAAATAAGCGGCTGAGATGCGATTTCTTCGTTCTGTTGTCGGAGTTACTCGCTGTGATAGGGTGAGAAACACGGCCATTCTAGAGGAATTCAATGATGAGCATCGGCTGCCTCGAACGGTCGAACAAACGCTTAATAGACCAAGGACGAGGTAGTTGGATCAAATCTAAAAACTTGCCTGCTACCGCTGGTCAGTTAGAGTTGAGGGTGGAGGATCGTACGTGCTTTGCCTCCGTGTATGGTATTTCTTTAGCTACGCTTCCTACGCAGGGGAGGAGACGTTTCCAAGCAACGAATGGGACGGGCTAACAGAAATTGAATTGACATGCGTCAACCAACCATTCCCACACTTGAGTAGCATCAGTTAATTACACCCTTTATTAACTAGCGGAAAATACATGAAATTCCTTGTCAAACTCATTCCCCACACCACAAACGGCCCATCAGGAAAATGGACAAATTGTGGTTTTCTTCCCATGTCCTGGCAATTTTCCACAAATGAGTTCTGTCTCCTGAATATATTTTTGCAGTTATAACATATTTCGCAGCGACTTCCTATAAATCGAGCAGACAGACAAGACACTCTCGTCATTTATTTTCGCATCAATCAAATCGCTCTCCAGCATGGACGGCCGGTGCCAAGGATGCGCCCCACACCATCCCACCGCTGAGTCATTATCGCCCAGCCAGACACACATCGTCGACACATCAATCCCATACCTTGCCCCCGAAAATGGTGGCACCAATCAACAAACATCTGCCCACCGACGATGCTGCACCATCGATCTGCCCGATATTTATCTTGACATCGTGTCCAATCTGCGAAATCCAAGCCTTGATGGATCTACGCCCATAAATCCCACATTGCCGCGCCACATCCCATGGTCGTCTTCACTCCCCCATACATCACGGTAATCGGCGAAATATTTCCCCTTGCCAGGAACAGATTCCGGGTGGGATATAAGTCACCGCCTGCGTTATGCCGCTGACTTTTATTACGCTTTCGACTCCTTGCCAAAAAGGATGGAACTATTGCCATCCGGCCGGGCCGGCCCCATTTCTTGCGCCTAAATAACTCACACATTCCACATGGAGGAACTGACTCTGTCCCACGAAACTATGACTCTTCGGTTGACACAGAGAGACGGTCTCCGGGGGCCTCCGGGGATAATCAATCAAAAATTTGAAATGTTTACTTTGCTTACGAGGCACTCGCTTCCACGACCGAGCACGGAGATGGCGAGTTGGGAATTCACATGGATACTCATGAGTCTGCTCGTTTGTTTTGAGTTTTGTCTGCCCCCCAAGCCTGTGCAAGTACGCCCTCCGAAGCAGACCCCTCCAACCCGCTAAGCACTAATGCCAACTTTTTGAGTTGAGTTTGCAAACGGCAATGGCAACGACAAAGCCAATGGCGAAGACGATAGCGGTGCCTAGGTGTACACCAGAACCAGACCAGAAACCGAACACGAAGTCCACGAGAAAGAAACGGTTCCCGTTCCAAGTTGAAATTAATTTCGAAGGAAACAAGCAAAATAAAAGTTCTCCGTCAAAAGGACGAAAATATATCGCAAGGCAAATAACAACGGGCGAAGCGGCGCGGCACGGCGCGGCAGTCAGCATCATCCCGCATTCGGGGCATAGATTCGATTCAACCGTAGCCCGAGAGAGATTGTTTCGCTATACCGTGAGTCCGGACGCCAGATTCGGAATGAGTAGTGGGCGGGGGTGGATGGAAGGCGATCCAGGAGGTAATACGAGGACGTCATTGGAACTTTCCGTTTGCAAATGAAGTTAGTTGACTTTAAATTGTGAATTTTTTGTTGCTTGTCGAATTGAATTTTGTTGCTGGGTGTTGTGTTCCTCCGGGAATGGTATGCGAAAGTTCAGAAACAAAGAGGACACGAGCATGGCTGGAAATGAAGCAGATTTACATGGAAATTCGTACGAGATGTTTGCCCGGGCTCGTATTTGAGAATATGTCCGCAGTCAGTGAACAGATAAATCGATTTTGCGACGGCACCAGAGGCCAGATCGATTGATCGACTCTGTTTGACAGTGGGTGGCACTATGGTAGGATGCTGGGATGCGTGCATACTTTTCACTGCGAGTAGGTTAATCAGGTCAAGAGCGAACTGAGTTCAACGAGCCCTTAGCCTGATTAACAGATCAGAGATAAACTGTGGCTTTGTGTATTGTCATATTCGTTGTGAGAATATTTTTAATGCGAAGAGGGACGAGCATGCTGCGTAGATTTTTCAATAATTAGGACATTTAGTTACTTAGACTTAAGTAAACTAATTACGAAATGATTAGGTACATCGCAGAGGGTGGGCTTGAACTAACTTGGCGGGATGCCATGACCGATCCCAGTCTATGCATAGATCAAATTGACTTTGAGCGCCCTCACGCACCCCGGAAAGCCTTCACAACAGACGCATATGCACACCAACCAGGCGTACGAAAGTGAATACACCAATACCTCGGTTTGCGTCGTTCCGGTTTGCGTCGTTTCGATTTGCGTCGTGTTTTAAAAATGCTCTGTAACTTAAAAGTTTATGTTTCGGTTAGCGACGATGGCTTCGATTTGCGTCGATAACAAGAAAATGTTTGTCCCATCGCGATTTTTTAACGTAAATATAACGCATAAGTGCGTGCCTTGCTGTAAAATTGCCAATTTCTGGGGAATTGTTGTCTGCTCCTCAGTTTCATTGATACGTTTGGTCAGGTCAGGTTGCTAGTCAAGTCAAAAGAAAATATTTCTCAATAATGAGTCAAAAAAGAAACCAAATAAGTTAAGAACGAAAGTTGGAGATTTTGAAGCGGTTTAAATCGGGTGAAAAGGCTGTTGATATTGGAAGATACCTTGGAATAGCCCCTTCTACAGTAAAATCTATTTTTTCCAGAGACGCTGATAATTCGTGTTTCGGTTTGCGTCGCTTCGATTTGTGTCGCAACTTTCCGGTCCCAATTAGCGACTCACACCGGGGTATTGGTGTACTGCCTCGGAACAACAGGCGGACATGATGTGCAGCACTTCCAGCAGATTGCTTGAACGTACCTGACCAGAAGAAGGTGATATTGAGTCGGGAAATCCCAACTGCACTCGATGAAGTAGTCCTTCCACCTAGCCTTGAAGAAGTCGGCACAGCCATTAAAAAGCTGAAGAACAACAATGATGATGTTCTGATAGGTACCATGCATCATATCACTTGCAGAATTTGGGAAGACCGTATGCTCCATCCACAAAAAGGTGACTCTACCTCTTGCAACAACTATGTGAGCTCACGCCACCTACACGGACCTGTACAGAATACTGTGTGAACATCTAAAGTCGTTTGAACTGTCGTCCAACTGTCGGATGACATCGACAACGCCGAGCGATCCCTACGTGCCGTCGCATACCATTAAGTGTGTTACAGTTGGCATCTGTCATCAAACAGAGACTCCGTACATTACTGTCAGTAATGTTCAAGAACTTTCATCATTATTTGTCGTGACATTTCGTCTCTCTGGCTTGTCTAAATCACGTAGCACTCCGCCTGCTTCCGGTAAAACTATTTAATTTCCAAATGGATGGACGTTGATGTGAGAATAACGCCTTTCATTTGGACTGCTTAATGTCGGATATTAAAAAAATAAAATAAACTAAAGAAACCTTTTTCCACTACAAATGTGACACTCGACTGACAGTTCTCTAACAAATTTGACAACAAACTGACGGACCTTTCAGAAAATTACATAAATAATGTTGTTTTCTTTGCTTCCCATTGACGGCGCACACTGTCCCTTGAATGAAGTTCCCTTCACTTATCCTTTTTTTTCATCATTTTGTCTGCCTTTGTGAAACGACAAGTTGAGTCAAAATCATAAAATGAATTTAATGAAAAAAGGTTCAACTCGCAATAAATTATAATTCATTTATGTGTTACTTCTTTTCTTTGGTAGGCCAACGACCCGTGGGGGTATTGGAGCTGAACCTTGGATGGTTTGCAGCCTGGTTTGGGGCAAAATATCATAAATATTCTCAATACAATCTTCCCTAGGGTTGGTGATACTGGAGTGTGAGAGTGCAAAATAAGACTTCTGGTTGAAGTCTCTGCACTCATGGCCCGAGACGAGGCTGTCGAAATATTTATACTTTCCGACACAAAACTGGCGAAGACGGTCAATGGCCAAGCGTGAATGACGGGGACCATAGCTATGCACATGTAATAGATAAGTTGCTGCATGTGTTTACACAAAACGGTGGAGAAGATGGTATGAGCGATGTTGAGGAGCCTGAACCGTAGATGGTCTTGTCAAAGGATTCTCCTTGCTCGGACAGCTATACTGAGGTGCTATCCACGAGTGAAGCAGGCTCTTCTCCGATCATATCCAGACACAGATTAACTGCATCTGCTTTGAAATTAAGTGCTAGCCCTTTTCTTGACTGAATCGAGTTCACTGAATTCAACAACTCACACAATCTAGCTGTGCTAAACGGGAGATAAATTACTCACCGAACTTATATCTCAATTGGTCCATCAAAGTGCCCTCTTTCTGGAACCACATGTAGACCATCCTCAGCTCGTTCGTTTTAGGCATAAAACAAAGTTCGCAATCATTGCAATCAATTAAACAATTAAAACTCCTTACACTAATCGAAACGACCACCGTACATCAATTCTGCAAACAAAGAGTGCATCTCCTCTTTGCATGATAACGCGATCAGCTGATAACGTTGGTGGCACTGCTCACCAGTCTGAATGTTGGTGATGATGCTTTCCAATTGAAATGTTGGTGGAGCTGCCAAATGGCGCGTGATGACTGCGTGGGTGTTTAGCCTACTGTTGCTTTACTGCTTCTGCACTCGCGTGATTATTGAGGTGGGGGTTCATCTAACTCGTGCTTGATGTCCAATAGCATGAAATTGGTGCCAAGTTTGGTCACTGTGGCTTGAGTTCCTTGCTCAGTAGGTCGAATACGACGACCGTAAATTGATTGAAGTGCGCGAACTCATTTCTCACAAGCCTGTAATAAATCTATAGCGGCATACTTTTATGGAGCACATTTGTGGTGCGCAGTTGCTAGCCGTTTTGATAGCGCACCTCGTAGACCGTGAGCCTGCGTGGGTAGTTTAGTTTTGGCGAACGCGATATATCTTGTTTGGCTAGTGCCGGAAAGTCACAGAGAAAGTGAGGCAGACTTTCCTCTGAGTGGGTGTCGAGGCAACTGCGACAGTGTGGAACAATATTTCGAGTCTAGCAGAGTGGATGCCTTTAGGCCAACTTACAGCCACGACTCTAGCTATTTCGGAGCGATTTCTATTGAGAACGTCATCAGTCCTTCTTTTCGTGTAGGAGGGCCAGGTTTTCCTAGAGACTTTGTACTTGGATGACCTAGTTCACCTTCTACTAGCTGAAGGACGGGAAGTGTTTGATAGATGGTGTATTTGGCCTTGTTCTTGGCCAGTTCGTCGGCAGTCTCATTTCTCTCTATGTTGCTGTGGTCTGGAACCCAGAGGAGAGTGATATTATACCTGCTACTGGCCTGTCTGAGTTTCTCCTTACATTGCTGCACCAAATTTTGCTGGAAATGTATACTGAGGAGATGGCAGATCGCTGCAGCTCTACCATAAGAGCAGCTACTACTGAGGAGTTTATACGCTTCACAGCATCAATCAACATTTACTGTGATTTCTTGGTCTTCCGGGGGGATAACAGCAGGCGCTTCTGTGATGCTGTGATGATTCAGCTTCCACCTCATCAGCGCCTAATTGCCACCTGATCCGAGGAAAGCGGGACAGTGGCAGAGGAAGTGCTCTGCAGTGGCGTCGTCTTATAGACAGACGTCGCAGAGGATTTCATCGCTTAGGCCAAGCTTGTTTAGGTCATTGGTGGAAGTGTAGTTGACTGTTAGTACACCGCTCCGTTAAGTCATCTACCATCTTTTTTGTTCAAGAACGCCTCGCATTTCTTACAAACGTTAGGGAGCATGCGCTTGGTTTGTCTGCATCCAAGCCCAACCATCGGTAGACGCCTTAACCAAGGACGCAAGTCTCAATGAAGAGCATTTTATATATCTTTTATTTATTTAAGCAGAGACAGGCGTACTATACCCTATGAAAGCCCCTATGCAGCCGAGATAGGCCGTTCTAGCTTTGTGAAAGCAACTTAGCTTAAGATGACGCTACAGTCCGAGGTGGACCTGGCCCTCAACCAACAAGCGTCCCCAGCCAGCTCGATCTTTAGCTAGCTGTCTCCAGTTTCGCACGCATAGTTGGTTGAGGTTCCTTTCCACTTGCGTGCGCCACCTGAGTCGCGGTCTTCCTCTACTGCGCCGTCCCTCGAGGGTGGAGGAAGACTTTTCGGTCCGGAGCATTGGTTTCCAACCGCTCTACATGACCTAGCCATCTCAATCGTTGGATCTTCACTCTTCTGGCTAAGTCGATGTCGCTAAACAGCCCGTATAGTTCGTCATTATATCCTACTCCACTCACCATCTATGCAGACGGGACCGAAAATCACACGAAGAATTTTCCTCCCGAAGCAACCAAGAGCAGCTTCATCCGCTTTTGACAAAGTCTATGCCTCCGCGCCATATAGCAGGACTGGGACGATTAAGGTCTCGTAAAGCATTACCTTGGTTGTTCGAGAGAGGGCTTTGTTTACCAATTGCTTTCTTAGCCCAAAGAAGCAGCGATTGGCAAGAGTTATTCTCTGTTTGATTTCAGCGCTGGTGTCATTGTCTGAATTGATAGCGGTGCCTAGGTAGACAAAGTTTTTGACTACCTCAAAGTTATATCTGTCTGCTGTGACGTTCTGACCGAGACGTCGGTGTTGGGTGTCCTTTCTCGTTGACCGCATATACTTGGTCTTACCCTCGTTTACCGCTAAACCCATCTTCGCGGCCTCCGTTGCAATACCCACAAAAGCGCCATTGACATCACGTAGCGTTCTTCCGATAATGTCAATATCGTCGGCATATGCGAGTAGTTGGACGGACTTCTGAAAGATTGTTCCTCTGGTGTTGGCGTTCGAGTTTTGAACAATTCTTTCAAGAACGATGTTGAAAAAGTCGCATGACAGCGCGCCGCCATGTCTGAATCCTTTTTTGACATCAAAGGTCTCGGTTAGGTCTTTATCGACCTTGTTGGAGCAGCGTGCATTCTCCATCGTCATCCTACACAAACGGACGAGTTTGGTAGGGATGCCAAAACTAGACATTGCTCTGTATAGCTCGTCTCTATAGATGCTATCATAGACGGGGCCTTAAAATCGATAAAAAGGTGGTGGGTATCGATTTGTTGCTCCTGGGTTTTCTCCAAAATCTGCCGCAGTGTGAATATATGGTCGATGGTGGATTTTCCTGGCCTAAAGCCACACTGTTATGAACCGACCAGGTTGTTGACGAATGGCTTTAGGCGTTCACACAGTACGGCAGATAAGATTTTGTATGCGATACTTAGGAGACTGATGCCTCTGTAGTTGGCGCAGTTCAAGGGGTCTCCTTTTTTATGGATGCTTTGTGAAAGCAGCAGTTGCATATTTACGCGAAAGCTTATTCCATCAAACGCCCGGTGCATAAGAGATAAGAGGCCTTATCATAGACGTGTAGATCGAAATGGATCTTTTTGTGATAGACCCGAGGTAAGTCCAAACAGTGCCTTGGTTTGCGATTCGATGTGCTTTTTTCCAGAGTTTTCTATCTTGGATACCATCGAGCTCTTTAGCTTCATCTTAAAAGCAGAAGGGTGATACCTTTTGGTATTAGTTCAGTCAGACCAGTCACCTGTGCTTATTTAATCTGCTGAACGATTGGAAATAAGGCATATTCAATGATGGAATTAAAATTATATGAGCTACAGTTCTGTGCAAAAGGACCATGTCCCATTTTGAACTTGTCTTCCATTCAAGTTTACATTGAAATTATGGGCATTACATATATTCTATGGAACGATGAGTTCAAACTTGACTTATTTTGGACTACAGGAAGGAGAGCATTTGTTTGGAGCTTAACAAGCGAGAACGCATGTATGAATAAATGTATACAATAAATACAGGGCGGCCTAAAATTTAACGTATGGGGATGCTTTTTAGCCAATTATGCTTCATTACGCGGAATGGTATGTGCCCCTAAAGTTGCCCCAGCAAATTGGACATAGAATTTCTTGCAAAGAATGGGGTTCAGGTTGGATGGAACTGAATGGTCCTCTACGTATCTTCACGTAACAGATGGATCGATGGTCGGTAAAGGCGTGTGACTCTAAGGATCTAAATGTCCAATTGTCATTCCGACTACCAAATTATTTTAGCGTCTTTCAGGCAGAACCCATAGCAATAACGGAGAGCTCTGTATTAGGCAAAAAAATAATGTAAGGCAAGGAGACTACTCTGGCCTAAGTGTGACTGCTGTCAACCAGAATTGACAGACCGCCAGGACTGACATTTATCCTTTTTGCAAGTGACTGTGAAATGTGTAAGCTTTGAGATTGAGGTACGCAGTTTCGTTTGGAAAACCGTCCTCTTTTCGACAACACCTTGTTCAATTGGCTCCAGTGTGCATCACATAGGTGGCAAGGACGACACAACTAAGAGGAACATTCCGGTTTAAGTTGCATATTTCCTAAATTCTGAAAAGCATAGCAGTGCACAGTGGCCGATACTGATGATCACATTTTGTGCTCCAACATTTTCTAACAACAAGCAAGTCAAACGAATCGTCTCGTCTCTCCCCATCCCCAGCTCCGCCCCACCCCTCACACGCACAAGTCACATTTAGAAAACCGAAATCACTTAGCAAACGACATCAATTAACCGAATCACAGACCAATTACGCTCTCCAATGGAAAACTTTTCAAGCATCCAGCCAATAATCATAATGGAATCAATCTGTGGATTCCTTATCTGTGCCTAGAGCCCGACCGCTGTCTGCCTCCATCACAATTAACCGCAATCGATTAGTTTGCTATCTCAGCAGCAATTAATTCCGGAGACCATACAATGCCGGGCCTCCTACCCTCCGTGGAATGTTGTTGGCTTCTCCGTTCCGACAAAGGCAAAACCGAAACTCAAAAGCCTAAGGCTTTGGCCAATTTTTTCTCTCTCCTTCGTCTACACTTTCGTCCTGCGATTGTGCCAACTGCCCAGCCCACCGCTCCAGCTCCCACTTCGACACATCCAACGATGGGAAGTTCTTGTTTTTGGTGATAATGCGTTAAAAGCAATTTATTGTCCACACTCAAAATATGAGAAGTTTTTATCTCCACGCAGGAGGACGAACGAGCGTGGACGAGCGGGAGAGGCAAACTTGAATGTCCTTATGGCATTTGTCATGGCGGCAGATTTATTTTGAACGATGAATATCCGAACGCAAACGTTTGATAAGAGCGCGCAAACTGTCGTCTTTGTCCCTAATTCAAATACTTCTCCGGACACAGACAAACACGCAATACAGACGCGGCCAGATAAATTCCTCAGATACCAGCCACGGACGGCAGCAGTGGCGGAAAACTCCATTTGGTCGACGATGACGGCGGCGGCGGCGGCTGAAACAGCAGCAGTGGAAGCCTACTCGAGGATGGTTTAACATTGCCACCACCTCCCCTACGTTCGCCGCCAAAGCTGCTGTGACACACGCACCCAAGAGATAAGGAGCGACCAGAGGAGCGGTCTATTTCACTTTTATTGTCGTCAAATTTATTAAAACATAAATAAGACGCTCTCGGGCCCATTAGTGTCCGAGCTTTGGAGATAATGTGTTGTCGTCCCGGTCTCTGGCCTTCAGTTTTATGACTTGAGAATTTGTTTTTTAGACTGCGCAACCTTTACTCCAGGCAGCCCCTTGTCATGTCTCACGTTGTCCGCCAGCACGCGTGTTTGGTTGTGTGTTTGTTCGGGGATAACTAGAGCTTGTCTTGCGTACATTGTTCGGATTCGTCTTCCCGATGTGTCTCACTGATAAGGCTTTCAAATAGCCATTGTTTACGTAATGAAGATACGATTTTAATAAAACGAAAAAAAAACATGCCATCAGAATTCCCCTCTTCAGACAATGGCGTGGAGTGCGTGGAGGGCACAGAACTAAAATTTGTCAAAATGAAATTTTATGGTCGAATTATTCAAACCCGAAGTTATTGCGCACGATATTGTCAACTATCTGGGCGAAGAGATCTGTGAGATACATCCACTTGGCCTGGTTATGACCTGAACTGGAGATAAATTTCGTTTTTTTTTTATTTCACTTCCATTTGCAACAACTCATCACAACGACTAGTACGTCGTGAATAACAATTAACATAAGCTTGACTTTGTGGTGTCCTTATTCTCATTTCTGGTCCTTGCTAAAGTGGGTGCGCAACGTGGGCGATGGGTGATTGAATGATTGAATGAGGTGCTTGTCGGCGATTATTCTGGGACAGTTTTTGAGAGGTGGACTTTTCACGTACTCAGTACTGTTCTTTTTGTCTGTTTTGTGGGTGGAAAATACCTTTGCGTATCCAAAGTCACATCACGGCTGATGGTATGAACGGAGAAAGGTCGAAGAGGTGCATTTGTTGGTCGCTGCTCTTAACCCGGATGCTCGTCTAGAAAAAAGCTTTTCAAACATAGTTATTGGAAGTCGCCATAGAACTGCAGTCGAGAGAGGGGCTACAATTTTGTCTAAAGTAGAAAGTAGGAAACAACGAACACATTCAACTCAACCAAAACCTTAATATGGTTACGTTATGGAAGAAAGACGTTGAATTCTTACGAAGACGACAGATATGAAAACCTACTACAACATTTCATTGGTTTCATCGTGGTTAAGGGGATTAGTCCTTTGAAGACGTCTTAAGACAATACATTCGTCAAGAATATGTAGTAGTTCACCATTAACATGCCCTCCCAAGTATCGCTTACGAATTCGAGCAAAAATCTTAACTTTATCTTGGACATTCCTGAATCCAATGTCTCGATGGCCATTGCAATTTCGTATTAATCAAATTGCATTGACGATGGTTCCTGAAACTTCGTTTTGATAGGTTTGATATATTTTTTTTGTAAGTTATTTTGATACAACCCCAAACGTAGGTCGAGATAGGTTCTAGGCGATGAATCTTCTCCCGACACACAAAATTGTGTGTTACTTGTTTTAATGTGTTGTGTATTTGATGATTATCATTATGGCATTTCCACCACACCGTTGATGTATGCCTTTGATGCGTTAGCCGATATTTTTCTTTAACCGGGTGTTCGGTTTCCCCACGATGCCTATTACAGCCCAACTTAAGAATATAATAAACTAGTTTCTAGTTTAGTTCAGTTACTACATGCAACTATATTAATAAGAGAAAATTTAAACACGTTTACTAAAAATTAAGTCGGATCATTTAGGCCAAAAGTGTGTCGAATTTCTGTGTTTTTTGAGTTCAAATTTGATTTGAATTTTACTTTTATTCTTATCTTTTCTCCACGAAAATCAGGGGAAATCGAACAGCTGATGCCGAAAAGATGATGTCCATAAGGTGTATGTTGTTTTGTGACAAATTGGAAGACTGGAAATATTGGAAAAAACATAAAAATGTATTTACATTCAATAGAAAGTACAATTTAATATATTTCTATAGCCCATTTAGTCATCATAATAATGATGAGAAAATAAGCAAATAATTGAGAACATAAACAAATAAAATCATATGTCGTCTAAATTCAATATACATATGTTAAATATAGTTGAATATTATTATTTTATTAGTTAATTTCTGATAAATATATAAAATAAGGCAAACAGTAAATATATATCTCCTCTCCATCCTTCTCCTAATCCTATCTACTGAACTTTCTGCTCTCTGAGGCATTATTTAGTTTATTTCTACTGATAAATATTCTTTCCAATGTTAGAGATGGTCTTAGCGTATGTTTTCCTAATGCTCGTAGTCCAAATCAATGCAAATTAGATTACTTGAAATATATTTTTTCTAACTCTTGTGTCGATGTAATTCTAGTTTGTGAAACTTGGTTTAAGAGAAATATTTCTAATGCGCTATACAAAAAAAATAATTTTTCAATTTTAAGAAACGACAGAATAACCCTTACAAGAGGTGGATGTATCGCTCTATATCGTAAGTCCTCACTGAAATGTAAGATCATTCGCAAATCGACTGATTCAAATTGTGAATTTTTAATTGCCGAGCTACATGATGGTTCTATGTCTAAGTCTAAATGTCTAGTTGTTTGTGCTTACGCTCCTGACCGCAGTTGTTCTATCCAACGCTTCTTTGATAGCCTTGCTGAATTGTCTGCTCATTATCAACACATTATTGCTTGTGGTGACTTTAATGCTGATTTACTCAAAAAAGATTCACGGGCTTCTCATATAAAAGATTCTGCCCATTCCCTTGGACTTCAAACCTACAACACTACGCAGCCCACGCGTTTTGCTAAAGGTGACAATCCAAGTCTTCTCGATCTGACGTTATCGATCAGATTTCTGTTGACAATCTTTCCGATTATGACCTCATCTTCTGTACTTACAATATAAAGCTCGACCACTCAGCAGTTCTTTTAACTTTTCCTTACAGGGAGTATAAATATGTTATTATTGATGCCCTCCAAACGGCAGCTCTCCATGCCCCTTGAATGCATTGTCGCTTGCGTTCAGTCATATATGAGAAGCTTAACAGTTTTCAAAATTATTAATCAATTTGTACCCTTAAGGACTGTCAAGATTTAGAACAATTGCTGTCCTTGGTTCACAACTGAAGTTATGAACATTATAAAAGTACGCAACGGACATTATAGTAAATGGAAAAAACGTCATTCTGCTATACGAAATGCCAAAAAGAATTTGTATGCCTCCAAGTTGAACACTTCAGGTCCACCAAAGAAACTTTGGAATAATCTACGCAGCATTGGAGTTTCCGACAACAAACTAAATGGTAAATGTGAAGTTGACCCAGATTTTCTAAACAATTTCTTTCTTGAAAGTCAATCTGAGGAGTGTGGTTTCAATTTTGATAAAGATCATTCTTATTCGATCTTCTTCTTATTCTTATTCAGACAATTTGAAGTGGAAGCCGTTAGCGAAATTGAAGTAATTAATTCAATTAGAGAAATAAAATCAAATGACATTGGAGAAGACGGAGTTCCTATGAAATTAGTTAAGTTAATCCTTCCTTCCGTAGTAACTCACCTAATCCGTATTATCAACCATTTGATTACCACATCTACCTTTCCTCGATCAGGGAAAGTGGGTCGGGTAATACCTGTTGCAAAACGATCAAATCCAACTTCCCCTTCAGATTTAAGACGCATCAGTATCCTTCCGTGTTTATCAAAAGTCTTAGAGAAAATCAAAGCGAAACAGCGAAACAGCACCTGTGCCTTAATAACCTACTTTATGAAGCTCGGTCTGGTTTCAGAGCTAACCATTGTACTTTCACAGCTATGGTTAACTTTCTGGAAGATATCAGGCAGAAATTTGATAAAATACAGGTCTCACATCCATGTCTACTTGACTTCTCGAAGGCTTTTGACAAAATGAATTACAAGAGCTGGAAGTTGAGCAATCTCTTCTCGTTAAGTGGCAGTGCAGTGAGGCTTATTTACAGCTTCCTATATGTTATATAGTTGTTGTTAACACTGACAGTTTTTCTGCGCTTTTACCAGTCAACCAAGGCGTACCACAAGGGTCAATTCTGGGACCTATCCTGTTTTCCTTGTTTATTGACTATAATAAACGAATTAAGTTTATATGCGAAGAAGTCATGTAATTCCTGTTTCAGATTCTTTAATGTCCTTTCACTCCCTGTCGAAAATCGTACTTTCTGGAGAAAAACTTGAAATAGTTAATACGGTGAGTAGTCTGGGTTTTATTATCAATAGCAAATTGTCCGGATATGACCACACAAATAACGTTATGAAGTTGTCGTTAACCTCAAACTACACTCCAATGGATACTAGAAGGAAACTTGTTACCACCCTCATCCTACCATTGATAACTTATGCTGAAATTGTCTATAGTAAAGCTGATTATTTGTTACAACGAAAGCTACATGCAGCGTTTAATGATGATATCACCTTTTCATTCATTAATTTTCCTATTATTTTGAAGTGCAATTTCAGAAATTAGAATTATTCCCTTATACACATTTTTCAATTAAATAACTAGACCAGGCGAACACAGCTCATGGAATACTTCCAGATTAACTTCAATCTGATCAATTTTGACATTATTGAGGCAAATATGATCAGCTGATTCAAATTATGTGGCGGCCCGTGGCGTTGTGGGTATGTGCGTCGACTCCTACGCACTTGGACCTGCCTGTTTAGGTTCGATTCCTGGTACGACAAGAAATACTTTTCACGGCCCCACCTCTTTCGAGTCACTGACAATGCTCAAAGAGTATAACTGTCTAGAAAAAGCTTCTCAAAATTGGCCGTTCGGAGTCGGCATAAAACTGTAGGTCCCTTCCACTCGTGATAGAACAATAGCACGCACAACACGAGTGGTTGCTGAGAAGCTAGGCCGTGGCCCTCTACGGGCTGTAGCGCCACCAATATTATATTATTATGATTCAAATTATACAAATCAGCTGATCAAAAGACACCACTTGTGAAAGAATAAAGTAAAAAAAGTATGCGCGTTTTGCGGTAGCTCATGGTATTTTAAGGGAAATTATATTAAGTTCTTCATTCACTCCTAGACAACTGAAAAATACCATTTAACTCTCAACGGCATCCACGAAACTTCTTCGTGTTCTCCCCTGTCCAAAAACTCACACCAAAAATGGCTCTTTAAAGTCAAACACTCTGCATTGTGTGAATAAACATACCAAACATAATGTATGTAAAACCTTAATATTCACTACTCCGATTAATCATTTTTCGTTGATCGCTGCCCTACCATTGCGTACACAGAATACATGTGTATCATGTTAGGTAGATGTTTATTCCGTGTTTGATGATGAAGCCCTAATACGTTCTGATATACAGACCTCCCTCAATCACATGTATGAAGTTCAAACTTTCATCACTATTGCAATGTAGAAGACTACCGTGGTTGGCACTATATTGTTTTTTTGGCCAACTCTGTTTGGTACCATAACGTATAATGGACAAAAGAGTAAAATCACATAAAAAAATATGAAGGGCAACGCTAGGCATGGCATTCTCAGATTTTTGAATGTGTGCTTGTGTGAATGAATATGCGAATGGGGTTGAAAAAAAGTCACAAGGCGTGTATATGAAAAGTAGCAACTCAATCGTTTCCTTGTTTAAATCAAAGTCCATCGCAGACTGAGACAGCGATTTTTCAATCACTGTGAAAAAATTTTGCGCAACTCTGTGTGCTATCACTTCATTGAAGATCCTTATTACGTGGCAGTTTTCATTTAATTAAAAATGTGTAATATTAACCTGATTGTGTTGCTTATTAAGTGCCCTACACGGTATCTTGTTTACATTCATCATCACATTCACTACACACATCGTGTGGAGTTGTCCAATCTCAAGGAATTCAGCCACAACCTTTTTTCTGAAATTCTCGAAGGAGCTGTGTAATGAGAGCTCAGTTAGCTGTCGAATTTGGAAGAAGAATGAAAGCAATCATTGCACTCTTGGCAGGTGACAGCCACATACCGCCCTGATGTCGATGTTTCTGGTTCAAGACCTGCCAGAAAGCTATCAGACTAGCTCCCATAGTTGTGAACGATTACAACCAATTCATGGATTGTCCTGTGGCACAGATTATTTAAGGATCGTCAAGGACCGTACACAGACTAATAATGGAGAAAGTGTAGAGACAAAAAGTCGTCAAGCAACAATGTTTCAAACAAAGTTTCGTACTTTTATGAAAGGTATGTGTACTTTTGCATAATAATGGCTCGCCCCAAAATGCAACAAATCAACATCCTAATCGTGTTGCTTTTCTTACTTGCCCCGTTTGCTCCTTTTTTGCAACCCTCTTCTTCGCTTAACAGTTCTTCCCCGGTTTTCAATGCACCTTCAATGCTCCATGTATTTGGAGATACACACATTCGGTGGTGTGATTAAAAATTAAGTGTGTGCTCATTTTGGAGGGAACACTCTATCTGGTGCGAATAAAAGTTGATTATGTTAAGATTTACTCAAGCCCTTCACTCGCATATTTTGACAGTTGAGTGTCCCCACCATTGAATAAAGATGGATTGCATTGAGTGAACACTTGAAGAAGTAGAGTGTGCATTGGAGATATTTTCAAGTGATAAACAAGTTAAAAAAAATTGGAGAATACTGTTCCGGAAGAGGAATACTTTGTCACGTTGACTTTGCTCAGTCTGTTCAAGCTCTTAGATGCCAGGGCATAATTCGTGCATAAATTCAGAATATCCTACGAAGATATCCCTCATGTATCCGCAGATATTAACCACAAAGAGCTCTAATCGCAAATCCCGACGAATAATTTCCAATGCAAATCGGTCCACCATTCAAAACAATCACGTCCGCATCTACAACTACCCACTGAAAATCAACAAATTTAAATCCTACAAGCGATTAGGCAAAACATCTAAAAGCTGTCCCCTAAAATCAAAAATTTACTACCCGCATGTCCTTCCCAGAGGACTCATAAAGTACCCGCATGCAATTTATATCGAAATCTGTTTACGGGACCCTCAAGCCGATCCCAAAAATGAAACTAATAGACCCATGGCGTAAAACTAAGTTATATCCGCATGTAGCCGCATAAAAGATCCATTAGCTCGTGTGTGTGTATTAGAAAATAAAATCTCGACCATAAAACATCGCCCCACCGATTTTCGTTCGAATTTTACACCAAAGCACCCAAGGACACACTTCCACACGCACCATTTCATCGGCAAAATGACAGCACATCCCAATCGAATATGTGCAAAGCTCTTAAAACTCATACACTGTCCCTCGTCCGCAGCCATCCCACTCTGGAGAGCCCCAAACAGGATATAAACCATATCCCCCGGGTGGCAGCGAACTCACTCCCACGTGCGGCGAATGTTTATCCTGTGGTATATCTCTATCGGCCGATTCCCAAGCCCCCCAGCCGGAGTGAATAGAAAAACAAGGATCGTCAAGGACCGTGCCGACGACGACACAAAAACACAAAACAAAAAACCTAACCACCAAAACCCAAGGCTCGAAAAGTCCTCGAAATAGGATAATAGCATTTATCCAGCAATATGCCGTGCCGGGGCACTCCAAGTTGAGCGGAGCATGCTGCGGAGAAAAAAAAACGAGATACAGAACCTCAAACTAACCTAACTCCCGAACAAACTTTTATATAAACAGCGTGGTCAGAGGATAATGCAGAGAGCCATCGGTACCCTCGATATCACTCCAGCGCTCTCCAGTCCATCAACGCGCGTGCGGCCCAGGGGATGGTGTTGTCCTCCATCGGCTGCTGGCGTCCGTTATCCGTTGGCTGCAAGGATGTGACAGACTAGGAAAAAAAAGTGGTCCACTGTCCCGAAAGTTCTGTGTGCGGTACGGAGCTTTAAGGTCGTTGTGCTGTCCCTTAAAATCAGTTTCCTTTTCCGCTTATTTTTTTCCCAAACCATCAGGGCATACACCCGGATGAAGTAGTGACGCTGGAACTGGCGATAAATTCATAACTACTGGCGGGAAGCATGAAAGTTTGTCATTACCATCAAGTGGATTTTGTGAGGAAGACCCGCCGAAAGTGCCCCACCAACACTGGCCTGCCAAATGGATTGTGGCGGGCCCTGATCGGCCAGTTACTGTTACTGGGTTTCAGTCAATTGCAGCCACATACCACACGCGTTGACGCTTTCGGATACACTCAAGTAGAGGGGTGGTGAGCAAGTTTTTCTTTCGTCGCGAAGGCCAACAGCGGGAATTCACGACAAAATGATGAGGTTCTTGGTGACGGCTGGGCAATGAAATGCTTCCAAGGATAGGTAATATCCTGTTTTGCTTATGAAGTCGTAAATATTGAGAAAGAAGGACTAGGGATCTAAAATTTAAATGTCTCCCAGGATTTGGTTGCACGGGGTTCGAATGGGTCATGGGCATGTTTTTACGACCAATTCAAAGATTGAAGCAGATTTCAAAGGTTAACCGAACTTGGAATTGTTCTTTGTTGGGCTTCAAGGGGTTGGAGGGGCTCAACGAGGGCTCATCAGAGTTGGTTTGTAATCGCTTTAAGCACGGGAATGTGTTTGGAAATTGGGCAATATTAAAGGTAGGATTTCACACCTTTCATGTTTTAATGTTTTAATTCGTCGCAGTTCTTTTTGGCGAGTTTAGAGATGGGAGTATACCAGCCGCTATGCGACGTATTTTTATTGCAGACCGTTTGCATATACTCTAGATATACACCTAGATATGTATGTAGAATGTAGGTACATCGCTTGCCGGTGAAAGTCGACTGTGAACAGCTAGCTCGACGTAAGGTTGGAAATGCTGTCTAAGGGAGTCGACAACTGAAATCTCACTGTGAAAGCATCCATAAGTCAATGAGCAAACTGTGAATGTCAAAACATTCAGTAATGTACGGACACTGAAGTAATTGAAGTCTATTACTAAGATTTTGAGTCGGTGACGGCAACTTTAAGGGCGTATTTATTTTTAGCAAAATCGTCTTCTGTGATGAAGTGCATTTCTGGCTAAACGGAAACCAGGTATGATGTGATGAAAACTTTATAGTATGTGTAGTATGCCAGTAGTGTCATTGGACCAATTTTCCGTCGATAGAAACGACTGTCGCGGTTCAGGAATGTATTCATGAATCCGATAGACGCGTCATCTATCGTACTATACATATACATACAGTCAGGTGGCCATCAAGGCTCTGGACTAATTGGTTAAATATGATTAAACTCTTCCGTCTCTCTCTCTCTTAGCCTATGCTGGGTGCCTGGGCATAGTGGTATTCCAGAACCGGCGAGCTAGAACTAGAACAGGGGGGGCTAGTAGGACCCAGGGAGGATCTAAGTCGAGCTGATTCAGCTGCGACAGTTACTCCAACCTAACCTATCCTACAGTTCATGGAGATCGCTATAGAGACATGTTGCAACAATATATCTTTGGTCATTTACATTGTATGTGCTTTCAACAGGAGGGTTCCACAAGCCATAAAGCGAGTATAACAATCGACTTGTGATTTAACAGCTCTAGTTTTTTTTACGGAGCTACGCTCCATTGATACGTTCCAACAAGCCGGCGTTCTTAGAGGAGCTCAGATCCAATATCGAACGAAATAGCGGCCGTTTCCGTGTCAAATTTGGTTCGACGACTCAAACGCTGCAATATACTGGCAACGGAGAGACATTAGGGGATGAAGTCATTTCATTGAGTGTGGTATTGAGCATACATAACTGGTGCCTCGTGTTAGTAGGATTAGAATTCTTCACAGAATCCAAGCCTAATCCTGGTCGTCTAATAATCCTAAATGAACACGACGAAAGATGGATCATTCGAAATTTAAGAAAAAATAGAATCATTTGCGCTCCGAGAAAAAATTAAATTATTGTAAAAAACATGAGTCCAGAAACTATTCGTCGAGTTTTTAGGGATAATGGCTGTAACGGTAGGGTTGCCAGGAAAAAGCCACTTATAAATGAAATAAATAGGAAAAGCGATTGAGCTTTGCTACAGACCTTAAGAACGAGAGCATAGATTATTGGAAATCAGTCATTTTTGCAGAGAGCAAATGTAATGTATTTGGCTCAGATGGTCGTGGCAAAGTATGGCGCAAGGTGAATACTAAGCTGAACACAGAGAATCTATTGCCGTCCGTAAAACACGGCCGATGTTGAATGTGAACCACACCTAAACGTCAAGCTTTTTTCTGCATTTCATTTGACGTTTCTCAATTTCAGACTAACTCAATTTGAACCATGGAAAGATACACAGTCGAGCAACGCGTTAAATTTATTCAGGCTTATTATGAAAATGGATGATCAATTTTCGAAGAAAATCATCTTCAGTGATGAGGCACATTTTCACCTCAGTGGATTCGTCAAAAAGGAGAATTGGCGCATTTGGGCGAATGATAATCCAAGAGTGATTGTCGAAAAACCAATGCACCCACAAAGAGTGACTGTGTGGTGCGGTTTATGGGCTGGCGGCATCAGCGGGCCGTATTTTTTCCAAAATGAGGCCGGTCAGGCAGTTACTGTGAATGGTGTTCGCTATCATGAAATGATAACGAACTTTCAATGGCCGTGTTATCTCACGTGGTGGCGATGTCAATTAGCCACCAAGATCATGCGATTTGACACCGTTGGAATTTTTTTCTTTGGGGTTATTTGAAAGAAAAGGTGTACGTCGACCGGCCAGCAACAATTCAAGAGCTAAAGGATGAGATAATTCCGCACACTAACGGCAGAGAACCTCAATTATGCTTCAGCGTCATCGAAAATTTGGACCATCGGATGGAGGTGTGCCGCCGAGTTCGCGGCGTCCATTTGTAAGATATTTTGTTCCATACATAATTCAACCATACCAATATTATCATAATAAAAAGAAATGACAATAATTTCCTAAATAATTTGTGTTTTATTCAAAATCAACATCGGCCCTTAAAACTTAACCACCAATCAACTAACATTTTTTTAGTTTGGCCCAATAATTTGCATTAATTATTTGAATTTATTGTTGTTGTGTTAGCTACGAATTGCTTTTTTTTTGTTACCAATGAACTTTGAATTACACTTATATTTATTTCAAAATTTTCATCCAATATTTTCGAACATTTTAATAAAAATTAGGTTTTGGCCCAGTAATTATGTGAGTAGCTGTACGTAAATGTTTCGATAGTTCGTCACAGTTCACACCAATAATACAATTTTCTCATATGATTTGCGTTTTATTAAAAAAAAAAATTGTATTGGAAAATTCCATATAATTTTTATGAGAACACATCAAATAGCTTACCGATAAGCCAACGTAAACAGCTGGTAGTCTTGGAAAACTAAATAACATGTTATTAGCGAGAAAATATGCCCGAATGCGTCTTGTTTCACAAGCCTCTCTTGAAGCGAACTTTTCACTTGGTGCTAGGTCCGGAATATACGGTGGATACATAAGGACCTCCAAACAAAGATCCTGGAGCTTCTGGCGAATCGCTATCGATGTGTGTGGCCCAGAGCTGTCCTGATACAACACAATACCTCTCCTATGGACCAACTTTGGCTGCATCCGAGAGATTGCTTCCTTCAGACTGTCAACTTGTTAACAATACATGTCTGAATTAAGAGATTAGTCGCCGGAAATCAGCTGATAGTAGATGATTCGCAGCCAATGACACCAAACACACAACAAGACCTACCATCCGCTTCAAAAATGGGTCGATGTTGTTGCGATTAAAGATGGAAACCCAAACATCGAGCTTCTGTTTCCAACCAGCCTTGTTCAAATGGTTCAAATAGAGAATGGCTTAGTATGTATATTCAAATCTAAATTGTGTACATATTTACAATTTTCCTACACTTTTCTCACAATTAAAAACCAAACATTGTTCCTTGATGCCAGTCCGTTGGTTTGTGCACCAGTTCAAACTGGACACACGAGCTGATGCTTTGCGCCTGGAAAAGAATTCACAGATGTCCAGGGTATATTATTGACTAGACTTAGATCAGATTTGGTTGAATCTATTTAGGCACGTGGTTGAAATCCCAACTACGAATTTATCACCAAAGAAGGTCGAAAATGTCTTAAAGAGTAGTCAACTTATTGACGATCTTAAGAGACGCTGTGAATTGGTGTGGAAAATGAGTGTGCTTCTGTTGATGGCGACTAGAGATCTTGGTTTCTAACTGCTGTAAGGAAAGCCAGCAGCTACACTTAGGCCAGCATAGGCTCATTGTGCTACACCGCGGATCACAGTGAAGAGAATGGCTGACTGTTATGGTACTTAGTTCAGTCAGGTTATCAAAGCAGTAAATCTTCAGAAGTCTATATATGTACGGGATGAGAGAGTACTGCAGTTGCATAGCAAGTGTACAGTGATTTCTTCCTCATTCTCGTCTCAGCAGCTTCTGCAGAAGTCGTTGTAGGGAAGGTCTAGTCTAGAGGAGTGAGTTCTAATGGCGCAATGGTCTGTTATACCGCCAATGAGAGTTCCAAGATTCGGTCTGCTCAGTCTGATCAGTCTGAGCAATCGTTTAGAGTCGAGCGTATGCCAGAGTTGTTTGGTAATGAGACATCCTGTGCCAGTTGACCATCTGCGATTTACTTGAGCACGTGTTTCTAGCTTCAGTAGATGTTTTACAGTAGTGATAGGCATGGATGCTGGATCAGCATCCGGAAAGAGTACAGAGCTTGTACCCTTTCTAGAGAGTCCGCATGGCAATTCTCTGAAATATCATAGTGCTCCGGTACCCACATAAGTTCGATGTTAAAATACCTGGCCATCTCGTTGAGAGATAGCCGTTAATTAGGGGAAGTCTTGGAGTTGAAGGCGACTGAATTCAGAGATTTGATCACTGCATGGCTATCAGAACAGATAACGATGTCTGTGATTGATATAGCATTTTTTTTTTAGCCAGAAAAGAGCGTCCTTAATCGCTATAGTTTCAGCCTGAAATACGCTGTAGTAGTTCGGTGATCGGAAAGATAGCTGGATGTTTAGATCATTGGAATAAACGTCAGCATCCATCTTCGATCCATATGTGAAAATTTGCAGTCCATCATCTATCTTCTGGTGTTCAGACTCCCAGTAAAATCTGGGGGGGGATGCTGGTTGAAAGTTCTTCTCGAGGAGGAGTTTATGTAGGTATCGTGAGGTCAGTGTCGATAGGTATAGAACTATTCCTGGTGAGGATCGTTAAGTGCCCAGACCTTTCCAGTTCCTCCCAAAAATGCAGAAATCTCAGCCTCATCTCCGTATTAGCTATTGTCTGTTTACCGACTAGGTCTATCGGTCGTAGGTTGATGAGTTTGTTCGGAGCTGCGGAGGGGGTTGTCCTTAGTGGACTGGAGATCTTACATTTTACGAGATAATTTCGCAAATCTCTTTGTGTTCTCTTTCTGATTATAATTTTCTTTTATGAGTTTCCAGACAGTTCAGTTTCTTGTTTGCTTAGTTTTCTTGAGCTGACTATGATAACTTTAATTTCGAAGTCTCTGGGTTAAGGATGAAGAGGCACTGTCAATCTTTCAGGGAGCTAATTTTATTTCATGGACTGAGGACAGCTGATATTAGGGAGCAATTATGTGAAATTGCTTATATTGTTTAAAAGGATTTTAGGTTTTTTTAAACAAACTATAATTCGCTGACCTAGCCTCATATCGCTGAATTGCAAGAGCAGTCAAGGTAAACAATTCTCCCATCGGGTATCCCAAAAATTGACGAAATATTTGAATTTTTGGCCATTTGTGCAGTCTATTGTTGGTAATACATTTTGCGGCTGATAGTTAACGGTTAGTAAACATGGAACATCACACGATACAAAAACGAGTTTTCACGTGTTTCAGTTCGCAAATTTCATACAAAACGTAGCAGTGGCTGTTGTTGGTGGTAGATATCGCGATATAAGGTAAGGTAAGGCAAGTGGTCTGCAAGCGAAATCACCAGCACAGTTAGACCATGTTGGTCCATTGTGAGACTCATTGTCCGACTTTTACCACTGATCGATAACTCCAGTGACAGTGACGTTAATTTGATGCCAACGGCAAATGTTGACTTGACTGGATCAGAGTTGAAAACCAGATAAAGCGTATTAACTTTGCTTTTACTCTGATTCGAACCGGGGACCCCTCTCTATTTTTATTGATGTTGTTGAGGGTAAATTGCACCGCGACGGAGATCTATCCCCCTAGCAAATTTATGAGCTTTCTTAAGAGCTCCCCTCCGCCCCCCCCATGCAGCTCTTTTCAGAGTCGTATTGAGGGTTATTTGCTCCTATTGCGCGAAGGTGAAAGATATTTGTCCAAGAGGATTCTCTCTAAGCCAGTTTCTTTTAGGAATCTGAGAATGAGAGCAGGTTCAAGTGACTTCAATTCTTCCTCTGATATTAGGTGTCTGCCCAGATATCTTTGTCCCAGTAAATGTTCTGGAATTTCATTAGATCCTCCGCAGAATCAGCAGAGACCTTCTTCCTAGTTTCCTTAGGTGCTCCCTGAGTTTACAGTGCCCTGTTAAGAAGCCTGTTCGGATACGGAGGTTGTTTTTGCTCATTCTGTTACATGCTTCAAACCTCTTGCGGTTATGCAAGAGTTTCTTGGCCTGCTTCATACCATGAGCACTCCGGTGTAAATTTCCACCAGCCAGTGTGTACAATATGAACCATCATGCAAACGCAATTATTCAAAAACGACAAATTGTGCTTCTAAAGAGCATACAATTGCTGATTAAGTTAAGAGTTATTAGAACTCCCTTTTGTGGATTGTGCCGCAAATCCGTTTCTCAGACATCTTCACATGGCTTTGTATTGTTGGTCACACAGTGGCGTAAGCAGGATTGACTTAATAGTCAATTCAGCCCGTAAGCCGTTAAATGTATTAAAGTGGAAATCGCTTTTGCCTTTGACGATTTACTCAAGTGTGAAATGCTGGTCTGTTAGGACAGCTGCTTAGGGCCAGAACATCGCCTGAAGGCACGTGTATGAGCTAAGTAGTTGCATTATCGATCTGCTGAAGTATGCAGTATTAATATTGCACAAATCCGTTTAAGATGACATGTGTCCTCAGGCAGAATTATGGCCATAAGCTCATACCCAAGCAGAGCGTGTGTACTTTAAAATTAAATTCGTATTGAAGTGTAACTGAGCAGATGTTTATTATACTCGATTCGCAATTGCTATTGACGCAATTGGATGGGTGATCAATGAAGTGTTTAATACGATTGAAATGGATATGAGATACTAACCACTGTCGATTGTTTTAGGTGAAAATTTCGATGTCGGAAAATGCATCCCACTGCATCTGATTGGATTAATACGCATACGAAAACATCACCATAAATTACGGTAATTCTAGTTGCTGCTCTTGTTTTCCGTTGCAGCGCCTTTTGGTATGCCAACACTGATTAGCATACATTTGGAAATAATTCAGTCCTAGTAATGGCACCAGCCCATAGGCCGCTCCGAGCTTTCCATTCTTCGGCATGTATCAGCTCATGTGGATTTTTGTCGCTGCAAATGCGAAAAGTTTGCCAACCAACCCCATCAATAAAACGGCGAATCGAATGTCACTTGATTTTGGCCCATTTAGCACGATTTCTACGATCTCTAACTTTAAGCCTTCAAACCATCGATCTCTTTGTAAGATGATCCACAAAGTGGACAGACAAAGACCAAAGAATTATGAAAGATTTCGAATGACACCTTGGTCAGCACACTCCTGAAATGCAGTGGAGCGTGTGGATTAGCACATTCCAAGTCCCTCTGGCTTAAAAGGAGGAACTATTTCCAGCAGCACTTTAATCCCACTTAAAGTTTTCAGCAATATTCCCGACCCCACATCAGCATTAATCTCCCGGCTAAGTCCTTTGTCCATTGAACGCTAATGCATTTGCATTTGCAAAGACCTTACACATAAAGTGCTAGCCAGTACCGAATGGAATGGGAACCAACTAAACCCCGCCAACTGCCACAACAACCATGGCAAACATAAATCCTAATCTCCTGCCGCCCACTTATCATCTGTCGATGGCCAGGGACCACAAAAATCAGCTGTCACCGAGGAATTTCCAGCCCGAGCCCCGTTTTGTCGCCATGTCAACCCCAGCACCTAAGCCAGCTCGGCCACAACCAATCACTGCTCAATTCATGCCGTTTCACGGGACAAATATCAAATTTTCTGTTCTTTGCCGCACGGACTGTTTCACTGAGCCGCGCAAATCGCAATCGGACTTGCAACCGATTGCCGACTGCCTCACTGGCGCGCCCCTATGGACAGATTCGTCCCGAAGCTCTCAAAAATATTTATTCACCAAATTTCACTTCTCACACCGGGGATAAAATTTTGCACCGGGTCAAGGGGTGGGCCGGCTAATCAAATCAAACACCAACCTGCCAGCCGACCAGTTGACCAGTCCCCGAAACGAAATGTGAGTCCGATTGAGAACGCGTGGGCATTTGGTGAGTTCAGGACCATCATCATCGTCATCATCATTGAAGCCGTCGCCGCCGCCGCCAACGCCGCTGCCAACAGTAACGGTCATTGGCCAGCCCATCGAACCCCTGCCAACGGGTTGAGAGTATTACATAAATCATTGGAACACAAGTGCGTTTGGGTAATTTGCTGCCGTAGGATTGAATCGATGGCCACAAATTTTGCGATTAGAATGGGACAGGACTCGGCCGGGCTGCCTCTGGCAGCGCAGTGTCAATGATTGTGCGTACGTCTGGCTGTGTGCGGTGGTGTGTATGGCGGTAGTCCTCTGTGTCATTTCTCCACTGCGGGCGTGAATACTATCGACGTCGACATCGACATCATAGTCGGGCCCGTTTGTCGGGACAAAAGGAAAAATTTAATTCAATGGAACGTACTGGTGGATGATCTGGATGTGGTATCATTGCCCCATCGCATCCATCGCACCCATCAGCATCAGCGCCCAAGCCAGCCTGCGTATGGAAGGTGGGCTTTGCTTCGGTATTTAGCATTTTGATTTTCGAATTTGAATATTTTATGCGAATCCATTAGGCCCCGTTCGCATTCGAATTTAAGGACTGCTCTAGAGAGCATTCCACAGGCGTACTCGCATCGCATCCACTTCTGGGCCGGCATTATCCAGAAGGACAATGGAGATGTTTGATGTTAGATGTTTTCGTCAAGCCATTAGAAATTCCGTTTGAAAATGGTTTCGGTCAATTGAATACGTCCGAAGCGATGGCGACAGCACACCAGTTTGTGTGTGTACGTGGAACGGTCGATCCGTCCAACTGGTACGATACACTGTGCGAATCAGGCGGTACCGGCTTGATTCATTGAGCCGTTAAGGGATGCAGATTTGCATCTAGATGCGTTTGCAACTGCTAGGCACACCATCAGAGCCAATCCCAAGAGACTGGCCAGTCTCCCTTTGAAACAGAATTTGCATAGAAATGAGAATTGATTTTTCGGTTGAAAATCAGATGATGAACCGGCTCTAGATATGCTACACTGTGAAGGACTCCAGCACATATTTGTGACAACATTTTCCACTTTCATTATACGCTTCTGGTGTCAACAGTGGAGTTGAGTTGTGTTGCGAATGAGTTTGGGACTGGGGTGGGGCACGCCGTTGACTCTGTTTAGCGGGATTGTGTGCGATGCAATTTGTTCACCAATGAGACTCCCACTGGCGACTGCTTCGTAATTATGTACCTGGTCTACTGATGAGTAATAACATAATGGACGGGCTGGTTAGTGTTGAAATTAATCGTTGAACCTGACAGGGTATAGTAGAGATACTCTCCCTGGAGTTGGTCGCTTTAAATTTTAAGTGTTGTATTTTACGTGCTTTGAAAAAGCTGGAGCGTTAGAGAAAGAAACCCACGAAGTCTCTGACACAATGAATCCGAACCTGAACTAAATGTAAGGACAAGCTCCAGCCATCTTCAAAAGTCACATCCACTGTCATTCAAACAATAGACGAGTATACTTACTTATTTACTTATCAGGCCGGCGACCCATGGAGGGTCGATGCTGCCTGCCATCGTTGACGGTCCTGGGCACGCTACTTCCAGTCATCAAGACCAAGCTGTCTTGCATCCGTGATTACTTGGTCTTTATACCGGAGATTCGGTCTTCCTCTCCTTCTCGAACCAGTAGGCTCGGATTCAAAGACCCTCTTTGCTGGAGCATTGTTGTCCATGCGCTCGATGTGGCCGACTACATCCACATCCTGGTATAGGTCGTAGAGTTCGCGGTTATGTGTTCTCCTCTCCATTCGCCTTCCTCGCAGACGGGACCATATATCCGACGTAGACCTTTCCTTTCGAATGTACCAAGAATCAGCTCTGCAGCTTTGCTTAGCGTCCATCTTACGGCTTCATAGAGCAGGACTGGCGAAATAATAGTTTTGTAGAGCATGACGATATCGAAGAGCCTGGGTGCCTTTCCTAAAGCCTCAAGCCAGGCTTTTGGCTTTTTTATATAAGGCCCGTATTTTGTGTCAATGCTTAGACTCTTCGATGTCCTTGAGCTGGAAGGTTGCGAGAGACCTTTTTTTCAGGCGCAGAAGCTTTTCCTCCCGTCTTCTAGCCTGGTACTCCTCTTGCGCTACTCTAGTTTTCCGTTGCAGCGCTTTTTGGTATGCCTCTCGGTTGCACGTTTCTTCTGCTCACACTCGCCATCATACCACGGGTTTCTTGTCGGGGGCGGTAGGTAGCCTAAGGTGATTTCCGCTACCTCTTCGCTACCACATCTCGTTGGCATTGGGGTTTGACGTAGGCATACCGGAGAGTCTCTCGCTTAATTGCTCTTGGTAGGCTCTGGCAATCTCCATTGTACTCAGGCGTCCAATGTCAAAACTCCTCTTTGTTGGCTGGTCCAGCTTTCTGACATTGGAAAGTCGGGCTCTGAATCGTGCTGCCACGAGGAAATGGTCAGAGTCGACGTTTGCCCTTTGCATGTTCGCACATCCAGGATATTTGACGCATGTCTTGCGTCAATGAGCACATAGTCAATTTGGTTGGCGGTTCGACCACCCGGAGATCGCCAGGTTGCTGTGTGGATTCTTTTGCGAGGGAATCTTGTGCTCCATATTACGTCCTATCGCAAAGGCAGTGAGTCGGAAGCCGTTATCTGTTGTCGTGTCGTGGGAGCTGTGCTTTCCGATCACTCCGCCAAAGATGCTTTACTTACCGATATTGGCATTGAAATCTCCGAGCACGATTTTGACATCGTGCTCCGGACAGGCTCCGTAGGCACCGTCCAAGAGGTCGTAACAATCCTCTTTGAAGGAGTCTTCAGAGTCATCGGTAGGGGAGTGGGCCTTGGATACGGATCACAGCCAGGCGATCGCTTATCGGTTTAAAGTCGATGACCTTCGACCTTAACCGTTTTCCCACAACGAATCCGCATACAAATATGTGCAAAATTTTATGACAGCTGTAATATATGTCGCACTCTTTCTTCTTCATTATTCCTTATCCTATCCAGTTCCATCCAGTTATATCCAGTTTATGAGCGGCCCCTGGAGTGTAGAGTGTTCTTACGTTCCAGGAGCGCACGCGCAAAGACGAGCATACATTTCACACAAAACTTTCGTGTCCGGAGACCATTCAAAGAGCGTGCCCGTTGTCCGTATATATCTGCACTTTCAAAATCACTAGAATAGTCCACAGAAGCCTTCAGGTTTGAAAAAATTACTTCAAGTCAAGGCTAAGAAGCACGTCAACTGTCCGATTACTAGTGCCTTTGGCCTAATAGAGAGCTTTCAGGAAATTTGCTAAGTTGTACTCCGAGAAAGACCAACTGCCTGTCAATTGACTGCCATATTAGGTTCTCACGCTTGACTGTGCTGTTTTCAAGACAATTTGAATATTGGTGGAGCCTGGTAATCGTTAAACAGTTGCAGGTGGTGTGTGGCGCAACATTTCCAGCTCGGCAGCATATAGTTCGTCTTATCCTCAATGACCTTAAGACCAGCTCGTTTCGCCTCTTCATCAACGCCGTGAAAGCTTCAACTACGGCGCGTTGGGAACGTACGATGATGTCAATGTCAGCTGAGGAACCCAACAGTTGGACCGGTTTGTAGATGATTGTGCTTGCCGTGCTTACAGCTCTCCGCTGGACTATCTTGTCTAGTACAAGATTGAAGAAATCACACGACAGCGTGTTTCGCGTGCCGAAATCCAGGGTAGGTTTCAAACGGGTGGGAGGTCCTCGAGCCGAACTGCACGGTGCATCGCGTGTGTGTTAGCGTGGTGCAGTTTTCCTGGGATCCAGAATTCGGCTTTACAATCGATGAAAAAGTGATGTCTACCGAATTGATTTGCTTCAATGCAAATATTTTGTTGTTGCCGGCGGCTCCACTGGTACGTGCGAGGCAAATTGCAAACAGCTTTAGACGTTCACACAGTACGTTGGACAGATCAATGACAGATCAGTGTAGAAGCTGGCAAAAAAGCTTTATGAATTTATTGAAAAATACAACCTTCTAAATGAAAATCAATTCGGATTCCGTAAAGGCAAAAGCTTAAACAGACTGATAGGAGACTTAGCAAACATAATATACCAAAGCCTGGACAAAAACCATAGCTCAGTAGTTGTATTTATCGATTTCAAAAAGGCCTTCGATACTTTGAGTCACAAGCAAATACTTAGCATGGTTCGGTTGCTATCTAAGAAACAGATCATTACCGATAAAAATTAGTGATGATGTCAGTGATGAAGAAAAGGTCGAGTACGGTGTCCCGCAGCGGTCCAAGCTAGGTCCACTGGTTTTCATTATACACGTCAACAATTTATTGTCGATGCTCAAATATAATACGGGTTATGCGTATGCGGACGGCAAAGCGATCGTAGGTGGCCATAGGAGCGTTGATGAAGCAGAAAGACTTATGCAATTTTATTACAATAGAGTCGCTGCTTGGTGTCACTACCATGGATTATTATCAACGCACTTAAGACAAATACTGAACTGTTCTCAAGGTCAATGAGGACAAAACAAAATACATGCCGTCGACCAAAAAACGTTCCGTCACACACCACAAAATTTTACTATCGACAGCTACAATTTCGAGGTAGTAATGGAGTTTGTCTACCTCGGGGCAAACGTGATCTCCTTGGCGACCGGTGCTACTTCCGTTTGTCAAAACAACTGGGCTCAAAACTCCTAACTCTTATCTTGCCAGTCCTGCTCTATGGAGCCGAAAGCTGGACGCTAAGCAAACTGCAGAGCTGGTTCTTGCTACCTTCGAAAGAAAAGTTCTACGTCGGATATATGGTCCCGTCTGCGAGGAAGGCGAATGGAGGAGAAGACATAACCGCGAACTCTACGAGCTGTACCAGGATATGGATGTAGTCCGAAAGGCAAAAATCCGTCGACTGCACTGGCTCGGCCACATCGAGTGCATGGACAACAATGCTCCAGCAAAGAGGGTCTTTGAATCCGAGCCTACTGGTTCGAGAAGCAGAGGAAGACCGAATCTCCGGTATAAAGACCAAGTAATCACGGATGCAAGACAGCTTGGTCTTGATGACTGGAAGTAGCGTGCCCAGGACCGTCAACGATGGAAGGCAGCAATTGCTCAGGCTCGGACCCTCCATGGGTCGCCGGCCTGATAAGTAAGTAAGTACTTAAGACAAAGGCAATGCACAGTCGTCCGCCGCATATTCCGAGAACAAAACCGAAGATTAAGATGCACAACGTAGATGCTTGCACAGAAATAGTTGTGACGTTATAATAGAAGAAGATAACTGCACTGGAGTTATAGAGAACGTGTCAACATACAAATATCTTGGAATGATAGCCGACTACAACTTAAAATGCAGCTACCATATCGACACCTAAACAACCTCAGCATACCATAGGTAATCAGATAACGCCATTTCGGATTGGTGGAATCGCACCTAAGGTACGGCATACTTACATGGGGAAGAGCGTCGCATATGCAAAGGCTACATCAAGCACATACAAGACTTCAAAAACTGGTACAAAAAGCAGGACGAAGCATCGATGTACAGCAAGAAGCAAACCAGACAATACGTCTACTAAGTATCTACCAGATATACAAGCTGAAACTCTTGGCGAATTTTGGCAACGACAACATCTACAGAGTGCAGACGCCGCAGACAAGGAACTCCAGAAGATGACTGAAGCAGCTCTATGAAGTACCAAGATACTGGAACGAGAATGGAAAAAGAACGTTTAATGTTGCAGTGCCGACTGTACTCAATGAACTCACAACGGAGCTTCGAAACTTACCGAGAAAAGAGATGTTAAAAAAAGTAAAAGAAATGTATCTATCATAAAAAAAGAAATCGGAACTAAGTGTTATTTGTAAAACCTTTGAATAGAAAATATTAATTATCCTCGTACGTTTAACACTTTTGTATACTAGTATCTTGAATTTTTGAATGCCTGTATTTCAACATTTTCAACTTTTTTTAAAAAAATTATCGCCCTCTATGGTCTTAAATTGGCTTCTAATACGAGGAAAAAACCATTAGTATGGCTTTAACACTCTTCGAGCATCCTTCGCTCGAGGAATCCCTTTCACATTCATCTTCAATGATGGCACAGCTCACACCGCTCGGATCGGCACACGCATTAGGCTCATTTCCACACTACATGCCATGCACAAACCACATCCTCTTCATCTCGGCGCCATTCATCCCCTAAGCGAAACATTACCGACATTCTCGTCCTTAATAGACTTTCATTAACCCAATATGCCGGGGATACATTTTTATTACCGAACACAAAACACCCCCCAGGGACCCACTTGGGAACGCCGCCGCCTTTGCCGCCGCCATCGCCACCGCCACACCACAGCCGAGTCGACTCCGGCTTATACTGAAATTTATTTTAACTTTAACTTCAACTCTCACCCTTCCACCATCGAGCCGTGCTGGGTTGCTGATCTTAAAATTCGGTCATTAATTTCCGACAGTACGGACGCGTATCCCTTGCCATTCTTTTATACGCAAACGTATCTGAATGTGCCGAAAGGTGAACCTATTTACCGTAAAACCAATTCCATCAAACCTCACTTCCCACCGCATACTCCCCCCCCCCCCCCCATCCCTTTGCCCGGCAATGTCCTTGAATGTGGTTCATTTACCAAACGGGACGTTTCCCCATACCAAAATGCCTTAAAAGCGGCTCAACCGATTCCCCGCAAAAAAATACAACAACAGAGAAGAAAGAACAAAATATAGAGGAATGCTCATGGCAACCTAATGGCTGGTCCTGCACTCCTGTGAACCAAAAGAAATATTACCCCATTTCAGCTATAAAACTGGTTTTACGGTTATCAATATCCTTTCACTAGTACATTCTGTTATCCTCATTGTGTTGTCGTCTCTTGTAAGTTGGATTTTTGATTTTCAAAATGAGCACAATGACTCTATACAAATCCCCATCAGAATTCTCCATCAAATTTATGTGGACTTGGTGTTGTGCCTGTACGAGCTGGAGATCCCTCAAAGATAGGCATCCATCCATCGATGGTGTTCGTTGTCAGTAGTTGGGTGTTTTTGGGGGAGATTACCGACTGGTTTTATATTCGATCTAATGAGTTTGTCAACCCGTATGCTTGAAGTGGATTCTGGTCTTAGTCTGGTCGGAAGACAAGGGACTGGATTACGGGCACACATTTTAGTTTTAATGACGAATGATGGGGTGGGGGGATTTAGAAGGGTGCCTTGATCAGTCAATATCACCGTGAAGCACAACTGATTCAGAGATGCGAATAAAAACCCTTCATTCGATGTGATTTTTAAGTCTAATTTATTTGACTTGCTTCGATGTTTAATTCAATCGACTGACACACTGGAGTCTAAACAAATGGGGATTTGCGCCACATTTTGTTAAATTGTGCATTTTTGGAAAAGTGGGATGCCGGCAGCTGAGTCGACTGCTTCGCCTCCTTTTAGTCACTGACAATGCGCAGGGATATACTTGTCAGTAATAGGCTTCTCAAACATTGCCATTCGTAGTCGACAAGTAAGAAAAATACAATAGCAAGCACAACACGAGTAATTTCTTTAAAACCAATGCCCAGGTTTATTTTGGACTATGTCCGATAGAATTATGTCGATGCTTATTGACATGTCGATGTGAGTATCAAATTGGTCAACCCTGTCATACTGCAGCATCAACTCGCCTGCACTACTTTGAACCGTTGAGTCCTCTTAAGCACACAACTCGTCGAAAAATACCGCTGTCGCTACACAGTCATTGTTAACTATTCTTCCACGGTAGCCTGAAAATTTAATCTAGCTGATAAATGGGTCTGGAACTTATTTATCACCTCTTATATGTGTAAGGATAAGACATATTTAACATATGGTCAGATTTAGGCACCTGTGACCACTGTGTTGTATAAGCTGACTTTGCGTTTGCATACCACTCAGTTGGAGAAAAATCCTTACTGGCTGCTGGTATATCGGCAAAACAGCGTTTCAATTACAGTGATTGAAAAATCGCAATCGCATTCTGCGATCGGCTGTTTTTTAAACTGCTATTGGAATTAAATTGCTACTTTTTCGCAGTTTGAAATCACACTTACGGCTAAGTTTCCATTTCACAATGCAAACATGGTTTGGAATCATACATTCGCCTTAGTTTCTATTTTTCACAACTTTTTGGTGGATAGCAAACAGTGAAGATCATTGAGAGAGCAGTGAAATCATTGAGATTTTATATACTGTACGGTATGACTACCTATCTGTTTTAAAAGAAAGGGGAATAGTGAGAGACAAATATGAATCGCCAACCGAAAAATAAAAGTACCATATCGTTATAATAATAATTATATGTATTTATTTTGTTTACAGTAGTACCAATCGTTACCATCCAGCTTCGACCAAAATCCAAGTGACCGAGCACTGGTTGAATTTGTTCAAACCAAATAAGATGTACTATCTCCTTCATGTACATTGTTGGTGCATCAATCGTATGATCCTGCGGCTGGTGCATCTTCCGATTTATTAACATACAATTTGTTGGTACAGATAGGAACACGCGACTTTTGTATACAGTGACTAACAGCAAAATTTTACAAAAGTAATTCCAAACATCCCGGCCCCCTGCAACGAAGTTCAGGAGCACGGTAGTAAAGCAAATTTTTGCGATTGGGCGTACAAACGTGCCATGTTTTGTTTTCACTGTTGCCACACGAACGTGATTGTCAGCACCTGCAGTTACCGACTCGATTCTACCAAGCAGCCACTTAGTTGGAGGAAGGTTTGGTTTTGGTTGGACTTGATTTGCTGCCACTTCGGTCTTTCTTGAAGAGTGACTCATCACTTGGAGGTGTTTCCAACGCTTCAATCGGCTGACACGGGTATCCAACAAATTTGGTTCAGGAACTGCTGTATGAGGCTCACCTATAAGAAAATGGGCTGGAGTAAGTGGACTTAGGTCATCATCGGACACACGACATATAGGACGAGAATTTAAAACAGACTCTATTTGAAAAATCACTGTGTTTAACCCCTCGAACGGTAATATTGCAGATCCCACAACTCGGCGCAGATGTAGCCTCATCGATTTGATTCCGGCCTCCCACAGGCCTCCAAAGTGTGGTGCAGAAGGTGGAATAAAGTGCCATGAGATGTTGTCTTTTGCCAAGGAAGAGGTGATGACGTCATTGTGGCCCTCTGACATAAGCAGCTTGTGCATCTCGGTTAAACAACGACGTGCTCCCTGAAAATTTGTCCCATTATCACTGTAAATGGCACAAATCGACGTAACGCTGCTAAAAAGCTTCAGTTGTGAGGTCGCTAACGATTTTCAGGTGTATCGCCTTTGTAGCCATACACACGAAAAGCGCAATATACGCCTTCTTTTTTCTTCCTTCTTTTTTACTTGGGTGTTCGCAATTTGGAAAGTTTGATGGTTGTTGGACCAGCAAAGTCGCACCCTGTATTTAAAAATGGACGGCATCTAATCCCAAACACTATCTTTATACAATTCAGAACGATTGGTGTCTGTTTTTGGACAGGGTAGAATCAATATAAAAGTTTGAATTTACAACTTGAAATCGGAGTTTAAGATCACTGTGACTAGAAATCGCAATCACAATTGCACATGTAACTAAAATCACAACTTTGCCTAACTCTAGCTGTGTTGACCCATGTCCACTTCGAACTAAAATTACAAGGTGGAGCAAATGAATCATACAAATGGCGAGCTATACTCCGCAAGAGTATCAACAATCATCCAAACAACGAAGAGGACGATTTTTTGTCGAAAATCATCGTGAAAGACGAGGCGCATTTCCACTTAAGCGGTCACGTCCATAAGCAAAATCTTATTTTCTGGGGCGGTGGAGACCGAGTGTGATGCTGCACGAAGAGCCATTACATCCACTCAAAGCTACTGTGTGGTGCGGCGTTTACACGGGAGGAGTGATTGGGCCGTATTTTGAGAACGCCATAGGCAATACGGGCACTTTTACTGGCGAAAGCTACAGGGTCATGATAAACGACTTCTTACTGCCGAAATTGGATGATCGAGTCGTGGTGAACATGTGGTTGCAACCGGACGGTGTAGCCGCATACACAGGACGAGCCACAGTGGACATTGTGAAAGAAGCGGTTCCTGGTAGCGTAATCTTCCATTCTGGCCATGACTAGCAAGATCGCCCGATTTAACCATCCCAGACTTCATTCTTTCTCTGACTACTTGAAGTGCTTATGCCAACACGCATCAGGCAATCGCAGCCCTTAAGTAGAATATTCGACAGGAATGCTAATGGAAATCTTGCGGAAAGTCATGGAAAATGCGCTAAAACGTGTATAAATACACAGCCACTGTCCAAATTTCCAAATTTCCGTGACTCTTGTGCATAAATTAGACGGGATTTGACCGATGGCATGGGTTGTGTTGTCTGGGCCGCTGTAATTTGTGACTTATTCCCATAGACCTGTGACTTCAGAAGACCCCACAAGAAAAATTGCACGATCTTATTCGCCAGTTCACATCACCTCCACATGAGGTGACCATGCTCTCTAATCGTTCTTGGTGGTTTCCAATGTGGCGTGAGTTGTGTGGCACGTAGAGCCGTCCTGTTGAAACCACATATCGTTGGTGACTATATCATCCAATTCAGGCCAAAAATAAGTTGGTAATCATCTACCTATAGCGCTCGTCATTGACGGTGATGGCCTGACCAACTGGTTTTTCTCAAGGAAGTATATACCGATGATGCCGCCAGCCCAAAATCCACACCAAACAGTGACATTTTCGGGATGCATTGAATGCTCTTGGATCTCATGTGGATCTCATGTGGATCGGTATCGTCTCAAATTCGACATTTTTAAAAGTCTGACGGACGGACTGACCAAATTTTAGTTGAGAGACAGAAATACTTCAAAATAGTGGTTCGATTTTTTCACTCTAAGTCGCCCCTTTTAGTCCGTCCATGATTGACACCAGGGAAACCCCAGTTTTTTGCGCAACATTACCAGACAGGAAAATCCCATCATTCAAAACACCGACAAATGTTCTCTTGAAGGCAAACACATTGCGGCACTTTAATTTATCCCATTTAACTTCCCATCGCCCAAACATCTGGTATCAAAGCATACCAATACGGTGAAGAGCCCACACAGCAACAAGCAAATACTTCACTAGGAACGAAGGCATCAAAAAGCTAGCTTTAGGCTGTTTCATGTATTTACCCCAAAATACCTCACCCATGTCCGGACGATTTCCGAAAACTGCGTCATCTCAGCATTACCCATTTGGCTGGGAGCATTTAAGTATTTTCTTTCAGATAAAATAGGAAGAACAAAATAAGAAATGTCACTCCCACTATCTGCCCGTGAAACGTGTCAACTGTTCACAACCTTAAAACTTTAAATTGATCTGCTGAGTCGCCGTCCCAGCAGGTCGCCGTCGGTGCTCACCAGAAACCAGGCATCTTCCCTTATCGACTCGACACTCTGGAATGGCATCCATTACAACTTTGCCACTCGAAAATGATAAAAAGAGAACCCATTACACCTCAAGACGTTGACGCTGTTCAGCTTCTGGCTGCTGCCGTTTGTTTTTTGTGCCAGTCTTCCCCTTCACTTTCCTTCCAAGTCGAATAGGTCAAAGCACTGAAGTTCATCTTCCATGACATTCCATTACGGAAAGAATGCACAGCAGTTCAGGGGGTGCGTCATCGTTTGGTTATCTATCGCGCACTTCAATCGTTTTTCACCATCTATCGGGATATGTAAATACGAGTACATTCATGAGGATGGCGCTACGCCACCCCAGCTGTCAGCCCTCTGTGCCACTGTGCACACTGTGAAATTCTAGATAGCACTCATTTGTTGCTGCACGTGATGGGGAGGGGGTGAGTTCGAGTGAGTGAGTGTGAGTGAGGGACCGCAGGACAGAGGAAACATTCATAAATCATCTGCAAATGAAACTAAACACACAGTTGGAAGCTGTGTCCGCTCCCTCGGCTCCACCGACACCCGCAATTCGTCGGTTGTTCGCCATTCGGCATTCGGCATTCGGTATCCGGCATCCGGGTCCCCACGGCCCGCTGTGGCGTTGCGTGCTTAGATACATAAATTTCGGTCATTTGTGAGATTTGTTTTATGAACCATTCGACACGCGTTTTGTGGTACTTTTGCAAATGGCCGGGAATATTACATTTGGAATTCACACAATACGAAGTGATAATTTTTTACGGTCCATAAAAGGTGGCGCTGACAGGCGGCGCTGCGGGACGAGTTCGTTGTGGGCGGACGATGGGGGACAAACGCTGGTGCCAATGCCTGTGCCAGTGGCGGTAGCGGTGGCGGTGACGACGCAGTTGCCGCGACATCGGCTTAGAGCTGGGCGGTGTCCTTCCATGTTCACGATTGGCCACCGACGCCAACGGCTACAGTGGAGAGATTAAAACCAATTTTGATTGACGACAGAGACGACGATGATTTCGATGATGATGATGATGGTGGCAGTAACAATCGAAGCACAATGGGTTATAGACAAAGTCTGCGGCGGGACGAGGGCTGGCGGCAAATCGATGGATGTGTTTATTACAGCGCGTAATTATTTCGTCATTATCCGCTGGCCAGGAGCCGAAGCATACCGTGGCCAAGGGGTGTTAATTGATTTATGCACACTTACGTCCGCGTCACTTGATAGACAATCGCAGATGTTGGATTTATGTCCGACAGGATGTTTACATTTCATCGTGTTGACAGGGTTGTGGACCCTGATTCGAGGGTTATTCCGATAATTTATGCATTCCCATGCGCACTCATGTGTTGGCGGTATTTGAGGTAAGTATCGACACCGAATCGATTAGCAGTAATCAGTTCGCAATTACTTAGTGGATACTCCAAGCTAGAATGGGAATGCAATCGGGATTAGAAGCGCACATGATGCCTGTACTCAGTGGTCGAGGAGCGTTTGTCTGTGAATGATTGCCTATTAAAATATGAATTTACTTAAGCGTGTAGTGAATTTTGAAAGATTTTCTAAATCCATTCTGTCAATCAACATCACTTTATTGACCTTGTCATTCATTGATGAAGGCTGGAGTCTTTGGGTCTCTCCATCAATGTCATTCCACTGGGGAGACACTTTCATGCATCTGTGTTAATATTGGTTCTCTTTGTTTTGCGAGTAGGTATGTCGATGTGGCTGGGGAACGTACGAATGTGCAGACTTGGTCCTTTGTGCCGCCCGGTGGATTACAAATGATATCTCATCCACCAGCGGTAGCAGGAATCGAAATATCGTTGCACAGCGCTTTGTCGAAGATGTTCTAGAAACCGACGACTAAGTGCCAGCAGAGCTGATCATGTACAGTTGGTCCGCATTCAGACAAAATCAGCAAAATTCGTTTGTAATAGCACCGGTGTGTAGCGCCATGCTAAGAAAGAAGAGGAAGCTAGGTTTTTTGCACGTTCGCATTGTAGGCACACAAGGGCTTTTACAAGCACTTCAAATGTAGACCAGTCAAGGCCGGAATAGAGGTTTGGCACGTGTTTGTAGTTCAGACATGCAGTCAGTAGTTCGTCTTCTGGATCTATTTCCTCCACTCTTTCGGAGGTCTAACCTCCTTGCTTGCGATTTCAATAATAACCTGTTGCAAAATGATTCTCATGCCACTTAAATAATGGGTTTTGTCTTTTCGGATGGAATTGGAATAGTCAGTGTAAGTACTGTTTGTATAATGATTTCCTGGCAATTAATAATGATGGCCCTAAAGTGCTTTCACAGCAACCAGGCATGTTCGCCGCTTTTTATGACCCCCATGTCGAACGGAACTGTTTTCAATTTGTCGTTACAGAGTTGTGTACTCAGTATGTGCCAGTTAGAACAATAAGGTTTCATAACCAGACATGTGCTTTGTTCACGCAACCGAAGTTTAAATGCCAGCAGTCCTCGTAATAGACTCTACCTTATCTGTTAGATATGGCCGGAGGAAATTATGCCCGACGAGCGGAATCTCACTACCGCTTGCTCGATACACAAGAAAGGTGACTCCCTTGACTGCGCCAACTATCAAGTGTTAAGTCGCGTAGACGATACTTTTTTTTTTCATTCGTTTTTGTTTTATTTTAAAATTCATTTTTCTTACATGCTAGCAAAAATAACTAAAACTAGCTTAACTAGCTTAACAATCGTTCTTACATCTAACCTACTGACCCTATACGTGTACTTTAAGCTATTCTGAACTAGATTTAATTGTGCCTTTCGGCTTAGACTATGTTTTTTTTTTTTGTGTCTGAATAGATTTTCTGATTTGTTTGGCCAAGAAAACTGGTAAAAAAAACTTGGCTTTATTTATCTATCTTAACCTATCTTAAACTTAAACTTAACTATGTCCGTAACGGTACGGACACGTGCACCAGGGCGTATATGCTAACATATGTATATGCCTAACATATAAAATTTATACCCCACTGTGCACCTTTTTTTTATTATCAATTTTTTTTTCCTAAACTACCCTAAAATCTATGTAAGTTGGCCACTATGGGCTATGGTCAACTACCGCCTCATTTTGAAAATTCAGCGGCGGCGGGGGCTGGTTTTGGTGTAACCACCAGTAAAATTGCCGTTCTTTGGCAGACTCTCTCCTGTCTCGACCAGAGATAGCTCTACTGAACCGGAGGAGATCCTCTTGACTGCGAGCGACATCCCGTTTGTATTGGAGTCGCCCGTCCACTGTTCGGCGTACGACATGGAAGATGACAGGACATCCTTGTGGATCCTGTATTAGGCCAATTGTGTCGGAATAGAGGAACGCTGCAGGAGGAATAAAGTCGGTGAGGTGCACTGTCTCATGGTACATAACATTGGGGTAGTAAGCCCCAGAGATCAGACTGTTGGAAGAAGTCATAGCTCGTGCAATATGCCTTCTGATCAGCTTGATAATAAAATTATCTATCCTGTTCAAGTTTGCCTCGTTGTACAGGCCCTCGTTAGGATAGAACTTTTTGTACTCAACACTCGGATGTACGATACAACCGGAGACAGGTGCGTCTCTCGAACAACCTCATCTTTTCCATCTGGGAAGGACTCACATTGAACCACAGTGGACAACCATAGGCCATAACAGGTCGAATGAGGGCCATATATTAGATTACCTTCACCCTGGAATCAGTTGGCTGCTGTAAAACAACCCCCTTGCCACAGCAAAGGCCTTCTTAGCTTTTGTCAGAGCAATATCTATATGTTTGTCAAAATACAGATATTGATCCAACCAAATGCCAAAATACCTTATTACACGCGTAGACGATCCTTTCCGCTGTTGTGTGTGCCCGCCTTTAGCCGTTTATAAACAATCTGATAGGTACATATGAGTGTGGCTTCAGGCCTAGGAAGTTGGCCTGGAACCACCATCTATTCGTCGATTTCAATGCCGCATATGACAGCTGTTGTACAGCAGGTTTAGATGACATTCCTACCAAACTCGTCTGGCTGTGCAGGATGACGATGGGGAATTCTAACGAGACTCACTGAGACCTTCAACGTCAAAGAAGGATTCCGATAAGCGACTTCTTCAACATCATCGTGGAGAGAATCAAGACGCCCACGCCAACACTAGAGACATGATCTTTCAAAAGTTCCTACAATAGCTACCATATGCCGATGCCACCATTTACGTGATTGGCAGAATACAGAGGCGTTTGCTGCCATTGTTTGTCCGGGCAAAACGAAGTATATGCTGTCATCAAGGAATGACATAGACCATCGTCATCTTGAACAGAGCGCCACAATGGGCAGCTATAACTTCGAGCTAGTCAAAGACTCGGCTCCGCAGTAAATAGAACGAACAACATCAGTACCGAGATCAAACACAGAGTAACTCTTGCCAACCGCTGTTTCTATGGGCTCAACATGCAATTGAGTGATAGAGCCGTGTCTCGAAGGACCAAGCTGACTTTATATAAGACACTAATCATACCAGTCCGTGGTGGCCCGTGGCGTTGTGGGTATGTGCGTTGACTCCTACGCACTTGGACTTACCTGTCTTAGGTTCGATTCCTGGTACGACAAGAAATACTTTTCAAGGCTCCACCTCTTTCGAGTCACTGACCATGCTCAAAGAGTATAACTGCCCTCTACGGGCTGTAGCGCCACCCATATATATATATATATAATCATACCAGTCCAGCTGTACGGCGCGAATGCATTGACAATCTCAAAAGTGGATGAAGAAGTGCATGGTTTCTTCGAGAGAAAAGTTCTTACTTGCTATCTTTGCTCCCGTGTGCGTTGACGGAATTTGGACGAAGAGAAACCACGTAACGTACTGGCAGTACAGCGACATGAGCCTAATCAGGCGTGTATGGATTCCATGCCTACGGTGTGTAGGCCATGTAGAGCGTCACCTCCGGTCCGAAGAGTCTTCTACGCCGAACTTGTGGCAAAATCCAACAGGACGCTCCCGCCTTTAGTGATGCACCCATCTGGGAAACGACTTCAACCAACTTGGCGTGAAAAGCTTGTCGCCTGCTTCCAGTAGTCTAGCCACAGGTCGCGCTTGTTGGTTGGATAAAGAAGAAGAATCGTTCGACTGTAATAGTAAGACGTTCCAGACGAAATTACATCGCACCTAGGCTGAATAAGTGCCTCTATCACTTTGGAGGAAATAAGGCCAATTGATACAGCTTATTGGCCATGTACTTGTGTGCAGTTATTTTCTTCTGTATCAACTGATGGATTGCGTTGTCCCTACAGCCTATAATAAATTTGCTAACAGCGCTGCATAATTCGCTAAAGATTCAGCATTAAATTATCTCATTGTTTGACCTCGTGTCGTTAGAAAACTTTTATATACTCAATTGTTATTGATCGTTCTGGATGACTGTCAAATTTCAACTGGCACACGTCATCCAAGCCAAATGGTGGCCAAACAAATTCAAAATCAGTAAATCGACCGATGTTCTTTTATTTAATCCAACCTCAAACAGTGAAATTTATGCTCTGCCCTCTCCGTAAAGCGGCTGAAGTTTGGATTTGAGAGAACAATGTGCATGTTGAAGCTGGTCACTAATCCATTTTGGAAATCCATCGACTTTCAAAGAGGAACAATTGGTCTCACCACCCACAGTGGATTAAAGTCACCAAATAAACAATATTTCGTCGTGCTCTTGGACTGAATTTCAGAAGGTCCTCCATTGTTGATGTCTCACGTCCAGATGCCGGTATAAATTGTGTAAGATTCCGTTTTGGCAGAAAACTGTTAAGATGCGTCATTTTAAATCCCCACAAATTCCACATTACGATCATCTCGCGTGTCGTCCATTCCATATTTATACAAGGGTGTTAGCCATGCGAAGGCGCTCCCCTCTTGAATTCCTAAATCCCGAAATATGGAAGAAACGACACTTCCCAGAATCCAAAGAGACCACCCTCTCACTTACCACCAAATTCACACGGGAATTCGCAACCGCAAGGAATGGCCACGCTCACCCATGGATCTGCACGATATGACAACCATCTGTGGTGTGCTACGAATCAATGGGATAAAAAACCGATTAACCGACCCACCAAGGGACACCACCTATGTATCCACGGTACGCACCCCCGCACAAGCAAAGAGCATTTTCATGTCGACTTGACACGTACACCCTCGCCGCCCACCGGCGACGTCGCCAGCATGCTGTATGTACTCGCATGTACTTCCGCCGTCAACTTCAATCATTCAACTGTCACATTAAAAGAAATCCGTATTCCGTTGGCACAGTTCCGTTGTGAGTCCAATTAATGGGGCGGCATAAGTGCTCCGACAATGTGAGGCGAAACAAAAAAAAAAAAAAAAACACATACACGCACAAGCACACAGTCACCCCTGCCAGTCACCTCTTTTAATTGAGTCGCGCAATATTTCCGCAAACTTTATTCGCCAGTCGTACCGTTACGATGGGTGGTGGGCGATGGCATGGGCGACTGATGAGGATAATAAGATTCACTGCTGGGTCCACCCAAGCCTCCAGCAGCCTTTGTTCCCTGTGCCAGGGGCAAAGATAACAAATAATACGCGCATATGCGATCACGAAGCGTGCTTCATGAGACTTTTAATTAATTAAAACGAACAAGGCGGGTTGCGCGCTATGTATGACGACGCGACGGAAAGAATGCAGCCTCACATTTTCATGACATTAATGCCGGCTTCGAGGTTCATTGCGTTCGCAAACGCGGCTGTTGCACGGCCTTTATCTTACTCATCTCGTTCGCGGAATCACTTTCATGAATGAAGACTTCGAAATATACAAAACTGGCGGCGGACGTTGGTATGAACAATTTGCCGCCCCTTAAGTGCTGGTACTGTGATGACGGCGATAATGGCAGTGCCACAGCGGTAACCCTCCGTTAATCGGATGCCATAACAATATGATGAGAATGGCTTGGGCGGCGCCAGGGCGCCCTTTCAACACCACCACTCCCGTAGGCAGACGTGTGTGCTATACAGGCATATTGAATGCGTTGAATACGACTTGAAGGGCAATGACACATGACTCCCCATGGCGCTCGGTAAATTACTTCTGGGAAAGCTAATGTTACGCTGAATGGAATTGGAATGGAATTGATAATGCTATGATCTGTAACCATCTGCCGGTTGGTCCAAGGATGCCGGCAGCTTTTGGCTATTGTCTGGAATTCATGGAAATGTGTGTTTTTTTTTGCCAATCCCTTCTTCTCCTTGATCATTGTATCGTGGTTCAGGCAGAGGTTCTGTCAATTAGTGAAGTACTGTTGCTTAATTGGAACATGTAAAAAAAGTTCGTTCAACTGATCTGTAGGGACTCCGAGTTCTATCGTGCATTTCGTGGTGACACTTGCCAGCGTTGGTCGCCGGGTAAAAGTAGCTTGTGTTGTTGGGCGGTAGTGACACTCTGAAAAACTGGAAATCCGGCAAACATGTCGGCCACCGTAATAACCTTGGTATAGCTTCTATAGCAACCACTCGTGTTGTGCGTGCTATCGTTCTCTCACAAGTGAAGTGACATTTCTGTAGCTACTCCTCAACTATTGCTGAAATTATCCGGTACGCAAAAGGCATTCATGTGGAGTACTGGCACAGTTGTCTGATCTGTGTCGAAAGATCAAACGTTGGTCCAATGGTTGCACAGGACACTGTCTCATATGCGGACTTTCCAGAAGACTTGGTCTCACCTACAAAGATGCAAAAGCTTTTTATCGTACCATGATTAGGCGTTGCTTGCCGAAAAGGGTTTGAGTCAACTCGACATATTGCCACGTTTGTTCACAGCGTAGCAGACTTGAATGGGGGTATACAGCGCTCCACGAAAACATGTCTGCTTGATGCAATCATTTGCTATCATAAACCAAGCCTGTGTTGGGGTAGGTAAGAGCGGACTTGTGACTTATATCACTCAGGTCCTGGTGGACACATTGTGATGCTGTGGCGGATAAAAGCCTTGCTACCATGGTCCGCTGGACCAGTTAATATTGACCGGTGATCAGACAATACGACGTAGTACCAGATAAGACAGAATTTTGCACTGTTCACTCCACGATACTCAACAAGTTCGGCTCCTATTCAAGCGACACCAACCGCATAGATCAAGGCGACTAAATATGCACTTTCCTGCTAGATATCTCCATATGTTCTGATAGTCAAGACGCAATGAATCTGTGAACAATGTGATCTTCAAGTCTAAAACCTCCCGAATGCAGAGCATTGTTAGACACTGAGACATACCAGGGAATAGTGAAGCCATCGCCTTCCTTCTGGTACCACCCAAGAGATGCCTCGCACTACCGTGTGCCATCTTTCATTTTTCAAAACATTCCCCTTTAACCTCTTATCGTGAAACAAATTCCGAAAGAGTAGCTGTTTGCCACGTCGCCTCCTAAAAGGGATAAAAGAAAATGTGTGTTTGATGTAAGACCCATCACGAGGGAGGCGGATTTGATTACGTCCACGTTTGATTGCTGATGGTGCCCATTGACGAACGCTCAAGTCAACCGACGCTTTCAAGTGACCTGCGAGAAGTGTTAATTTGCTAAAGTGATTAGCTGATGGCGACGATGCCAGAGACCAAATGCTGACCTTCTTCCTTGATGCTTTGAGTCAAAGTTGGAGCGCAAAGTGAAATGTGAAAGTGATTCGCGCCATGAGTGGGGGAATGCACTCTGCCTTAAGTTGAAATGAAGCCGAATTGCTGCGAAATTTCGGAATGAACAGATTATGAAGAAGCGAGAGTGGTGTGGTATCTGCCATCCCATGACTTTCACCACGGAAGAACCTCAACCAGCCTTGTGTGCGTAACTGGAGACAGCTGGTCAGAGATCACGCTTCTTGATTGAGACCCAGGTTCAGTCCGGATTGTAGTGTAACACAAGGAAGAAAAGGCTTAAACTTAGCTTCCTCCTTCCAGTCTTTTCCGCATGAGTCCACCAATGGCCCGAAGTGACATGGCTTGTAGTTTACTCAGATAGACGATCTTCCTTCCTTTCTGTTGACATTCTTCTCCTTCAGTCGCATGATTTTTCACATTATGAACAACAGCATAAATAGTAACAAAAACAACCAAAATGTCACTCACATTCCACACCGTTTTAATTATTCCTGCTGCACGACAAATTGCTATCAACACCTCGTTGTAACTGTCAAATGCCAACCGGCAAATGTCAACCAAATGGAAATGGCGGCAAACTAGACGTGGAACATAAAGAGCACCCATCACAAGCAGCTTTAACCATCCTCCACTTCAATTGTTGCTTCAGGAAGACATTCCGGTTAATCCTTCAGCATCTACAGAATAAGAATATCCCCTCAACAGACACAGATCTCATTCAGAGCACACGACCGCCCTCAAAGTGGATAGTTCCTGCGTCTGTGTTTAGAATATAAATAGTTATCCTTTCAGATTATCCCATCCCATCGCATCCGCCCGACCGACGCACGGATGGAAAAAAAAAAAAACAACAAAACACGGCCAACAAATAAAGAATAACTCTTGTCAGTCGAAATAATGATTTATGGCAGAGTCTTCTCCTAATTTATGATCTCGATAATGTATCACATCTTTCTTTTCCCAGAGCAAGTGGCAACGAGACACAAACTTTAAGGACACCTCTTCGCCCAGAGAGCGCCTCTATTCAATTTAAAATTCAAATGCGAACCGGGAAACTTATCTGTTTGGAGTCTGCACTTCCTGCCCGCTTTCCACTTCCACTTTCCGCTCTGTCGCAGTCCTTAGCTTCCTCTTTATGTTTTCTGGTTTGTTTTCCTTTTCATTTTTTTTTTTTTTGTTGTTGTCTTCTCTTGTATTTGTGTTTTCATTTATATTGCGATTATCCTGTTATTGACTTTTTTCATTGTCGTAATCCGATTGGAAATAACTTAGACCGCTCCCAGCAGAAATCTTCTCTCCAGCCAAAGGAACACTCCAAAGACACTGAGTGCATCTAGTGTGTTGTGGTATTCGAAGTGTTATCCTCTTCTTTTTTTTTGATTCTGTTTTTTTTATCCGCAATCATACTCTACTTATCCCAAGGCCCGCCGTCGTTTCCTCTTTCAGTTTTTTTTCCGCCACAAGTCTCCTACTTAGCGCGCAAAGACACCCCCCGACGAAGAAGAACTCAAGAAGGGGTTCTGTGCACTTGCTGCGTGAAAAAAAGGGGGAAGCAAACAGCCACCAAAGGACGAATTATTTCCTGTTTTTCGCGCACAGTTGGAAATTGATTTTAAAACGAACCTTGTGTCGTTTCATACCGTCCAAACGCTGCGAACGGAATGATGATGTTGGAGGATGCTTGTCGTGACAGAGAGAGAGAGAGAGAGGGTGAGTTGCAAAAAAGGGGAGATATTCCACCCTTAAGCCCGGCACTGATGAGATACTTTCCGTGTACCAGCTACCTTTCCTTCCGCCATTCGTTACGCGGCTCCCGAATGGGTTTGATGTCATACGTAACGACTTCGGCAGAGCCTTACACAATGGAAACAGTTTTTCTTTGTTCTCCGCTGACGTTGGCGGCCTTTTGATCTCCCGCCACCGACGCCGTCACTTTGGAGGGCTGCTGATGATGCCGTCACTATGGGAATGCCCCGGACGCTGTTCGTCGGCTTCACGCGGTACGTGAGTGTGCACGGCGTGGCGGAGTTCTGAAATATTTCCGTTGTGTTAAATGTGGCTAAAGCGATGTCACCCGACTGGATCGATTGATGTTGTGTTTTTTTTTTTCCCCCCAACCCCACGGGGGATGGGAAAATTCTAAAATAAAAACAGGAAATGACGGAGAGGATTGGGCTGGCTGTGTCGCGAACGTGAATGGGGAGGTAGTCGACTATGGCGCGGCGCAAAATGATTGCCCCGGCATAATGATGCCGATGATGAGGCTGATGTGGAAAGTGAAGCATCAAGGCTGAACAGTGAATGCGGGAGAGTGCGGGAATCAACAAGAACGTGGGCGACAACGACGCCGGATGGTAATGACTGAGTGTTTAAATCAAAGCGCAAATAATTCAATTTGCCTGCTAGGTCGACGCTGTTTGGGGGCCACGCCACTGTGGATTTGGGTGTGTATCGATTCATCGATTGGCGGCAACAGGATGCGAGCATACGCTTAAGTGGAGAATTACTTGGCTCCCTTTAAAGATGTCATCATGCAGAGGTGCTGAGGTTATGCTCTCGCTCAGGGGATCAATTTTATGGTGCTAATGACTGCACGGAACCCTTGACTTTTGACTTTGCGGATAATGCTCACGTCGGTGTGACGGAATTTATGGAGTGGAAATGTGCTGGGAATTTGAATTCACATATTTCAAGCATGTGTGTGTCATGAGGGAGTGGAGACATTTTAGAGGGCCGTGAGGACTCTCGGCGGATTGAGAGTGCAATTAAAGATTTTCCTCAAAGCCTGTTTTCTTCTAAAACGCTTCCGATCACTATAGGGGTGTACTTAGTTTTTAAACAGCCCAGGATTGCAATGGATATGAAAAATACAGCATGTGGTAGACAGTTTCACATTTACGAAATTCAGCTAATCCATTAAGTCCAACACTGGCGTTTAGGGTGAACGGATTAGTATGCCTTCGTGAGTGGATGATGCAGTTGAATACATTGAGAGGTGGAATATAGCTGTTATATCCCTCGAACACAGACATGAGGCATTGCGACGATGTTTCAATTAGAAGTCCTGCTCATTTGAAGGCTAATTTTTGGATTCTGTCAGGGATCCTGTCAAGGATCCGGACAAGAACTTTTTTTTTAGAAAAACTTCGATCAAAAGGGTGTCAATCAGTGTTTTCGCCATTGCTTGTCACATATTGTTCGACTCCCAATCACGTGCCGTCACGACTGTCAACCCTTACGTCCGCTGCCTGCACTGTGAGGATGTTTTTTGGTGGCAACGTATACCAGATTAGTTTGTACGGAGATTGAAAATGTTCTTCAAATTTAGGTCTTATTAGGTGCGCAGGTAGAAGTGGTAGTTATGTGAGAACCCAAATTGTAATTGCTCTGCTACTTTATTTACAAGGTGTATTTTGAGACATCTCCAAATCCAAGAACATTTAAGAAAGATCATCATCATCATCATCATCTAACCCGCATGATCCACTAAAGGGGTCGCGGGGGTAAACCGCGCACGAGAGATCTCCAGGCAACTCGATCCTCCGCCATCGACTCTAATTCATCAGGAGCAATGCCCAAGCGTAACCCAGCGAGTTGTTGGACTTGGTCCAACCACCTCGTCCTGGGTCTGCCAAGCGGTCGCCTACCTGATGGAATCGCATTCAACGCCCGCCTCGGAAGTCGTGATGATGGGGACATTCGTGCCACTTGACCAAACCACCGAAGCATATCCCTTTCCTTTCGAAGAAGCAGCTGCTCAATGTTGAGTTCCTCGCGCACTGCCGCTTTTCTCACCCTACCCCGGCGAGTAATTCCCACAACAGCACGAAGAAATCTCATCTCAGCAGCTTGCACTCGCGATCTTAATCACTCGGTCATTACCCAAATTTCATGACCATAGGCGATAGTTGGAACAAATACTGAGTTGAAAACCGCTAACTTGGCTTTGACACCAATCTCGGCCTTTCTGATTACAGAACTACCAAGCTGTGTCAAAACTGACCCAGCTTGATCAATCCTACAGGAAAGCTCAGCATTACTCCCTCCATCACTCGTGAAAAAGACCCCGAGATACTTAAACTTCTCCACCTGCTTCAATGGGACTCCACTAACATGCAGAGTGCATTGAACTGGCGTTCTGGAAATGACCATAACCTCCGATTTGCACATACGGCCACAAAGTTATCGAGTGCGCGTTCGAGTTCCGTCTGGGAGGATGTGAGGATAACCAAGTCATCTGTAAAAAGAAGATGACTTACCCTCAACTCTCCCAATGTGAAAAATTCCTCACCTCGGCTGCGCTGCAACATCCAGTCCATATATACAATGAAAAGGAGAGGTGACAAGACACACCCTTGGCGAAGTCCAACGCCCACGGTGAAAGCTGTTGATTTAGCACCGTTTACCCGAACACAGCTGCTACAGTTTGTGTATAGAGACTGAATGGCCCTCAGAAGACCACCATCAATCCCATACTCCTGCAGGACACTCCAGAGTTTACCTCTAGGGACTCGGTCATATGCCTTTTGCATACTCCCAAGCCTTCTCAAGTACCATTCTTAGAGTGAAAAGCTGGTCGGTTGTACTTCTGCGGGGACGAAAGCCGCACTGTTCATCCCTCATCCTGGGCTCGACCATAGCTCTAGAACGCGCTTCAGAACGAAGAAAGATATTAGTTCCTTAATATCCTTCACAGAGATGTCGTTAAGTGACGTGGCGAAGGATCTAAGCGCTTGCTGTTTGGCTCTAGCAAAAGCCGGCGGTGATCTCAAATGAAATGCCTTAAGTTCTCCCTAACAGCTGCGATGTAGCAACTACGACATTGTGTGCTGTTTGGGATACCGCTAACAGAAAGCCACAGCAATCTGGCGATATCATGACGAGTTCGCCGAACAAGATATTTTGTTTTAGATCACTCGCACTCAGGCCATATTTTGTTTGACCTTGACGTTGCACAGTTTATCAGTCTGCGCCATCTGAGGTTCGCTATTTGAAGGAAGTGTGTAGAGATATTAGCCTTGAGTGCTTGCAGTAAGATTGGCTGCCTCCTCTGCGAGCGTGCAGTGTAGATCGCTGCGTAGCCAGTTCATCGGCCTTCTCATTTTCTGGGATGTCACTGTAACCTGGAACCCTGATAAGGAGCATTTTGAACTGCCCTCCTAGGGTAGCGACGCTAGCTGAGCCCAGCATTCCTGTACTATTTTAGAATACGCGGTAAAGACGGCAATAGCTTTGAGCGCATATGACAACCTTCTGCCTTTTCCAGATATTATTTGGGTGTACTTGGACTAGACTGAATAGCAAATAGCAAACTCCACCAGGAACACACTGGATTTACCCGGCAGTCTGTAAGGTTTGGAAAAGTTTAGGAATTCAGAGAAGACATCCGCATGGGAGGGGTCAGTCCTTCTTAGAGCTGCCAATGTAGATTGCCCAATTAAAATCCCTGCACTGCCATTCCGATCTTTCGGAGATTAGAGCGTCAAGGTTAAGCAGGGGACTGTGTAGCCTGTTGGGGATGATACGAGAACTCTCGGTATAAGATTAAGGATGGTGGTTTTTTGATTAATTTTTATCTTATAAATGTGACGTAGCATCCTAATTTTCAACTCGGATCATTTCCTTGTTGTAGCCAAGGTAAGAGCACGGAAATCGAAAGGACAACGGAGTACAGCAAGACCAAAACAGTTTGACGTCGGTAAGCTACAATCGCAATCGACCGCTAGGGGCATTGCGGATCGGGTCTCCCTGAAGCTCTCAGAGAGTCCAACTGGGAATGGAACCGTTGTCAAAACGCCATCAGAAAAGCTGCCTCTGATGTGTTAGGTCTTAAAAAGCCGCCCAGAAAAAACCCCTGGTTTGACAACAGTGCAGGCAGGCGCATCTTGCGAAGCAAATGGCATATAAGGCGACGCTGGACGGAAGGACGAGAGCGGTTCGGGAGCTCTACGAACTTAAAAGCGGGGAAGAGCACCGGATTCTCAAAAAGAAGAAGAAATACAATGGGAAGCGCGTGGTCGAAGAAATGGAGCGGTGTTACGGCAGAAATGATGAAAATTCTACCAGTGGGTGATACACAGTGGGTACAAACTTCGGACCGAGAAGCCTGTCGGGACAATGAGGGGTAACTAGTAGTAGAGTCCCTGTCGATACTGAGAATCTGGAAGGATCACTTCTGTAGACTATTAAACGGTGAGGAAGACACCAATACCGCTGTCAGGCAGAATGTTCTACTCCACACAATGGACGATGATAGAAGAGAATTCCGTCGCGCCGATCTGGACGAAGTCAAGATAGCGATATCGAGACTAAAGTCGAACTAAGCTGCTGGTGCAGACGGACTGCCTGCAGAACTCTTTAAAGCAGCTGGAGATGAGATGGTAGGGTACATGCACCAACTGATCTGTAAGATATGGTCGGAGGAAAGCATGCCCGATGAGTGGAACCTCAGTATCGTTCGTCCGATCCACAAATAAAGGAGACTCCTTCAACTGCGTCAACTACAGAGGAATAAGTCTAACTTCTCTGCCGTTCTGTGTGAGCGCCTGAAACCACTCGTGAATAACCTGATAGCTCCTTATCAGTGCGGTTTCAGGCCGGGGAAGTTCACCATCGACCAAATATTCACACTACAGCAGATCCTGGAAAAAAACCCAAGAGATGCAGATAGACACCCACCACCTATTCATCGATTTCAAGGCCGCATATGACAGCGTGCATAGCGACGAGCTATACAACGCCAGGTCCAGTTTTGACATTCCTGCCAAACTCGTCAGGTTGTGCAGGATGACAATGGAGAACTCTCGCTGCTCCATCAAGGTCGGTAACGTACTCACCGAGACCTTCAATGTCAAAAAAGGTTTTGGACAAGGCGACGCGCTGTCATGTGACATCTTTAACATCATCTTGGAGAAAATCATGCGAAACTGAAACGCCAACACTAGAGGCACAATCTTCCAGAAGTCCGTACAATTGCTAGCATACGCGGACGACATTGACGTGATTGGTCGAACCCAGCGAGTCGTCAATGAAGCGTTTGCTGGTATTGAAAATGGATTTAGCAGTGAACGAGGACAAAACGAAGTACATGCTATCATCAAGGAAGGACGCACACCATCGACGACTCGGCCAGAATGTCACCGTAGGCACCTTTAACTTCGAGGTAGTTAAGGACTTCGTCTACCTCGGCTCCCAGGTAAACAGTACAAACAACATCAGTACCGAGATTAAACGCAGAATAACTCTTGCCAACCGCTGTTTCTTTGGGCTCAAGAGGCAATTGATTAGTGGAGCTCTCGCTCGAAGGACCAAGCTAACACTATATAAGACCCTCATCATCCCTGTCCTGCTATATGGCGCAGAAGCCTGGACAGTCTCAAGAGCAGATGAAGAAGTTCTTGGTCTTTTCGTGAGAAAAGTTCTGCGTTCCATCTTCGGTCCTGTTTGCGTTGAGCTGTACAGCGACATGAGCCTAGTCAGGACGGATTCAGCGCCTAAGATTGTTAGGTCATGTAGAGCGCATGGACAACACTGCTCCAGCCTGAAGAGTCTTCGACTCCGATCCAGTGGGTCAACACAATAGAGGACGCCCACGAAATGGATGGCGCCAACAAGTGGAGAAGGACATCAACCAAATTGGTGCGCAAAATTGGAGACAGCTGGATAAAGATCGCGCCAGCTGGAGGAGCTTGTTGACTGAGGCCCAGGGCCACCCCGGAGCCGGTGCCACTAGAAGAAGAAGAAGTGTCCTAATTTTCACCGTACATGTGACTTATACCAGTGATGATCGATAAGTCAGCGACTTTGATGCAACATAGAGCATGGATTGTATATAGAATCTTTCTTTTGATATCTTGGCTTCTTTCATCTTTCTACGCGTTCAGTTGAGCTGCCTGCATCCGCAGCTACCTCAGGCACTTTATTTCCCCTATAGTAGGTGAACATTTAATATTTTGTTACTTAATTCACAAGACATCCTCAAAGTGTTGGAAGCGGTTGAAGAAGTGATAAAAGCTATCCTAATCACTAAGATTATTAGTGGACTTGGAAGTGAAAATGCAACCTAGTTTCGGTGATGGAAACTAAGAAACGATTCACAAAATGCTCTGAAAAGTTGTTTCCAGTTGCGAAAAGAAAGTCGGTTGATTCCTTTCTCCACATGTGGCAGAGGTAGATAGGCAGATATGGTGACTACCTGGGTTAATAAAAACCATGTCCCACTTAGACCTCACCTGGATCCATTGTGCTACCACTTCCACCTTTCTCATCTAGATTTAATGAGAGATAAGTTAGCGTTTACATCTGCCTGAAATCAGCGAAAGGATTCCTTAAATTTCACAAAATAAGCATTTTCGGACGCTCATCGTTTGAAGCGTTCGATTCGTATGAATTTTATCAGAAAATCGATTCCCCATTGAAGTGCTTCAATATTTGAAGATTCGATATCCTAATCCAACCTGACGCCAACGTAAACCAAAAAGAAATATGTTCATATAGGAAACCCCACCGATTCCAACATTGGAATTTCACATCCCCCCTTGTTCACGATGCCCCACCCACATGGGGGAGCACATTCCGAGAAGTCCACAACTCCATGTGAATGCTGTTAAGCCACCGCTATTCCACTAGCAACATAAACTCATTTGATATTCAAGATAATCATATTCAAAGTGGGTCCTTAGCCTGCAATTTTTCAAGGATACCACATTTCATTCAACCACATCTTGCCATAGCCGATGTTTAGATCAGCGGACAGGAGGCGGCCGTACACCGTACGTCGCATGCCATCCATTGAATAGTCGAGCATAACTGAAGGCAGGCAGTAGAAAAACGGACGATACCACATATCATGGTTGCGCTACTGTGGTCTTAATGGGACGATCCGTGATAAGAATTCCCTGTGTGTTCCTTTGAGCCCGAACCAGAGCGGATGGCTGGTGTGGTGTGTTTGTTGATGGGTGTGCGCCGTTGTGCAGGGCGTCCCGGTCCTGGGTAATCTCGAAAAAGCGACATAAAGTATAAAACCAGTTACAATGCATGGGGGTTGTATTCTCCGAGTCAATTGGCTAAATGCAAGGATTTGGACACCTCTAGGAGACGATCCTATATGGGATTTCTTTCATGGCCCGTATCATATATCAGCAATTAAGGCTTTGAGTTGGGCAAAGGATTCAGACGGTTCAAATGGCAGCTGGGGTTGCGTGGAATTGGTTTCATTGAATATACACTCACTTGAGACTATGAGGCACGCTTCATTTTGGCCTTTGGGGATATTTTGCCTTCGGTTTATGTGGGGTACATCATGGTGGTGGAAATGTGGTTCTGAAAATGACGGTATGTACGTTTGATTTGGAAATTATTTGTTATGGAGGTTTATCCTCGTATTCGTGGAATGTTGAGAGATATACACAAGCACGCAGTTTGCTTGGGATGACCTTGGTGATGCTCAAAAGCAAGCATGGTAAAATTCGATCCGATTCTTGACTGTAACGGTTATGACCCGGCGATTGGAAAGCATGCGAAACGGGATAGTCTTATGGTGAATAACGAAAATACGAAGTATATTCGAAAGTTGGCGAAAAACGAAACAGTAGACCTGATTTTTGGTGCCTTCGAAATTTCGCTACTTATACGAGCTGTACCAATATGTGGGTGCCGTCCGGAAAGCAAATATCCGCACTGGCTCTGCCATATTGAACGCATACCAATGCCATAGATCATGGGTTCTTCCAATCCGAGCCTCCTGGTTCAAGAATGAAGGAAAGTCCGTATCTCCGGTATAAAGACCAAGTGATCCTGGACAGAAGATAGCTTTTTGTTGATGACTAGCAGCAGCGTGCTCTACAACTATGGAAGCGACTTTTGTTCAGGCTTACTTAAACCGGCGAACCATGGACAATGTTCCTGCCAAGCATCGTTTGATGCCGATGGAGAACTTGCATTGCTCTAATAACGTCGGTATCGAACTTAACGAGGACGTCAAAGTCGAACAAAGTCTTGGGCTCAGCAACATCATGAGAGACGAGCTTCCAAGAGTCTATGCGATTGCTGCCATACACGGATGACATTAATGTGATCGGTAGAAAGCAGCTTGGCTTTAATGCTGCGTTTGCTAGAATTGAGACGAAAGCAACCAAATTAGCGTGCATTTTGTGTTCGGAGCTTATTCAAGACTAAAAACTTTAAAAATACTAAGCGGACTCAGGACTTCGAAAGGCATTGAACACCAGTCCACATCCCGACAATGTTTCGTTCCAAAATCCCTTATGGAGTCTACGAATGCATCTATTTCTGTGTTTGTTAATCGCTCAAACTATGCTGACAGATTTTGAAACGACTCACTGTTAAACTGAAGTCCCTAGGCACGGAACTTTCGCGTCCAATACTTTAACTTCACCATTCACTTCCAAAAGTCGTTGTTCAAAGGAGTTTGGTTGTTCTTCTAGCACGTCCAACGATTGCTGCTTGTTAGATCTCTCAGGAAACCTAAGTTCTCAAGCCTAAGTTCACCTCGAAATGTAGGTCTGTCCACTCCTATTGAACATTTATCGACTTTAAAATAGGCTCCAACCGATGAATACCCTTTTCAATAATTCTCAAGCCACAGATTTCCTGCTGTCGATTTCAATGTCACTCCTCCACCCCTTCGTGTGATTTTCGGCACAATGTTGCAAACTCATGTTCAGTATGAATCTCTCTTCGGAGGCACTTTCATTTCCGCAGGCATTTCACTGTGACACGTGATGAAGAACATTTCCTTGTTTGCGAACTTTTTAAGCATTACTCATTCCGATCTCTCGAACTTTCCTCACACAGACCGGGGCCACGGTCACATCTTAAACATTTCACCGAAAGGTCAAAGTCGTGTCAACTCTCAGGGACTTATGCGAACTGCGAGTCTGAGTTTCTGTCCTGTCGTTCGAAGCGCACAACACGACACCATTTACAAAACTGAAATCACATAAATCTTATAAAATCATTGCCCTAAACCGTGGCAGAATCTGCATGCTCAGGGTCAAGCTTTATCGGATTTCAGCGGATAATAAATTATTTTTACCCAAAGTGGGATTCAAAATCCTTGGTGGACATCATCCGTCCAGCCATCCGGCCATCCGGCCATCCGGCCACACCCTTGCAGAAAACAGAGCTCAACTTGGCCAACGTGAAATATAGCACACCCCAGGCAACTGTGCGCTCCATCCCCTCCCCCCCACGGCTGGAGTGTGCCTCGAGAGAGTGGCGTGTGGCTGCCACCCAACCACCGGCCCCAGTCAGTCGCTCAAATGAATTTCTCATTTTTTCCCCCTCCATTTTCTTCAATTTTGTTTCCCTTTTTCGTTAATAAGGACCCGAAAGCAATCTCATTTTTTCAATTTAATTAAATTACTACACTTGTTGCCTTCGCGCCAAATTAATGATGAGTACACTTATAAATTAAACAAATTTCACGCGCCCATTAAGCCATCAGCATTGCCATAGCCATCATCATTTGGACGTCCTTCGTCCTTGTTGATGTGCTCCTCCAAAGCAAGCACCTGCCTAGCGCTAAGTGCCAATTAGTCGGATAATTAAATTAAATTAACAAAAAAAAAAACAAAACAAAAGATGTAAAAGGCATTTAAAATAATAAAAAAAAAAACAAAACAAAAAATTACGAAAAAAAGAAGAAACACAACATTTGGGAGCGGGGCGAGTGAATTGAACAAACAAAGGTCACCCAGGGAGGCCCAGAGGCTGACCTCTTTAGCGGCACTTATGTATCCCTTTGCTTATGCCGGAAGTGTAGCGCTGCAGGATGAATGTGTAATTTGTGTTGCCAGTTAAAGGAATAGCGGCAAAACAGGCTCAATGCGTCCCTTTTTTTTTTATCTAAAAAGGGGAAAACGAAATTAATTCGGCTTTACGACTCGAAAGGGTAGACGCCAAGGATAAATGGCAGGGCCACCGTCGGTGGCGGTGGCGGGCAGGCGTGGCTCGTGAATGCGAGTGACATCAAACCTTCAAGGGATTAGAGACAAGTTCAAAGTGACCATTTGGCTATTAGTGCGGATCTTCCCATTAAGAGATTGATGTGAGAGAAGGGGGCCGCATTTGTCTGTCTTATTCAATCAGATGTACTGGGCGGGCCTAATCACGATGAATGTTTCTCTGCTATAGTCGAAAACGCAGCGTCACCAGACAGGCCGGAAACAGAATCAATAGAATAGGGGAATAGCAGCAGGCGAGGATTCTAGTTCATTTCTATCTCTTCACCATTTCGGATTGAATTAAATTTGACAATCGCAGGAAGTAACTATGACCAAGAAGAAGCTGCCGTCACAAGAACGTGTTCAGGTTAACGACGTCTGATTCTTGGCATAGACAAGTGTTTTAACGTAGCCCCAAAAGAAAAAAAGTCTACGGGTGTTAAATCACACGATCTAGGCCGAAAAATGGCCATTTCTCGAAATAACACGTTTATCGAATTGAGTTCCCAATAATTTGTTTGTTTCATCCCCTGTGCGTTTTGTGGCGCCGTCCATGCAATTGACCAAAGAAATAACGTAGCAATATTTCTCTGTAGCGATCTCCATTGACTGTAATGCGTGAGTTAACTCCATCTTTTAAAGGTGCAGGCCATTCTTTCGCAAAGTTCGCCATAGTATGGTCTTGTGTATGTAAGACCACTGGCCAAATTCTGTGCCCACCGTGAAATCGAAGAATCGAAGAAATATTGATTCCGGATTGGAATTACCAAATGATGCGTATTAAAAAAAAAGGTTGCTTCTTTGAGAAATTTCAGCTAGCATTTTATCTTCACTACTAAAAGTGCCATGCATTCAATCTAAATGCTGGCTGTAAAGTCCCATTTGACATGCTAGTATATTGAATAGACTACAAATAGAACAGTCCGAATGGGACTACACACTCCCTTTCCTCGACTTTAAAATACCCTTCAGATGCTATTTCTCGACGAGGGAAGAGTGGACCACAAAGTAACCCATCAATAATTCGAGCATCCAAGTACACACTGATGCATCGAAGATGCGGGCATTTTCTCCGAATTGTTAAACATACTCCATCAGGATTCCTGAATATGGCAGTGTTTTTCAAGCGGAGGTCCTGGCAGTCAAAGAAGCGGCCAGAATGATAACAATGTTGGAAATACCACCGGCTAATATTGCCATTCTAATTGACAGTCAAGCGGCCATTAAAGCAATTTCGGCGAAAGAAATCAAGTCCAAGATGGTCGCGAGCTGCCGCGAGGAGCTCAAAACTCTAAGCGTGCAACAATCGATAACTCTATGCTGGGTCCCAGGACACAGACACATAGCCGGCAACGAGGCAGCAGATGAACTTGCCAGAAAAGGGGCCGTAATAGACCCATCCCAGGCAATCGAATTGATTCAACCACCACTGGCAGATGTCAGGAACAAGGTGGATGATAAAATTCTAGAATAAGCAAGAAAAAGGTGGTTCAACCTAACCACCTGTAAGACTAAGATGCTATGGCCCGATATAAATATAACTAAAACCGACAAACTCCTCCAGTGTGGCAAAAGCCTACTGAGGATGGTGGTAGGAGCTCCAACGGGACATAATCATCTGAAATACCATGAAACAAAAATGGGACTATCGCATGACTACAAACAGCCTCAGCCAACTGCGTTGCAAGAAATCCATAACATCCGACTATCTAACTTTTTTGCTGTACAGTGGTGGTCCAGTATAACGAATGCCTATATAAAGAATGACCGATATAACGAACACTTTTTTTCAAATGCATTAGTGTCTCTATATAACGAACGATAAAAAGAGATGACAATCGATGTAGTGAATGCTTTTGTTACCTTAGAGAAGTACACAAAGCAACTCCCTTGACTGTTGATGTATGCATGTCAAGTCTGTTGTAGGACTGGTAGACACCTTAACATTTTGTAGGAATTTGCACTTGGAATGTTCTCGATTTTGCAAGATTCATTCTGTTCAGAGCTTTTATTAGTTTTGTCAGGCGCAGATGCGCATTTGAATCTCACTTTCGAGAACGAACGAGTGGCATATAATCGTTTAGATATTTTTTTTCAAGTGAAAATTCCATATCCTTTGCAACGAAAATAGAACATATTGTACTGAAAAGTATGTCACAGTAGTTCGGTAAACTTTGGAAAAAATGACTTTGACTCGCAAGCGTCTTTCGCTAGAAGAGAATTTGAAGTCTTGGAAAAAATGCTGAAATGTTTCTTACACCGACGACATCGAGTTTTTCATCTGAAAAAATTGACAGTGTATAGTAAGGGATTTTTAGCCTTATCCTAGCTCATCTTCCAACTGGCACATCTGCCAAACTAGGCTACCTAGGACTTTCGTACACCTGTGGGTCTGTTGTCTAGTGTCTATTAATCGAATGAAATACATTTGGAGTGAATCCGACGACATCGAGATTTTCACCTGAAAAAATGTACAGTGTGTAGTAAGGGATTTTTAGCCTTATCCTAGCTCATCTTCCAACTGGCACATCTGCCAAACTAGGCAACCTAGGACTTTTGTACACCTGTGGGTGTGTTGTCTAGTGTCTATTAATCGAATGAAATACATTTGGAGTGAATCCGACGACATCGAGATTTTCACCTGAAAAAATGTACAGTGTATAGTAAGGGATTTTTAGCCTTATCCTAGCTCATCTTCCAACTGGCACATCTGCCAAACTAGGCAACCTAGGACTTTTGTACACCTGTGGGTGTGTTGTCTAGTGTCTATTAATCGAATGAAATACATTTGGAGTGAATCCGACGACATCGAGATTTTCACCTGAAAAAATGTACAGTGTATAGTAAGGGATTTTTAGCCTTATCCTAGCTCATCTTCCAACTGGCACATCTGCCAAACTAGGCAACCTAGGACTTTTGTACACCTGTGGGTGTGTTGTCTAGTGTCTATTAATGGAATAAAATACAGTTGGAGTCAGTCGGACGACATCGAGATTTTCACCTGAAAAAATGTACAGTGTGTAGTGAGGGATTTTTAGCCTTATCCTAGCTCATCTTCCAACTGGCACATCTGCCAAACTAGGCAACCTAGGACTTTTGTACACCTGTGGGTGTGTTGTCTAGTGTCTATTAATCGAATGAAATACATTTGGAGTGAATCCGACGACATCGAGATTTTCACCTGAAAAAATGTACAGTGTATAGTATGGGATTTTTAGCCTTATCCTAGCTCATCTTCCAACTGGCACATCTGCCAAACTAGGCTACCTAGGACTTTGGTACACCTGTGGGTGTGTTGTCTAGTGTCTATTAATCGAATGAAATACATTTGGAGTGAATACGACGACATCGAGATTTTCACCTGAAAAAATGTACAGTGTGTAGTAAGGGATTTTTAGCCTTATCCTAGCTCATCTTCCAACTGGCACATCTGCCAAACTAGGCTACCTAGGACTTTGGTACACCTGTGGGTGTGTTGTCTAGTGTCTATTAATCGAATGAAATACATTTGGAGTGAATACGACGACATCGAGATTTTCACCTGAAAAAATGTACAGTGTGTAGTAAGGGATTTTTAGCCTTATCCTAGCTCATCTTCCAACTGGCACATCTGCCAAACTAGGCTACCTAGGACTTTGGTACACCTGTGGGTGTGTTGTCTAGTGTCTATTAATCGAATGAAATACATTTGGAGTGAATACGACGACATCGAGATTTTCACCTGAAAAAATGTACAGTGTATAGTAAGGGATTTTTAGCCTTATCCTAGCTCATCTTCCAACTGGCACATCTGCGAAACTAGGCTACCTAGGACTTTTGTACACCTGTGGGTCTGTTGTCTAGTGTCTATTAATCGAATGAAATACATTTGGAGTCAGTCGGACGACATCGAGATTTTCACCTGAAAAAATGTACAGTGTGTAGTAAGGGATTTTTAGCCTTATCCTAGCTCATCTTCCAACTGGCACATCTGCCAAACTAGGCTACCTAGGACTTTTGTACACCTGTGGGTGTGTTGTCTAGTGTCTATTAATCGAATGAAATACATTTGGAGTGAATCCGACGACATCGAGATTTTCACCTGAAAAAATGTACAGTGTGTAGTAAGGGATTTTTAGCCTTATCCTAGCTCATCTTCCAACTGGCACATCTGCCAAACTAGGCAACCTAGGACTTTTGTACACCTGTGGGTGTGTTGTCTAGTGTCTATTAATGGAATAAAATACAGTTGGAGTCAGTCGGACGACATCGAGATTTTCACCTGAAAAAATGTACAGTGTGTAGTGAGGGATTTTTAGCCTTATCCAAGCTCATCTTCCAACTGGCACATCTGCGAAACTAGGCTACCTAGGACTTTTGTACACCTGTGGGTGTGTTGTCTAGTGTCTATTAATCGAATGAAATACATTTGGAGTCAGTCGGACGACATCGAGATTTTCACCTGAAAAAATGTACAGTGTATAGTGAGGGATTTTTAGCCTTATCCTAGCTCATCTTCCAACTGGCACATCTGCCAAACTAGGCTACCTAGGACTTTTGTACACCTGTGGGTGTGTTGTCTAGTGTCTATTAATCGAATGAAATACATTTGGAGTGAATCCGACGACATCGAGATTTTCACCTGAAAAAATGTACAGTGTGTAGTAAGGGATTTTTAGCCTTATCCTAGCTCATCTTCCAACTGGCACATCTGCCAAACTAGGCTACCTAGGACTTTTGTACACCTGTGGGTGCGTTGTCTAGTGTCTATTAATGGAATAAAATACAGTTGGAGTCAGTCGGACGACATCGAGATTTTCACCTGAAAAAATGTACAGTGCATACTAAGGGATTTTTAGCCTTATCCTAGCTCATCTTCCAACTGGCACATCTGCCAAACTAGGCTACCTAGGACTTTGGTACACCTGTGGGTGTGTTGTCTAGTGTCTATTAATCGAATGAAATACATTTGGAGTGAATACGACGACATCGAGATTTTCACCTGAAAAAATGTACAGTGTGTAGTAAGGGATTTTTAGCCTTATCCTAGCTCATCTTCCAACTGGCACATCTGCCAAACTAGGCTACCTAGGACTTTGGTACACCTGTGGGTGTGTTGTCTAGTGTCTATTAATCGAATGAAATACATTTGGAGTGAATACGACGACATCGAGATTTTCACCTGAAAAAATGTACAGTGTGTAGTAAGGGATTTTTAGCCTTATCCTAGCTCATCTTCCAACTGGCACATCTGCCAAACTAGGCTACCTAGGACTTTTGTACACCTGTGGGTGCGTTGTCTAGTGTCTATTAATGGAATAAAATACAGTTGGAGTCAGTCGGACGACATCGAGATTTTCACCTGAAAAAATGTACAGTGCATACTAAGGGATTTTTAGCCTTATCCTAGCTCATCTTCCAACTGGCACATCTGCCAAACTAGGCTACCTAGGACTTTGGTACACCTGTGGGTGTGTTGTCTAGTGTCTATTAATCGAATGAAATACATTTGGAGTGAATACGACGACATCGAGATTTTCACCTGAAAAAATGTACAGTGTATAGTAAGGGATTTTTAGCCTTATCCTAGCTCATCTTCCAACTGGCACATCTGCGAAACTAGGCTACCTAGGACTTTTGTACACCTGTGGGTCTGTTGTCTAGTGTCTATTAATCGAATGAAATACATTTGGAGTCAGTCGGACGACATCGAGATTTTCACCTGAAAAAATGTACAGTGTGTAGTAAGGGATTTTTAGCCTTATCCTAGCTCATCTTCCAACTGGCACATCTGCCAAACTAGGCTACCTAGGACTTTTGTACACCTGTGGGTGCGTTGTCTAGTGTCTATTAATGGAATAAAATACAGTTGGAGTCAGTCGGACGACATCGAGATTTTCACCTGAAAAAATGTACAGTGCATACTAAGGGATTTTTAGCCTTATCCTAGCTCATCTTCCAACTGGCACATCTGCCAAACTAGGCTACCTAGGACTTTGGTACACCTGTGGGTGTGTTGTCTAGTGTCTATTAATCGAATGAAATACATTTGGAGTGAATACGACGACATCGAGATTTTCACCTGAAAAAATGTACAGTGTGTAGTAAGGGATTTTTAGCCTTATCCTAGCTCATCTTCCAACTGGCACATCTGCCAAACTAGGCTACCTAGGACTTTGGTACACCTGTGGGTGTGTTGTCTAGTGTCTATTAATCGAATGAAATACATTTGGAGTGAATACGACGACATCGAGATTTTCACCTGAAAAAATGTACAGTGTGTAGTAAGGGATTTTTAGCCTTATCCTAGCTCATCTTCCAACTGGCACATCTGCCAAACTAGGCTACCTAGGACTTTTGTACACCTGTGGGTGCGTTGTCTAGTGTCTATTAATGGAATAAAATACAGTTGGAGTCAGTCGGACGACATCGAGATTTTCACCTGAAAAAATGTACAGTGCATACTAAGGGATTTTTAGCCTTATCCTAGCTCATCTTCCAACTGGCACATCTGCCAAACTAGGCTACCTAGGACTTTGGTACACCTGTGGGTGTGTTGTCTAGTGTCTATTAATCGAATGAAATACATTTGGAGTGAATACGACGACATCGAGATTTTCACCTGAAAAAATGTACAGTGTATAGTAAGGGATTTTTAGCCTTATCCTAGCTCATCTTCCAACTGGCACATCTGCGAAACTAGGCTACCTAGGACTTTTGTACACCTGTGGGTCTGTTGTCTAGTGTCTATTAATCGAATGAAATACATTTGGAGTCAGTCGGACGACATCGAGATTTTCACCTGAAAAAATGTACAGTGTGTAGTAAGGGATTTTTAGCCTTATCCTAGCTCATCTTCCAACTGGCACATCTGCCAAACTAGGCTACCTAGGACTTTTGTACACCTGTGGGTGTGTTGTCTAGTGTCTATTAATCGAATGAAATACATTTGGAGTGAATCCGACGACATCGAGATTTTCACCTGAAAAAATGTACAGTGTGTAGTAAGGGATTTTTAGCCTTATCCTAGCTCATCTTCCAACTGGCACATCTGCCAAACTAGGCAACCTAGGACTTTTGTACACCTGTGGGTGTGTTGTCTAGTGTCTATTAATGGAATAAAATACAGTTGGAGTCAGTCGGACGACATCGAGATTTTCACCTGAAAAAATGTACAGTGTGTAATGAGGGATTTTTAGCCTTATCCAAGCTCATCTTCCAACTGGCACATCTGCGAAACTAGGCTACCTAGGACTTTTGTACACCTGTGGGTGTGTTGTCTAGTGTCTATTAATCGAATGAAATACATTTGGAGTCAGTCGGACGACATCGAGATTTTCACCTGAAAAAATGTACAGTGTATAGTGAGGGATTTTTAGCCTTATCCTAGCTCATCTTCCAACTGACACATCTGCCAAACTAGGCTACCTAGGACTTTTGTACACCTGTGGGTGTGTTGTCTAGTGTCTATTAATCGAATGAAATACATTTGGAGTGAATCCGACGACATCGAGATTTTCACCTGAAAAAATGTACAGTGTGTAGTAAGGGATTTTTAGCCTTATCCTAGCTCATCTTCCAACTGGCACATCTGCCAAACTAGGCTACCTAGGACTTTTGTACACCTGTGGGTGCGTTGTCTAGTGTCTATTAATGGAATAAAATACAGTTGGAGTCAGTCGGACGACATCGAGATTTTCACCTGAAAAAATGTACAGTGCATACTAAGGGATTTTTAGCCTTATCCTAGCTCATCTTCCAACTGGCACATCTGCCAAACTAGGCTACCTAGGACTTTGGTACACCTGTGGGTGTGTTGTCTAGTGTCTATTAATCGAATGAAATACATTTGGAGTGAATCCGACGACATCGAGATTTTCACCTGAAAAAATGTACAGTGTGTAGTAAGCGATTTTTAGCCTTATCCTAGCTCATCTTCCAACTGGCACATCTGCCAAACTAGGCTACCTAGGACTTTGGTACACCAGTCGGTGCGTTGTCTAGTGTCTATTAATGGAATAAAATACAGTTGGAGTCAGTCGGACGACATCGAGATTTTCACCTGGAAAAATGTACAGTGCATACTAAGGGATTTTTAGCCTTATCCTAGCTCATCTTCCAACTGGCACATCTGCGAAACTAGGCTACCTAGGACTTTGGTACACCTGTGGGTGTGTTGTCTAGTGTCTATTAATCGAATGAAATACATTTGGAGTGAATACGACGACATCGAGATTTTCACCTGAAAAAATGTACAGTGTGTAGTAAGGGATTTTTAGCCTTATCCTAGCTCATCTTCCAACTGGCACATCTGCGAAACTAGGCTACCTAGGACTTTTGTACACCTGTGGGTGCGTTGTCTAGTGTCTATTAATGGAATAAAATACAGTTGGAGTCAGTCGGACGACATCGAGATTTTCACCTGAAAAAATGTACAGTGCATACTAAGGGATTTTTAGCCTTATCCTAGCTCATCTTCCAACTGGCACATCTGCGAAACTAGGCTACCTAGGACTTTGGTACACCTGTGGGTGTGTTGTCTAGTGTCTATTAATCGAATGAAATACATTTGGAGTGAATACGACGACATCGAGATTTTCACCTGAAAAAATGTACAGTGTATAGTAAGGGATTTTTAGCCTTATCCTAGCTCATCTTCCAACTGGCACATCTGCGAAACTAGGCTACCTAGGACTTTTGTACACCTGTGGGTGCGTTGTCTTGTGTTTATTAATGGAATAAAATACAGTTGGAGTCAGTCGGACGACATCGAGATTTTCACCTGAAAAAATGTACAGTGTATACTAAGGGTTTTTTAGCCTTATCATAGCTCATCTTCCAACTGGCACATCTGCCAAACTAGGCTACCTAGGACTTTTGTATACCTGTGGGTGTGTTGTCTAGTGTCTATTAATCGAATGAAATACATTTGGAGTGAATACGACGACATCGAGATTTTCACCTGAAAAAATGTACAGTGTATAGTAAGGGATTTTTAGCCTTATCCTAGCTCATCTTCCAACTGGCACATCTGCCAAACTAGGCTACCTAGGACTTTTGTACACCTGTCGGTATGTGGTCTAGTGTCTATTAATCGAATGTAATACATTTGGAGTCAGTCGGACGACATCGAGATTTTCACCTGAAAAAATGTACAGTGTGTAGTAAGGGATTTTTAGCCTTATCCTAGCTCATCTTCCAACTGGCACATCTGCGAAACTAGGCTACCTAGGACTTTTGTACACCTGTGGGTGCGTTGTCTAGTGTCTATTAATCGAATGTAATACATTTGGAGTCAGTCGGACGACATCGAGATTTTCACCTGAAAAAATGTACAGTGCATACTAAGGGATTTTTAGCCTTATCCTAGCTCATCTTCCAACTGGCACATCTGCGAAACTAGGCTACCTAGGACTTTTGTACACCTGTGGGTGTGTTCTCTAGTGTCTATTAATCGAATGAAATACATTTGGAGTGAATACGACGACATCGAGATTTTCACCTGAAAAAATGTACAGTGTATACTAAGGGTTTTTTAGCCTTATCATAGCTCATCTTCCAACTGGCACATCTGCCAAACTAGGCTACCTAGGACTTTTGTATACCTGTGGGTGTGTTGTCTAGTGTCTATTAATCGAATGAAATACATTTGGAGTGAATACGACGACATCGAGATTTTCACCTGAAAAAATGTACAGTGTATAGTAAGGGATTTTTAGCCTTATCCTAGCTCATCTTCCAACTGGCACATCTGCCAAACTAGGCTACCTAGGACTTTTGTACACCTGTGGGTGTGTTCTCTAGTGTCTATTAATCGAATGAAATACATTTGGAGTGAATACGACGACATCGAGATTTTCAAATACATTTGGAGTGAATACGACTACATCGAGATTTTCACCTGAAAAAATGTACAGTAAGGGATTTTTAGCCTTATCCTAGCTCATCTTCCAACTGGCACATCTGCGAAACTAGGCTACCTAGGACTTTTGTACACCTGTGGGTGCGTTGTCTTGTGTTTATTAATGGAATAAAATACAGTTGGAGTCAGTCGGACGACATCGAGATTTTCACCTGAAAAAATGTACAGTGTATACTAAGGGTTTTTTAGCCTTATCATAGCTCATCTTCCAACTGGCACATCTGCCAAACTAGGCTACCTAGGACTTTTGTATACCTGTGGGTGTGTTGTCTAGTGTCTATTAATCGAATGAAATACATTTGGAGTGAATACGACGACATCGAGATTTTCACCTGAAAAAATGTACAGTGTATAGTAAGGGATTTTTAGCCTTATCCTAGCTCATCTTCCAACTGGCACATCTGCCAAACTAGGCTACCTAGGACTTTTGTACACCTGTGGGTGTGTTCTCTAGTGTCTATTAATCGAATGAAATACATTTGGAGTGAATACGACGACATCGAGATTTTCACCTGAAAAAATGTACAGTGTATACTAAGGGTTTTTTAGCCTTATCATAGCTCATCTTCCAACTGGCACATCTGCCAAACTAGGCTACCTAGGACTTTTGTATACCTGTGGGTGTGTTGTCTAGTGTCTATTAATCGAATGAAATACGTTTGGAGTGAATACGACGACATCGAGATTTTCACCTGAAAAAATGTACAGTGTATAGTAAGGGATTTTTAGCCTTATCCTAGCTCATCTTCCAACTGGCACATCTGCCAAACTAGGCTACCTAGGACTTTTGTACACCTGTCGGTATGTGGTCTAGTGTCTATTAATCGAATGTAATACATTTGGAGTCAGTCGGACGACATCGAGATTTTCACCTGAAAAAATGTACAGTGCATACTAAGGGATTTTTAGCCTTATCCTAGCTCATCTTCCAACTGGCACATCTGCGAAACTAGGCTACCTAGGACTTTTGTACACCTGTGGGTGTGTTCTCTAGTGTCTATTAATCGAATGAAATACATTTGGAGTGAATACGACGACATCGAGATTTTCACCTGAAAAAATGTACAGTGTATAGTAAGGGATTTTTAGCCTTATCCTAGCTCATCTTCCAACTGGCACATCTGCCAAACTAGGTTACCTAGGACTTTTGTATACCTGTGGGTGTGTTGTCTAGTGTCTATTGATCGAATGAAACACATTTGGAGTGAATACGACGACATCGAGATTTTCACCTGAAAAAATGTACAGTGTGTAGTAAGGGATTTTTAGCCTTATCCTAGCTCATCTTCCAACTGGCACATCTGCCAAACTAGGCTACCTAGGACTTTTGTACACCTGTCGGTATGTGGTCTAGTGTCTATTAATCGAATGTAATACATTTGGAGTCAGTCGGACGACATCGAGATTTTCACCTGAAAAAATGTACAGTGCATACTAAGGGATTTTTAGCCTTATCCTAGCTCATCTTCCAACTGGCACATCTGCCAAACTAGGTTACCTAGGACTTTTGTATACCTGTGGGTGTGTTGTCTAGTGTCTATTGATCGAATGAAACACATTTGGAGTGAATACGACGACATCGAGATTTTCACCTGAAAAAATGTACAGTGTGTAGTAAGGGATTTTTAGCCTTATCCTAGCTCATCTTCCAACTGGCACATCTGCGAAACTAGGCTACCTAGGACTTTTGTACACCTGTGGGTGCGTTGTCTTGTGTTTATTAATGGAATAAAATACAGTTGGAGTCAGTCGGACGACATCGAGATTTTCACCTGAAAAAATGTACAGTGTATAGTAAGGGATTTTTAGCCTTATCCTAGCTCATCTTCCAACTGGCACATCTGCCAAACTAGGCTACCTAGGACTTTTGTACACCTGTCGGTATGTGGTCTAGTGTCTATTAATCGAATGTAATACATTTGGAGTCAGTCGGACGACATCGAGATTTTCACCTGAAAAAATGTACAGTGCATACTAAGGGATTTTTAGCCTTATCCTAGCTCATCTTCCAACTGGCACATCTGCCAAACTAGGCTAGCTAGGACTCTTGTACACCTGTGGGTGTGTTGTCTAGTGTCTATTAATCGAATGAAATACATTTGGAGTCAGTCGGACGACATCGAGATTTTCACCTGAAAAAATGTACAGTGCATACTAAGGGATTTTTAGCCTTATCCTAGCTGGCACATCTGCCAAACTAGGCTACCTAGGACTTTGGTACACCTGTGGGTGTGTTGTCTAGTGTCTATTAATCGAATGAAAAACATTTGGAGTGAATCCGACGACATCGAGATTTTCACCTGTAAAAATGTACAGTGTATAGTAAGGGATTTTTAGCCTTATCCTAGCGCATCTTCCAACTGGCACAGCTGCCAAACTAGGCTAGCTAGGACTCTTGTACACCTGTGGGTGTGTTGTCTAGTGTCTATTAATCGAATGAAATACATTTGGAGTGAAAGCGACGACATGAACATAACCGTTCCAGCTCATTTCAAGAGAACGATGACATTGTAGTCAATTTACCAAAAAAACACAAAAATGCTAGTTCTTTATCCTTCCTTATTTCTATCCGTCAGTTCTTCTAATTTGTTCCTATTTCTTAGAAAAGTGTTGAGATGCTATAGATGGTAGCTCCTCAGAAATGGACTTAAACTCTGTTCAGAAATTAAAGTATACCGATGCGATTCTTTTAACAAGTGCATTGAATGGGCAGAAGAGAACAAGAGTTGAACATTCGTATTTAAATATAATACTGGTACATTTATTTAACGTTTCGTACAAGTAAAATGTACTCGATATTACGAATTTTACTATTTAACGAATACACCTGGTCATTACATCATTCGTTATATTGGACCACCACTGTGTTATATTTTCTAGTAGCGTTTTTCGGGTGCAATTTGAGAGCATAGGGAAGGAAGGGGCTAAGATGGGTCTTGTGCTTAAGCATCGACAATATGTTCAGACAGAAAGTTCGGTTGGGCGTATTTGAATGAAAAGTGGATGTAGTTTGTAAAATTGACCAAAATGGAATTAAAACCCATTAATTGCAATTGAGCACCAAAAATACTCAATCGATAAATCATGGATTCACAAGCCTTTATATAGTAAATGCACGGATGCAATGTTCCAATACATCATCCTATATAATAAATGAGCTGGACTTCGCATCATGTACCAATGCAATCCATCCTACTTGGGATGATTGGGAAGGAGGACAACTCGGGCGTGTCTCAGATGTGGACACTGACGGCTGAAAAATAGACCGTGGTGCAATATCCACAATATCCACATCCACACATATCCACATCTTTCAGACTACCAGACTGACTGCTAATGGGAGTCATCATCATCACAAATTCATTTCAGAGCATTTGACCACATAGTTACAGTGGACTCCCCCTAAGTCCAACTCTCCCTAATTCTGTTTATCCAACTCGAAGTTTTTTTTGCCATATTTTGGCATTTCCCTCAGTTTTCCATACAACAAACCATCCTCTAAGTCGAACTCCCTCTAACTCGAACTGATTTGATATGCCGTGAGAATTCGACTGTATATATGTTGGCAGTCAAGCTGCAATTGGGGTTGTCTGCATTACCTCAAAGTTAGTCATGGAATGCCGCTATGAGCTGGCTTTGCGGAAGGAACCTTAGTTTGGGTTTTAGGACATAACAATATTCTGCTGACGAACTCGCTAGATTAGGAGCCGATGTTCCACAATGGATGTTCTGATCCCGCCCAGGTTGATAAAGGCAAGAATTTTAGTGGGTTCCCTGAAATAGCTATGCAACTTCTCGTAAAAATAGTAGGGATCATCACGGTTCATTGGCAAATAGGTGAACACGCCGCCAAATTCGCCATCTCCTGTAATAACTACTGCCGTAGCTGTGATGTCGCTTCAGAAAGTGAGAACTTGAATCACCTCCTTATTTCGTATCCACCAGTTACTACAGCCAGATAATGAGCTCTAGGACACCATTTCATCAAATCTCTTGAAGAAATACCCAATATGATCATCATATAGCCTCCATATCCTCTCCTTTCAGATTTGTGGTACATATTGCTAGTTGAGTTTTTTTTCTTTAAGAACCGTCACTACACACAAACGTACGCATAACAAAAGAGAATGACGATACCTCGTAATGCAAATGACAAAATATCACAGTCAGAATAAGAAACCTAACAAGTGTGCTTTCAATTTATTTTATTAAAATTTAGCAGACAAGCCCGTAATGTTGTGCGTCCATGAACAAAACATCCTGTTTAGATCGTAAAGCAACACAGTGCCACACCCCGACAGAGTGCGGATTTACAATCGTGTAATTTCGATGACTGGAAATTAAGCGAAAAACCAACTGGTTCGGCTGATTAAATTCTAAGCTTTTCACAGACAATAAACAGCAACCGCATGCTTAATGCGAATTTATGTGCTAAGTCCTCTCTCGAGTAATTACATCGCTAAGCACTGTTCACGTTCGCCGTTCGGCCACAAATGTTTTTAATTGATGCGATGTTAATAAGTACAGTGATTCCATTTATTTACTATGTTTTAATGCAGCAAAATTTGGTACGAAATAGTGTAGATATTATGGAACAGCAGTGATATTGAGCGAAAGCGCGTTTACTGCTAAACCATGCCAGGGGTAAAGTTACAGCCAGTTGATAAGTGAGTAGCGTCTTGTTTCTCAACGTAGTCGCAAATTTGTCAAATTTGAATGGCTGCTGTGGGACGTATTGGGAGGGGGCGCAACGCTGTGTTGAGTTCCAGGTTCAATCTCTACATTCACAATCATCGGTTCCAGCTCCATCGAGTCACTGACAATGGTTCTCAAACTCCACCGTTCCAAGATGGCATAAGACTGCAGGTCCCATCCACTTCTGATCCAATATGACCAGATAAGAATGATAGGAAAAGAAATTTAAATCAAACAACAGCGCTGTGAGGTAAACAATTGATTCTGACATTTTTTTAAAGCTAGATTCATGCCATTACGAGTATGTATCGAATATCACATCGTTCAAATAGCAGCCTCCACTTCGCTGACGGTGTTTCAAGGGATCGGTGCAATTTTAGCTGACTCTGTAAAATATGTTCAACGCTATTCCCGCAAATAGCAAAATATTTTGCCTGTTAGCGTAGAGTAAGTACTTGACGACGCCCTAGAGAAAATAATCGAGTGGTGATAGCGGTAAATTGATCAACGCTCGCGATGAGATGACCCAGTTGTCAAAGTTTCTACTTCCCAACTTCGAGCGTTGCGTCGCTTACATGGCATGTAGTGCACGATTTACGCGTTGCAGTAAACATCCAATAAACTGGATAGAGAATGCAGAAATTCTCTCATATTTACGGCGCATATAAATGTATCGTAGCGTGGAGGAGAGAGGAAGTCCAAGGAGCTGTATACTACTTCAGCGTAAGAGATGATAGGAATTATAAGTGCTTGAACAAGTCCTCGACGTGTCTCAAAAGGAGCAAGCACACATCCATAGTTTTCGCAGACAGGCATAGACGCGCCCTATTACAACATTTTGCATGGTTACATTGCATGACAACTTCCGTCTGATGATAAAACCAAAGCTGGTTACAGATTCTACCAACCGAAGTTTTGTCCCAGAAGCCCTGATATCAGGAATAAGTTCAGACTCGATAGACATGTTAGCAATAGTAACCGCCTGGCACTTAGAAGGATTTAATAAAAGAACATTTTGTGATACCCAGTTAATTATGGCGCAACGGTCAACATTAAGGCATTTACTTCTTCGAACTGTTGCGATAAATAGAGTTGAACATCATCCGCGTAGAGGTGAACCTTAACATGCTTACATACAGATGGGACATCATTAATATACATACAGAATAGTAAAACTCCATGTGTAATAGTCCTTCGCCTGGAACTTGAATTTCCAACAGTTACGTTTTTTGACCTGTCACATAAAAAACTTACGGCTGAAGCCAAAATAACTTTGTAACTTCCAGCATAAATTGGTTGACTTTGTCAAATAATATAATATTGGTGGCGCTACAGCCCGTAGAGGTCCAGGGCCTAGCTTCTCAGCAACTACTCGTGTTGTGCGTGCTATTGTTCTATCACGAGTGGAAGGGACCTACATAAAACTGTACGAACGGCCAATTTTAGAAAAGCTTTCTCTAGACAGTTATACTCTTTGAGCATTGTCAGTGACTCGAAAGGGCCGTGCAAAGTATTTCTTGTCGTACCAGGAATCGAACCTAAACAGGTAGGTCCAAGTGCGTAGGAGTTGACGGACATACCCACAACGCCACGGGCCATCACTTGTCAAAGGTCTTGGAAAATTCAAGAAGACAAAGAATGGTTATCATCCCCCTATCGAACCCTTGTCTGATATCATCCAGAACTTTCACCATCTATGCTTTGGCCTAGGCCCGGATTGGCAAGAAATCAGCAGAGAGTTGGTGGAAAGGTGCTCTTGAATTTGTTCTGTCAAAACACTCTCAAAGGCTATCGAAAGCCACGGTAGGACACTGATCGAACGGTAATCATTTGGAAAAGTAGCGTTCGACTTCTTGGCTGCTCTCGCATGTGGAAAAGTTGATGTCATAATGCAATGATTAATTACATGGATAAGGTGTCTCAGGATGTTTGTTAGAATCATTTTTATAAAGCAAAGTGGTAATCCATCCTCACCAATCGCATTTGATTTTATACTCATTATAAAGGGTGGTTAAGTTTCAAGGGCCGAAGTTGATTTTATATAAAACACAAATTATATAGGAAATTATTGTCATTTCTTTTTATTATGATAATAATGGTATGGTTCAATTATGTATGAAACAAAATATAGGCCAAATGGCCGCCGCGACCTCGGCGCCACACCTCCATCCGATGGTCCAAATTTTCGATGACGCTGAAGCATAATTGAGGTTCTATGCCGTTAATGTGTCGAATTATCTCATAATTTAGCTGTTGAATCTTATCGACGTACACCTTTTCTTTCAAATAACCGCAAAGAAAAAAATCCAACGGTGTCAAATCACATGATCTTGGCGGCCAATTGACATCGCCACCACGTGCGATAACACGGCCATTGAATTCGTCGAAAACCACATATCGTCCACATTCATATCTTCCAATTCACGATAGCGAACACCATTCACAGTAACTGCCTGACCGGAACAGTCACTCTTTGTGGGTGCATTGGTTTTTCGACCATCACTTTTGGATTATCATTCACCCAAATGCGGCAATTCTGCTTATTGACGAATCCACTGAGGTGAAAATTTGCCTCATCACTGAAGATGATTTTCTTCGAAAATTGATCATCCACTGTTGCCATTTCTTGCCATCATTCTGACCATTGACGACGATTGAAATGGTCAAGAGGCTTTAGTTCTTGAGTCAATTGCACCTTGTAAGCGTGTAAATGCAAGTCTTTATGCATAATGTTCATCAACGACGAGCGTGAGAGGTGCAATCGTTGGGCACGACGACGAGTTGAGGTGGAAGGCTCGTCAGCCACACTATCGCGAACAGCAGCAATATTTTCTGCAGTACGAGCTGTACGAGCATGCGCTGGTGTTTTCACATCTACTACAGACGGTTTGCTAAAATTTTTGCATGATTTTTCCGATTGTACGCACATTTGGACGATTAAATTGACCGAACAAATCACGAAGTGCACGATATCCATTTTGATTTGACCGCCCATTTTCATAATAAGCCTGAACAATCTTAAAGCGTTGCTGAAATTGAGAAATGTCAAATGAAATGCAGAAAAAAACTTAACGTTTAGGTGTGGTTCACATTCAGCATCGGCTCTTAAAATCTAACCACCCTTTATAACGAGCCACCTCTTCCTTACTTACCGCTCGGAAAGCTGTTTGATTGGCAAAAGTAGTTTTGGGCCTTGTAATCTTCCAATGTTTACTGATTAATTTCCTAAGAAATAGTAATTAAATTCCTCAGGATCTGTCGCTGCCCGGGCGGCGCAAGTAATACGACTTTTACAATTCACACCAACCTGACGAAGGTTTCTCCAGAGAACTTTAGATGCCAAGCAGGTAATAAGTTTGGATTAAAAAAAACTGCGTTTAGATATGCGAACGGCAGCAGTCGCAGCATTACGCAATCAGTAGCGTCCTTTCATAATTCCTCTCCTTTCTATCTGTTAACGTGGTAGTGTCCTCCTCTCTCATCTTGATTATCTGCAGGAGGATGTGGGAAAATGAGAGGGTTGTGATTTGTCAACGGACGTATCAACTTGGGTAGAACCCAAAGTTTTATTTATTATTGTTGTTGATTTATTAAATAAAAATGAAAAATTAACTTCGTGTATTTTAATTTGTTGCCGTTTTGTCTCGGAGCGTAAATCTACTTGTTGGAATCAGAGCTCGGATATATCGATTTATACAAGCTTTGGCTTTAATAGGTGTTGAAACATATCAGTTGGAAATACTATCACTGATATCGGTCAACGTTTAAATCAATAGTAGAGACAATATGAGTAGTTGCCTTAGAGGCACGGAGTAGCAGTTCGATTAATAGATTTTTGGCTTGGTGGTTAAGCATATGAACATATGCCGCGCATTGTCTTGATGGAACAGCAAACTTTTCTTCGCCAACTACCGTCCTTGCTGCATCAATATCAATGAATCTATCCAAAAGCTCTGATTTATATTCACCCAAGATTGTCTTACTCTTTTCAAGACAATTGATGTGATTTACCTATACACTTATCCCATGACTTTGGCCCGACAGACTACGGTTCCTTGGTACGTTCTCAGGAGAAACCACCATGAGAGCGCTTGATTGTTAATTTGTCTCTGCAGTTTTGTGATAGATTTTTCGCCTACTATAATAAAACGGCTCAAAAATTTGTTCGCGTTGCGGATGAACATCGCCAAAAACAAGGTTATTTTTTTTTATTTTTTTATTTTCCATCACAGAGTACACAAAACACTACGTTCTCTAAGTGTTAACTCTCAGTATCGCTTTACACAGCAGATTTTGCTGCGCGACTAAGGATCTACCGATTTTGCATCTCATAGATTACATCAAATAAACAGTATTAATTAAAGAATAGTGCATAGATCAATTTTGTAAACTCCAATCGAGACAAGCTAAAATCAATTTCGTTGCAAAGTTCATTAAAAGTGTTTATACACCTTGTAATAGGTTCATTACAACCATTGTTGGTTCTATGCCTCTTATCGTATAGTAAATTTCTCATCCGAAGAAATCTTTGGGGAGCATATATATTCATGAGAAAAAGTAAATCTGGTGAATTTACACGCAATTAATAATATCGCGGATGAACATGGCTGACGCTGCCTTACGCCTGAAACTTAAGGTTTGCAAGCCTATTATTTTACATCTATCGTCGTATTTAGGGAGTTCTTCGAAGGAATACAATTTACGGACAGCATATCTCGTGAAATTTTGTTGTACTCTTTCGAATCTGAGTTCTTGTGTATCATATGGGGAATCCCAAATGATGGAAGAATATTCTAAATACGGTCTGACTAACGAACAATAGATGAACTTAAGACTAGTTATATCCCGAAAATCTCCACTATTTCTTTTCAGAAAACCTAACATAGCATTAGACTTCGCAATTGTGTAATCATAATGTGATGCAAAATTTAATTTAGTATCAAAAATTACACCGAGATCTTTAACCTCTTCTAGGCGACTAAGTCTATGATCATTTATGAAATAATCATAGACAATCGGGGATGTAATTCGATATGCTGTAAAGATATTACATTTTTGAATATTCAGCTCTAGTCCATTGCACCATTCCACTAGTGCATGGATATCCAATTGGAAATTATTACAATCAGTTAAACTATTTATAGATAAATACAATTTAAAGTCGTCTGCGAATGTTAGAATTTTACAATATTTGAAAATTTCGTGAACATCATTTATAAGCAAAAGAAAGAGTAATGGCCCCATATGGCTACCTTGTGGAACGCCCGATGTAACTTTTATTACTCGAGATCTAAAACTATCGATCATTACCAATTGCTTACTGTCCTTTAAGTAATTGGAAAACCACTCCAACATTGACGAATGGAATCTCAAAGACTTTAGCTTGTTTAAAAAAGTGTGATGCACTTTATCGAAGGCTTTCGAGAAATCGGTGTAAAGTACATCAACTTGTAATTGATTTTCTAAATTAGTATAAATGTAATTTGAAAATAATGATAAATTAGTTGTACATGACCTGACCTGCACAAAGCCATGATGGTTATTAGAAATAATTTCTTTTACCATGAAATATAATTTTTCTTTTACAATACTTTCAAATAACTTTGGTATCGATGACAGCTTGGATATTTTTCTACTCTTTTGTTAGGCTTATGATCAAGTGTAGGCAGTCGCGTGGTTATTAAATATTCATTCACGTGTAAAATATGATAAACCCGCTCAGTTGAGATGTCTGTCAGCCTCAGACACTTCAGGCAGGATAATTCTTCGCTCGATCAGTACGTGGAATGGTATTTGGATTTTATCGACGATATGTGACTAGCCTTTTGGGGGACTTGAACGTCACCCAAAACTTCTAAGAAGCTACTGTAATGAGAAGCACATACACCTCAGTGTTGGAATATTTGATAGAGCCACTTTATTCAGTCTGGTAAAAATACCTTATTGTGCCTATGACAATTGGATGGGAAGGGATAACGGGGAAAAAGCAAGTTTCTGCGATTAGCGTTCTAGAAGAAGACATCCGATGTGCGGATCAACGCGCGGCAGATAGTTTTTTTCGTGGGAATCATCTATTACACATGTGTTCGTGGAACTTCAAAGAGTAAGAAATCCCCAATCTTATAATATATCTCAGTTGTCGTCAGCTTATCTCAATTTACGATTACATTCGTAGAGACAAATCGCATAGCTTAACAGCTTCAGTCAGTATCACTGTACGAGCATCACAGTCATTCATCGTCGAAATCCAATAAAACCCACATGGCCGCGTCTGATTAAAAATTCCACAAAAGCATAAAAAAAAAACACGAGCAATTCACTCGAATGTACGTACTTCGCATAAAACGAACACGTGACAAGTGCAACGTTCACACACATCTAGAGACTTTCTAAAATTTACAACAGAAACGGGAAGCGACACCGAAATCCAATCGTGTCCTTGGTGGTCCACCCACCGAAACCCACTGGCAGCCACTAGCAAACACCGCTGCGCCGCTCCTCGTCGCTACCAACAGCACACCATAAATATTCAAATTGAAATTGAGCTGAATATTGTCACACACTTGGGCCAGCATACTTCTGTTTAAGACTTCCAAAAGTGCTGACTTTAAAAATACTCCAAGAATGGAGGCGAAGGATTCGTGGACTTTACAGCAGAAAGGACGTCCCCATTCCGCAAGCCCGATTCTTGTTTACGGTTCAGCAAAACCTAATTAAGCAATTCAGAAAGGATCCAGACTTAATTTCGAGGATTATTGTTTCCCTATTGTCCTCGAGTAAATTGAAATCCTTGTGCAGTAAACAATTAGAAAGAAGGAGAGCAACATGAAAAGCAATAACAAAAGGACGAAGGCAAACGTACATGAAAGCGGCATTTGACAATACAAAAGAAGAGAAGTTGTGTATTTTTAGGTCCAGGAAACAAAGGCTATCACGTTTAGCCTCACTGGCAATCGCTGTTGTCTTCGCATATAGCCTACCTGGCGGTGGGTAATCCAGCAGCCCGCACAGCTCGCATTCGTACTGCCGTTTGACCTTCCGCCCTCACATCTAACGTCCCCCCAGTGGGCCGGTGGTTGTTTCATTGTTTCCAATAATGAGAATCTAAACAGAAAAACGAGCAAAAAAGGACATCACGAGCCGAGCATATGCTGGCGCACCCACCCACCGCTAGGGTGGCAAGTACTGCGGGATCTGAGAATCCGCGTACGAAACTAATAAACAGACAGCCAACTCCGTGTTCCTTTCTGCTGTGTCATTTGCAGGCGAACACGGCACCTGTGGGTACAGCGTCGGCATGCACGCTACCGGGCCGGGACAATGTGATGTCGATTACCAGCGGGACTGGGAAGACGTCCTGTAGGTTGAACATCAGGTTCTGTCAACAAGGACGTCATTATGCGCCGCAGGTAATTAAAAATCAATGGCCCGATGAGGATCTGGTGGTACGTTCTTTTGTTCGTTGATTGCTTTTTCTAGCGGTCTTGTGGGAGCCGAAATCACGACGAGCCGTTGAGTGTAGATGGAATATGTGATGCGAGGCGGGGCTTATTTTGTTCATTTTCCTAGGATTTATCTGCTCGCTGGTGACGTGGGAATCTTAAGAGGTGTTCCACTCACCGGAATAATTACCGATTTAACGGTGTACTCGTGTAGAGAGCGTTTTTAGAGTTCCATGAACTCGGAATCAATCAGAATCGATATCAATATATTCAAAGCTGAATTGAGGACTCTCAGTCTCCGTCGACGTGTACTGTAGCTGCCATGAGCTGACAGTCGGAAATGGAAGATGACTGAGGGAGGAACTCAATACTGTGCTGGTGCTACCGTTTGTGCGTTGCCGTCCTTCAACATAATGGAACATTTGCATGAGAGAATGCGTTGTTATGTTGTATCACGGTATTGCACATCCCCCCAAAGGATATCTCTACTGTACCAAAGGCAAGGTTCTGCTAAGCAAAAGTGAAGTGCTTAAGTTCCTCCCAGAGCAACATTTCTCGATCTCAATGAAAGGATGGACAATCGTCAGAGAGGATGGCATCAGAGGATATAATATCATACGAATGAATTATATCCCGGATCTGCTAAGGAGAAAGCATCCGCAACACTGTGCTGCGGAGCAAGCGCATTAAACGATTGCCGCAGGGAAAGACAAAAGAGGCAACCGAGGCACCCACGTGATCGGTGTAGAACTAACCGCAGGTAATTTGGTTGTCCAACGGAAGGAACTTAGACCAACGGCCCGGGCGGCGCTCACTATTTCAAGGACTCAAAGAAAGCGAATTATTCTTGACGACTCTCTGCGGGGTTACAGTAAGTTTCGGATACAGCCGGACTTATCGATTATTTCGGAGACTCTTAGACACTACTTAGACAACTGGACCAGTTTGCTCTGGGTACAGTTGAATCTTAAGGAGATGCACTCAATTGAGGGCAAATATATTAAAATACATACTCCCGTCCAGGAATTTGTAAGAACAAGCAGTATTACATGAAATACTCGTATGCCACCGCCTCTTAAATGGGAAGTGAAGTGCAAAAGCCTCCCTTCCGCTTGGCATCACATGCCTATTTGAACCCGATTTCCGAAGAACCTTCCTACCCGTTCCAGAAAATGACCGATGAACCTTCCTACCCGTTCGGAGACGACCATTCCGTACATTCTTCATCACAGCAAAATTGTGATCCCTATTCTTCGTTAAATGATTCAACAATAGAACGACCGTCACGAGGTCAGTAAAGCATCTTCAATAATTGAGTCCCCTCTCCTCCATCCCTAGCCACCCGAAAAGCCATAGATGTTCTCTGCTCCAATTCTTTAGAAGATTACAATATTAATTTTTCTCTTAATTATGCATATGGAGATGTGCGTGGGGTGTGTGTGTGTGAGCAAATTCAAAACTGAACTGGCAATAATAGAAGAAAGACCCGAAAGTAACCCTCTGGCTCGGAGGGAAAAAAGGCCTATTCGGTCCTTATTACGTCCATTTAGCCCGAGCACAATTCGACGCAATTTCCAAGCATCACTTAGGATTAAACCGAACTCTCAACTGAGATACACACAATACCCGGGCATACATCCATTTAAATAATCCTTACAAATTGATTTTAAAGTCCTATCGTAACAAGGATCAAACGATAGCCGTAGAGTACTTTGTGAGAGTGTGAACATCATTCTCTCGCCGTCGACGTTGTCCGCCCACTCAGATGGGGAGCTCAATGACTGGATTCCTTTGGCAGCAGCAAATGTGTTTCCCCAAAGAAGAGAGTCTTGTGTATGAAATATTTTTGGGTTCAACTTTTGAAAGATTATTTTGATGTTTCATCAAGTTAGCATTGTTCGTCCTTAATGCATGAGAGGCGACTCTGTCTCCCCCCCCATTCAATTCATATTCGAAATTGAGAATGCCGAGGCTGACTGGGGTATTACGGACGGATGGGATAAATAATTATGCTTCCTTCATCCATTTGAATATGATTGACATGATTTCCACAGTGAAACGTATAAAATTTAATGCACACACATATCAGCATGAGTGGCATGTAGAGCTAGTCCCCGGAGCCGTAGCCGTTGCTGTAGCCGTAGCCGGAGGCCAGAGTGCAGAGGTATGCATGGACCCCGTGGGCTATGGGAGCCAAAAAGGAGGAAACTCCGATGATAAAATATTCAATTTTATAATCGAAATTGGATTTGAATTTGTCATTCATAAGCGTATCCTTTTTATTTTCCATGGATAATCTCAGATTGAGGAGCTCATAAAAGTATTTGGGTCGTAAAAATATTTGCTTTTCCTATGAAAGCGTTCTTCTTTTCTGGCTGCTACCCGCCTGGATAGAGGGGGCAAGTGATGACCTAGAGGATCAAGTTTACGCATTCAGCAAATATTTGAAGTGTCTTTTCAGAAAAATAAACAACAAAAATGAATGGTTCTCCATCGAGGGATTTTCGCCGCTGTGGCTGTGGTCAGCAAAAAAGATGCTCAGGCGATAGTTTGAGTCACATTGTTCCGAATTATAAGGATTTTAGTGCGAGTATGATAATTCTAGTAAAGCATATACATATGTGGGACATAGTTTTAGGTTGAATGAGCAGAATAGCTTGCAACAGACTAAGTAATCCGACTGATGTATTATCGGTGAGTACTGATCGGTGTGGTGGAGTAGGAAAGTCATTTCATCTATTTGAGTAGCATAACAAATTGTGCTTAAGTTTTTGTAAGAACATTCATAATTAGAGGTTTAGTCCTTGCAACTATGATTTGTATAACTAGTGACGGTAGTGAGATACATAAAATATTTAGATATTAAATCAAAACTACGAGAAAAAACCTTTATTTAACTCTTAAAAACTAATATTGCAATGTCTCCTAGTCAAATATGTTTATCTAACTTTTTTTTACATAATAATTAATATATTCATTTATTCCTTATGTCGGTAGTCGATCCAACCGTTGGGGTACGCAGATGACATCGACATCGTCGCGCGTTCTCAACGTGCCGTAGTGGAGGCTTTACGGCGATTGATGAACAGGCGAAACGACCAGTTCGTTCAAGGTCAATGAGGACAAAACGAAATCTATGCTGTCGACCAAAAAACGTTCCGTCACGCACCACCTTGGACAAAATTTCACGATCGACAGATACAATTTCGAGGTAGTAAAGGAGTTTGTCTACCTCGGGGCAAACGTGAACTCCACAAACGACATCACAGTGGAGATCCGTCGTAGAATCGCCCTTGGCATTCGGTGCTACTTCGGTTTGTCAAAACAACTGGGCTCAAAACTCCGGTCTCGAAGGACCAAAATCATGCTCCACGAAACTCTTATTTTGCCAGTCCTGCTCTATGAAGCCGAAAGCTGGACGCTAAGCAAAGCTGCAGAGCTGATTCTTGGTACCTTCGAAAGAAAAGTTCTGCGTCGGATATATGGTCCCGTCTGCGAGGAAGGCGAATGGAGGAGAAGACATAACCGCGAACTCTACGAGCTGTACCAGGATGTGGATGTAGTCCGAAAGGCAAAAATTCGTCGACTGGACTGGCTCGGCCACATCGAGTGCATGGACAACAATGCTCCAGGAAAGAGGGTCTTTGAATCCGAGCCTACTGGTTCGAGAAGGAGAGGAAGACCGAATCTGCGGTACAAAGACCAAGTAATAGCGGGTGCAAGACAGCTTGGTCTTGATGGCTGGAAGCAGCGTGCCCAGGACCGTCAACGATGGAAGGCAGCAATTGCTCAGGCTCGGACCCTCCATGCGTCGCCGGCCTGATAAGTTAGTATTTATTCTTTAGAATTTTGTTTGATATTGAGAAGCTCATTATCCGGGATACAACAATTATAATACATTTTCAATAAGGGAGTGTAATAAGTTGATATTGGTTTGGCGGTGCAGATTGGGGGTTGAATAACAACGTTGTAAATTAATCGAAATTGTATTGATTTTATTTTGGCATGTTTGAAGTTGAAGTTCGTGAGTTGTCGCACAGTTGTACCAAAACAGAAGCTTCGCACAGTAGGATGTATTGAAAAAGTGATTTATGCTAAATAAGCTCATTGTCAATACTAACTTTCGATTATCTACTTATAATAAGATAAATATTTATAAGGTATGTCTTAATTTAATCTATACTGACAGATAAGCGTTTCTGAAAATTTAATTTTGTATCAATCATAATTCCGGTCAATAATGATAGAATGTAATTGAAGCTGTACATTGTTCGGAATAAAATTGTATTTTCGTTAAAGTGTAAACCAAACTGCATTCGTTTTCTTTCATTTTCCACCGAATTTTTCCAATTTGGAGAGTGCAGCTTGCATTACAAGTATCCAAATGGTGTGTTACAGATGCAAATGCGGCTGTATAGTCAGCAAACCTTGCATTATTAACATTATTGCTAAAATCTAGAATGTCGGAGACGAATAAGTTAGGCATGTGTCCATTGTCCAAATGCTTATGGATGTGTAATTAGTAAGGTTTTTGAAAAACTGATCAAGAGCAGAATAGTAAATTTTCTTAATAAAAATAAGTTCTTCAGTCCGGTTCAGTTTGGTTTTCAAAAAGGAAAGTCTACAGAAAATGCACTTTTACAGTTCTGTTCTAAAATTATGTCTAACCTCGATGAGAAAAAACGTACTGCTGGTCTATTTATTGATGTCACCAAAGCTTTTGACATGGTCGAGCACAACTATTTACTGAGAAAACTAGAAAAGGAAGTCATTCGAGGATTCATGCTAAATTGGTTTGAGTCTTATCTTAAAAATAGAGTAAAATTGGATGGGATGAGAAGCGAAATTAAATTCCTGAATGTTGGGGTACCTCAAGATTCTGTCTTGGGGCCAATCTTATTCAACTCACTTTTTGGACTTGATTTCAAATACACACCAACTGCTTTTGCCGATGATATTGGGTTTTCTTATGGATCAAAGAGTCCTTTGGACTTAGTTTCCGACATCAAACGGGATGTGAACCTATTAAGGCATTGGCTTGCTGAACATAAGTTAGTAATAAGTTCCAAGACTAAATTAATATTTTTTAACTTGTCTCATGCTCAGAAACTGGATGCTGATGTTTACTTTGATGCACTTAATTAGAATTAGATATACATTACTAAAATGCAGATTTTGTTTTAATTCCTCTTGCCCCACTTTTTGTAGTAGTCAAAACTGTAGTGATAAATGTGTTGATAGAGTGTGTCAATGAATTCAAGTATTTAGGGCTCATTTTGGATACTGGTATGAAATTTTTAAATCATGGAAATAAATATTTCCGTTCCACATTTAGACATTTTTATTATTTGCGTAATGTATGTTCTCCGAAGCTGTTAACTGCTATTTACTATTTAATATATCAATCAAAGCTACAATATGATATTACTTGTTGGGGAGGTGAATATTTTTCTAAAATAAAACCCATACTAATTCTACAAAATTACATTGTACGATTAATCTCTGGCAAACCTGGTAGATATCCTAGCTTTCCTTTGTTTTATGTTTTACGAGTTCTTCGTGTTCGTCATATGTATTGTTTTAAAGTGCTAAAAGCGTTCTTTATGCGATCTGGTAATAGTAATGTTCCTATAATTTCAAGTCATAATTTGCGTGGAAACTCTTCAAACATGTTAACTATACCTAAGTTTCGTACCACTGCTTACAATCATTTTGCCTCTGTCCTGTGCATTCGCTTATTCGGAATCGGATTAAAACACAACTAATACCCGGTTTATTTCTAAAGTCCTTAAAAATGTGGTTATTTTACCTTAACTACGATAAAATAGAAGATCTTCTCTCTGATACTTTGGTCTAATTGTTAACATTAGTATCAAACATGTTATATCAGAAGGTACTTTCATTTTTATCATTTACTTAAAATCATACTTCTTTATATATAAATATCCCTTATTCTCAAAATATTGTACTTTGTTTATATGGTCTTTTGCAAGGTTGCCCCACATAAAAATATAATATTCATTTTTACTTCAAGTAAAGTGACAATTAACTCCATTTTTAATTGCTCTTAAACAAAATCCAGAATGTCACCATAATATGTTATAATGTAATGTAATATAATAATTTAATGTATGTAATACTAAAAAAAAAAAAAATATGCATATTTCAAAGTGTCGTCCAGTAGACTGTACCTTAAGGTAATCTATATGTTACACTTTGTACAGAGGATTTAACATTTCGTACTTTTACTATAAATTGTCTGTTAGTTAATTAAACTCTGGATGATTTTAACAATTTCCATAGGAAAGTTTAGTTTAATAAGTTCGTGTATTAATGCATTGTGCCAAACCGTGTAAAAGGCTTTTTCAATATCTAATAAAGACTAACAACGATTTCTGTGCACCTGTGTGTTTTCGTACTTATATTAATGTAATCAGAAACACTACATCGAAATTGTCTCTTAAAAAAATCAACTGTGGCAGTTTTTGGTGGTTTTGGTGGTAAGGCAGTTATTAGCTTTTTCGTAGTTCTTCTTCCAACTACCATAGCTGCTTGTGTCTTCTGTACATCTCTGGTGATGTGCTCTTATGTGCATTTTTAGAATCATTTAAACACACACCAAAACCAGTCTCCGCGCCTCTGGTTTTTCTTACTTACATAAGTTTTAGGTAGTTTTTAGTTTAGGTTTTTTTAGTCCCAAAAAGTTGCACCGCGGAGCATAAATTAAATATGTTAGGCATATACATAACATATACCGTACAGTTACGGACATATTTATTATGTTTATGTTTGACTATAAGTTAGTTATGGTCAGCCTTATTGATTTCAATTCACGCACAAATTAAGGTCAGGCTATGGAGTACGTTGACCGTACGTCGTCACAATATCAGCGATTAGATGACGAACTTTCCTTGCGATTATATTTCCCGGGATGACAAGCAGTTTTCATAGGCCGTCGCTCCACCTCTCGAGTCACTGACAATATATAGAGATGTACAGAGCACATATGCTGGTGTCGGGTGTAATACTGTCTTCCAATGCTGCGATTGACGCTAACTTATGGGCACTTAAGTTTGATGGATATTACGCATCCCCAATGAAAGCAGATTTGTTTATTAAGGTTCCGTCTCCTAAACGGAATTCTATTCTTTTGAAGCAAAATACTTACATCAAACGTACTTGTATAACACATTTACATAAATTTTGAAAACCTTAGTTGAAAGCTACTGCATCAAATATGGCATCAGGTTCAATCGCGTTGGGCGTGGTGAAGGCGATACGCAAACCGACTTGCACCTGAAAAATCGTGTGCTTTTTACATAGAAGGCCCCATGACGGGCAGAGTGAACAAATACACAAAACCACAAACAAAGGGTAGGTCATCTGATCCTGGAATACGCTGCAATAAGTAAGTGCCCCCGAAGACAAGCACATGAGGAAACAGTGTAATTGATTCTCACCGATTTTATAAAATTATCTTCGATTTTATTTTCCAAGTGAGTCTTCAATTATTCCTTCCCGACCAAAAGGACTCACAAAGAAGACCAAGAGAAACGAGTTTATCTGACCACCTCGTGCGGCCACAAGAACCGAGGCAAACTGTTCATCCATTTCCTGCTCACACCCACGGCCAGCCACTCAGTATCGGCGGCTACAAATTGCTTTCTGCGGTGCACAGAAATAAACGCAACAACAATATCGACAAAAAGGATAAGGACTGAACTGAATTTATTTTTTAATAAAGATTTTTAATTTTAAAAATCCACCTCCTTGCGACCGTTGTGGTATGCGGAATCGCTGTTACTACACCGCCGCCTGAAAGGGAGAGACAGAGAGTTTATCACCAATCTGCCCAGCGGCGGCGCTTGTACAGGAAGGATCTTCCTGTTTGACATGAGCACCAGCACACAGGAATACATTGCGGTTGCCCACCCGACACACCCGCCCGAGAACACGAATTGGTGGTTAGATAGATAGATGGATAAGCACCAAATGATAGCGGGTGCTGGGGAAGGGTTCGAAGTAGGGCCTTGTCTGTATTCCTTTTGCACTTGGAAAGGGAGATTTATTGATGTCAAGCCGAGAACACAAAGCTCCAGATACACGGCGGAGAAGGACGAAGAAAAAAGTTCTCAATGAATAATGGATTTATGGGGATGACAGGTCGGTGGAAAAAGGAATGGAATGCCCTGTCGGTCCGGCCTAAGTTATTCCTAAAATTAACTTTTGAAAAATATTTAAAGGGCACAAGCCGATTGAGGACAAATTACTCCATCGCACAGCGACAAGAGAAATGTCAATGTTTTCGTCTGTCACGCTGGAGATTCGTTAAGTACTCGGATCTTGTTTCTTCTTTGTTTTGCGGATTTTTATGTCTGTTATGCGGACGGTCTTCGCTTAGTCGCCATTGCGCTGACCCATCGTTCGCTGTTGTCTGCAGGCTCTGGTATTAGCTTGGAATATCATTGCCACTTTGTTCAGCTTGCAACTGGAGAGAGAAGCCTTTGAACAGAACGACGAAAACCAATGAAAGAGGTAAGGTAATATTAAAGAGGTCTTAATATTCTTCACGTCATGGAGTGTATCATAAATACTTTATGAATTTCTTTCCATCAAATTATGGAACGCATTGTGGTCACCAATCCAAAACCAATAAAATGATGATGGAAGATGAGCCATGAAAAGGCTAAAAAATCCTTACTATACACTCAATTTTTTTAGGTGAAAAATTCGATGTCGTCGGATCCACTCCAGTCTTTGGATTTCGATAATACACATCTCAACACATAACCACAGGTGTACACAGGTCGTAGGTACGCCGAGTTGGGCCGCTGAGGCAGTTGGAAGATGAGCCATGAAAAGGCTCCAAAATCCGTACTATACACTGTGTAATGTTATGCTTAAATTGAAATTGTAAGTTGATTTAGAAGTGGTCGTGTTAGTATGTCGACAAAAACCTGGCGAGAGCATAGTTCTATGCTGTATGCATCAACTTTCATTTCCACAGCACCGAAACAATTGCGGTGCTTAGCAATGGTGGCCAACTCGACCAGCATTGCGTGTACCAGCTCATCTTTGTGCTCCAAGGGATTACACACGATTGTGTGTCTGTAAGACTGTGACAGCTAAATTTGTTTCGCTTTCTGTTTCACTTAATCAGTAGAAATCAGCGACAGCTGGTGGGAATTTATTTTCTCCACAAAACCTTACTGCTTACATATCCTTCAGATCAACAACCATATTTCCTTCGCTTTCAGGAACACATGAAATAGTTGCTATTCAAAGTCAGGACTAGTTGCATCACCATTGGCGCAACAAGTTGCGTTTGCTAACGATTGCAGTTCCTTGCTTCTCCACCATAGTCGGTGCTCATCAAATTGCTCAAAAGTTGCTTAAAAGTTTAGCAGAATTTCAAGAGAATACGATGTGAATTACTGAAAGCATTGTGCCATCAATAAGCCATTCGATGGCATTCAAGAACCAAAAACTAGTAATCGGCATGAAGATGGGATAGGAAGAGAAAGCGGTTTTTCCAACGCCAAACCATATTTTTCTGCAGACAGTTCTATCTATAACATTACCATAATGCTTGTAGAATTATATTTTTGGCTGCTGAATAAACCTCCCACTGTCTCGTGTACCTTGCCAGATGCATGCTCTCATCACGATCTTTGTATCCAGCTTAATAAACGCTTCTCTCAAAATCCCTTACCCACACCGCAGATAATGGCTTCTCTTGTATTTCTTGTCTAATTTCTGTATTTTGTCAAAAAAACGCACCCGCAGGAATGGGTGAAAACAAAAAAAAAAAACAATGAAACTACCAAATGCATTAAAAACCAGCAAATTTTCCATTCAAAAAGAACGCGTACAGATAGATATATGCGCGAGTATGTAAGTAGACCCAAAAACACCAGTCAAACAAGCAGCTTCAGAAATATCCTGTCGCATCCAGTCGGCACCCCACTCAAGGACCAAAAATAACCATATTCTCAACGAATTCTCATTCCATTTAAAATGCCCACCTACCACTTCGGCCCCAGCAATTATCATCATCAGCATCCTGCTGGTGTACTGGCACTGGTGATAGGGAAGGCGGCAGCCAGAGACTCCCTTTAGGGTCCTTCTGCAATGCCAAGGGGACCAGGACCGAGAATATAAATTAGCCCAGTGCATTTTATACTTGAATTTTCCAAGTCGTTAGGCACGATCCTGTTTTTCAGACCTTAATGACTTCTCCTCAGAGAGCTGCAGTATAATTATACACGTATCTACTGGATTCATGGCATGCAATTATTATTATATATACTGTACGTAGCTCGTACATCTCACTCTCTCGTTCGCACTCTCTGCATCTCTTCAGTGCTTCTATTTCTGGGGTTTGTTGGGCGGGCCGTTGTTTGTATGCAAACCATTCAATGCGGTAAATATCAGTGGCGAAGAACGAGGGCGAAGTCAGCGTCAGCGGCATGCACCTGTCATCGAGGCGGAGGCAACAGCAGCAACAGCATACAATTTATACGAGCCGAAGGAGGCGAACGGAATGGATTTTGTGTGAAGTTCTTTTGGGGCATTATTTTTCAATGGGGGGGGACGCCATAATTATCTAGAGAACCGAATTGTGGACTTAATCTTGGCTTTGTGAATTGGTCAAGATAATTTCAATTCGTGTCAGGGCAGGAGGGGCGGCCTTTGGTTGAGTCTTGCTCGATGGTCAGTGCCGGTAGAAATTTTAAATTTTAAAACTATCCGGTTGGCTGGTTGGCTGGGTATTCATAAGGTCAAGTGCTTAATATTATAATATCTTTATCTTGTAATTCAACACATCTTTTCTGAATCGAGCAATCTTTGAAGGTCTGAGAGTTAACGAGAAATGAGGACGAATTTCTATCGTTTTGGAATCAATTCGTTTCGATGTGATGCTTGTGCTGGGATTTGATCCACTGAGAATTATCCTGTGATTGATCTTGTTGGTCGGAGCTGTAAGTACCATTTCCAAGACTGCTATCTGAAGTAATTGATTGCTTCAAGGTTATAGCTGCCTATTGTGTCTGTCGCAGTCATCGTCGCTTTGTTTAATCAGACGCCGTAGATTAATATGAGCGTATTTTTAGTTATGTCCACGATCGGCGCAGTGTGAATATCGGGTATTGCAGCCACACTGATCCGAATCAACACTTCGTCCGCACCAGAAGCTGGGTTGAGGGTTTTCAGATTTGATAATGCTACATTTTCACTTGTCCTGGTTGAGTGGAATTTTCTGCCTAACAGCGGCATTCGGGTTCTCCCACCAGTCTACAGAAAAGATTTTGTAAGATTCTCGCACGGACCGCGATTCTACGATCTTTGTCTTCAGTCGATAATTGTCTCACCCTCCGGTAAAACGTCTGGACTTCATTCGTACAAAAGCACCTTTCTCCACAATCGCGCTATTCTCGTGCGTTGATATTCGCTGCAGTGCTGCATTGCAGGCTTCCATTGTCTCTGCATGGGTCTTCCTGCACTCGTTGTCAAACCAGGGGTGGTATCCTCATCACTGGCAGCTCCTTTGACGGGTTCTTGAGAACGACATTGGTATTAGGGCGTTACCGCTAATCGCTGACGTAACGGGTTTTCAAATAAGGACTTGACAACTTTTTTTCTAAATATAACGCAAACCATTTGAGATATTGCAAAAACTTTATTATCGTTTGAAGTACTATCGAAATATTTATGAATGGAACTCGACTTCGTTCATATGGTCAACGCGAAAACGTTTGCAGCGGTCGATTCGTTGGACACAATTTTCAACGACTCGGCCACACATTTCGGCCGAATCAGAAGCTGTTTCGCGTTTAGTGTTGGCTCCGAGCACTTCGAACGAGGCAGCTAATCGACTGGCTTGTTTCTTGAGATAACACGCTCACCATACTTACTCTTCACTGTAGATTGTGTCATCATCCTGTTGAAACTACATGTCGTCCAAGCCCATATCTTCCAATTTGGGCCAAAAATTATCTGTAATCATGGCGCGATAACGCTGACCATTCACAGTGACCTGACGATCGTTACGTCGACGAAAAAAATATGTCCCGGAATGCAAACCGCACCAAACAGTTATTTTTCGTGGATAAAGTGGTGATTCATAAAGCACATGTGAATTTTCACATGACCAATAACGCATATTTTGCTTATTGACGACACCATAGAGCCAAAAATGAGCTTCGTCACAGAAGATTTTTAACACTCTAAAAGTTGCGATCACCGACTGCGAATTCCGGTAGAAAATCTATAATTTGCAGACGTTTCTGATTCATGATGAAAATGTTGAGTTTACTGAATAATTTGACAGTGACAGTTTGATGATTAGTGAAAGAGTGCGTTCACAAAGTGAATTCAATGTTGTCAAGTCCCTATTGAGCTATTAAAATAGTCCGGGGTAGCCAACTGATTTTAAACACATTGCAATAACAAGGATGTAAGAAGAAAAAAAATCGTGAGCACTCAATAAAGGGTTCTTATATAAGCACGTTTTATTGTACTACAAGACTTTGCGTCGCATGTTTCCTCCTACATAGCTCGACTGTCAATGATGGCTCAAGCTTCATGCGAATGTTAAACTTCGTCCAATAATTCAAAATTTGCCACCGAAATAAGTCAGCCTCAGACCACGTTCACCACAAGAACACAGTCCGCATGTTGCTGCTTTCAAAATACCTTTTCCTGTTTAACAACAATTGAAATACTGATCGCATAAGCACTCGTTTGTATTTGTAAATAAAAATTAATATATGTCACAGATTTCGCAAGGATAAGACGGCACATTTTTTCCGTGTTTGTCTTTGGTTGAAATCAAAACATTTTTGAAAGGAACGCGTCTCTGCGTTTGTGAACTTGACGCACAGAAAAAAGGGGGGCTGTCAGGTTTCGGCAATTCCATTAAATGACAAGTGTATCCCTAAATGAGTGTACATGTGTACATACAGGCACAAGAGTAGATGAATTAGAAGACAAACACAGACGTATGAATCACGGGTAATACTGTGGGTTCTTATGCGGATTTCGTTGAGAAGTTGTGTAGATACAGGGTTTTACGGATTTTTTTTTGTTTGTTTGTTTGTGGATCCACTTCCGCTCGAGTTAATGATTTGGCTTCAGCTAATGAGTCAGATGTTATTGTTCTCAAACATGATTAATTAGGACTTAAGGCTGAAAGTCATGAGTTTTGAAGTCAATTGGATCAGTGTGTAGCCTGCCCGCAATCGGGATGGGGGCATCCAACCACAAGCGAGTTTTAAAGACTTTCAAATGCTTCCGGCCCGATAATTGTTTACTGACAAAGCCGCAGTTCTGTAGCACAAGCAGAGAAATTGTGATTTTATTACATCGAAAATTCGCATGTGTGCCGTGTGTGGTCGTCGTGGCGTTGAGGGCTTCCGTTTTCCGAAAGCGGAAGGAAATCTTTTCACAAAAGGCTACATGAGCAGTACCAGTTTAAAGGTTCTTCTAAAGCAGATTCGATTGTGGGCAGCTGAAGGTCAGACACAATGTCAGAGCAATGCTACAGGGTGCGCCAAAGACGATGAACCAATATTAAATACGAATGATTTATCTTTTTGCGGCTTATAGTGTTTGTGGAAACTTATGATGGATATATACAGTACGAGAAACGTGTTGGGTACAGAACTATGTAGAGGACGAGTTTGCCAAGCGTGCAACCGAATCCCTCTCACCACCTGAAAACTCCTACGGAGGAAAAGACATTACTACCACAAGATGGAAGGCAACTATATTGATTTGGCCAACGCTCACCATGATAGACGTAATTACGAGCCACTGTCTTTTGGGAGAACATGCCAGCAGGTGACTTATATAGGAGTCCAATGGATGGAGAAGAAGTTGAGTTCATCTCACATCTTCCATACCGCTCTCCCGTTCTACGTAAACGTTTCTAATGATTTCTGTAACCTAAGTAAAAGTCCTGTGAACAATTTACATGCATTTTTTGTTTCCTCAAACTGGTTTCGCAAGAGTAGTCTTCAATTTTAAACAACAAATCTCGTCAAGGCGTTTCAATGGGCTTATAAGTCAAAGTACATTCCCAGACCATCGCTAACTTTATACCCAGCCAAGCTGCAAGCTTTATGTCTACAAGGACCTTGAAGTGTCATACTTCAATCCTATATGCAAGTTATTTTGGCACAAAAAGCGAAAAAAATGCTCACGTGATCCGGAGCAGACTCTAGTCTTACTCGGCCCTATATCTCGGCACATCTTACTGGGTATCATGCCAACAGGCTAGGGCTGATATTGTCTCATGCTGGGAAAAATGGCGGACATCGAAAGTATAGAGAATCTGCTTTAAAAGTATTTCTTTGACTACCTCAATGACGATCAACTTACATCATTTAATCGGCTTTGATCTAGCTTCAAAATCATCCTAAGACCAACCAGATCCACACATGAATCTTAGGAGGTATTTTACTTCAACACCGCTTAAGTCTTCCAGTTCTAAAGGGTGATTTTTTAGCTATTATCTTTTTCGCAACTGGTTTAAACAGCTGACGCACGTTTCGTGTTTTGTTTCACTGTCAAACATCTTCAGTTTGGTCTATAATTTAACCATGAATCGTCTTACAAACGAACAACACTTGCAAATTATTGAATTTTACTATCAAAATGCGTGCTCTGTTAAGAAAGTTCATTTGTGTTCAATTGTGTTCAGCGACGAAGTTCATTTTTGGCTCAATGGGTACGTAAATAAGCAGAATTGTCGATTTTGGAGTGAATATCAGCCAGAAGCATTGCAAGAGCTACCAATGCATCCAGAAAAAGTCACAGTTTGGTGCGGTTTATGGGCTGGTGGCATCATTGGACCGTACTTCTTCAAAGATGATGCGAATCGTAACGTAACTGTGAATGGTGAGCGCTACCGTGAGATGATATCCAACTTTTTTTTGCCCAAAATGCAAGAGCTTGACTTGCATGACATGTGGTTTCAACAAGACGGTACCACATGCCACACAGCACAGCGGTAAGGACTCCTATTAGTATTCGAACATTGCGACTTAAACCGAGCAATGATGCCATCGATGATGTCGTCCATATTTATATCAAGCCATCGAGTTCTGGCTCTAACCAGGGCTACGTCCTCCACTTTTTCCTTATGGAGCTGAGCGGCATATGCGCATACAGGGTTGGTTGCTAGAGATTCTCCTAGCTCTGATCACATATCCGTGAGACTGTCCGCCTCTTGGTTTCTTGGGATTCCAATATGCCACGGTACCCAGCAAAGGGTCACCGAATTCACCACAGATGCTCTATCTGGACAATTTAACCAGCTCGGAATCAGAATGTTTGATGCTATGGCTCTTATTGCCGCTTGGTTATCAGCGAAGGTGGTGATCGAATTGTCGGTTGTGGTCTCTCAACGCGAGTGCTGCCTCTTGTATCGTGGCCACTTCAACTTGAAAGATGCTGCAGTTGTCCTTTAGTGCCAGTGCTTTTTCGATGAGGTCACAGATGAGTGCCTTTATTCGCACTCGTATTTGAGCCGTCAGTGAATAGGGCGTTTGCTACTACCGTTTATTTCTGCCATTGTTTCCATTAATGGAAGCTCTCCTCCGGGGATAGGGTTTGTGGTAAGTTGGCTATTAATCTGCCAACTAATCTGTTTATATTTAGGATATGACTAATTATCCACAACAGTTACTGAAATTGAGCTCTCATTTTATACACGATGTTGGGGCTTCTTTACATATAGGACGATGTACACCAAATATCTAGTTCATCAGTCGCTGAAGGTTATGTTTCACTCAGCGTTCAGCTCGCATTTTCACAAACTCCATCCTGGGTTTGATCGGGAGGATGCCTGACCAGCCGTGGAGAAAGGCCGGGGTATTTTGTTGGTTATTTTATATATATATGGCCACTTCTTGAATCGCGACAATAAGAGGGTAGTCCGCTTTTGCGTTAGATATACAATATTTATTTACTTAAGTATTATACAATTTTTCCTTAATCTAACTTACAACTAACATGCAGTCAAAACTAAAATGCACTAATTCAGAAAAAAAATAAAGCAAGAAGAAAAAAAAGAAACACCGATTGTACTTGATTAAAACCGTGTTCACACCGATCGCATTCAAAAATTTCCCGAGCTCGAACGAACACCGACACCGCCTGAACTTATCGTAGTTCTGTTTCTATCACATTTGGAATGAACATAGATAATTAATTAATTAATTAGTTTAACTTTTCTACGCACTCTAACAGGCACCCGATTATAGCCAAGAATACAAACAAATAAAAACTCTAGCCCCGGATTTCTCTAGCATTCGTGCTATAAATCCTCAGGGTGCATATATGCTGCCGAACTCTTACTTCTCTCGTTCGTAGCTGTTTCTGTTTCTTCTCTCTGGAAAGGCTTCTTCATGATGGCTCCTTACTGTCCGGGTAGAGCGCGAATACTATTCCACGTCCAACTGTAGTTTTCATTAAAAATGGGTGGGAAAAAAAAAGCCTCGAATCGCTGTAAGCCCAACAAAAATATTTGTACACTGTTTCCCCAGCAAACGATTATTCCTTCCCAACTTTCTTCACTTGTTCCAACAAAACAAAAAGCAGCCACTGCACTACTTCTTCTTTTTCTACGCACCAAGCATCATCCACGAAGACAGGTTGCGACTGAATTGGACGAGTCTAGCTGTCCTCTGCATCGGGTGTCTGTTGGGTCTTCACACTATCATGCCATCTGCAAAGCCGCTAGTTCCCATTTTGGAACCATAATTGGAGGGACGTGCAACAAACCGGAAAAAAATAGAAGGAAGCACTGTCACAGGATTCAAACCTTAGCCCCCGCGATCCGAGCTAGCGCTAGAACCATCGACCTAAGATCACCACTAGCAAAACATCAGCTCAAAACCAGTGACGTAACACTACGTCCCCCGCTATTCCCTAGGCATAGATGGCCATACATTCTAATCTGAAACTAGGCGAAAACCTTTACAGGCTTTGGGCCTAATACCATGTTTTAACAGTCCTGTTGATTCATTAATCTGGGCGTTCAATGTAGAGTTAAATATAATGTCCTTGAATTTGAAAATTAGCCAAATCAGACCGATTCGTGTTTTTCAACTAATGAGCGAAAACCATTTCATTTGTACACATATAGACTATTTCATATTCTTTCAACCGTCAACAGAATCCGTGACAAAATGTTATCGATCAACGAAACGCAAGAACCCTGACCGTTCCATTTTGTTTATTGTGTCCTTCAGCCACGGCAAATCTGTGCTGAAACTTAAAAATAACGCTACAATAACATCTGTGCAATGCGCATTTCTCCCCAGGTGGTTAACGACTCTGACGGTAGTTCTAAGTGGATCCTGTTTCCTTCGCTTTCAATGTTTTTCAGTTTTTTTTTTCTCCCCGTTTTCTTCTTCTCCTACGATACGCTTAAGGGGGCTTTCAACAGCCCTGTTGATTCCGGACTGGCAGCAAAAATAAATGCTTCGGACCAAACAAGGAAAACAAAAAAAAAACTCGAAATACTAACTAAGATGAAGAAAATAATAAAAATGGGCTAGAGGGAAAACTCGTGTTGGAAAACATTTAAGATGGGGAAAGGCAAAGTGCATGCTGAGTATTTTTTGTACTTTTGTTTTCACTCTGGCTCACCTGGTCGTGAGGAGAAACCCTCCACTTTCTCGAGAAACAGAAAACATTATATCAGCGTTGATGGGAATTAAAAAGAAATTACTCTGAAGCGAAACAAGAATGTTCGTACACATCTTGAAGCGGAAACTATGGTGTACCTTCAAGGCGACGAAACTGGCGTGACGGTGCCTGCTAAAGAATAGTTGCATGGTGGAAGGCACCTTAGTCGTAGCTTCATGCGCATAGCAGCATATATAAATAATTTGGGTTAGTTTTGGAAATTTGTTACTCAAAGTTGTCATCCAGACTTTGAGTAAAAACATTTCAAAATAGGCACAATGAAGTTCTTTTTGAATTGCTAGACATTATTCTGAAGGAACTGGAGTGACACATTTGTACATTTGTAAAAGCTGCAGGTGCGGGTGGGATATCCGCTGAAATCGACGCATGCATCATCTGCATTATATGGTCAAGAGAATGTATGCCCGATGAGTGCAATCTCAATATCGCTTGATCAGATGGCATTGATCGCTTTGTCTATTGTTAGGTTATTACTAATGACATCCAGGAGTCATTATATTCTGTAAGGTTTGCCATGCAACGGAAACAATTCAGTAAACACGTAATGTGAATTTCGTTGTAAGTTTCGGTGGCCATCATGGCAATTCGTCAGACTGTGGAAGAGTTTAAGCAAGAGTACAGAGATACTACTTACTTATCAGGCCGGCGACCCATGAAGAGTCCGAGCCTGAGTAATTGCTGCCTTCCATCGTTGACGCTCCTGGGCATGCAGCTTCCATTCATCAAGACCAAGCTGTCTTGCATCCGCGATTAATTGGTCTTTATACCGGAGATTCGGTCTTCCTCTCCTTCTCGAACCAGTAGGCTCGGCTTCAAAGACCCTCTTTGCGGGAGCATTGTTTTCCATGCGCTCGATGTGGCCGAGCCAGTGCAGTCGACGGATTTTTGCCTTCCGGACTACATCCATATCCTGGTACAGCTCGTAGAGTTCGCGGTTATGTCTTCTCCTCCAATCGCCTTCCTCGCAGACAGGACCATATATCCGTCGTAGTAAGAACACAGAGATAAGTGCGAAATAAAAGAAACATGCGGCGCCTATATGGCCGGTATAGAATTAAAATCGGCGCCGATCAGCTGAACTGAGCATCGCATCGAGTCAACCCGGCTTAGTTTGCGGTTGGATTGGGACCCATATCCGTATAAGTTAGTGATCACGAAAGAATTGGAGTTAGCGGACTCACTGCACGTTTCACTGTGCAAAATAATAAAATAACACACCCACTTTGAACTCACATTATGGACATATTTCTCGTAGTACTTTAAGAAAAACAACAATGTTGTTCCATTTCTTTGACAATAAATGGATAAAACCTACTGATGGCTTGCCGACACGTGAACAAGCAACGTACAATATTGTCCGTGAGAGAATACTGGCAATTCTAAGTTTATCCCACAAATACGCAAAGACTGGCCTTGCGCAACCCAAAGACTATCATTAGAATGCTTGGCATCAAAACGTCTTCAACTTTGAATTTTCCAATCAAAACAGTGGCTACAATAACATCGACCATTAACTATTTGACAGCAGGCCTCGGATCAATGCATAGTTTTGTATGATTGATATTACGAAGCATAATGTTCAGACGAACGATATTATGCTGCGGCAATCCAGGTAAATCCAATGAATTCAGAAATTCTGTGGGATAAATTAACCATCTCTTCTTCATTGGTAACGGTATCAACGGTCTTATTCGAAACCAATTTACCGGGTATTTTGGATTGTATAGTGAACTTCAATCCATTAACATCCTTGTTCTTGGCTGCCAAAATTGCTCTTTTGCTCAACCAACTCTGATTTGTATATTTCTGCGCTATGTCAAGAAATACACGGTCAATCAATTCGTCTTTCGATGGTGTATTACGACAACAATCATCAACTGCCATTGCACCATTTCCAATCGTCAACAATTGCTTTGGAAATTCAACCGCTGACACATCATTTTGCAATTGAACACGAATATTAGTTGCAAGAGAATATATCTGCACATGTCTCCACAAATATGATGATGACTTCAAGCAAGCATTAATTTCATCTGCAGGAATTGATATTGATATAACAGGCAAAGTTTGTCGAAAATCTCCTGACAACAAAATCAAGGCCCCACTAAACAAATCGGAATTATTTCGTAACTCCTGTAGAGTACTTTCCAAAGCTTCAACTGATTTGTTATGAGCCATGGTGGTCTCATCCCACATAATATGAACAGGAAGCGGCAAATTTTTGGCCATGTCAGATGTTTTCGATACATTTGCTACATGTTGGTGTTTCTTGATTTGCATATTCAACGACAGTTTCAGTGCAGAATGTGCAGTTCGACCACCTTCTAATAATGTAAGCTGCAATACCAGAAGACGCCAGCGCTAGTGCAATTCTGTTTCGAGTACGTATTGTTGCTAAAAGAAGTGATACTAAAAAAGTCGTGCCTGTTCCTACGGGAGCATCCAAAAAATTTCCAATGAAACCAATTCCACTCATATTAATTTTACCTACAAAAACATTGACAATACATCCGTCTTCATGAACTCGGTACAGACACCGTACGCAAACTAAGCCAAATATCTCGGAATGATGTTAGACGCTAACCCATGTGGAATGCGCACGCAAAGAAAAAACGTGACGAACTTGAGAATCGATATAGAGAAATGTACTGGTTACTCGGACGACATTCCATAAGCACATATAAAAAACTGCTTATGTATAAGCAAGTGCTGCAGCCTGTATGGACTAACGGTATACAACTCCCGAGCTGCACTAAGGCAAGTAACAGAGAATTCATACAATTATTCCAAAACAACGTCATCAGGACTATAGTGAATGCTCGCTGGTATATCCGAAAGAATGATATACAAAGAGGTTTAGGAGTCACAACCATAGACGAAGAAATAAGAAACTTTGCTAGGAAGTTAAGAATTCAACTTCATGGTCATTCTAACCATGCCATACTCCAAACACTGGACATGAGAAACCTCGTGCGCCGACTCCAACGAACGAGATCATTCGACTTAGTGCAATGAGTAAAAACCGCGAAAATCTAACAGCCTCAAGCGAAAACCTTTTGAAATTAAAACTACTGGATGGGGACACCTAGTTGTAGCAAAGAACAAACAATCCAAAGGGGAAGGCTGCGCTAAGTTAGTAAAAATCGGACACTACTTTGAGACCACGCGTATCATAGTGTTATATTGAAGATTCACACCAAACAAAGTAAAAAATATATATGTCTGGCGCGTGTCATACACATATAGAGAAATCACAATTTTTTCAATAGGGATTTTCATGTTTTTTTCCTCTCCGCTCCAAAATAAAAGCTAACGAACATAGAAACTTGTTTTATAGCTACAAACCATCGTATTGCCATCTACTATCCCACACAAAAATAATTTTGCCGAAGGAATGAACAGGTTTCGAGAACACGAACAAACAGGATATAAAGTTTTTTTATATAGATTTGGAATGTAAAATGCAAAGTCTCCTTTCATTTGGGCGTCTTTCAAGACAAAATACAACATGAGTGTCTTCGGATAACGCCTTATACAATCATTATCGCGAATCGTTATCGAAGAGTGCTTTGTTGAGCTAGTTCGGCAATTTAATAATCCTTGTAAAAATCTCTAAATGTCAGTCTATTCATAAATGCCAACGAAACTAACCTGAAGACATCACATCACAATGGGTCCATCTATACCTAAGTGAGACGTGGGTTGCCCGTCTACCCACTTACATACCTAACCTCAAAACAGCCAAGACTTGTCGATTTAAAGATTCCGCTTCTAAAAAAATCTCTATATTTGCACTGATTGCAATTTGAGCCGAAGATTTGTTTCTATACTTTCCTAGATGACTCTCGCCAGGTGTTAACAAATTTAAAGTCAATAAAGACACTATTTCTTGAACCATAAAAAGTTCTGAAAAGCTTGTTTCATAGATAGCATATTCCTGACATCCTTCTTTATAAACTCTAAAGTAGTCATAAACTGTCGCGCGTCTCTTGGCGAGAGATCCGAACAGTTTCCTATTCGCCTGTGCTGGGTACCAGGTCATATAAACATTAGGGGAAATTGTGAAGCTGACAAACTAGAAAAAATCGACACAAAACTGCCAGATGATGGAACCTCTTGTGACATAGGCACTAACTTAGCCACCTTCATTTTACAGGTTAACAGTCTCATTAAACAAAAAGTCAATGCGGGATGGAAAACAAGTATTACATGCCAAATCTGCAAATCTGGCCTAGTCTCGATCCAAAAAGATCGATATCAAAAATTAGCACTTCAGTGTTAATAATTACCGGGCAATTCTGCAGTAGCAGCCTGGATGAAGAAGAGGAGAAAAGTGCACAATACCTTCTCTGTAGCGGCCATGCACCCGCCTCGACCACGAATGCCATTTCGGGATCCTATTTCTTCGATAATCTAGGTGACTTTAGTGAAGCGCCAGGGCCTAGCTTCTCAGCAACCACTCGTGTTGTGCGTGCTGTTATTCTATCACGAGTGGAAAGGACCTACAGTTTTATGCCGACTCCGAATGGCTTTTAGCCTTTTAAGAAGCTTTTTCTAGACAGTGACTCGAAACAGGTAGGGCCGTTTAAAGTATTTCTTGTCGTACCAGGAACCGATGTACCGGTCATATCAATACTAGATTTTACTGACAAAACTGGCTGCCATAGTAATCACGCAGACCCAATCCCTTGTTTGTTAACCCATGTGGCAGTAGAACGGGCCTACCCTGGCCTTAGTGCATCCTTTAAAGGCATTTACTACCTACCCTAACCTGACCTTGTGTCATGTCTGAGAAATGTTCGACTCTGGACCTGTGGAACAACGCCAATAACCGCAACGAACATGATGTGCGGGACTAAAGGTTACTGTTGAAGGATCATGGTCACACGAGAGATTGCCCAAGTCATATTTGCTCTTCTTTGATTGTCCTGACGCATCTGATGCAAAGGAAAAATCGGATGCATTTTTTTCATTTTTCAACCATTAAATTTCTTTAGTATTTCATCCAGGGCGCAGCGCCTGTTTTTTTTTGTAAACGATTATTTGCTACCCATGAAGACAGGATGAAGTTTCTGAATAACACCAGCTGCTCCTGATATTCTTCGGCGAAGTTTCTTCAGAAAAGTCACGTGCTTACTTCTGACGAGGGCGGCTATCTTCATCTTAGAAGGTTCAAAGAACTGCCGAGTTTGAGTGCAATACCTTCGGTATTACAAGCAAACAAAACCAACACACCAGGTCCCGTCCATGCTCTCTAAGCTACGGCACATCCTATACACAGTTGTGTATGGCGACACATAAAATATCAAACCAATACTTGACCCCTTCAAGAGCAAATAAAAGAAGCAACGAAGTGTTCACTTGAGAAAACTCGGACGAGAAGAACTTCTGGAACAAGTGTTCTAAGTGCTCCACTTCTTACCCCTTTTTCGCATCGGTCATCTGGGCCGAAGAACATTTTCTTCTTCATGCACCTTCACGTAAGTTTCGCACTGTGGATTCCGACCCACCTTGCGAGAGGGGAGGTTTCCAGTCTACCTCGCATGAAATGCAGGCTGGCGGTCGAGAGGGCCAGCAGAAGGCAAGTGCAAGTACACAATGGAAATGAGTTTTTAAGCTGATGTCTCAAGATGGGGCGCAACCTGCGTTGCAATACCTTAAAAGCGGCACAGCTCTGAGAGGATTGCTATGGCAGACAATCGCAAAAGTAATGCAATTAAAATTATCGCAGCCCTGGATGGATGCAGATGGGTGGCGGTGGGGTTAGGTGTGTGATTTATTTTAGTGTGGACGCATTAAAAAAGCATTCAACTTATGATGAATGGGGCCAGGTGTGAATTTGTCCTTTGAGAATGTCAGACTTAGGGTGGATCTTAAGAGTTTGTCTGAGAGTGGTGGATAATTGGAAATTGAGTGATGTGCGAACGTAAAGGGGGAGAGAGGAGTGAAAGGAGGGCAGACTGAACAAATAAACTGACTGGGTTGCAAACCGTCCAGTGTGAGTGATTCAATGACGCGTTTGCTGTCATTGAAATAGAAGGTCCTGTTTGTACAAGAAGCACAAATGAAAGATATGCAGCCGTCGGGAGTGATGAGCACAAATTCGATGAATTGCCTTTAATGCTGGGTGATTATTTAGCTGTTTCATGATTCGTGACATGTGTCAAGATAGGACATGCTCATTTTTATTACGTCGAAGTCATATTTCGTATTTTTGCTTTTTTCAGATATTCAGATATAGGACTCGATGGTCTTTTAAAAGCAAGAATAAATTATGTTAAGGAGTTTGAAATGGAATTGCAAAAGAGAGAGAGAGAGAAAGCTGTATAGAAATAAACAGTAAAGTAGAGCGAGGACCTAAAAACTATATATTTAGCTATAAGATCAATAGAAGAGAAACAGATTTAGAAATAAGGTAAGTAACAAGATTTCTTTGGAATTCAACATAATTCAAATCTTTCTCAGCTTTAAATCGATTGATAATGATGCACTAAATGCTGTGTATGACAACGCGTTAGACGAAGACGGCATAGATATTTAGAATTTGGACAATGAGCAGATCGCCAATGACGTCCCAGATAACATCGAACTTTTTATGTATCAAGGATGAGTAATACGATAGCGAGGACGAAGTTCCTTTATCACTGATCAGAGCTTCAATTCTTGAACAGTCTCAATCTCAATCACGCTCGTCCAAAAGAGCCACTGATATGGCTACGAATTCTACCAACAACTTCGCAGAAAGAAATTGCAGCATGAAGTCGAAGTCTAGAATGGAAAATAACGACTTACTTTCATTTCTAAGAATCGTTACGCTGCAACATCAAAGCGTTCAGTTTCAGCAAGTGAGATGCGGGGAATGTCACATGCGAGTTATATATATTTGAAAGCTTTGTACTGTAATAGCTCTTAGTTGGTTTTAATATATTTTATTCAAATTTACTCTGGTCACACATGGGGCTTCGTTGACAGATCGAATTTAAAGAGACCAATGGACGAAAGCAAATTTGACAGGCTGATAAAGGTTCGCTACAAAAACCGAGACGAACCGTTGTCGGTGCTGCCAAATTCGCCAATAAATATACTAGTGACCCTTTTTAAACATTATTTTTGACCCTTTTGTATTGCTATGAAATTATTTAACAAAAATTATTAAAAAAAAATTAAATGAGTTAAGATGAGATACACCTAGGATATATCGGATCATTATAAATAAAACGAACACAGTCATTAAAGGCAACATTTAATCTTCTTTTACATTCACAGTCAAGGTGGGGATAGACAGAGTAATTATAAGTAAAGAATGGCATTATTAAGCTTTTAAAATGACGTAATTTTATTTATCTATTTAGGACGTGTGCGGAGTGTCATAGTTATGACAAGTTAATTTTAGCATTACATCAGGTTAATGATGCATTACTCTTGTCTTCTATGCTAACAAGTCAACCTTGGAGTGCCGTGGAAACTCGTTGTTAAGCAAAGTCCACTATAGCCTATATATTCACACTGCAGTAGATCTTTGAAAATACACATGTCGACATTCACCAACGGATCATCGATTTTAAGGCAGCGTATTGCAGTATTTATAGAGACAAGCTAAACAGCGAATTGTCTAGCAAAATGTGTCTCTCTTTGGAGAATGGCAATAGACAATGCCCGTTGGTTCGTTAAGGTCTGCGAAATCTTCAAAAAAAAGCCACCAAAGCAACCATCTTATGTTAGGCCAACGAAATTGCCAGCACGCTTAGACCATGTTTGTCCATTGTGATACCCATAGTCAGAATACCACCTCATCGATAACTCAATTGATAGTGCCGTTAATTTGATCGCAATGGCAAATGGTGTCTGGACCAAATTTGAAAACCGGATAAAAGCGTATTAACTTTGCTTTCACTGGGATTTGAACCGAGGACCCATCTAACTAAGGACAGGCACTCAAACAGAAGCGCCATCCAACTGTTTACCATCTTCGCAACTGCTCGCGACATTGGTATCATCGGAAAAATACATCACTCCATCATTGGGCCATTTGTGTCCATAGAGATGGAAATGTCTAAGATGGGTCTTGTGGTAAGCACAGATAAGACGAAGTACAGCTGCGTCACAAGAGACTCTGGGGTCTCGAGTAATGACTCCTCCGCACAAATAAACCGACGGATGTGTCTTCCAACATGAACCGCCATTGGAAAATTAATCCCTCTCTTGAAGGACCAAGGTATGCCCACAAGAGAAGGTTTATCCTGTTGTGTGGCAAAGAAGCAAAGACGCTATCAATAGTGGACGAATGGATTATAGGGCGCTTCGAAAGTACTGTGGCCATGTCGTCAAGCAGATTTGTAGTTATTGGAGCATCAGTAGAATTACCAACATTTTTGCTATTAGAGGGGTCTATGGCATGGCAGCATCAGCGGACCTTATTTTATTGCGAAATGATAAAAGAGACACCGTTACAGTCAGTGTTCCCAGGTATTGAAGGAAGGAGATATTTGGCGACTGGGCCATCAAACGGTGAGCGCTCATCAATTTGCGACGGCGATCACGGGACTTGACACTACTCGATTATTTCCTCTGGGGTGACGTAGTCCCAGTTCCAGGCCACAAGATGTTATTGCCGGATAATGATGAATTGAAGCTCTGATCAGTGATAAGGGAACTTCGCCTTCGCTATCGTATTCCACATTCTTGATACATGAAAAGTTTGACATTATCTGGGACGTCATTGGCGATCTGCTCATTGTCCAAAGTCTCAATATCTATGTCATATCACTCGCAGCATACAGTTCATAATGATGATGAGCTATTCTATACAGAGTGCTTCAAATGCAGCTTCAGAATAGAGCTGCAATAAGTTTTGTATCTGACACCGTTGTTGTTTTATTGTAACTTCTTTTGCTATCGTTCAGGCCGTCCTCTTAGTAACGTTAAATTGCCCTTCTCATCACCTTTGGGAGGACCATTCCGGACTGTTCGGTCTATTTAGGGCGGGCGCCTTCTCTGTCATCATGTCAACCTAATTAAGATTTGATTAGAAAAACAACAAAGATACATAATTCGACCTTCAGCAGGGAGAATCGTATCATCTTTACAACCCTCTTCGTTTCTAGATCACTGTCGTGCGTAATATTCCGCGCTTCACAAGAGCTCTTCCCTCATGAAATTCCAATTTGAAAAAACCCACATATTTCCCACTCAGAATGCATATGCAGATATCTCCCTATAAACCAACATGGGTATGGTTAATGAATGAAGACGTATTTTACGACATTTCCAATACGTCTTCTTCGGTTTTAGTATCGGTTTCGAAACAAAAACACCATCAGTAGAATTACTTGATTTCGAGGACACCGCACACCCACCCACACACCTACCCACTTCGTCCCATTTGACGAAACACACGAGCGGGTGTCCTTGCTGCCTACTCTTTTTTTTCGTTCCATCTACTTTACGATTTCGTTTTTAAAGATACTATGACTCTAAATTAACTTCTTACACCATAAATGTGTGCGCTGTGTTAGAATACACCCACTTGCACGCCCAACTCACTCCCTGGTGGGTGGCTGAGTGCCCGGCCCCCCTTCGATATGAATTTGTTTACGAGCATGTTATCCACTCCGCCCAGCAGCTCATGCGGAGAGATAAAATCGTGCTATCATTTAAGTTTATTGCACTAATTTTACGGGCAAATGGCGGCATCAACAACATCATCAACAATACAGGAAATTTGAATTTTCTGACGCCATTTCGAAAGGCAAAAAAATGAAACGAAAAAAGAACTGAAGCAAAATAAAAATACCGTCATCGGTTTGATGGCTATCAAAACAAACACGATCGGGTCCATGAGTTATGCCCTCCCCCTTAAGAGGAGTTCTAAGGGCGCAACCACATACATTTTTGCAGTTTCAATAGCTGACTGCTGGCATTTGGACGAGGGGAGCAGAAAAGTGATGTGGTGAGTGAGTGATGTGGAAAAAGCAAAGCACGACGGGATATTAAAAAAAGGTCCTGACATCGATGGCGTATCGTGTATTGTTGGAGCGCGTGTACAACTCTTGAACTGACGTTACTGCTGCGGGTTGCAGTCGCTTTCGGCGAATGGGTTCAGCCGAGCCTCGGTTTTAAGCTGCTTTCACCTAAATTGCAGTTTAAAGTACACGCTCGAGGGTGTCATAGTATTAGGATATTTTCTGGAACGGAACAATAATGATAAATCACATGGGATGACATCCCATGACTTGCTCTCCTGCATTCAGTGTATCCATTGGAGTTATGATGACACTTGACATCTTGATAAGTCGAACAATATTCAGCCGGGAATGTGTGTGGTTATATTTTCACTCCACTGCATTGAGTGTAGTAGATATTATTTTTGATGTGAATTGATTTTATTTGAATATAACGGGGACAGTGTCTTCCATCACGGGGACACCCATATTATTTTGCTGAGGATGTCCAGCTTGCACTCCGTGGTGGATCTGAATGAAAGGCAAATTTTCGATGAGGAACGATGTTATAAAAGAAGTGTTTTGTTTTTGCTATGCTGTTTGATAAGTAAGTGACTTTTTTGATTGAAAAGCATGTTATTTCTCAACATAGTCCCCTTTCTTACCACCCAGGCAATTCTTCAGGTTGGAAAAATACAAGATATAGTAGCTTGGAGTTAAATCTGGAGAATCTGCTGAATGGGGTATCAGTTCGTGGAATTTTTGGACTGTCTGACATGGTGACTCAACACGAGGACACCCTTGTATTGTCTAAGCGAAAGATCACTTCGCCAAACATGATCGTGTCTGCGTCAAATCAATATGGAATTTGTGTCCAAAAGCCGAAGATAATCGATGCGATTGACACCGCATGGATTCCAGAAATTTGTGGCCATGACCTAGGTAGCCGACGGAACCACATTGGCCTTCGTTGCGCACGATCACAGAAAGAAACCTACTTTCTTGTTTATTCAATGGTATCTGGTGTGTTGTGATGGATCCAAGTTTCAACGACGCTAATGAAACTGCACGAAGAACTCTTTCGGTTCTTTCGGCTGAACATTGTCTAGTACTTCTTTGAGAAGTACGGTTCCGTCAATGGTTGAGTGCGATCATCCGCGGCTCCTACGTGGCTATTGCTTGGTGATTACTTATCCAAAAAAAAAATTTTTAATCAGTTCAGAAATTAGCTTGTCATCTTTCAATGTATGCGTTTTTATTCTATGATTAAATTGTTTGCGTTCGACAGTGACTGTGTGAAATAAGGCGCTTATATATTTGATTGCACATTAAATGTATTGACCTTCTTCTTCACGTCAACAGTGGACTTGATTAGACCCACCAGTGTCTCTTGGGTTGATCAAAGTGTATTTCGGTTATTGAAGCAGCGTTTCGTCAACCTTAATCTCGTCCAAATACAACGCCAGAGCAAAGGATAGCTATGTTCCCGACAGTCAATCTGCCATCAAGGACTTGCATCGACCTTCATAACATCGAATTATTCCGGAAATGCCGCAATGAGCTTGCTGTAATATAATAATATGGGTGACCCGTAGAGGGCCAGGGCCTAGCTTCTCAGCCACCACTCGTCTTGTGCATGCTATTGTCCTATCACGAGTGGAAGGGACCAACAGTTTTATGCCGACTCCGAACGGCCAATTTTGAAAAGCTTTTTCTAGACAGTTATACTCTTTGAACCATTGTCAGTGACTCGAAAGAGGTGGAGCCGTGATTCTTGTCGTACCAGGAATCGAACCTAGACGCGTAGGTCCAAGTGCGTAGGAGTCGACACACATACCCACAACGCCACGAGCCACCACATATGAGCTTGCTGTAATCACTGTAAAATTAAAATAACCATAGTATGGGTTGCATGGTAGCCGACGAACTGGCCAAACAAAGAGCAGTCCTCCAAAGCTCTCGAGGTCTCGCACTGATATTGCTAAAATTGCAGTGATAAGTAAGGGACACCAGCCGATAGGATATCCCGCTGTTAGAAAAGGAATTCCTCATAACATATATAGTAATAGCTGTAATAACACGATAGAACCCGAATCCTTGACTCACTTCCCGACTCCTGTCCTCTTGTCCAGCATCTGGGTTCTTAAAGAACCACCACCTCACACACCAGCACGGATATTAAATCAGCCCAATGTACGAATTGTTATTGACAAAGAAGCCAAACAATTTTTGAATGCCCAATAAATCGACTTTACACACATTTTTGCGTCCGTATTATGACCGAATGGTGTTTGTGAGCCCACTTGTTGTATGTGTACAGACGTAGAATGAAAGCAGTCCACGTTGTACGCCTAAAATTCTAACATCAATCGTAAATTTGTGGGTGTTGTCACAATACGAAGACGCCGAGCAGTCGTAACCAACATTTGTCCAGAGAACTGACTTAGTGGCAATGTATTTTCCATCACCAAAGAATGGTAAAAAGCTTGGCCAGAAGAATAAAAAGCGTTATAAGAATTAAGGCCATGTGGACTAAGTACTGAAACCAAACAGGACTTATACCAAACGAACAAAAATGGTCGAATGTGGATGTACATATAATGTAAATTGTTTCTTTCCAATATTTGATTTCAATATTTAATATACACCAATACCCCGGTTTGCGTAGTTCCGGTTTGCGTCATTTCGATTTGCGTCGTGTTTTAAAAATGCTTTACTGTAGCTTTAAAGTTTATGTTTCGGTTTGCGACGATGGATTCGATTTGCGTCGATAACAAGAAAATGTTTGTCCCATCGCGATTTTTTAACGTAAATATAACGCATAAGTGCGTGGGGGGGGGGGGGGGGGGAATTCCCTAAACTGCGGGAAACCTCAACTTGGTTGTGAAGGATGTGTGCTCCTCAGTTTCATTGATACGTTTGCTCAGGTCAGGTTGCTAGTCAAGTCAGAAGCAAATATTTTTCAATAATGAGTCAAAAAAGAAACCAAATAAGTTTAGAACGAAAGTTGGAGATTTTGAAGCGGTTTAAATCGGGTGAAAAGGCTGTTGATATTGGAAGATACCTTGGAGTAGCCCCTTCTACAGTAAAATCCACTTGTTCCAGAGTCGCTGATAAAATTGAAAAATTTGCAACATACACAATTTATAAAAATGAGAAGTCCTTTAATGGAAAAATGGAATCACTGTTATGCATCGTGTTTCGATTTGCGTCGCAACTTTCCGGTCCCAATTAGCGACGCAAACCGGGGTATTGCTGTATATATATTATATATTCTATTATATATTCTCTGCAAACATTGGCATTGCACCTACATCAGCAGAAATTTGTATATACTTTAAGAATTAAATGTGATTTTTTAGAATTTTGCAATTATTCGAGCACTTTTGTTCGCCACTGTAAGTACTGCATGAAAGTTACCCAAAACATGTGGCCCATATTTATGTGCATTCTCAGTGAGGCAGCCTATCCAACATCGGTCAACTGAACTCATCGGCAGCCCACACGTCCAAGCCATTGCTTCCAAAGCAACATACACACGGAAACAAAGCAAATCATTAGAATCCGAATTAAAATGCAATTTTATTGCTGTGATAACAACTGCACGACAATCGGAAGTCCTTAGTTAGAACAACGCCAGATCCATTCGGAAGAGAAGTAACCTTAAGAGCTCTCATTAAGTGTCCACGTCTGATGTTCCACTTACTCCCCATTCAGTTGTCATCACTCCTAGCAGCAGCCGGTGGAGTAGTCCTGCCACACTGCCAATAATCACTTTCTGTCGTTGCCGTCGTAATCATCGTCAGATTGCCAGAGCGTTCGAGTACACTATGACTACTACTGTTTGCCTTGAGGATAAGATCTCCACTTGGTCCAGCCCGTCCGTCGTCCCAGCCAGCCCCCGCTTGCCAATTCCAATGCTTAGTGTGAAAGTTTTTGCATTTAATGAGACTCGTTATCTTATTTACCTATCCCCGAAGAGGAATTTTTAGTGATTCCTGCGATAGTGAGATGCCCCATTTCTGGGAAATGTCGCAGTTGGCATGGAACGAGGAACTCAACTCTCGACAATTGACCATTCGGTGTGGATAAATGTACTTTCCAAGCGGTATTTACTTGAAGGAGACTCACTTCAAGCGGACACAGTTTTCATTCAATGAACCCCGGCACGGAGGGTGGTTCTCAATTGAAGGTGGCATCGTAACGATGTCGTTCTGGGGTAAGATCTACTCGTACCGTCTTTAAGTCCACGATGGCCATTAATAGCAGCAGCAGCACCACCAGCAGCAGCAGCAGCAGCATATGGAGATTCCGTACAGCGATACAGAGTGACTTCAGTCGTGGGCCCGGGAGACGTGATGTGTTTTTGGGGAGAGGGACGGTGCTCTTGGACAGATCCCAAATGGCTGAGATACAATATTTTATTTCATTCGGAGATACTTTATTGCCACAACATATGCGGAAATGTTTAGCTGTGCTGCATTAGTTTTTCGGTTTTATTAAACTCTGGGGACGAGACGGATCTTACGAATGTGTTACACAGTCGTGCATATGCACGAGTGAAAATTAATTTTTGAGAAAGGAAGTGAGATGCATGTAAATGTTACATGCTGGTGTATACCGAGTCGCAGATCGTAATGAGGGCAAGGATTAATTACTGCGGCAAAATTTTGCTGCTGAATTTCTGGATTGAATGTATGTAAGTCCCTTGTTGGCTGTGATTTGGATTTTCCAGCAGTTACAGGAAGTAAATCTCGGAACATTTGATTTAAACATGAAACATGGATGCACGCGATTTTTGAAGATGTATTACAGAGACTAGCGAGAGAAACATTGAAAAGATGCCAGCAATCAACTAAGTCAATTTTAGGCAGAGCTAAGGTTTGATACTAGACTGTCGCCACGTTATTATATCGAAGAGCAAAGCAGAGCCATTTACAAACAGAAACAAACCCAAAAAGATGTATTTTTTGTTGACTTCATGCGATGCGATGATCACTTCCAACGCACGCAAAACCCACTCTACTACGTTGTGCTTCTTACGTTTGTTCTTATGACTACCAACGGAACGTAAAAATGAAAGCAGCAACGCCATATGTATTCTTGTCCTTGCATCAACCCGACCTTTGAATCCGCGAATAGAAACTTCATATTCGATAAATTGGGAATGGGACCAAAATCAAAATTTTGAGGGATCTAACAAAAACGTTATGAAGATATCAACGCAGTTGTTTGGAATTGTGAGACGCTGTCAGTTGCTCCACCATTAAGGCTTAGATGAGCTTCAATAGGTTTCTTCTATCTCTACTACTCTGAAAAACTTTATTTGCAAAGCACACTGTTGCCTTATAAGCGGATTCTGTCAACGCTTTTACTGAATTGTCGGAACGCATTTACTAAACTGATTACTCTATCTGCCAATGCGCCCACTGCTGTCATTTATACTGTGGATTTTTTTTGTTAGTATTCAGGCAAGTAATAAATATTCACACAACAATACTTTGATTATACCACCTCACCCAAAATATGATGCGGGCTGTTGGTCTATCAGAGCTCTTTAAAGCCATGTGGCGATGTTTTGGTAGGGAGCATGCACTAGATAGTTGTGTGTTTACTGCTGAGTAACAGAGTAAAACTCTGTTGGATACCTGGCCATATAGGGAGAGAAGACAATGAAATGGCCGACTCCTATTTGATAGGCCCCGAAACATTCTGGGCTGTAGGAGATCACGTCCTCAGAGTTCAGGGAACTAGAAAGTAGGGACCGGGCAGATACATGGAACAACGCTCATGGTATGAATCAGGCCAAGAAACTCTTGGGTCACCATAACCGCAAGAGGTTTGAAGCATGTATCAGAATGAGCAAAAGCAACCTCCGTATTCTAGCAGGCTTCCTAACAGGGCACTGTAAACTCAGGGAGCACCCAATTAAACTAGGAGTATCACAAGAAGGTCGCTGTAGATTCTGTGGAGAATCGAATGAAATTCCGGAACATATCTGGGCAAACACATAATATCAGAGGAAGAATTGAAGTCACCTGCTCTCATTCTCAGATTCCTAAAAGAAACTGGCTTAGAGAGAATACTCTAGGACAAATCTCTTCCACCTTCGCGCAATGTGAGCAATTAACTCTCAATACAACCCTTAAAAGAGCTGCATTAGAGGGGAGATCTTAAGAAAGCAAAGGTATGAATAGGGGGCACAATAGATCTAAAGGTCGCTGTGCAATTCACCCTGAACAGTATAATAACAATGCACTGGATAATCTGCAGAATTTGGAAAACGCCCAGAGCCAGCCTGTGCTCAACGTTGTCTATAAGATCCCCTACAGCCTAAGACGTGATCGTCTAATGCCTGCACCGCACATTAAACTAAACAGGAAAGCTGATTCTGGGTGCCGTTGAAAGAATAATTCTACTTGGAAATAGTCCGCGAGGAAGGTGAATCGAGGAGAAGACATAACCGCAAACTCAATGAGCTATAAGGGGAGGCAAGCTTCCGTCCACTAATCTCACTCGGTCACATCGAGCTAGGGACACCAATGATCTAGCTCAGAGAGCAGAAGTTATATTGAAGGGTCTGATTGCAGTCGCACATTGTAATGCCACGCGAATTTACCAACTCCTATTCGGAGTTAGTTCTATGGAGTCACGTGGTGCTAGCAACAAAGTGGTTTAGCTGGCATATGCTGATACGGTTCAATTCGAACCGAGCCAGTAAAGGGCGATTGTTTTAGAAGCTGAGTCGTTACGTCAAATTCAACGATGAGCGTGCATCACTTGGACTAGGAAGCAAACATTCGACAGGTATGTTACCAATATGTTACCCGATCTACTGCGAAGGGTACGAAATTAAATCTATACATACCCGCCATGTATTTGCAAGACGCAGCATTTTCAAACATTAATGCCATGACATTATCTGTCAAATAAATTCAATTTTATTGATAGCCAAATCATTCAATTTAAAATTTAAGTTATCCGACTGTAAAACAAATACCGTATATAAAGACCAGGTCGCTGGCGCTGGTCGTCAAATAAAGCGGCATTGACTTATGCTTAGACCCTTCATGGGTAGCAGGTCTGATAAGTAAGTGAGAATACTTTTTGAAGCTGTATTGGGTACAGATGAAGTGGCGTTATGATTCGTTGCATGGACTCCAACTCACATGGACCTGTGGTGTCTAGTTTCGATTCCCGGTTTGATAGTCGCTGACAATACTCTAAGATTATACTTCTGTTTTTAGAAAAAGCTTCTCAAACTTGTGTCGTTCGGAGTCAGTACAAAACTGTAGGTCACATCCACTTGTGGGAGAACAACAGCACGCACAACACAAGTGTCTGATGTAGAACCTAGACCCTGGCTCCATATGGGATATAGCGCCACCCATAAATGTATCATTATTATTGAATCAAGCTGAACATGTCTTTCCAACAATGGGGTACTGCATTATATACAAATTATACACCACTACGATGCAGATAATGTCAAAAAGTGGTGATGACCTCACACTCTTTGATTTGATCGTCACAATCTATTCCTATGGAGCTACTTGAAGGTACTGGGTTACACCAACCAATCAACCTACACCCTGATGCACAAGGACAAAGCCGATCTGAATAATTAAATAAATATTTCTCTATGTTCTGCTTAAAATGGAACTCATTGAACTACAGCACATTACTATATAGGCATGCTTCTTGTCGTCAAAAGTGGACGTGATTAGAGCCACCACTGTCTCTTGGGTTGATCAAAATGTGTGTTCAGTCATTAAATCTCGTCCGAATATAACGCCAATGCAAAGGATTGCTATGTTCGCCGACGCTCAATCTGCCATCAAGGACTTGCATCGACCTTCGTAAACTTAAAATTAGTTCGAAAATGCCGCAATGAGCTTGCTGTAATCAATCTGAAAAAATCAAAATAACCATAATATGGGTTGCATGGTAACCGACGATCTGGGCAAACAAGGAGCAGTCCTCCATAGCTCGTCTGTTTTGGAGCTACACATTACACTTGGGCTAGTAGAAACACGAATAGCATACAATTTCTTGCAAATAGCCAACCTTAGATGGTGTCTGTTAACTAACTCTGCAATATCTAGGAAGACATGGCCAGATTACAACTTATCATAAACTAACGAACTAACGACAAAGCAGATCGCTGAAATATCACCAGAAATCTGCGAAGCTAAAGTCTGAACCTAAAAATCCATCTACGCTCCTTGCCTTCACTCCTGCTTCTTAAACTGTCCATAAGACGTACTTCATTTATGCCTTGATTCCAGCACTTGATCAGTTTGAACGAGTTCGCGATTCAAAGGGAATTCTTCGTTTCATCATTTAACAGTTAATGGTAATCCGCCTACATTGTAGATTTTCTCTTGAATGCATTTGCAAAAAAAACCATTTCAACAATTTTCTACTTCAGTAACAGACCACATGGCAAAGCCACAACAAATGTACACACACAAATATATTCACATTGCTTCAAATATCCGGCAGCACAACACCCACCTTTGTGATTCACTTAATGCCTAGCATATTTATTATGTCAACAAGCATTCACAGGAACAAGCTGACGGGCACACTGCTCAACAAATGATCGAAAGCACAAAGCATTCCCCTCGGCACTGAACGCAAAATCAAATCAAATTGACCTATAACAAACGATGGGATGATGTCATAAATGATTGTCCGTTAATTAATCAAATAACTCCCGTCTACAGCAAAGGAAGTGCGAGGTGAACGGCCAAAGCAATACGTACGTACCTAACGACCACCTTTGAGATGAAATGAAAAATTACCATTCACCATCCCACTTTCTTCCATTCCGTCTGTTTGTCGTTTCTTTTTTTTTTTTTTTTGTTTTCTTTATATTTCTCAAACGTCCACCCACTGTTACAGTGGACAAGGTTGGTAAAACAATATTGCGACTCCCGCTATAGTTCTGGAGCTGGTTGGATGCCCTGCATTTTGTTGTCTCCTTCAACAGGATACAATGGATGGATGGATGATTTTTAGCGGAAGTAAAGTAACCCCCAACGGCAGGGCGAAGCTTAACAAGTGAGAGGAGCGAGGAAGGAATCAAGAATCAAGAATCACGAATCCAAAAACGAAAGCATCTGTAACGTTGAAATGCGATTTATCTTGATTTTGGCGGCGAGCAAAAAGGAGATCTGCTAAAAGTGAAATTTTCATTTCGAGTCTACACTGCGAAGATATGCAATTTCATATTGCTCCTGGATCCCTCATTATTTTTGTACATTTCATCATATCCTATTGCTGGCAGAGACGACAGACACAACAAAAATTCGAGCGTTTGTCGTCTCGAAGGATAAAAGTTTCTCATTTTGATTGTCATCGACATTGCATTGTTCTTCACAGAGTGTGGGTTGCACGCGGAGTCAAGGGAGTCTGCACGAAATGGCAGGGATCGGGGGAAGTAAAATAATTGTGCGCAATATGAGTCAAGACCTCAAACGCGATGCCAAAGTGGAGTTCGACATTGTGTCGAGCAAGAAAATAATGCGAATTCATATGACTAGTGTTAGCCTTTGCCCGTAACTCTTGCGGTGCACATTCAGTAAAATTTGTGCGATGACGTTAATTTGAATATTACTTCAGGCTTGGTGCGTATATTTAACTATGTTGTCCTTTCCAAAACTATTGTCTTAGGTTGGGTAGATGTACGTGTGCTACGTACTAAGAGCCGCGCGACGGAATGCGACCAGCTTGGATTTGATTTCTGTTGATTTTAGGGACCCATTACCCTCTGTCAAGTTAAATGTCTGCGGGTCGTTTTCCAACACGTATATAGTCATTTCTTTGACTGCCAGGACCACCGTTGGGAAATCACAGCCACATTCAATGTTTTGGGGGTAAATCTCGAAGTCTTAGTAAATTTGGATCCTAGTTTGGACAAGAAATCAAGCTTTATCAGAAGTCATTGTTTAGAGCTTTAGTTGATTGCAGGGAATTGGGAGCTAACAGTGTCTAAGTTAGGTTAAACTTGCCAGGTACTAGATATTTAAAGTTTTTCAGGAAACTGTCTCATAAATTCGGCTTTTGGACTGCAACATGATCCTAGTCATTCGCAAGTGTCGGAAGTTATAACGCTTCCAAAGCGCACCAACCGACCACCAAGATCTGTGGGGCGATATCAACTCAACCGATAATCTCTGAGGTTTAAGCAAGAAATTTAGGCCCGGTTTCCATCACAGCCAGCTTAAAGAAGACCGCGGTTAGAGGCGCAGGGGTCTTCTGTGGCTTCTTCGTATAATCCCTGGCACTAAAGGACGACTTTTTCTTTTTTTTATAATTTGAGCGCGCTCAAGGGATTGCTAAAATGAGAAATATAGGGCTGGGAAGAGCATTCCAAATTCGCGTAGTACGGCTGAAGAACTAGTCTCTAAATTTAACTGTGCGTCCGAAAGAAGGCTTAAGAGTAAACTGATGAGCATTCCTGGCTAGACCAGTATTGCGAGTGAATTCGTGGAGAGAAGGAATGCAGTTGGCTAGCTCACTTGAGCATCGTTTGTTGAAATAGCGATAAAATACGGACAAAGAAGAAACGGTACGTCGATGTTCGAGCGAGTCTAATGACTTTGCGACATTGTTGTCTCCTATAAGTTTTATAGCTCGCTTTTGGATTCTATCTAGTAGGTGCAGGGTGGTCTTTGGGGCACCAGACCAGATATGAGCGTTGCACTCAAGCTTGGGGCGGATATACGCCTTATAAATGAAAGCCAAATCAGAAGGGGTGAAATATTTCTTGCATCGATTAAGGAAACCTAAACATTTTGCAGCATTTTTGGCGACCTCAAATATGTGATCGTTCCAACTAAGTGTTGTGTTGATACACATATCAAGGATGGAAAGCTTCCCGGTTTCATCGACACAAGCGCCATTCATGGATAATGGCTGGTTAACAAGGGTTCGATTGAGTGACAGCAGACAGTATTGCGTTTTTGAAGCATTGAATTCCACTCTGTTGTTATTTCCCCAGTTAATTATGCTGTCAAGATCGGAATTCAATGTGCTTAACATACGCTGCCGTTCCAATTTTAAGGCCGAAGGTCAGGGTCGTGAGTCTCAGAAAGAATATGAAAAGCTGAGGGTGCTGTCATCAGCGAAGGAATGGATTGGATTAAAAGTAGATCATTAATAAAAATGAGAAAGAGTGTCGGAGACAGAACAGAGCCTTGGGGTACACCAGCATTTATTTGGTGGATATCAGACTTGAACCCATCCAAAACAACTTGAATTGAATGGTTCGAAAGGTAATTTCTAATCCATAGAAGAAGAGATTCATCGATACCATATGCATGCATTTTCGACAAAAGAGTTGGATGCCAAACTCTATCAAATGCCTTAGAAATGTCAAGGGCAACGATCTTGTTTTCGCCTGTATTATGCAAAGATGTGTTCCACTTCTCGGTGAGATAAACTATCAGATCACCAGTGGACCTGTTGCTACGGAAACTGTACTGCCGGTCATTAAGAAGCTTCCGCGATTCAAGATATTGCAGGATCTTTCAAGTTGCAGTGGCCACGATGCACGAGGCAGCACTCACTTTGAGAGACCACAACGCAACCGATAATTCGATCAGATTTTTGTCGGATAGCCAAGTGGCAATAAAGGCCTTTGCATCAAAAATTCGAATTCCTAGCTGGTTAGGTTGCCCAGACAAAGCAACATTGAGATATCCTTGGTGGACTCGGTGACTGGAATCCAAGAAAACGAAAAGGCGAACAGTATCGAGAAATGCAATCGGAGCTGGAAGAGACTCTAGCATAGGTTTCACATGTGGATTTGGTTGGATTTATCACTACAGGTCTCATGGTTTTCGATTCCGAGCCATTGGGACAACGCAACAGAGGACGTCCTCGAACGGGACGGTGCAAATCAATCAACTTGGTGTGCGCAATTGGAGGCTGGTTGCGAAAGATCGTGCTGGCTGGACAAGCTTGTTGGTTGAGGCCCAGATCCACCCGGACTGTAGCGCCAAACATAGAAGAAGAAGTAGGTCTCACGGTAGTGTTAATGCAATGGCATACTAAACCCAACACGTTGGGCTAAGAGAGACACGGCTATTAGGTCGGCAGTGTAATACCAATGACTCAGGCTTGCAATATGACGCCGATGAGTGTATTGATTATTGGGCTACTTTGAAGGAAATTAATTGCAGTTAGTTATATCAGAGATGTGGATGTGATTCGCAATACCGGCTTCTACCTGTTTTCCAACACGGTCTGAAAACATACACCAGTAAACCAGAACTGCACCGCTTACAGATTCCTAAAATATTTTCGCTGGCCTTCTGCCTTACTGCATTAATCCGTTAAATTATCCCATCTCATTTCTTTTCAACCACACTGTGCCATAAAGAAGAACTTTAATTCCTTGCACTTGGAAATAATTGAGAGAGATTCTTAATCCTCGTTTAAGTATCCAAACTTTAAACTGCACTCGATGTTTGCTTCTGTGACTTTTGTCAGAGGAAACAATTGCGAAACTTCTTTCTCGGATATGAGCGCACTCACACATGTACGCCACTCGCCCTTCGTTGACATCCGAATAGTCAAGCCCGCCTGACATGCGGCATCCATTGGAGCAGTACGGTTTCAATCTTTTGGTTTCTCGATCTCACTTTTTTTGTTTGTTTTGTATCAATCCTAAGTGAATTTACAATCGAATCACATTGCTTTGCAGCCAAAAATTTCATTAAAACTTTGCCTTGTTAAAGTTTTTGAGTTTTGCCTGCGGTGGGTTGCGAAAATCAACCCCGTCTCTTAACGGGACGGAAATTACATCGTATTCACAGCTTACACGATTAGTCACGATGACAGAGTCTAGATATAAAGGAATTCTTCGTTCTTATCCTTTCGCAGTTTTTGCCCTTCACGGTCTGCAACGTTTCTGCAGGAACTATCGAGTCGCTACATTCTGGGCGGGAGCATCATCATTCCTGATACCCTTGACTCCGTACATTTTGGTAACGCAACCAGAGACCAATAAAATTACAGTCGACTCACCCCAATGGGGGTGAAGGAGTGCTTGCGACAAATAATAACTCGGGCAAACACGGCCCATTCAATCCTTCGTCCTCCTCTCTCCACCATCAGACTGATGAGCAGTGCCGTTGTGATGGGGAGCATGTTGTTGTGATACCACCAAATAAAGACACAAATTTAACTGCTTAAAAACTTGCCCCAGAATTACTATGTCAGTATAGTTGTGAAGGGGGTTTGGACGGGTGCTGGTGGGAGGAGGGAGAAGGGGTCTATGCCAACATGGAAGCTGCCGCTCGACGATTCGGGTATGTTTGCGTTTCGTATTACACTGTCATGATGTTGATGGGGCTGATGATGCGACGATGTTAATGAGGGAACTCGGGTCCTGGCAGTGAGATGATAAGGCGGCAAACACTCATAATTAGCATAAATTTAGTTCTCCTAGTTAAGGAGGAATAACAGTAAAAAAAAAACAAAAAAGAAACAAACTTTCGTTGTTGTTTTATCTTTTGAGTGGCGGAGGAGTGGTCGCCCGGTCGGTCGGTCGGTGGGGTGTGCCGGTCATGGATTTCTGGAGGCGAAATTTTATGCTTGATTATTTACACGAAATGTCCTCGCTCGGGTGCAGAGAAGATATAAAACCTACAAACGGTGACATCTTCTTAGTGTTGTGACCTTGGAAAACACACAGGCCATGCCACTGGGAGTAGCTCTCTCTCCGTGGGGCTTTGTTTGTTTGTTTTGTACTTTTCAAGTCCTCAGATGGGAGGTCGGAGTTGGACATGAGAAATGGTCATTAATCTGAGTGCTGCAAAGGTGTGCTAAGTGCTGCCTTTGTAAACAAGAACTACAAAACTATGAAAAAGAGTGAAAAACTGAGAGTGGTTATATTTGTTGTCATCAAGGGTGCTTTTGGCAGTTTGTTGTTGTTGTTGTTCTAGTTTGCTTTCCGGTTGCAGCAATTTGGTCAAGAGTGAATTGACGCAATCGTTGATGTGTAGTGGGGGAGGAATAGTGATATACATATTTGAGTCCTTTGCGATTTGAACATTTGATGGGACATTTTCTGACGTGGGACTTGATTGTTGTATCTAGTGAATATGATTGCCTGATGTTATTAAAATTAAGGGTTGCTTGAGTTTCGATATAATATCATAAGATGCAAATGAAAACCTTGATATATGCATGCAGGGGTGTCAAGTGTTACTACGTTCTATGAAAAAAATCGATTGACATATCATAAGCGAAAGAACTGCTGTGACTTGGGACGGTCTGTGATATTCCGAGAAGATCGCATATTTGCATCTGGCTACCATTCATGACCATCGACAACGAGAAGCTTGTGATAACCTGACTGTACCAATGGATGACTGGAAGGTAATTAAAGCCGGAGATCCAAAAAAACTTGTTGGGGTCCATATCTAAACTTGGCTGACTTTACAGTAATTAAGGTGGAAATTGCAGGAACCGCAGAACTCCTCATTATGTGGCACACAACGAGCATACGTGGCAAACGATCATCATTATATACCACTCACTCTGGCGTACCTCAAGGTTCGGTATTGGCTCCCATTTTATTAAATATTTTTAAGTCCGACATACCAGTACCTAATGGTAACACTTTCCTAGTTTTGTTCTCTGATGACACAGCCCTGTTCTCATCCAATATCTTAGCACAGGACACGCTAACTTCTCTTCAAAATGCACTTGATGCGTTTCAGTTATTCTGCTTCAGATGGAAAATCAAACCGAATGCAGATAAATCTCAGGCTATGTGGTTTACTCGACGCAGCAATTCTTACCTCAAACAAACCTACAACTGAACTCGACCAGCATCGAGTGGTCTGAAAGCTGTAAGTATTTAGGAGTTACTTTAGGATTACATATAGAGTTTAGATATACATGTATCGAGTACGGTTCAGAAAGTAAGCCTAATCATTAAAATCCTATATCCCTAAATCAAAACTTAGTATTGATAACAAACTACTAATTTTTAAAACGATTTTTCAACCAGTCTTAACGTACGGTGCACCTGTGTGGGCCGATTGTGCCAAAATCTCACATTAAAAAACTACAAATATGTCAACACAAGGTGCTAAAGCTAGTGTTAAATCTGTCTTGGCAGTTCTCTACTATGAGGCTCAATGAAAAAGCAAATGTAAATACCATGTCACATCTCATTGATAAAGTACACCAGAATTTTTTAAGCAAATGCTCTCATTCTGAGAGTGAGCTTATTCGATACATCTGAAATTAAGGCAAAATCGATCATATCTTAAAGCTATAATATTATACATAGTTATATCGTTGTGGTGGCCCGTGGCGTTGTGGGTATGTGCGTCGACTCCTACGCTCTTGGACCTACCTGTCTAGGTTCGATTCCTGGTACGACAAGAAATACTTTTCACGGCCCCACCTCTTTCGAGTCACTGACAACGCTCAAAGAGTATAACTGTCTAGAAAAAGCTTCTCAAACTTGGCCGCTCGAAGTATAAAACTGTAGGTCCCTTCCACTCGTGATAGAACAATAGCACGCACAACACGAGTGGTTGCTGAGAAGCTAGGCCCTGGCCCTCTACGGGCTGTAGCGCAACCCATAATATAATAATAATAATATATCGTTCTTGCATGTTGCATAGTTGGGCCTAGGTGCAATTTAGCTATAAGAGTCATAATAGGGGTTTTTGATTGCAGTGTTTTTTCCCTTAACTTTTCCTATTAACGTATTCAATTTTTTCTGTTATAAATACTGTGAACTATCTTAGTTGTAAAGAACTTTTGTTCTGTATCTCTAAAATAATACAAGTTAGGTGTAACTAAAACTGTACAAATAGAACTACAAATAAATTGAACTTTGAACGTGGCAAACGACAACCGGTCACCACTGTCTGATGACATCCAAGAACTGCTTGCCGGCAATTCAAATTACAGGACTAGACTTATATTGGGCTATGACACACGCTATAAGGCAGCTCCAAAACGAATGATCGAGGTGAGTTTCTTCACGATTTTATAATGAAAGAGGAATTGGACGGAATCTGAAGAATGTGCTCAAAGCAAACACAAGCTAAATGACGCAGCTTGCTCTAATTTTGACAGTATCCTGTTGCATTCAAAGTTATTGCGTTATATGACTCCTATATGTGTCCCTTTTGAAACATGAGACTAGAATTCAAACACCTTCTTATTTGAAGCGTTATTGTTGAAGAATTCTTGCCATTCATGGACCATATATACAGATTATTGTGCAGCTCTTAGCTTTTCTTCCCCTCCATTCGCTGTTCAGACTGAAGCTGCCAAACAAGCTGTAGCTCACCCAAGGACCTGCAACTTTGAACATAGTAACCTAACGGGATACTTAGGGATTCTAAGATAGGTCGATCATGGTATTGGTCAAAGCCAATGTCAGTGGTATCTTGAGCCCAGTCTTAGACTTCAACAAACAATGCAAAATCATTGCAGATAAAAGAGAATGACGACTCTCAAAGATGGTTCACAAACGGTAGGAAGTCAGAAGTGGAGTAGGAGCACGCTTTGTAGGATCTAGATGACAGAGGGGAACTCTGAAGAAGCACATTGCACTAAGAATATAAATCAAATTAACTCAAAACTATCGATACTCTCAGATAGCCTCAGATAGAACTCCAGGACTGTCTGGGAATGCAATGAACATTTAGAACGCCGCCAAAGAAAAATAAGGTAAGACGTGCAAAGGGCAGACGTGCAATCTAAAAAGGGGGTCAATAACACCTTTTATTCGGCCTTTCCCTTTTTAATGGATTTACCAACACTGGCGGACAACAACACTTCAAAAAACTGGTCAAATAATTTGTCGCATCCAATTCAGGAACAGTCAGGAGGGACTTACACACTCCAAAAAATGTATGACGGTCAAACCCAGGAGAACCAAAGAGGCTCTAAATCTGAAGAGGCCGGATCTAAGAACACAATGTGGAGCACAACTAACGCTTGCTCCAATTGTGGCACAGTAGCTCAGACAACTGCAGACACTGTGCATAATCAAAGGAAACCATGGACATGTCCAAACGTCTCCCTGATCATTGCAGAGTACTTCAGACAGAAATGCCATTTTTCGGGCAAAAATTGAGTATAATGTTGAATTGAGTCCTGCACAGAAACCAAGAAATCCGCTGAATCATACTCAAAAATTGTTTCGAACTATCATTAATTTTCATTTATAAAGGTGATGGCTTAGAAGTATAACTTCGTACGTGATGGGTACTAGGCCCAGCTACGAACTTACCAGTCTAGCAACAACCAAGTCACCTGAGTCTGAACACTCCTACTTCGGTTCGCGAATCAGAAGATTGCAATCCAACTCACTAGCACTATATGGTCAACAGGCACCAAGTAGAATGCGTGGACGTTCAAAAATGATCTGGCTCACGCGAGTTTCCCAACGTTCTCTAGAACACTTATCGTGTGTTATCACAACGCATGCACTCGCCCACAAGCCGAAGGCTACGATACTTGATGAACACGACTATAGATTGTTTACTTCACGACTTCCAACTGGATTTCTGACTAAAAAGTTTGGTTGGGCTCCAAATCAATCTGATACGCGGCCACGGCCAGATAGACGGTATAAAGCCACAAATATTTCGTGAATGAAGGTAGTGTGGGACATATCCCACTGTTGCCAGTGTATCTATTTTTTCCGGTACATATATACAGCCATACGAGTATATACCAAATTATACATTTCCTCGTCGAATGTCAGTTGAGATAGGCGAATTTAAATACTACACTTTTAATAAAAGTGGGACAGAGTAGCGTAGCCGTCCCGACTAAAGAGCAATGTTCAGGATTTGATTTATTCTGTGTACATGATGCACCATTTTACGATCACCATAAGGCTCGGTAAAGAATCCTTTTAAATAATCCTTCAAGTATCCACAAGCATGGGATGAGATTTACTAGTCCAGAGACCACCGGTCGATATTCTGGAGTGCTTCCCATTTGAAGATTTTAAGATGGCCATCGAGCATCACTTCCCGCATGATCGACGAGTAAGGCTTAGCAGAAAATAATTACTCAATCCCATGAGAGCGTTTAATTGAAAGCTTCCTTCATCGTTCGCCTAATTAAAATCCTCATCACCCAGAGCAGTTCTCTTGAGACAAAAAAGAAAGAGAAAAAAAAAGAAAAACACTACGAAAACCCAAAACGAAACTATAAGCCATCCAACCACTGTGCAGTTTTAGTGTACGAGTATATTGCGGAGCTACTCCCCGAAGAGCTTATGTCAACTTGAGTTTCCTTCGACTTTTCTTCTCCACCCTTAATGTTATTACATTTTTCGTTTTACTTTCATCTCTCGGTGTTCCTTTTCCTCACTTGTCTGTCGTCATTTTACACTTCACTTGGCATCCGTGGCCCTGTCGTTGACATCGATGAGAATGGCCACGACTGCGGTCGATGGTTCCACTCGAGTGAGTTCTATACCATGGAGGACTCAACTTACGGAGCGGAGATGAGCTCCAATGAAAACAAAGCTGTATTTAACTAATTAATCCATTGTGGCAAACTTAGTTGATGCGCGACGGGGACCTGTTACGCAGGCGGTAGTTGATTCGAAACGATGCCCTTTGCTGTGGCGTCCTTGATGGTGAATGTAGCTGGAAGGTGTAACTTTGTAGTGGCACGGGTTGTGGAAGTACTTCAACCTTTAATGTACTTGCTGTACTATTGATGGTTTGGGTAACCCACTGGTGGCATCTACTCGCACGGGTTTTAAAGAGGAACATTAATAACTTTAAGAAGATGTTCCTTAACATTCGAAGAATGACACACTTATAGAATTTTCCTATGTGCAGTGGCACACTAATCAGTGCCAGTGAAAGATACAGTGAAATGGCGGACCCAGGTCTGGGTGTATTTAAATACAATCAACTTTTGTGAGTGAGGCGTATACGTAACATTTTCTTAATTTTTAAGGTTCTGTCTGCTGAAGCTATCATTGAGACAGAAGCGAGACGGTGGTAAATGGAGCTAGAACGACGCATATTCTGTCCGTATAATCGAGGCCTTTGTTAAGGCTTCAGGATGGGAATCTGTAGCTTCTAGGGAGCCGTCTTCCTCGGCTGCACAGCGAGTATTGATATCGAAGGCAGATCAACTACTGCCATCGCCTTTTGGCTCAAGATACAGTTGAGTAATAAAGCCCTGCCTCGAACGATCAAGACAAGACATTGATCATCTCAGTCCTGCTGTACGGTGGAGGGACATGGACAATACCAAAAACAGATGAGGAGAGTTCCTTGGTCTATTCGAGTGATAAGTTCGGCGTGAGATGGTTGGAAGGAGATGTTTCAATCAGGAACTGTTCGAATTCGGACGCCTAGAGCTTCTGGACAACTTAGCTGAGTTACAGTCCTCTGTTCCGAGCCTGTATAACAACAGAGGAGAAGGACTTCAACCCAGTTGGTACATGTAGCTGAAGGCAGCTAACCATCAGATCGCGATAGCTGGACATCCGTGTTGGTTGAGGCCCAAGTTCATCAGGTCCAGGTTCACCCCGGGTCTTAGCTCCAAAACAAAAATAAAATAGTCCTATCTTCCGCATAATTTCTACCAAAAATACCGTCAAAATTATATGCAATTCAACAAGAGGCGTAATGAACGTTTTTCTTGCTATAACGCATTAGCCTTTTTGCAAATGCTCACGCTTAAAGGAGATCTTCAGGATATCTTTGAATCACTGAAGCAATAAAGTCAGTGGGAATCGATGGTAGACAAAATCTGTACTGGGTATGAACACATGCCTATCTAGGCATTTGGTTGGACCAATATCTGTATTTCGACAAACATAGATATTGCTCTGGCGAAAGCTAAAAAGGCCTTTGCTGTGGCAAGGGGGTTGTTTTACAGCAGACAACTTGACACCAGAGTAAAGGTAATCTGCTACATGGCCCTCATCCGGCCAGTTATGGCCTACGGTAGTCCACTGTAGTTCAATGTGAGTCCTTCCCAGATGGAAAAGATGAGGTTGTTCGAGAGACAGTGTCTTCGCACTTGTCTCCGGTTGTATCGTACACCCGGATCTGAGTACAAGAAGTTCTATCCTATCGAGGTCCTGTACAACGAGGCAAACTTGAACAGGATAGATAATTTTATTATTAAACTGATCAGAAGCCATATTGCACGAGATATGACTTCTTCCAACAGTCTGATCTTTGGGGCTGACTACCCCAATGTTATGTACCATTAGAGAGTGCGCCTCACCGGCTTTATTCCTTCTGAAACGTTCCTCTATCTCGACACAATTGGCCTCATACAGGATCCACAAGAATGTCCTGTCATCTTCCACGTCGTACGCCGAACAGTGGACAGGCGACTCCAATACGAACGGGATGTCGCTCGCAGTCACGAGGATCTCCTCCGGTTCAGCAGAGCTATCTCTGGTCGAGACAGGAGACAGTCTGCCAAAGAACGGCATTTTTACTGGTGGTTACACCAAAACCAGTCTCTGCCGCCGCTGGCTTTTAAAGATGATGACGTGATAGTTGACCATGGTGGCCAACTTACATAGATTGTAGGGTAATTGTAGGGTAATTAAAAAAAAATAAGAAAAAAGGTGCACTACGACGTAAAAATTATATATGTGCACGTGTCCGTAAAGTTACGGACATAGTTAAGATAGTTTTTTAAGTTTTAATGTTAGGTTAAGCTAGTTTAAGGTAGGTTAAGACAGATAAGTTAAGCCAAGTTTTTTTACCAGTTTTCTTGGCTAAACGAAAAACAAATACAGACTGAAAAAAAAAATGAAAAACATAGACTAAGCCGAAAGGCAATATTAAATTTATATCAGTATAGCTTAGAGTACCCGTATAGGGTCAGTAGGTTAGATGTAAGAACAATTGTTAAGATAGTTAAGCTAGTTTTAAGTATTTTTGTCTAGCACGTAAGTAAATGAATTAAAAATAAAACAAAAATGAATAAAAAAAAAAAATGAACACATGCCTGTTCAAAAAAGCGCTGAGTAATTCATAATACTCGACTGGGACGAAGAGTCTTGCTCCGTACAGGTTCCGTGATTACCAGTTTCTTGAAAATTTAAACAGTCGAGATCCGAAACAATTTTTATTTCGGATTCAGGGCAAGCCGTGGTATCATAAATTCCACGACCAGGCTGGATTCAGTGCAATTATGACAAGAAAAAGTGAACCAGTCCTTGTATCACTGACGTGGAAAAAGCGTTCTACAAAAAAATGAATGGTTGATCAAGATCGGCATAAATAAACCATTGCTGGACATGATCTGACATGATTACTTACGTATATGTCTGGCCGATGACCCATGGAGTGGGCCTGGGCAAAAACTGCATTCCAGCGATAATAGTCCTGGGCATGGTGCTTACTCTTATCAAGACCAAGCGATGACTTGGTCTCTATACCGGAGAATCGGTCTTACACTCCTTCTCGAACCAGGAGGCTGGGATTCAAAGACCGACCTCGAGTGACGAGCTGGTTCGATTAACCAAATTAGCATCGGTTGTCAAGGGCGATTCTGCGTCGGATCTTCACTAAGATCATGTCAGGTCATCCGTGGAGTTCACGTTTGCCTCGAGGTAGACAAACTCCTTCACTACCTTGAAATTGCAGCTGTGAATTGTGATGCTTTGTTTCAGGTGGTGTGCGTCGGATCGTTTCTTGCTGGACAGCATATATTTTGTCTTATCCTCATTGACCTTAAGACCAGCTCGTTTCGCCTCTTCTTCAATCGCCATAAAAGCTTCCACTATGGCACGTTGGAAATGCGCGACGATGTCACCTGCGAAACCCAACAGTTGGACTGACTTGTACAAGATAGTGCCTCTCCGTTTGTAGAGATTTCCGCAGCACTATCATCTCCAGTACTAAATTGATGAAATCACACGACAGCGCTTCCTTGCCGAAATTCGATGCAGGTTTCAAATGGCTCGGACGTCGCCGAATCGATCTGCACGGTGCATCGCGTATGTGTTACCGTGATGCGATACAACCGGATCAGGGATCTCGAATTCGGCCATCGGTTTTAAAATCGACGAAAAGGCAGTGCGATCGATTTGAAACTCGATGATCTTCTCCAGCGTGATAGTGTGAAGATTTGGTATATGTTCGATTTGGCCGCACTGGTACGTGCCGATTAGTGCGGTACAAAACGCTTCCAACGGCTTTAGACTTTCACACAGTACGCTGGAGAGGTTCTTATAGGCGACGTTGAGCAGGGATATACCTTTATAGTTGTTACAAGAGGTAGGATCGCCATTTTCGTCGATGGGGCATATGGAACTAATATTGGACTACTAATACTGCAAGAAAGGCATGCGCTACCATGTTCATACTTCGGAATAAATCTCGCGAGTGAAGTCTATCAAGCATGTGTAATTTTGTTGGTCGTATATGTAATGCAATGACAAAAAAGAAGTTTCTGCAGTAGACTTATTCGAACCAGCCGCCGTTCCTTAATTTAAATTTCTTCTCGATCGCAATGGACACAGACAGTTCATCCCTTCGGAACGTGATACTTGTAGTTACAAACTGGCAGCTAAAACTCTCTATATATTGATGCCTATTAACATCACAGTCTACCTGATCACTGGCTAAGCTATCCACAAAAACCAAAATAATTCTCAACTTTACCTCATTGAGCGTGTTGCCCGACTCAAAATTATTTCCACCGCCGACATCAGAAGCTTTAACAGAATCAATTGAAATGTTCACCCAGCCAGTGGAAATGTAAAGTTTCTGGTTACTTGATTTTAAGTCAATTCAAAATCGAACGTCCTGAGTTAGCACTTTGTTTCAAGATCCTCTCAAGAGCAGAGAAAATCCTTCTGATTGAAGGCACTCTGCTACACCCTCTCAGTTAGGAACTAATGAACTTTTCAACTGTACACCAACTAAGTTCACTTTGACTCCACCGTCTGCCACCAAATCCGTCCGTATCCTCCCCCGGTGTGTGGTGGTCCTGTAGGAAGGAACTGTAAGTTTCCTCCTAAGTCCTTGTGCACATGTACAGCCCTCGCCATGGATGGATGTACTCGTATGAATGTGCACAGACGAGTGTATATGAAACAATAAACATGTCATGGAAGTACCGGAGTTGTTGAGGTGGAACTACTAAATAAGTTTACCCAACCTTTAAGACAGCAATTTCAAATATTATTATAATTTCTGCTATGGCCCTTACCGCTTACATGCTCTCCGTGCGGAGGTGCACAAGCACAAGCAGGCGTTTGCTCGTACGCTCATAGCTGGTGGTTACCACACCGGAAGGATGAATAGTAGGCAAACAATGTGGAACAGGAGTCGTAATGTAACCTTCATTCTTGTCGACACAAACGAAGGGTATCGAACCATCGAATAAATAATTCGAGACTTCCATGGTTTGTTTGCTCATCTCCTTACGTCATTAATCTTTAAACTTACATTCTGTGCGAATACGAGCGTGTGTGCTGAGCGTACGTACGTCGCATGCATTCGTTGTGGCCATGTCTTGCTTCAGACATAGGTTCTCCCTGAACCGCATACATGCGCTTATGTCCTTCAGCTTGACGTTATTTTATTTCATTTCAACTCGTTGTGGCATGAGAACTGTTACGAGTGCTGCAACAAGCATTGGATTAAGGTGCTGCTATACTGTAGAGAAGGCCCACATTGCAAGGCGGGGGGAAGGTAGAACCTTTGTTCTTTCTTGTCCCGACCTCAGTCATATTTTGTGGTTTCCTTGACTTGTTGGCATTTGGGCTATCAGAAAACCAGCATCCAGCAGAAGGAACCTGTTTTTCCTTACTATTTCTTGTGGTGCTCCAATATTAATTTCTGCAAATTGTTAATCAATAAGGGGTCATGTGCGTCTTGTGAGCGAAGGAGATGCGTACATCTTCGAATGGAGGTAATCCAATGAAGCAAATGTTACCTTCCTGGGCTTAACGTCTTTTCTATCATTTTTCCTCCGCATGATGCTTTAGTTTAGGGTGCGTTGGTTGCTAAGTAAGTGTCCGTCAGCACTTGTGTGGGTACCTTTTGTATTGTTTCACTAATTCGGAGTTGAAGACTCTTTGGGCCACATTCAGGTTGTCAAATTCATGTCGGTGCTTAAAGTCGGATCTTTTGAATCTCCTCCACAAATAGCCATCAACGCAAACAGGACGAATTATTTCAAGACTGGCAAGGGATTCTACAGTGGACTTTCATACTGCTTATGATGAAGCCGCTATAAATAGACTGGAAAAGTAAAACTGGAATGAAGTAAGTGCGATGATTATCCAATTGTCATGGTTAACCAGCTGTCTAATGTTATCAATGACATTCATCTGACAAATTGCGTAAAAGATGCATCGTGCACAGCCGCCGCAGCGATCAAAATACCACGGAAGCACGGCCCAAGTCCAGCACTCGATCAGCATCACACGAAACAAATGTTCCGTGTGAATTATAAGTTCAATCAGTGATTCAGATGCGAAATGTTATATCCGCAGCGGATGTATTGGTCGTCGAAAGATATGTTGATTAACCTTCAGTCTTATCAGTGATCAGTGTAGCAGTGATGTCTCGTCAGGGTGTGGATTTTATTTATCAGAAAAAGCATTCACTTCCTTGATCTATGATGGTATGCCCAAGCGAGTTATTGGACAATTTTTCCAACTATGTCATCCTGAGTCAGCGGTCACCTAGTTAATGGATTCGCATTCAAGGCGCATCTTGGAAGTCGTGATGAAGGGGACGATTGGAATAAAATAAAATGTGTAACTGAAATAACAAAACTTATAATAAGTGTAAACTTAATCCGAACCCTTTTCGAACATTTTTAAACTTTGACCAATCGCAACAACAGAAAGGAAATGTTCAGCTTTGAAAAGGATAAAATCTTCAAATGGAGGTACGATATTGACAGATCGACTTTCTACATTATCTTATACTCCAATTAAAAAGGAATTCTTAATATTTTTGCTTTTAGAGTTTTTGATAAGGTAATTGGAGAATGCGCAATAAAAGTCGAAGAATTGACTTAACCTATAGAAGAAAATAGTTTTTTTGATAAATGGATGGATATTATTTATTAAATTAAAGCAAAATTCATTAAGGTAATTCATCACACACCTAACTTAATACCCCAAGCGATGCCACTGGTATATAATGAAGTCTCTTTTAAGTGAACAGCCAAGGGCGGAGATTTGTTTGAATACATATTTATGAATTCTTTTATTATTGTAAGTGTAAATGAAAGAGAAAAAAAAATAATAATAATAAATAAGAAATCTAAAATTTTAAAGGAAGTGAGATCGGCGAACCGGGTGGTAGGTGTATTGCCTTTTCATTACCTTTCAAAGCAAAAAAGCATAAATTGTCAAGCCTTCCTTTTCAGCATTTGCATCCGAAGCATCCACATCCTCGACTTCGTCACTTTTGTCATTCAGACTAATCATCTTCCACAAAGAGATGGTTTCACATGCCGTACACATTTCCTGGTCGTGTACCTACTGCCTCCTTTCGGTGATTAGAGTTGACCCCCTAGATCGTGTGATTTAACACCATTAGATTTATTTTTAAGGTTATTTGAAGTCAACGGACTATGCCAACAAGGCCTCAACCACCCTGCATCAACGATATTTCAACAAAAGAGTGCGTAGGTAATTGCCACAAAGCGGTGGAGGTCATTTGCTCTATGTGTTATTCCATAAATAACCCTATCTTCTGTAATTTGTGATACAAAATACACAAAAAAAAATAAATAACAATCTAGAGACTAAAAATCTTGCATTAATTTTGGAACACGCTTTATAACAACTCTGACAATGCTGGTTACATGAATGCGTGCTCCTTTTCCCCGGTTCGAATCCCAGTGAAAGGAAAGTTAATATGCTTCATCTGGTTTTCAAATCTGGTCCAATCACCATTTGGCGTTTAACGCCACTATGACTGGAGTTGTCGATCAGCGGAAGTAGTTTGACTTTGGATATTACAATGTTCCAACATGGGCTAAGTGTGCTGGCGATTTCGCTGGCAGCCCAACAAACCTACCTACCTTATAACCACTCTTATTTATATTCGGTATTAGTAAATTACTCCAAAGCACCTGAAAGCATTTCATTCCGGCTGTTATGTCATAACTCGCCGTACACAAGAACACAACTTAACTGTGTTGAATTCCCCCTTCACGGCGACACGAAATTCACACCAAAAGTCTTCCTCGGAAAGGCGGCGGAACGCCAAAAAAGAGAATTTCCACTTGAGAACTTGTCACAAACAAATGTTTCAAACAAGCAAAAAAAAATTAAGAAAAGTGTATTCGATAGAAACACAACCCACCCTCAGCACCCCCCACTCAGCTGTCGATTCCATTGCATACCATTGCATACCGGCTAAAATTTTGTCAGAAACCGAGAACATTGTTAAACTTTCGTATTAAATTATTCAAAATTCTCGTGTAGGCCACACCGCTCGTACACCCAAAAACCGCTATAGATGCTGTGGCACTGGCGCTGGGGTGGTGATGGAGAAGAGATCAACTTCGATGAGGAACTCCAATACAGCACCTGAAAGTTGAGCAATTCTCTGAAAATCTCACATAATTTTCAGGTAAGTGTACAAGTGTCGAAAGTCGAAACTAAAAAATATCACGTCACTTGCAGGTGGGAGCCGTTGGGATCCGAATTGAATCAGACTTGTGGTAGGTCTTCACTTACGGGTGGTTACATTTTGGGGTTACTAGAGATATGCAGTAAATTTGGATAGAGGAAGAAAGTAGCCATTGTGTGTGGTGTCATAAAAGTCAGAAATCTTCAAGAGAATTTATTCAATTTTGGGAGCCGAGTAAACACAAGCAATAGTGAACACACTTAGTCCATTCGTAAGGATATTTCCTATGACATAAGCAATATTCCAAAATTTTCTCTGCTGCTTCATTAAAAATCAATATCTACTGTGAGTACAATCTTACAAGAACGACGTCGGCAAAGATGTAAAGTCAGGGGAGTCAATTTATTGAAGGAGGACACTCGAGCTCCAATAGTTGCAAGCAACATACATTGAAACAGATGTTTTGAAAAAAACAAAGATTCGCTTTTCCTATAAATTCTTCTAGGTAGGGGTTTAATTGAGTGGTCCAGGTCCTTCAATTTGGGGGTGCAAAGAAATTTCGGGTGTGAAGCGACAAGAAGGACAAGTAAGTAAGACAACCGCTTTCACTCTCAGCACGTGAGTTATCTTATCAGACCACGTGCAGTCAATGAACTTGCGGAAGCCTACGGAGCAAGCATCACCGCAATCACCACGCAGGTTAAAAAAGTAATATGGCCCACTGTAGCATAGATCGAAGTCAGCTCTTGTTCGGGCGTTGTCCAAGGCAGAGTCAGGCAAGAAGTCTTAAGCTTTAAGTACACATGCTAGTGCCGTATAACAATTTGCATCAAGGCAAGATTTGTCAACATCAGACTAATCTGCCACCACACATCAACCGAGCACAAAGATAACGATAGCAAGAATGTCTTCTATGATATCCTAGAAATAACAAAGCCCCAGCTGTGCCACCAAGATCGTCATGGGAGACGCCAAGCTGAGCAAGGTGCTAAAGTTATTAGAAAACAGTCTCCAGACACCAAATCCAAAGACCGACTACGGCTGTTGAATTCCTTGAAGAGGGTGCATTCACTAGGAGACCTGGTGGTCCCGACTCGACTTCAGCCTTTAACCTCCCGAGGAGCTTGTCACATATAGCTAAAGTAAGAACACGGATATCGATAGGATAACGGAATAGAGCAAGGCCACAAAAGTAAGATTACAATCGCAATTGACTAAAAGGAACCTTGCCGATCGAATCTGCCTGAAGCTCTCGAAGAGCCAAGCATTCAAAGAACCTGCTTCTTATCTGATGGCGGCACCCTGAGAAACTTGCTTGACAACGAGCGCAAGCAGACGCAGACAGCGAAGCAAGACGAGCGGATCGTGAGCTCTTTATATCTCCTTATATATATATATATATCACCCCTATCCTTGTCTATGGCGCAGAGACATGAAGGACAGATGAAGAAGCCCTTGGTCATTTGCGTCTAATCGTTAATTCTGTTTGCAACCGCGAAATGTACAGCGACTTTAGTCTAGCCAAGCATAAGATGCCTAGGCCGTGTACAGCGCATGAACAACCCCTACTCCAGGTCATCGGATCCCCTTCAAATCCAATGGCGCATACAAGTGGGGAATAATCTTATTCAACCTGGCGTTCAGAATTGGAGACAGTTGACTAAACATCGCGTCAGCTGGAGAGTGGTTGGTTGAGGCTCAAATAATAAGAAGGGCAACCCCAACCACGAAAGAAGATCGAAAAAAAAGAGTTCAAGAAAAAGTAATGAGGACACCAATACCGAGCAAATGTGGGTGGAAAAGCAATGTAAGAAAACATAACGTTATCGAGCTGACATTGTTGCTTGGTGGCCACATTCGGACAACAAACATGAAAATGAACACAAGAATGTTGACGGTTTACCATTTTGAGTTTTTAAAGGAACAATCACGGGGGTTGAAATGCTTTTGCCTTTCGACTATCCGAAATAACGAATCATATATCTTCCAAATTGCACGAGTCAATATTGCTTGTTTATCCAAGGAAGTAAATGGCAACAGTAAAGCGATAAAAGAACCAATAAGCTCCCAATTTTGCATACACAGTACACACTAATGGCGGTGTGTGTACGTCCAGCAAAGAGACGAAATCTCACGGCAACCATGTCCATGTTTCTATGGTATTTAATACCGACTAAGCTGTCCATACCAACCCCAGCTGGACTCCGTTCCTTTGCATTGCTCCGTTTCTAATTCCCAACACCCTGCAGCAGTTAAACAGCCCTCCCCACCTCCGGTACGAATTCAACTCACAAATCTAATCCAAAGTATCAAACTTGTACGTTTCAAATCTCAATTTCAATCCTTAATCTAAAGTTCAATCGAAAATTGCAAGTCCACACCTTTCCAATGCAGAGGAGTCCTTTACACTCTGCCAATTCACATTGCGGCTTAATACATTTTTCATCTAACACAGAATTGCTCTTACAATTGTCTCACCCATCTACCATCGACCACACGCCATCCCGCCCCACCTACTCACGCCTGAAAGGAGAGGAAAAAAAACGTTGAAAATCCTATTTTACATTCAACCCACTCAAAGAGTAAAGTAGAGCACCCACAGAGCCGCCCAAATATGCGGAGACCATTCTACAAATCGAATTCATAAATTTACGGCCTCACTCCTCGGCTGTTTTTTTGGTTTTTTTTTGCTTTGCCTTCTTTCTCGTTTTTACTCACTACCTTTGTCCGGGGAAGTGAAACGATTCCAACAGGAGGAGTGGAGTAGGGGGAGGACGAGGGAGGCTCCCTGCGACAGTTTTGTGAGAGGATGATTGGTTTACTTGGTCAGTGTTTTGCGTGTTGTCGAAAGTTTTTCAACAAACAACAGGACATCGGAACGGCACTAGAACAACGAGAAAACAGAAAGTCCAAACCAAACCAAACCAAACCGATCCGAGTGGGGGATGAAATCGAAAATCGAATGCCGATACGGCTGTGGCCCGTTGGACAGAGTTCGTGGGGGCCAGCAGGCGGTCGGGTATGCGGTGTGCTATTTCAAAGCAGCAATGGCACGTAGGGAAAATGTTGAAGCACTTTAACCCAAGTGAACAGGAGAAAGGAACTTTCGAAATTTTATTGACCAATATAAGGTTTTGAACTTTGGTTAGCAATTTAAGTTCACCCACCACACCTCCGCACGAGACTCACCCCGACGCAGAGTCAACCCCCGTTCGTTGTCGTCGAGCTGAGGGAAGTTTTTGGGAAGCAGAACACATGTGTGAGCCTTGTGCAATCCTGCAGCGAACAAGTACCGGTGATAAGGGGGGAAAACAGCGCACAAAAAAAGGCTTGCATGTGTGCGATCTAGATTTTGGGTTAGAATGCCAGCAAAGGACGAGACCAGGAGCAAGGAAACAAAAAAAAAGGAAGGAGATTTTCGTCGTGTGAGGTTATTTAGCCACCTTCACACCGGAAGTGCCGCATTGTGTTGGCGGTAATGGAAAAAGCGTGTTTGCAGTTCTCTACTCTTTGTGAACATCTTCAAATAATTACCGTTAATCATAAAAAGGTTTTTCCCTACATTTTCCTCAGAAACGACAGAAGTGTTAGCGTTAGTCGCCCGGATGTTGGTATGCTCCGATGTGAGCGGGCACAGAACAAAACCGGCAAAAACTAATTCCGAACGATTCCCTTCTCCGCCTTTTACTGATTCGTTGTTCGCGCGGCTGTAGCTGCTACGCGCACTAGTGCCGCAGCTGTCTGATTTGATTTCATTGCTTGGTCGGAGCACCCCGTTGGGGGGTGATTTGATGGGAGCCACCAAATGAACCCGGAGAGTGATAGAGCGGATGTTGGGCAGGTTTTCATATCCATGTTTGGAATTAAGTGAAGTAATTTCAGCAAGCAGTAAGTGGCGATGCTCTTGCGTGTGGCTGTGTGTGCCGAATGGCAGGAGGGCACCAGATGGCAATTAATGAGTTCATTAATTGTCGGATGTGTAATTGCGCGCACGAGAATGCGATGTGTGTTGTTTGATGTTTGACTCTGGCGAATGCATGATAATTGCGGAAATATTTGTCGGAGGGAATGTTTCAGCAGGCTTGAGGTTTCATCAGAATCAGAAGTGCTGGCAATCATACTAAAATTGAATAGTAGTCCTTTGGGGTGTTCAACGTGTGCAGTGATGTGAGTGTTCATTTGAAGGTCAACCGAAAGTCTGTTGAGGTCTACTTTAACCGGATCACCGGATCATGTAGCAAGCAGCGTTTAGTTCGATCATTTTTGTTTCCGATCCGTACTGACTAAAGGAAATATTACATTTATTTCCCAATTGACAAGGGAGTAGGTGCTGTAACCACGAAGCATATTTCAATGCATAGACATTAAAAGAGATGCTCCTGTCAAGTGTCATTGGTGCAAACATAGTGCTAATTATAACCCCACTCTGAGACCAGGGTGTCTCAGATCTAGGCCAGCAATAGACGAATGGGGTATGGGCGAGACCCGTAACGTTGCTGAGAAGACTAAGCCCAAGCTGAACTTCCGCAGTTTGAATACACTGCATAAATAGAGTAGCGGAAACATAGTTAACTTCATCGGATTCCGTACTAGTCATTGCGCTGTTAGAAAACAAGTCGCATTATCGGCATGTGGAAGAGGTACGGAGAATGCGAAGCATAAATCATCCTACTATCCTCCCAATGGAAGCCTATTTTATAAGCAGCCTCTAATGGCAACGCAACAGATCTTTCGGTCTAAGTCTAAATCTTAGTGCACTCTCTGCTATGCGACGCCATCTGACCTGCCAACCTACCGTCGTATTAATGAATATATCATGTTCATAAGTTGAAACGAATATGTAACTAGGTATTTCATATTTATGTAGATTATAGTGACTGCCACTCACATTGGAGCAGCACACTAAAATCGTGAATGGTCCATTGAGCTGTCACCTGGATTCTCGAGGAGTGAATTAGGTTTCTAAGAAGCAGGATAGATTTCTTATTGATACCTCCCTATGTAGTAGTTTTCGTTGAACAGGTGGTCTTAAGGTACAGAAAATTCGGAGAATCAATACCTTAGACTAATTGTAATGCTTTTTGAAACCAGGTTCACTGTGGGTGGAAATGTATCTCCGGAATATTGGATCGAATAGTAATGTTTACTGCCACTTCTCGATAAAAGATATAGAAACTGAACTATAAGGACACGAAATACTTTTGTGATCGTACGATCAACACGATATCCACTTGTGCAACATTTTATGTAAGGGAACAGTGTCGCTTTTTATAAAGAACTCGCAGGCTCAGATGGTTTACCATCATAGCTCTTCAAGGCCGGTGGCGAAGTTCTGGTAGGAAGCATGTATTAGATTTTTAGAGGACGAAAAACTCACCCGATAACTGATATATCAGCACCCATTCATAGAAAAGGCTATCCTAAATGGTTAAAAAGGGACCGATGTTGAATGTGAACCACACCTAAACGTCACGTTTTTTTCTGCATTTCATTTGACATTTCTCAATTTCAGACTAACTCAATTTGAACCATGGAAAAATAGACAATGGAGCAACACGTTAAAGTTATTGAGGCTTATTATGAAAATGGGCGTCCAAATCAAATTGCATATCGTGCACTCCGTGATTTTTCCGGTCAATTTAATCGTCCAAATGTGCGTACAATCCGAAAAATCATGCAAAAATTTGAGCAAACCGGGTCTGTAGTAGATTTGAAAACACCAGTGCATGCTCGTACAGCTCGTACTGCAGAAAATATTGCTGCTGTTCGCGATAGTGTGGGTGAAGAGCCGTCCACCTCAACTCGTCGTCCTGCCCAACAATTGCACCTCTCAAGCTCGTCGTTGATGAACATTATGCATAAAGACTTGCATTTACACGCTTACAAGGTGCAATTGACTCAAGAACTAAAGCCTCTTGACCATTTCAAGCGTCATCAATGGTCAGAATGGTGGCAAGAAATGGTAACAGTGGATGATCAATTTTCGAAGAAAATCATCTTCAGTGATGAGGCACATTTTCACCTCAGTGGATTCGTCAATAAGCAGAATTGCCGCATTTGAGCAAATGATAATCCAAGAGTGATTGTCGAAAAACCAATGCACCCACAAAAAGTGACTGTTTGGTGCAGTTTATGGGCTGGCGGTATCATCGGGCTGTATTTTTTCCAAAATGCAGTTACTATGAATGGTGTTCGCTATCGTACTTTTTATGGCCCGAATTAGAAGATATGAATGTGGACGATATGTGGTTTCAACAGGACGGTGCCACTTGCCACACAGCTAACGAAACAATGGCCCTTTTGCGCGACAAATTCAATGGCCTTGTTATCTCACGTGGTGGCGATGTCAATTGGCCGCCAAGATCATGTGATTTGACACCGTTGGATTTTTTTCTTTTTGGTTATTTGAAAGAAAAGGTGTACGTCGATAAGCCAGCAGCAATTCAAGAGCTAAAGGATGAGATAATTAGGCACATTAACGGCATAGAACCTCAATTATGCTTCAGCGTCACCGGTATTTTGTTCCATACATAATTGAACCATACCAATATTATCATAATAAAAATAAATGACAATAATTTCCAAAATAATTTGTGTTTCATTCAAAATCAACATCGGCCCTTAAAATTTAACCACCCTTTACTTCTTGCAATAACTATAGAAGCATATCCCTGCTAAGCAATTATTTTGCCAGTCCTCCTATATGGACCCGAATGCTGGACGATAAGCAAAAAAGCAGAGCCGATTCCCCGTGCCTTCGAATAAAAAATATGTCGTATATATGGTCCTATCTGCAGAGAAGATAGCATACCGTCGACTGCACTAGCTTGGACATATGGGGCGCATGGACACCAATGCTCCAGCTAAGAGGGTCGAATCCGAAATCCGAACGTCCCGGTTTGAGAATCTGAACTGAAGCTCTGGTATAAATATCAAGTAATCGCTGAAGCAAGGCAGCTTGGTCTTGATGACTGGAAGTAGCGTGCGGGCTGTCAGCGACAGAAGGCTGCTCTGTCCCTCCATAGGTTACAGGTCTAAAAATACAAGCAAATACAAGTTAAGTATTCCTCAATTTTTTGTACACACTCAAGTCAGGTTGGATCTCTTGACATTAGTAGGAGAAGAAGTCCATTCCTAGGACGACAGCCAAAACATTGCAGTTGCGTCAGCATCACACGACGGAGGCTACCTGGGAACCCACGAGTATTGTGTGGTCACTTAAGGTTTGGCATAAATTCATAAAAATATTCATACCATCTAGCACTTACGCATGGATACGTGCGTTGAATAAGAAAGTCCTTTTGGGACTTCATAGATTCGCACTGGAATCTACGATATAAGCCTAAGGTAATCGAGTCCTTTTTAACAATTCATTTTGGGTGCCTGCTGTGGAATTAAATTCTTTATCTCAGCCTCTGGTTTCTCGAAAAATCAACATCGTCAGCAGTAAAGCACTTACACACCGACGTTGTCGCCCACCAGCAGAGCGCTTGTTAATTTGTAATGACCACCCACATGTGCCTCTCTAACTCACGCTCGTTTCCTCCGACATCGTTTCCCACATATGTGTGGATATTCTCTTTATCTGAAGAGTTTATTGCATTTCCAATCGAATTGTCCCTCCGGCAGCTTCACAACCAATCGAATCAGGGTGTCCTTCCTCCATGCGGGTATCATCCTTGGCAATAAAACCAAATCTATTTATTTTTATCCTTGCGACATTTAAAAAGACATAAACATTTGATGATTAATTAATGAGACCATCCGCAGGACTTCCCTCTCGCTCTCTCTCTCTTTCTGCGTGTGTGTGTCTGTTTCATGTGAGACAACAAACTACACTCGCATATCAGTAGGCATCTCATAAATTTCATCGTCATCGTTATTCTTTTCGTTTTGCGGATTCGGTGCGCTGTGTGCGGCTGGAATGCTGTGCTTATGTGCCTCGATGTTTCGGTGCCAGCTTCTTTTGTCTTTGTCTCTAAACATCCGAAGGATAATTCAAAGACACTATAAAAGCACAGCATTAAGAATGTTTAAGAGGAGAAATTTACTTTCGTTCATGCAATAAAATTCTATCCTCAGAGACGACGGCATTTCTATCCGCATTCTCGGCATCTTTCGTCCGCTCGTTTTGCTGCCTTCCCCGCCCGTTCGTCCTTGTGAACCTCTTCAGATTCTCTAAACTTTTAGTGCTTCATTCATTCGAAATGGAAACAACACACGAACACAAAAAAAAAAAATCCCCGGCCGGAATTCTAGAAACACAAATACATTCTAGTTGCATGGCTTCTCTGTCATATTCGTCCTGTGTCAACTCTTGCAGGATGACAGAAGAAGAAGAGGAAAAAAATAGAAGCAAACAACAGCCTCCGCTTTGACCGTGTTCTTTGCTCGTTTTTTGTTTGCATTGTTTCCCCATTCCCAGCCATTCATCATCATCGTCTTAAACTTCAACTTCAAAAATGTCACAATATGCATCGAAATAGAAGATCCTTAAGACATCCTCGAAACAGTTGTCCTTCTTGGATTCCTTTGAGCGCTCGTTTGTACATCATCTTCAGGATTTCAGGTAGATGCCACTACTTGCACGCAATGGACTGTGACAACTTGAAACTGAAGGAGGATATGTATTCTGACGAATTGTCTAATCGGGCAAACGATGAAAGGCTGCCTCCCTTAAATGGGAAAATATACCTGGGTGCTCAAGGAGACGCCAATTCTAGACAAACTCATACACATACAGGCCACCTGGAAGACCGCGCTAGTGTGTGTGTGTCTGTGTGCTTGCCACCACCATTGATGGCGGCATCACCAATTTTAAAGGTATGCTCACACATCGCTAAAGCTCAAGTCCCATTTCAATGGCACAAGGCAAAGCCATCATTGACTTGATTCGACCCACTGAACCGGGATGCGATTTTCCTAACCTTAAAGAGGACGCAGCAACAACACACGACAGGCACACAACCGAAACGCATGAATGAATGAGCGAATGAATGGAATGGACAAGGGGAATGACATGACAGAGACTAGCTAGTGTATGTACAACACATCCCGAACATGGAACTACAAAAAGGACATCACCAGGAACATCAACGCAGGTACATCGATTAGGCCAACAGCCAATTGCCAATAACGAAATGGAATGGATACGAATTCGAAAATTGTGATGTCTGGATATTTTTCTGTCCTCATTCCCCAGCAGCAGCACCCTCCCTCTCTCTCTCTCTCTCGGATGGCATTGTCTTATTTTGTTTTCCTTGGGATCTGGAGGCTTGTCTGTTCGCCCGTCATTCGTTGCCCGTAGTGTCGTGCGCTCAAGGATGGATGGCATGGCAATGCGATCAGGACCGCATACTTGAATTCTAAACATGAAGTCGGTGGGCCATCAAGTATGAAGTTGGTTGTCCTTGCGTTCGACCCGTTTCTGCTGCAAAGACATATTCATCCGTGCATTTATTCGGTTAAATCTTCTTCTTCCTCTTCCGTCAGCCACTGTGTGCATTGGAACGAGAAGGTTTCGTCTAATGATACACGTGTAATGTCAGGCATTGGGATCAATTTTAAACTTACAGCGCAAACGCTGTTGGGGAATTGGTGTGTTCGGTATGATATCAGAAACAGAGGAGGAAATGTTGCGACAGACTTTTCGTGTTGTTCGTGGGGTGTGCACATTTGATGTGAATAAATCCAGATTTATCAAATTAATGTAATTGGATTTCGTAACGTGTTCGCTGCATTAACTTGAAATCTGTGGGACAAAGCAACAAAAAAAACGCTTGTGTTATAGGTGGCGCCGATAAGTGGGGAAGGACTTCAACCAAATTGATGCACGTAACTGGAGCTGTTGGCAAAAAATTGCGCAGCTGGAGGCGTTTGTTAGTTGAGAAGAATTGAAGAATGGGAATACCTATATTATTCTGACCTAAAAGTCAGTGCACATCAGCAATCTTGCAATACAAACCCTGTTGAGCCACCGTCGAAGTTAATTTAGACAAGGAGCCAAGTTGGGTGCTTTCAGACAGCGAATACTGCTGTCAGTCCTTTTGATTCCACAATTACTTTGATTGCGTTGCCATTGACCGGCTAGAGCCGGTCTCTTTCAATTTATCAATTCGATGGCGAGAGGCTACGGTGGAAACATGGATATCAGCTATACAAAGCATTGCAGTCAGGCAACGTATTCTCCACCGCCACCGTCAACAAAGAGCTCTAAAAATGAGTCCAGGCTGCACACAGTCGAGTATTTGACTTCAAAACATGGCTCTGATACACCTTTCAGCAAGAGTGGATGTTCTAAATGTTTCCCAAGTCGAACATATATGGTCCCACACTCCCAACACCCAGCGCTTCACAAACCAGTACAGAAGATGTTGAGGTGGACGTCCTTATTCCACAGCTAGTTACAATCTCGTAGCTATATTGGGCGGGCTAGGGATTCCTGTTTTAAAACACCGCCGTTACGCGCCGGTGTTAGTATCAACCTCTACTTCCTCCAGCTTTGTAATCTGGCAATAGTAGGTGGGAAACTCGAGAGTGCAGGCCTGAATAAACCGTAGAACGGTTGAGGGTCCCAAGCCAAACACAGATCTGGGGTTCACAGAAGTTTGGTTCCCATTCCCGAAATCAGTTGGGAACGACTCCATGCCTGCGGTCTAAAAAAGTTCGCCTGAACTAATTTCTGACAGGTACCAGCTCTCCGTTTTTAGACACCGGGATAAGTCAAACATTTTCTCTGTGGTACTTCAATGGAAGGGGGAGATACTGCAATCGACATCACTTCGATGTTTTCCGGGAATATTCATGCCTTCGAACCTTTTTGAGTTCTCCGAGTTCTACTTCTTATCTTCCAACGTACCTTAATCTTTCATATGAGACCAGAATGTATCGGGTAATTTCCACGAACGATGTGGTTTTGTTTACCTTACCTTGTTTAATTTTAATGTGGAACTGGCTACAGTGTGGCGAAGAATCATGGAATATGCACTGCATGCTGCCGCATTTACAAATACAACGTATACCTACGTCCTACCTCGTTTAGAGTGTGTTTTTTTAGTATTCCAGTTTTGATAGTTCATGGGTGTGATACGAAAACATTTTTAGAGCCATTTTATCATGGAAATACTTACAAACAATTTCTCTGTGAAAACTGTCTTCATCGACGAGGTTTCAATGATCGCACATCTAAGAGATTTCGGGTTCCAGCCTGAGGCACATTATGTTGGGGGTATGGGTCATAGTGCCTGCCAGCCGTTCAACGCTAATTATAGCAGTCTTCTTACGTAGCAACATTTCTTTGAAGGCGAGAGGTATTCCCGTTGAAGTTACTTCAGTGAAGAGAGATGGATATGGTCATAATGCAGAAGTCGGATATGCTGCTATATTCGTTCTTAACTGAATTAACCATTAATTGACGAATATATAGGTGACCATACGATCATGGAACTTGTCTCTATGAATTGCAAGGTTGTAAGAAGGCGTCAATAATCCCTCGATAAAAATGGACTGTCGGCTTTTCTGGATCTCTGGCATGAACATGTTCTAAAGTAGACACAATGGCTATGTGGGAGTAACCTCTAGGCAAAATTAGTACATAAAATCTTGGAAAAATTGATCGTCACTCACAGAAGCACCAGGGCAACTTAGGTGCGTCTAAAATACTTACTTATCATGCCAGCGAGCCATGGAGCGTCTGAGCAGACAAGCTGTCCAACCAAGCCGTCAGGTGTTCATGATGATTGGGTCTCTCCGTCGGAAATTCTAACCAGGAGGCTGGGATTCGAAGACGCTTGTACTTTAATAATTGGTGTCCATGCGCTCGATGTAGCCGAGCTGGGGGCGTGAACGGACTTGCCATCGGGACTACATCCACATCCTGGTACAGCTCGGATATACTTGCCGTAGCGGTCAGTATAAAAAAATACCCAGAAAGACTGACCAACAAAATTGAGCATCGCCAGAGTGACAACATGGCTTATTTTGCGATTGGGTTTGGATCTAAATCCGTATTCGATTGGACTGAAGAATGAAGACAGAAGACCGGTTGTGTGGAGATTCGAATTTTGGCCAAATGAGGCATCGTCGCGAACTAAGACCATTTTTGACTCAGCGACTGAGTCAACAAGCTAATTTCCATTATTGAAGCAAACACAATACGCACGCGTTCGACCACACAACAATGTATCTATGAATATTGACTGTTTTGTGAATAGCGGCATCATCGGGCCTTATTCGTATCGTTCTTTGGCCTGAGGGAGAAAGTGACGTTAGCCATCTGTATCCAGAGATCAACAACGTCTATATATCCGAGTTGTGGTTTCAAAAAGGCGACGCTACATGTCACACAGCTGTGATGGAGAAATTTGACGAAACACTTATCTCACGGCGAGCGTTCATCAATTGGTTGCTGCGATCATGCGACTTGACACCACTCAATTACTGACTCTGGGGCTACGTCAAGTCCATATGCAACGCTTACATACCATCCACTTTGGAGAACTTCGAGATCATCATTCGAGACAATATTGCACCGACCACTTGAAGTACTGCCAGCGACGTCGAGGCGACCATTGGCATGATGATTTTAATATTCTTTATTCGGGGTCGGTCCAAATGCCATTCAAGGTATCAACATTATTACTCTGCTGGAGACTGGAACATCAACATTAAAACCGACCTTCGCACGATGTCATTATGCTCGTGCTTAATCGTCAATTTCGTCAGGTGTCAATATCTCCATTGAACCGCGAAGTGAAGGACAAATTCCTAGCAGATGTCAATGGCAACAAGCAGCTTACGTCTATAAACGAATTGCACCCACCACCAAAAGGGTGAGGCGAATAACCCCAGCGACATGCAAACTAATCGCACGCAATTACCATTGTCACGACGGCACATTAATAACCCTGAATATCCTTATTAAACAGTTATCATTCACTAGAGCGCACAATTACGCAGATATATTCCGCAAATGGCGATAATTGACGTCATCGTGCATATCCTTCATCTCTTTAAGGCGCACCTTCACTTCACCTCCTCAACTCATTTGCACAGCATCTGTGGTCCGGGCCGGGGATTGAGACGCACACACAGCGTCCCATATTTGCATGCATAAAGCGAATTAATGAACGAAAAAAGAGACAACAGCACAGCAGCTACATCAGACAAAATGTCACAGGCACTGTCAATCTGTCAGTCGATAGAATTGACTGTGATTTATGAGTATTTCTCCACCTCCCGTTTTTTTTTTGTGCTTGAGCTTTTTTTCTGCAATATTTTCTTTTTCCGGTTTCTTTATTTTCATTTGCCTTGTTCAATTGGCTGTGAAGGCAGGATATACATGGCGGTGAGTGGCGGAGGTGGGTGGAGAATGAAAAAGGCTCAATCCTTTAGACGACAACTTCATCGAAGGAACATTGCGGTTCCGGGGTTTATACATAAATCCAATCCGCAGCGTAGTCGGCGGAACGTCGGAGCACGAAACATCTGGAAAGACACTTCATGCCACCGACCCACATGAGACCTGTTCTGCTGCTGGTGGGTGGCAGTTGGGCGGAGGGGGAGTGTGTGTGTAAATGCTCGAAATTCCAGAATGGCAATCAGGACAATTTAATTCCACTCTCGAGATGGCAAAGTGAGCATGTCATACGCGTTGGTGGGGAGCGCCCGGTGGGACCGTGACAATGTGTGAGTTTAATGATGATCCTGTGGGGACACCGGCAAACAACTGTCTAATAATGTTCCGATTGTAAGAGCAAACTGGTTTTTACAAATCTCCCCCCAAACGCGTTGCCCTTATAGATCACCATTACGGGACTTGTAATAATGTATACGGATGCTAGTAGTGTGCTTATTTGAAGGCAAGAGAGGATGTCAACTAAAGGAGGGACGGATTTGGAATGAATTGCAAACATTGTAGCATGTAGGATAGAAACCAGCCAGCCTGTCCCTAGTCCGCAAGACAAATGTAATCTTCGTAAAAGGATGGCAAGCTTGTCCCCTCTTACTCCTCTCTACCTCAGCCCTCACTCTCTCTCTCTCTCTCTCTCTGTCTGTATCTCCGCAACTCTCCGCAGTATGTATGCGCTTGTCCTAAGACTCGATGACTAATGGCTGAAATAAGTTCGTTCCTCTTCTGGCTGTGATCCATCTCTCGAGCACATGTCCTCGGGGAAATATGAGTTGTTACCAAGTTGTATCTTTAGTTTTATACTTTTGATTCATTCATCTGTGAGCGTACGGAGCTCTTCGTCTTTGTCTTCGTCTACGTCTTCGTCATCCTGTGTTCGCCTTCGCGTTCGCTTTTCGTTTTTCGTTTTTCATTTTATTTTTGGAGAATGAAACGTGAAAGGAGCCGTCCTGTTGTAAGACAATAAAATGACAGTCGATGTAATTTAGGGCAATTCGTTGGCAGGATAGCTAACACGACGTCGTACCCGTCAGTTTACAGTTCCATGATTTAACGAGTGTTAACCCCTTTTGTGCGCCGGATAAAGCGCACAGGTGCGGACGTGATGATAAATTGCATTTGAAAAGCTGCCTGTTGTGGTGGAAATTTATTTTCGTTTTGTTATATGAAGTTGAATTGGATCTAGATACTCTTGCACCATGGGGAGTTGTTAACCGCTTTGTGTTTAGCACATTTGATAAAGGAAACGAGTTATGTATTACCTTGAAGATGTCAAAACTTTGTATTCGTACTCGTACTTTACCCATGCGATGATATTAAGAAAATTCTACTCTTCATCGTGGGAAAGAAGTTGTGTCGACAACTTGTGGTTATTCTGTCTGGAATCGAATGTCTGGACTATCAATTTATCCTCTCTTGAGCACTTTTTGTTTGAAGTCATTTTTGTTTTGAAGTCATCAGACATTAGATCCAGCACGGTTCTTTTAACAGACGGTTAGTTGACTGTTAATAGAGTCCAATTGAAATGTCACAATGGTGGTACTGCTATACGAGTCGAAGTGGAAAGGTGGCCTGACCTCCGCTAGAGAGAATATTTCTAGCTAGGAACCGTGCATCGGCTGTATTATTTCTTCAAATTCAGAAAAAAATTATTCTGTTAAGAAACTTTGAAGCAATCTCCGGACCATTGGGATTTCCGCTAGGACGGTCAACCTGGAGGTTATCCCCAACACTCAAATTGTCACCCAGGTTCGGTTACATTGGTAATAATGGAAACATCTACTTTGTCACAGTGTCCCGGCACGCGCATGAGTTGTATATTGAAATGCGACATTGTGTATTGAAAAATGACATTGTCTAGTTTTGGTGCGACTTGGCTTGAGGCAGGGCACTGTCCTGGCTGGTTTCTGCTGAAAAAACGCTACAATAGTCAGGGAGTTTCAAGGAAAGGCCAATGTTCCTTGCAGTTCATCCGTCTGCGTAGAAACGCAGGAGACCACCAAGCGTCTGTTTGTCAGACCTCCAATCCTGTTGGTAGAAAGTTCCTCGAAGATGATTTGAGGTAGTAGCGATCGGTGGCGTTGGGAACTAAGTTGAATTCATGAATAATAGTTGAGTGGCCGATGGTGTGTGTGGACCAGGCCGTCGAGCTGTCCTGAGTCTTAAGGCTTAAGTCTGTGCTGAGTACTATGTGCTTGCCTAATAAGTCCAGTGGATTAAGATGGAGCAAGCGGTGTGCTTCTTAACGCTCCGCTGATACAACTGCAAGCTGAGACTCCGTACGTTAGTGTCGTTCTGACTATCGAAGGAGAAATGCGTGGATGTAGTTCGCATTTGCTTCTTATAGCTTTCAAACAACAGAATAGGTTTTCCTGACCCTTTCGTGGATATTGGGCTTCCAGCTTAGTTTGTAATCGATGATAAGACCCAGGTCTAAGGTCTTTCCCAGATTTGTGTGTGAATACTACCTTCACTTCCTGCCAGGAGCTGTTCTTCGAAGGCTTTGAATCTCTTGAGTGCCCACATAACATTAGTGTGTTAGATGCAGTTGAGACATCGCTGCAGTCAAATGCAACCAACAGAATTTGTTGGGATTCCTCTTAGATTTATCGAAATGGTCCCCGAGTAGCCAGAAGCAAACATTAATTAATCACACTTCGTCGGAAACCGATTTTTTCGAATTCGAGCAGGAAATCAATAGAACCATGAACAACTGGGGGTAGACCAAAGAATATTATTCGGGACAACAAATACGGTTGTACTGTAAGCGGCGAGAAAGATACTGGTCGATATTACCATTGACAATCAAGCGGCCAACGAAGCCGCTTCGGCGATAGAGAAGTCCAAGTAAGAAAACCATTAAAATAGTCCCAAACACATCGCAGCATAATTCAAACTATGTACCTCTCAATTCCAAAAATGTAAAAAAAAACCATGTTACTATACAAGTGCATAATCTGTCCGCGAATGTCACACGCATTTCCTACATGGTTGCAACTAACCAAAAACGTGGGAGACTAATCAGCAGCTGCATATCCACAAATATACCAGCATCTGGCAATGGTTCAGCAAGAAAACAATCTGTCCAGCATCAGGAATTACCACCTACTGGAATAACTACACATATGTTACGCGCTCAAGAAGAACATTCACTTCTGAATCAACAAGCGCTATTACTGGTCTCTTATCAGCATCCTCATCCTCAAATGTCTACAAAAAGCTTATCAAATTTGGCCGTTCGGAGTCGGCATTAAACTGCAGGTCCTTTCCACTCGTAAGATATTGTTCTCTCACGCACGCACTACATGAGTGGTTGCTGAGATGCTAGACTACAGCATCCTCAGTGAGGCCACTTTCAATAACCAGTTATCGCCCCTCTTTAATGGAGTACCTTTGATGGAGCATTTAAGAAAGCCATTGCATAAGTGTTCGGCAGGTACGACAAGGAATACCGTCTCAGTTGATGGACGACACAAAGTGGGGCAGAATGGCCCAACAGCGGAAAAAAAGTCTATATCTCGAGAATGGTCCTATCGAATTGGGAATAGTCTCATTATGCATTATGCATCAGAATTTGAAAGAAGAACTAGAATCAATTTTTTTGTTTGATGTTAACTATCTCTAAGTATGAAGCAGTATGATATAGAATACTCAATTGACCTAGAAAGGCTCACATTCATTTAATAGGAATTTTTTTAGGAAGCGAGCTCCATATCAATTTAGCAGTTGTCTGCATTTGTCTGCATTGTTCTATCTTCAGGAACAAGACGGACGGTTTTTGGGTGAAACACAAAGTTCCAACTTTCTGAGCCTCCTAGTGATACTGGGAACATACAAATCACACATGCAAAAAAAACGAACTTTTTCCGGATTTGCCCTACTGTGCGACATAGGCAACCACTGGGGCAAAGAACTGTAGCCAAATGCCTGGCGATCTGGCTAAATCAATATCTATATTTGTACAAGCTGCTGCAGCGGCAGTGCTATTATGGGTCTGTGTGTCGATTACTACGTACTTGAACCTCGACGTCTAGGTTCGAATCCCAGTGCGACAACAACAATTTCCACGGTCCTACCTCTTTCGACTCGCTGACGGTACTCAAAGAGTATAACTGTCTTGAAAACTTGGCCGTTCGAAGTCAGCACAAGACTGTAGGTCCCTTCCACTCGTGAGAGGACAATAGGACGCACAACAAGAGTGGTGGCTTAGAAGCAAGGCCCTGGCCCTGTAGCGCCACCCATATTATTATTATCCAGATGCTGGCCACTGCACAATAAGCTTTATTAGACTTTGTTCTCGACACTGCTGCATGTATTGACCTCGTTAAGATCGGGAAGAATGCTCGTCTATTAACGTCCATATTGAGTGAAGTGTTCTGACTGATAGAGGTAATTTGGGTCCTCGTCACCATTTAACAGTCTGCAGAAGTGATTCCCCCAAGTTCTCAGTATCGGCCGCAACTCTGCTTCTAGTTGCCCACTCTCGCCCTGTTAAGATCTTGTCAGATCTGTGTTTCCGTTGCTTGTATGTTCCAATGCCTCGTTCACTTTTCTGGCATCATTCCTTCCATGTTGGTTGCCTCCATTGAGCGAGTTACGGAATGTTACAGTTTTCGCTTAACACTTAACAAAATGAGGAACACTTGATTGAAAAGCTTGCTAAGTGTGTTGCCGCACGTGGAATATGCTGCGACACGTAACTCGCGCACTATTGGTTTTCAGTTTTTTCCTCCTCAGACTGAATAAATCCACTCAGACTCTCTTCTCTTTTGCGCTGTTGCAAAGCAAACAATTCCCGAGGAAGGCATGGGCAATTTTTTTCCGTCCGTCAAAGTGTTGTTTAAGCCTTTTCCCATTAACACTTGCGAATGAAAACATTTAAGGACCTTAGCGCAGTTCGAAAATTGTGTGGATAGAGTTGAAAATCCCGTTTGCATCCGAATGGAGGAAATATCATGCGACGAGAACACGGGGAAGCTCAGCCTCTAAGCCAAATGACACACGACCACAAGATCCGTCAGTTCCAATCACCGAGTCGTTTTGTGATTTTGTTTCTAAATACTTACAATGGTCACTCGGCGCTAAGCGACGTGCCAAGTGATATTAGTCAGAGGGACCGCCACCATCACCCCCCGGGGGAAACACACATGAAACTGCAGGAACAAGTTTTTAATCTCTCCACTTCCAGCACACAGCATCGACCGTTCGAATCAAAGTGCAACCCATAGCTGGGTATGGTGCGATCACAGCACACGAACCGACGAATGCGGTTTTTAAAAAATAATCCAAAAGAGGAAATGAATTAAAGATGGACATTTCAACGACGACCGCACTCGCCGTCGAGGCGCGGCGTACCTTGCAAGGGGCTTTGTGTAGCTGAACTTCTAATGGAATCAAAGGCTCTGCCGCTTCAGTTCCAGAATATGGCTGCAAAAAGAGGAGGAAAAAAAGGAATGAAGTGAAAATACAAAGTATCATTGCATGGACAATTTTTGAATTAATCCCCTCTCCAGAATATCTGAGAGGATGCGAGTGCGAAACGAGAAAGGATGTGCAAGTAAAAGGTATGGAAATCCGTTTTTATTCATCGCCCATCGTCGTCGTCATCTCCAGCGCTGGTCGTTTCTGGGCGTAGAGACAAAATCAAATCCATTCGAAATAGAATGCATTTGCAAAGCGAAACAGGAATATTCGCTTGCTCTTTGATGTGTATACGATCCAGTGTGTCTAATATGCCTGGCGTTGTCGCTGCCGTTCATGGTTCGTCCTTCTTTGGAACGCACATTCACACTGTCACACCCCGCACACACGGCCCACCCTGCACGACTGTACGCGTAGATGTGTTTAAGCATTCTCCTATGCATCTGATTGTTGCTCCTAGAAATCCAGAGCAGATCCTTGAAAAAAGAATGTCCGCCATGTGAGTAGTAGAAAGAGTAACAACGGAGCGAGCAGAAGAGCCAGCTAAAGGGTTTTGTATCTGGTGTCGGCTGTATCCAAGTTCGTCGTCGTTGTCGTTGCCGTTGCCGTCCATTTGCGAAACGACAATTCCAGTGTAGCGCGCTAAGCAAACGAACTGAATGGACCGATGAGGACGAGAACGAGGACAAGAGAAGAGCAGACAGCCTCACCAGAGTCCACAGTCCGTGTGTTGTCACGCAACAGAGGTTTATCAAATGAGATTCTAAACTGGAACAGGCCCATATATGGCGGAGCTGTGGAACAGCAAAACAAATTTCATGGTATTATAAACAAAGTAAACTAGTCCTGCTAGGATGACAGGAAACTGAAATGCATTTTGTAAGCCGTTGCTTCCAATGGAGGATTTGTATTGAGAAATTTCGAGGAGCGCATCTCTGAAGCTGGACTTGGCCGCCTGCAAACAGCAAACGTAATTACACTTCAAGGATGGCGCTTTGTTGGGGTTGCTATAGCGTGCAATGACATTCAGAGGATGTGATGCTGTGAGATGATATCATTGAAGCTGTCCCGATTGTGACTTAAGCATATGTTCGTACGTTTTGTCGTTTTTGTGCTTTTTTTTTCTATTTTTCATTCTCTTGTCTTTCGTGCAGTTATCATGTCCGACTGTAGTTGGCTAATGGACGTTTGCGTAATGAGGCCGCCGCCGTTGCCACTGTCACACACAGGAAGGTAAAGGTGAATGAAACGCATACCATAGTGCTTGTGTTCGGCCAATGTCCGACAGGTAGACTCGCATCATAAGCAGACGTGTGATGCGGCATGAGACAGAAGTTGTGAGAGATCCTTTTCAAACTTCAAGCAGCTGACTGAAGGATTCAGACAGACATTTTCGCACCTGCCTGCGGTAGACAGCATAACTTGCTGTTCAACTGTAAAGTACGTACACATGTATTCGCTCTGCATGGGTGGATATTATCGCTTTCGATCGAAAAAGTACGCAAAAAGAGGTAAAATGACGTGATTATAAGGTTGACCGACACATCATCAACATAAAAGAGATGAGTGCGGTGAGTGGTGCCATAGTTGTCCACAGTCAGCTGACCTCAAATGTCAGAATTGAAAAATTTTCCAATTACGCTCTTGTATACGCGATCGTCGCGCCGGGCTATAAAGAGTTGACACATGTCCCATTGACTCGAAACAGATTGGAAACTGAGACAGTGGAATTACGCTACCACCCGACGGAGTGAGTGACGTCAACACTTCAATTGTGTCTAATTCAAATGCCAGGCACAAAGCTGAAGACTTTTCATACAGCTGTGAAAGTACCTTTAATGTAATGCTGTTCAGCTGCTTCAATATAAGTAGCTGGGTAGACGCGTAAGCCACGTCTCATTTAGGTCCTGATGGAACCCTTTTGATGTCCGTAGGTAGAATTTCTTGCACAGCCATCCTGAAATCGTAATAAAGCTGCAAAAAGAGGTTAGGTTAGAGGAATTTTTGTTAGATTCTGGAAGCCTTGAATGAAGTGTTCTTCCAGTGATCTACATCTCAGACGACAGAGGCTAAGGTAGTGGCAAATTGTATTACTCCATTCAAAATACGAACATTTTCAAATTTTTCTTTACTAACTGCTTTTGTCAATCGGATGGAAAATAATTTATTAAAAAGTCGCCTGTCACATATCGCTCTCGTGTGAAATGGAAGCGGATGCTTCGTTCGTTTTGAGCTTTTAACTAGACTGAACCACCTCGCCAATACCAGTCGGAACCAAATCCAGCAGCAGTGCTCGAAGCCATATCATTTGTTTAACACTTGCGAAGCTGCAATACACTCAGATTTGGTAGGAGATCAGGCCACACACTTTTGCCTCTGTGATGACCATTTCTAAATGAAACCACTAGATCGCCCGCATAGTCAGAGTCGTTGAAACAAATTAAAGAAATGTATTTAGATTTTTCTAAAAATACAGCCATTTTCCTGGGTACTTGAGTAATATTTTGACTCCATTGGCATAAGCTTCAATGGGTTCATCCAAATATCGAGAAACTATTACCACAGCGAATGCTATGTCCTGAGGAGTAGCAACAGCCAGATACATCAAACATAAAACAGCTGGTGGAATTTGACATCTACTGGTTGACACCGGGTTACAGCAGTCAATATAAAGCTTCTAGAGGCATTCTCCAATTATGTCGATTGTGTGATGTGAACTCCATTCAGTGATGATGTGATAACCATAAACCACTCATCATGCAATGTTGTTATCTCGAAATGCGTCTTTGAGAACCTGATCATGCTCATGGCGTCCTCTTTATCCCCTGCGGATATTTAGAAGCATATCAAAAGGTGTAACATACTTGCAATATATATTGACGAGGGAAATAGACCGCTGTGTCGTTCGTCGATATAAAGAGTGATTTTTTAAAAGCTAGAGGAAAGTTTTTTAACAAAAAACACATAAAATTCATTTCATACAAATGTTGACCTTGACTGCGCCTCAAATGGTCCATCCACTTTTTTGGCATACTCTTTCCAAAATTTCGGCCGGTATCTCACGAATAAATGCTTCAATGTTGTCTTCCAATGCGTCAATTGAAGCGGGCTTGTCTGTGTAGACATGAGCTTTAACATAGCCCCACAAAAAATAGTCTAAAGGCGTTAAATCGCACGATCTAGGCGGCCAATTGACCGGCTCCGAACGTGAAATAAAATGTTCACCGAACTCGCCCCTCAATAAGTCCATTGTTGCGTGTGCTGTGTCGCATGTTTCACCGTCTTGTTGAAACCACATGTCATGCAAGTCAAGCTCTTGCATTTTGGGCAAAAAAAAGTTGGATATCATCTCACGGTAGCGCTCACCATTCACAGTTACGTTACGATTCGCATCATCTTTGAAGAAGTACGGTCCAATGATGCCACCAGCCCATAAACCGCAACAAACTGTGACTGGATGCATTGGTAGCTCTTGCAATGCACCTGGCTGATATTCACTCCGAAATCGACAATTCTGCTTACTTAGGTACCCATTGAGCCAAAAATGAGCTGACCATAAAATGGAAGAAGCGCGCGATGAACTTTCTTAACAGAGCACACATTTTGATAATAAAATTCAATAATTTGCAAGCGTTGTTCGTTTGTAAGACGATTTATGTTTAAATTATAGACCAAACTGAAGACGTTTGACAGTGAAACAAAACACGAAACGTGCGTCAGCTGATCGAGACGCTTACATGAAGTCGTTAAGGATCTTTTTCAGTTTACAAACTCGCCCAGTACCATCATCAAAACTCAGAGGCTGCTGCATATAGATTTTCTTGCTCAGGTCTCCATTTAAAATTGTCGATTTTACATGAATTTGGGTGAGATTCAGTCAATCCTGTGCCGCAATTGCAAAAATGGAACGTATAGACGTGAACTTTACCACTGGACTGAATCAACTGAATAAAGCTTCGCATCGCCAATCTAGCCTTGTGCTTCTGCCGTCCGTTGTCATTTAAGTTTTTTTTGTTTAAATGTTTCTTATGGTCTTCCTGTTCACTGCACCCCACACTAAGTCCCAAGTTTCATCTGCTCTGCCATTGCATCTCTCCAGTCAGCTGCATCTTTAATTGAAATTGCATCCTCATTGCTAGCATCCTCGGTTGATCTTTCATCTATTTCCATTTCTTCGTCGGCTAACTGAAAAACCTCGTCTTCGCCTTCATTTGTGATGTCTCTCGAAGGTTGTGAGTTGAAAATTACTTTTTTTATGTTATTTAACATCACTTATAATTTTCAACTTTTGTCTAGCTGGCATCCAGATATGATACCCCTTGGTGTTCTATGCATATCCCAGTCTACAGCTACAGTCCGGGGTGGACCAGAACGATCTTTCGCCAGCAGCCTCCAGTTGTGCACACCCAGTTGGTTGAGGTCCTTCTCCACTTGTGTGCGCCATCTCATTCTAGGATGCCCTCTGTTGCGTTGTCCCAATGGCTCGGAATCGAAGACTCTTCGGGCCGGAGCTGTGGTGTCAATCCGCTCTACGTGACTAAGCCATTTTAAGCGTTGGATCCGAAGACGATTAAGTAGGTGCATGCCGCTCTACAGCCCGTACACTTCGTGGCTGAATCTCCTCCTCCAGACGCCATCAATACAAACAGGACCAAAGATCGCACGCAAGACTTTTCTCTCAAAACGACGAAGAGCTTCTTCATTCGCTTTCAATAGCGTCCATGTCTCTGAGCCATAGAGCAGGACAGGGATGATTAGAGTGTTATAAAAAGTCAACTTGATGTTTCGAGAGATGGCTCTGTTACTCAACTGCCTCTTGAGCCCAAAGAACAGCGATTGGCAAGATTAATTCTACGCTTGATCTCGGTACTGGTGTTATTGTCCCTGTTTACTGCAGAACCGAGGTAGACGAAGTCCTTGACTACCTCAATGACGCTCAGTCCGAAACGTCGATGTTGTGCGTCCTTTCGTGATGACAGCATGTACTTGGTTTTGCCCTGATTCACTGCCAAACCCATTTCAGCCGCTTCCGCTTCAATGTCAGCAAGCGCCTCATTGACAGCTCACTGTGTTCGTCCAATCATGTCAATGTCGTCCGCGTAGGCAAGCAGTTGAACAGACTTTTGGAAGATCGTGCCTCTGGTGTTGACATTTGAGTTTCGCACGATCTTCTCAAGTATAATGTTGAAGAAATCACATGACAGCGTGTCGCCTTGTCTAAAACCTTTTTTGACATTGAAGGTATCGGTGAGTTCGTTACCGACCTTAATGGAGCAGCGAGAGTTCGCCATCGTCATCCTGCACAATCTGACGAGTTTGGCAGGAATGTCAAAACTAGACATGGCGTTGTATAGCGCGTCTCTATGCACGCTGTCATATGCGGCCTTGAAATCGACTAATAGGTGGTGGATGTCGATCTGCATCTCTTGGATTTTCTCCAGGATCTGCCGCAGTGTGAAAATTTGGTCGATGGTGGACTTTCCCGGCCTGAAACCGCACTGATAAGGACCTATTAGGTTATTGACGAATGGTTTCAGGCGTTCACGCAAGACGGCAGAGAGGATCTTGTACGCTATGTTAAGGAGACTGATCCCTCGATAGTTGGCGCAGTCAAAAGGGTCTCCTTTTTTGTGGACCGGATAAACGACGCTGAGACTCCACTCATTGGGCATGCTTTTCTCCGACCATATCTTACAGATGAGCTGGTGCATGCGCCCAACCAGATCATCTCCACAGTTCCGCGGACAGTCCGTCCGCTCCAGCAGCTTTGTTCGACTTCAGTCTAGGTATCGCTATCTTGACCTGGTCTAAGTCGGAGGGACGGAATTCTTGGTCATCCTCGTCCAAATTAAGTGGAACATTCTGCCTGACTGCGGAGTTTGTGTCGTCATCTCCGTTTAAAAGTCTGCAGAAGTGATTTTTCCAAAATTCTACTTGGGTATATGCATTAACGCTTCATTAACAAAATCTTGGAATTCTTTAATGTTTGATTTTTTTGACACAATACATCTCATATGGAGATTTGTCTTTTAAAGATATCGGCATCTGTTCTGACAGCGATCAAATTTCTAGGTGCGACCACATTCAAACCAAAGACAAAGTATTTTCGCATCTAACTTATGTGGCTACTGTGACATTAAAGAGAATTGTGAAGCAGAAGAAGACGCGAGAAAGGGAACTGTTTCCGCACTCTTTCGCTATGGAGATCTGCCACCTGGAACTGTCGCTAGATATTCGCTTGCTCAAATAAAACGTAGATGGTTTACTGGCACAGGAAGCCTCGTCACGAAACCACTCACTCATGGCATACTCTCGATCCAAAGCGTTTGCACAGCCTGATCAGAATGAGTAGACCGAATTTCAGGAATCTCATCGGTATCATAACCGAGCACTGCGACATCGCTATTCACGCCTCAAGACTAGGCCTTCTCCACAATGAGTTCTGAAGAAGGTGCAGGCACGAGAAGGAGGAAGAAAGAATTGAACATCTTCTCTGCAATTACAGCACCCTTTTAGAGGGCTACTACTTCAACAACCTGGCCGATGGAACCATGACGTATTTGTAAAAGTGACTGGAAATGTGAGTAGTCGATAAGTCGGTACTCCTAGACTTCAGCTTTCGACAATTAACAACTTCCCACCCATACGCGTATTCATTCATTCAACGTGTCGCACTTCGATTGAGACTGCCAGTACGTCTACATCACAGCACAAACAATCTAATTTCGTAGACTCATTCAGTCTGGTCCGGACTTAGTAATGCCAATTAGCAATCTAATCGAAACACTCTGAAGAGTGAATCAATAATACCCATCGAGACGAAGTAAAGGTCAAGGAAACTCGGTTTTAACAAAAAAATACCAATCAACCAACACCACATCACGTAGATCAGCGTTGTCCTTGTCAAAATTTCCGATAACTTTTACGGTGTACTTGGCTGCATTTGCATTTTCACTTTATTGGTGACTGAGTTCCACGTCTCGCCTGCTACGTGATGGGTAACGAAACTTCTTTACTACCTCGCAGCAGGTCTCCAACGCTCCCAAGGACATATTAGCAAGGAGCAGCGCCCACCAACAACGAAGAAAGTACTAAAACTAACTTTTGCATTTTGGCAATAAAAAAATGTTACGATAAGTACCCAACGCCAACAACAATAACAACAACAACGGTGGTTATGATTTTGCCAGTCGGGCGAACAGAGGATGCAGGACGCAGGACGCACGACCTGACTTGAATGCTTGTCCTCTAGGTGCCATCGTCCCTTTAGTGAGGTGCGGTCAGAGAGAGGGGCGATCAGGAAGAGCGCTCTTCCCCTGTGATAACATTTTGCGAATTTTTATTTCTTCAACCGGATGCACCGAACAGATCCTCGCATCCTTGCTCTCGGCCATACCGTCGATGGTGCGCTGTTGTGGTTCCTGCTGCTATCGCTGCCGCTGCTGCTGCTGCTGTTGGTGCTTCTGTTGCGACTGATTCCCGCCGTCTTTGCAGGCATCTGCGAGGGATATCACATAAATTACAATACCGAGAATGTTATCATTGTGTCGATGCTACGCTGAGGTCATGAATTTTCTGAATTTCCAGGCTTTGAATGCAAGTTGCGAGATTTTTTTTCCCCATATTTTGCTGCTTGCTTCCTCTCGGTTTGTGTGCGGCCCGGTGTCTCCTGGTGAGGTATTGCAAGGAGTGGATATTTGCCTGAAAGAAAATCCATTGTACACTTTTAATGTCTATGCCGAGAGGGAGTTTTTACGGCTATATTGCAGTGATAAAGGGCAGCAAGATAGCCATGGATATATGGCGCACTGATGACGACAACGGTGGGAAGATGAACGGGAGCTTCTTATAATCAATGTTCGGAGACTTTGTTGTGCAGACGCAATGCCAGTGAATAAAGTACCTTCGGGTTGGCTGTGCTGCTTTGTTACGGTTATGAGCGCTTAAGGAGCGCAAAAGAGCTACGAGGCTAATGACAAAACGGTCGACCTGCCAGTTGTGAGAATGCACGTGTGGCGCCGGAATTCGCACTGTGAACGTACTTTTCCGCCACCGATAACAGAGTGAAAAAAATGTCAACAAATTGGGGCATTTATTCTCATTCTGATATCTCTTGGCCATATTACTCTTTTAAGTGCTCTTCGAAGTACAATTGTGCAACTGGCCAAAGGCAGATAAATGAATGAGGAACCATATCCCGGTATTACATTGTCGCTTGGTAGATTGTAGAGCCAGTATAAATGACGGATTCTTGCCGTTCGGAATACAGCCACACCTTGACACAGCTCTTAGAAGTCACGGTTGTATATTCTCATCCATTCGCCTTTAAGGGACCAAATGTTCGATGCAAGCTCCGTTCCCATAGCCCTAAGCCTTCAAATTGTGTCCAAGATGAACAGCTGGATGGCGCAGTTGGTTGAGTGCCTGCCCCTGGTTAGAGGGGTCCCCGGTTCGAATCCCAGTGAAAGAATAGTTAATACTCTTTTATCCGGTTTTTAAATCTGGTCCAGTCACAATTTGCCGTTGGAGTTGTCAATCAGTGGTAGTAGTTTGACTATGGGCACCACAATGGTCTAAGTGTGCTAGCGATTTCGCTGTGATCCCACGTACCTACCTACCTACAGTCCGGGATGAACCAGCCTCTCCAAATAGCGCAATATCCGTGTAGCTCCATCCGGTTGTGCACACAAAGTTGGTTGAGACTTTTATTTACTTGTGTGAGTTCTGCGCCATTGTTCCTTCGTCGGTCTACTGCATTATTTTCTTCGTCGTTTATTCCAATAAACGTGTCATTAGTTGATCGCAGCCGAAGTCAGTGTAAGATTGTGCCTCTACTATCAGTCCGTGAGTAAGTTGCACCTAGCTTACAACCCTCCTCTGACACTGACCGTCTCTGAGCTAGCGGACCATCCATACCAGCGGCTTTGATATACTTCAATCACTTCCAATTGAATTCCTTCTTAAACAGTGTCTAATTTTAAGGCTCAAACTAAATCGGTCGTATTTATATATAAACATTGAGTTGCCCACCTCTCCAGACCGAATTCGCATTTCGAATGTCCGATTCCGGCGTAGTTCATCAACAAAGAACCGGTCTCGCCTACAGGAAGGATGTGACGGCTCAAAGCAATTCACCAATTGACAGCCTGTTAGTCGTGACTTTTGTTCGACTTTCTTCACATTATTTTTTTATTCTGAATTCCTCATCCTCAACAGCAAAGTTTATTACACGAATTTTCAATTTCCTTTAATTTTTCCCATTCAACCCTCATCGCATCGCAGACGAACCTGGCCCTAGTCGCTAGACAGGGGAGGAAAACCCACAACAGTACAAGAAAGAAATTCTTTTTTACCTAATAAGCTATAAATTTTCTTCGGTTAAAAAGAATGTGTTCCTTTTTTTTAATATCACAGGAACGGGCTTTCTCCTATTGGCTCTCTCTGCTGGGTGCGGTTGGGACTTCCTGTGTCGTTGAATCCGGAGAACATTTCTTGCTCCTACTGGGTCTTTAGTTTTCCTTCGAGGTTTCTTCTTAGCATCATTCCAACTGCAACCTTACGACGGGAATCGCAATGAAAAAAAGCGGTTAAAAGGCATCCATCGTTGCGGCAGGTATGGCGAGGGGTCCATGGGCAGGTATTTACAGAGGTTTGTGCAATATTACTGCAACCCAGCTAATGCAGGTGGTAGTGTTTATGGCTACAGTTAATGCTGCGCATGGGGCGGTGATGGCTGGGTGTCAGCTAAAGGTGTAGAAAGAAGAAACTCTACAGAGTGTGTAGGTATGTTGTGTGCAAGGCAACATAAGAGGGAATTCTTGAAGCACACGTCATCAGTTTTGTGGCTTAAAAATGAGGAGAACTATTTATTTGAATCGACAAAAGTCGAAAAAGCACTTGACGGACTGAATGAGTGATTGAGTGCAGGGAGGTTTCGATGGGGCTTGTAGGACAACACCCGGCACAGTGACGGTGAAGTTCTTTTCAAATTGTTCAGAAGTTTTAAGCGTTAAGTTGTTCACGAGACGTGTTTGGAAACACGTGACGTACAATGAATGGTAGTTCAATACAACGAAACGAATTCTGTCAAGACGTTGCTTGGGATATATGATGTTCGATGTGCATGGACGGAATATGAGTTATTATTTTGTCTTCAGTTTATAAAGGATATTCTGACCCAGCCACCTTCGGACTACACTCAGAATCAATAATTGTTTTGTTAACTCAGTATCTCAATTAAATTCCCAAACGCGGCAGCACGGCATTTGCGTTGGGTTGTTGCACTTCTATCCGTTTAAACTATTTGCTGGATGGGTTGCACTGAACTCGATTCTCATCATTGGAGCGCATTGTGATATACAACAGTTTTCTTTTTGTTATCAGGTGCGAGAACGAACTAAATGAATGGTCTGCCGACATTTGAAATTTTTATTTGTTTTTGTTTGGATGTTTTTAGCGCTACACTGGAGAACTTAGACACAGAGACTGGTCCATTGTACTACCAGGTAGCAACCTACATTTGCTGAAGTTTCTTGGTCTTCCGGAAGAATACCAGAATGCTCTTCTTTGATGAGAAGGCTACATTATCAGCTCTTAGCTCATCATCACCAAATAATTGCCACACGATCCGATCAAAAGCGGGACAGTGGCAAAAGGGAGTGCTCTGCAGTGCCGTAGTCTTCTCCACAGGCGTCGCAGAAGGTTTCATCGCTTAGGCCAACCACGCTTAGGTGTTTAGCTAAGGTGTACTGGCCTGATAGTATGCCAGTAAGTCATCTACAGACATTTCTGGAAAGAGATTACGCGAAAGCCTATTCCACCAAACGTCCGATGCATACAAAGAAAGGGACGTTATCATAGCTGTGTAGATCCAAAAGAACCCTTTTGGTGATAGAGCCCAAGACTTTTCGCACACTGCCAGAAGGCTGACAGCGCATTCGATGTGTTGACACGTGAACATGTTGGTTGCAACTGATCGTGTGAGGAGCATTTATTTTCTAGATTTGGGGCAGATACACTCAAGGATGGGCCGTTTGAATTATGATTGTAGTGAATCCAAAGCGAATCGGAATGGAATTCGTTGATACTCGCATGGTATCGTGATATCGGTGGGGACTTCCTTTGAGTATGGTCGCTTGAATCACATTGTCCATGAGTTTTCTTACCACCAGCGCGTTCCATTACATACTTTTGGTTGGTTAAGATTTAGTAGAATAATGGCTACCAAGCCAAACTTCAGTGCTGTAACAAGCCAGTCATTTGGACTGATTTGGATAGCGGGTGCCATTGTCGTCGTTTTTTATCATACGTCGTCGTAGGTGATTGACATTGTTTTTCCTTGCCACGAATATTGCTCGTTCACTCAACCAATTGTGATTTTTATGCTTTTCAATGACGTTCTAGAACGAAATTGCGGTAAAGAAGTTGCTGCGGTAAGGAAGCTGCTGAAACTTCTTCACACAACGCCGCAGGGTCTTTGATTTGAGACAAACATCTATTTTATTCGCAGCAGCCGATATTGGAATGACCGATATTGCGGGTATTGATCACAGATCCTTAATAGTTCGATTAAGTGCATCCAATGCGATGATGCTGATTTCACTTCCTAGCAAAACTTTGGCCATAGCTGGGTGTCGCGCATGTAAAATTTGGCTACAGCCCGAAGTGTCCTTGACTCCGACCCTGCAGCAAGAAACGCGTCCCTTCTTAGCTGGCGGATACAAGTAGAGACAGACGATGAGTGCGGATCAAACGCAGTGATTAAGTGATACTCTAGCAAAAGTCGAGAATAACCCCCCGGAACTGACTGCCCTGTTTGCTCCGTTGGTCTGAGGAATAGTCATACCGTGTGAAGATTTGGGCTACGGCGGTGCATAGCCATGGACTGATCAGCCATCAAACAGCATTATCCAGCAGAAGATAAAGTATTCTAGATCTTTCCTGAATGACAACTCAGTGCACTTGAAGGAGATCTCGCTTGCACTAAAGGGTCAAGCCCATCTAATTCGTTGCTTACGTTGCGTTTCGAATTGTCTCCCTCTCATTAGGGCTACGAGTTGTTAATTTTTTGATATGGGGCACTTTCGTGTGCACCTTTGCAATAGATCACCTTAACCAATGCAAGTGCACAGGTGCCAACGCCAACATTTTGCATACGCTCGAGAGCAAGTCACCCTCGTTCGCGTAACCCACTAATGTCCATCTGCAGCGCGAGTCCAAATTCCACCTTAAAAAATGCTGCACTGTAAAGAATTCACTAATGAACCTTTGAATTTTTGCTCCTCCCCCCCAGGCTGGATGTGCTGCGACGTCGGCTCGTCTCTTCCCAGGACGCCTCTGAACCAACGACGAAGGCAGACATTAAGTTCAAAACCATTACCGAGGAGAAACTAAAATTATGGAAGAAAGGCTCTTAGCCCTAAATTAGATTTCCGGAATTTCTCGGTTTTCTTGGTCCTCTTTTATTCTCTTCTTCGTGATTTCAGTTCCGTTTCTTGGTCTTTGTCGTCCTTTTTCTCTCGCTTTAACAAAGGACACCCCGCTCACTCCTTATAACTTATGCAGTGCAGGGGACCAGGAACTCCCCTACCTGTGGTATGTCCTGAAATTAATTTTAATACAAAACTCATTCTTGACGTCCTCGTCCTCGTCCTTGTCGTTTTCGTTGTTGTCGTGCTCGTTGTCGCCGACTACGACGAACACACAACCGAATGGGGAGTGCGCAGAGCAAAAAGACAAAGGCGAAAAAAAGTGCGACCACTTAAGCAAGGATAAGTGTTTTGGCTCATTTTTGGTGTTCCTGTTAAGGTTGTTGTTGGTACGTCTTTTAAATGGGTGGCCTTCGCAAGAAGGTTTAATTGCATTTTAATGATGCGGTTCTTAGCGTTTCGCATGAAATCAAGTGCTCGTAGGTAGGAATTTCCTCAGGATACTCGTACATCAGGTCCTTAAGCACCTAACGATGTGCATCACCGAATTGCTGAAAGGCTCTATGAGACAGATTAGAAATGTCTCATCCTAATGGAGTGCGCGATGAAAATTAACTAAAGTGTCGTGCTGGTGCAGAGTAGATAGCTTCTAGATGGGTTGCATGCAGTTGGACGAGTGCATAATTGTGATGGAGGATGGATTTATCTGTGTGGTCATGAGTAGATTTTTAATTGTCCTAACCATTTGCGATTTCCGATGCAGTCACCCAGTCCTCAAAGCGTTCTACATTCTTATGATAATAAAGTCTTTCATGTCTTTTACCATGTGTCTAGTGAAATTTCAGTTTTATGGGAACGATCGGAAGTAGAATGGGAGTGAGTGACGCACCTGGAACGTCGTACACTAGCCTAAAAGAAAGTTTAATTTAGGATTTTTTTTTTCGTAATTGTGGAGAGTTACCATGGAAGTAGAATTGAAACGAAAATCGGAATCCTCAGGGCTTATGCCGTCTGCGCTAGGTTGTTTATTTCAAATTATTGTGTCTAATACCTCACACCTGTTTCCAAATAAGCAGTCGGAGCTAAACATAGACTTGTTCTAGCGGAGCTCAGACGACCCTATCATCATTATTGTATGATCTCTGCGAGATGTAAATATGATTGTGATCCAATAACAGGCAAAGCATCATAACCCATTTCATCGCTAGAAGTCATCTCTTCTCAACAAACGAACAGCAAAAGTACAAATATAAATATGTACCTTAAAAAGCAGCCATAGTACAAAAATTAATAATAAACACCATTCATAGGGCGGGGCTGTACACGGAAACTCAAGTTGGTCATATTCCTCTAATTGAACTGTGAATATTCAAAGTAAACCTCAGCAAGGCGGATTCATCTGCCAGGAGGGCAGCTTTGAAATAGAAACATCATTCCATGGTATCGCGGAGAATCCTCTCAAAGGGAAGCACTCGCTTCCGCCCAGTGCGCACCCACGCCCAGTACAATTAACAAGTGCTGAGCTACAGAGGGAAATTGAAGGAGAAAAAAGGGCATCTCGCCGACGACCCATTATGTATTTGCAACTGTAGGAGTGGCCCAATTTGCCAGAAAAACGTACCAAGAAATCCTCTCATCCGTTTAAGTTCGGGATTCGTGCTCGGCTAATATCCTTGCCACTACCTGCTCGACCTGTTCGAATGAGCAGCCCTTCCAAGTGCCAGTTTCGGATATTCCTTCTTGGCGAAAGGTAAGAATATTTAAATTTTTTCACGAAAATGATCATAATCTGTGTGTGGCACAATGTTAAGTACAACCGAGGGCCAAAAAAGAAAACCAACCCCGCCTCCGCCCAATCTGGGTTCTCATAATTTCCGCTTCCTTCTGCCTAAGAGTTTGAGGGCAGCGGGACCCAGAAAAAGTTTGTTTTTTATTTTTTAGCAATTCTTATTTATTTTTGCTCCTTTTTTGCGAGCATAAAATTTTCAAAGGGAAACTTCCTTACAGGCAGCACTTAAGTTGAGTGTATCTGCTGGAGGGTGCAACGGATGCCGGCGTCGGTCGCCGCCTCGGACCGTCCAGGGGTAGACATTTTAGTATTAAATATTCGCAATATCAAGCAATTTTAAATTTCAAATGAATAATTAACGGCGCCGAGAATGCGGACGGTGGAGATGAAAACGCCGACATAAAGAAAGGCATAAGAGGCAGAGAAGGGCGGACAAAATAGAGGAAACAAGGGATTAACAGCTTACTGCGATGATGTCCATCTGCTTCATCATCTTCCGTATCCTTTAATCCGGACGAGGGAAATCAACATATTCGACAACACTGGAGCTTTTCGTCATTCGTCCACTTTTCTTTTTTATCATTTTGTGTCACTCTAGGCATTTTTTCGCTAATTTTTCCTTTTCCACTGCGTTTACTGGTGGAGTGGCGGCGGGCGGGAGTGAATGGAATGGAAGGATGCCAAGAGAAGAAATCGCTTCAGTTTGATGAGGAGAGCGGGATTACTTTGAAGAATTATTCTTTTTTTTTTCGTTTTATTTTTCGTTGGCTTGACATCAAAGGAACTGTTTAAAAAGCCATTAAAAAAAGGATACAGTATTCGTTGACTTTCTGCAAAATGTCCTAGGAATATTTTCGAGACATCTGATTCCATTGTGAGGGGATTAAATGGTATTATGTTAAGGGTGATGACAATTTGTTTGTGCCTGAACTACTGACATTTATGTGTAGTCTGCTGGAATACTGGAATGTCTGCGACTGATTAAAAGGTTGTTTACTGTCAAGGGTCAAGTGAAAGGTTGAAGTGCTTGTCAGATGGGAGAATAAAGGCAAAGTAGGCTTGCATTAGTCTACACACACACGATAGCTACAAATAGTGTGATTCATAGCGCTGATCAGCTCAGTCGCAAAATTTGTCAACGATCATTAGAAGAATCTGAAGTTGTCTGTCTCATAGTATATATACCGCAAAAAAATCAGATGATTGACGCACGCTGCATAGACGCGCTATATCTGCTTCGGTCTCGTCTTTGTTGTGTATGTGTTCCGATGCTCACAATGCATATCTAGGTTAGATTCCCGACTAGTATAACATTCATACACCACACCAACATCTCTCCCGAATCACTGAAAATGATTAGAGAGAATAACTGCCAAGAAAAGGTTTTGCGATTCGGAGTCCAGTTCGTTGATGCTTTTACTTGACCGATATCGATGTCAGAACATCCGACGTTACTTCCGCGAGACTGCCTGATGTATATTGAAGCGGCGATCAAGTAATTGTATTTTGTAGACTTATTGTAGTCAATCTGCTACTTGAAGGATTCTGCTATCGTCGCTTAGTATAAAAATGATTGGTCGCAAATGATCACTTTTTTTGTATATGCCTTTGAGTTGTCAGTAAAAAGAATGATCAGAATTGGGCCAGTCACAAGACAAAAACTTGAAGACGTCAGCTGCCGTGGTAACAGTGGTCTTTGGAATTTGCTTGGATCTTTGTAGTCAAGACAAAACAACTCTAAACGAATCCAGGCGAATTTAAATAGATTTTCGGTCAAACGTGTTCAGGACTAGACAAAGAAAAGACGTATTATTCAACCATTAACAATAAAATGGCTCGACTCTAAACAAATTTAGATGAATTTAAATGTCCTCGATGCCGAGCCTGTGATACAACGCAAGAGAGGACTCACAAAAGAAAAAGAAGAAGAATGTGTACACGAACTGGACAGAGACCGCGCCAGTTGGAGAGGATTGTTGGTTGAGGTGCACCCTGAATTGTAGCACGATACAAAGATTGAAGGTTCTGAAAGGAATCAAGAATATTAATATGTACCACAAAATCTCCTGTCGCTATTGATCTGAAAGAGCCAGTAACTTTAGTCAATTAAAGATTGTTCGCTCATAGCACTGTGAGATTGGGGCACACTAAAAACACCTCCCATCCACTATACACTGTGGATTTTTTTAGGTGAAAATTTCGATGTCGTTCACTGTACATATTTTTAGGTGAAAAATTCGATGTCGTCGGATCCACTCCAGTCTTTGCATTCCAGTAATACAGGTCTAAACACACAACCACAGGTGTACACAGGTCGTAGGTACGCCTAGTTCGGCCGCTGTGGCAGTTGGAAGATGATCCATGAAAGGCTCCCATCCATGGCAAATACATTTCTTTATATTTCTACGACAAATTCTTATAAAACAATTTTTATATAATGAGTGATAGATGATTCTTTACTGATATCACGGCATTTACAAGTGGGTTGGTTTCACTTTGCGGGAGGTTAAGAACTAGTGGACGATGCAAGTTTTAGATTACATTAGTTAAGAACTGAATGAATTATAATCTTATATAATATGCCGCGTTGTGGATCGTACCGTTGTGGGTATGTGCGTCCTACGCACTTGGACCTATCTTTCTAGGTTCGATTCCTGGTACGACAAGAAGTACTTTTCACGCACCCACCTCTTTCGAGTCACTGACAAAGAGTATAACTGTCTAGAAAAAGCTTCTCAAACTTGGCCGTTCGGAGTCGGCATAAAACTGTAGGTCCCTTCCACTCGTGATAGAACAATAGCACGCACAACACGAGTGGTTGCTGAAAAGCTAGGCCTTGGCCATCTACGGGCTGTAGTGTCACCCATATTATTATTATTATACTATGCCGCATTTGTGCTCACAAGCAAAAGTCTCAATTTCATCTTGGACTGTCATGTCGTATAAGCGTTGTGCTCCGAAAATCTTGTGAAATATTCTTGTTCGATGTTTTGGTACAACGGCAGAATATATTTCAATCAAACGATGTCATAATAACTTTGAACGCCATTTATAAAAATGAGCTAATACTTACGTGTTTATAATTTATCTTTATATGGACGGACCTTCGACACGAGTTTTCATTGCAGTGCTCATTGCCGCTTGAATTTAAACGAGATGCCGAAACTCTATCATAAATGCAACGTGAACAAATGCAACCTGGATTTATGCTGGGTTCCTGGAAGCAGAGGAACTAGTCAAGACACTGTGATGGAGACCCTCCATACTGATGCAACGTTAGTGCTATAAGAAACTCCAATAAGTAAAATCTCTAGACAGGTCCTTATGCAGACGAACGAGATTTGATATTTATATACCAAAAAAGAAAACGAAGCATCAACATCCGGAACCAATTTAGTGCTCCTACGGGTCACACTGTTCTTCGAGTTCATGCTGCAATAATGAACTTACTTATTTAATGAATTCTGCAGTCGATGCATGGAATTCTGCAGGCCTCTTCTGATCTACTATGTCATATGCCGGCATTATCATCTGCAAGTAAACACATTCCATTAGAATACCTCCTCTTTCATGTGTCCGACATGGACATTGGGGGTATCTGAGAATTTATGCACGAAATGAAACTCTTCCAGAAGTAACGGCCCTTAGGCTCTAAAGCCTTAAGAAGTGGGCGTGAAAATAAATTAGTATGCTTGACTCTAGAGCAAAATCTGAGATAGGCAATGTGTTTTCTTAGTAAATACACAAACCGAGTTAGACATCTCGCTGTAGATGATTTCTGTTGCAGTGGGAACAAGATGACCACGATTGTGAGCCACCATCACCAACAAGGTTTGCATTCAATTCCCGAGAGCATACAACTTGGTGTTAATGTCACACAGGAATCAAATCGGCAGCAAGAAGAAAAAAACAATAATCAATCAACAACCCCCATTAGACCAACAAAAAAAAAACAATTGCACGTAAATAATAATACAAAAACAAAGAGAATCTCGAAAAGGCCACCAGATCACTAATGACATCAAAAGCATCGCCACGCCATTTGGAAAACAGTTTCCAAACGAACAAACAAACGAATCTCAATTTAATCTCATTCAACGCAACAAAGACGACAGATGAAAACCTCTTTCCCAACTCCACCCAACTACAGGCCGGCAGCCGCCGTCCCTTGCTTAACCATTGCTTCTTTGACTGTTCAAGAACTAACTTCGTACTCCTGTCACGTTCATGTATTGGAAGAGAACAAAAAAAAAAAAAAAATAAAATAAAAAATAAAAAATCCAATTGTCTTCAATTTTGTGTGGAAAAAAAAAGAAGAAGAATCGCCATACCATGTGAATTAAATGGAAGGACGACGGACGGGATGGAATACGAGAAAACACATTCACTAACGAAGGCCAATCGGCTGGCAGCACAAGAATCGAATTAACCGACATCATGTGACGACGACGACGACAACGCCAACGAGAACGACAGCGACAGCGGCAGCGGCAGAGACGTCGTATTATAAGACGATGATGATGATTCCAAGAGAAATCCTATTCCATTGTCGTTTTTGAAAGAAGATGCCGGGACCTTATTGTTATAATGCGCAGATAATACGTGATCATTTGACGGAGAACAATTTATGCCATTTTAATCTCATCAAAGGGATCAGCCCCGGGGATTTGTCCACTCGACCCCGCTACCACCGATTGTGGGTTTGTCTGTAAGCATGTGCCGAACACCATAAGTCACTGTCTTGTCCTTGAATTATTGCAAATAATCATGAATTTCCATACACCACCCATGTGTATGGATGAGTGAGAGTCTGACCTTTGGGCTGCCCCAGCAACAATTGCAGTTCCACATGACCTCCTTCCTGAGTTATTGCATTGCCCCATACCCAGCTGAGGGTGCACGTATGGCACGGACGACACAACGCCTGCAAACTGATAACGACGGACGATTGATTAGAATCACCAAAATGGCAAAAATAAATCAGAAGCGCACAGAAAAAGAAAAGAACCCACCCGACTTAGGAGAGTCCTGAAAAATCGCATTTCTTGTGCCATTTAAGCCTTATCTTCGGCGCTGCTCTCGTCCTTTAGAGATGAATTATTTTTTCCCATTACAAGGATCAAAGGGAAATAATTGCAAAGCGAGGTCAACTGTGTAATTGGAAAATGTCGGTTGAATTATATTTTCTTTTCTGTGTGTGTCTGTATTTTTTTTGTTCGCTTTTGACTCGTGCTTTTTTTTTATTTATTTCACGTCCATCCTTGCCCAGGGGCGGTGTGGGTGGCGTTTGGCAGATGAGATGAGAGAGTCTATCCCAGAAAGAAACTGGCATTTTCGTGCAATCGACTCGTGCAACGGTAAATTATCCCGTCATCCCGCAAAACGAGAACCAATCAACCATTGACTAACCGCCTTTATTAAATGAAAATTGCTAAACTGATTTGAGGTCGAACAATTTTCCAGTATACTGAAGCTTCTCAAAAGGACCAGAATACACAGCTAGTTGGATCACAGAACGGTAGTACTAGTTCATGTAATACTGCGACAGAGACAGGCAGAGAGAGAGAGGGAGTAGGTATGTCAAAAACAAACATTGTCTGGGTCTAGTCGACGGAAATGGATTGTATATGATTGGGTGGCTTTTGAAAAGAAGCACGAAGATGAGTCCTGATAGGGCGGCGAATGGTTTAATTCAGTTTGAAGGAGCTACCGTGACAGTTAATCGGGACATAATCGGGTGTCTGAGGCCAGCTTTAGTCATGACGCGGTGGTCCGTGGCAGACTCACTGTGAGGGGATCATTCGCATTGAGTCTTCTGAGAATTATTGACTGATCGATGTTACAAAATAGCAGATATCATAAAAAAGTATACTATTCTATACAAATGGATTTAAAACAAAATCGTGTGCAAAGTGTGGTTGACTTTCTTGTTTCTGCGGGCCAATAAACACTGTCCATACGTTCAGAATATTCTAGCAGCAGGAGTCTAGGTTCGACTCCTAGTACGACAAAAATAATTTTCAGGGCCCCACCTCTTTCGAGACACTGACAACGCTCAAGTAGTATATCTGTCTAGAAAAAACCTTCACAAACTCGGTCGTTCGGAGCCGGCATACAACTGTAGGTCCCATCCACTCGTGAGAGAACAATAGCATGCACAACACGAGTGGTTGCTGAGAAGCTAGGCCTTGCCCTCAACGGGCCTTTTATTAATTATAAATAAATAAATAAATAAAAAATATTCACATACTGTCTCGTAGAATTTCTTACTTTTGGCTTATGTACTTAACAGATCACTCAGTCGAATTTAAGTTCAGCTCACACACCCCCAATAGAGGTAGGGCCATCAAATCTAGGAGAAGAACCGCAACTTATCCATTTCAAGCAATCCAATGGGTTAAACGCGGGGACAACAGGATCCTAACACATAAGATGACCCTCAGTGACCACATGCGAAATTATGCTGGGACACTATGAAATGTAGAAAACCTATCAAATTCCCTTCAGGGTGACAACGAGTTTGTTACTGTAACAGTCATGTAATCATATGAGGACCGCAGTACTAATATGTGCCGATGAAGGGGAACAGGAGGTGCCTGAGTCACTTGGGAAATAGTTCACATGGATGTTATATTATCCATGACCTTCAATAAATGACGCATAAAAAACGCGGCACATGTCCCTCATCATGATACGACGAGGCAAATACAAAAGAGATCTGAGATGAATAGTTCCCCCCCCACACGCCACAAACTAATGCGAAAGTTAACGAAAGGCTCCAAACGTTCCTCCTTGAAATTAATAAGAGCAACCCAAATCTTCTCTTTTGTTATTGCGAAGGTAATTCAAGTCGATCGGGAAAAAAATTAATATTGGATGCACTTCGTCCCACATTCCGACGGCCCAGACAAATTTGGCGGGCCTTGGCCATCTTCTGTGCCAGCCTGGCATGGCTCAAAGAAATTTCTGCAAAAATTCAGGAGCGCATAAAATTAATTACGAAGTTTTCTTCCTGCTTTTATACTTCTGCCATAAGCCCCGAATGCTTTATTATATTAATGATGTATCCGTGAAAAGTTCGAGCTGGAAAGGCGCCCAAGAAGGAGATATAAAATGTTTACCCAACTTCGTGCTGTTTCGCTCATGTTTTTGAGAGAAAAATATTTTAATGCTTATTGCATGCTCATAAAACGAACATAGTCTTGTGCTTGAGAGACAGAGGCAGCGACTGTTTGCCAGCGGTAGTGTCAAAGTGGTATATACATACACTCAGGACTTAGGTGAGTGGGTAAGATATAATGCTCTTTAGAGGAACTGGAACTATAAGCTCGGTGGTTCCAATTTGCAAATTAAAAATCCAAACCACATGTTTGATGCCTTTGAAGATGATCATGCTATCGCAGGTTGCGTCATTCCTCATCATGGGTCGCCTTTTTGTTTCCTTTTTGTCCTTTCTTCGGGAGGATTTGTGATTTGGCTTTCACCGGGGAGATGCCTCAGTGAATGGATGCTAATGAAGAGGCAGTGACCGAGGGAACCGAAGTTATGGAATATTAATGCATCCCGTTCAAATGTGACATGACGCTCATGACGACATGTCCATTTCACCTTCGGTCATCCATCATCTGGCTCTTGGCGGAATTAGTTTCGCTGCTAATGGGCATTTGAATGTGGAGCACATTGGAGAGGAATAATTTGTGGCCAAAGATGAGATTTCCTGGTTAGAATGTATTTGGGTTGTGTGTGGTATTTCAATGAATGGGCACATTGGCGTACAATCACAGACCTCTCAGGCGAAGGCCATCTGATTGTTCTCTTAACAACGAATCCTGCGACAATGGATGTAAATCAAGGAGATTTAAAGTAGACTGGGTATGCGGAGCAAAGTTGTTGAACGATATCATGTGATTTACGGCGTCTGCCCGGCTTTTAAACATTGAATCCGCAGACGCCTGACTTTTCTCATCGCTGACAACGGGAATGGGATGGTTTATGTCTAGTATAAAGTAAGTTTGGTATTTCGAGAGCCGGTTATTTTACTCGAGTGTCTCTTAAGCTAAAAAAGAAACAGCGATTGACGGACGGTACTCCTCGTTTGACAGGCTAACCACGTAAAGGGTGGTTAAATTTGAAGGGCCGATGTTGATTTTGAATAAAACACTAATTATTTAAGAAATTATTGTCATTTCTTTTTATTATGATAATATTGTTAGGGTTCAATTATGTATGGAACAAAATATCGGCCAAATGGCCGCCGCGACCTCGGCGTGTAAGCGTGTAAATGCAAGTATTTATGCATAATGTTCATCAACGACGAGCGTGAGAGGTGCAATTGGGCACGACGACGAGTTGAGGTGGACGGCTCTTCAGCCACACTATCGCGAACAGCAGCAATATTTTCTGCAGTACGAGCTGTACGAGCATGCACTGGTGTATTCACACACACACTCCTACAGACTCGGTTTGCTCAAATTTTTGCACGATTTTTCCGATTGTACGCACGATATGCATTTTGATTTGAACGCCCATTTTCATAATAAGCCTGAAATTGAGAAATGTCAAATGAAATGGTGTGGTTCACATTCAATATCGGCCCTTAAAATTTAACCACCCTTTATAAAGCCATGCTCTAAGTGAACTATCTGATTCTTTATCGACGAATGTGGCCCTACGGAAGACATTTGAACACAATTTTTTTGTGTTCACTTGCAAAAATGGCAGTGGAAGTATTTCTATGACATCTTGGACGGTGAACATTGACTGTGCACTGACAGGAAAATGTAGCTCCGAACGAAGAGAAATCTGATCTAGCTGGGGATGGAGTCGATGATGTTTTATTGCCGCTTTAATTGAAACCACAAGTCAATACAGACACCAAGCAGTCTGGATCACAATAGAAGCAATTAGCAATTCAAGTTGAGTTGTTCGACCACGAAAATAACAGCGGAAAAGGAGTATCGTACTCAACGAAACAGAAAAAAGAGCTACGTAAAGTTAACCACACCCGCTGGTTTGCCATCAGGATGTGGACAAAATATGTTCTTGCAGACCTTGTGGAAGCTTGGCACTAGTTGAGACAACAGCAGGAAAGAACTGACATACTGTCGATTTTTTTAGGTGAAAATTTCGATGTTGTCTGATGCATTCCAGTGTATCGGATTCGAGTAATACACGTAGAAAGACATAACCAACCACAGGTGTTCAGAAGTCGTAGGTATGTCTAGTTGCGCCGGTGTGGCAGTTGGGGGATGAACAAGGAAAAGCTAAAAAATCGTATACTAACTTTTATGTAGATTTTTTAATTGGAAATTTTCGATGTCGGCAAATGCATTCCAATTAGGGTTGATCGAACATAGACTGAACATCGATGTTTTTTTTTTGCGTAAGTCATGGAATTGGCTTCAAAAAACCAACGCAGTGAGTACATTTAGTTCATCCGCCTCTAGTGCCACAGGTCCATGTATAGAACATCAGAAATATAATGATATCTTCCGAGACCTACTAAGTAGAGAAGTGTATAAGTCCCCGCAAAGGCCATTCAGCCCCCAACTGAAGGACCAACTTGAGATTCTTTCAATCAACTAGTTATCTGGAGACTGAAGCTAACCAAGGGATTTCTCGGAACAAGTTGATCATGGTTGTAGAAAATACAAGAAGACTCCTGACCCAAGGGCACTTCTCTCAGCAGCATTTGTCCGAAATGTTTCAATCAAATGCTGTGTGGAAAGTCGCACACAGAATTTAACCAACCACACATCAGTGCTCTAGTTAATCCTATTATCCTTCCAGTGTATTCATCATCATATCAAATCATCGTACACATACAGCCATAGCGGGCTTACAACTTTCCATTCCCCTTAATTAACCACAAGTAGACATCTCGTGGAATATTAATTATGTGGATCTTCATCATTTTTTCTCGTTCTGTTCATCTCTTTTGATGGATGGATGTTTGTACACGATATTGTTTTGTTCTGTACCCAGTAACCCCGGTCAAACGCACAAGCGACCAACGTTCTGTTGAGCGACGTTTGTTTTATAATTGAATCCAATGCAGAGCACCCTCCATGGTACGCCCACGCCATCGTTAAGATGGTGGAGTGTCTTCCATTAAACCCATAAAACAGTCATGATTAGAAAAAAATCAACCCAAATTACAGGAACTCGTTTTCGGTGTTTCTCTATAAAACACGGACACGCTCATCCCCTGTTCCCTTTTATTCCCGCTTTTTGATCGAAAAAAAAAGTACGAAATTTGTTGGTGACCATCCTAACTAAATCGTCGATGTTCTTTAACAGAAGGTCGTTGGAACTAATAAAAGTTTTCTCATTAGAATGCTCCATTCCAGCACAGCACAGCACACAAAAAATAGCACAGCACGGGAAAAAATGTAGTCTTCGCTGTTGGGAGGAAAAAAAAGGCTAAATTAGGGAACACATAAAAATGTTCGGCCAGCGAAAAGTAGAATTAGAGAGCGACACACACACAGGCAAGCACAGCAAAAAAAAATCAAAACACGGATGAAAAGGAAAATCGTGTACAGGCGGAGGACTAAAAGGACATTCGAAGAGACTACTTTAAGGAGAAACTTGAAAGTAAGTTCCTTCCATCCTCCGCTGCTGGTGAACTTCATTAAAATTTAAAACATTTCGCATCCAAATTGACGGCGATTTTTCCTACTTCCGGAAGCGGATGGTTTTTATCTATTTTGGTATTTATCCCAGTTACCTAAGTTTCGCTGTTGAGAATGAGCTCTGATTCGCGTTCAGTCGGCTGAATGTGCAGTGTGTACGACGCAGTGACACATTGAGGCTAAGGAACTTTCGGCAGAGAGTTGCCTCGAGTAAGCGACAGATGAGTTGGACTTGAAATGTACTTGCAGTTGACGTGGATTCAATTTAGCAGCCAAATTTTACGGAACTGAATCATTAAACATGATGGACCGACTAGTAGTTAGATATTCAGTGGTTGAATTATTTGCCATTTTAGTCTGAAACGGCTAACCTTAGGGTTAACACCCTCCAGTAACGGCTGTTAGTGAACCGTATTAATGATCAGCCCCAATTCGCCTTAGTTTCCACCCCTCTTTACACATGTAAATATGTCAGCCTGCGTAATCAGCAGAAGAAATTCACGTTTTTCCATTTTCGACAGAATTCACGAGGTTGCTGCTTTCAATGGCTGCTAGACACAAACCAAATGACGCAACACGTTGCATTTAAAGTAAGTGCTAGGGAAAATGCAAAAAGTCACTGATTTCTCAAACGATCCTCATGCATGCCCTGATGCCTAAGACTGATAGACCAACTGAATCACCATATGCGCTACGCTCTAGATACAACTCTTAAGACGATTCTGAATATGATGTATTATTCGTACAAGCGTCACCTCGCTCATGCACTACTTAACGTAGTTCCACCTGCAAGAATACCATCGTCACTCACCCACATGGGCTTTTCTTCATTGCGTATTTCCGAGTATAATCGCATTTTAAGAACGATTTCCCTCTCATAACACGGCATACAGAGCAAAACTCACGTGTGCTGAATTAAAATCAAATAAGAGTCAAATCGAAGATCTAGCATTAGGACGTCAATTTTGGAATCCATCCGGATGAGGAACGACATCGCAGATCCCAGCAAAACAGAACTAAATTGAATATTGATTCCTGCTCCTCCATGTGAAGGACGAACAGAAAAGGATGAACAGCACAAGCCCAACAAAAAAGAACCATTATACAGACGGGGATTGACATAAACGTCTTCGCACGTAATCTCTTTGCCAGAAGTGAGAATTCTCTCCCATCCCGAGTGAATCAATCGGCCAAACTAAAAATAATTACACCGACTGTGATGTGAGCTGGAAACAATGCCATCGCCGTCGTCGCACAGACATACACTGAAGTGAAGCCGGATCGACTGGGAAATGAGTCCAAAGATTATCACGTGTGTGGATGTGCTGGGTTGGCAGCAACCGACGGCCAAATGGGCCTTACGCCATGATTATTGTGTCTCCAAGATGATAAAGAAAGGCAGAGAAAAAGTCCATAGACGGGCGTACAGGGTGCAGAGAAAAAAAAAGTGCCGCAAAAAAAAAAAAGAGAAAACAAAAACGAAGCCAACTGAGGAGAAGCGAAATTATCTTGGACAACAGAAAGTCCCTAATCTAATCACGGCTACGATGAACACGGAGTTGAAGTGAAAAATAGAGAAGCATAGTGTGAAGATGGTGCTAAGGAGGTGTATTCTGTATCAAGGATAACATGAAGCTGGGCGGGGAGTGCAATCGCTTTAAGAGGATACACAACCCTTGCCAGTTGTTTCGTTCGTGTTATGGCCTTCGGATGGATTTTGTTGTTGATTGAGATCTCAAAGGTGAAAAGAAAGTGAATGAAGTGGATTTTTAATTAAGGTAAAAGCATTGCGAGGTGGAGGGATGTTGTGGTGCTGTCCTAATCCAAGCGCTTCTAGGAGATGAGCATTTTTTTTTTTTCGTTTACATGTAATGTAGGTTTTTGTCTTAAGGTTTCCCGCATTGAATTGCACTCAAGTCACGACCTTGCACGATGCCTAGACACTTAGACTGTAAACATGAAAAAACACGAATTTTAATGGTTTTCTGAGGCATCAGAGGGATGTTCGGATCATTGAGGTCATTTCAAGATATGAGTACGTAAGCACTTGGTGACACTGACGTAAATTAAAAAGCAAGTTCTCATGAACGAGGACTGCTTGATTTCAAATATTGATGACGCAGTCTTGCGGATTTTCAGCTGCCTCAATGTTCAAGGTATTAATTTGAGGAATGTTTATCGGCGATCAGGACCTTAATTTCGCTGTCGAAAAGAATGTCCGTCCTTATGTTGAAACAAGTTCAAGTTAACAACATCGAGGCTGAAGTCAAGGCTTGTGGTGCGGTTGTGAAAGCTGCTATGGATGAACGCGCATCCATGAAGTATTGTGTAAATACCTGAAGCCAAATTAAGGCCAGAAGAAAACAGTGTTCACACTTCGCAGATCCTTGAAAAGACCCACCTCCCGATTATATTGCCGCATATTACATCATGCATAGAGAGGAGTAAATAAACAGTGTCGGTTGTCTTCTGTTTTGGACAGTCCTCCAGTGTCATGAGGTTCGATAATGTGAGTTCATCGAGGCCATTAATGCCAAAAAAGACGATGCGCTGTCATGTGATTTCTCATTCCGGACCCTACATTGACGTGGTTGGTTGAACACACCGTTCCGTTAATCAGTCGTCTTTTGTCAATGGATCTTCACATTCATTCCCATTTTGACAACTGATAAGTAGACCACACACCACGCTTGGCTTTATCAAACGCTATTCAAAAGAACCACTTGTTTGTCCACATTGCATCGCAAGCTTCTGTATTTCGCTGTTCACGACCCCGTCCCATTTATAGAAACAAATTACTCCCCTATTTGGAACAACCAAAAAATATTTGCTCCGAGAAGTAGCCGATCTCCTCTCCCTCCATTACTGCTGGTTATGTTGACTGACCGACATTTATTGATTTCAGGCAGGAGGTTATTAAAGTAACCCTGCATAGTGAATCAACCACTCAGATGACCACTGGAAAGTCTCGGATATTTCCATTTTCTTCACACAAGCCGTTGTCACAGCAAAATGCAGAAGAATGCATCAAGAGGATGACGGCAATTGGACGTCAAGTGAGACTCTACGTCCACTTCTCGTGCTGCCCACAGGTAAATGAAGAGGAACATAGAAAGCAGATCAATACACCTCGTTCTTGAAAAGGCAATATTTGAAAGAACTATAAACGCAACTGTAAGCGCCGGTTCTAGAAAAGCCATTGGCTAAAGAGACACCCCCAAGGCGGAGTTATCTCACTCCTTCTGTGAGGGCTAGTCATTAACGAAGTCCTGGAGGAGCTCAAAAATTCGGGAACTAAGGTATACGGCAGTTGCCAACGGGGACGACGCACGAGTTGATAGTCGCCCGTGGCAAATTTCTCCCTAAAATCAATGAGCTAGTGGGAAAAGCAATGAATATCCTATCAGATGGGCTAAATCTTGTTGTCTAGGGATTAAATCCCAAAAAACAGAGTTGGCCGTTATTTGCACCAGAACGGTAATTCCTCAATTTCGACTACCTGTTATTGCGTACACTCTCCTTACCCTCAAATACCTCGGAATAATCCTAGGCAAGAGTCTCAACTGAAAACCATCAACAAAAAGATATTAACCAGAATCCAGAGACTTGCATGCCTGTGTATCACAGGACCAATCAGCACCACTCCTACAGCGAGCTTGGACCTCTATATGCAGATGACTGCTACAAAAAGCGCCATAAGGATCGGCCATTCCAGTGGCTGGCTCTGAAGTACCACTGGACATACTAGATCGACTACAAGAATTGTGCAAGTCGAAAGCGACTGTATTTTCCCGATCCTTGACTTTTAAGTACCCTCCGGGTCTTATTTCCCAATCAGCAAGGAGTGGGCCATGTATACACAGATCGAAGATGTCAAATAGCACAGACGCGGGCATTGTCTCCGAATTGTTAGAAAGAAACCCTGATTATAGCAGTGTTTTCCAAGCGGCGGTCCTGGCAGTCAAAAAAGCGGTCAGGGTGATATCAATGTTTGAAATACCACCTGGTGATGTTACTATCCTAATTGACTTTTCAAGGGGCCATCAGAGTAACACAAATCAAGTCCAAGCTGGTCTTCTGCCGCGAAGAACTCGAGGTTCTCACCACACAGAACTCTACAGGTCGCAGTGACAAACAGAAAACTGAGTCCAGCTGAAGATAAGAGAGACTTGGATTACGCCCGTCTACCCACTTACCTTACCTAACTTATTGCCTCCAATAAGTAAGGTATGTGGTGTGGTGGCCCGTAGCGGTGTGGGTATGTGCGTCGACTCCTACGCACTTGGACCTACCAGTCTATGTTCGATTCCTGGTACGACAAGAAATACTTTTCACGACCCCACCTCTTTCGAGTCACTGACAATGCTCAAGGAGTATAACTGTCTAGAAAAAGCTTCTCAAACTTGGCCGTTCGGGGTCGGCATAAAGCTGTAGGTTCCACTCGTGATAAAACAATAGCACGCAAAACACAAGTGGTTGCTGAGAAGCTAGCCCCTGGCCCTTTGCGTGTTGTAGCGCCACCCATATTATTGTTATTAAGTAAGGTAAGTCCATTTTCCCAGCTTTGAAGAATCGGACCAGAGGAGTGAAGAAAGCCTCTCCAAACATTGCGGTGTCTGAACCTATGTGGAGTTTTGATCGCCGTCAAGACAAGGATGGACGTTGACCAGATCAGCTTGTAGTGAAAACAGCCATTAAGTTAATGCGATGTGGCGCCGGGTGCGAAACGACGATGGAGGATTAGATCTGAGATTTGGGTGAAAACTTGCCATTCATTTGCTCCAGGCATGCAACACTCAATATATTGCACTTGATGGAAGTGGAAATCAAAGTGACTTTGAGTTCTGAATTCATACATATTGTTGTGAATGTTTGATCTCTGGCGAGCAAAAATATGTATCTTACTTTCATTTTTTTCCTCTTCGGAAGAAGTCCCACGATGGCAATAACGAGCACGGCTGCTGTTGGTCCACTGAACTCCAAATTGGTTACTAATACTGTGAACAATATTTGATGTCATACAAACAGTGTTGGAAGGCTTTCTTTTGGCTACAGTCAACTGTTGTACCGAGGTACCGCAGCAGTCCGAGCTGGGTCTAGCTTTTACTGTGGCTATTATTCGATCACGAGTGGATGAGTCGTCTGTCTAGAATTCCAGCGTGACCCCTGGTATAGGAATCGACTATTCATTGACCCTCTACGCACGGGGACCACGAATTACAGCTTCCATAAAGTTGAAACGAATTACAGTAAAATATTACCTTCTCAACATTTTCGTTGCATGTCCTTTGGATATTACAAATGTTCCTTAGTTTTGCCCAATGCTGTAGTCGTCTGATAATAAAAGTTAAGACGGCGATAAAATAACACGACTGAAATTAATTCAACTTCAGTCAGTCCATCGCTAAGTTTGTCGCATCAGCGAGATTATCCAATTTTACAACTCAACGTCAGAACTTGGTCAGCACAAAGAAAATTTCATTAATATTAACCGAAGAACCCCAATCTGTCCCCAGGACATGTCCAGTCCAGTCAAGCTCAGCATGCTGCTCAATCGATGTTCGCTGTAGCATTTACCTGGTGAGCATGATTGTACATCATTCGAATGTAAATGTGAACACAGGCGGCCGTCCCCCGTGTTGGTTTATCATTCCTCCATTTCACGTCCTGGCCACATCAACGAAACGTTCTCTCGCACTTAATATTCCCTCAAAATTGTCAATTTACCCTCGTGATGCGTTGCCGACACCGCCGGCAGGCACGAACGAAGGAAAAACCTCGGTGCCATCCGAGTCCGGAAAACATACCACTGAGCACCCATCAGCCGGCAATGCTCGATGCCAAACATCCTCGCAGCTGGAATCCACCACCGAGCCGCGACGGCAGGGCTGTTGCCACCAGAAGAGATGTATCTTTCGGTCGCTGAAATATCTGCTCCTCGGAGGTGAAATCTCAGACCCACCCACCGACGACCAAATGCCGATTGCATTGCATAATTTATCACCACCTAATATCATCGCCTTAATAATAGAATCCTCGTTATAACTGAATGACCGCAATTATTCCCCCGGGAGATGCTCGATGTGTGTACCCAGAGAGGGGTGGTCGGGCGTTACATCCCTTTGTGTGCGAACATCACGTAAGTGCCTCGCGAAACATCATCCACTTCCACAAACCACTCTTAAGAAATCCTTTTATGCGAAATGCAAAATTCATGCTGTGAACCAGCAGCAATACTTACGCTTCCTTAAGAACCCCGAGATCGTCCATAGTCCTGCGCCGAGCCTCGTGTGTATCGTGAACTTAGCCGGAATCCAAGAGATGTCGGAAATGCCTCTCCTGCCCGTTCTAAGGATTCAACGTCTAATGAAATATTGACATATTCCTGCGGTAGTGTGCGATGGTGAAGACGAGGGCGCGGGCCAGGGTCTGCTGGCACCGTAAGTCGTCATGCAAGAGTGCCTGATGTCACACAACCGGCGCGGTGGCAGAGGAAGAAGCGATGAGTACGCGGCTGTATGGAATGAAATGTATACGCTTTATTCCGGGTGTCGAAAATCTCCTTTTGTGTGAATGAGGTGAGACGAGGACATATCGTTAAAAATGTATACACGATGATGTGTTAAAATGACGCCATGTTCCGCCATTCAAGGCACAGTACGATATGGAAAAGTCAAGTGGAGGAGCTAAGTAGTTGCAAAAGAAAGTCAGCGTACCCGGCGTTGCTCGGCGGGAATGATGTACATTCTGTCCTTGGTGTGGTGATGTGTGTGGATTTGGGGGATGCCATCAAATTTATTTGGAGGCAGGTGCCTCAGCGCGTCGTGGGAATCAACGTAATGTGTCTTTTAGTTTGGAGAGCGTGTCACGGCAAGTGCCACAAATGGGTGGGCAGGGAGCATATCTGTGAACCTGTGTGACCTTTCCGTATGGTCAAATTGTTGACCTGTTTCTGTTGGTCTGTGCGAAAGATGGTTCCGATGCTCGTTTTTAGGGTGACCGATATCTGAGACGTTAAAATGACGCAAGGAGATGTCTTGTTTTTGTCAAAACCTGCTCGTAGTTTGACTTGCGCGACGAGGGTAGAGGATCTTACGTATGAGAATCCATCGTTAGGTGATTGATTTTTAAAGAAACAGCGTCCTTCCAAAAGCTTTTGAAAATCAGGTAACATGAAGTAACTCTTACAGTAGAGTCATTATGCCACACTAAAGTAGATATTCATTAAGAATGGCTTTCCCCACATTGAGGGTGCCTCGAACAACATTAACACTGTTACGGGATTGGAAAACTCCTAGACTCCCACAACATCAGACTAGACTCACAGCTGGTTTTTTTTACAAGGTTTGGTCCTTAATAACCCTCCATTTGATTAAGCTTGATGTATAATTTATATGATCTGTACTACAATATCATAACGCCCTCTTTCCATTAGACGCGTTACTCGAACGAAATGACACAGGACTCTACATATTGATCCTATAGTGGGTGTTATTTTCAAGAGAAAGATCAGCTGGTGATTTGTCAAAGCTCCGTCACTAGCAGGATTATGTTACTTGTCTGTAATGGTCTTATTTGTTGAGGAATGAATATTTACAGTTTTGTTATGTGTACCTGTTCATCACAGCGGGTCCACACGGACCTAAGTGAGACGTGCTCCCGCGTCTACCCACGATCCTATGTGTATCTGTCATTCATTTTTCATCATTTTAGTTCATTTTTATTTACTTAATTCATAATAAACACTTAAATACTAGGCAAAATTGCTTAAAACTAGTTGGACGAACATTGTTACCACTTCTAACTTACTGGCCCTATCTAAGCTAAACTTAATCTTAAAATATGTCTTTCGACTTAACCTAACAATGCATTTGTAAAAGTAAATAAATTTAACTGTAAATTAAGATTAAGAAAATTATAAAAAAACTTAATATCGGAACTGATTTTACTAAAACTTATATACTACCTTAAAATAACTTAAACTATCTTAAACTAAACATACATACATATGCATATATGTGCATATTATGATCCACCCTAAAAAACTACTAACCCTAAGATATGTAGGTCTAATCAACTGCAAGACAAAGACCGATACTGCACTAACCCGGGTCTAAAGGGTTCGATGAGGGAGTTCCCTCACTGCACAGCCATCCGAACATCTCGCCTTGATACCGCCGTCCTGAACCGGAGGAGACCCTCCTCAGCTCGTTGTGCGACGGAACGGTAGTGGTTGAGCCGCCCATCCACAGTTGAACGGGCGATGTGGAAGAGGAGCGGTAGCGCATTTTAATTTTGTATCAGACCGTGTTTGTCTAAGTGGAGGAATGCTTCTGGGGGGACGAAGCCGTTATGACGTACCCTTTCGTAGTATTGAGGATTGGGGTAGTAAGCCCCCGAGATCAGGTTATTGGCCGAGTTCATCGCTCTAGCAGTGTGGCCTCGAATCAATTTTAACAGGAAATTGTCCACTCGTATCAGGTTCGCCCTGTTGTATAAAACCTCATTGGAGTAGAATTGTCTGTACTGGGACTCTGGTGTTCTGTAAAGGCGAAGGCAAGCCCTAAGACAAGCCGTCTCAAACACCAGAATCTTTTCCATCAAGCTTGCACTCACGTTGAACCACATGGGACAGCCGGATGAGGGCCATGTATCAGATTACCTTCACCCTCTCATCGAGTTGGCTGTTGTAAAACAGTCTCTTTGTAAGAGCGAGTTGATATTCAACTTCCAGTCATCGCAACTTCTCATGAATGTATCGAAGGCACCCTGCGCGAGAGTAGTGACGTCCTCGATTTTTTTACCTGATCTGAACACGATCAAGTCGTCTGCGTATGCAAGAAAATGTTGAACAGGATCGGCGAATTAACGGCAACCTGTTGGAGACCATTTTTTATTTCAAATTAACCTGCAGAGGTCACATTGCCATAATGTGTATCTGTTGTTGCTGAATTATGCTGCCAGGAAAGAAGGAGAGACTGATTGTTAATGACTTTTATTATTTTAAATTCAATATATAGTTTAAGTCGAATTTTCATTCGAGCTCGAAATTAGTTCGAGCTAGAGGGATTCTTGTTGAAGTATGTATTTATTGAATGTCACCTGCTCAGCAAAGTACAAAGATCAGTTACTCTTTGCACAAGGGGCGCTATAAAGAGCACGTCCTGAGCAAGATTTGAGTATGATTGAGTATATTCCTTCCTCTTGACTTATTCATAAAAGAGTGCACCGTGAAAACAAGCCGACTATCGACACGCGGCCATAATCAAAATAATATATGATCTGAAAAAATATATAAAAATGTCTCTAGTCACAGGAGCCTCGCTGTTACAACCGATTATTAATCTCCCCCATAACGACTTCTTTCCTTAAAATGCCAATTCTGTTCCCCGACAGATACAAGTGGCTTTCGAACGCCGTTATCAACTACCACGCGATTGCCCTTTTCACCGAGGGATCAAAAATTAACACAGGAGCAAAATGGAGCCGGATTCTACCCGGACACCCTGCACAAACAGGAATCTTTGAGACTCCCTGGTACACATGTAGTGTCTTCCGTGCAGAGATTCTGGCTGAAAAAGAAGCCAAACACATACAAACAACCGATATCCGACCATCAGATATCATCATTTTTGTTGACTTGAAGTCTATATTATCCTGTAAAATGAGATTAAAGGCTGTTATGAACTGCCGCTGCTCACTAAGGTCTATCAGCCACCGTGAGGTCAAACTCAGCTGCGTTCCAGGCCAGAGCTCAATAGCAGGGAACGAGAGAGCAGACGAACTAGCCAGACTGAAATGGAAATGGACACGTCACTGCGGCCACCGATCAGTGCATTATACGGGACTATAAGCGACATAATACTCGCATAATAATGGCTCGCAAGAAATGTCACATGGCAAGATCAACGTGGCCAGAGCTTAATAATTGCAAGACAAAGAAGCTTCTGGCTTTAGACCATAACTCGATCCGTGCGCTGGTCGTGATCACAGGACACTGTCCCATCGGATCAATGCTCCGGAAATGGAACGCGGCATCCAGCGATCTCTGCCGGAGTTGCGGCGACGAGGAAGATACCGAGACGATCCAACAGCTGCTGTGCCACTGCCCAGCTTTCCAGAATCGGCGCCTAGCTTCACTGGGCCACAGATTCTTCACAGAGACAGCAGATATATCGAACCTTTAAAAATTAATAAAGAACACGGGGTGGTTTCAACCCTTCAGAGAGCCCTTTGGCCACTGAGTGGAAGTGATGGTCAACCATCACACCCCCTTCTTTAACCTAACCTTACATAAACTATTGATCGTCAAAAGAGGGTAAAAAAAAACTGGAAATCAAATAAAGAAAATCAAAATCGTTTTGCACAAAATTACTGAAAAATAGATGTAAAATTGCAGTATTCGAAGTGTTCACCCATTTACATAAGAAATGATTCAATCCTATAAAGGCAGATATCTCATCCGGTTCGTTAGCGGTCATTTCGGCCGCTTCAGATCCGCTCTCATCATGTCTTTCATCATCAGCACGAACTATTGCTTCCAAAATTGTCTGTTGATCTGGTACTTCTGCGGTTATTATTTCCGCATCAATTTCAATAAAATTATTAAAATTCACGCCCTCAACATCATGTGTCTGTGTGTACTAGCCTTTACCAGATTCATTCGATTGCATTGCTGTCTTCTGTTATAAATCTCGTTAAAGTTTGCGAGAACTTAGCCTTTGAAATCTAGCTTACACGGTCGTGCAGCAATATCTTCTACACCTCCTTATTTTGTTTCCCAAACCCTGAACATCTCTTATGAGTATACGATGCTTGTAGTGCAACTTTAAATTTGGAATTATGTCCATGTCCACCGGCTGAGCTATTGAGGTTATGATAGGAGGGAAATACTCAAGTTTTATGAACTTTAAGTTATCGTTGACATGCTTTGGGTGAGTTGGGCAGTTATCGAGGAGGAACAATACGTTCTGCTTGGATATACCATATTTTGCATAAGGTTTTAAAAGCCAGTTTGAAATAATATCTCCCGTCATTCGAAAACGTTAATTGACCAGATAACTTACTAACAAAGATACTAGAGGATGCTTTCCTGTTTTTTTTCTTGTTTTCCCCAAATTATAAAGAGTGGTTAATTTTAAGGGCCGATGTTGAATGTGTACCACACCTAAACGTGAAGTTTTTTTCTGCATTTCATTTGACATTTTTCAATTTCAGACTAATTCAATTTGAACCAAAAAGATACACAATCGAGCAACGCGTTAAAGTTATTCAGGCTTATTATGAAAATGGACGTTCAAATCAAAATGCATATCGTGCACTTCGTGATTTTTTCGGTCATTTAATCGTCCAAATGTGCGTACAATCCGAAAAATCATGCAAAAATTTGAGCAAACTGGGTCTGTAGGAGATGCAAAAACACCAGTGCATGATCGTACAGCTCGTACTGCAGAAAATATTGCTGCTGTTCGCGATAGTGTGGCTGAAGAGCCGTCCACCTCAATTCGTCGTCGTGCCCAACAATTACACCTCTCACGCTCGTCGATGATGAACATTATGCATAAAGACTTGCATTTACACACTTACAAGGTGCAATTGACTCAAGAACTACAGCCTCTCGACCATTTCAAGCGTGGTCAATGATCAGAATGGTGGCAAGAAATGACAACAGTGGATGATCAATTTTCGAAGAAAATCATCTTCAGTGATGAGGCACATTTTCACCTCAGTGGATTCGTCAATAGGCAGAATTGCCGCATTTGGGCGAATGATAATCCAAGAGTGATTGTCGAAAAACCAATGCACCCACAAAGAGTGACTGTTTGGTGCGGTTTATGGGCTGGCGGCATCATCGGACAGTATTTTTTCCAAAATGAGGCCGGTCAGGCAGTTACTGTGAATGGTGTTCGCCATCGTCAAATGATATCGAACTTTTTATGGCCCGAAGTGGAAGATATGAATATGGACGGTGCCACACAGCTAACGAAACAATGACACTTTTGCGCGCCGTGTTATCTCACGTGGTGGCGATGTCAATTGGCCGCCAAGGTCATGGGATTTGACACCGTTGGATGTTTTTATTTGGGTTTATTTGAAAGAAAAGGTGCACGTCGATAAGCCAGCAACAATTCAAGAGCTAAAGGATGAGATAATTCGGCACATTAACGGCATTGAACCTCAATTATTCCTCAGCTTCATCGAAAATTTGGACCATCGGATGGAGGTGTGCCGCCGAGGTCGCGGCGGCCATTTGGCCGATATTTTGTTCCATACATAATTGAACCATACCAATATTATCATAATAAGAAGAAATGACAATAATTTCCTAAGTAATTTGTGTTTTATTCAAAATCAACATCGGCCCTTAAAATAACCACCCTTTATGTTAGAGGTCGACTTTGTTTGGTTGTAGTTAAGCTATTTGCTATGAATTTAAATAACAGATATGCTTTTTCTGACAATGTTACTATTTGTAACCTAGAAGCCCTTGATGATTAGTCTATGCTAAGCTTTACATACTATGTCCTTCGACTTAATCTTACAATGCCTATATCTAAGCAAATATGAGTTAACGTGTACTGTTTTGCATATCAACATCCCGAACATCTTGATTCGATACCGCTGTATCTGTGGGAACGAAACTGTTGTGACGTACACTTTCGTTGCATTGCGGATTGGGGAAAACAGATGCTTGACTAAGTTCATCGATGTGGCAGCATGGTCCGTCTTCAGTGTGATATACTCCAGACTTCATTGGAGCATAATTGTTTTGTACTAGAAATTATTTTTACTTTGGTAGAGACGAAAGCAGGCCCTGAGATAACCCTCCTCAACCAGACAGCACTCACATTAAACAGCACATAAGTGCGACTTGGCCGTATCAGGGCCATTTAGCAGATTACCTTCACCCTGAACCATATGCATGTTTACTTTCGCCCGTAGTTGGGAAGGTTGTAGTTGTTAAGTACTGTTCACTAGGGTTGTATAGTTCAGTAACGAACCAGTTCAAAATATATTTCTAACAGTTAACAAAATGTTAAAAAAGGGGTATAAAAGTGAACAAAGAAAATTAGTTCACAAAGTCATACTATCAGTAAGAATATGAAGGAAATTTTGAAAATGTATGTCCACGGATGCATGTACGAGTATGTACCTGCCTTTGGGTTATATAACGAAAATCGCACAAAACTCAATTCCCTGAGCAGTGACCTAGATTGAGCTAAATTAACTAGAATAGCGAACTATGTAGATTTGAACTAACCTGCACGGTCTCTGCACTGAACTAAAATGCACAATCCTGCTGTTCACCATACAGCCTCACCATCTACATAAGTTTATACCTGACTATTCATACAATCATGTAGATAGTTCGTCATGTGCTTCAAGGTCAGCTTGTCATATGTATGCGAGGTGCCACAGAGCGATGATAAGTTGAAGGGAAGAATTTTGTATTGAACCACTTAAACCCAGCACCAAATGCTGTTTAGAGCAGTTGAGCAGTTTGGAGAAGTCATAGTGGTGTACACCCTAAAAGCAAAAAAAGTAATTCTATCAAGTTTTTAAAGCAAATAGCTGTATTTTGTCACCGATAGATGGCGTATAGCCCACGCATTTCATGTTCGATTTTGTTCAAATTTTCAGCAATGTGTACAAAAAAGACAGTAGAAAAAATCACTTAATTTACTCTAACCCATTATCTCAAATAAGTCCCAAGATATTTTGATGAAACTAACACATTATAGTCCATTTTTTTTACTTGAAGTTAGTCGCTCTCATCATCGTCTTCATCGGAACTGCTACTAGTACTTCGGGAGCCTTTAACATGGCAATACATTCTTGAGGTAGTGGGTGCCTATATCTATGGGCCCTGTACTACGACTTTGGGTGTACATTCGTTTAATGTTTTCGAAGGTCGTCCTGGACTCGACGTCGTGCTTGATGTTGGGACTAGATCATAAAACTCTACCACATTATCGTTCTGAAACTTCAGTATTTTTTCATTACTTCTTTTCCACCTTACATGTATCTCATAGAACTTATAGTATATAGTCCGGAGAACGTAATAAATAACATCACGAAGCGGCTACACACGGATACATTTTGAAAGCTGTGCACAAAGTTAGAATATCAGAAAAAGGATAATTCTAAGGCCTTCAAGCAAATCGGTAATTACTACCATTTTCTGAGGTCGTACAAGGTTCAAGTTTACCAAAAAGATTCCTTAGATAACAAACAAGAAATTGGAAAAAAATTAGAAAGATGGCGTTGCTACTTACTTCACAGGAACACGATGAATTTGAGTCACATAATGCAACTAATGTTTTACATTTCTCTTGCTCAAAAATGATATCTCACAACGGTAAATACGTTTCCATGAAATTAATACCTTGTTAATACCTTGTTTTATACCTGTCGTTTGATACCAAACTTTTGTCATTCGGACGACTTTGATTTTTGAATTAAGTTCCGCTAGATTCGCAAAATAACACACTGTGCATCGTTTGCATAAGTAAACACTTTCCATCCAACAACCAGCTCATTTATTAAAAGCATTTCTTTGACCGCAATTTGCCAAAGAAAGGGAGAAAACATACCACCCTGCAGTGGTAACCACAATGCGCCTAAAAAAATGGACGATTTTCAAATAAAATTACTTCTGTACAGTGACATAGGAATACCACATTGAAAAGTGATAATTCTTCTTCCGACTCCCTTCCGTGGATTCATTAGTAAGTAATTATTAATTTAATACAAACTCATATCGATCTGGAGTACTCAAAAATTATTCCACAATTCCCGAGTTCATTGCACCATAATGCTCATGTGGCAGCATCGGTTTCGCACTGTGATCTCGTTGCTGAAGGCAGATTGTCAATATGTCAACAATAAATAACGGTGATTAATAATCGATTCAGAATACGCGCTCCATGTTCGCACCATCAAGCATCTCGTTCGCTCGCTCCGAACAAATGGAAATACAATCCGCCGGCGTTGTTTGGCACTTCCTTCCGACAGCACGAGCGCACCCACCCACAATCGTGCGCACATTGTTCGTGTGTATTCTCAATCAATTTGCTAATTAGTCCCAGAAATGTAGCCGCATGTGTTTGCCTCCATCATCTGGTCCAAATACCTACGTTCAGCCATCAGCGCCAGCAATCCCTAGACAGTAATTTACTGATGCATCCCTACAGTTGTACCAACCGTGCCGTGTCAGTTTGGGCGTCCGACTGGTATGTGCATAAAAGTAGGCCAACTTTGCTGCCAGTTGTGTTAGCCAAAGTATTTGCAGCTCACATTGCTCTTAGAGCGGTCCAGGCTACCGTGGCGACCAATCACTCGTGCCAGCCAGAAACCTGCATTTTCACTGGATTCCACAGATCCACTGTTTTCGAGGTTCGTTTACCATTTATCTTCGCTCATACAGGGGAACTCATGCAGGAGAATTTACCTATTGCCACTGGCCTGGCCGGAGGAGAGATGGGAGTGTTCTATTCAAATAGTCGTCCACAATCGGATTCGATACGGTCCTGATGGGCTCTGGACCTGTGCACGTCAGAGTATGAAATGCGGATTTAGGTTGTGCCGCTGGACCTGAAATGCAACTAATGTCAACCGGTAGCAGTTCGTGTGAGTGCAGGCAATTTTTTCGCCGAAGGATTGCATGCGATGGAATAAAAGTCAGCTGCAGTTTATTCGTTCAGAAATTGGTAACATTTTGTCTGCGAATAAAAAAATTAAGGAATGAAATGGTCACAAACGGGATGAACTAAAGAGGCATTTGAAGCACCTGACGATCTAGAGGAGGCTGCTAATGCACTGTCACCATTCTTCAAAGTGATGGTTCCTTTGAAAAGTCGTGTTGTTTGCGGACGACCTCAAACAAAACACCCTCACCATGGTGGTGTAAGCGCCTCCTTGAATCAAGAAAAAATATCTAGATCCTTCCTCAATGCAGTCAGAGCTTCAAGGTCACCGGATGATTGGATACATGCAAAGACAACTTGCGGCGCCCAAAAAAACTACAATGAGATCACGATCACTAAGGAAAATGCTATTACAAAAACCAATTACAATATAACTCATAACATGAGCAGTTGCTCTAGACGGCAACGCGCAATGTAAGTAACGCCGCTCTGTATTATGCTCGCAAGTGCGTCGACTACCACACTGGGTACCCAGGTTCAATATTCGACAGGAACATCGTTAACAACAATCACCTCCCTCGAGTCACTGAAAATGCTCCCGTCACTTCGACCGACGCACAGTGGAGCAATTGTATGGGAGACGTGGAAATAAATCTGTAATTCTTGAGCCCGCGGACCGATCTTTATGAAATGGTATAGTACAAATGCCCCAAGAACTTATCGTGTTCCAAAAATGGTTGATGTAGCCACATCATTAAAGGAGTGATCATAAGTTTTAACATAACATAATTAATTTATTACTGCAAATGAATGTACATATGGCAACAATTCTTCTGTTACAGTCGGATATTAACAACATCCTGGAGTGGTGCGAAGAAAATAAACTTAAGCTTTATTTAAATAAATGCCATTCAATTTCTTTCACGAAACTGACTTCTCCAATCCAGTTTAATTATTTAATTGGACATTCAAATCTTTCAAATATTAATAGTGTCAAAGACTTGTTTATTATGTTGAACTCCGCATTCACATTTCATACTCATATTGGCCACATATTAGCAAAAGCAAACTCAGCAATTGGCTTCATTAAGCGTAATACAAAAGAATTCACTCATCCATTCGCTCTACTAACGCTCTATAATTTTCTTGTTCGACCTTTCCTCGAATATGCTGTCGTAGCTTGGAACTCGCCGTTCACAACATTTTCTGATCGTATCGAAAAGGTTCAAAAGCGATTTATCAAGTACATTCTTTTTAAAATGCATTGTGATTTTTGCCCATCCTATAAAGCAAGGTGCCAACTGCTTGTCTTAAAATCCCTATCAACTAGACGCACCATTTATGATGTTATGTTTGTTAGGGATATACTTTGCGGGCATATAAGATGTGCTTATCTCTTATGACAGTTGGAAGATGAGCCATGAAAGGCTACAAAATCCTTACCTTCCTCCAATTTTTTTCGGTGAAAAATTCGATGTCCTCGGATCCACTCCAGACTTTGGATTTCGATAATACATATCTAAACACATAACCACAGGGGTGCACTGGTCGTATTTTCGCCTAATTATGCCGATGTGGCAGTTGGAAGATGAGCCATGAAAAGGCTCCAAAATCCATACTATACGAGTAGGTCACTCCACACTTGGAATATTTTATTTGAAAAGTTCCACAATGCAGACTATGGTAGAAACGAACCACTAACGAGAATTATTCGAGCTTTCAATGAACATGCACATCATTTGGATTTGTGTCATACTAGACCGGTCTTTAAAGGTACCTTATTAAACCTTTTTATTTTTTAACAATTTATTAAATTATTAAAAATAAGTATTACATATTGCCAATTATAATAAGAATAATGCACTTCAAAAAATCTGTTAACACCTATGTAGTTTGTATATTAAATAAATAAATAAATTGCAATAACAATACCTTCCTCTGCCTCTAACATTGCATTTATACAACACATGCATTGCAATCTTTTGGAAATGCAGAAAAATGCACGACATTCCTTTACTTAAACGCCTCGTTCTGGGGTATTAGACTGAATAAGGCTTTAGTTTTTGCACCATCGCTGGAGAATAGTTTTAGCTTTCAGAGAGTCTTGGAGAACTTTTGTTATAGCCCATCAAACATTGAAATATCCCTCAAAAGGTGGCCTTAATTAAAAGCCTAATCTAGAAAATTGGTAAGCAAAATTAAAAAAAAAATTGACTCAGTTTGAATGCCAAATGTAGGTCCTTTAAAGCAAATACAACTTTTAAAAGTACCTAATTTTAGGAAATATGCACTTCGGGACCGCTGTGCGACGAAGTCATCATAATAGTGTAGATTTTAAGACATTGTGGCACATCTTGCTAAGAATCCAAAGCGATCTGTAAACAAAAAAAAGTTGTCGTTTTAGAAACTATCAACCTGTTGAAGGCTGTCCTATTCGTAAAAAAAACTCTGTGTCTCAAATACAACTATCTATCAAGAATTTTGCGCTGAGCACTAGTCAACATAACGGTGATCGATTTGATCCAGACGAAGCTCTGTCATCTGCACTCTGCAGAAAAAACTTCCAGTCCATTCGTCACACTACGACCCAATCAACTCGTCAATCCTAAAATGAGTTGGCTGCACACGTAAGTGTGTGATAGACAACAAAATATTGCACTTCCAGCAGCTTCCATTACTTCAAATAATGCGTTTCCCTTAGCAATGTACCACAACTAGTTTGAATCTATGTGCATTGCCCATTTCAGTTAAATTCTCAATGAATTTCCGCTGGAGTCTTCTAACAGACCAACATTCAAAGCAACCGGATGCGTTCCCAACTTGCGAATTTCATGCATACCCAAGCGCACAAACACACACAAACACACGACACCAACCACACCCACAACGTAGACGCCCACTGAAAATATTTGCAATTCGCACCATCCAGTTCGCAAAGTATCCTTTGTGTTGCATTCACACCCAGTAGTTGTAAAATTTTGCGCTTTTGATTGAAAATTCCAAAGGAAAACAACAGACACTTTCTCACGCCATCCCGTCATTTCCATCAGCATGTCGGTACATAGCACTCAGCCAACTAGAACACATGCAGACATTAGAGGGAGAAGAAGGAAAAAAAACTACATCCTCGCATGTAAGCCGTGGCGACGACGAAAAGTTTCACGTTAGCACAGCTAATTGCAAGAAACACCAGCGCATGCAGGATAACACCCCATTAGTTGCAAAGTGGAAGGCACAACGAGAAGAAAACGAAAACATGAAGAGCATGTCCTTCCTCATCATTTGGCGGAGGGATGTTGTTTGGCTTCGCGATAAGGATGAAAAAGTGCCAGAAAAGGAGACAAAACAACTGCATGCACAGGACTTGAAGATATCCTTCCGCAATTGAAAGATGAATCCAGAACGCGGAGCAAAAAAGCACAAACTTGTAAGTTGACTTGTTTTTCCTTTCCCAACCCCACCCAACCCAGGTCGCCTGGTGTACACTGTACAGTAAGTGTAGAACAAGAGAAGGACAAGTCAGAGCGTCATGATACCAGAACATTTCAACTTTGCGCCACCACAGCAGCGGCGGCGGCGGCGACGGCGGTGAAAAGAAAGCAGATTATCTCTTTGTGTCAGAATCGTTGTTTGAGGACGCAAACGGAATGCCTGGCGAGCCATGCAATGAATGACTACACAAGCCAAGTGCTGGAATTCGAAATAATTAACTCCATCAGGAACTGCGTGTGAAAAGTTGCACAAACGAGTGGGCGGCAAGGGGCAAAGCAGGACCGCATCTGAAAGTTGAGTTCGAAATCGACATCGAAACAGGACTCTCCCCCAATCAGCCGCAGCAAACGAAAAGAGACAGACAGAGAGTGCCGCCGCTGACGCCGGTGGGGACTTATTTAACGAAACTCTCCAAAGTTTTGGGTATACCAAGAACACCCAAACACTGATCTGCGCAGGTCCTCCCCATTTGGAGAGAATACAAGGACTAACAAGATGATGCTCTCCGCTCAGCGTACCATCCAGAGCGTGTTCTCTTCTGTGAGGGATACAAATGACATCCGACAACAATTCTTACATTGGGATGGTTGCTTCTGGCTTGTTTTCGTGACACACGAACAAAAGGTCTCACGACTGATAACACCGAACACTGGCGGATCCCATCCGCTCTCTGCACAGACTGAGAGTGCTCTCTGAGAGCAGGAGAGCAACGAAAGTTTCCTGGATGTACATACGTATGTGGCTCTGCGTGGCGTTCGGCTGTTTTTGTTCTTTTTTTCGCTTTTTTTGTGTATTTTCCTTCTTGTACTCCAGGTGGGGTTCGTCCAGTATCCTTCAGTTATCTCCTTTAGTTTATCCCGGACTTGAATATGAATCAGATGGTCCGTTCCATTTCGTGTTTCGTACGGTTTATTTTACTACCTGTCGGATTATTAATTGATAATTCAATTTGACAATGTTACCCTTGAATTGAGGCAAAGGCGAGACGCAGAGTCGCATTCGATTCGAGCAACTAAATGGATTTACACTGGAAAGGATAATTCAACCGATTTTGAGTGTGGCCGCAAAATATGCAAACATCCTCCGGAATACTCGTACGGTGCATAATTTGTGCAAAACCAAATAACAACAGAGAAATATGTGAAGTTGATGTCGGTGCAAAGTAACGAACAGAAGGTCGTTCGTGTTGATTTTCTGTGAATTGTGCGTGCGTGTGTGTATGTTTTTGTGTGCGGTTTGCCCAGTTTAGAGTTTTCCACATCAAGAGATATCAACTTGTGCATTGTGCATTGTTATCCGAACGCCCAACGACGCCCCACGTCCTCGCCCCCTGTTTGTTATCATCTCCCATCGAATGGCACTATCCCGGTGGCCGCAATCCATTCGAATGCAGAATAAACTGCCTCATGGAGAACTCTGACAACCAGCAACTTGTGGCAAGGATAACTTGTGATTCATTCCAGAAAAGAATTTACCAAAAATCTATCCACACTCATATACACACAAATGAATACCACCGAGTCTGGTGCAGTGCATTTGAAACCTTGTTTAGTCCTTCGTCTGCTACCCTTTATTCGTTTCGTACTTCTGGTCTCTGGCGTGCCAATGCAAAGTGAATAAATAAATAAAAGAAAAATATATCTCTACAATTGTGCTGTGTTGTGAAGTTGCGTTCATGTGTTCGTGCAGGGGGGAGCGAGGGATCACGGAGAAAATCTAAGCAAAAAAAAAAATAAAAAAAATAAATAAAAAGGATATGCATTGTTTATTTGAGTGCAATGTTAGTGCTTGTGCTAATTGTCGTTCGTTTTGTTAAGTGAGCGAAGAAAAAAAAAAAGGAAATTGAATAAATTTCAGAAACGGCCTAATCGACAACAAATCGCATACGATCTCAGTGGAGAGCGTTCGCATTCACAAATCGCATTACCGCATGCAGCTGCAGTAGTTGAGCATTAATGAGGACGACAACATGGAGCTGCTGGCATGGTTTTTATTGTTCCTATCTGCACTGATGGATTTCACAGATGCTGTAAAGGATGGTTAGTGTTGTTACTTGTATTCAAATGTCATTTTATTAGGTTTTGCATTTTTTTTTTGCTCGGAAACACGTTCATTGGTGGCGAATCATCGCATCTGCGAGCTTGTTCGCGGGTGAAAATTGTGTTGATTCAGAGAGATTGGGTTGCGTCATTTCGAAAATGACTACATTTTTATTTTATTTTACATGATTCCTAGCAACTGCAAATGATTATTAGGTTCCAATCATCGGAGAATAGAAATGAGATTTTTGTTTGTTCTATTATGAGGACGCCCATGTGGGTGGGCTTGTTTCGCGGAGTCATTCACATTTCGCTGGCAAGATAATTTTGACGCTATTCACAAAATGTGAATCAATTTGCTTTCTCGTGTTATCAAAATTGTGCCTGAACTCCAACATCGCTTGAGGATTGAAATCGAATTACCATCTCGATTTGTCTGCCGTGGCAGGAGGTCTTGTCGGATTCGGTTCATTAGCTTTGTGGTCGCGGCTATAAATTGAGAGCACGATCTCAATTGGATATCAAATTATCGTGCAATGAACTGAAACTCATTTTGTTCTTCTTTTGATATTTTATTCTGGTACGATTCAAATAAAAATGTGAATGTATTTTTTTTTTGTATTTCGTGTGGATAAGTGAATTTTAAATGTACTATAGGGAATTGAGGTTTCCATCGAAACCGAGTGTCGGATTTGTGTGGGAGAGTTCATGGTGCAATTGCAGATTCATGTTCGTGTCCCTTCGGGTGTAGAGGAGGGGATCACCAATTACAGGCACCAATTGTTGAGAGCTTATCATGGATTCCAGGAATTGTGCCTGTAATTGAATTATTTGCATACTTTGTTTTAGGAGATTGGCCAGAATCTCAAGGCTTGTCTGAAAGAAAGGTAGAGATATTTTCGGCACACTTTCATTGTTTTTTCCCGTCCCAGCAAAATATGATAGACTTGGTGTATATGAAACGGATTGAATAAATTAGCTACTGACCTTTCTTTTAATCATTTCCTGCACACAAAATCTGTCCAAATTTGATCCAATACATTTTTTATTCAGCAAATGCAATTTTTACTTACAACTTTTTGTTCAAAATGGTTTTTGCAGATATAATTATAGCATTTTGAACATATTGTTAAATATTTGGTACTGTTGCGGCGAATCGGCTAAATGTACACATACTTGGTTGTTCCTGGGGATTTTCTTGGCAACGTAAGGCCAGTGTGTGGAACGCTGTATGGAAGAGAAGTTCTACGAGATATTTCCCAGTAAAAGCTTCCGCTAATCCTTCAAAAAAAAAACATTTCGTCTGAAATGTTTTGCTTTATTTCAATTTTGAAAGATAGATACGTATTATATGTTGATCCAGAATGTCAAGGTTGATCCAGAATGTTATAAAATAACGTCTGAAGCCACCTGTTCGATCGACACTTACATGTGTGAATGCTGATAAGTTGGTCAAGAGTATCTAGGCCTGACTTTGTCGAGTTGTAATAATTTATTATTTCCGGTTATTTTGCATCATCGGGTATCTCTTTTTCGTGATGCAAGGTGCTCAGGAGAATGACTGCTTGATTTCACATCGAAAAGGAAATGGGAAAATTGTGCAGGCCTCAGCTGCAGATATTGGAAAAATATTTTTTTTTACTCTTCCAAATAAAGTGAGTTTTCGGTTCAGCAATTCGTTTTCTAATTCGTGTGAAGTGAAGAAACTAATATGTCTATCAATGTGATAAGATGTAGAACTACACAATGGCCTTGATTTTGATCGGACCTACAATTTCCATGCTTACCGGTATGAACCTGCAAAGTCTAGGAAAAATTTGTTTGCTACCGCACGATGATATAGATGGAATGCATTGCTTAAAAGAACATATCACACGTTATGCCACTAATTGTTCATCAACAATAGCACATTCAACTTGATTGAAAAATTTTCTTACATTACTTTCCCATCTAATTCAGAAATACCTAATTGGAGCGAGATCGACGTTCATTCCTGTCACAGATTTTTATTAAAGCATGTGACTATGGATATATTTGGGAATCGTCGAAGTTGAGCCGTTGAGTCGTTCGACAATATTTCTAGTGCTACTCCCTAGGAGCGAGTAACTCCAGTCAGCAAAAGCCAACAGATGGCATATCAACTCTAAGCCAATTTTTTCTAAATACGATTTCCCATAAAACACAATTTTGAAAATAAAATACAACAATATCGGCGAGATTAGTTGGTAAAAACAGTTTAAAACCCGACTTTATATCGGTAGCTCTGGAGGTAGCAAATAGAGTGCGGCCTGGGGAAGTTTTCATAACATTTTCAGTTTTATAACGCCCAATCGAGGGTTCCATCATCCTTCGAATAGAATTGTGTTGGAGTGGGGAGTGATTCGCCAATCGAATCGATTTGATCATCATTTGGCGAACTGTCCATATTTGAAGAATCAGCTTCGTATGGGGAACCATGAAACATATATATAATCCTCCTTCACTTAGACTCAAATCACTGTCAAACATTTGCTATAAGTAAAAGTACTAAAATTGTATATTAATAAAACAAATTAACTGCACCAGTGAAAAAAAATACGAAGCATTTTTGACCAACGAAATTTACATAAATATTCTCATAAAATTACATATGATATGATCGTAAAATAAATTTCTGAAGGGGTCTATAGATTGCGGAAAGTTGGATCTTTTTAGACGTTGATCTGTCTTGAAATTAATTATAAGTCCGCTTTTATGGATCAAACATTACAACAACTGCTTTGCCAGGCTTTTAAAAAAAATCGACAACCGCACCACCTATCAAGTGGGTTACTAAAATTTCATATATACAACTAGCTGACCCATGCTTCGCCCGACTTTTCGTAATATCGAGCAAAATTTTCCTTGAACGAAACGTTAAGTAATTATACGAATATTGTTCCTGCACAGTAACGAAAAGCTGAAGCATCTACCAGTTTTACAACAGACCCATAAAATGCATACATCCAGAGTCAAGGGAGTTGCTTTGTGTAATTCTTCTCTAAGGCAACAAACAAATTCGTTATATCGAGTGTCATCTCCTTTTTTCGTACATTATGTAAAGACACTAATGCATCTAGAAAAAGTGTCATTTGTTAAAGAGGCATTCGTTATACTGTATTTTTGTCATGCTTTGAACTGTTTGTGTGCAAAAATTCATTACAATTCGCCTAAAACGGATTTGAATAAAAGGCGAACAAACATACAAACATTCTTATTTACATAAATTAATTATTAATACTACATATTAAATATAAAAATACATATTTACCATGCCAATGAATGTAACTCAAAATCCTAGATCAGTGATCTGTACTATTTAGACTGTTATCTGTGGTAATACATATGCACATACCTGCGAGTAGAAAAGAGTAAGTTATATATATATTACAAATATATAACAAAATGAATAAACATAACTGAATCTATGGGAGAAAACTCAAATCCTTTAGGTAGATTCGGAAATTTCATGGCAGATACATATACAATATATTTACATCGAATCTGATTTCTCTTTTATAGAAGTAAGTGATACAGAAAATAGAAATATGACACGAGCTCACTTCCCTTCGCAGTACAAGTTGTAGTCTACCTATTCTCAATGTGTGGACCTTGGATATCGAAGTATAAGGTGATCCTACATACCTTCGGGCATGAGGGCTTATACACTCGACCGAGTACATTAAACTTCCTAGACTCACATCTACGGAATCTCTTTCTTTCTTCTTTCTCAAAACAAACTGTCGCCTTTAAGAATATTTTCTGTCACCTTGGCGAATCCCAAATGATGGAAGAATATTCTAGTTATGGTATGGCGAATAATTATGTTAGGCTTAACAAACAAACGAGTTCTGAGTTTAGCTAATTGTGCTCTGAACACTTCTCTTGGAGAAAATACTCTACTGTCGATCTTACCATATGCGTGTGAGGTTTTAGGTTGTATACCGAATTACAAAAGTAATCCAATGTGAAGTCTTGCAATCTCGCTGATCACTAATGATTGTACAATCGAGATGCTCTTGCCTAGTGTCGGAACGTCAATTGTTTGTCCAAGTCGTTGGGCTGTGGAATTCTCTGCATGTATACTTGAGAGAGTCACTAATACTAACGAAATTATATTATTAACTTTTAATTTAATTTTAATAGTTAAAACTCTGTTTTGAACCAATGTCTCACACTCCGCCACGTTTCTAAATTAGTCTTGCACTTATTTTACAAGATTATTTAAACTGCTTCTGTGAGTAAATATGAAATAAATAAATATGAAACTATTAAGTTACCAACTTTTTCGTTCTGCCAAGCGGATAAATCTTTCTATAGTATCCTTGTATCATATCTGAAGCTTGGGCAGGTTTTATTCCCGCAGCATGTGGAGTTGGAATTGATCGAGCTCTAAAGGAGGTGCATTCCCATGATTTTCTCACCTGGGATTCAAATTGTACAAAAGTAAAACGTGAAATCTGCCAGACTCCCGATTCCGTTGGTGAGCAGGTGTTTGCTTTCATTTGCTGCTTAGTTTGAATTTCTTGCTCGTTTTTGAGGAAAAATCAGAAATCATTAAACAGACATGAAATTTCTACCTCTCATGATCCTTAAGCCTGGTGCACAAATGCGTTATTTCATAGCGCGTTGCATCAGCAGTGTCAGGTTTGGATAGTGTGGATTACAACAATGGAGGTTTATAAAAAGAAACGAGTAATTTTCGTGTACACAGTCCATAAAAACTATTTTCTTAAAATGAAACTACTCTATTGGGTACATCCTTTTATTGCTGATCAGCTAGCAAAAGGAATATTAAATATACAATAATTTACAAATATAGGAGAAAATTCTTTCGCCGGTCATGGTATTCTGAAAACATTTTTAGATGTGTATTACCGAAATCCAAAGACAGAACTGGATCCGATTATGATAAATCTAACTATGTACTATAAAACGCAACCGCGTCTGCGGTGACGCAGCGGTCTCGTGGAAGCTTGCTAGTCTTTTTACCCGCCAGAATGACTCGCAATGCCGCAGCGTCATCGCACGTGTGTATGCACAACTCAATTTAAAGTACTGTGAGACGTAAAGTGATAAATTAACTCATGTGTGCACCGGGCCTTAACATTTTTGACAGCGTTTCTTATAGCATTTTCTAGGAGCCATTAGAGAATACCTTTTATGTACATAATTCCGCCCTTAACCGTCAAAAATGCTAAGAAATTCGTAATGAACTCTGGACAAGGGGACTATCAGCTGTATAGTTGGATACCTCTATAATCGATAATACTTGATATCTGTGCAGAAATCAACTACATAATGCTGATAATACCGCTTGTTCATTGACGCATGCGGCATTATGACGAGCTTTTCGACAGTTAGTGAATACAGGCTTTGCTTTCAAAATTGCATTTATTTTTCAAAACTATCACCTTTTAGTGGTACATACTTTTCCCAAAGATATTCCATTTATCTGTACCCTGTCAAAAGATATGATTTCTTAAACGTTGCAGAGTAGTCATTTGTTGCAAGGCTTTTGCCATTTTTGGAGCACCTTCAGCTGTAAACTCTATTATTTTGACTATTTCTTCATTTCTGGTGTGGGATTGTGTAAACAGCACTTCAATTGTGCAAGAAAAGTTCCACATTCTGTTTTGTTTTGGAATCCGAATGCACTGGCATAGTGTTTGGTATAAATATAAAATCTGTAGATAATTTTTTTCACTCCCAAATGGGATTGCAAACTTCATTCCACTGCCGGTACCATTTGAAACGTCTACAAATTTAGCAAGCTTACGACCCTTTTCCCGGCGATCATGCAAGACAATATCATCGGTTTTTGTTCACATTATTTGGACATCCTAGGTGATCGGCACTTAAGACCGCAACCTAATTCAGTGAACTACTTGTGCACCATTTCAATGCAAGGGATAGAGGCTCTAAAATATGTTTGATGCTTGTATTCAGTATCTTTAATGGTCTTATCCCGCAAAAAGTACGAGTCGAGTCTTAATAAAACAAGTAACAGACATTGTTTTAATTGTTTGTCTCTTTTATGTGTCTGTCTACATATATTGTCTACACGTCAAAGTGACACTCTATTGAAACGAGTTGAATGATATCGCCATATGACTGATACTCAGAATGATTTATTTCCAAATTAATTCATGATGCACAATCCTAAGGGCACGAGTTGATTTCGCACTATTTTTTTTACAAAGAGTTCTTGTCGTATTACAATGCTTGTTTAAATATTGAATTGAAATCAACAATAGTTTTAGGATTCTTTTTCAATTGTTAGCCGATTCATTGTTTACTGACCTGCAGAAATTTAGGACAATTAATCGAAAACAAATTGGACTCAAAAACCGTGCTTATTTTTACGCGTCCGTCAACAAAAACGATTTTGCCTCCAATTGTGGCCGGTCACACGGGTGTGAGCACATAGAGCTATCCAACAGAGAGCGTATGATTTTATATTAATTGAAGGGAAATAGGTGGGATATGCTGAAAATTCAACTGGCGATGTGGATAGTTAGGGGAAGCACGCCAGTTTCATGCCATGACATTCCAATTATAGCATATTTTAGTTATTGGATGGTGGTAATGGAAGCTGTAACACCTCTCGAATGATTGGTGGTATTTTAGGAAATTTCTAATTTTATTTTTTATTTTTTTATCTTTCAAAAACAAAAACTTTCATCTGTTGGTCGCAAATAATAGTCAAAAGCGAACATTTATTATTTCCATTGTTGAAACCGAATTGTAAATGGTTATCTTAAGCGTACCCGTGAACTCGCGAATGTGTAGCCGGACACATTGCGTATTCATTTCGAATGGGTTTTCTAATATAATATTAAATCAATCATCTCCTATGGCTAAAATTGAAAAAAAAATTCTATCGCTCGCAATATCGCTTTTTGTCTAAACCTTTTTGTAAAAACCAAAAGTTTAATTTGCTTAGAATTTATATTAGTGAATTGATCAGTTAAGATGCCAACGTAATTGTGACGTTCGAGTGTGAAAAAAAATCCAAAAATGTTGCAAAAAAAGTGAACTTTGTTTTCAAATGAGATGGATTTATAGACTGCGTGTATAAATCAAAGCGCAAATAGTTCAACTTGATCTTGCTTGACTTGGTCGACGTTGTTTTGGGATAATTGCTTGGCTTTCTTTAAAGATGTCATCATGCAGAGGTGCTGAGGTTATGTTCCCACTGGAGATCAATTTTATTGTGCTAATGATTGCACTAAACCCTTGACTTTTGACTTTGCCATCTGTTTCGGAATTTATGGAGGGGAAATGTGGTGCGTATTCGAATTCACACACTTCTTGCAAATGTTTATTGATGTGAATGAGTCAAGAGGAAGGCAGTGCAATTAAAGACAAGTCCACCTATTTGCCTAAGTTCCACCTGTGGCTCTATGATTATAGAGGAGACACAGCAGATATACTAGTAAATTTAGGCTCTAAGAGTTTGTCCAGTGATATGGGTAACTCTTCCCATTGACAATTTTGGCAATTGCCAATTTCATTTCAGAAAACGCGTGTTTCAAATATAAACACATCAAAATTTAAAACACTTCCTCTATATGCAACAATTCACATTTATATCCACAACAGAGATGGTTGCTAAATGAACTCACCAAAGCCCTTCATAATCTCCAACCCATACAAAAGTACTGAATTTCAGTCCTTGTCTCCAGTGCAGTGCTTTCCTTTGGTCACGCATTAAAATACTTCAATACACACGAAACATTAATATCTGAAGTGGATTCAGAACACACCCACGCCCCCATACTTGAGGTGGCTTGAAGTTAAAATACTGATAGACGTTACCGAAAATTCTTACCCACATCAATTTTAAGTCAAGCTCTTCCTCTTCCCAGACTGACAGTGAAGTGTAAACCTTGATCTTCAGATATACACGCATTTTGGAGAGAACTTTGCTTCTGATTGCTGATAACGATTCAATCCCATGTCCAGGGAATGCCAAATGTAACGAAATAAGAAACCAGACATAAATCCAGCTTAACTACATTTCGTAGGAAATAAGGTGAAGGGGGCTCGACAGTTGATAGTTAGATAAGTTCCTCCCTTTCGAACGTATTCTTTTTCTGTTTAGGAACAATTTAACATTTCACTTGTAGTGTCCTACTGCTATCCTCTGGCACCTGATAGTTTTATAATAATTGAAAGACGCTGAGATAATTTGTTTATATATTATTATCAGCATCTACAAGTACTTGCCCAGATCTGAGAATTTTTCGCGAAAGAGCTGCTTGCATTTTTCTTACATATTCCTTTCACATATTTTTAGATTTTGTGACAATTGTGCCGTATTAGGCGTATCAACTCTTCCGATGGGGTTTTTGGGTTTAATAATCGACAATATCAATTTATATAATTTGAGGCATCACTTCTTTCGAATTACTGACAATGCTGATAGACTATCACTCTCCAACAGAAATAATGTAGTAAGCAGTCAACTTCTACCTCTCGACGACAATGCTGATATAGTGTCAGCGTCTAGTAGAAACAATGTAGTAAAGAGACTCAACCATTTCTACCTCTTTTTTCACATTTTCACACAGAAAGGGCTTTGAATACCTGTGATCTAAGAGCAACATGGCGCTGCTCTGAGATAGGCAAGGCGGTTTTTAGTAAAGACCCAAAACCGAGTTGGACATCTCGTTGTAGATGACTCTTAGTATCCAGAAAGAGTTTGTCAAATATCGTCATACGTTTGGCATGTACATAGCTGCAGGTCGCTTTCATTCGCAAAAGAACACAAACACTCGCTACACGAGTGTTTGTTTTGAAACGAAACCAATTGTGGGCCATATTACCAACTTATGGCTTTTTCATAATTTTTTTATATTTTCAAGTATCGAATATTGGGACATAGCACTTTCGGCACCCAATTCGAAAATTAATGATATGAGTGTGGTATTGTGATATTGGCCATTTTGCAAACATGGACCATATTCGCAGCATTATTCTAATGATGTAATTTTGTGGAAATTATTTTAGAGTACGTCAATAAGATCTCTTTTCTAGAAAGCAATCGAACTCCATACCAATTCATCTGAAGGATGAAAGACGACAAAGTAATATAATATAAATAAAAGAAATTAGGTATGAGGATTCGACCAAAAATGGTTTTGTTATATCTTACATTTCAGATTGATTTTATTACTAATAACGCAAACCCTCAAAGTAATCATTTATTAAAGCCTTTCCTTACCAAGAAGCGATACTGAATAAATAATTGTATATTGATAATTTCTTCCACTCGTGAGAGAACAATATCACGCACAACACGAGTGGTTGCTGATAAGCTGGGCCCTGGTCCTCTATGGGCTGTAGCGCCATCTCACTTGTATACTTTATTATATATGTTGATATATCAAAATATTCGTAATTTATGTAGAAAATGTCGATGTTTTTCTAAGCCATCTCGCTTTGTGGTAACCTACAACACTTCCGATTCAGCCGGTGGTGCTTGGTCATGTTATCTTGCTTTGGATTGATGAAGGAGCCTACCAGAGGACCCTCCTGCTTTAGAGAACGAACAATAATTGCTCCTATGTTTAACCTACAAATAGAATTCTAATTCACGATCTTGAAAAAAACTGATCATTGCTGGGTAATTCAATTTGAGAGATGTGCTGGAAAAAAATATTGGCTTTTGAGTTTTGGGAAGAGGGAAGTGGGAAGTTGGCTAATATTTAAAAAAAACAAGACAAAAGTGCAAGCATATATACAATGTTTATTTATTTATTTATTATCTACAAGTTACTCACGTACTAACAGATTATGAAATAGTAATAGTAAGCATGTTGACCACGACTACGTTGTAAGTGATCGAATAACATTTTCGAGTATATTTGCTTGCATCTGTCTAACAACAGGTGCAATATTGTTTTTCAAGACTGGACACGTGATTTGACGGATTTCCATAAAAAAAAGAAATAGTCTCATCGCTCGATGTAGCCATCGATCTGAAATGAGAGATAATGCACCGAACTCTTTTCTCAATTGATCCATCGATTTTGAGGTTTAGCTCGAGCATTTTGGGTATTCGAATAATAGCAGCCGCCATTGACGCCAAAACTGTTGTCATGACCATGATTTCGTACAGTGCCAATCTGTGCAGTGCGGTTACATTGACAGCTCCTGTATTGCCAGATGTTCCACATCGGATCAAATACGACAGTTTTATTTATTTAGTGTTGGAAGTGCACATTATTTTTTAGATCGTAAGCGTTGTTCGGGTATATGTCTGTCTATGAAAAATTTACATGAAAAAATGGTTTGATTATCAAGCAACTGCATGGTTTTGCTTCCATGTGCAGATGGTTTGTGCGATACTGTACATTAGTATATTATCGTAATCTTGACATTCATTTAAAACTGTATATTACTTCAGGCCTTGAAGTAATAACATTCGAGCGGTATTCATATTCATGCCCACTCCGACATGTGAAGTTCAAAATCGAGACCTATGACGTCGAGTTAACAACTGTCGGCACTTATCCACTACACTGCAGCAGCATGTTTTTTTCTTTTCCTTTACTTTAGTTTGTCGTAATTGAATAAGTTTAGCATCCACATTTCATGAAGTATAGACCTACACTGGCTGTAGGCGTAGGAAGTTTAGTACAAGTACTCCCGTGCTTGGAACGAACTGGCAAATGTACTTATTTTCAAACGTGCCGCCATCATCATCCTCCCCAAGCAAATCTATCCACATGATGTTCAACAATGGGCGCTTCTACACACTGCCACAAGTTTAAGGCTTCTCCCACTCTCATCGTCTTGCGTTGATAAGTATTTGCAACACACTTCATTATCGAGTTGAGCTAGTTGTTATACGACTGCCACCATTCAAAGTTAATGCTGAAAATGTACAAGCTCCTCCTCATCACATTTGTGGCGAGTAATTGCTTTACGCGATGGTTCTGCGCCTTTTGTAAACTTTTGACGGCATTTCAGTAAACTTTTGCCGATATTCACACAGAAACGCACGCAAATAGACTAACTTCGATATCTTTTCCTTCGTCACACATAAAACAAGACAAGTATCTGCCCCATCACCGCCGCGAGACGAGGGTATACGCTCATGTGTATCTGGGGTACTACGGCTTTGGGAACTTCGGTTAGTTTCCTTATCGAACTTTTCGCTAAAGCGGGAGGATGTGGAACGAGATATGATGAATGAATCGAAACTTGACGACGCGATGAGATAACCCCACGAACGAACGAACGAAGGACTGGGTTCCCGTCAAAGGGGACAACGACGCTTGGGATGGGCCAGTAGGAGGTGTTGCCATGATTCTGATCCAATCATTAATTAGTTGGTAATTAGAAAATACATGATGTGTTCAATTAATCATGCCTCTCAGTGGATTCTAGCATTTCATTTGCTTCATTATGTTAATTTTAATTATGTAAACTTGAATGGTATGGCTTGCGAATGTTGAGTGGGCCAGTGGTTGGGGCACTGGCCTATGGAATGGTAAAATTATTTCTAAGTATATAATCGATGTAGCATAATATCCCGGCAGGATTAATGAAATTGAATGTAATGTTCTGCTGGAGTGAAGCCATCGCCGGAATGTGCCGACTGCATGGGGGTAGGAGTGATATTTCATCTAAGCACGTTTGTGGCAAGCAATTTATAAAATCTGTCCGGTGGGGGTATTACGTTTTAATTATTTCGTGTACTTAAATGGATTCGTTAGCTGTAAGGATCTTTTGTGGTGAGCTAGTTTGAGTGGTAGCTTACTGTGAATTATGTCTTTGTGGGCGGATACACTTAGATGTGTGATGAAGGAAAATTTAACCGACTTTTGTTTTATGTAGTTTTGGTTTATAACATTTCCAAGAGCTTCAATCGAGTCCCTGCTCAAGGGAGGGTGCACAATGGACCTACTATGGCTGCAGTGCTTGTAGTTTTCATACAATTTCACATGTCACAAGCTAAGATCTCGATACAGAACGGTTTTTATGTTGCCGGTGCACTTTGTTTGGTCGCCATTTTGTCTCTGGTTGGCATAAAACATTCGTTGATGGTGGCCGATAATAAACAAACTCCGGGTGGCGAAGTTAAACTTTTTCTAGACAGAAAAATGTTCCCCTGACCATTGTCTGTAACTCGAAAGAGGTGGCGCCGTGAATTGTGGGAGTTCTCTCGGGGATTGAACGCAGCAGTGTATGAGTCGACGCACTTAGCCAAAAAACCACGCCACGGTAGATAGGCAAGTAACTGGGTGCTCCGACGACCTTAAGGCCTTGGCTCCGCTGCACCCTTGCTAGGGAGTGGCTTACTACCGCGAGTCCTAGTTTCGTCCTCAAACCAACTAGATCCAGATCGTCTTGTCGAAATGTTTACTTGACAAATTATTTGAATTATGGCCACAGGAATGGTTTTTCTAACTAGATGGTGCTGCATCACACATCATCACCTGCTAAATGTCATATTTTGGGATAATTTTCCCCACAAGCAAATAATAACAAAACGTGGTGATATGAATGCCAAATGCAATGATCGCCTGAATCATGATGATTTTTGTACTTCTGGACATAATTGTTTGCCATTGCTGTACACATGAACACACTGACATTTCAATCACATGAAATTTTCTTTGTTCGAATATACATAGACCGAATTTTTTTTTGTCATGTCACTGTATTCCGACCGATTCTTTGTGAAATTGACAAGTCACCAAGGAAAAGATTAATTTGCCGACAAAATTTTGTGAAGATTTGCTTCGATAATTAAATGCGCTAATTTTGGCATACAAATTTTACTTTAAATTTGTTGAAAATTGGTTATTTAGGAAAATTCGTGGTCGCAGACCCAGGCTCTGCACTTTGTTCCTCCATATTCTTTTTATTCAGTAAGAATCTGAGCGACAGCCAATAAGCCACCCCATCTAGCGCGAGTACCTGACTAGATGTCTCCAATTATACGCACAAAATTTGTTCCAGCCCATCGGGCGTTCCGAAAATGAAAAAAAAAATGACTACAAAAATGTCAACGGCAAGAGAAGTATGAGTTCTTCTATAACTGATATCTGTGTAATCACACAAGACACGTTTGACCAGCACGGAGTGGCGTCCGTTTAACGTCCTTTTTGAGGTACGAATGCTTGTTTGAATTTGTTGTATATGATGTATTTGATGCAAATTATTAATTCTTAACTCTGATCCAACATCAATGGCGATCGTCATTATTTTGAAAAATCAGTTCATGGGGAATTTTCAATTTCTAATTCCACGAAGTTTATCCGTGTTTTACCGGCTGTTTAGTTTTGTACAGAAGTGATGCCAATAACCAATGTCATTGGGAAGCATAATTAATACATACATACTCTTCGATTTTAATTTGGCCCATGGTTCTCAGACGTTCCAATGAACTACAACATGTCCAATTCACGTGTCAAACCAATACAACCTACGAGTAGTTTGTAACTGACATGAATTGCCATTTTATCGACTTGATCCATGTTTCGAAACTAGAATCAGTAACGTGGATTCCTTTAAGTAGTTGGCTCAGCTTCGATTTCAATTCTAATTCGAGCCACTCTATAGCGACATGGTAACGAGATATTACAGCCAAATAGCACCCATGATATGAATGTGTTCAATTGTATTTCCAGTTCTAAGGAAAATAATCAGATGGTAAGAGGCTCTGAAGAAGCACTTTTTAAAAGACTCCGTGTGGACTTTGCATGACATTCGTAGAGTTTACAGTAGCTTAGGGACCGACCATAATCGACGAAAAAGATTGAAGTCAAATTCACAAATAGAGCAAATATACTGAAATGATACACAGTGACCATAAAAACCACATCGCGCATTTTCGTTAAGTTTCATTCACTTTCACTAAGTCAGTCGCTGTCAACATACTCACAATTGGTGTGGAGAATTTTGCGTAAGCTCCCAGAAGCACTTATAGGGACTTTGATATTTAAAGATGATTCTGGAAACTTTTCGTTCGGCTCTGACCTCGGCTTAAGATTACTTACGTAAATTATTATTGAGCTTTTATTGTGTCTTGTGATTTATTTTCAATGTTATTCATATAGCCGAAAAAACCTCACGCCCTACTTTCACAAAACATCAATACCTCGATGATTGGCTGATGTGATGTTCGACATAAAACCGAGAAGTAATCCTAAATAGCTTACATTCATTCAAGAAGCCTAAAAAGCAAATCATTCATCCTCACAGGATTTATTGAGCATTAAATGGAATTGCTTTGGATAATGCGCGGCTCTCGGGATGGCCACCACAAAAGACAAACTTCAACTCCAAGTATATTATTCTTCGTCATAATAAGCGCAACATACGACAGCGAATACACACGTGGTGGGCGGAAAGAGAATCCTTGAAAGTGAATCCATATGAACTTGAGCCACAAAATAGAATAATTTCATTTAGAAACCAGTTCGAAATGAGAAAGTTTCCGAGCACAAAACTTTTATTGAATTCGGAAATCATTATTCGATTAGTGTCCAAAGTTGCGAAACTTTCCATTCCATTCCATCAAGGCTTGTGGTTCGCCATAGGCCCCCGCCTTTATCGATTTCATCATCGAAGCGAATGGATTTGAGGCCCGCTGCGAGAATAACAAAAAATCCGCAAAATTTAAATGAAGTATTCAATCAATTGCCCGAACATTCGAAAATTGATTCTCAAGATTCCGAATCACCTGGGATCGTTGTGAATGTTTTCGCCTCATCGTTGGTCGTGCACGGAAGGGTACCGTGAAGTGAATTTAAATTCGAGCTCCTTCACACGGAGTGGGGGTGAAGTTAAGTGTCACTCCAGATGGTGGACTCTAATACGACACAATGTATCATGGGAGGCAGAAGGGATTACGGTCACGTAGTATTAATCGGCATGAGAGAGGCAAAAGAAGCGACTAAAGAACGGCGACTGGACAAGGATTTCAGACACTTTCAGAAACGAGAACATCTTTCCTGACCCAGATTCAGTGCCGTGCCGGCCATGCCGACATGGTATCGTAATTAATACCGAATTGTTTCAAGCTGGTGGAAGACGGATTATGTACATGCACATGGTACAGCGGGCGCAAACAAAATGGTACTCATGTAGGTCTGTAGGAGAAGAAGACGAAACCGGTTTGCCAGTCCAAGGTAAAATCTGGGTCTGGGCTTGGAAGTGCATGTTTTCAGAGCGTGTGCATGTTTCAGTGACTTCTGAGACGACACATGAAATATTATAGGCTTTAGCTGATAGTCCTGTGTGCGCACAGAGAGGACATCCTTTAGTTTTACAAGGTTCTTGTTTGGAAGTGACAAATGAAAACATGTGTCGGTGTTTGTGGTATTTGATGAAAAAAAAATACATATTTTACAAGATTCTAGTTGCTTTACGAAACGAAAAGTACATGACAAAATTATTAACAAATTGTATTTGTATTGGATTTTTGGAATAATTGTTCACATGACTGGAAAATGATAATTTGTGAAGTCTCGCTGGGGACTCACTGTGGAGATCGGAACTGGTTTTGATGACTTCGGAGTTGCGCACAGTAAATTCAATCATGCGGTGCCTCGATAGGGAATAATTTCACTTGTACAAAATTATATACGCTGACTATTGAGGAAAACTTATTTTTTGTGTGGTGCTACAGTTCGTGGTGGACCTAGAACGGAAACTACAAGTCTCTCCAGATAGCACGACCTCTGGGCAGATACCTCTAGTTGCGCACTCCAACTTCCAGGTTTTTTTTTGTAGTCCTTCTGTGTGCGCCATGGGCGTGGGATGAAATACTAGTTAAGGACTGAGGAACACTGCTTTATGTAGTAGACTGCGAATTGAGAACACAGACAAGGTTTACCAACACTACTTTACTAATTTATATGAATGTAATAAAACAACCCAAAGCTCCGTTTATACAAATATGTACTATCATCCAATGTTCAGAGTTGTAGCCACGCTGCTTCTAGTCACCAAGGCAAATCTGTCTCGCGTCTACCGGAGATTCGGTCTTCTTTCCTATTTCGAAACAATAACCTCGGATTCCCCGTCTGAGCTGCATCGACGATGTACATGCGCTCGATGTGGTTCAGATAGGGTAGTCGACGAATATTTGCTCGTCGGATTATCTCCACATTTTTGTACAGATCATAGAGTTCGCGGTTGTGTCTTCACTTCCATTGACCTTCCTAGTAAAAACAGCACCGTACATAGCTATCCGCCGAAGAATTTGGTTACGTTCTTCAATAATAAAGTAAATAAAGCTCCTTAACTATTGCAGTTGTCGGTCTTGAAGTAATGTCGATTCTTGCTCGACAGCACCGCCTTATGATCATTTACCTTGACCTTCAGATCTTCAACCACGGACCACAACTCGCCTCGATGTCAATTTCATTTGACAATTGTACTAAGCCCTAAAGTTTCGAATCAAATTGCTCGCGTGCATTGAAATGTGCTGTGACACCAACAGACCAGTTTTCTCAGGATCCCGAATTCCACCATCACATCAAATAGTACCTTGCGACGATGATAAATGCATGCACAGATTGATGGTCACTTCTACGGTCGTTCAAAAATAAACTAACCTCATATATGGAACTGAATAAATCACGATTGAATAATTCGAAAGAGCAAGAAGATATTAGAATCCCGAGCAAATTATAATTTTAATGTAAAGTTAAGCCAATTTTAGTGAAAATACGTTTTTAAATTTCTATTTCTGCGAAGAAAAAATCAATTTTACAATATTCCGGCGAGAATATGTAAATTTCGTGGATTGTTCTTATTTTAGAATTTTTCAGGAATTTTGGGTTCAATGTTCATGGACCTATGAAAATTCCAAAAAAAAAAAAAGCTTTGCCGGAAGTTTGAATGTATTACATTTATTGAAAATCACATTAAATTGGTCTGGCCAGGCAGTATTCTTCACTGGCTTTGATCTATCGCAATTAATTTTGAGTTGAAAAGATATTAATTTGTATTTTCCACGAAACATAAGAATATTTTCTTCCTTGAAGTGCTGTTTCGGGACTTAAGGCTCCGGCACATAAAATGCTTTAAGTCTTGCGTAGCGTCACGGCATCCGTTGGCGGAGAAGTACCTAGCGCAAGGGAGGACAAATGGAACACTTCAACACACAGCTCATTTCATTTGACACACAACTCACAAATGACACACAAATACATAAGTATTTGACTTTACTTATGTACTTCTTCTCAGACCTGAGAAATAGCTGCCTTCCATCGATGGCGGTTCTGGGCACGCTGCTTTCAGTCGTCAAGACCAAGCTGTCTTGCGTCCGACTTGTCTTGGTCTTTATATCGGTGGTTCGGTCGTGGCGTCCATCTTGAACCAGGAGCTTCGTATTTGAAGAACCTCTTTGCTTCAGCATTGGGGTATATTCGCTCGATATGGTCAAGCCAGTGAAGTCGATTGAATTTTACCTAAAATTGGTCAACAGTCGATATGCATCACTGGTACGCGCCGATTAATGCGTTGCTAAATGTTCACACATTACACTTTGGACAGTACATATACCTCCGTATTTCTTGCAAGAGGTAGGATAGCCTTTTATGTGAATAGTTATCCAATCCATATGGAATGTAGGCCAAATATGTTGGTCCGATCTGTTAATGGTACAAAGGCGAACTCTATCAATTATACATACATATCTCGCAACAATTTCGGAGACATCTAGTGTCACCTTCATCGTCATCATCTTCAGTGACCCGCCTGAATCCTGATTCTCCGCCATTGTCTCCAACTCATCAAGAGTTATGATCAAGCGGAATTAGGTGAGTTTTTGGATTTGGTCCAACCACCTCGTCGTGGATCGCATTCAAAGCACACTTCGGAAGTCGTGATGATGGAACATTCGCACCACTTGACCAAGCAATCAAATGACCATCCGGGAGAGTTGGAAATTTCAATAAAACTCGAGTTGAAGTTGATTCACCATCAATTGTTTTGACGTAGAATAAAGTTGGCGAGAAGATTTGATTGAGTCACATTGAATGGTATTATATATAAAAGTTCATGTGGATCAAATTGTTTTATCCTGAAACGCGGAGTCACCGAAGATAGAAGATTATCGAAATCTATTAAAAACGCGGTTCATGGTCCAAACAGACCGGCGCGGCCACGCTTTGCCGGAACTTTATCTTCCTCACTGAGTACATTATTATTGTTGAGGGTAAATTGCACCGCGACCGTTAGACCTTTTGTGCCCCCTCTTCATATCTTTACCTTCTTAAGAGCTCCCCTCCCATGCAGCTCTTTTCAGACTTGTATTGAGGGTTATTTGCTCTTATTGCTCAAAGGTGGAAGATACTTATCCTACAGTATACTCTCTAAGCCAGTTTCCAGATTTGAATTCTTCCTCTGATATAAGGTGTTTGTCCAGACATCTTTGTCTTTTGTGGGCTAACGCCGCACAGAATCCCAGTATATGTTCTGGAATTTCATTAGATTCTCCGCAGAATCTGCAGAGACCTTCTTCTGATACTCCTAGTTTCTTTATGTGTTCCCTGAGTTTACAGTACCCTGTTAGGAAGCCTGTCAGTATACGGAGGTTGTTTTTGCTCATTCTGATACATGCTTCAAACCTCTTGCGGTTATATTCACCCAAGAGTTGCTTGGCCTGCTTCATTCCATGAGCGTTGTTCCATGCATCTGCCCGGTTCCTTCTTTCTAGTTCCCTGAACTCTTCCCTTACGACGTGATCTCCTATAGCGCAGAATGGTTCGGGCCTATAAAATGTTCCGATGCTCCTTTCCTAGCCAGGGAGTCGGCCATTTCATTGCATTCTATCCCTGTATGGCCAGGTATCCAACAGAGCCTTACTCTGTTACTCTTACTCATCTTCTTAAGCTTCTGTAGACATTCCCACACGAGTCTGGATTTTATGACACAGGAGTCTAGTGCCAGGATAGCGGCACCACTTTCCGACATTACTTATGTCACAGTTGGTATAGTTCCTGTCAAGATTGATCTGAGCGCATCTGTTTATGCCAAAGACTTGTGTTTGAAAGATACTTGTGCATTTGTCCATGAGTTCGTAGTACTTTGTCCAGAGTCCAAATACTCCTGCCCCTGTGCCTTCGTCAGTTCCTAATCCATCCGTATACCATTTTACCGTATTGCTGCTCAGTCTGTGGACTATGGATTCATTGCTCCAGTCTTTTTTAGTGCTGAGCTTAATGGTCAACTCCCTTTGGGAAATTGAATTTCCTAATCGCGTCATCCTTCGGAATGGCCAGGAGTGTTCGTTTTTTGACTATTTCAGTCTCTATGTAATGCACCTGTCTTTTCCTATCCCTTCTTTGGCCATTCTCATGATTGTTTTATTTGCACATTCTGCGACCACCAGATGCAATGGAGTCAGCTCCAGTAGCACCTCCAGGGCGGCAGTCGGAAACCACTTGAAAATATTTATTAACAAACAATCACCTCATTTCATTACCTTTGATGATGATGTGTCTGCAAACAAACATTTGCCATTCATGTTTTTGCATATGCAACTTTTGGAGAAGCATAATCTTTCCACGAAAATGTCACAAGTCTCAATTGAATTAATAATATGAGTGACGCCTCAACAAACCCATATCATTCAACAAAATTCTAGTTGGGATTGGGTATATTGTGTACAACATTTTTGATTCGATCTGATATCAACAATGACATGACACATTGTGGTCCTTTTTTAATTTGCAATAGCATGTACATAATGATGAACTGGCAATTGAGCATTGGCAGGTAGTTTGCTATTGGCGCCTCTTTAGCAGCACATTGGTAGATATGACTATATTATCAGATCTGGCAAACGTGAGAACCTGAGTAACTTTTATTAAAAACTTTGCAAAAATTCATATTACATTTCAATAATTAGCTAAATGTATACACATACATACATACATATCTTGAAACAGCCTCCGATTTTGTATTATTTTTCTTGTGATTTCTGTAGATCCTCTTCTTTCGCTTGCTCTTGTGCCCATGAACACGCCACAGAGTAGTAACGTTGTTTGTACGATTTTAGTGTTGGCATTAGAATAACGTGCTGATCTTTATATTTTCATACTGTTCTTGTTGCCATTAATCCCAGTTTTGATCATGCTACGATACACAGTGGGATGGTTTGTATGGGAGAGCGAAAGAAAGTCTGTTAAATCGAGACCAGTGTAGCAATTTCAATGAACTTTGGAACATATAACAAATGGGACGAGTTTGTCTTATGGTCAACATTATAGAGATAGCTTAAACATTATTAAAAAATCATAAATATTGTTTTAGTGCAAAAAATATCTTACTAATCTCATCTCTGATGTTGAATAAAGTCTTTCAATTGATGAATATATATATAATTCACATTTAGCATACATTGTGCTTTAATTTTTCAATAAAATCATAAAATCGTTTTATATTATTTACTCAAATAAGTATGTGCTTCATTACTTAATGGATGTAAATCTTTCGTTTTTAGTTCTGGCCTAAAATTTGTAGTATTTGATGGGCACCATCCAATTTAGTTTGAAAAAGTAGTAACATTTTCTAGTATTATGAATTTGATTATACCTATAATCTTTGTTTCCATTTTCCTGAGCTTCCTCTGATAGTTAGCCAATAGGCGATTTTTCAACAAACATCTTCTGAATTTGTCCAGAACCCAAATATCATAGTAATTAGAAACTTACGTCCGATTCCGGAAGTCATAAATCCAGTAACTTAGAAATTACAACCCAATTACATTTTTATGTCCATTGCCACATGAGGACCGGACATATGTAATAAAATGTGACACCACAATAAATAACAGATAAAAATGTCCCCATTTATCATTAATCTTTCAAAAATGATTCCATTCTATCTGTATCAATACATTCCTTCTGTAGCTCTAATACAAAATTTGCGCAATATGTGGCTTGCGGTTTAGGTCAACATATTTCCACACATAAAAGGCCAAAGTCGTATGTAGATGGATATTATTTTTACACCATGACTAGGGCACGGGTTTCAGATAAACAGGGTTTCCAGTTTTAGCATCTTGAACATTTTTTTCATCAAACATTAAAAGACACACCCTGTAAAGTTGTGCTTAATTAATATACTAGCTTATAAAAATTAATATCTCAGAACCCCGTAAATGGATTCATATTTTTTTTTTAAAGGACAGATTTCTTCCAAATGTGGGGCTGCTTATCGGAGACTTCTTTGAAAATTTTTAAATTCCTTTTGCATTTCAGATAGTCATAAAAAGTAGTAGTAAAATCAAATACAAAGATACAGAATTTTTTCAATAAGCTTGAGAAAACCGTCAAGCGCTCTCAGACCACTGTGCGACTGTGCCTCGGACTTTCACGCCGCCAGTTTTATTAGTCTTACAATCAATGCATCTCAACCTTCTTTACCATCGCCATTGAAATTTGTTTCAAACACATTGCTAAAATGAAGAGCATCTGTCTTTTTTGCGTAATGCAGTTCGTGGTAGCGTCCTGCCTCAACTCAAATGACTGTGCCCAATTCCAACAATTGACTTCGCACTATTATTCACAAGAAAACCAATTAGACCCCATTTGAAAACGACGCAGAACCGTCCGTGTTTAATTAAATTAAAACCCAACCAACGCAAACCGAATTTGTTCCACGTAATGAATATTCTCGACAATTTCGGACAACACAAAACCGGATATACAAATTAAAATCATAATTAATTACACTACACAAAATCTCAACTAAATTGTTTGTCGTCCTGTTAAACAGCAATAATTGCACACACAAAACCGGAGTAAAAAATGTCAATGTCCCTCTCGCTGTTCGGTCTGAAACGAGGCTGTGTAATGAAATAATAAACCCAGTCCATCATGCTACGCGAACAAAGCAATCTCATTCAGTCCAGTGAAATACACAAAATCACCCACTTCAAGATAATAAAGCCGAAAAACAAGAAGGACTACCCAACCCAGCGTCAGAGTGTTTCCACCCCCTCATTGAGTCAGCATTCAGCACCACAGTAAGTTTTAAGAGATAATCCTGCCAACCCCCATTTGGAGATTTGCTTAACTACTGGCGACACAATTAAATCGTCCTTACGCTTGATTTAATTTCGAAGGAAAATTTCACGCTTTCGCGCTTTTATGACGGCCATTCGTCACCGTTGCTAATTCGAACCAGGGATATGTACGAGTATATAAGCGTGTATACATGCTGTGTCATTAAGTCCCACCGTGGCAGACACTTTGTCGCATACCTGGCTGTTCTCCCTTGTCAAATCTCACCCCCGGTCTGCTCAGTCATTTTTCTCGTCCTTTTTTTTGCGGAGAAGTGCCAGCGTTTCTTTCACTCGTCGAGTGAGGAGGAGCAGGGCAGCGGCATCAAAGTAGCGACTCCTTCTGCTGTGCGTGTGCAAATGGATTTCAGGCAATTTGTTTACACTCCCGCATTGTGAATATAATTAACACTTGGGCATTTAAGCAAAATTTATGGCTAATTGTGTGCACTTAATGATATGGGCCTCCCACCCACTTGTTCGTGCCACCCTGTATGTCCTGTGCGAGTTATGATCATAGATTTTGTTTTGTCACTCCAGATTAACTGTGCGCTTTTTTTTGAGTGTCATTAGGTGTGCCATTCGGACGGCGTTTTCATGAAGTGGAAAGATAAGTGAGCTCGTGCGTCAGTTTGCAACTCAATACATCCTTAAAGTGGATCCAGTCAAGAACACAACCGACAGTGTTGAAGAGAATGAATGAGTGCCTCCTGCGATAAGTAATGTCGACGTTAATGCTGCCCAGTCATCTCTTGGATGACTCTGGCAAAGATATTAAGAGGAAACAGAATGCCGAGAAATCAAAGTAAGTGATTTTTTTCTTCCACCGAAATACTCGAGGATGCTTATCGAAATTGTTTAACCTTTGGGATTATCACAAGTCACGGAACGGTGCTTACTTTCAATTTCGTAGTTGAAATTTCACAAGCCATGAGCGATGGTGGCATGGGGAATGACGTAAGCTACAACAGGTTATCACTGAAATCACAATTTATCATAAAAAAAATGAGAGCTTAATTAGGATGCCCGTAAACTGCTTTAGAGAACAGGATTTCGGGTAGATTTAAAATCATGGCAATTCCGGTTGAAAGTTCGGTTACGGGTTCGGTTAAGAAATCGATTGGATTGTCGGCATATAAAATAAAATAAATAAATATGGATGGCGGTCCAGTCAGAGGTGTTAGGTCGACCTGGACCCAGTTTCTGCTACAGCCTCTCCTGTAGTGTGTGCTATTTTCCCGCCAAGAGTGGAAGACACCTACATTTTCTTTCAACTGCGAACGGCGATGTTTGAAGAGCTTTTTACAAATCATCATCGTCTTTGGTGCAACAACCTGATTCCAGTCCGGGGCACTTGCAACAAGTTCTTCTAGTTTTTCAGCCCAAGACTTTGGGTATCTTGCGCAAGTATGTCACGGTGTCTCGCACCATAGATTGTACCGCGAAAGACCTTCCGGGCAGGCTCCTCATACCTGCCGAAAGGCAGATTTCCTTTCCTTTATGTGCAAACCCAAGTCTTTTGCCGCCCGCTCGATCTAGACGAAGGAAAAAGCATATATACGGTTGCATATATACCTCGAACGCCTTATAAAAAGCTCTAACTGACTCAAATGGATCCGCGTGGTAACACAACGTGGATACACTGGCCAAACTATGAATGCTCTCTAGCACCAGTAAGCCACTTCAACCTAACCTAAACTAACAAAAGAATTCTCCAGTGGTCCTACTAATCCCTCTCAAAAGTGTCCTCATTCGGATATATGTACATACAATACTTAACAAATAACGTGCTGTACAAGTAATGTCCTTTGAAGAGGTTTGATGCAGCAATGCAGCGAAAATTGATTCCTGTTCAAATTAGATGCAATTCACTCCGACATATTTCAATTAAGTGGCTTAATATATTCATCTATGAATAGAAACCGACAACGCAATCCTTTTCGAAGATTCAATTCAATTTAGTCGAATTTCCATCAGAATGTCTACCTCAATGCCCTGCCCCACTGCCGAGTAGCAGCCCGTGGCTGTACCTTAGCGATATACATAAGTCCCATTCCTTCAATGCCTAACAAGGCATCATCATCTTCTGTACTGGCATGTGTACATTTCAGGTATCTGCCGCTACCCTCGGCTCGGATACACTCCAAGTCTCAACCGTCTCAAGTACAATGCTCGAAAACAATTTCGAAAGAATAAACAATCTCGAATTTGTATTGCGTATTTGTTTCCAATAATTACTCGCATATATTGCCTTGTACTCGTACTTAACCCACCTTGCGGAATGAGTATGCCGGATCGTTACCCTTACGTTATCAACCCTTATCCAGAGCACACCACCTTCCACTACTCATTGGCAATTATTTAAATTCACATGAATAATTTCTTTCTTTTTCGTCGTTTTTCTGACTGCACAAATAAGCGCAAAAATCAACAAAGAGCAACTGAGAACAATTTACAATTTTGGCTGTTTGCAGCAACTTGGGAAACTCAACTCCCGTCTGCAGATGCTTACCGAGCTAAGGAAAATGTTATGTTTGCAGCCAATTTGAATAGATAAATAAATTTGCCACATCGTTTCTTGTGTTTCTTTCTGAGTATCTTTGCATTATCGTAGGCATGCACAACAATAGATACACGTTCGATACGTATGCACATATCAATGACAGCAGCAACGACAACGAGAACAACGCCATCAACAATACCGGCATTCCCTGAGGGACTTTTATCCAACTGCTGCACTTTGCAGCAGGGGACTTCTCGTCCTCGTCCTCGTCCTCGTCGTGGGAGTGTGTGCGGTTATGAGTGTCATGCAGGCGAATACACGAATACACTGAGCGCAGCGCTGGTATTGAACGTGCAGCATGACCACCCCGCATGTGGTGTGCGTGGGGTGAACGATAACAAGAATAATAACAATAATAATTGAACATTTGGGGCCGCATAAATCTGAAAGTCAAACACAAAAAGGCTTTCTCCTCTCCCCCATTATGTCATGCTGCCTTGAACACTGTTCAGATACACAACCACACAGTGCACTGGCAGCAAAATGAGGGGGAACGGGAACGGATTGATAAACGTATCAAGTTACCATGGGATACAAAAGCCACGAATATTCTCCATTTATGTGTTCGGTTTTTTTTTGTTTTGCTATTTTTTTATGATATTCAGAATTCAGCAATAGTTTCACTAAATCGCCGCACAATCAGTTTTCTTTTGGTTTATTTATTTCTCTTTGATTTTTGTGTGGATTCGAATCGAACAGAGGATCCACACACCCAAACACAAGGCTGATAATGACCTTTTTGTGGTGGAAGTCAACGTCCGCTGGTAGTACAAAAAGGGATCAGCACAGCACTGGGTCGGGACATGTGCCGTGCATCGATAACATTTGCATTCGTGATATGGAAAACAATTCATGCGAAGCGATAGCAAAAACTAATACAAATCGTCGTCGTTCAGTTTTATGCAGATGACTAGATAGAAACGAAAGCTATAATTTGTTCATGCTTGAATACATGTGACGGGCCCCACGTTCATCTGTGATTTTTAAATTATTAACAAAAAAAGCATGTATCCATATGTTATGAGGTCAACCCCTGAGGTCAATGAAATGGCTATGGTATGGAAAAGAAATTGTATACTTTTGGATTAATGAGTGAGATACACATTGTGGGCGACGAACAATATGTGACAGATGACCCAAATTGATGTGCTAAAATGGTCATCCATGCGTAGTCGTGTCCTTACTTGTCAATCAGAGGAAAATCCAAAAATTAAGGAATGTAAATTTAATGTGATACAGGGCTAGGTGGTGTGCGTTATCTGTGCCCCGAAGCATCCGTGCCTTTTATTATGTACATAATTGCTCTTTGTCGATTTTTTAACGTTCTTTTAAATGTACAGGGTGGGCCAAGTAGAACTTTCTTTTTAAAAATGCAATAAAATGAACAATATTCTGTGTATTATGGCTTTATTAGTAAGAAACAAACATTCAAGTGGCTGCCTCGGCTGGCTTCGCAGTAGCCCATTCTGTCACCCCAAGTTTTCCAAGATCTTGTTGACAATTTTGGGCTGTAGATCACGTATTGCTTAGATGATATTAGCCTTAAGTGCTTGAATCGTTTAAGGATTGCTGGCATAACATCGGCCCTCAAGGTTACCCCCACAAGAAAGGGGTCGCAGTTCCGAGGCGGCAAATTGACATCGCCAAGCCGGCTGATAACACGATTTGGGGATTTGGTGTGCTAAAGATCGATTTTGGTACAGGCTGTGTGGCATGCCGCGTCATCCTTCATGAACCAGAGGTCGTCCAAATCCGTGACTTCAATTTCAGTACAAGTCGGTTAACATGGCTCTGAAACGCCCACCGCTGACCGAAACGTTGTTTCCAGCCTCATTTTCGACTAGCATACCAGTCACACGAACTTTTTGTACAAAACTTGAGTACTGTAAAGGGTTCACTCTTCAAATTAAACACACACAAATTAAAACAGTCCTTTTCGTTATATTCACTTTTGTTACAACTGATCGCTTTGGCTACTGCTTACAAACTGTCCTTAAAATTAACTTACATTACCGACAACCGGCAATCCTCTCTTTGATAATAACGATCCTATTCTCTCTTCGATTTTCGTTTTTCCTTGCTGTTGGTATTATTCTACTACAGTACTTAAACTTCTTTTCAAAAAACTCACTGCTTGGCCTCTACACTTTGGAAATACGTTTCAACGTTGTTCGAGCGTTTTCGATCCGCGGAGGTATGATACTGACTGTCTGTCAAAATTTCGAGCGGAAAACAGCAGTCAGTGCCAAAATAACCTATGACCCTGTACATATGTCATCTAATTACTATATTTTCTAAATAAGAACTCACAAAACAATGATAATATAATAGAACCTACTACCTGCACCCTGCCATACTTTGCGGTAGCATGATTTAGATTTTTTTTAGATTAGTAGCTTTATTTTTCATCAGTTATTATATACAAATGGCTTACAACTAGACTTATTACTAAGGTAGATATGCCGGCTCAACAATAGGGGCCCGGCGAATTTCACGTGACGTGGTCAAAATTGTATCATTTTACAATATATGTGACATGCTAAATCTTATGATTGAATTATAATTTATTAATTACATATGGTTTGTACTTTATAATAAAAGGAGGAGAAAAAAAATATATGTAAATATTTAAAATATTGAAATTCAGTGGGACTAGTGGGGCGGTAGCATGAACGAGAAATGAAGAGCAAATAAAAGCACACAATCCACATAAGTTTAAATTTGGTGTACTTGTGGGTATACAATCTAAATTAAAACCACGCAATTCCAAAGATTGACATTGAGCTTTATTGAATGTGATTACGAACGCCAATCGAATTGGGATTTGCATTATTTTAATTTTAGATGTTGTATAGTGGTGGCGCGTGGCGTTGTGGGTATGTGCGTCAACTCCTACGCACTTGGACCTACCTGTCTAGGTTCGATTGCTGGTACGACAGGAAATACTTTTCACGGCCCCGCCTCTTTCGAGTCACTGACAATGCTCAAAGAGTATAACTTCCCAAAATTGGCCGTTCGGAGTCGGCATAAAACTGTAGGTCCCTTCCACTCGTGCGAGAACAATAGCACAACAGGAGTGGTTGCTGAGAAGCTAGGCACTGGCCCTCTAGGGGCTGTAGTGCCACCCATGTTATTAATATATTATCAGTCGGGATAATGGGAATTCGAGGAATGAGGACATCTCCGCCTTTGAGAGGCTCTGTTAAAATCGTTACTTCCACTACGTTGTTCATGAATTTCTTAACTGTGATTCGCGTCATGATAATTAGCAGTAGGCACACCAATTTTATATTTGTTACGTGTGGTGACAGCACTGGCGGATCAAGTGAGTTCAAAAATTCCAGCTACCACTCGAATTGTGCGTGCTATTGTTCTCTCATGTGTGGAAGGGACCTACAGTTTTATTCCGAAGTTTGAGAAATTATAAAAATGATTAGTCAATTATACTCGTCTTGACGTCTCTTCGACTGGCAGCTTTCCGTTCACAATGTCCAGTAACCGTCTTGAGAATAACTCGGTTTGATCTTTCGGTAGCTGGAGCCGCATATTTGTTGTCAACTTCAATGTACGTACGTGCAGCCACAATGTTGAATATATCAAGCAAGCATTTATTTCGACGGCTGGTGTGGATCGATAAATTTCAACAATGCTTGCCTAAGCTCTCCTGTGAACAATGCATTCCCGAATGGTTGAACGATTCGACGCAAATCTCGCAATGATCAATCAAGAGCCACAGACCATATTTTATGCACTATCGTGCATTCGTCGTTTTTGTAATACTCTTCGGATACAACATGCTCTGGCTATATTGCACGTGGAAGTCGCAATGATTTGAATGTTCAATGGCAACTTCAGAGTTGAATGTATGTTGCAGCAATCCCGACGAAGCGAGAGCTAAGTCTGTTTCGGTTTTTGATTAAACCGTTCTCAGAATCAATCAAGGGTGCTGGCATTCCCAATTGACCAAGAATTTTATTTGCAATTTCTTAGCAGTCTTCAATGTTTAATTTGAAATGCCTTCTGTAAATGCCATGGTCATATTGGCATCTTCTAGGCGTACTCTTTGCTCAATATCAGCACGCCTCATTCATATGCGATCGATTCCTTTCCCATATTTGTGTGGCAAGCAGTCAATATCACTGCTATGTGTTACACGCACAATTCCTACACCCCACTGTTGATCGTTCTCTAGTAAATTCAAAGTAGTATCATTTTAGGCATTTCCCTCCATTTTGACTACTGTGGCATACTTTCAGATTTAAGAATGGCATCCGAATCCACACAGCTCCATTCCCTTAATACTGCAGATTTATGCCGAACATTTGTTTTAGAACTGCCATCGGACAAATCGAAAACAATGTTTACTCTAATTCACATAACTGTATATCATGTAGAAATCGCAAAATTTCCCATAAGATGACAGACAGTTGGACATTTTTGCAATCTAGACATCACACCCAATAAAATGACAAATAACATCCACGTCATCGGGAAAATATGAAAACAAATCCGCAGCAGTTAGCTTGTACGAAAAAACTTATTTCCACGCTAAATTCGAATGAAATGCTTTTAAACTGTGCCACATGTCTCTCCAACCCAATCGCTGATGTGGGTCACAAGTGTACATTTTTGACGTTTCGGATTAACATCCGGAATAAGCTGTTACACTAGCGAACGGACAACTATTTCGGATGCATGACAGAACTATACGTTGTTCTGTGGACATGCGAGTGGCCTCGACTGTTTTGAATAGTGTGTAATTTTGCACTAAATTCTAGATGAGTATGTGCAGAGTTTCCGTTTAACTTTGAGGGGGAAAATGTCGCGTGGCACGAATTGTATGGTGAAAGTTAGTTCACATTTTGTTAATCGAAAAAAATGTGAACCATTCAAGAGTCAAGCTACTTACAAAAAAGTCCCACCTTCCTTACGACATATGAGCATGGAACATGTGGATCCATGTAGCATAAAGCACCGTGCAAGACATTTTAGCATTAGTGCCTGCATCACGAACGGGAACTTCGCCCCATTATCTTCGCCATTACAATCATCGCCGCCATGCCAATGTCGTAGTTGTTGTTGTCGTTGTCGTCATCGTAGCCGTAGCCCATTTTGCTCGTCAGCAAAATAAATACAAACAACTGTGACACATGAGCGCGCAAGCAGAAATTTTATCTTTTTAAATAATGACATATTTCTTGGTCTCTTGCGTTTTAGGTTTTGCGGCGGCGGAACATTAGAGGCTTTTTTCTGAGATCCCCACTGCTATAGCTGGCTAGTGATGATGGAGATGAAGATGACGAGATATTGGTGGTGGCTTGTGTTGGATGGTTTTTTTTTTCTCGTATATTTTTTTTCGTCCTTTCTTGTTGCCAACAGTCACCCGTTCGTCTGCTAAATGTACGAGCAGAGTCATTAATTTTATTCGAGGCAAAAAAAAAAAAATTAAGTTTTGGGTCGCTACAGAGAGCAACAGAGAGTGAGAGAGCGAAAAAAGGACATTTCCATGATTGCTGTTTGGCAAAGTAGCTTTGGGATGATTTTTTGCCTTTCTCTGCCATCCTTCATGCTTGTTGTTCTTATGCTTCTTTCACTTCAACTTCCACGCCGACTTCCACAACAATAGATGTTCAGTGCTGCTATTTCCAATTTGTTGCCATTTTCTTCACCCCCCCCCCCCCCCTCCACCACCCCAACACCCATTCAGAATCCACGAGGAAATCCTTTTTCTGACATGGGGAGGTAAGTCTAAAAATATACATGCAACCCATGGCAGGGACCTTTTTCTATTGGGCTCTCCTTCTTATCCAAGATATTCGTCGTCCTGCTGTGGTAGAGATTAAGTGCCCGTTGATATTCGAAATAAGTGAGAACCATTTTTAATACATCGATTGGTGTTGGAAATTTGTTTCCCTTTCAGTTCGCTTGTACATCGCATTTTGTATCGGGAAGGGGGGCTCTTTTGGTTTTATGGCAGCAGGGTTTATTATTTTATTTTTTTTTTCTTCTTCTTCTTCATCTTCCATTCGAATCCCTGAATGTCCATCATATTGTTCGAGGCAGATAAGGAGATTATAACGTTTTTCTTTTCAGTTCCGATATTTATTTCGGGTTATTATCCTTTCGGGCTTTTCCGATGATTGCAAGCTTTTTTCTTACATTTTTTGCTCTTCTTATTCACTTTTCTTGGAACGGGCATAAATATTCATTTGTTTCCTTTATGTTGGATTGAGTGTTTCGGTTTTTTTCCATTCTCTCATTGTTGGGGGTTTAGTGCGGTTGGGGAGACAAAATGATATTTTTTCTGTTTCTTTTTTTTCGGTTGTCTTGAGATTTTGAAAACTTATTTTATGGTCGTAAATTTTGCTGTTGAACTCTTGGTTGGAGTTTATTTGTCTAGAAGTCTAGACCAAATTTTTAACATTTGTTATGGCTTATCTGAATTGCTCACGGAAGTCACTACATAGATATAACTGAGCCGTGAAACCATTGTTTTTGACAGGATTTTTTGTTGAACTTTCCCCTGTTTTCCCATTAAAGCTTTTTGATTGATGCTATAAGACTGTTTCAAATGATTAGATCCACCGAATCATCAACAAGCTTACGAAGACCGATCCCACGACACCTCGGCTCCTCTTCGAGAAGGATTTCTCAACCAACTGCCTCATCACAAAACAATCATAGCCTACTCTCGATCTGAGACGCTCATTTAGCCTGGTCAGAATGAGTAGGCCGAATCTCAGGAGTATGGTCGGCGTTATAAATGGGCAACAGGCCATTAGATTTAGATTAGGTCTTGCATGCAATGACTTTTGCAGAAGCTGGGGTGACGAAGAGGAGGATGAAACGAAAAGCGCTGTCTGGTCGCGAGGAAGGAGTCTGTCAAGGAGAGAGTGTCACAAGTCTGCTAATTCAACAACCTGCCTGAACTAAGTACGATCTGTGTCAGCCACACCCAATGCATCATCAAAAGTACAAAACTGGTTTGGGGAATATGCTCAAACGGTTCCGCATGGTAACACAACTGGCATTAGTGTGATTGTTTATCAGCAATCAGCCACTCCAACCTAACCTACGACTTGGTACGAAATGGATCGTCAAGTGTTTTTTTATTTTTATTTCTGAGAACCCGGTACTGGAATGGTTTTTGCCTTGTATAATGACAACCTAGTGCGTCTTGAGATTGATCTGTTATTTGAATTATCATAAAGAAGCAGTGACTGCTGAGAGACAGTCTTCTTAATGTAATCCTCTCATTCACTGCCAGACTCATTTTATACGCACTGTCTCAGTGAGATCTATAAGTTCGTTCAATCAAGTCAATATATGATTAGTGACAGCTAAGCGAACATCTGGAAGATCATGTGATCTAGTGTTGGCCTATAAGTATTGTACGCTCTCTTCTGCAGAACCATGTTGAAAACGTCAAGTTTGACATTGGAGGCCTCGACGATCGATGAGTTCGTTACCGACCTTGTTGGAGGAACGAGAATTCACTATCGCCATCTTGCAAAATCTGACGAATTTGGCAGGAACTACCTGTATAGTGTCATGACTAGTTTTGTCATGACACTATACAGGTCGTCTCTCTACACGCTGCCATATGCGGCATTTAGGGCAACGACTAAGTGATGAGTGTTGATCTGCACTTCTTTGATGGACCTTGTTCTTCTACCTTCTACAGCAGATACCATTCGTGTTATGCGTGCTTTTCTCCTCCCAGAGTGGAAGGAATCTACAGTCTTATTTCGAGAATTGTCAGTTACTCGAAATCGAACCTAGGCAGCATAGGTTCAAGTGCATCATGCCAAGGCGATCATGACTTACGCCCATGTACTCAGTCTAAATTGCTGGGCCAACGTCTGGTTGTTATCTTTGATTGATGACAAGGATCATTCAGACTCGAATACTGGCCAGAAAAAAAATCGAACTGGAATATGAGGAGGACTCTGTAGATTTTCTCTTTTTCGGAAAAAAATATTACGCATTACCTTTACCCTTCTTTTGTTGGTCAACAGCAAGGTCAGTCTTATGACCACATTTTCGATCCTCATCAAGGAGGTACATTTAACTTACATGCATCACTTAAAGTGAAAAAATGGATATATGTTCCCAAAAAGCACGAAATGAATATTTTATGATATGAACGTCACACGTGTCACGCTCTCATAATGTCAATCACACTTAATTAGGGATAAGCGCAGTTAAGCCCTCGCACGCTGTGCGGTCGCATCCAATGACTCATTCCACAGCACATGACACTAATCGGAGGCGTTCATACCGTACCTACTGCCTACTGTCTACTGCCAAATGTACCCCCATTGACCAAACCTAATTTTTATTACATCTTTCGCCATTTCCCCCAAAACAGAAAGCAGAGAACGCATAGAATGAGAAATCACAAATCAAAAGTTAAAAAAAAAAAACGAAAAAAGGACTAGAGTGGACAAAAAAGAAAAAACAAATTCACAGCATTGCTTCGGGGACACGAATCGAACACATCTCTTCAGTTGCCTATAAATAGAGGCCAGAGGTTCTGTGAGGGTCGGAATCGAGGGAATGGGGAAGTGAAAAAGGCAAACACAAATGTATGTTCGCATTCGGAGAATGTGTTTATCCCTAACAGCCATGCCGAAGGTCATTGGGGTCAGTTTCATCTTTGGAACCATTTCTCATCAAACTGAAGTATCGAGGAGCACAGAAGCAGTATGGTGGAATGAAGTAACATAGCCCATGCCCAAAGTGGAGGCAACCCCCGGAGTTTGACATTAATCTAAAAAGTTAGCCTCCTACGGAGACCCGCCCGTCGCTGACTCCCACTGGGATGGAAAACAATGAGGCAGTGAAGAAAACTTTTCTATATCCATCCAACATATGTCGTAGAAGGGATTTGAGGTTGTACACATTTGCATCAAAATCGAATTTTCTCCCCTCACGGGCGGATGGGGCATCAAACGGGGGTGAAAAGAGGGCACTTCATCCCCCACCGTGCTGCACGTAGGAGCCTAGAGTAAGATACGCACGAACGTGTGTCCTCTTGTACTGGCGGTATTTACAATTTCATCAGCGGGATATATTCTCGCTTGTGTTCACATCAGAAATTGTTAATTTTTCCCCCCTGCAGTATCTGCGAGTTGCGTTCCAGCATACTAAACATCAGGAGCACGACGCACGCTACCACCAGGTATCGGTGGAATGAAGCCATGATGAGTTCTTTGCTGCAGCGGAAACATAATAATCATCTGTGTCGTCCTTGTTTGACAAGTTACCCATGATGTTGGGGAGGAAGATACTCGCATGTTGGGGAGTATTTGCAGATTGTACCATTTACCTGAGGGCACTGATATGTTCTAGTGACTATGTGTCCTCGGATTAATTCTCGCAACAGTACGTGTGTGCGTGAGTGCGTGTGTGAGCGCGCGATTTCTGCTACACTGAAAGAAAGATAATGAAAAAACTTCAGAAACACAACACACCATACGGTAAGTGGGCGGATGTGGTGGTTGTAAGAGTATTTTTCTTTTCATCACCGTTCTGCACGTGGTCTTGTAATCAATTAGGGACCGCCTGCGTGAGCAGAGTGTTGCAAATGCTTTGTTTTGTATTTGTTTCCCTTTGTTTTGTTTTGCTCAGCTTTGTCGCTTGTTAAAAACAGCTTTGCGATCAGAACGCGTATACAGATGTACGCAAAGCACAACTTTCAAAGCACGAGGGCATTTTCAACATATGTCGAGATTTTTTTTTGCTCGACTTTGCGACAATCTTTTTTGTACTTCACACTGCGCCGCACTTTCTATGCTTGCTCTGATGACTGTTCACATCGGAATCGGTTGTACAGTCAAAGTCGTGTGTTTGGTAAAAGAGACCTTGGATGTTGCACCAGATTCTGAAGCTCAGACTCTTGCAACAGGCCATCCATCTAAACGATGTCGAATGAATAAATTAGTGGTCGAGAGAAGGTCATGCTGCGGGGCTACTTAAGGAGGAACTTTAGCTAAAATCTTGTATGAGTTTCATACGCAGAACATCTGCGGCGGAACGACTCTTGCTTGAGCATTAATTCTGTCTCTCATCATTGACATTAAGAGAATCATTGATCCTCACGAATCAAATGACCACCGTTTAGCTCAAATTGAGGGAAATATGCTACATCTAGAGTGATTTTTGATATTATTGAATATTTGCATTTACTTGAGTTTAAGGAAAGGCTATTACTTCGAGGGAAACTAAACACGTTCTCCAAAGTCTTCATTGATGTCAGACGCAGCGCCCAACTGGTGTGCAACTGGACGTCACCTGACAAAATTTGGACCGTATCAACCTGAACCTCGCAAGTCTTCTTCAGTATTTACCTTTGTGTAAATCTATGCGTTTAGAGTGGATTTGTGGGTACGAAACCCGCAATGGTACGTGTCCATTCGTTCGACTGGATATAGGCGATGTTGAGGGATGTATTTCTCTATATTTCTTCCATGAGGGAGAATCAGCTTATTTGTGACCTGCATTCATCTTCCCTGAAGATCTGGTGGATGATCAGAACAGCGCCTCCGGCCTTGAAGAGCTCTGATGGCGAACCATCTGAGATCGCGGCTTTGTTATGTTTAGCTGAGCCGACTTTTCTGAAGCTAGGTGAGACTGCTTCATCGACTAGAGCTGGGATTTCTCGGTTAATCATGACTCACTCCTGGTAATGCTAGTTAAGCAGCTGGAAAGTGCTGCTTAACATAGACTATTCCCTGGGAATACCTCACAATTTCGAAGAGCCTGGCTGCGTTTTGAAGCTTTTTATAGAAGGCTCGCATTTTTTGCTTGTCCCTAGACTCTTCAATATCCCTGGTGTGGCAGGTTCCAAGAAACCTTTTCCTTGAACCTAAATATGTTTCCAATCCAAGTTTAGTGCTTCCCAAACCTCTACGCCCCAACGCATAAAACGATCAAAGACCAGTGAGCGCTAAGCAAAAGATTGCGTATACGCCACACTGACCTTGTGATTCCTCTGAATAAACTCGACTTTACCCACTCATACTAACCAACCGGACTGTTACAACTCTATGACAGACCAAACCAACTGTGAAGTCGTTAGTGCTTAAATTTTTTATCAGTCGCCTTTCTAATACCCACGTTACGCATTAAAGTTTTCTTTACAGTGTAACGTACATAAGCCGACAAAGCAAGAGCGCTCCTTGTGCTCCGTCATGCAATCAGGGTTACACAGCGCACAGCCTGAGTCAGTACATTCCACTCCACGATTAGCACACGTACGGTAAAGGCTCGAGTAGCTATCTCCTCGTATCGTTTGGTTTGCAGAAACTGCTGCATGAGCACAATGTGAATTTTCAATTAGGATAATATTATCCACACGTACATCCATGCCCATCCTTCATTCCCCATCTCCCATCCCCCATCCTCCTTATTACCTGCTTGTGCCTTTGTTTTTACGCAACGGATTTGCACGAGTACTATGAAGTATGTATCCTACTTTAATGCACTCAACCATTGGTCCTGTTGTTGTTGAAATTGTTGTTCGTCAGCCCTCAACTCAATGCAGATAAAATGATATCTAGGACATGCACAAGGGTGGAGAGAGAAAAATATTAAAAAGGGAAAATAATTAATTTTGCTCCTCCTTTCTACGCGCGAGTATGTGCATTGCATGCATACATGTGCATGGAGTGTGGGAAATGAAAATAATTTTAAATATTGCACAACTAAACTTGAGATGATGATGAGGGACCCGTGACGGTCTGCCCTCTGGAGGATACCGTTTTTTAAAGATGTGACTTAATTCAATGAAATGCACATGCCCTCGTCGCTTAGTTGACAAATTAAATTTTGCATCATCCGAGTGGTCCACATCGGATGGGGATGGGAATGGGAATGGGGGTGGGCATGTAAAAAGCCTTTCATCGGTTTTGCTCGAAAGAAGAAAGCTCTCAAACTGATTAAACTGCATGGTGACAGGCAGCAAGGACGCCGGTGTCGGTAGATGGTCCGTATTAGGAATTACCACGATTCATAGCGAGAGCATCTGGAACGAAAATGTATGTACATCCAGGCTGATGCTTAAATTAATGCTATGTTGCAAGGAGTGGATGAGTCGGCTTACTGAATGCATGCGGTGACATGTATGCATGTTGAATTTCAAACGAGGAAACCTCAATGGAAGCAAGTGCGGATGGAAGGGTCGAATGGAATTTGATGGAGAAATGCTTTGAAAGCATTTCGGCAACAACAGATGTTGCTTTAAGTCAATTTTGTGAGTTTACAGTGTTCATCTTCTTGTCAAATTCGAGAAGAGGAAGTGAGTTGGATAATATTTCAAAATTATAATTTTAAACGTTAAGTACTTGCAGTGCTTTGTTTTAAGAAACTACTGCTCTAGAAAAATCTTCTACACTACTACAATGGTGCAATGCTATGGAGGACGCTCATGAAAACAATGGTTCATCGCACTGCCTAAAGATCATGACAGCTGGAGAGACTTGTTGGTTGACTACCAGTTCCATCCTGGACTGTGGCACCATCAGAAGAAGTTGAAAAATGCTTTCAAACTCGAACTGACGAAAAGAAGGAGGTCCTCTTGTAGACTTGTTTGTGGGAATATCGAGGAAGTCTGTGAGGCCGCTAGATTTAGGAAAGCATTACCATCTTTTTCCCAGGATTTCCTGCCTACTTCACAAGGCGGACGGAACCGGGACTACCTCCTCCATGGAAAGTCTGTGGATTTCGACACTCACTCTCGAGGATGCTGTGATAGGACAGATCTCACTGAGAAGGAGATCAACCACATTTATACCCCACGCAGCTTACGAAGAGTATAGACGAACATTGTCATATGGGTCACGAACAGTTTAGAACCGTATAAACTGGCAAGATCAGATGGCATCTTCCCTGTGGAGCTACAACAGACCTCAGACCTCATTTCTCCTTGGCTGGTCACCATCTTCCAGAGAGAGGTGCTTAGATCTACTATGACCACCAAGGTATTTATACCAAAGGCAGGGAAATGCTAGCACGCCAAGCCAGGCCAGGATCTAAGACTGTGGAAAAACTAATTGATCTGTACATCAGGTGCACAGTCTAATTATGAATTTAAATGCCGACCTCCCAGCATAACCACAACCAGGGCAAATCAGTAGAAACGGCCCTTCACTCGCTGGTTGGCATTAAAAAAAAAATACCTCGCAGCATAGGCAACTCAACCATACTGTATTTGTGAAGGAAGCTTCTAACAACATCGAGCCACATCATCGAACCCCAAGCAATAACCACAACACTTTATCGACTAGGGATCGAAAAGTCATGGTGGCTTTCATTCACTAACTTCTTAAAAATTAGGCTATAAGCTCCAAGCTTCAAGATCTTCAAAGTGGATAATAGAGGATCAGCAAAGGGTGGAGTATTTCCTCCTCTCTTGTGGAACGTTGCAGTGAATGAACTTCTACTGACCCTGTAAATTACAGGGTACAAGGTCATTGCTTATGCAAACGATGCTACCTTCGCTGCCTCTGGGAAATATATGTATATCAACATTCAGATATTCTATGCAATCGGCCATCTTCGAACTAGTAAAATGGCCTAAGGAATGCTGCCAAGGTGTTAATCTGCAGAACAGAATTAGTTGCCTTAACCGAGAAATGCAAAATCCGCACAATATGTGGTACATACGCTGAACACAAGCAACTATTTTATTTAAACGGCTCCAACTAGCTTTTCAAACGTAGCGATGATCTAGCATAGAAGGACAGATTGGCAACTTTCAAGACCCTCGATAACTTCCAAAGTTGTATCCGACTCCCGCTCATCCCTAGAGGAGATGACTGAATAGTTTATATATCGCCTGTGTTCGGTATTGGACCACTGAGGCATTCCTGGAAACCAAACTTGGCAGGCTATCCACAATGATGGCATTGAATCGGAACAATACGACATCGATTCACATATCAGGAAGATCAGGAATTGGGGAACTTGCTCAGGAGCATAAATTGCGGGGCAAGCACGTCGTGCAATACTTTAATGATTGACATGGACATCTTCACTGGTACCTCACCGGTCGGCAAACATGCAAGAAGAACCTTCAAGTACCCTTCAATGACATTTATAAAGGCTGTTGTCAAGAGGGGGAATCTGAAAACGTCCAATACCTCCTGTTGTTATAGGTGGATCGATCAACTCAATTCGCATGACTGTACAATGGGCCATACCTGATCTAAGTTCATCCTCAGACAGTGCTACCTTCCCACCTTATCCGCAGTCTGCGTGAAAATAAAACGCATGCCGAACGCAACAAAGTAATCAAGAAGTTTTTAAAAAAGGCACAAACGTTAAGTCAATTGAAAATATGACGCTTAATATATTTCCTATGCGAAATGTCCCCTCGTATATAAGCCTTTACTCAAACCATTAACCTTTGTTACTACTGGCTCAGCGACATTATTTCTTCGAAGGACTACGAAAGCTAACATCATTATCACACAATTCGATTTCAGTGCCTTTCTTGATTCGCCTGTATCGTAGTTATCCACTTGCAATATTTCTAAGCGGGATTCCAGCACAACGGCAAGATACGGCAATATTGGGCCAAGAAATCTACAAATTATTATCTAGACACATATTGACAGAAACGCCCATGATATTCCTACTTCAGTCAAAATGTCGTGCTTTAAGGAACTAATAGATTCCATTTGAAGATAGGAACAGTTTGGAACCAATGTGCCTCCTCTTTCACAATAACTTCGTTGTTCAACTCACACACGTGCTTCCCATTTCGATCCTAATGATGCTCAAAAAAGATGTATACATAGGTGTACCTAAGGCAAGAGTTGGCATTGTTTGCTTAGATAGGTAACGATTTCCTTTCGATCCGCATGCTCAAACTTGGGAATCTATTCAATGTATTCCATTCAATATTGCATATCTCACCTCAGCTCCTACTTATAATGGACCATAGTAAATCACAAATTCCTTGAAATCGTACACAGACCGTATGCCTGTGCGTGCAACTATCCCATGTGTAAATGAAGGGAAAATCAACAAATGCCATTGTTTTGTTTTCATTCGGTCTCAAATTCGATATTTATTGACCCTAATGCGTATCCGAATTTATTTGATTTTCCCCAAAAATCGACTAGATACATTATCAAAATTAGTCAAGGATATCCATTACGGGCGTATGGCAACACCCAAACAACACATGTGTAAATCACAATTAAACGATGTGTCATTTATCTCGTTCTGATGATAACGACTTGGGCAAATGTTTATTTTGTCGTCTTCCATCGTCGATGTAATAACACTTATCCACGAACGATTACGTAGCCCATTTATTTTATTTTGATTTTTATTTCTCTCCTCACATCCTCGCATAAGGAGTGCAGTTCGTTTCTCCTTGCTCCCCCTCCCCCCGACATGTTGTACGTAGAAACGGAAGGCCTTTCAATTTGCAATTTAATTTATTTCACCAAGTTTTCTCCGTTGAAGGTTTTAAGGCAAATCCCCCGGTCTGCTCTAATGTGAGGGAATGGATGTAAAACGGCATGGTGGTGAGGGGGTGGAACAAACTTAAAAGGGTAAATACTTTTCGAACTACTGCAAGTGTGCAAGTGGTCGTATGCTGTTCGACGTGGTGTAAGAAAGAAAGGAAAAAAAAAGAGGGATGAATAAAAAAATCATCTCATTCTTCTGGATACTTTCTCATCTTTAGCTCTTCAGTAACTCTTGCTACTCTGTCTCTATCTGCAGTCCTTCATCCGGAACCATGTCTCTGTCTCATGGTGTCTCAGTTCAGAGAATAAATTGAAAAACACCCTTGAGCGGTTGAATAAATTAAGAGAAAGTATTTGTTTACGCTTTTCAGTCCTTACTTTGTAAACTGTCGTTTAATTTCGCTTGAAAGAAAAACCGAAAATAAAAACGATAGAAGGCCATTAAAATTGTTTTATTGGTAGGATCCAGTGGAAAGACTGTCTTAGTATTCGTCATTGTTGTATGAAGTATGCATCATTCAATAACAAATTGATTTATCGGATTTGTTTGCTTCAACTTGGACGTCTCTTTGTTCCTCACCGACGACGACATTATTTCTTGTTGCAATGATGTCGGTTTGATGATGATTTCTGGTATTTAAAACTTTTTTAGCTTGTGCTATTCGAAATGTGTTTCACAAAAGGTAGTAGACCTAAGCGCATCACCTTCCGGTTCATTGTAGTGACCGACATGCGGAGACATTGGCTTTTAGTGGTGATTCAAAGGTCTCCATAGCCCGTAGATATTCTTCTGTTGTGGGCTATCCGGGGGTCGAATATTACGAATAGTTAAGGCGCCGCCATCAATTCATCGCCTTGATTCAGCTTAGGTCGAGGCACTCCGACATTCCGGCGAGCTATTGTGAATCCGGCGAACATGCGCGATATTCATTTCGGCATTATGCACAATCTCCCTATTCAAGAAATCGTACTCGTACTCGTGCTCGGCTGCCAGGTGGTTATCACGTCCATTGTGCAGCGAAGTAAATCCATAAGAAGTGTATCCACTTATCAACTGTACGACAACCAATTGAAACTTTCTCTGGAGGGGAGTAGATGTCTTTCAAGTATCACACTGAAGTCGCAAAGGATGTGGATAAAGTGTCCCCCGCACAAGCATTTGAGAGGCGCGAATTATCACCATCGTCGTAGTCCAAGCAACTGCAAAAGTTATTTGACAAGAGTGCAAGTGTTTGGCGTAGGTGGCAATGAGAACGTTACTCGGTAATGGCACCCGTCATTGTATTGTTATTTGGAAACTATTCTCGAACTGGTGTAGAGTATGTCCTCAGGTAGGAAATCCTATATTTGTGGAATGGTGGAGGGCTGTCAAGGGCAGTAAATGTTATTTTAAGTCAATGGTAATTTTTCAATAATTTAGCCGGTCAATGCCATCAAGTCCATAAAACATAAAGAAACGCCATGCGTCTCAAAATGATTTTGTTTTGCTCAAAATTAACAATAGTTAAAATGTTTTAATGATGTCACATCAGCCGCTAAACTATGATCATATATTCATTCACGCTTAAATATACAATACAATAAATAATGTTTTATAAAGTGTTTTGCTGATTTTTGAAAGCTTACCTCTGATTCATGGCATGTGCTAAAGTCCGACATAATATATCAAGCATTGATCTTTCAACTCAAATAACAACTGCATACACCTTCGCAATTTTCCTTTGATATATTTTTGTTTTTTATTATTATTACGTGCGTTGTGTCTTTAGTCATAATCAAGGATGATCTACATTGACACATTCCACTTAAACACATTCATAGCTGTCTGCTGTTGTTCCTTATGACTATCCACAAATTCAATGCCATGTTGACTGTTTTCGAGGCATGCTCTCATTTCCTTATAACCATCCCAAATCTGATACCGACAGATCTTGTATCACCTTCAACAAACTATAAGGTCAACAGGCAAACTTTACCAAACGGCTTTGTCACTCTAATCCCTGAAAGATAGAAATGGCATAGCGGGAAGATGTGCTCATATCGCAACTGGGCAATATACACGGACGGCTCTAAGATTGACCGCGGTGTCGAAATTCCTGAACATTTCCACAGCCTACAGAATCTACCTACCGAACAATTCCAGTGAGTTCCTGGTGGAATTATTTGCCATTCGGGAAGTATGCCTTTTGGTCAAAATACACCCACATATCTTATCAAAGCAGAAGCTGTTGCCACATTTGCTTAATATTCTTATTTAACGAACAACAACTTCTACATTGGTTTGGTTAGGCGGACGTTATGTAAGCCACGTCTTACTTACGTCCAGTTGTAACCTATTTGCTTTTACTTCGTTCTACTTCATGTTGGTGTTGACGTGTTGCTTTCTGATATCCTGAAAAATCTAAAACGAGATTTCTGTAGATTCTGGAGCTATTGGAATAAATGTTCTCCCAATGTTCTATGTCTCAACTGACAGAGACTGTTGCAGAGGTAGTGGGGAGTGTCATATTTTTCCTCCACGTCGCCGCTGCCTCTAAATGAAAGTAATTTTCTTCACTTCGTGATACTTCAAATGATTATGGCTCCAACTACCATCGCTAGCACCTTTTTGTTGCCTTGAAGGAGTCTGCCGGTTTTTGAACTGTTCAACTTGAGCTAACGCAGTCTGTATCAAGTCGTTTTTAATAGAGACACCTTCAACCGCGCCAACTACCGAGGGATAACTCTCCTAAAGATCGCCTACAAGATCTTCTCTGCCTATTTGTGCGAGCGCCTGAAACCATTCGTGAATGACCTGATAGGTCCTTATCAGTGCGGTTTCAGGCCGGGAAAGTCCACCATCGACCAAATTTTCACACTGCGGCAGATCCTGGAAAAAAAACCAAGACATGCAGATCGACCCCACCACCTATTCGTCGATCTCAAGGCCGCATATGACAGCGTGCATAGAGACGAGCTATACAACGCCATGCCCGAAAGTCCGTACAATTGCTAGCATACGCGGACGACCTTGACGTGATTGGTCGGACACAGCGAGCCGTCAATGAAGCGTTTGCTGGTATTAAAACGGAGGCTGCAAAAATGGGTTTAACAGTAAATGAGGGCAAAACGAAGTACATGCTATCATCGAGAAAGGACGCACAACATCGACGTCTCGGTCAGAACGAGGTAGTAAGGCCTTCGAGGTAGTTAAGGACTTCGTCTACCTCGGCTCCCAGGTAAACAACATCAGTACCGAGATTAAACGCAGAATAACTCTTGCCAACCGCTGTTTCTTTGGGCTCAAACGGCAATGCAGTAGTAGAACCCTCTCTCTCGAAGGACCAAGCTAACACTATATGAGACCCTCATCATCCCTGTTCTGCTCTATGGCGCAGAATCCTGGACAGTCTCAAGTCCTTGGTCTTTTCGAGAGAAAAGTTCTGCGTTCCATCTTTGGTCCTGTTTGCGTTGATGGTTTTTGGAGAAGAAGATACAACCATAACCTGTACGGGCTGTACAGTGACATGATTCTAGTCAGGCGTCTACGGATTCAGCGCCTAAGATGGCTAGGCCATGTAGAGCGCATGGATAAAACTGCTCCAGCCCGAAGAGTCTTCGACTCCGAACCTGTGGGACAACGCAATAGAGGACGCCCACGAAACCGATGGCGCCAACAAGTGGAGAAGGACCTCAACCAAATTGGTGAGCGAAATTGGAGACAGCTGGCTAAAGATTGTGCCAGCTGGAAAAGCTTGTTGACTGAGGCCCAGGTCCACCCCGGACTGAAGTGCCGCTAGAGGCAGAAGAAGATTTCAAAGTCAGGGAATGGAGGAGTAAAGTTGATTTCGACTTAGTCAATTGGTAGTTTATCTAGTTTACTTGCATGTCCACTGGAACTTGGGAGCCAGTCAGTGGATTGGATGATCCTTATGAAGCTCCTTACATGTAAAAGTCAAGTAGGCGGAGGTCTAGTAAGTGCTCATGTGACACCCAGGTATGCAAGTCTTTGGATTCTGAATAATATGTTTAGATTGGTAGTTTCCGGTGAGGCCTTCCACCGGACTAAGCTGCCATAATCTCAAGATAGGCCTCAAAAACGCTGTGTACATCAGCAGGAGAGCCTAGGGGATTGATTCCCAGTTTTTACCGAATATCCTGGTGTTCGGTACAGGGCACAGGGCGCTTTCTTAACTCTTTCATTGGTATTCAACTTTCAGTTGAGTTTCTCATCTAGGATCATTCCGTGGTATCTGTCAGAGCAAGTGGAGTGACCCTCAATTCGGAATTGCGGAATAGCCCTTTTGTTGGGAAAAAAAGGACCAACTCTGTTTTTTACGAATTAATCCCTAGACCAAAAAAAGATTTCGCCCGTTTGAGTAGGGTTTTCATTGCATTTGGTACTTGCTCCATAACGTCGTTAATTACTAGGGGTGAGATTACTCCGCCTCTTGAGGTAATGACTTTCATGGTAGACAAGCCGATTTTGAATCCATTATCATTATTGCACTTGACTACGAGCATGTTCCTTCTTTCATCAGAGTTGTCGAAGAGGTTCGGTCTTACCCTCCGTCTCGGAAAGAAAGAAATCATTCTATCTTGCTTCTACGCTTAACCGGCAGAAAATATTTCAATGTACGTTAAATAGTCAGTAAAGTCCTTAGACAATCTGACTTGCTAAAAAAACTTCTCATGATTTATAAAAATAAATAAAGATGGTTAAGTAGGCTGACAGAGAAACAAAATAAATAGCTTTCTGATGAAGTCATGGCTACCGTCTGTTGTATAATTAATGCACTGCAAGGCAGAATGTCAATAGCAAAAATTGCCTGATTATGTTAAGAATCTAAATTTCCTTTGATGGGCTAATGAGAAACCACAACCAGAAGCATTTTTCTCGCACAGTTCTTCGTCTCAAAGGCGTTTGAATTGCATTCTCTTTGACTTCTCAATGAACGTCCACCTGCGCCGTCGTCTTTTCCATTTTTTACCCACCAATGAATGGAAAACTTCCATTTTGTCCCGACAAAGGATATAAAAGTGAAGAAACTTAATTTTTTTCGACGATTACGCTGCGCCAGCCAGTGCGTTAAGATCAAAAGAAAATTAGTTAATTTTAAACCCGTCCACACAGGGAAAATGTTTAGTTAATTTTACCACTCTTTTCCATTTGGCTTGCGCCATTTTCACGACACGATCTATAATGAGTTGCAGTTGAAAGTATTCCCAAGTAGTGTGGAGCGAAGGAAGGACTGTCTGCTGTCGGTGTTCGAATTAATGCTTGCTACCAGGGCGGTCTTTGAGTACAGCCAACAAAAGCACTCAAGAGAACATTTCAACCCGCAACACCCCCATTCTTACACATTTTCACTTAAAAAAGAATTCTGTGCTGTGTGCTGTGCTGGTCGTCATTGGCTTCAGCTTCACTTTCCTTAAATTTCATTCCCCACCCCTCCATCGCCACTATCGTCGAGTATATTAGGAATTTCTATTCGTACTTCGTTCAGTTGCTACGATGCGAGGAGTGTTATGAACTCAGTTCCTTTGGCGAGAAATTCAGTTTAATTTATATGCATTGTCGTCGGTCTTATAACTTTAAATGGACTATTAGTACAACCCCATCCCGGCCGCCGACGACGACCACCCCCTGCGTGTCTTGACGAGCGTGAACGAAGGGAAAGACCTTAAAACTTTTGCGAAAAATCATAATTATTCCTTTTGTTCGTTCGCCTAGTTCACATACCCTTTTGTCAAATTAATTACTCAAACTTTGTTTCGACATTGCCCTTTGGGGTTGGCTGTGGTTGTCAAATAAATTTCTTACATGGTGTACCCTGTGGAAATTCGTTAAATGCTTCGCCGACTCTATTTGTATGCGCGTCCTCGTGTGCTTGTCTGCAGTGTGTATGTGTTGCGAGGAAAACGAAGAAAATTCATAAGCATTGCAAAGGGAACTAAGAGAGCGAGAGAGAGAAACCTAGAGTAATTAAAGAACACATTTATTACGGAACTTTGTCCATATTGCATGTGAAATTAGTTTCTCAATCAAAAAAGTATGACGGAAGAAAATAGGTTTCTCCTGCGCGCCTTCTTGCCATTAGGGAGGTACGCCGCCATGTTGCCTCTGTGGGATGTTGTACGTACATAATGGAATGTCATAAATTTGCCAACAATTCATTTGTAATCTCCTTACGGTTGTCAGCGCCTGGACATTCTGTGGTTCTGTTCGCAGGCACATATTTTTGAGAATATTTCCGTTGTTTCGCTTGTTATTGCTGTTAGGTGACCGTGTAAGAAATCATTTTACTTATGCTCCCGAACTTGGTGCGAGAGACTATTGTAAAGTTTCTGTTTTTCTGTCGTCTTTTCGAAAAGTTTCTTCAAGTTATGGACTCGAGTTGTATTAGTTGGACAAAAGTTTTTAGTGGCTTCTTGGAAAAAAGGAAAACAAAAAAGTTAAAAGTTCGTGAGAAATAATACTTGGTGGCAATACCCGAGAGGGGCTTAGAAGTGAACAAAATGAAAAATGTCCCTGTGATCAGGTAAAGTGACATACTGATGGTTTCACGGGTAAAATTAGAAGACAATGTTCTCGAGTTGCGATACAGCTAAAACCCCTCCCAGTCTCCGGTCACTCTCACAAAAAATACGACAAGTAATTTTTGTTTGCTACGCCAGTTACTATCAATGGCCTCGGCTATAGACCAATGCAGATCGACTTTCCGTAGCCAGAGCTCAAACAAATCGATATACCAGACCTGTGGTTCCATCAAGTCAGCGTTACATGCCACACAAACGACACAACGCTCCAAGTTGTAAATTAGACATTTGGCGACTGGGTTATCTTACGGCAAGCATTCATCACTTGATCTCCATGATCATGCGACTTGGCACCAATCGCTTCGAGGTAAAGTCCTTAGTCTAAGCTAACAAGCTAACCACTTTTAACGAGCTGGAGGCCATCATTCGAGATGTTACTGCCGGCTACTACGTTGGACGGACTCATCAAAAAATTAGACCGACTGCTCGAAGCACTGCCAGTGAAACCGAGGTGCTTCATACGTAATGCCATCAGCTTCAAATAAAGTCGGAAACATTTTTAAATCTCTTTTCCTATCGTTTTTATCTGGTCACCCTGTGTAAGATGGGTTGATAGATTCTACAATGATCAGAGTGATTACAGTGCTTGCTGATCTGTTAAACCGTGTCACACGCTTCATTTAAAACCCCCCAGAGATCGTGTAGACTTCCCAGGGAACACGTTCTGTAGTGCGCTTTTAAATCAGCCGAAATCAATAGAAATATAAACCGACGAAAAGTGGCAGCACCATTTATCCATTATGTATGCAAAACTTGGAACATTTAATTCGCTGAGAGGAGAGCAACTTCATCTGAATACAGCCTGATTCGCATAACGCATGTGAACCACACCAACGCGTGGCATAGTAACCCCGATGAAACGCCCCCCCACTACGTCGCACCAAGTCATCTTGGGCTCGTGTAGCTTTTTCTAAGTACACACACTTTGAGTAGCGACATTCTGCTCGATACTTGCAGATTCACTCTGTGTATCCACATGAATTTTAATTTATTTTCCATCGACGTGACAGAACGAATAGCAACTTGCTCAAATAAGGGAGTGTGCAATTAGAATTTCGCATGTCTTACCAAAAATGAAACAAGCATCTTAACCAGGGTCCTTCATTGAAACCGTATGGCCTCGTATGTGTACACACAACATCTGGGCGGGAATGGAATCCGATTTGTTCTTGTTCTAAGCTAATTTGCTTGCGTGGCAATTTGGTAATACTCGTATAAACTTCTGAATATTGTCGTTCTGTTTGAAAGTCACCTTCTCGCAACAAAAGGACATTCTCGGTGTGGGTTGCGCCCTCGCCAATGAAATAAATTAAATTCATATAACCTTCATGCATGTACCCACAGATTTGATGTCATATCAATGTGTATGCGCAGGAGGACATCCCGGTTGTAATCCCTTCTACGAGGGTTAACGAAAATAGTACGAACTTATGTCGAGTGCGTGGATGTGTGTCCCTCCAGCAGATGTCAGCATGGTAATTTTCGATTCTTGAGATCGCACATGGCTGTGTCCGGATCGGTGGCGTATGCGTAACATATTTCCTCCTCGCATCTTGCCATGTGTGCGGGTGAGTGTGTGTACTCGCTGGCGTATACGTAACAATTTTCGTGCGAAATCCCTCTCGCCTTACCGACGAGTTAATTTGAACAAAATTATCGGGGTTAAACCTTTGTCCTGGAAATTTACGACCGAATAGAGATTACACCTTAATTTTCACCTCGATGGGGTTATTAAAACGTAGAAAGAGGGTACCCCGAAGGTGCTGGTGGTGCCGGTTGTGCCGGTGGTATTACCGGAGGGGGCTGAATCCAAGGCGCTGATGTAAGGTGCTGAAGGTGAACAGAACCAAAACAAAAAAGACGTTGTTTTCGAGTTAGCAAAAGTGGTTATTACAAGGATTCAAGGAAATCCTTTTTGTTGCGTTTCTTTTCATTACCCGCGCCCTCTTTAATGGTTCTAGATGGCTGAGTCCTAGGGTGAGCTGTGGAAATCTCATAAAATTTGTTATTTATGCCTTGGGCGGTGTTTCAGCGCCTATCGCCTACACCCTCGCCTGTCTCTCTCTCGCTCTCTCTCTCTCTCTCTCTCTCTTGCTCAACTTCCATCTATGCAAGCGATTTTGATTGTCATTTTCTTGTCTTGCTATTGTTGAACTCAGGGGGAAGACAAAGTCATTTATACTCACGGCCTATGTAAGGTGTAATGAATGCGCAAGGCATACTTTTTCCCCTGCCATGCACACAAACAAACACTCGCATGCCGAGTGCCATAGCACTGCTGGGTGTATGTTAGGATGTTGTGTTGGCAATTTAACATGTTAATTAGGGCGCCCATGCAAATGAATGTCTTGTCGTCGTCAGAATCGTTCTCGTCGCTGTCGCTGTTGTCCTCCTCGCCGCGACGACTTCGTCATAACCGATGTTGTGGATTGTGGACGCCTGTTGGGTGGAATGAATGAATCTCTGTTGTAGATGCGCAATTGTCTTATGATTGTACAGCCATGTGTATCCACACTTCGGTGTCTGAAATGAAATGAATTAATGATAAAGATGTAGTAGTCGGAAGTTGATGAACAAACATTGAGGATGTGAATGTGGGAGTTGGTGATGGATTTCTGCCGGTCTTGGTCCTTCGCCGGAGTCAACTGTGTTCGCAGTCAAAATTTTATGCAAATCTAATGAGTTATTTTGCTTGCTTTTCCTTATTGGGACTGCCAGCTAGTACAGTAGCTCCTGGCTGTTCGGCTGTAAACGTAATGGCTCCGAAGGTTCCTTGATTAAATCAATTGGAGAAAGTTGTGACTTATTACTTATTCTATGGTTCATTAATTCCTGTGGAATTTTCGGGTGGGATTGGTATAATTGCCGGAGTTGATGGTTGGAATATTGAATTTTATTTAAATATTTGCTCTATGTTGGCTCTGTGTGTTTTTGGGGGGGGAGTTTTCCATTTTATTCCAAGATGTATTTAGCGCCTGCAAAAGCGTTAAGAGTTAATTATTTTGTTTACCGACAAGCCGGAAAGAGACCGGGAGGGGGGGGACTGTGTGGGAATCGTTAACTATATTTGGCATTTTTATGTAAATTTACTGGAACAACTTTGAGTTTGTTTTGTGTTCGCGCGAGGGATGGAATGGCAAGGACAACGGCAAGGGCGAAGGCGAAGAGCATTCACTGATTTATGAATGCCACCGTTGAAGATGTGGATTCCTTGTGTATTTTGATGTATCCCTTTGTGATTTCTTCGGGGAATTTGAAAGGGAGATTTGAAATCACAAAGGGTGCTTTTACACTCAATTACGAAAGACTTGGGTTTCCATTCCGACAGATTTTAGGAAGTGCCCGCAGCGAATTCTTAAAATGGGTCAAACAAGAAATGTATACTCTTTCATCTATCATTCGTGTGGTTAAGAAAGGTTTCTGCTACGAGGTTGCCAAAGCGGCCGAAAGTAAATTCACGATGGATCCAATTTTAATGTGATTGGAAGCTTAACTGATTGCTTGTGTTGTATTTGGTTATTTAAGAGACTAAATTAAGGAAAAAAACTGAGTTGTTGGAAGAAAATACTGCTGATGGATGCAGTGGATATCATAACAGCGTAGGGACTTATTCTTGGTAAGGATCAAACTGCTTCTGGCTTGGAACAAATAATGGTCATCAACATCATCTTCTTCAGTGACTCGCATGATTCACTGCAAGGAACGCGGGGCACGGAAAGTCGGAGCGATCTCCAGGTTCTTTTATTCTCCGCCATCGACTTTAAGTCATTGGCAGTTATGCGCAACCAGGCGAGTTTCTGGACTTTGTTCAATTACCTCGTTCTGGATCTGCCAAACGGTCGCCTGCCTGATGGAGTTCCATTTAAGTTTTGATGATGGAGCCATTCGTACCACGTGCCAGGACATGGAAGTATAATGTTAATTAGTTAATCTTCATCCCAGCATCCGGACTTACGTCCACCAACCCCATCGAGTGCGCTTCCGTCTGGGAGCATGTGAGGATAACAAAGTCATCTGCGAAAAGAAGATGATTTGAACAATTCCTCGCCTCGGCTTCACTGCAAAACCCAGTCGCTATACTATATAATGAAAAGGAGAGGAGACAAGACGCACCCCTGATGAAGTCCAGCACTCACGGTGAATGGTGTTGGATTGATATTGTAATTAATTAACATGTTGGTGATAATGGCGCTTGTTCTAGAGGCTCATTGGCTGAGACCATAGGCAAATAAGCTAAAGAAGGAGCTCTTGGCTTAGACCCTGCACTAGTGATAGTTATGAGAACGAAGGAAGAAAGGAATGAACTGCAATTGAGTTGATTAAGAGTCACTTTTTCGAGCATATTGGTTGGTACCTTGCTAATAACCCGCTGCCTCCCATGGCATTGATAGCCTATTTTCGATACGGTACGGAATTGAAAGGCAACACGCTCCCAAAGTGACTTCTTCTTCTTTTAAGTCAAGGAGTTCCAATCCTGTTGGGATAGGAAATCCAGACTTGGGATATGTAAAGTGATGAATTTTCACGTTATTTGGCCAATTACATTAGTCATTGGGTTGTTGGCTTATATTCAGCCACAAAATGATCAAACGTATTTCCCCACGAGCAGGCCAGATATACCCTCCTCGACATTCCAATTGAAAACACCAAATATCCCATCACCCGCTCGAATTTGAGAGCATGTATCCTCTCCAACAAAACATTACCACCAAATCCATATATCGATGGCCCGAAGGAAACGGCTTGACAAAAGCGGAACACAGCGCACTGGAGGGGCGCACAGAAACCCGTCAAAACCGGAAAAGGATGCGAATACAAAAGAGAACATTTGCGAGCATGGGCGTTTCATCAAAAGCTCCGGAAGGAAACCTGTGTGCGAGAGGCCTCTTATCTAGAAGCAGAAGGCAGCAATACCTCCTTTATTCTTTAGAAATGAAAGATAATCTGTGGATTGTGGGTGTGGCGCCGAATGTAATGTCATTATGTGTGTTTTCTCCCTTCAATCGCCTCATCTCCCCCCGTCATTGTCATGCTTCAGGGCTCGTCAGGAACACCATCACTTCGTGTGGATGGCGAGACGAGACGCAGGAAGAAGAGAAATCTAATCAAAATATATTGTGCAATTTAATTTCGTCCCGAAAAGGCAAAAATACGCAACAGAACGAAGAAAAAAATATTCTGTCGGAGCATGTAGTAACGCAGACTCAGTCATCAGCCGATGGGTAGCTGCAAGGTGCTGGGGGATGTTGATGTTCTATTTTAAGTTGTTACTACGAAATGCGAGAGTAATTCCGCTTATGTATCGTTCTAGGGAGACTTCCTCACTTCACCGAACGGATCCTCTCCCATTTTTTGTCCTATTTAATTTAGACAATTGCACCCCTTATTGCCGGATCTTCGTCGTGTCGTCGTTTAACAAGAAGTGAGCGATTTTCCTTTTGTGTTTTTTTTTTTTTTTGTTGCTTGTTCGTTTTTTCTCTATATTTCCCTCTTTTTGTTTTCTTATTTTTTAATAGCTCACTTCGTCGTTTACGTACATCCCGGGAGCTGAAGGAAAAGTTTTAATCAAACTGGTGCTAAAACTTGAACAGCAGCGGGACGGTGTACTCCTATCTAGTACACCCATTAATATATCTGTATCCAAGTGTATGCGATACACATTTTTTTTTTCTATTTCATACTATGATTGTGCGTGGAAGAATTTACTTTTGAGATTGTTCATGAATTAGCGAAGAGAAAATCATGTTTCAGTGCTCCTGGGCTCTTGTTGCTGGAGAAGGAAAAGTTTAAGCATGAGATTTAGGAACATAATTGGATGGCAGCGCCATGAGGTGGGTGGGGGCGGAGGGGCTTGGGCGTTTGTAAAAGGGTTGATATTGGCAGTATCATTTTGCTGATAAAACAATTTTCTCTCTAAATTCCAGTTTTCAAATAAGAAAATTAAATCAAAACTCTCAGGGCTACTGCGTTATGAAACAGGGGAGGCTGCTAGCAGTTGATTGTGTCTGCGGATGGGCAGAGAAAGTATATAGTAATCCTTGGATTGGAGAACAGAGGAAATGCCTCAATTAGAGCAGTTTATTGTTAGCGCTGAAATCGATGTCTTGTAGTTTAGCAGGGGCTTACTGAATCTTGAAGAAACTTCTTTTGTTGGTTATTATGGATTTCACATCATTGTGCTTCTTGCCGAGGTAGGTAGGTAGCAGGCAGCTAGGCTTGAACATTTCTTCAAAACTTGGAATCTTTCAGTTAATCTGATCTGATTTGTGGGTGATGGTTTCCTCGAATCGAAAGGTGGACGTTTCGTTTCAAGGAGAAGAAATAGATGTTGTACGTGAATACATGTATATTGGATTGGCGAACATATGCTGTAAAGAACTTTGGGTTCTTAGCACGCTGCATTTTGCTGTGTCACGAAGCACAGGGATACAACCAACAATGGTCTGAAACTAACTCATCCCAGTAATATTCTGTGGATTAAACCACCACTCAAGCAGAAGGTGATGCTCTCTAACCGCCTGTGAGACAACTCGGACTAGGGTCAAGTTTGAAACTGCTTTAGTGGGACAAAGAACTGACGGCCACAATCATCAACGATTACACTCTCTACCGCGACCTAACATTTATCAGATGCGGCACAGAACATTGGGAGAATACTTCTAGCATTGCGTTCAAGATGCAGAAAAAATTATTTACCATATATTTTGAAATTCACCAAGGCAGGATGCGTTAACAAGTTTCAGACTTATATAGATCCACGAAGTAGGTCAGCAAGACAATCTTCTTCCAATGGACACCAAAATGGGTTCACGTGTTATGAAGGCATATTATGAAAGCCATTAAAATGGAATATTTGATATGTTACTGAGGCTTCTGTCAGCACTCTCCAATTGACATTAAATTTAACTAAAATAAATTATTTAGTTTTGAAAGAATGTTTATTGTTCCTCTTCGGCTCAAATATGAGTTATGTCACTTTGAAGAAGCGTCATATGACCTTGTCACTTTCAAGTTTAATGTATGCCACGAACCTTGCATACGTTTTTTTTCGAATCCATCCATGTTTTGAATAGATTTTTGAACTGTAAATGTTTATGGTATTGACAACATAAACACTTCCCATAGCTTTTTTTACGTATGGCCTTATGCCGCTAAAAATAATGGCAATATAAGACTTTCACAAAGTGACATCAGGCCTTATTCGATCTGTAATTCCCTGTCGCATGACCTTATGTCATGACACCGATTTAGACCTAATAATTAATTTAATATGAAACTCGGTCGCCGTTTTAATTGGTTCTCGACCGCTAGCGTTGTTCTCACATGTTTTGTGTTAAATTTGGCATTACCAGCAGGAGCTGGTGTTATCGGCCATTTCTGCCGTTTCACTGCTTGGACAGTAAGCGTAAGATTTAAGGCCAGAAACAATGGACCAGGTTTTTAAACTGAAACAAATCCTGAAAAATTTGAAATGAAAGTAGATCGACACTCACACCCCATTTGTCAATATCAAGGATCCATCCATACATACATAAACCGAGGTTAAAGCCGCGGTACCGATATAAAAAACAAAATTAGGGACAAAAATCCTTTTTCGAGGGACGAAGTTTGCTTTATCACAAGTTTGTTTTTTTGGCTTTTCAGTGTTTTGTGCTTGACAGCTCAGGGGTGATTTGTGACATATGTATGTCATAGTGAAACATATTCAGTTAGTATGGTTATTTCACCATGGAAAGACCAACACCCGAACAAAGCATACAAATTATTTAATCTCATTATCAAAATTCGTTCTCTGTACAAAATGCTTATCGCGCACTTCGGTCGTTGAGTTGGACAATAAATTTACCAACTGTAACGAGAGATTTATCGAGATATGTCAAACTATTTCTCAATGACGATTAGAAGACAACATTACACGTGTTACTAGATACCCACCAATACGTCGCAAAAAAAGTGACTGAACCTTTAACCAGTTTCTTTTTACTTAACACCTTATACACTTCTGTAATTTTTCTTGCAAACCCTTTGGAGCATGGACTGGCATTCCGATTTCTAAAAAAAATACAGAATATATTAAATAAATAAGAAGTGTGTATGTTTTGTTGCAGTGGAGCGATCATTAGTAAAATCATGCTGTCGTGGGTTTCAACTTTCCTTGGCAGCTTGATCGAGTCACTTAAAAACTAACTTTTCAAATAGCTTAGGAAAAATTTTGAGATTATTAATTAAGCATTTTAGGCCAGTTCTGTATGCCTGCCTTATGGATGATAATCCTTTACAAAAATGCATTGAAAACATTTAAAAGCTTTAAAAGGTGAAACGTTGGATTTGTATGGTAAAATAGATGGTGTCCGGGGAGAACGTCGGCCTCAACCAACTAGCGCGATCTCTGGCTAGCTGCCTCCAGATCCGCACGCTCTTTCCCCACTAGGGTGGGCCACCATAGACTCGGGCGAGGCATGCTCTGTTGCGTTGTCCTAACCGCCCTAAGTGCACGTGTAATTCATCAGGCACTGAGAATAAAGTATGACGGATCACATTCGTACTTAGACGACAATACATACCACTAAATGTGTTCACGGGTTCACGTGAAATCAAACATTCCATGCACTACGTCGCAACACCACCCTCCCTTTACCACCACAAAAAAATCAAGTAAACTCATCACTTTGAGGTAGTGAATAGAAATTCAAAAATGATTGAAGTTCATTTCACGTCAATTACAGCAGGAGCTTGTGAAAAATTGGTATGTCTGAATTTTGTTTTTCGAAAAACCCTTAAGATTTATGAAGCGTGTATTTCCGGCCATCAACGTGTATCACTTAAACTGTCAGATTTAAGTTGTTAATTTAGTCCTGCAAGGCAACGAAGAATGAAATAATCTCATACCAGCTCATCACTCCTGTCTCTCAGCCATGTCATGGGGGAAACGTTGCGTCTGTATGTTCCACTACTCAGAAACACACTCGTATCATGAAGGGGAAGGATATTTATTCTTTGGAGCTCGCTACCTCGTTCCGAAAATGCTCCTTTTGTCTCACCGTACCGTCCCATCATCATCTACAATTTACACAGCGGCGGCGTGAGGGCAAGAATTTGCCTTCCACTGGGTTTCCTACCCAGAGAAACGCGGCAGGAAGTGGTGCGCCATTTGTTGGAAATAGCGTAAAATAAAAGATGAAAAATTCCTACGTGATTCAATTTCGATTCAATGCCATCTGACACCGTAAAAAATTGTTAATGTTTGTATAAAAATGTGTATCCTGTATTCTGGTAGTTTGTTTTCGTTCATTCTCTTCGTTTGTACCTTCCTTTGCCGTGCCGTCATTGCGCATTGAGTTGGGTCTTCTTTAAGTGTTTCCTTGTTCAGGTACGGGTGACATAAAAGTTTGCGCTTTATCCTGTCTATAACCTGCACGTCGTCGTTCGTTTTTCGACTTCGTCTTTCTTTCCGGTGTTTATTGATGGCCCTGTATTCGGTGAAAAAAAGACGAAGAAAAAAACAAGAAAACGAAAGCCAAAAGGAACGATGAATGGAGCGGTGAATGACAAATCATAAAATTAATACCGTTATATTTAATATAACCCAGCATGCCAATCTCGCGGATTGAGGATAAGATGACAAAAATGAGGGAATTGTATGAGAATTTGCATTTTTCAGGTGGCGTTCGGAGTGAAAACGTGAAGCAAGCCCGTCGAGTACACACTGCCGCAGGGGTATAATTCATTACACGAGAAATCTATAAATTTCAGTTATAGCTTATGAATACTTTAAATTTATCCGCGACAGTAGCATTTGCATGTTGATGGTGTTGTCAACGATGATGAATTGAGTCTCTTAGACCCGTACTCTGACGACGTGATCGTAAACAGTTTTTATCACTTAAGACACAGTCAGAGAAGTTACATCATAAAATGAGATTCGATGAAGAGGGTAGGGCCGCGAATAATTCTCTTGGGGTGACAATTTTAATTTTGATGCAAGGTTGAAAGGTTATTCGGTTATTCGGGGCAAAGCAATGAAAAGAGCATCGATATCAAAATGGGTATACTAATGACTGGCAATAAGTACTGATACACCATGTTTAGCATTTGAATTGAAAGTGGTTGCAAGGAAACGAGTTGTATATTTTTGTGGAGTCTCCCAAGGAGTCCATCATCCACTTTCGAATTTGTCCGTGCAGCGATCATTGTCTCGTGTAAAGTCTCGCACTTCAAGATAGGGCTCTGTTATTCAATTGCATAAGATATTACGAATATGTATACGAAGATTATTTCAATTATTATCTCCTTTAAGAATATTACCGCTTTGTTTAAAACATTCATTGAATGCTTAAAAAACGTAAAGGTGTCTCATTTGAAGATTTAGTAGGTCTTCCAACAATCGGCAGCTCTGGGTTAAATGATTTTTGTTACAATGCTTCTGAGTAAATGTATCTGGGGTCCAACAGATGTATAATATAAGCCAACCCTACTTGAGCTACTATACACTAATGTTAAAATGAGCAAGATTATATAAACTTTTCTGGTTGCGCGTTACAGGTAACAAATGCGATTTAAGAGTTTCGTTATGTCCTAGTGTTGTCCCTCGCATGGTCTAAGTGCATCTTTCAAGTCATTCGAGTGCAAACACCCACAGCGATCCCTTTCTGTAACTCTGCAAACATTCAACTTGTTATACGTAGTAGTAAATGTGAGCCGACAACAGATTTAAATCCAGAGCGCCAGCCAAGTTTTGAGAAGCTTTTTCTAGACAGTTATACTCTTTGAGCATTGTCAGTGACTCGAAAGAGGAGGGGCCGTGAAAAGTATTTCCTGTCGTACCAGGCATCGAACCTAGACAGGTAGGTCCAAATGCGTAGGAGTCGACGCACATACCCACAACGCCACTGGCCACCACCACAGGAAAAGGGTAAGCTGAATATCATTTCGTTGGTCTATAAAATACCACTATAAAGTGATAAGGTGGAGTGCTAATATGCACTGCATATGTGAATAATTACTTTGTGGAAGTTTGAAACATCAGTATTAGTAGCTGCCTTTGACGCACTACATGTTGTACTGCCATTTTTCGCTTCACAAATCACCCAACTTGAAAATTTGTTTCAACTTCGCAACCCATTTATTTTTCAACCATGCTTTAGTGATACAGGGCCCCAACGCAGCGTACATAGCTTTGTGGCAATAACTTCTTTCCAAAACGATTTCTTCCGTAAAACAAAACTTAAACAACGTGTATGTGTTGCGAACATATGGTAGATTCTCATAAATTAATGTGAAGCAATTTTACCTTTAGAGCAATTAAAACCATGTTAAAGAATCGTTTAAGTGATATTGCATTTGACACAATCTGTCACAAAACTAAAGTCAATCGAAAGACAGTAACTGGATATCGAGTTAGCTCTAAATAGCACGTGGAAGAGTCGTTCTTAAAAAAAGCGAAAGACAATGGGACTGGTCTTAGTTCGAGGATCAGTGACAGACTCTTTATTTGTTGTAACTTACATTTTATTATACATATGTAGATAATGAAAGAACTGCTAGTGAAGAGTTATGAGTAGAATCAGCCCATCAGATAGCGCAATCAGATCATGCTATTCACATGAACATATGGTTAAATTTTAAGGGACGATGTTGAATGTGAACCACATTTCATTTGACATTTCTCAATATCAGACTAAATTCTAATTTGAACCAAGAAAAGATACACAATCGAGGAACGCGTTAAAATTATTCAGGCTTATTATGAAAATGGGCGTTCAAATCAAAATGCATATCGTGCACTTAGTGATTTTTTCTGTCAAATTAATCGTCCAAATGTGCGTACAATCGGAAAAATCGTGCAAAAATTTGAGCAAACCGGGTCTGTAGGAGATGTGAAAACACCACTGCATGCTCGTACAGCTCGTACTGCAGAAAATATTGCTGCTGTTCGCGATAGTGTGGCTGACGAGCCGTCCACCTCAACTCGTCGTCGTGCCCAACAATTGCACCTCTCACGCTCGTCGTTGATGAACATTATGCATAAAGACTTGCATTTACACGCTTACAAGGTGCAATTGACTCAAGAGCTAAAGCCTCTTGACCATTTCTATCGTCGTCAATGGTCAGGAAGATATGAATGTGGACGATATGTGGTTTCAACAGGACGGTGCCACTTGCCACACAGCTAACGAAACAATGGCTCTTTTGCACGACAAATTCAATGGCCGTGTTATCTCACGTGGTGGCGATGTCAATTGGCCGCCAAGGTCATGTGATTTGACACCGTTGGATTTTTTTCTTTGGGGTTATTTGAAAGAAAAGGTGTACGTCGATAAGCCAGCAACAATTCAAGAGCTAGAGGATGAGATAATTCGGCACATTAACGGCATTGAACCTCAATTATTCCTCAGCGTCATCGAAAATTTGGACCATCGGATGGAGGTGTGCCGCTGAGGTCGCGGCGGCCATTTGGCCGATATTTTATTGCATAAATAATTGAACCATACCAATATTATCATAATAAAGAGAAATGACATGAATTTCCTAAATAATTTGTTTTTTATTTAAAATCAACATCGGCCGTTAAAATTTAACCACCCTTTACAAGATAAGAATGTAAGATTGTAGTGACCCACAGTAGTGTCAATAGTAAACATTTTATTTAATTTAACTTTGAATACAGATTCAGTCTGTGAACACTACTAGTTGTCAATCGAGAATTATCAATACTCCCACTTTACATTCTTTTTCCATTTGCATACCATGTTTTTATCCTTATGTCTTAGACTATTCTACATGTGGGACAACTCTTTGTAGTAAAACTGAAATTTATGACTTTGGTCTTATTTTTGGCATGTAACTGATATTCTCGTTCCATTTAGATTTCGTGGTTATTAAAGCTAACTCTCCTCCAGAGAGTGCTAAATCTTTTAAGCTCAACTTATCGCTCTAAATGACGCAGCACATTCAATCAAGAATAGCTGCCCTAAACAATAATAAAAAATAAAAAATACCATATATCACTTAACACGCTGGCACAGGTTAAAACCGACATGAGTGCTAGGACATGAAAACCAGGCAATGAAAAAGCAGACGGCCAATCAAAAAGGGGGGCGATAACTCCATCTCTTAGACCTTTCTCTCTCTATGAATAAAGCAACGTGGAAATTCAGCAATACTTAAACCACTGATCAAAAAATTGCAGCATACAACTCTGGAACAACCAAGAGGGACTTACACACCAGGCTGAATAAGCCTGTCTCAAGGATACAATGTGGATCACTTATTGGCCACTTTTCATGCAACTTTCGCTTGCACAAAAACTGTAGACACTGTGGACAAAAAATGGAAACCACTGAAACACTTACTCGTCGAGCAGATATAAAATTACAAAACAGAATCACCTTAACAGAACAGACTATCAGGATATTCCATTTTGCGAGGTTATCGAACTTCTCAACATAGCTCCAAAGGCCTAGATTAATAAAGGAAGAGCAATAGCTCCATCGTGGGTCGTAGTGCTATGTGACTACTATATTCACTCGCCATATTCTTCAATTCAATCCAAACTGAAAAATCAAAGCAAAAGACTGATAGTAACACAAGTTTTAAGAGTAGGCCCTTTTACGCCACGGCTAGTTGATAGCTCAAAAAGAGTTCCAAATTTCCAAAATACAGAAAACTCAATAGTTCTGAGTGACATGGTCGAATCTTCGAAGGTTAAAACAAGACAAACGGTCACTTAGATAATGTCAGCTTTATTTAGATGCTTGTAAAAATTATAATTTCACATTGACGGATAGTTTACATTTGTTGATCGACAAACTTCCAAACGACGCATTACACTTGGACAATACACTGTCCAATGGAGAACTCCATGTCTGATCCATATTTCGAACCATTCCACAAGTAACAAATCCAATGGCAATAGGGCTGTGTTTTAAAGCAGCGTAATTAGACATGGAAGGATGAAGATTTGACATAAAAAAAGAGTGTGGTCTTGACGGAAATGAATATCAGATTATCTGGGCCAAGCGCGTTTGTAGCATCATCTCGTGTTGGACATGCTATTATTCTCTTTTGAGTAAAGGGTGTCAATGAGTGAATTTTGGGAATCTGGTTCTATAAGTTAACACCTCCAAGCATTGTCACTGACCACCTCTAAGCAGACCTGGATTTGCGATATATAAGTCGACGCATCTTTCCACCAGACACGGTGGCCATTTGTGGACACTTAATTATTAGTGAACATTGAAAATAGCAAAGTACCGCGAATGGAAGTTTGGGGGACAACTGTGCGAAGATCACATAGGAAAATCGACCGTATTAAGTAACAGCAAACGGCTTGTGTACTGTTAGTCAGATATAATATCAGCTTGTAAGATCAACTAGTTAACACAGTTAAATGCTTTTGAGTAATCAAGTAAGAAGTCAGATAAGTGAATGGCTCTAGTATTTTTGAAGAAATGGTTCAATGATGATCCCACGCTATTTCAAAATTACTGTAAGTTTAAAGCAGCTGCACCAGCTCATCTGTAGGATATGGTCGGATGAAAGCATGAGTGGAATCTCAGCGTCGTTTGTCCGGTCCACAAGAAAGGAGACCCTTTTGACTGCGCCGACTATCGAGGGATCAGTCTCCTTAACATTGCGTACAAGATAATCTCTGCCGTCTTGTGTGAACGCCTGATACTATTCGTCAATAACCTGATAGGTACTGATAGGTATCAGTGCGGTTTCAGGCCGGGAAAGTCCACCATCGACCAAATTTTCACACTGCAGCAGATCCTGGAAAAAAACCCAAGAGATGCAGATCGACACCCACCACCTATTCGTCGATCCTTCACACTGCAGCAGATCCTGGAAAAAAACCAAGAGATGCAGATCGACCCCCACCACCTATTCGTCGATTTCAAGGCCGCATATGACAGCGTGCATAGAGACGACTACACAACGCCATGTCTAGTTTTGACATTCCTGCTAAACTCGTCAGGTTGTGCAGGATGACGATGGAGAACACTCGCTGCTCCATCAAGGTCGGTAACGAACTCACCGAGACCTTCAATGTCAAAAAAGGTTTTAGACAAGGCGACACGCTGTCATGTGATTTCTACAACATCATACTTGAGAAGATCGTGCGAAACTCAAATGTCAACACCAGAGGCACGATCTTCTAAAAGTCCGTTCAACTGCTTGCCTACGCGGACGACATTGACATAATTGGACAAACTCAGCGAGCTGTCAATGAGGCTTTTGCTGGCGTTGAAACCAAGTACATGCTGTCATCACGAAAGGACGCACAAGAGCGTCATAATGGGCAGCAGAAACTTTGAGGTGGTCAAGGATTTCGTTTACCTCGGCTCTGCAGTAAACAGGGACAATAACACCAGTGCCGAGATCAAGCGCAGAATTACTCTCGCTGTTTCTTTGGGTTCAAAAGGCAGTTGGTTAACAGAGCCATCTCTCGAAACACCAAGTTGACTTTATATAACACTCTAATCATCCCTATCCTGCTCTATGGCTCAGAGACATGGGCGCTATTGAAAGCGGATGAAGAAGCTCTTGGTCGTTTTGAGAGAAAAGTTTTGCGTGCGATCTTTGGTCCTGTTTGTATTGCTGGCGTCTGGAGGAGGAGATTCAGCCACGAAGTGTACGGGCTGTACAGCAGCATGCACCTAGTTTAGCGTCTTCGGATCCAACGCTTAAGATGGCCAGATCACGTAGAGCGGATTGACACCACAGCTCCGGCCCGAAGAGTCATCGATTCCGAGCCATTGGGACAACGCAACAGAGGGCAACCAACTTGGTGTGCACAACTGGAGGCCGCTGGCAAAAGATCGTGCTGGCTGGAGAGTCTTGTTGTTTGAGGCCCAGGTCCACCCCGGAATGTAGCGCCAAACAAAGAAGAAGAAGAAGTCAAGTATATCAAATGCAACATTAACAATCGTCAACAACTCTATGATCGTGGATTTTTTATGAATAGCTATAACCACTGTCTAGTAAACGATAATCTACGCGGATAAAAATTCTTTCCAGGTACAACCACAGACCGGTCTCAACGCACCGTCTTACCACAGAACACACTCTAAGTGGCAGTCACTTCTCTTAAATGTTTAAAGTAGGAATTTCACACCGAATCAAAGTAAAACATTGCCACTAAAGTGCATAAATTAGTGAATAACTTCACAAGCAGTAAAGCGAGTTTTGTTAATACCCACTTTAAGATGTGCTTTAATCCATATTCAGTGCACACGTGTGGAATCTTACTCCCCACAGTGAAATCCTACATAAAAGACTTTCCACCAACACTAACCCACCATCATAATAATAGCGACACTCAGATGTATAAAAGCAGAAGATACAAGGGAGAGAATGCGCCACAAAAACAACCCGCAAAGATACGAATATATCCGCATTTGTGTTGCCTGGTTCACTTACGGCACTTCATTTGGAAACAACAGCAGCAGCCGAGACAGAACGTGTGGGTGGGCCTGCGACTTGAGACTCAGTGAAAGCGGCACAAATAAAAAACGGAATGTGTGCATGAGGGTTTGTTATTATCCTTTTATTTCTGGTGGCATTTCGTGCCATTTCATAAATTTTACTTTTTTCTTCTTCTCGTCCCTTTTCCACCGATGTGTGCGCACTCCCCCAAACCTGCTTGCATATCCACCACCGCACCAGACCACACACACACACCTCAAGTGGATGAGAAGACGAGTGGAAAAATAGAAGAAATGAACAATTCCCATCCAGCACTCATGTTAGACCCCGACAGATGAGGATTTTTATCCCTTCTATCGTGTTTTCTTCTTCACAGGCTCTTTTCTATTCAAAAGTAATTTGCATAATTCATGCTAAGCAGCTCCACCGCCAGCAGCATCCACCTTTACACCCATCACTTTGGCCAGTCAGCAGCAGCAGCAGCCGTCGCTTGAGCTGGGCCATATGTGTGCTGCAGATATCCATGGAAACTTCAAGCAGATTGACGTACCGCATTCACACACTGAACACTGAACAGTGAACGATGGGGGATGCCTGGCAACGTTTCTTTAATTTACGTAAATTTGCCCCCAAAAATAAATTTTGCCAAAAATAAAACGAGAAGAGTAGAAAAGTCCTTTCCCGCAATGTTACTTTCCGATGCACCACACACAACTTCCTGTCAAAGTTTGACTGTGAAACTCCTCCACAAATGAGTGTGCAGCTGAATGCGCGCTGAATCGAGTCACTCACATCCCATCCCCGATCCAGTCCCATTCCATTTTCTGCTGCCAAAGAGGTGAGGTTCCATTTATTGAGCAAATACTGCAATCCAAGCATTCGACTGCATGTACATGTGAACGCGTTTTATTCCCCCGATTCGGTAGAAATATTCGTCAGAGATGGAAGGAATTCTCGACATTTTCAATATGGAACATTGAATGTCATTTTCCCTGGAACTTCACACACACACAGGCTCGCATGCGAGGGTACACATGTGCTAAGTTCATTCTATTTCTGCGGCAGAGAGAGAGAAAGTCTTCATGTGTCCCGACTGCGAAATGGAATGAATTTTTGTAAACTTTTTGCCTCCATCCTTATACTGCTCTAAAATGCTCTGCCAAAGCAGGCTGCCGCACGTGGACTGGGAAACTTTTAACCATTTTTCTCGATATTTTCCTCGAAGTCAGGATATTTCTTCAATCAACTTTATCAAGGGAAGTCCAAGCCCATGTTTGCACTGATATCTGATGATATTCAAGTATGACTGCTTTCGCTCAGGAATTTCATCAGCAACTCCTTAACCTGAACCCAACATCGTCGAGAGCAGTCCGTGCGATAGGTCTAGGAAAAAAAAAAAAAGAAATAGCTGACATCCACAATTTATTGCCCAAATTTAATTGTGCGTGTGTATGCGTTCTTTTTCTGGGGTGGTGACATTACAAAAAAAAAAAAAAGACAACGGCGGAGGAGGAGAAACAAGATAAAACATCTATCAGATACGGAAATTGGTGCTTAACGTGTTTATCACTTTTTTGGGGGCCGATTCCATCTTATTACGGTTGTAAATTGTTTGGTGAATTGGTACCGGAAAATAGGTGTCATCTTGTTTCGGATATACAAACAAGTGGAATAAATTGGTTGCCGAGTGAATTGCTGAATCGAACTTAAGTGCTGTGCAGCATCACCGGACAGTCAAATTTATGGATGCTGTTAAATTTGATGTCGATTTCGCACAAGTATTTCGATTTAAATGGCCCAGTATAATGAACCTGATCCTGCAGTCACATTTTTTGTTTGAATTTAATGAAGAATTTTGTTCATTGAGTGGAGGATGAGTGTGGTCTGATATCGTTATGCCAAGGATGTGGTGTCTAATTGTAACATAGTTCGTTTACTTGAATCTAGGTTCTAAACTATCCACTAGTCTTGTGTTTTTACTGACACCGATTTTTGAACAAGGCGCTAATTGACAGTCCCAACTCATTTGCCGAAATACACGAAGTCATTGAATACCTCACAAGTATATCTGCTACCAAGTTGTCGTTCAGTTTGCACTCATTCACGCCCCATTGACTGATCGCTGCGTTCTAGGCCTCATTTGGAATGTGGGGGCATCTGTCCGGACATTTATTTAGCATACGAGCTTTATAAATCCTCGGAAGATTTTGAGTTCAACACCGCTTAAGTCTTCCAGCTCTATGAGTGCTTTCCTAGGATCTGCCTTCTTTTCTTAGCTAGGGCAGAGCAGATGTCGATTCTGACTTGTCTCCTCAGCCTCCGCCGAAGACTTTATGATGTATGTTCAGACGCAGGTGTACCTATGCCACAGTACCCGGTAAGGACTCCTATTAGCATGAGTTCATTCTTGCGACAAAAATCGATCAGTGGTGTTGATCGCACCGCGGTAGAGCTCATCTTATTGATGGCGCACTTCTCAGGGGCTTGGGTTGGCTTGGCTTATTCGGTCTGGTAAGCTCATCATCTCTTACGTCCATAGTTGGCCATGCTAGGGAGTTCCTCTCCTACTCAGTGAGGGACGAGGTCTCTTTTCTGGTGTAGGCCATTTGACAGTTTCTTCTTACGCTTGGGCTTTTCTAGAGTACTCTCTTCTGGTTCAGCAAATCAGCTTATCTTCTTTTAGCTCGATAAATTTAGTATAGTGCCTCAGTTTTCATAAAGCCCTCAAAAATTGGCGTTTGTTTCAATGACGACCCTAATCTCTTACCGTGCAGCCATTTCTTCAAGTGTGGAAACGCGAATTAGTCAACGGGATGATTCCTCAAAGAATGCTCTGGCTTTATAGTTTTGCCGTGGTCGCGAGACACGTGTGCACCCGTGCATTGTCTTGATGGAACAGCACTTTTTTATTCGTCAAATTCAAATCATTTCTGCTTCAAGCTTTCAATAACATTCGCCGGTGTCACATTTTTCAAGGTAATCGAATGACACCGAGTGTATCCCAAAAAACTGTGAACGTGACATTATTAGGCGACAGGCCTTCTAAAGTGCACGTTTACATGGAGAAACCCACTGCCGTGATCTTGTTTCGTCGTGTCTGGTGTGTTATCATGGATCCATGTTTCGTTCACGGCAACGAAACTGCGAAAAGGTCGTTCGAAATGCCGGAGAACATCGCCGAACACTTCTTTGAAGTGGCCACACGGTTGCGCTTATGGTCGAGTGTGAGCAATTGCAGTACCCATCGCGCGGATAGCTTTTTCATGTTAAAATATTATTTATTACATTTTACGTGCCCGCTTAGTTGATGTACGTCATGTAGCTTAATTCTGCGATAGTCTAATATTCCTGGAATTAAGCGTGATCATTTTTTCTGGCGTGAGGATTTAATTTAGGCGACTTGAAGGCCTGGTTACTTGTAAGCCACTTATTTACCATACAAATTGAAGTTAAATAGTCCCCATAGCATTTGTCAAGATTTCCCTTGATTTCGGTGGTGTTCTTTTACGGAAAAAGTAATGCATAATCAGTACACGAAATTCACTTTTTTATATTTTACTAGAAATTCACAATATTCTCTGCTGTCATTGACATGCAAACAACAACTAAATGACGCAGCTTTCTAAAAGCTTGACAGTGAACTAGTCATGGGTGGCAGTTGACGGGAGTAGTGTTGCTTGTAAGGTTACTGTGCGGAAATTCAAAAATGCACTGACACACCAAACGGCGCTTGTAGAACATAAGGAACTCACAACTATGATGCTAATGCGCTTCCTTAACAGAAGCTGTTACTTGTCCTGCTACTTGTGGAATGAATTTTTCAATTTGAATCCCCATTTGATAACTGTTGCCATTTTCCCTGATATTTGACCGATTCTTCTTGGTTATTGCCCTTGTACTGAGCACTATCCTTTGCCCGTAGCTTAACCATAATCTGATAATCCACGCATCGAGAATAGTAAGAGACTGCTAATGTGAAAGTATTCCAATCAGCTCATACCATCTGTAATCTTCATCGACGTAGTATATTTCTCATCAATTCTTCCACTTTCTACTTACTGAGAAATGTTATCGCTGTTGATCTAAAATGGAGAAATGATGAAAAAGCAACCCACAAACGAACAAATCATGTGCTCGGCATCAGTGTCAAGCTCCGTGATTTCTCTGCTTGCCCATGGCCCAATTCTGTTCCCTGCCCTGTCAACCGAACATGTTCCCACTTCTTATAAAGCAAAAAAAAAAAATCAACCAGAAGCCATAACACATGATACGAACTCTGCCACCCTTCCAACCCAGTCCAAGTTTCAGGCGATAAGAAATAATAGTTGACAGGAACAGGAACAATGCCCAACCCCGCCATCCGCCCACCGACGACAAGTGCACATTCGATCCACACAAGAATGCAGCCTTGTCACGCTCTGCCAGCTGTGTAATAATTTTCTCCCACCCTCCATCCGTTACCATGCTGATAATTCCACATAGCATCCTGGTGAAAGAGGAATTCCTTTCTTCACTCGAAGAGTGTACTCCACTCTTTGTCCCCACTGCCATGTCCTTGCATTAAAGTGATTTTCTCAGTGAAAACAAAAAAAGAAAAAAACAGCACATATCCTTAAATTTTTCCCCAACTGAGCAGAGCGCATCGTAAAATCTACGCATAGCGCATAGCGAACGAAAAGATCCTTCAAAACTGATTAAAGAAATTCTCTGCATCGCCGAGGAGAAAGGACATTCACCACAGTTATCAACCCTGCCAAGAGCAACATCACTTTTCGCGATTCTCTGGATTTTCTTTGCACTTTTTTTCTTGTTTCTTTCTTTTCGCGCCAACATTTTTGGGGTGCAGTTGAGATTGAAACGAGGAAGCGGACAAAAATATCCCAGCGAATAAAATATTAAAACCCCATTCAGCGGGAGGTGCTTTTTCTTCTCTATAAAGGCAAACACTGGCGTCTGGTATCCATAAAGGATGAACACCAAAAAAAAACTGTGTACACACACACAATGGGGCGTACATCGATGTATGTGTGATATTGTGCCACCCTCGCGTTTAAGTAGGCGTCATAGTCGCCCTGGTTCGCCCGTCCTTGCATTTCGATGCGAGATGGGTGCCCCCAAACCCGCCGCCAAGTACACACATCCAATTCCTCTTCATCGTCATACCGTGGCTCGTAGCTGAGCAGAAACAATTTTATGGCCCTAAAAGCTCGATGTAAGTGGGTTATAAAAACGAAAACAAGCATACTCCGGTATACCCGATCTCGCTCCTTAATAGATTTCAGCTGAGCCCTGGTTCATTGCGTATGTGGTTCATTCGAGTACATATACGCGCGAGTCTCCTTTCATCATTTCGAGATATATGACGTATTTTAAGGACTTTTTATGGCCTTTCATAAATTTCTGCACTGGCCCCCTGCTCCCTGGGACGTCTCCTCACAGGCGGGGTGGTAAGGTGGCTTGGCGGCATTGTGCGACGGTGAGAAGGTGGGATGCCTTAAGAGGTTATTGTTTTCTTGTTTAAGTCATCGCCGGTTGGTACATACAGGGCAACTCCTTAGACAACACATCCGAATCTATTGATTTTCCATTTCGGATTCTTATGCATGACAGGATTTCGCCTCCGCTGTATGTGTGTCTGCCAAGGAGCAATCAAACGATGGAAACACGGACAAGGCACGCCTGGCGCTGTCTTAGACGAGGAAATGACAATTTTTCATGAGCAAATAATTTTATAGTTATTTGTTTCCCCCCCTTAAGGTGAGCTCGCAGGAGAGCGGCAGAGCTATTCTCGAGATGCTGGAGAAAGCTCCCGCGCGCACGTGTATCGCATGCGTGTGTGTGTGTACTGTAATAGAAATCCTGTAGCATTTTATTGGATGTGTGCTGGGAAGGAACGGGGACGTTCTTTTTTTTAAGTGCCATCACTATGCGTGTGGATTTTAGTACTCGGGATTATTATTCTTTTTAAAAAGAACTTGAATGTGTCAACTGTACAATGTTGGGGAGTGCTTTACGATTGTGCAGGAAAGAAAAGCGAAGAATGAATCTGGAGAGATCCACGTTTAGGTAAGGGCATGGCATTGATATAATCTTTGCGGAGAATACACGGTACGTCGTGCGTCGTTGTGAAAGTTGATATCAGAATTTGAGTGGAGGACGACTTGTTGCGGTGATGCTTCTGTTAATGCTGATGATGATGATGTGGATGAGAGTGCGTAAGTGCTGTCGGAAGTGGTTTCGTTGAGATGAGTGGAATACGTTCATTTTTATCTGTGTCATGAAAACTTTAACCATTTTCTGTGCTTTAGGTGCGAGTTTATTTTATTTTTTCAAAGTTTCCCTCTGAATATGGGGTAGTTGCTACACATGAATTGAATTTTATTGCAGCGCACATCGATTTGTTTGGCGTTTTATTTCAGTTCTTGAGTGTTGTGTGTGCACGCACTCACTTGGATGGGTGTCTATTATTTTGTTCGTGTCTCGTATAAATGATGCATCCGGTCGTGGAAAAGCTCAGCGTTATCTGCACTTCTTCTCTTTTCTGATTGCAAGCTGTTCACTGTAGCGAAAAGTGATTGGACATCAGTGCAGAATGAGTAGGCTTTGGATGGTATAGAGGTCCCCAAGACCATCAATAAAAAGCAATTTTTAGAAAAACGGTGCGGTGCCATGTTGCGCGCTTTCATTGTGCAGCAAAAACTAAAACAGCTTTGACTGTTGTGTGAGATACTGGGAAGGAGACTTGGGCTTGTGACTCTAAACGGACACGTTTATCTTGGGAATGATTGGTCATATGCGCCAGTCGCACTTAGGCCAGTGAATACCCATTGTGTTGCCACGATCCTATTCCACAAGCCAGTTGGTGATTTTTATAAAACGGTGAAGATGACTAACACTAATGCTACTTAGGTCGGACAGGTTGTTAAAGTAGTAGGCTTCAAAGGGACCCCTTCTTCAGGGGGCAGAGGGCGCTGCAATTACAAAGAAGATGAACTATATCCTACTTCTTCGTCATTCTTGAGGCGTGAGTTCCAATGGCGCAGTGTCCGATTATGATCCCGATAAAAGTTCTAAGATTCGGCCTACTCTCTTAGTTTTGGATTGAGAGTAGACTATAATTGTTTCGTGATGAGGCACCCTGTTCCAGTAGACCATAAATGATTTGTATGTACCCGTTTAATGCTACTGTAGATGGTTTGTGGTAACGATTTGCTTAAATGTCCGATCTCAAGGAGCGTTGAAGCTGGATGTAATTTTTTCTAAGCCAAAATTGCTATAGTTTCTTTTCAATCGGAATGATCATTAGAGCCAACGGCCACGCCCTCCCCTCCAAACTTGCCGCTGTGATTCTTGATTGCGATTTTACTCCTTTATCGTCACTTTAATCATTGGACCTTAAATTGTTTTTATGAAATGCTAGGTTTACAATTTAATGTCAATTTTATGTGAGTGAATGGCACCTTCAATTCTATGCCGATACTGAATTATGAATTTTGAAAAGCCTATTCCTCTTTGAGCATCGTCAGTGAATCGAAAGAGATGGAGGTGTGAGTTATAAAACTTACTAAATTCGATTATTGGACCCCGTGTAGAAGTCGACGCACTCACTAATTCACGGCGGTCACATTATCCTGGGCTGTCGTACTTGTAAATTTGACGTAGTCGCCACAGATATATGCAGGATATGCAAATCAGTGATCAGAGGAAACTCTGGAACACATCCTTTGTTTTCGTCCGAGTTTGGTCAGACTTGGACACAAAATGGTAGCACGCCATTGCAGCAGTAAAGTGAACGACGTGGCCCTCATGAAACCACACCTATTCCTAGAACTCGCATATGCTACAGAATTATTCTGAAAACAAGGCACTGACGGCAACAACCAGGTTGACTCGGTGATGTGGTTCCACTAAGAAGGACTTCGGCCACCATAAAAACCTGTTTTTATGCGATGTAGGCCAATTAAAGGTCATCGAATACGACGGAGAGTACAACTTTCGGCCTGCAATAAGTATGAACATAAAACAAACCAAACCATCGATATGCCTGGCATGCATACGCCACAAATTTAGCCGCAATCAACATCAGATAACCCCAGAAATTCCTATAGGACTACTATGTCATCAGCAAGGTGCACTCAAAAATTACCAATTCTCCGAGGTTTGAAGTCTGTATCCACCCTCTGGCTATCGTTTTTTTCTTATGACAATTTATGTACTTCGTCACGAAATATCCACGAACATGAATACCGTCCCGTGCGTCGGTGAACATAGTTGATTAAATCGCGTTGGTGCACGCAAGCCTATAGCAAGAACGTTAAAATGCTCGCTTCTGCCTGAGATCACGAAATACGAAATCTGGTTTTATTGTCCACTCCGTCATCATTGTTGTTACTACACTTGAGAACTGTAGGAAATGTTCACCGCCTTAGTTGGTGAAGGAGATGAATTAACTTGAAGTGCATTTTCACTGCTCACAGACGTTTTCGAGAGTTTAAGCTCCGCGACAGCGCAGTCCCTAATGTCAGCAAAATGTAGTAGCCCCACGACCAGATCCGTCTAGTGAGCAAATCTCACTCAAGTTCCACTCCCAATCAACGCCTCATGATGTAACACACAAATCCCACTCGCCCCCAAGAAAGGGGACAAGCTTATTAAAAGCAATCTGTCCTCATCCCCAAGCTCCACGCCCAAAGTGCCATTCTTGCGAAATTTATTTCCAGACATTAGAACAGCAACCTGGGGAAAAAAAGAACAACCCTGAAGTAGTTCAAAACAGTTCCCACAGCAGGAGCTGCAATTATGAGTGATAGGAGGAGAATACCCGGTGCAACATTTCCACCCAATTGAGCACGAATGCACCAAAAACGAAAGCGAACTTTCAGTTATTCGCTTCTCTCTCTCTCCCTCTCTCTCTCTCACTCGCTCGTTGTTTCTTCTTCTTCCTTCGCTTTTCCATCATTCTTGTCCGTCGTCGTCGTTCAGAAAGTAGTCCAAGAGACCACTTGGTCGCGCTACAATGTGAATAACCCACCAAGATGTGCAGCGTCGTCATCATCCTCATCACGAACGTCGGCAGAGTCATCATCGCTGAGCCTGACGACATGGGAGTCCTTTTAGCCTACTTTTACCTCACCCACCGCACACCTAACGTCAAGTACACAGTACTCTCACCTGTGCTCTCTAATCTGCAGAGTATCTATAGTGCATTGAGGGTGTTGCGGATATACGCCACCAGGAAGTGGGCTACCATACCCGTTTCTGCTTACACGGAAGGCTGTTGAAGTCGGTTGGTATTCCGTCATCGAAACGACAAGTCTTTTCTCTGCTGGTTTGTGTGTGTATATTTTTGCCTAGTTTCTTGCTCATCTTAATCACCACCCTCTTTGCCGTCACTATCATCAACTCAACGACTTTCCACCTACTAGCCCAGATTTAAGCTCAAATTTTACAGTGCCTTGAGATAGCGTGCTGCTGCATAGGCTGAGATGGGATTCAAGGGGCGATACAAAAAAAAAAGCTTGCAATTAAAGTAGATTTCCTTATCACATTTTCAGTTCTGTGTGCGCACATGTGCTGCATACTGCATACACAAGAGGCAGCAACAATTCTTGCTTCTCATTTGCACACTTGCTGAGATTATCAGTGTGCTCGAAAGTGTCCTCTTTTAAGAATCCCGCACCGCCTTGCACACAACCCAATTTCATTTACTTTTCCGCAAGGACATCCTTGGCATAGTGTAGCAGGGAACCGGCAGTGTGTCTGTATCTATGCGTAGGTGATGACGCCTTTAACAATCGTTTGCGTAGATGGATGAAGACAAGCCAAGGTAAAACTTTCGTTAATGAGTATTTGTACATCCTTTATCCTGAAACTACTCTTACGTATGTACTTTTACATTGTCTGACGTTGTCTTTCGTGCACCGGCAATGCTTTGCTTTTCATCATGTTTCAATTCTTCCCCCGATGAGTATCTGTGCCATGGATGCAGATGTCATTTGTGGGTGTCGTGCACATTTTCCTAACAAGGTGACGGTTACATAAATATCAAAGTATTTGACTGAGGTATTGCTTAAGTTCAGTTAAGGAATTTTATAATGAAACATTTAAGACATCTAACATGAAAGAAAGGTGTACAAGGTCTTTGTAGAAAGCTGATCAAATGTATATCGAAGACTATGGTGTGTACGTGGTTTTGGCAGGATTCCATCAGTTGTGCAACGGCAGAAGAATATATTTCTTAATAGCATACTCTTTCTCGTTGCTGCTGATCGCGATCCCAACAATGATTCCGTTGGCTACAAAACACACGGGTTTCTATCAGGAAACTAGCATTGTCTCTTACTTGAAACAAATTTCTTGAAAGAATTTTAAACAAAAATTTTAAGTTGTAGAATTTTAAACAACTGTAGTAATATCATAGCCATTTAACCATGACAAAAATGTACCCCCAAAGTAAATAAGTGCGCCTTAGGAAAGCTGAGTGAAAAATGAGTGCTATTTTTGCAACAAGTAATGCTTTAAATATTTAAGAAAGGCATGACGCATGTGTAATGGACAGAAACATTGACATTGATCCGGAAAGGGAACACAGAAGGGAATTTGTTATATCTCATGATATAAATGCCGCCTAATATCAGGACCTACTCCACTATCTCACAGATTTGGTGGAGTTTTCGACAAAGTTTAATTGATTTTCTATTATTGGTTACACCTTGTACACGCTGCAAAAGTCTGTTTCACTAATTTCAGTTGAGGAAACTATTTAAGGATCCCCATCGCATTGAAAATGTCCCCAATAATTTATTCAACGTATTGGCTTACATGGCCAAACGCATTTATTCAAGGTGAGTTTGTGTATGCAAATGTGTGGACACTTGATAGCCTAGCTATCAGGGCCATAAATTCATCGAAATGACAGTAAGCTTACCAATTTTGAAGAGTTATTTGCACTCGCACTTGCCTTGCCAAAAGCAAATGGCATCCCATTTGTCTGCCGTAAGCACTGCCGGAAGACCATCCGAACGGAGAATACCTCCACTTTTAGCGTTCATCATCCAAAACCCCAAGCAATTTAATTCTGATCCTCTTTCACGCAAGTTACGCTTGATTCTGCAAATCTCCACTTCACATGCTAAATGTAATCTCATCCATCACCATTCACGTGGCCACTTAAGGAAATCCGAACGTCCCATGCCAGACAGATATGCCGCCACTTCCAGACAAATGAACAGCTTTCATAGTGACTTACATAAGTTAAAACTTTTGCGCCGTTCATTAGCCACTCCTCTGAAATCGATATCCGCATTCGCACACAAAATCAAGGCAATGAAAGACTACGCAAAAAGTACGAAACACAATCTCAGTGGACCACGACACAACTCGCATACATCTGCATAAATTAACCGCAGTCTCGTCGGGCCCCTTTCAAGCCAAAGAGACGTCCCGGCAGACAAAATCGAGGGAATGGCGTACAGCCTTCTTCTCTGTCCTCACAGATAAATTGGGCCATTATCACCACATCCACCCTTCCATCAACGCACGACTACTTTGGTCCTGTATTTTTCAATTTGTTGTGCACTTTTGGACAAAGAGTGTAGCGCCATCACCTGCCCAGCCCAGTGAGCATCTAAATTACTAATTTCCATTCGAGTCGATTCCTTTTTTCTATTATTCATGTGTCCAGCGGAGATAAAGATAACTTCCATTCGTGTGATTTGGCAAATTTTATCTGCACTCATGCCAGTGCCAGCGTTCGCCATTATTCTCATTGAAATGGAGAAGAATGTGAGAGTGTCTAACAATGGCGAGGATACACGGTTCCGTGTAACGTGCAGGGAACAATGGCTGACTCCTGTGAATGAAGTCAAATGAAATTATTTCAAACATTATTCTCCCGTTCGCTTTTGCGCTGCGCATCCCCTCGTGGATACACGTTTTTATCCCGGGAATGGTCGGAATTATCGCAAGACATGGACTCCGTTTCGCTGTATACTCGTATCCGTACTGACTTCGATCCGAAGGTAAGACCAGGCCGGAATGTGAAAATTCGGTCTGTGTCGAGATTTATCTCATTCAAATGGGAGATTACTCTAGAGCTCTAATTCGAAATGAGAATTCAGGTGGAAGCCATGAATAGAATACAAATTATGGATGCCGATGACCTTGGCCTCCCTTGGGGGCTGGCTGTCTCTTGCTTACTGGGCAGCGCGGATAGATTGGGGTGCGACAGTCGTAGCTTGGCAAGGAAGTGATGCTATTTTCGGTCCACTGCCGCTGTCAGGCAGTTGTTTATCTCACTAATGACAAATTAATTACAATTGATTATCCAAGTGGATATGGCCTTGTCGGTTTGTATTAGAATCTGCTTTCGGTCTTGCCCTGGTTGGGAACGGCATGAGCCATTACGAATAAAATGCCATTGATTGAGGTTGGCAGGCGGCGCGGCGATGACGATAATTGCGTTCGAACACATTAGACGCGAATCTGTGGGCAATATTTCCAATCTGAAATCGTCTTATACAATCCGAAGCTTCTCAGTAGAGTACATCTGAATCGTCGTTCTTGGCCGTTAAATTATGTCTCAGATAAGAAGGATGCGACCTTGTTGTAGTAATATATTCGTGCCGCCATTTGGGTTTTGCACACGTAGGGGAGTTAAAAGTCTGCATAGGATCTCAGGTTTTGATGTCGTGGCAAAATGTGGGCCAGTAGGTTACAAAAAGCATCGAAATGACTTAGTTGGTAGATGCGTTGACCTTCACGACGGAGCTCGACTTCTTCCACAACTTGACTAAAGCAAACAAAAGATGCAACATATGAGTAGTTACTATAGAAGGCTCTAAAATTGCAATTCTTCTTCTCTTCTTGCTTGGCGTCAACTTGGCCTACTCATTTTCCGCTTGAATCCAAAGAAACAGCTGTGGGCAAGGGTTATTCCCCGTTTGTTCTTGAGTTAACACTGCTCCCTGGATAGATGAAGTTGACGAAATCGGTGATAATTTGGAAGATATAGCTGGACATTGTGGAGCTTTGTCAAAGATGTCGATATGACATGTCCTTTCTTGAAAACAACATACAAGGACTGTTTACTAAATGGATGGAAGGTGGTGCTCACATCGCACGACATTATTGTGCCTTCCTGGGCATAGACTAAATAGATCAGCGATCGAAGGAATTTTGTCCTAAGGGCACTGAGGATGGCAGACCCATAGTCTTGAGTGGGGCGAAGAATATTTCACCGGAGAAGGAAGTCATTTTAGCGATTGAAGCACGGATGATTAGTATATTTAGAGAAGCCACACGACCTAGTTCCTTGAGGTAGCCGCGAGGATGGTCCTCTCTTGAGAGTCATTCAGTCTCTATACACAAACTACAACAGCTGTCTTCGGGTAAATCAAGACCTTTCACAGTGGGCGTTGGACTTCCGCAAGGGTAAGTCTTGTTACCTCTCTTTTTCCTTCAGCATATGGATTGGATGGTGCAGCGCAGCTGAGGCGAAGAATGTTTCATATTGGGACGATTGAGGGTGATGCAACTTCTTTTTGCAGATTGTTGCAGCAGGCTAATCGGGTAGCTTCAGTGTCGAGGAGGAGGATCCGTTTACCTGCTGCAACTTAGTTATCATCCTTCAAGGCGGAACAGAAGCTCGCGCTCTATGGGTTTTTGGCCGTGTATGCTGATGCTGAGATGAAGGCTAACGTGCACTAATCAGAGGTGATGGAAATTTCACGCCTGTTGAAGAAAACATAGTCTTCGTAGCGTCCAGTTCGAATAAATGCCAATTCGGCATCGAACCGCTCAAGTGGGCATAGCTTCGGCTTATTTTGAGTTTGGATTTGGGCCAACATCCGTGTTGACGCAAGAATTGAAGCCGGACGACCTAGGCATTGCCGTGGGTTCACAAATTGGGCACTCGAAATCCAACCGTAGATTCGGATATTTGACAAAAAATGATCTTCTGAGTTGAGAGTCATTTTACATTTACCAAAACCCACACAAAATCTGCGGTATATTCAAAAGCCCATTTGTCGTTCAAACTCCAAGTGACATTGTGTTTAAATTAACCACACAAGACTATTGCAGAACGTAACTATTCTGTTTACAGTCATGCTACCGACAGGGATATATCAACAGCCTTCACATCATCTATACTAGTCGATAAACTTTCAGAGCATAGTTAGATATTCTATAAACATAGAATAAAGACGTTGTACTGATCATATGGGGACTCCTCCACCAATCATCTTCAATAGATGTGCATTATCATTTGGGGACAGTCAAGGAGTACAACTGTACCGTCCATGGCAGGAACGATCGTGCTTATTTTAACGACAAGCATTGTGTACATTTTCGTGACATCTTCAAATGATACTTGATCCAGTTTTTCGGAGAACTGATTTCAGTGTGGCACAAAAAAAGGATTCCGATTCCGAACATAATGCATGTAAAATCCAACCACATCCTTGCATACAGAGGCATCAAAATAATAATAGCTTACTCACACTGAAATTAAGCTCACAATCAACCGCAGAAATTATGAGTGATTACATGCGAAAGGATATCTCTCACTAACAGCATCTCAATCGACCTACGTGTATGTGATATTGAAAGTCCACTTCTGTAGTTTTCCTTTTATTTAATTTCTCTCACTCGATTCCATTAAAAAAATACCTCAATTAAAATTATTCCTCCGCCAATGTGGGTGCGCGATAAGGTAAATCGTCCTACGAGGCATGGAAAAAATATGTACACATCAATTTTTAAAAATACCACCCTTCGCCTCTACTTTGAGTTAACGTGTAATAATCACTTTTCAACTGAATGCTTCATTTCACTGGCATTCGATTTCGACAGGGGTTTTTATTTTTTTTATTTTTTTCACGAAAACTGAATGCACTTCAAATTGTACTTTTGTCCGGGGGAGATGTATTAAAGTTTCATTAAACCAGCCCAGCATTATCTCACGTACAGTATGCCCTTAATTACGGCGGAATTCTGCAACCAAATTATGTACAAAATTAAGAATACATAAATTACATTCAGGCGGCCACCCCGCGGAATTGCTCCCATTTAACAGTGGCAATAATAAATTCAATGAATCGATTCTGAAGCGCGATCGACCGATGTGCTCGTCCACCATTCGTTGGGGTTTTAGGTGAAATAAAAAAAGGGAAAAATAAAATAACGAACAATTTCATTTCGTGACCTACATTCCGATGAGTTGATGGTGAAAAGGAAAAAAAACGGTGTCCTCCCCAATTGAAGGTAATAACTCGACAATAATGACGACCGTCAAAAGTTGACGCTTTATTTATGCAATTGTGATGCACACACACACACACATTTGTCAAGTGCTTCAACGCCATTGCACATGAATGCGAATGCGAAACATGTCCTCCCGGCGGGTTCATTGGGTGGGTGATGATGCTTTCAGCGGCATGTACAACCGCACAACCGCATAGCCGCATAGTGAAGTCAATAAAGATAAAACGTTTTCGATTCTCACCGATGAACGTGTACGCCGACAGTCTCGACTCCCAGACGGAAACCTAATGTTGCCCCGTCTTATTTATTGCATGTAATAAATAACGAGCCTTAATAATCAATTGTTTTTTTTTTTCTTTCTCTCTCTCGTTTCATGTTTTCCGCTGCTCGTCTATTTGTGGCTCATATCGTTCGTTTTGTTGCGACGGTAATACAAAATATTCGCATACATTCAAATCAATTACTACTGTGCACGGATACCTGGCCAACATCAACAACAACAACAACAACGTAACTGCCAATAAACCAACCAACCAAACGATAACACAGTACCAATTCACAAAATGGAAGCATTGAGCGGCGAGACAATTTATCTTCCATGCAATGTGAGTACGTACGAAGGAGATGACGCCGTTCTCATCCTGTGGTATCGCGAGGATAAAGGAACACCAATATACAGGTAAGGCGAAATGAATGTGTATTCTTTTTTTTGCAGCACATTTCACTTGTTTTCTCCCATTTTTTTGAGTCACTTATTGTTTTTTCTTTTTTCTTTCCAAGAGTGGTGGTTGAAAAAGTTTCCCTCTTAGCATTTCTGCGGTCAATAACAAATTCAATTTGAATATGAAATACATTTTATTTATGCGAATGCGAATTGAAGTGCTTTCGGGGGTACACACATATACATGGCAAACATAAATACGTGAGTATTTCTCTAGGTCGCCTCGGTTCCGGTCTGGAAATTTTTGCGACAGGATCTGCAGCAAGTTTTGCGTTTGTTGTGTTTTGAGAAGCTTCATTTAGGGGAAATGTTGAGCCAGAGAATTGGAGTTTCTTTTCTCTTCTGCATGAAGTGACGTGGCTTCGTGCCAAGAAACGTACATTGCTTCTACCACATATTGATTGGTTATGACACGTCATCTTTTCACTTAAAATGCCCGTCAAATGGTCAGTTTATGTTTTGTATTTTTCTGAAATAAGTTTTTTTTCTTTTTCTCAAACGATGCTATTTCCTCAAAGACAAGCGAGCCCTGCTGTGATACGATGATGCAATTTTTGAAGTCCCTTAACTTATAAACTCCTGTCATCTCACTTTGACATTGAATTGAAATCACTGTTAGTAGTAGTGAGATATTTAAGACATTTTGTCTTACAGAACGTTGATGTATGTATATCTATATCGCTTTCAGAAATCCAATTTTATTCGGTTAAAAGCATAGTGACAATATTTCTGCCCTGAGGCACATCACCCCAGGGTTCAAAAGATTACCGTTATGAACTGTTCTGATTTTTGGCGACGAATCTGCCTCCTTACATGCATACTAGCTGTAGAGGATCGTATATTGGTTTGAAACACTATGACCTTCGTTGCGAATAAGGATTATTACATATATGCTCACTGAGCAGTACTGTACATTTTCTGCCCAAGTTTGATGATAACTGATGCGTGCAAATTGGAACCGAATTTTCCTGACCTCAAATAGAATATATGGATTTTGAAGACGTATGGCTTCAACAAGACGTTGGATCGCTCACAAAACACTACTCGATGTGGTTTATCGAGTGAAAAATGTCCCGAAGGAATTATTTCTCATTATTGTTACATGAATGGACCAGCGGCCATCAATATCGTTTGATTTGTCATCGTTAAAGTAGCGAAACGTTTTTTTTTTTTCAGTTTTTCAATATTGCTCCATCATTGTAGATGGGGTGGTAATATGAATTTGCACCCTACAGTAAATAATCGAGGGAAAAAAATAACGTTAACACAGGATGTAGTCGCTCATCGAACTGGCGCAACTATAAACGTGATTTCTTTGCATAGCACTACAGTCCGCGACGTTGCTGGCCCTCGACTTGGAAGCCTCTCAGTGACTTCTGGCCAGCTGCTTCCAGTTGCGCATCTCAAATTGGTTGACGTCCTTCTCCATTTTTGTGCACTACCATGGAAGTGGGCCTAGTCTCCTGAATTGTTTAACGGGGTCGGGTATACTAAGCTGTTAATTTGTTGCGGGTGTCAATACTTGCCTTGTCCCGCTTGTTCAGAGTTGAACTCACCTCAGACGTTGGATCTGTAGAAGCCTGTTTTACAGAAGTTACTGTTCGGTGTTGTATCTAGTGCCTCCGATGCCATCAACGCAAACAAAGGACTTTTTTTTTGGAGCAGGACTGACATAATCAATAAATTCGGGTTGATTCCTCGAGATAGGGCTCCTCTACTCACTGGTCTTTGGAGTCCAAAAAAAAACAGCAATCGGCAGGAATTATTCTGCGTTGAATCTCACCACCGACGTTCATTTGTCTTATTTTCCGTGGCATGGTAATATCCTTTGATTCTCATAAGTTGGAGCTGACTGGGTGTTCATTCTTGAGGACAGCATATAGAAGAAAAATGCTCTGAGAATTAAGGAACGCTTTTTAGAATGTACGTATGTATGTATTCTTATATGAAGCTAGGTATATTGCAAGCGCATTTTCCGTAAGTCTCAAAAAGCCACTCAATTTGTCCTGACGTCTTTCGTGTGTCAATTTTGCGTTTCCACTTCAGTTAAAGGTTCAAAATACCGAGAATTCTTGTGCATGACTTGGCTTGAATTACATTTTTTCGACATCTGGTCATGCTGTTGCTCTCAAATGAGTTTCCCCAAACAAAGTTGTGCCCCGTTGACGCTAGCCATCAACCACACCTCAGTGGGTGAGGAAATTTCGTTTCTGCTGCAACATACAAGCACCTGAAACAACAAAGTCAAAGGGAGAAAATTGAATTTTCAGTCAACAATTTGCATGATGCCACTACAGGTCAGCCGTATGCGTTAATCAACATCACATTTTTTGAGCACATGACACATAAGACCATGAAAGTGCATGAGTGACAGGATTTTTCAATCAAAGCGTCCACGGTTGAATGGATTTGTTAGACATACTGTGGTCCTTGATCGTTTTTGTCGTCTTATGGTTCTTTTTCACTCGTAACACTCCGTCGTCGTATCGAAATTCTGTATTATTACACTCACTTCCCTCGATTGTGTTCTGGAGAAAGAGGAAATCATTGCCTGTGAGGCTTGTTTGTATGCGTGTCGTTCATCGCAACGATGACTTGTCCCCCATCGCGTCGGGGAGTTTTGAACTGTTTTCTATCAGTTGTTGGTTTTTTTTCGGTTTATTTTCAAGAGAGACACACCCATTCCGTTGGAAGTATTCGATTTGGTAAACATCAAGTCAATTATACTTGGAGATTCTTCTTTCTTCACAAATACCAACCGGCGGTGGTGGTGAGCTGAATGGTGCCATTCTGCTTGTAGTTCAATGCCATGTCGACGAAATAACAACAGACGCACGTGTCGGGCTGAGAGTTTGTGTTGCGAATTCCAAATGAGTTTCGGAAATGACTTCCAGTGTACATAAACAAGAAACAAATTACCAAAGAAAGAGAATAGTGTTATATAGGGTGCACGATTCACCTCAAGATAGGTTCATCTTTGAATTCTTGTGACAATATACACAGTGTTACACTTTTCATATTAATTATCACCCTCTTCAGGTGCCGTGATGAAACTTTTGTTTACACCAAAAAGTGCCTATTTCTCTTGGAAAAGGAAGATTGGGATTGTCGATTGATATATGTACACACAAAGGCACTTGATGCCCTGCGGTAACTTAAGCGCTCAGTTCAATGCTCCCAAATCATGAATCAGAAACAAATCACGGTATATAGGTATTCTTCTTCTCAAGCCGACGACCCATGGAAGGTTATGATCTGATTTATAGTTGCCTTCCATAGTTGCCGATTCCCGGCACTCTACTACAAATCACCAATATCATTCTGTCTTGTGTCTGCGATAACTTGGTCTGAATACTGGAAATTCGGTCTTCACCTCCTTCTCGAACCAGGAGACCCGGATTCGATGACCCTCTTTGCTGGAACGTTGGTGTTCATACGCACGATATGGCCAAGCCAGTGTAGTAGATTGCATTCTAATTTTCTTACAATGTGCTCATCTTTATTCAGTACGTGGAGTTTGATATCCAACGGGGAATATCTGTTTCAATGACAACAAGAATTAGTTCGGCTTATCGTTTAGCTTTCGGTTTCATATAGCAGGACTGGCACAACTAGATTGTGATCCGACTATGATCTTGATCCTTTGAGTCAGAAATTGTTTCGACAGACCCAAACAGCACGCTTTCCCAAAAATGATTCTGCTTCGCATCTACGAGGGGCGTTCAATATATTCTCGGTATCGATATGAAGGAAAATGCGAATTCAATTTAAATTGTTTTTATTTCTCAATATAATTCCCCTAACATCAATGCATTTGTTACATCGCGAGATAAGCTTTTTTAAACCCTCAATAAAATATAATATATATATATATATTTATATATACAAGCACAGCATCACCCCGATACCGAGAATATATTGAACGCCCCTCGTACACTGGGATATCGTTTATAAAGTTCACGTATGCGCCGACACCGACAAACTGCTTTACTACCTCAAAAAATTGTGGCTGTGGAGATGTGAGACATGTCCCATGTGCTGTGTGACGGAGTGATTCTTACTCGATTTCGTCTTGAAGCTTCGTCTGAAAGCTTCTACCATCGGTGTGTCTGAAAGCGATATCAAAGTCAACAGTTGGGCTGCCTTTTAGAAGATTCCGTGATCATAGCAGCCCGCCTCGCAATCGTCTTCAGTATCAGATTGAAGGCATCACATGAATCGCTGTTTCTTTCTGCTGAAGTGCTTCTTCAGGGTAGTAGAGCCCTCTCTCGAAGGACCAAGCTAACATTATATAACACCTTAATCATCCCTGGCCTGCTATACGGCGACAAGGCATGGACAATGTCAAGTCCTTGGTATTTTCGAGAGAAAAGTTCTGCATTAAATTTTTGACAGATAGCTAGACATGAGTCTTTCCAGTCGTCTACGAACGCAACGCCTAAGGCTACATAGAGCGTATGGACAACACTGCTCCAGCCCGCAGAGTCTCCCTTCACCAGAGGGACAACGAAAAAGAGGACGCCCACGAAACTGATGGCGCACACAAGTGGAGAAGGACGTCAAACAACTCGACGTGCGAAGTTGGAGGCAGCTGCCTATAGACCGTGCCAGCTGAAGAGGCTTGTTGGCTGAAGCCCGGGTTCAGTCGGACTACAGCGCCAGTAGAAGAAGAAGAAACTAAAAGTACGCACAGTTGGACGATTATAATGGAGATAATCTGTTGGTTTATATAATACATAATCTGTGGTTGAACGTGTGGGATGGAAATAAAAATGTGAAATCCGGACTGCGAATTGGATGACCCTATACCTGGCTTGTTCAACTTTATAACCGCTTGTTTATTATACCAATTCGTAATTTTCATATTGGTTTTCTCAGAAATAATATCTGTTTAATGTGCTTTTCGAAGCAATAGATGTTTACTTTTATGTTCACCTTTTGTCCAGAAAGCAATTATGGGACGGTAACACAAGCGAACAATTAAATACATTGTTTTTCTTTCTCTATTCCAGTGTCGACATACGAGGCGGTGGTTCGAAGGCAGCCAAACGGTGGTCGGACGAGAGCGTATTCGGCGGACGAGCGTACTTCATTTTCGACAAGGAGCCCGGCGAGCTGTCAATCCAAAGTACCCGCGAGGCCGACACAGGTGTGTACCGGTGTCGTGTCGACTTTCTGAAAGCCCAGACGAGAAATAGCAAAATAAACTTAACCATAATATGTAAGTACCCGTTTACGTAAAAATTATTAACTGTTTCTGCATTTATCTCCCATGCACACACGCACGCTCTCGTACAGTCATTGCAGAAAAAAAAGGATATTTCGTAAAGATTAAAAAAGAAAAACACATACACACACAGACAAAATATAATATTTAGCAGTGGTCGCATCGCGCTTGCTTTATTGTATCGATGGCGTAATTTAAGTTTTAATAATATTGTGCCTACCCGCGGGATGGGAATCTGTGCGCGGACGTATGTACTATCTACACGGAGGGAGCTTATATTTTAATGCTGTTTATGACGACCGCAGCAGGTCGTTTCGGCAGGAAATTAATTTAATAAAGGTAATCTAGAAGCGGGACAGGACAGGACGTACGCACGCTCGCAAAATGGGTTGACTAGCTGTATGGCTGAAAGGATGATTGGCTGTATGGCCATTAAAAAGTTTTTAATTAACCGTTTGTTTGGATCGTATATCACGTGAAACGATATGAAAAAGGTTCTGGATGAGAATATTTCGGACATGGCGGGTAGAGGCAATAGGCGTAGGGTTGGCCCCAAAGAATGGCGGACACTCGATTAAATTTCATGGAATGATAATAGCGCTAATTGAACCCTGCGCCGTGTTGCTTTGATTGCTACGTTGGGTATACACAGTTACTCTTTCTGGATAGTACGTAGTCTTTATCAGTATTTTGTTTCTGTGTTTTTATCGGTTCAAGGATACCGAAGATTTTATTGAAAAACATATAAATTCGACAACGACAAGCATTCAGTGAACTCGTTTTGTATGTATACTCCCCTTTTTAAGTGGGCAAATGGAAAAAAAATACAGAAAAAACGCATAAATAAATAAAGTGAGCAGGGAATATAAAATAGCCCATTGGTGGATAATTGGAAGAGCACGCCTCACACAATGATGGTTTTTATTGGCCGTTTGTGATGCGTGAAGTCATTACGAAAGAGTGTTTAATTTACTGCGGCATGGAGGTTGGGTTAGCTTGGTTTTTTTTTTTGTGGAAAGCTGTGGAAAAGGGTTCGGTTTTGTGCACGGACGAAAGTGTTTTTATCAAATTCCGTTTCTAATTGACGCCGAATCCGGTCTAAAAGTACTCATAAAAGCTTACTCAACCGACGAAAAAAAGCAATGACCGAGATTAAGAATTCTTCAGGCAATAAATGAGAAGTGACAAGGATGGTCTAACTGGAAAGGGAATGAGACTACTTACCACCGTTGACAGAGACAACAGGACAAAAAACCCTCAGTGATCAAAGCCTTGAATTATTCAAGATCATAATAATAATAATATGGGTGAGCATCGCCAAGCTTCAGGCTTAGCTTCTACATCATCCACTCGTGTTGTGATCATTATTGTTCTCTAACAAGTAAAGGGGGTCTGTGCCATGTTTCACACAACCATATTCGCTTTGGCTTTATCGCAGTACCAAATTTCCTGGACGAGTGATTTTAGATCTTGTGATTTGACGCCATTTGACAGATTTATGTATTTTTGCAGGACAATGCTAAATATTCTGTTCATGCACACAACCTGCAAAACTTGACGATTGGAAAAACGAATATTTGTTGTCTTCTTGCCCAATATCTGTGATGTATTAAATGTTAGCCTTTTGACAGATACGTAATCATCGAAAATTCCATTTTCTATAATACAATTATAACTGCGTTTAGCTTCAAAAGCAACCGTGGAAGAAAACGAAAAACCACAACAACAGATGATGAATGGATCGCGTGCTGATATCAGCTCACTCGAAGGTGGCGCAACCAAGTGGAGAAAGACCAACTTGGTGTACGGAAATGTAGGTTTTCTGGGCAGCCCCACTGTGTGGGGCGCTATGTAAAAAAGGTGTCTACGTTCGAATCCCATTACGACAAATATAATTTTCACGGCTTCTTTTGAGTCACTGACAATGCTAAATGAGTAGAACTGTCTAGGAAAAGCTTCACAAACTTGGACGTTCGAAGTCGGCATAAATGTGTAGGTCCCTTCCACTTGTGAGAGAACAATAGCACGCACAACAGGAGTTGTTGCTGAGATGCTAGGCCCTGGCCCTCTACGGACTGTAGCGCCACCCATATTATATTCAGATATAGTACTCACTCTATTTACGCAACTAATAGAAATTAGGGCAGTTGCAATAACCGAAGTTGTTGCACTTACATTTGTCACATTTGTATACATATTTTATTGTCTTTCATTTTATAGGAAAAAAACAATTGGTAACGAAACAAGTCGTTAACGTTGAACATATTTTTTCAAAAATCAATTAACATGACAAAGTTGAAATATTATGCGTTTTGAATATTTCAGATATAATTTGCTTATCCATTTTATTCAATGTACAAAATATTATTCATATTTTTCAAACTTTATTTTTTTGTGGAGTTAAAATGTCTTCTAGTGGAGTACTATTATATTCGGTCCATTGCAAGGATCGAACTGCAACTTGTGTTTTCGATAATGGGGAGCCTCAAAGTTTTCGTGAAGCCAGTCATTAATTTCGACATTCGAGGTGCTAATATTGTGAACAATTTCATAAATTAAATTGGAAACGGATGACATCAATTCTTTTTTTCCCCAAGAAAACCAACTGTAAAATAACGACAGAAATAACGAACCAAAATGTGAACATGCTAATAAAAAGCAGAAAGAAAAAAACACAAGAAGTTGCACTAATCGAAGTAACTTTTTTTTGAAAAGTTGCACTTATAGAGTCAAGACGAGTTATAACCTTAGTGTTGCGAAAATCGAGGAGTTGCGTAAATCGAGTTTTTACTGTATATTATGTGTAACCAAAGTGGTATTATTATTGTTTTTTGGTATCGTAGAAGAAATGGAGAAATTTCTCAGGCTTCATTTCTTCGCTGTTACTACTACTATTCCTAACTCGTGTGAAATGAAGAAATTGTCACCAGTCATGCTTCTACCTTTTAATTCTGTGATAAGATCTAGAACAACACGATGAGCTTGATTTCGTTCGAGTGTACAATTCCACCCAAAACTTATTTTCGCATACAGCCCATACTTTCATTCAAGTCTGCCCTGGCTTGGATTGAATTCTCCCACAGTATATTACTAATTCTTCATCAACAGTAACACACTCACCTGGGTTGAACGTTTCTCGTACATTACTTTCCCATCTACTCTAATTCAAAATTGAAAAAAAAAATTACTTAAGCGTAGTTAAATTGCATAATATTAAAACAAATTAACAAGAACAGTGATCATTTTTTGTCCCACGGATAAACCGTAAAATATATGTAAGAATTTTATCATAAATATGCCATAAAATATAATAAACGCATTTTAAGTCATATTTATTCCCTAAAAAAATTAAAAGTCAACAAATTTCAAGTTTAAATTTACAAAAATAAGCGAAATAAACTAGTGTTTACATAATAAGTGTTAAAGTTAAAGAAATTGTCCAAAAGATTGATTTGCACTTTATTTTATCCAACAGTGTACATGTGACTTTTTATCATTTCGATTCGGGTGACATCTGTCACGTGGCATTAGACAGTCCTCAGAAATAGTTACATTTCCCCCCCGTATTTTCACTAAACTGGAGACATGCTCCAGAAATTTCCCTATTTCGTTCCTGAAGCGCGTAACAAACTGAGTTTCACAGAAATGTGTGCAACAATTTCGACAATACATCACTAGCAGGGTTCAGAATCTCATAACAAAAACAAAGTAATATTAAATTCATAAATCATTTGCCGTCCGCGAAAATATGAGACTTACAGCAAAGTTCCCCTTTTCTGAATATTCAGAGCAAAACAGAATCCCCGAACAAAAGTCGTACTCTTAATGTTGAACCTTTCATTATTTAAAGTTTTTTTTTTCCAAAGGGAGGAAGTTGCTTTCCCCACTCAGCCCAGTGGGTTCTATCATCCCAGCAGCTCGCTTAGCAAATGCATTAACTGAACAAAGTCCCAAAATGAGGGTTATAACTCATTTTGTTGTCCTCCGCCGTTAGTACCACTCTGGTGAAATGGCGGCAGCGTCGCCACTCTTGTGTACACACTTAATCACAGGAATACCCAGCCAAGTATATGAAACATATTTTTTGTAGTTGTGTGTACATAGGGACAAGAGGAAATGCACTCACGTTTATAACGATGCTTCATATACAAGGAATCTCTGGAAAGGCAAAAGATTGCACCAGACTCCGCCAACAAGCTAAAAACGGAATATAATTTATTACAATCACTGGGTTCTATGTATGTATGCATTTTTTGTACAGGCATCCTCCGTCGCCGTTGACACTCTTTTGTGTATGTTGATGCAGCGATAATTTTCTAGACGACGGGTCTGTGTCTTACCCTGGACGGCAGGGTGCTTAAGAGTATTTCAATTTAGAGTTTAATTAAACTTATGAATGGGTGTCGACAGCAGGATTTACACCATACCATGGGGACACTGATACTCTGAGACTTTCAAGATTAAACACTTGTGGCGCACCGATCAAATGGGTTTTCTTTTTAAATGTTTCCGGAGATGCAGTCCTTCACACAGACGATGCGTATGTGGATGGATGGACGAGTGATTTGAATCGTAAATAGTTTCATATTTATCACTTGCTGCTTTCGAGTGGATTTGAAAACATGTCAGCAAAGCCATATTTGCGACTCTTGCGAGATTTTGATGCAAAGCACACTCCTCTCCAGCAGGCACGATCTCTGGTTAGCTGCATCCAATCGTACGCTTTGTCACAAGGTTTTAATGGAGTACATTTCGGGCGAGTTGTCGGGGCAAGTTCTCTGGGATTGCACACTCTGATTGTAGCAATTTTCACTGGGAAGCTGAGACGACGTGGATGACTACCTCAAATTATAAACGCCAATTGTGACTTGTCTAATATGTTAATTTGGTGTGTCCTTGTTTCAGGACAGCATCGTTCATCGGCAGACCCATGTTACTCGCATCCGTATGAATGCTAGCAAAGGCCTCATTGATGGTTCGATGTGTTAGGTCAATTCCTGCCTGTCATGGGCGTCTGCTTACAGCTGAAGGGACTTGCGGTTGATCGAGTGTTGACATGTGACTTTTGAATGACAAACATCGGAACGTCGTCGAAGTCACATAAGAGCGCGTCGCATTGTCCAAAACTTTACCATGCGTATTTACTACTCTTAAGCTTGAAGCCATTTGGTGCTTTTAACAAAGCGGTATAGCTGTTTCAATCTGACGCTATTCCGATCACTGAGATTATTTTAACAGTAGGCCCTTGGATGTGAGTACCTACGACTTGCCAGAGTGCTACACGAGCAGGGGAGGTGATTGGTAGTTTCCACCTTCTCTTCATTCATGCAGAAGGGCTCGCTGTACACCCATCCTACGGGCGTGCATGCCAAGTGCACAGTGTCCAAGTATGACGCTGATGAGGATGCTGAGTGTAGGACCGCCTAGTCCAAGAAGACAGAGTGAGTTTTAAGGAAGGTGGTGCCTCCTAGCCATTTTTGATTGTTTGTTGTAATTGTGTGAATTTTAAGAAGATGCTAGACTAAAGCGATCGGCGTTGAAGGTGGGTATCCTCCTGGTGTTAGAGTAGAGTTTGTACCACACCTAGCGATTTCATCGGCTTTGCAATTGCCCAGTATGTTACAATGACCTAGCACCCACCCGTATATTCGGTCAGTCCCCTCGTTAAGAGACAGCCTGTACTTAAGGGCTGGTTTTAAATTGAACAATAGTCCAAGGACTTAATTGCGGCATGGCTGTCCAAACAGATGGTGATGTTTCCTTCGATATTGCATTGTTCTTGAGCCAGGACAATTCCCCCTTTATCGCAATGGTTTCTCCCTAAAAAAAACGCTACAGTGGTCAGGAAGCTTCACCCACCTCACACACCCACCCCTTCGCCCGTTTTCGATCCATCTGTGCAGATACGCAGGGGATCATCCATGAATTGTAGAATTTATTATTTGAGATAACTTGGGATGGACGGCGATCGGTGTCGTTGGGAAGGAACTTATATTCGTTAAGAATGGCTGTGTAACCGATCGTGAACTCGAACCACAGTCGGGCTATGCTGGCTGCTTCTTGTTTTTCAAATAGTTCCAATGGAGGAAGGCAGTGGAGTGTATTAAATCCTTCAGACGGAGCGCTTCTCAATGCTCCGCTTATACACATACAGGCCAGTCGGTTGAGTGTCTTACAGTTGACTTAGAGTGAGACTAATGCGTGCCACATGCCTCGCTCCATGCTCTGTTAAAAGCCTGCACCAAAACTCCAGTCAACTTTCATCTGTTAATAGATTGTAGTCAAGATTTAGGAAACTGATTAAGTCGGTATTTGACAGACATTGAAAGCAGACAAGCTGCAGAGTCCTGTCCTTGTTGTTGTCGTGTCGAACGAATGAACTGAGACCAACCGGCAGACATCGCCGATGTCAACGGATATTGAACGAGAGCGGAGAATTAAAAAGCATGAAATGGCACATTCAATAGGCGAGTACATCACATTATACTCGTACATGAATATTTGGACATGAATAAAGCTATCCGCGTTGGGTGCCGATATTGAGCACACTCGACCAGTATTTCGTGAAATATAATTTTTTGTTTTCATCGATCCTCTGAGTATTCCCTTGGTAGTGTGGTTTTCAGTAGCAAGACTAATTTTCTCTTTAAAGCGAGTTTATATACATTATAGATGTACTAAGTGCGGTGCACAGCCTTTTCCATGTACCCTGTGCATATCGATAAAAAGTATAACAAATTGAAAGACTCACTTTACACAGTGAATATTCTTACGCACTAATGTCGTCCTTTAAGAGCTTATACCAACGTGCAAAAACGCCGAAACAAATTTCAAGGTTATAAAATATTTAAGGCTTTTTTTCCCATATTCCTGCAACGTTCTCAGAATAGGCCAGCGGCCCAAACAACAACTCACCACTGGCGAATGTAAAATTGCAAGAAATCCCCGTTAAGATTGCAAAAATAAAACTTCAAAAAAAGATGGAAAGAAAAAAACGACAAATTATAATAAAGGACCAAAGGGATTCATGAAAAGAATGAACGATGCTTATTCTGGGGGAAAAAAGGGCTCATTTCTCGTCGCCAAGTTAAAAGAAAGGCTGAATGGTACCCGCCTCAAGGGTTGACCCAGCAAAAGTCTGCCGTGATCTCACTACATTCACCCACTCGCTGCTGGTGCTGTGTTACACAACAAAGCGTTTGGCACAAGTAAAACACTTTAGTGGAAAATTACGAGTTACGTATAATAAACGACCAGGATAACCGTGGCGTGTACTGTATCCGTTGATTATGCGCCAGTTAGGTACGGCGGCGACGTCGACGGCGACGGCAGCGCTCGCCGCGTTTGCAATAGTGCTGTCGGGTAAAGGGTTGGTGCATCAAAAGAAAAAGAATTGAACACGTGGTTGAAGAGTTGCTTTCCTATCCCTTTCTGTTGACTGTGTTTTTTCGTGCTTCGTTTTTGGCGGACAAAGGACGGAAGGAAAGGAAAGTGTTCTTATGCAAATTTTCCGGTCTGATATGTATTTGGATGTGTTCCGGCAGTAAAGATGGCTTGCTAGTCTGTTGTTGTGCTTCAGAAAATTGCTCCATAATCTCATTTAAAAAGCTTTCCGTTGGCCATGAATCAGGAAATATTAACAATGTTGTAGGTGTGGTGGTTCTTCTTTGTCATCTTTCCGAAGGATTTCATGTTGGCTATGGTCTCTAGGAGATACAATTGAAATATTTTTCCTTTTTAAAAGGATTTGAATATTTTCCTCGTTATGCATGAGTTGGGGGAGAAGGTTGGCAGGGACAAGCCATTCGAAGGCTCGAATTAAAGCTGTACAATGCGTAGACTTTTTCAATGTTTCTTTTTTTTTGGATAGAAACATAATCTGTTCGTTTCTTTTGTTGTTAGTCGATGGCTCCGTTGAATAAAAAGAATGTAATAGTAACCGTAATGTTTTAATTTTCTCGATCTAGAGGCTGTAACCGTCAAATTCAAATCGCCATACGGATTAAAGTGATGATCGCCTAGCTAACTGTGGAGACTGGCTGCTGTTGCCCCTCCAAATGATATTACCGCCTGACCAATACCCGAATTAATTAGAGATATCACTACCGCGAAAACGATCCGAAGGCGAAACTGCTTCCTGTGACGGCAGGCAATTGTTTTCTTCACCTTCGCCAGACTTACACCACTGGACTGCTACTCGCACAAGAAAAAAACATCCAGCTGTGGACAATTTCAAAACCGTATAAAGTCTTTGGTCCGTTTCTGCGTGCGATCTTTGGGCCTGTTTGCCTTGATGACATCTATATAAGAAGATTCAATCACGAAATGTGTGGACTATCCAACATTATGAATCCATTAAGGGATTAATGCGTACGCATCCAACGCCTAAAGTGGGTGGGACATGTGGAGTGCACGGATAACATGGGCCGATGGACCCACGTTTAAGTTGGTGCACACAATTGGAGAACGAATTCAGTTGGAGTGTGCGACTTAAAAAGGACCTGTGGAGGCCGGTTAGTTGAGGCCAATTTCTACATTCATTGCACAATGGTACTGCGAATGTACCTGCTTGAATTTCAAGTATAAATGTGTACACTACTGTACAGGTGGCCATTCCTCACCCAAGAGAAAAGAATATTAAATCGTTCACCACTGATTCTGACCTGGTACGTACCTATATCGAAGGCAGGTCGAGCGATTGGATAAGCAATCTTCATAAAAAAAATTATTCTTGGGCACACAACACCCTGAAGGGATTACATGTTTTCTCCGGTTTCCACGTTTCACTTGAAACTTTTGTTCCTGCCCAGCCCCACCTTATTAACACCAAAACTCGTAACTGTGCCGCCCCGAAATACCTTCGGTATGCAGACCAAAAGCCACAACCAGGAAATTTCAATTAAACTTTGCTAACCATACTGTGGTTACTCCGCAGACCACCAAAGTAATCAAACATTTCGCTCCCTTATCCCAGTAGCATGTCCAGAAACTTTTACCAGACCTCAACTGCAACGGCAGTTGTGTTCGCCATGAGATTTTCATCTAGATACAGCAATCAGGATACAGAATAAAAAAAAAAAGAAGCGAACACAAACAAAAGCAAAAGAAAACAACAACAGCAAGAATCCAAAACAAGTTGTTCTTTCCGCAGCATGCGTGCATAGGAGTGATTAAGCTCAAGACCCGATTAAACGATTACATGAACCACTTTCAACCTCAGCAGCGCCGTGCTCTGCACTGTCTCCCTGTGTATGGTTGAGTGGGGCAAATGCTTGGCATTTTTATTGTTCACGGAGCATACCTAGACAGGAGCTATGCCCGCAATCACGCAAACTACCCCTCAGTGTGAATGCTTACTAATTTAATTTTGATTGCCTTAAAAATGTGTTCAGCCATTGTGTCCGCAAAGATATTGATAGCGCCCCTGGCTGCTGTCGTTTATGCTGGTGCTTTTCTTGGATTTCCTTTTTTGCACGGAATCATCGTCGTCGTTACGCCAAACACACTCACTTCTCGACGACGGTGAATGCCGTTCAGTGCTGCTGTGTGCCGACATTTCGTGGTGAACAGCAGAATACACAAACTGCTGCAGAAGTTTACGTGGTATCTCATCAGTTTTGAATTCCAATTGTACCTGCAAACTAATTGTGTGTTGATAAATTGTTGTATTTGATGAGGGCGTAATGGCGCGAGAAACTTGGAAGGGTAAACACCGCTAAATACATCCTGGCATGTGTGGATTCTTCCTGAATGCACAGTCTGTTGAATAATTAATGAGCGACCGTGTGATGGCGCGGCGGGGAGCAGTTTGTGCGGCGGCTACTTGATGATAATTATAGAGGGGGTGCTTATTTACTGTTTGTGTTGATTAACAGATTGTAGCTATAAACAGTCATTTGGTTGTTTGTTGTGCTTGCTTATTCATAAAATGACAAAGTGTCATTAGGCGGTCATCCGTTTTTCGAACAGTTGAATCGCCCGATGCATAATTTCGGTGTAATTGCGATAGTAATCACTAGAATTGTTCATTGTTTCAAAGTTGTGTTATGATACTACTGGTGTGATTTGCTTACTTGTGCGTCCAAGACGAAGTCATTTTGATATTTTCCGAAAACTGACAATCTGATCGCGGATGTGTATATTATAAAACAGTGAGTATCCGTTATGAGAGAGCGGTTACTTGTATTACTTCATCGACGACACGATGCACGAAAAGAGACAACGGTTTGCGAGTGGCTTCATATAATGTAAGAACCAACAACAACTTTAAAGGATCCTGCAGCAGTATACGGTGTATATTACTGCGATCCTGGAAATGCGATGGAAATGACAGGGAATGATGAGGAGAAAAGAGTGCCATATACATTACAGCTATTAAAATGGGTTAAACACAAGATACCAAAAGGTTCATCAACGGAAAACAGGAGCACAACAAGGAGAGTACCGAACTAGAAAACGGGAGGAGATCAATCTTCTACGCCCAAAGAAAATAATCAAAGGCTTGGAGCTCAACGATTTCGAAGTATCCCACAAGCAAGGACAAGTGGCTTTATGTATACAGGAGAGAATGATAGGTCTGACAATTGGGAACCCTGCCAACTAGACCAACGTGTTGGGTATATCGTGCCCTTGTTTGTGAACCATGTGAATTACTTTAGTCCTAAAATCAACCAGATCCACACATGAACTTCCAGCTCTACGAAGAAGTGCATTCCTAGGAACGGCCTCCGTTTTTTTGCAATCGTAGAGCAGATGTTGGATAGATTTTTAATCACCGACATGTTCAGACGGACACTTATGCGGAAATCCTTGCGACTAAAACCGATGAATGATATCTTTTTTCTTTTTGCTAAGCGGCGGCCATAGTTCCATTGCCGTTGTTCCAATACTGAGGCACAGTCTTCGATGTCTGGCTCTTTCCAGGTTATCGTTTTCTAGTTTTTCTTTCCTCTTTGAACTGTGCGGCGTATGCACACAAATTATATATGTAAGTATGTACAGAAACGACTCTTAAGGTGTAGGTACACTACGAGCTAATTAAAATACGAGATCAGTTTTCAAAGGTCTTTATTCAATGGCCCCACAACAAAGACTACCATACTTTAAAGTACATACTAGAAAGTAGACACTAAGCTAAAAAGATCGTCCCAGCGTTGGTACTAATTCTCAGTATTTATTATTTGGCTTTGTTCATTTTGTAAATTTGCTTGATTGGATTGGTAGAGATTTTCCCAGCTGCGATCTTTCTTTCCAAATCTACGACACAACCGTAGATCGGATTGGCATATCGAGTACCATCTCGAGTGCTGGCCGGTTATACTTCTGCCAGAAGGACAGACCCACTGTTCATTCCCATACTGGACTCGAACATAGATTTTGAACTCACCCCTAAAACCTTAGCGTAGACTTGCCCAGAATTTTGCCATTATAGTTGGGACAATCACTTTTGTCGCCCCATTTGAAAGTGGGACAATCACTACAATTTTCCATTCGCCAGGTATCTCACCAAGTTCCCAGGCCACTTTAATTACATGAGAGACCCCTAAAACTCCCTCTTTACCCGTTCCCTTAATGATGCATTTCATCCAAAATGGCGGATTTGCAAACTTCTAGTGATTCAACCGACAAAATGACTTCGTCCACCGTTGGACTATTCGTCGCGCCACTGAAGACTGTGGGTATGTCATCCTCAGTGCCCTACTCGGTATTAAGCAGATCCGAAATTACTGCAGCACACTACCTTCAGTTTCCTCTGAGTCGGCGATTGATTTGCCATGTTCAGGCAAACTTTTCGTCGAACTGCTTCCAGGACTGTGCTTGAGCTGCTCGCACAGCCAATTTGTGATAGTTGTTCACTCCTAAGCGTACGGAGAAGCAGAGTCCTCCAAGACAATCCAATCTCCGGGTGTTTTAAATCATGCAGTCCTTTTCTCACCAGCAGTCGTGGCGCCAAGCCCCTTCACTTCGCAAACACCCCGCGCAGAGCCAATGACAGCTGTAGAAAACAGTCGCCATCCCTTTACATGCGATGAAACAGTGGTAGTTACACAGGTGAACTCGCCCAAGGGTGCATAATAAGCGTCTGGTGAATTTCCGATGAATACGTTCACCGTGCGTTTGCGACAACGGGTATGGATTGAGAAACAAATTAACTGCGGTTTCTATATCTCTTCCATTAACATAACATAACCCATTGGATGAATTGTCCACGATTGTTATTCCAGAGATGCCTTGGAGCTACTGGATATTCCGAGACTCTGGACATGAAGAATAAATTGCCTTGCTTTAATTTTCTCAAAAAAATTAAAATAAATCGAACGTACACGAAATGGATTCCCGAAAACAACAAGCAACATGAAAAACTTCTCAATCTTGACCAGAATCCTTGTCAGAAACAAGACTTCAACTCCAGAATGGAATTTTCCATTTTCAGAGATAGAAATACGACTTGTTTATTATGAAACACTATCACTCACCATCCACAGAAGCAACAGAACTCAGGGATATCCTACTTCACAAGCACACCATCGTCTTAATTTATTGCACAAACATATTCAGAAAATTAGAAATAATATTTTGATTCATATCCGTAATTTATTTGTGTGTTATTCTTTTTGTTATCTTTCAGCACCACCTGAACGCATTAGCATACGGGATGATGCCGACATCGAGAGATCGAGCGTCGTTGGACCCTACAGTGAGGGCGATGTGGTATCTCTGAAATGTGAAGTTTATGGGGGTAAGCTCAAGTGTCAGGCGCACGCATACGTGAATACAATGCATGTGATATATTCGTAATGAAAGTACTCATGAATTTTGCGAATATCCATGGTTTTATGGGCCAATAAACCTATGGAATCCATAAGGAATTCGCATTCAAAACTCGAATTCCGGTGCACATTAAATTTAGAAAATTCATTCATTTTGATCCGAGAAGCAGCAACCTCTCATCACATTCCATAACTTTGTCCCTATTTTCTTGACCACAGGCAAACCGACGCCAACCATAAGCTGGTACCGGGACGGCATTCCGGTAATCTCTGAAACAAATCATGTCCCAGGCGGACGTTATGTACAAAGTGAAATTACATTGGGTCCCCTTGGCCGGGAGGATCTTAACTCAAGACTGACATGCAGAGCAAACAATCATCCCAGGGCAACACCAATTGAATCAGTAGTACAAATTGATATGAACTGTGAGTATAATGCCTTCAGGATGTCCATATACCGTACCGTATAGCGTTCTGTCGACCCATACCCAATCCATCCAACCCACACACCCACCACTTCCATATCCTTCTTCTTGACTGATGCTCACTGGGAGCAAATTTAATATTGCAGTTCCCCACCCCCCCAACACACAGCCACACGGCCCCTGGGCCACACATCGGTTTCTAGCGAATGGACATGTATCTAAAAAGCATTACATAACTTTGGCTCCTTGATATCCGTTGCAAATTCAATCTCAAATATTAGTTTTTGATTTAGTTACGAGCATGGGAGTTTCGAAGGTGTAGCTGGTCAGCACATCGTAAAAGTCAACTCATCTCGTTCAGCCGCCTTTCCGTTCGTCCTGCCCCGAGTCGTGTTTAGTTGTTTTTCTATTCATACTCTCAGCGCACTCCATACCTGACGTCATGGCTGGCCGTCTCCATGCAGCTCGCATCGGAAATCCATAGGGCAAGGGGCAGATATGTGCGCAGTCGTTTGCTTTGTAATGAAATATTTGTTCAGTAATATTGAATTTGAAATACAATAAGTAATTGATTTCCGGTCATGAATAGATTGGTGCAGTTGGTCGTCGTGTGGCTGCTCAGCAGGTTTAGTTGCCTCGAAGTTGTGGTGTGTATCGATTTCGCTTGTAGTGACCGGAAGTTGCAGCCGACGCAAAGGAGTCTAAGGTCGACAGTGGGCATCTGCACACGCCACAAATTGTGTGGTCGTCGACCGGCGAGATGATGGTGGCATGGCTCCGAGGGATTGAATTACATTCGGATTCGTTGGGGTTGCGAACGATTCAGTCAAATGTGTAAATAAGCACATTGATTGATCAGAGCTATGGGCCTGCAATTCGATGTAGAGGTGGACGAGTAAACAGAGAGGGAATGGCCTAATGAATCCGTAATGGGATTTATAAAACTACTTAGTGGTAGAGAAATTAAGGCGTTTACTCGATGATGATGACATCCTTGATACTCTGTCAATCAGTGTGGAAATTTATTAATTTAACGAGAGTCCGTCGCGATTGATCGCGATAGACAATTAATATAAATGAGAGGATAGTAGATCCAACATCGATATCCTATAGACCACCATTGCCGATTCTACGTGTTACCGGGAGACGAAGAAAATTAACGTGAGTCACGCATGGTCAGACAAGAGAACCTGAGCCGATTTGCCCTTGAAAGTCGCATCGTAATTCAGGATGATCTAACTAGGACGACAGGGAAATAAATTTGAACAAAACAACAACGGTGTGATATATACTTGAAGAGGAAGATTTTGGGCGTGTTTCAAGTCTACATTCAAGCAATTATGTAGGAAATCGCACAGCATTCAAATGGCCACCTCGGTTTCGCCGATTGCGAGCGATTTTATTCGCACAACGTAGTAGACTACAATTAATATGAGTTATTTGCAGTAAATTGGTTTTAAGATCTATATATTTTTTAGTTACAAAATCATACTTAAACTACCTCATCGCCGCTGAACACATTGACAGGACATGTGAAGTACAAAAATATAATTTCAAAGTTTCACCATAACATGAAGCTATAACTCACACAAAACATAACACCCACCACCCAGGTATGACATTTCAACTGTCACACAGATAAAAGATAGTTATCGGTAAACGAAAAGACACACCAAGAGAGAAAACTTTAAACGGCTGCCATTGCCAAGTGGGAACACAGCGTGAGATCGAATCTACGGATAAGAAAGCAACCCACACAACCCCCGCTAATACATGTTCATTCTTTTGATATACTCGTGTGGGAGTGAGTGCGTGTGTGTGTGTATTATCTCTAGCACTTCGCTTGCGATAAAGTGGTCATTTTGTGTCAAGTTCCTTGCAATTATATTTCATAGTGGGACATCGAGGACAAGAGCACACCACAAATCCAAGGAGACAACGACTACAAATGGGACAGGAGAGAAGTGGTGGGGAAAAAAATTAATAAATGGCGGAAGTTTTTGCTTCCGCTCTCCTAATATCGCCTCCCCTCCCCCTTCTTGCAGATGTTATACGCACACGTTTCACAGTTTCTTTCGTTTTTATGTACCATTTTCGGCGTTTGCTCTGTTTCTTTTTTTTCATCCATTCTTGCAGTTCCTCCATTAAATATAAGACTGCTGGGAGCACACCAACCATTATCGGCAGGACGTCGATACGATCTCTTGTGTCAAAGTGCCGGTTCACGACCACCCGCTGTGATAACGTGGTGGCAGGATGGACAGAGATTGGAGAAAACCACAGAGACGGTAAGTAATGATGAAATTATTATCTTTCAGAATTTTTTTTTGTTTGCCCCCCTAATTCCACTCACTTCCTGTGGCAGTTTTTCCACGTTATGAGACAATGATTTACTTTTGTGGGGATTTCGTTTTTCTGGAGAGTGTCAAACTCAAGATGGAAACCCAATTGTTTTTGGCACACTGTTGGTGAAGCAAATCGTGAGGACCTATAAACACTTTTTTTTGAAAGCACATGTGTCAAGATGCGCCTCGCACAAGCGTATGTTCTAATTCAATACACATTTGTGAATGTGTGTGTACATTCCAGAGCGAGAACTACCACTTAAGCTTTTGTGAATATATTGATTAGTGTCCCTCTCAGACGGTCGCCATTGTCCGGGAAACTCTTTCAGAAGAATGAAGCGCTATCTGTTGCTATGATACACATACATACGTACATAGTAGCCGGTGTGTGGGATCTCGGATCTCCTTAAACATCATACCCACGCAAACGAAGGAGGACAACGACGATGAGGAGTTGTAACATCGAATGCACTTCGGATAAATTGTTTTCTTTGACAATTTCTCAGACGAACACTGACGGGCTTTGATGCACTTCCCTGCGTCTTTTGCGGCGAAGTGGATACATTTTATGTCTGAAACCAACGATGGTTCTTGGGAAATTGAATTCTCTTTGAACCTTAAATACATGTGTATTTGTCCTCCTTCGATGTCAGTGGAACATCTTCCACATTTTATATTTCCTTTCTTTGCCGCCCTCCTTGCTATGGATTGAAAATTGTCTTTTTTCGTCGCACTTCTTTCACACTTCTTTCAATTTCAGACCTCAAGTGATGGAAATCAAACAACGAGTACATTGTCAATAACACTGAGCAGAGCGGATTCGGGAAAGTATCTATCCTGTCGGTCGTATAACCATGCAGTTCCAACAGAGCCACTGGAAGACGGTTGGCGATTGGATATTCAATGTAAGTAGTTCAAAATGATTCTTTGCAGCTTAACCGACAGTGAGTGTGCATTGTTGCGTTTAAGAAACCCCATTTCCTCATGAAATTGAATTGTTATTCGATGAGAAATGTTCAATCGTTGCGTTTGTTAGTGCTTGCGAATGATGCAAGTGGAAGTGTGTGAGTGCACTGGATGAGTTCAGAGTAAAGGACGAGGAAACTTGTTGAGGAATTGAACGCCCACTCACTGGATGAGCTCAGAGTAGAGGACGGCGAACCTTGTTGATGAATTGACCATAGTGCCTAATGTTGTTGACGCTTCGAACCCATTGAAATCGAAATCATTGCGTGGAAGTATCTAATTGAACTATCTTCAAGGTATAATACAAAAAAATTATGGCCAACAAAATTAATGTAAATTATGGAGTACCTGAAGGGTCTTTGCTAGGACCCCCTTCTGTCTTGGTGGTTACTGTTGAGGAAAAAAAATACTTTGCTTGGAAAATGCATCGTATATGTACTGCAATGATACGCAACAAATTCTAGACTACACAAAAGATTGTCACAAATTGCAAACACTAACCACACTTCTCGAATGTCGCAGCAAAATTGCCTCACCGAGAAGAGTTCTGCGTGGCAAAATGACTGTCTATTAATATTGTAACGGTAGAGGTAAGGAGCTTTAACAATAAGCTACGAAGCAGAAGAGTATACCTAAATAAAGGGTGGTTAAATTTTAAGGGCCGATGTTGAATGTGAACCACACCCAAACGTCAAGTTTTTTTTTCTGCATTTCATTTGACATTTCTCAAATCGAGCAACGCGTTTAAGATATTTAGACTTATTATGAAAATGGGCGCTCAAATCAAAATGCATATCGTGCACTTCGTGTTTTTCGGTCAATTTAATCGTCCAAATGTGCGTACAATCGGAAAAAATCGTGCAAAAATTTGAGCAAACCGGGTCTGTAGGAGATGTGAAAACACCAGTGCATGCTCGTACAGCTCGTACTGCAGAAAATATTGCTGCTGTTCGCGATAGTGTAGCTGAAGAGCCGTCCACCGCAACTCGTCGCGTGCCCAACAATTGCACCTCTCACGTCGTCGTTGATGAACATTATGCATAAAGACTTGCATTTACACGCTTACAAGGTGCAACTGACTCAAAAACTAAAGCCTCATGACCATTTCAAGCGTCTTGAATGGTCAGAATGGTGGCAAGAAATGGCAACAGTGGATGATCAGTTTTCGAAGAAAATCATCTTCAGTGATGAGGCACATGTTCACCTCAGTGGATTCGTCAATAAGCAGAATTTGCCGCATTTGGGCGAATGATAATCCAAGAGTGATTGTCGAAAAACCAATGCACCCACAAAGAGTGACTGTTTGGTGCGGTTTATGGGCTGGCGGCATCATCGGGCCGTACTTTTTCCAAAATGAGGCCGGTCAGGCAGTTACTGTGAATGGTGTTCGCTACCGTGAAATGATAACGAACTTTTTATGGCCCGAATTAGAAAATATGAATGTGGACGATATGTGGTTTCAACAGGACGGTGCCACTTGCCACACAGCTAACGAAACAATGGTTTTTTTGCGCGACAAATTCAGTGGCCGTGTTATCTCACGTGGTGGCGATGTCAATTGGCCGCCAAGATCATGTGATTTGACACCGTCGGATTTTTTTCTTTGGGGTTATTTGAAAGAAAAGGTACACGTCGATAAGCCAGCAACAATTCAAGAGCTAAAGGATGAGATAATTCTGCACATTAACGGCATAGAACCTCAATTATGCTTCAGCGTCATCGAAAATTTGGACCATCGGATGGAGGTGTGCCGCCGAGGTCGCGGCATCCATTTGGTTGATATTTTACTCCATACATAATTGAACCATAATAATAAAAAGAAATGATAATAATTTCTTAAATAATTTGTGTTTTATTCAAAATCAACATCGGCCCTTAAAATTTAACCACCCTTTACTATGAAAAACAAACGATCTGTTACTTACTTCAATGCAAATGCGTTCCAAATGCGTGATCAATTAATCAATTTCATTTTATCAATTCCATTTATCAATTTCAGATCAATTTATTCAGTGATTAGCTTACTTAAGAAGAGTGACATGTATCTTCAAGCACATTCCTAATTCAAAGTATTTGTCTTTTTTGCAGATGTTCCCGAGACGTACGTTCGGTTGGGCACCTCACTTGACCCCAGCTCAATACGGGAAGGCACAGATGTTTACTTCGATTGCCTGGTAACAGCTCATCCGATTGTCTACAAAGTCGAATGGCGGCACAATGTAAGTTTCGATGTGGCTCTCCACATCCAGCCAAATGCGATTCGATCCCTCCTCAATGGACGAACCCATTGCAAGGGATAGCAATGCTCATATATTTCCCGTTGGCAAAGTAAAATTCAAAATTAATTGCAATATACGATACGAATTGGAGATAAATACGATTACCGAGATAAAGGACTCGCCTCGAATGTCCTAAATTTGGTCCATCGCACCGTACCGGCAAATTGCGGCATCGCAATTGTATACGGATGCGTTCAACTGCATGCAACTTGTATTGCATGCAACTGAGCGATTTCGAACGATGGCAAGATGATGATTCTCTGTGGGCAACTAATCAGGACGAGAGATCTGGTTACTTTGTGCTTAAGTAAATTTACATGCCAAAGGATTAGTTGTAATTTCGCATTGGATATACATAGTTAGGCGCTTTTGCTTGGATGCACCAACTGTGTAAATTAATCAAGGAAACATTAACATACAGTGTAATGCTGAGAAGCGCTATTGTTAAACATTTTCTAAGGACACAACACTTGCCGGATGTGAACGTGGACGGTGGGCGTGCAGGGTGGCGGGATATAAACATTGACCAATAGACATTGAATTGAATTAGAACCAGATGCAATTGGATTGCGGACAAGTACTCAATGGATGTTAGATGTAAAGAGAATTTTAAATTGTTGCGTCTTTAACGGTGCTGGTCGTTCAGTCAGCGTGCGCTCAGGGATGGACTTGGACATAGTTTTGGCAGTAATCTGTCTTCCTTCGTGGCTTTAAGCAGCGAAGATTAAGAAACCTTTTATTGACAGTTTTATTCTCCCACCATTTTCAGTGACTCTAGAGATGCTTACATTGAAGTTGATCATCAATTAGAATGACCTGAATGTGGCAAAGAAAAATATTGAAGATAGCTGAAGGAATGTGCAAAATGGAGAATGTTGACTATGGGGTAACAATGAGGAGTAACCTAACCGAAGGTTTGACAATTAGGTTGATTCACTCAGAGCTAATGCGCATGAATTGATATTTCCATTCAAATTTGAAATTATTCAAATTAAGCTCGTTTGGTTATTTGGTATGGCCTCCATCAGATAGGCGACCGCAGGCCCAGGTTGACACGGTTGGGCCAAGTCCCACAACTCTCTTGGACTTCTGAAAATGAAGATGGTGATGACACTCGATCATATGGATTCTATGTTACGACATACCTATTTTTTGGTCGTTGCCCAGCAACGATGTGTGCAAAGTTTGTGATTTTGCTTCACTTCAGTTCTACGTGGCAAATTTGTATATGTAATTTGCATAATAGTGGTGGCCCGTGGCGTTGTGGGTATGTGAGTCGACTCCTACGCTCTTGGACCAATCTGTCTAGGTTCGATGCCTGGTACGGCAAGAAATACTTTTCACGGCCCCATCTCTTTCGAGTCACTGACAATGCTCAAAGAGTATAACTGTCTAGAAAAAGCTTCTCAAACTCGGCCGTTCGGAGTCGGCATAAATCTGTAGGTCCCTTCCACTCGTGACAGAACAATAGCACACACAACACGAGTGGTTGCTGAGAAGCTAGGCCCTGACCCCCTATACGGGCTGTAGCGCCATCCATATTATTATTATTATGATAGTAAGCAATATTCCTATGAGATAGTTTATGTCTCTACAATTTTATTAAAAACATTATGTTTGAGGTTCGACTTTCCGTTGCGAGATGGAATTGTTGAGGCTTCAATGGTATCGCTGTGAAGAAAAATGGATGGACAAGTATTGCAAACAGAAACAAACAGAAAATCAGTGGATTGAAATACTTACTAAGCGCACATTGGCCTGCTTCTTGAAACTATAAAACCAATGTTATTAACAACACGAAAAAAATACTATTTATTTACATTTTACTTTAAAAATAATAAGAACATAATAAAAATAAATGCTAGTAATTTAGAAAAGTGTCTGATCGTTGACAACAGAGCCATCATCTCATCTTAATTATAAGATAAACATACACCGTAATTTATCAGATACATCTTCAGTGATCCGCATGTCCCACTAAAGTGGTCTCAGTGGCAAGACACGAGAGATCTCCAGCCCACTCGAAACTCTGCTATCTGAACCCTGCCCAAGCAACCAGACGATTTTTTTGGACTTGATCCAACTACGCCTACGTAATGGAATCGCATTCAAGATACATGGAAACATTCGTGTCACGTGACCAAACCATCGAAGCATAGCACTTTCAGCTACTCAACATTGAGTTCCATGCGTACTGCCGTGTTTCGTATCTTATCACGGCGAGTCACTCCCACTGCCCACAACAACACGAAGAAATCCTATCTCGGCAACATTCGCGATTTTGTTCTTTCGGTCATTACCCACATTTTATGACCTTGGGCGGGAGTTAGAGCAAATACTTTTTCCAAAATACACCACAATAGATGTACCATGTCGAAAGCATAGTCAAATACTATTATGCGCCACAAACAATAATATGCAAGGGCTGTTTGATAAGTCATTGATTTTGATGCAATATAGCAGCTCGATTTTTTTCTGACTTCACTGTACATGGATAACACAGAGTCGAACAGATCTGTCAATTACTTAAATTTTTGCAGTGATCGAAAGACCGTCGGTTTGTGAGCTTTGGCCAAAATGGTAGAACTGAGATTCGTGTTTTAATAAAACACTACACGTCCTTTTTGGCCGATAGGACGACAAACTTCGAGATATTAAAGAGATTCCGCTGCCTTGAATGTAATGGTGCAAGTGGCTCACTGAATTCCGTTGCCGTCATACAAGCACAGAAGGTATTGAGCGCTTAGGACGACTTATATTTCTTAAGCGATCGCTGCAGTCCACTACCGGGCCTGGTCCTCAGTCAACATGCCGCTCTAACTAGCATGGTCTTGGGCTAGGCTTCTCCAGTTTCGTTAACCCAGCTTATTGAGGTCATTTTCCAGCTAGTCATCGGAGGCGAGGGGTTCCTTCAACAGGCTGTCTATCGGGGTCGGACTGGATGACTTTCCGGCTTTCTGAAGGTGGAGCGTTGATTCCCATTCGCTTTGCATCACCTGTAGATGTCGATGTACAGCTCGCAGAGTTTGTCCTTCAATCTTCTTCTCCAAATTCCTTCTACGCAAATGGTATCGAATATATTTCGAAGGATCCTCCTCTCGAAGCCACCAAGAATCTCTTCGTTCGCAGTTCATATCGTCCATGCTTCTTCAAAAGGAGGCCTATTTTTTTCAATTGCCGTTTAAGCCGTTATCCTTCGTTTTATGTGCGCGGTGGTGTCATTTTCTGAGTTTACTGTGGAGCATATGTAAACAAAGTCCCTTCCAACCTCGAAATTATATCTGTCTATTATGAAATGGTGTCCAAGACGTCCGTGTTGATGGACGTTTTTTTAGAAAGCACGTTCTTCGTCTTGCCCTCATCCAGCGCAAGTCGCACCTTAGCCTCTTCCTTCTTGATGCTCACAAATTCCCCACTGACAGCCCGTTGGTTCTTTCTATGATCTCAATTTCATCATCAAACGCCAGCAGTTGTACAGACTTGTTGAAGATCCTGCCTCTAGTGATGACGCCTGAGTTACGGGTGGACAAACGAGTTTACATAAACTAAATACGGATTCGAGTGAAGATTTGAAAACAGCACAGTCCATGTGAATGATGAGGCATGCGATATACAGACTACTCATCAGGAATTATGGAAAAATCATCAAAGTAGTGGACATCTGCGGACGAATGTGTTTCAAAAATGGGAAAACGGTGAAACAAGTGTCTATTCTTGGGACTGTTTAAAAGGTTGGAATAATATCGTCCTGAAAGGAGATTACTATTTAAACGTAAATTCAAATCCACAAGTAATAACAGCCCTCGTCTACCGAACTAATAAGAATCCCCACACTTCCACCGCCACCGAATAAAACTTAAATATTTCACAGAAAATACCAAGATGCACACGTACTATGTGTGAACCGCTTTGATAATTTTAATTTTCTCATCAGTCAACACTTCGTTTGTCGTAAGCTAAGAGTCGCATTAATTTTTCTTCCACGAAATCATGATGTAATGTCCCCCTGCTGAAGGAAGACAACCATGTCCACTCAACCTAGTTCCACAAAAAAACGTAGAAAAAATCTTAATTAAAGCAAACACTCTCAAACAGTACCCAGTTTCAGGAAATTGCTTTCACATCCTTAATATCGTACTTCACTGCTTGAAAGCAGTGCACGCAATAACATTTTTGTCATTATCATAAATTCTCTAAATAGTTTCTTGACGGCGATAAAAAGGACTCACTGCTACACTCACCACCGCAACATTAGAAAAATTTCGTTCAACATGCAATTAGTGCATCTGAAAGCCTCGCCATGCTTGTGCGGGTCTTGCAACCCTCCAGGGAGACAATAACCCCCGACACATTTATTTTTTCATTTTTTGCTCAACTAATGGAGCAAGTCCACAAGAAAAGGGGATTTATTCCACGCCATGAGCACACAAATTTATATCTCTTCCTGCCTCATTCTACGACAACTAGCATGACATGACACGAAACACACGCTATAACACCAGCGTACTGATGTTTCTTTTTTCGCCCCTAATCATCGGAATGTATCTCTAAACCATCACCCGAAAACGAAGAGCACTGTGAGAGGAAACGTTGTGCGATGAGGACGATGAGGGAAAAAAGGGTCAAGTCATGGTGTTGAGCATTATGCGCGTTCATTATATGTACATCATGCAGCATGATGTATGAAAGAAAACAGAAATGGGATACATACACAGTCCTTACGACCTCCCACCTCTTTGGGACGCCCTTGTGTGCGTCTTTTAAGGGGGAGTCAGGGTGCAGATGCAATTAAAATTGCACTCCCTTCATCCCGTTGAACTTAACATGACGGATCACTTGCAGGCCAGCGCAATGGGCAAGCCAGAAACAGCCAGGAAAACATTTCTTAAACAGGACCTCTTTCAAAGAAGCAAAGAATGGCTCGCGTTTAATTGAAAATTTGCTTCAAGGATAATTAGAAAAAAAACACACACACACACACAAAGATACACAGAAAGAGGCAGACGTATAAACGTATAAACTTGGAAACAAACAGAGGCTCTGCTGTCCACAGCTACTACTCTCAATCTAGTGGATGCCTCAGCCTTAGCCCTTTCTCCGGCGCGCACTTTCACCATACACCGTCGTCGACAGTAGTCATCGCTATCCTTATCCTGTTTAGCAATTATATTCCGAAAAAAAACGAAAGGAAGATGAAATAAAAGGAAATATAAAGGATAATACTGAAAGGAGTGCAATTAAAATTTCAACTAAAAATTTAATTAAAAATATTAATTCTGCACAACTATTATCCGCTTTTATTTATTTCTATCTTTTTCTCCTTTTCTCTTTCTGTTTCTTTATTTGTTTGTTTTGTTTTGTTGTTGTCTCATTGTATGTCTCCCTTCGTCGTCGTCGTCTGGTGGCATTGGCGTCGTCTCGATGGGGGTTGCCTGGCTGCCTGGGTGATACATATGTTGCGATGGAATGTGTTTGTGATGACTGCTGCGGTTGACTGGCTCGGTGCAATAGAGCCGCCCTCTGCCACATAATATATCACAAGGTGTAATTATAAGTAATCACTCGTTGGTGCTGCAAGGTGTTTCGAGGGCAACGGCCGGCAATTACTCGTGTGTGGGATATAATGCCGAGGGCGATGGGATTAGTCCCCCATTTATGCTGAACATCCTGTGTAAGTGCATCCAATTGTATGGAATGTATTTCAAATTTAAATTTATTTTCCATTCTATTTATTTTCCTCCGGTCTTCGCTTCGAATTTGTTTGCCTTTTTCCGCATGCACTCGTGTATGTAATCGATTTTTGAACAAATCCCCTGGATATCCGTTTTGAATTACGTACACACATTGGTGACGACTGCGATAACGATGACAACGCCATCGACAACAACATCGCCAACAACAACGACGACGACATCAACATCGACATCGAAATTGACGAAGAACAGATGCGCCAACATGCATGCCAAATCAGCCTAGAATCTATGGAGTGGCAAAGCAAGAGGATGCGAAAATTAAATGCACTGTCGATGCAAATCCACCTGATGTTGAATTCAATTGGACGTTCAATAATTCAGCTGAAAGCATCGATGTTGCCACAAATCACATAACCAGATCAGGTGAGTCCTTGGGGAATATTTTTCAGATTTTTTTTTTCTTCCTCTTTTTTCTAGTTTTATTTTGTTCACTTCGATGTCGTCGTAGGTTGGTTTTTCCATTAGTGGATGGATGGCCAATGTGGACGATTGCATGGGTCAATGATTAAATTGGATATCAAAAAATGTGCTTCAAGTCGCTACGTTGGCCGTGGCAGAAGAGCACATTTGAGCATACTTCTGGTGTTAGCCTTAGCCATCACGGGAGGGATAGGTTTGTTGGTGTACATTTTTCGCTTCACGTGCGATTAGTAGAAAAAATCGAGATGTTTCAAATAGTGACTTATGTGGCTACAATGATTGTACGTCTTCTCATATGCCACATTTTGCCCGAACAACTCCACAGTGGTCTACAACTTGGCTTACTCTGTGTTAAGGTGTAGGTCCATGTCAGGCTCAGCTGCCACTCCCTACTTCAGCCTACTGACATATCGATGTCACCTCGCCACAAATATCATAACCGGAGATTCTCTGATTTGACGCCTTGTTGGAACCACAAGTTCTGGTCGAATACGGGCACAACATCACGATCAACGTCTCTGTGCGGTGAACACCTATAAGTGTTACATCATTATCCCTGACATGGTCAGTGATTCAATGAGGTGAATTCGGTGCCCCATTAGTCGTTATTCTACGTATCGGCAGAGACATTCAAGTCGAACTATGCTTCATCACGTATCAACCAACCAAACCGAACAATATTAAAAATAAACAAAAGTGTGTGGTTACCAAATCTGACTCTCGGACTCTGACCTAGAGTGGCTGACTGCTGGTTGGTAGACGTCACATTTAGGGCTGTTGTATTACTTCGCAGATATGATGTGTCCTATTCCTTAAGATAATTGATACTATTGCTACTTATTTCAGCCAGTTTGTTAAAGAAGTAGGCGTCTAACTGACTTCGAGGAGAGGACTGACATAGAGAAGATGCACAAGAGTTTCTTCCTCCTCCTTGTCTCCACAGCTTATGCAAAAGTCATCGTGGGCAGGGTGTGGAGGCATCCTGTGTCAGTAGACACGATTTGCATGTGTAAGTGTTTTAATGGCAGATCTCCACGCGGTAAGATTACGGAACCAATGCCTTTCTAGCGAGTTGGTCCACTTTGCAATTCTCTGGAATGTCACATGGTCCCGGTAACCAAATGAATTGAGCTAAAAGTGACTGCGGTCAGAGATTTGTTTGGTGATTGGCTGTCAGAACAGATGACGATATCTGTGCTTGATATTGCTTTGTTTTTTAGACAGGATATCTTTGATCCATCTGTGAAAACTCGCAGAGGATTGTTTGGCGTGCAGACTGCCACTATGATTTTGGGTGGTACGCTGGTTGAGAAATTCGTCTCGAAGTGGAGCTTGCAGTGGTGTCTTCGTGTATGGATATATATCAGCCAAGGATAGTAGTGTGTCCAAAAAAGAGTTCCTTCCACATGTGTAGCTATTTCATATTTTCTGTCTGCCAAATAAGTCTATCGGCGGGAGATTGACGAGTATGTTCAAGGCTGCGGAAGTGGTTGTTCTTATCACACCGCTGATGCAAACACACGCCATCCGTTGCACCCTTTGGAATGGTTTGCAATTGATGTCTCAATCTAGTCTACACCATACCATAAATAGCCAGTGGACCATGCGGGGCTGTCATCATTTGCTCCCTACACCATTTTTGCAACAGTATGTAGCCGTAAAGGCCTTTTTGGCACGTTCGTGGACTCTGGGTTCCCTGCTTAATTTCGTATCCAGAATGAGACGTAGGAATTTTGCACTGTTATTCAGTTTTAAAGAAATTCCAAATATTTGATAGAATCAACGTAAGTGATTTTGTATTTCCTGGTAAAGAGGTTCGAGTTGGACGTATTCCCAGAGGCCGCGATGGCAACATCGTCTGCCTCGGCAATGATCTTGTACCCTGTTCTTTCGAGAGTTAATAGAAGGATGTTAGACTTATGGGTCTCTGGACCCTGACCTATTTCTCCAGTAAATGATACTGAGATTGGCATTTAGGAACTCTAACGACGAAAATCTGTAAGCAGGCCCTTATACAGACCAACGAGAAATGACGGAGTTCGGGTAGTTGTAACCACATAAGAGTGGCTGAGCCAGTAGATGGATCTACATTCACATCTTCGTACAGATCACAGTGTTCGCGGCTGTATCTCCTCCTCCATGGGGCTTCCTTGCATACAGGATCACACGTATCACGGCATAAAGGTACAAATAAAATCACCTCTCCAGCTCTGCAGTTTGTCCGTCTCCATACACACTCTTCCTTGGAATACCTAAAATACCAAAACACAGATTCCAAGTGATTTAATTCATAAACTGCATTTGAAATCCACATGAAAGACCACATCGCGTACTGTCCAACCGAACGCAGCGTCCACAAATCCACAATTCGCACAAACAAAGAAAAAAAAAGCAAATGAGGTCATAATCCCAATTCCATTCTGCCCGTCAAATAAATGAAGCGAACGAAAAATGAATTTATGCTCGCGGCAGTATTCAAACGCCAACGCCAACGCCAACACCACCGTACACACAGCTTTATCCGTTTTGCTTGTTAATTTCTGTGCAAAACGTAGCGGTTATGTGCTCTATTTTATGACTATCTTCCGATTGTGTAGCCTTGGCCGAATGCCCCACAGTATGACTCGTGTACAAAAAGAAAACCTACATAGGAACGGTGCCGAGAAGAGAATCTCGTACAGCCAGAAGTAAAAAAGCTAGATAAAACAGGCTCCACCACTCCGCCTCCTTCGCTCTGTTCACCAGACTCCTTTCGCTGCAAACTACCCCGCTTGACACAGCCAGTATAGGTCAGCTTACCAAAGCCATATAGCCGGGGCCCCCTTGCATCATTCATTCACAATATTTTCAAAGCAAACACACTATCCAAGTGTAATCTGGCTTGAATCTTAATTAACATCTGTAAAATCTGTACAAACCCATCTACGCTCAGACAGCAATGTATCCGATGGATCTGTATGTTTTATCATGTTGTTTTGCTTAATGCTTAGAAAATGGGTAAGGCGATATCTTCTGTATGTTCGTTGGGAGGGAGTCGCAAGGGGGCTTCAGGCAGTGATACTTTATTTATTTCTTCTTTTACTTTCTATTTTTTTCTGTACTTTGATTCAAAAGAATATTTCTCTGTTACATCCCTCACAGGTACCTCATCGATAGTGACCTATACGCCCATTACTGAGCTGGATTATGGTACGCTTTTGTGTGTAGCTACAAACAAAATCGGACGTCAAAGGGTGCCGTGTGTGTTTCATATAATTGCAGCAGGTATGTATACGAACACAGGGCACAAAATGTAATAACTATCGTGTTCAAATTGAAAGATATCAGATACAAGCATTGTCTGCAACACACAAATGGATATTTCTATCATGGCCTTAATACTGCAAGTAAAATTGGTTCTGATTTTCATTCGACTGCAAATAACTTGGACAATGTTGAAATTTTTCATGACGATATCCAATTAGATTTGCATGCCAGCTGAATCGACTGATGTAATTCGTAACTGAAGTATTTGTTCAAATTTTTAATTGATTTATCTGAGATCGGAATCACACAAAGGCATTCCTTAGAACGAATGCTATCTCGGTGCGGTATGTGATGATATTGCAGTGCTTATTCGATTGAAATTAATCAACCAGAAATACCAAGAAACAATGGTGCATTACGCACAAGCGTATGCAATGCATAAATAGTTAGAATTGATCGTGTCATGTTGAGGGACTGATTTTTTTACCGCCGATCTGGGTATTTTGCATATCATTGATGAGTTTCTCTGGAAATTGGAGTTCTTTATTGGCTGCATTCAATGGCTTGAATGTTGTTTGAATATCATATGGCTGTTTGCACATCATCGCAATTTTCGAGACTGCAGGCTTATCGGCAGTGGTCAAAAGTCATTTCTTTGTTCCAGCGGTTCACGCCGATTTTTTACAACAGTTTTCACGGATCCTTGAATTTTGATAATAAAATTCAACAGCTCATAAGCGTTGTTCAGTTCTGAGCATGTATAAGTTTGACACATGTCGCGAATCACTGTCAGAAATGAGAAATCAAAAGTCACCCATTACTTCAACGAATACGATTCAATCTCGTCTACATTTAACCAGGTATTGACAAACACTCGGACAAGCTATTCTCTTCATATACAATAGAATTTTCACCAGTTTCCTACCGTCTTTCTTATGTCCGTTAAGCCCTCGGGGGGCCTAAAGCGTCAACCACACCTTCACACAGATAAGCCATGAAAGGCTGGAAAATCCTTACTATACACTGTGGATTTTAGGTGAAAATTTCGATGTCGTCGGATTCACTCCAGCCTTTGCATTCTGATAATACAGGTCTTAACCCATAACCGCAGGTGCACAGGGGTCGTAGGTACGCCTAGTTGGGCCGCTGTGGCAGTTGGAAGATGAGCCATGAAAATGTCCACACCTTCAACAACGGAAAAACTCATAGCTATTATAATGGCTACAAATGAAGGTAGTAAATGTCACATCTTGCACAATGGCAAGTTGTCAGAGGGGTTTGAGGTCCAAAGTGGTGTTCGTTAAGGGTGCATACTGTCACCACTATTGTTTCTGGTGGTTATCCGCGATGTACTACGTGCTGACGGAAATTATGGCATTTGATGGACTATGACATCTTACCTTAAACACCTAGACTACGCTGACGATATTTGTCTACTTTCGCATCCGGTAATGGATCTGCACTTGATGGCCCGAAATCTAGAAGATGAGGCAAACAAAGTGGGGCTCAGAATAAAAACAGCGAAAACTAAGGCCCTTAGCATTTCTGACAACCGTGCCCAACTGAACATTGCCAGACAGGAAGTCGAGGAAGTTTTCTATACTTAGGAAGTGTGGCTAATCGCGGTGGCAGCGAACTGGATGTGAACAGTTGAATCGGGAGGGTAAAGCTGCGTTTGGAATGCTATCCACGATCTGGAAAAGCAATGTTAACAGCTTGAGAATCAAGCTGCGACTGTTCCGCTCCAACGCGCAGTCGGTGCAGTACTTGGAAAGTGGACACCATTACCACACGAAACCTGCAAACAGATGTTTAATAAACATCCTTAGGATATGTTGGCCGAACCGCATCTCCAACGAACAGATCACCAGTTTATTCTTGTTTAATTCACATAAACAAACCTAATGTATTCCCCACCCACCTACTATGCTACGTAGCGTAATGGTTCCTTACGCTGAAGAAGAAATGCAATTAAAGTGGATATTCCAAACGAACAATGGTCCCAATATTCTAGCAAAGTTGTTAAATCTGTTTTGATCTTTAATTGACCAGCATAGTGTGCTGATCCTCAATTCAATTGAAAACTAGTGTAAGATAGTGAACAGTGGGATTAACTAGGTCCAGTGCAAGAATATACATGAATTATACAGGGCTGTGCAGGATGCATGGCAAAGGGATAAGGCAACTTATCAGCTCAATGTCAAATTAATGTCTGACAGCAATAAGGGCGAACCGTTCGGTTCGCACCGTTTTTCCATTGTCTTATGATATGCATCAGTACATTAGAACATTGGAAGGGTTTTTTAGATTCACATCACAATGGGGAGTCCTACCTCCTCTTCACTGGATCATAATAGTTGATGATATCCTTAAGAGATTACGCATTATCGGGTGCAAACTCATAGACCATGCCGATGATATCGCACTGGCCATAACGAACAAATTCCTAAGGGAAATAAATGACTTTCACTGATGACGCTAAATACCCAGGTGTAATAGTCGACAGCGAATTAAACTGGAAACATAACATACAGGAAAGCATTAATCGCACTGTATACATGCTAGAAAGTCGTCGGACCCAAATGGGTTATCCGACCGAAAATATCACTCTAGCTGTTCACTGCAATATTACGGCCAATACTAACGTGCGGCACTATAAGTCAAACAAAATCTTATTAAGATACGCAGAATACAGATATCAGCATGAATCTGTATTACAGGGTCACTAAGATCAACGCTTACAGCTGCCATAGACATGTTACAGCATCTTCCTTCCATGGATATTTACTGGAAGCATACGGCTAGGCATGCAGCAAAAGACAATGCAACCGCTGGGATAAGACTCACAGCAAAAGGCACATAGAGACTGTCCATCCCTAAAGGAGAATGCTGGCAGATGCAACCCTAGCCTACGCTGAGTCCCAAGGCACAAGTGTATTTCGGGCAACGAAAGAGCCGATGAATCACCAAGAAAAGGGATGCGTCTGCCATAGGCACAGAATAAGGAGCCACCCCATCCCCACCCTCAGAAGGTAATAAGATTTGTGCTAATGACGAACACCAAAAAATACACCAACCGTAGGTGGTACCTACTTTTCTAAAGTTAAACATGAACCATATTAGTAAGTTAGTAGGTGACTCGGAGCGCCCTACAATGACTTATGTAGAAGCTGCAGATATGAGGAGGAAGAGGAAACAGAACAGCAGTACCTCGGAATCTGCGCCGCTCTTGTAGAAACTAGAAGAAGAAGAATAAGTAGTTATTCTATTATCTACCTCGAAGATTTGACTAACGCACACATTTATAAAAGACATCCGAAAATATCTCAAGGCAAATGGTTACAAAATTGTAGAAACAGCCATCTTAGAATGCCCACACGTCCCATAATAGACGAATGCAGAAAGGTCAACTAGGGATAATGGTTGCAGAGCCTGAAAGGAACAGTGACACTGCTCAAAGAGAAAAAATTGACCGCGAAGCTGATGTCAGGACGACTGGAATGAACTAAATAATATATACAAGTAGAGGCAATAAGTGCCTCATATAGCATTGGTCTTCTATCTTCATTTTATTAAGTGCTTGACTTATGTCCCATAGATTCGAGACCTGTTGATATCCTTTTAAATGTATCCTACATCACCTTGTCGGCTGACATTCGCAGCATACCTAGGACCTTACCCAAGTCTTTCATTTCGAATCTACATACGTGATAAAGCCACTTAAGGAGACTTATTTCTTTGCAAATTATCCGACGCTATTAATATGTCATCAAAATTTAAGACCATGGTACTTCTTCCCGCACTTGTTTCTGTTGTGGTTTTGGTTGTGGCTCCATTAGATCAATTTTGGGGGCCATTTTGGCCTTATTTGGGAATGGGTTACTGTCGTCAGACCTACTACAGTCCCAAAACATCCCGATCTTAGTTTGAGAAGAGCTTGCCTAGGAACTGCCTTCTTTAATAAGTCTGGGCAATCGCAGAGCAGATTCTGTTTCTTTCTCATCTCTGTAGATTCCGTAATAGTCGATATGCGGTTGTTGTGTGGTATACTCTTTGACCTCTTTCTACTGCCATTGCGTTCAGTTTCTTATGCCATTGTCGACCTGATTGCCTCATACCAACAATAACGAAAACGAATTTAGAAAATGGTTTTAAATGTCACATGAGCCAATACCTCGTCCAAGTCTGTACAAACTTGCAAACCAGCTCGAATAGAACGTTTAAATCAAAATACCCGCCTGTTGCGCGTCTGTGTTTATCTGTACCTTTCAAGTGTTTTTCCTATTCAGCGATTGTACTTCAGAGCTCGTAGCTTTTTTACACCTTTGAGCGTCCTTCCCGCCATTGGCTGTTTTGAATTATCAATACCATCCAAAGTTTGAATTACCTTCAGATATATCCCGCATATCGGGACCATAGCGTGGAGATATCCAAATTGATTTGAAAAATAATTCAATTCTCATCTGCTGGTAAGAGTTCCTCTTCATCTTCGGAGCCATGTTTCGCTGCGAATGTATGACTTTCCCTGTGATCCTTTTCTTGCTTCACTCATTATAATCTGCATGAGTCAAGTGCGATGATGATTGCTTTCAAAAAGGCTCCTAATTTTGTTTGCTAAATAAAAAATAAATACTAAAAATCTTAGTAATATAAATAATTTGAAATAAAGTAAAACGACATCATTTCCAGCACTTTCAGCACTTCCAACGTCTGGTATAACTTATAACCCAGATGAATAATTTGCTTAGGGCCTGCTTTTGTTTTGTCCAATACCTCCCCATTTAAGTTGAACCATCTACTGGTCAACATAACCAATAACAGCAAAGTGCCCGAAGTCACTTTAAATCAGCTGCAGCACTTTAACACTTTAATGTTCACATTCACAATTTAATATCTTTCATTTCACATATGCCCTCAATTTATCGCCCAAACAATGACAATTTAAAAACATCACTTTTCTCTTTCCTCACTCGTCTCCCACAAACCGCACAGGACGACCGGACCAAGTGCATAATTGCACACTAACCAACATATCAATGGTATCACTGACTGTCAAATGCACTGACGGTTTCAATGGTGGCCTACCGCAATCGTTTATGCTAGAAATGAGGGATCCCCACTCCAATGTAAGTATGCCGGGCTCTGCTGATGATGAAGAGGACGCACATATAAGTGCACCCACAAGCCCGTCTCGTGCATTTTCGGTACAGCTGTACGAATTGTGACAGTGGGTTGATGCGTGTATGAAATTCAGCCACTGCCAAGTTTCCTCAGAATGCCACAGGGGCTATGTGTATGCTTATATGGATGTGTGTATGGGGGAAGGGGGGGGGGGGCGAATTGGATTGCAGTTTGAACAGAATCTCAGAATGTGTCTTGTTTTCCTCTTGCAGGAAATAAGGGCAAACATAACATCGCCGGTACCGAAATTCTCCGTTTCAGCGCTGACACCTGGCAGTGTATACATACTGTCGGTGTATGCGTTCAATTCGAAAGGACGCTCAGATCCGGCGACGATGAATGCAGCCATGCTACGGATGCCTGAAAAGCAATTAACATCGGAAAGAGGTTAGTTCAGTCGCACGTAAATAACTTCAAATAGAGGATATCCTTCTTCTTTGGTTGTGTAACTCTTGAGACCTAAAATTCATTTCCTGATTCGGTTCCGTTCTTCTGTTTTCAGAGAAACCACATACGGCACTCCTACTATCGCCGGTCTTATCCTTAACCATCGGTCTGACATTGGCGGTTATGGTTGCTGGCTTTGCTGTAGTTGTGGCATTAAGGATACCCTGCAAAAGTTCCAGACGTCGGAGGAAGGCGCTCTCTAATGAGAACACATCCAGAGATGGATCACCGGGACCAAGTGATAAGAGCTCCGGAAGCAAGGAAATCGATGGTAACGAGAGTGATGAAAAGAATCCGGATATTATACCCGAAACTATTGATTCGGATGATCAGGTAAGCAGTCCTCATTCCCATGCTTGTCATGGGTTGAGGCGGTTAAAGTATCACTGCTTGTTGACGTGAGGGTAGTTAATTAAAACTCAAATGGGTTTTTGGTGACGAGTGCAGTGTGTTCATGGGGAGAAAGCCAAAAGAAATTAATTGAAAATCGATATGTCACCGAGTATGCAGTGAATTTCTTGTCGAGCTGATACCCAAGAGCACCACGATGCGGTCGAATGGGGATATGGAAGTTTTGTCCGCAGTGCCGGAACGGAAATGGTGTGCCGAAGGAATTGAAATTAATGGCCAGCTCTGAGATGGGGGCCCATGTCAAAGAGCAGGACTTATTGTCAGGACTGGTATCGACGATGTGTGACTTGATAAAAGCATAATCTATAAGCCATTAATTGGGTTCAAGACATTGCTGGAGTGTGCTTTGTACACATGGTCGGAAGTCATGTTGAATGATTGATTCCAGTAGATAATGGCACTGACAATCGGTTGCTTCATTTTGAAACAAAACCTCAATAAGGGGAAATTGGCTAGGAAGACTTATACCAGAAGGCACTTTACTAAATCAGATATAAATTGAAAACTTTCTTTATTTAATTTTTCCTCTATGAGGGACTTTATAACTTGAAATTCTGATCTTACTCAGATGTCGTTGAGTCGTTGTCGTTGATGGCCCACTGTGGATAGTCGGCGACTATCCAACGATGGTGTCGGTTGCAATCGTTGTGTCTGGTCTCGCGCTATGCTTGGTCTCTGAGCTAGTGTCAGGATGTTCGCACACATTTTTTTTACTATGAGAGCTTGTTAACTTAAAGAGAGAGCTTGTTAATCATTAAAGCTGGCGGTGTTGATCTTGAATTAAAATAATGACGATATATGCACTGCGTCTCATCTATCTCTTTGAAGCTCCCTGATCACTGTAGCGTTTTTCAGGCAGAAACCATAGCGAATAAAGAGGCGTTGTCATGACGCAAAAACAACGTGATATCAAAAAGGGATGAGCATTTTAACATTCATTGGGTGCTGGGACACTGTGACATACTAGGCAATTGCAAAGCCGATGAACTCCCCAGGTGTGGTACAACCTCCTCCCTAACAATAGCAGGGGTATCACCTTCCATGCCGATCGCTACAGCCTACCATCTTTTAGAGATTCATACAATAAAAACCACCAATAACAAATGGCTAGAAACAAAAAAAGATCTGGTCATCACTTAACCTAAAACGGACTCAGTCTACTTAGACTCAGCAAACACTCATTAAGGACTCTCATAGGAGTCATAACCGGCCACTGTGCAATTGGCACTCATGCTCGCAGGATGGGTGCCCCATATAATAATTTCTGCAGAAGCTGCATGGATGAAGAGGAGGTAGAAAACACTCACCACCTACTCTGCTCGTGCAGCGCTCTGGCTAGTCGTAGTTTCCTACACCTAGGGGCCTACTATTTCGATAAAACGCTAGACAGCGCCAGCATAGGCCAGCTACTGGTTCCGATGTTAGGAGAAATCAATCCGCGTGGTATCACAATGGCCCTACTCTGGCCTAAGTGTGATTGCTCTTAGCAGTCAGCCACTACAACCTAACCTAACCTAACCTAACCTCATCGTAACAATTGATCGTTGACAAGAATATCAAAAATTGACTCGTTGTCGTACACTTTAGGTATCCATTATATTTACATTTCAAATAACTTATAAATTATAAACCTGCAAAAGTAAAAAAAATTAAGAATTGTATGTAAGGAAAATAAAAGTTCTTCGCGTTTAATATTGGTTTGTCTTATTTGCCGCACCCTGTACATATGCCTAATTTGCCTCGAATACACTAAACACACTACGTGCTGATACAAAAGTAAGGGCATATCCATACCATTAAGCAGCATGACCGCTTCACCTTCGGGTCCGTGTTATCAATTAAATACGCAATTGCTTCAGTCCACTCTATTCGGAGAATCGTTTAGTGAGGGTGACACAAATGAAAAATCGATTTCAAGAATTGATCAAAAGCGGCACATGCTTGCGCTTTATTAATGAAAATGTCAAGAATTAACTGAACTGAATGAACGTCCTTAATACTGGAGAAATTCACTTCAACAAGCAGCTAATTATCAAATATTCATCAGAACATTCGTATGTGGTGTACCTCAAGCATATACATCTTCTCTTTTAATAGAATTCTTAAAGAGCTCATGAGTTTTTTTTTTCTTGTCTTGTTTTTCTTTAGATCGATTACATAAGAAGACGACAGCATATATCAACCATCGATACAAGTTGTAGCCCCACTCGAGGGCTTTTATCATCGAGTACGCCTCCGCCGCAAAAGTACAATTCATCTGGAATGACATTGCACACATCCCATCCGAACGCCATGGGATATTGTACACTTCGGAATGGAGGGCAGCCACCAACCTCAGTTGGCACACTTGCAATGGTAAGTGGGCATTCATTGGTTTTCTTCTTCGTTTTTTTGTCTTGTGTGTGTGCTGCGAATTTAGAGCGGCAAAAGTGTACATGCTAGCACACGATACGGAAGAGTACATAGTATATAGCCATGTGTGTTTGGAGGGCAATACCGAAGGAAATAATCTGAAAACTAGCTGGAATGAATGGAGTTTGGATGGAAAGACAAGAGAATAAAAACAAACAGGTCGTGTGTGTTCCTGCTAAACAGAATGTATGATACCACATATATGTATGCTAACGTGTGTTTGGATGCCACAACGAGGATTAGGCGTGATAAAACCAAAGGGAACGGATGCTTACAGGATCTCAGTCATTTATCCTCTTGACTCCTTGTCTCTGCTGACAATTAAAGTTTACGAAGCATTATATGGGTATTAGCAGGAATAGTCAATGTCTTTGAACACATCACAAGCTCGGGAATAAACTTGTCGGGCAAATAGAAAAAAAAAAAAACTTTAATCCTGACCTCCACCTGATTCCATCTTGTCTGGGGAATAATATTATACACAAACAAAAACGTGTTTACTTTCAGACATTCCGGGGATTCCGGGTCGGGTGTGTGGATCGGAGATTAATCCCCATTAGGTCTACCTGGCGGGTGGCTGGGTGCTGTGGGAATCGGGTAGGCACTGACTGGCGTCAACCTGGCGATGCCCAGTGTTGTAACTTTTTCTACACACCAATTGTGCTTATTTTACCTCCAAGTGGTAGCCATCGGGTACTGGTTGTGGTTCACCCGAGCTCAACTTGCCAAACTTATAAGTGCGACCTCTTGTCCTAGGGGTTACAAAAAAGGAACTGGCCCTCCAGGTTGGGGGTTGTGCCGTCGGGGTAACTGCCCGGCCACACAAAAAATTGCTAGTTACGAAGCAACAACAAGCCTCGGAAACGGATGATTTTACTGATGACGACCCCTGCAAACGATATACGGACAACGATCTTCGGATTTGTACGTGGAATGTAAGGTCCCTTTATAGGCCACGTGCAGCCGAACAACTAGCGGAAGCCCTAGACTGCTGCAAAGCAGATATAACCGCCATCCAAGAAGTGCGATGGGATGGACCGGGCAAAAGAAGGATGAAAAACTGTGATATATACTACGGTGATTGCTACAAACAACAAAAACAGCGCCTATTTGGATGTGGATTTGTCGTTAGAGGCAGACTTAGGCAAGAAGTCCTATCGTTCAGGTCCGTGAACGAGCGCCTCACGACAATTCGCATCCAGGCTAAATTTGCCAACATAAGCCTTATCTGCGCACATGCCCCCACAGAGGAGAAAGATGATGACACCAAAGACAGGTTCTATGAGCTCCTGAACAAAACGTATGAGCAATGCCCTAGCTACGACATTAAAATTGTCCTTGGCGATTTTAACGCAAAGCTAGGAAGAGAGAACATCTTTGGTAGTACGGTCGGAAAGCACAGCCTACACGACACCACATCCGATAACGGATTTAGGCTGATCGATTTTGCTGCGGGGCGAAATGTTGTAGTAGCTAGTACAAGATTCCCACATCTCGATATTCACAAAGGAACATGGCGATCTCCTGATCAATCAACCGTCAATCAGATTGACCATATTGCGATAGACGCAAGGCACTCCTCCAGTATCATAGATGTCCGAACGTTCCGAGGCGCCAACATTGATTCGGACCACCACCTTGTTGTAGCCAAGGTAAGGTTGCGGATATGCCGAACACCGCCAAGACAAAGAAATGCTGTGAGGAAGTTCAACGTCAGCCGGCTACAATCGCAAGAGATAGCCAAATCCTTTTCCGATCGTGTCTCCCTTAACCTCTTAAGAAATCCTACGCCGCCAACATCAAGTATTGAAGACCAGTGGCAGCATTGCCAAAAAGCCATCAGAGATGCCGCCTCTGATGTGCTGGGTTTCAATCCGCCACCACAACGAAACCCCTGGTTTGACAACGAATGTCGGCAGGCGAATGCAGCCAAGCAAGAAGCATACAAAGCGGCACTGCAAAGAAGGACAAGAGCTGCTCGGGAGCTCTACGAGCAGAAGAGGAGAGACGAACACCGGCTTCTCAGGAGAAAAAAGAAGGAGCATGAGAAGCGCGCGATCGGCAGAATAGAGGGATATTACTGCAGGAATGAGGTGAGGAAGTTTTACCAAAGGGTAAAGTTAACCAGTCAAGGTTATAAAGTCCGAACCGAAGCCTGTAAGGATGATCAAGGGAACATCGTAGTAGAGTCACAGTCGATGCTGAGGATATGGAAAAACCATTTCTGCAGACTGTATAACGGCGACGTAGAACCAAATCCCGCTGTCAGGCAGAACGAACCATTCAACCCCAATGAAAGGGACGACGAAGATCAACAATTCCGTCCACCCGACCCGGATGAAGTGAGGATTGCCATATCTAAACTGAAATCCAACAAGGCTGCGGGAGCTGACGGCCTACCCGCCGAGCTTTTTAAAGCCGCAGGCGATGATTTGGTAAGGCGCATGCACCAACTCATCTGTAAAATATGGTCGGAGGAAAACATGCCCGATGAATGGAACCTCAGCATTGTTTGCCCGATCCATAAAAAAGGAGACCCTTTGAACTGCGCCAACTACAGAGGCATCAGTCTCCTAAGTATCGCATATAAAATCTTATCTGCCATACTGTGTGAACGCCTAAAGCCATTCGTCAACAACCTGGTCGGTCCATACCAGTGTGGTTTTAGGACAGGAAAATCCACCATCGACCAAATATTCACACTACGGCAGATTTTGGAGAAAACCCAGGAGCAACAAATCGATACCCACCACCTTTTCATCGATTTTAAGGCCGCGTATGATAGCATCTATAGAGACGAGCTATACCGAGCAATGTCTAGTTTTGGCATCCCTACCAAACTCGTCCGTTTGTGTAGGATGACGATGGAGAATGCACGCTGCTCCATCAAGGTCGGTAAAGACCTAACCGAGACCTTTGATGTCAAAAAAGGATTCAGACAAGGCGACGCGCTGTCATGCGACTTTTTCAACATCGTTCTTGAAAGAATTGTTCAAAACTCGAACGCCAACACCAGAGGAACAATCTTTCAGAAGTCCGTCCAACTACTCGCATATGCCGACGATATTGACATTATTGGAAGAACGCAGCGTGATGTCAATGGCGCTTTTGTGGGTATTGCAACGGAGGCCGCGAAGATGGGTTTAGCGGTAAACGAGGGTAAGACCAAGTATATGCTGTCAACGAGAAAGGACACCCAACACCGACGTCTCGGTCAGAACGTCACAGCAGACAGATATAACTTTGAGGTAGTCAAAAACTTTGTCTACCTAGGCACCGCTATAAACTCAGACAATGACACCAGCGCTGAAATCAAACGAAGAATAACCCTTGCCAATCGCTGCTTCTTTGGGCTAAGAAAGCAACTGGTAAACAAAGCCCTCTCTCGAACAACCAAGATAACGCTCTACAAGACCTTAATCGTCCCAGTCCTGCTATATGGCGCGGAGGCATGGACTTTGTCAAAAGCGGATGAAGCTGCCCTTGGTTGCTTCGAGAGGAAAATTCTTCGTGTGATTTTCGGTCCCGTCTGCATAGACGGTGAGTGGAGGAGGAGATATAATGACGAACTATACGGGCTGTTCAGCGACATCGACTTAGCCAGAAGAGTGAAGATCCAAAGACTGAGATGGCTAGGTCATGTAGAGCGGATGGAAACCAATACTCCGGCCCGAAAAGTCTTCGAATCCACCCCCGAGGGACGGCGCAGTAGAGGAAGACCGCGACTCAGGTGGCGCACGCAAGTGGAAAGGGACCTCAACCAACTATGCGTGCGAAACTGGAGACAGCTAGCTAAAGATCGAGCTGGCTGGAGACGCTTGTTGGTTGAGGCCCAGGTCCACCCCGGACTGTAGCGCCACCTTAAGTAAGTAAGTAAGTAAGGTCTACCTGGCGATGGTCCAGCGAGACGATGGCATTCAAATGGCCCGCATTCAGTGATTCTTGAATTCCTTCGGATCGTTACTACTGTCAGTCGCTTGTGGGTGGAATTTACACAGATGTAGCCCGGTTGTAATACCACGCGAATTAGATAACTCCTACTCTTGAAATCAGTTTGGCTGATGCTGATCTTGGCCAGAATGTCAAAGAAGTAGGTGACCCATGTGGGGTCTCCTAAGAGGGTTGAGGATAGAAGCTGTTGGATGGTCTTCTCTTCAACTTCTTTATAAGGTGATATGAGGGAGTCTCATCTAGGAGACGTGTGTGCATATGGCAGAGGGAAAAAGTTTGGAGGCGAAGCTTGGGACGCGGTAATAGTCTTGGAACCCACTCTAAATGAATTTTGAAATGTTCAGCCATCCCGTTCAGAGATTACCATTGGAACACTGGTCCATTTCCCTTGGTCTTGATATGACCTTCCACTGATGGTCCTGAGCACTTTGTGAAAACCTTGTCTTCATTCAGTGCCGCCAACCTCACCTGATGCTGTGAGCCCTGTCTTTGGAGAATAGAACTAGTTCGTTATCGATTCATTTCCGTATCGAACGGGTCTTTGAAGAAACCTTTCAGACATAAGCTCCGAATAAGTCGGCGTTGCTCCCGCTAAGTATGCTCAAACGGCAGATAGCTCCTGCTGACCGGATGTCGCCATTGGCCAAGCTGGTCACCCAGAGCGCACAGTGGTCCTGTTGTATGTAGGTGGAAATAAATCTGTAAATTTTGAACCAGTTGACCGATCTTAATCAAGTGCCACGAGATCTTACCGTCTTCCAAAAATGATGGACGTACTCTTAGGATTAAAGGATCTTAAGTTTTAAAAATTAAAGAACTCACTGGAGCTTAAGACAAAGTTGCCGCTGCGGTTGGGTGCCACATCTTATGTCGAAGTTGCTGGGTTCCCAGATTTAACCTCCACGAGCCGGTCTTTATACCTGCATAAGATCAACGCATCGAAATCCTCCAAAACTTCACACAGTCTCGCATTAAAGACTTAAAAGCGATAGCATCTTAAAAACTCGCACTTTGCTTATAAGATTTTCAAAATCCAAATAAACTCCTCAGCATACAAGCCTTTCTCGTCGTTTATCAGCATAAATCTGTGCACAAATCAAAGTCACTTCAGTTTGTTGTATCCGTTCGTCCCTCAGACATCCTCCGCCAACACTGTATCGCCTGTGCTTTGCGTTTCCACCGAACAACAAGCCAAGCAAAGTATCCTTATTTCATTTAGAAAACCCTGCGCAGTTTTGTGTTCGCTTTGACTAGTGAAGAAGTTACTCGCAATAAGTGGAATTTCCTTTGCACTTTTGTTGCGCACTTCTTTTGCCAACATCCTTGTTTTCTTGCTTTTTTTGTTTCCTCCCGGTCCCGACTCTGTGGAAATTCTTTGCCCTGCAGCCCAATTTCAGTGTTAAGCTTGTGGTATATATCACTTAGTAGGACTTGAACTTTTTGCCCATAAATAAAGTTGAACTTCTGCCTTTGCCGCTGCCACAGGACAGCGGGCTGTATGTAAGTCTTTTGCTGTTACTGCTACAGTGTGGACGGGGTTTGCACCCCGTGTAGGTACACTCTGGTGGGTGTGTATATTGTCTGCTGGAAATAAATTCTAAAAGAGACGTCTGTAGACGAAATCGTCTGCAGATAATGGCCTAGTCTGCTGTTGTAGTACTTTAAAGCGCACTGCATGTCCCCACAGTCATGCCGACGTGCATGTGTGTTGTGTAAAAGATCTGTCGCAGTCGAGGGAGTCCTTCCATGATTCGCTTGGTGGCGCTTCGCTGCCGACTGGAATAAAGTACTTTATTTGAAGTAAAAGTTTTCACATGTACAGATAAATGCACACATTTTCTCCTTCGGTCTCTCAGCCCAAAATGGAACGGGACCGGCTGAAGTCTGTGGCAAGCATCCACAAATGGTAACGACTACATAATCTTTGAGATAAGGGCAAAAAAGATAGACTCGAACACGACGATGAGAGAGCAATCTTGGTAAATTAATTACTATGCGCTGCATGTGATGATTTGCTTGTCACGGATAATACTTTTTTTCCTTTTTTTTTTTCTTTGGGCAACTCTCGCTTTATTACAAGAGTTTTGGCAGATAATTGAGTCTTCAGTCCAAGAGGATAAACTTGCACAACTCAAACTTTCTCCTTGTTTGTTTTTACAACGTACCTTGCATGTTACTGACCTACATACGAGTTCATGGATCTGCAGAACGATGGTTGATGGAAATGAGTGTGTTTGCTTGTGCTTGTAAGGTTGAGTGAAACTCTTACAATATTTAACCTACTAATGGCGTTATTGACGCGTCCTTTTCAACCGCACATACTGTTTGATAATTACGGGAGATGGCTAATTATAAAGCAGACATCGTTGTCGCGGACATGGGCGTCACCGAAATTTCAACTTGAATGTCGGGGATGCAATTTTTTTGACAATTCATTCATGGACGAATTCATTTTGTATAGCTGAATAGCATGTTATTAGTGGTTATGCAATTCTTGGAAGACTTGCATCCTTCTTTAGGGGAGTAGTAGCATTGCTTATTGAAAATTTCGACAATCGTAGAAATTGAATTAGCTGTATATTGGACTCATAATGAATGACTTTTTGACTGTTTTATTTTCGAGTCTTCTATTTCTGACAGCTTATGCATGATTCGCGACATGTTACTTACCTACATACTTATGTGAATCAGCTCTGATGTTTTGCTTATGTTTCAACTTTCGACTCCATCACTGGCAAAATAAGTGCTTTGTAGAGCATGATGTTAGTTATTCGCCCAGTTGTTTTTTAAAAACCGAAGTACCTAGCAGCTGTTGGTAATGGTATACTACTTTAGATCTCCACTAGGATGTCCTTTGTAGAGTTCACCTTTGCCTCGAGGCATTCAAACTTCTTGATTACCTACCAAAATTGTTGGTGTCGATCGTGATGTTTTGCACTAGGGGTGTGTGACGGAACATTTCTTGGTAGACAGCACACATTTCGTTTTGTTCTCATTGACCTTAAGATCAGCTCGTTTGCCAGCCCTTCACTCATCGTGAAGGTTCCACCATAGCACGTCATGGTTGGACTGACTAGTAGAAGTAAGTGTCTTCCGTGTTCACAAAAGCCCGCACTCATTTCCTGTACCAGATAGAAGAAATCAAGCGACAGCGCATCTCATTGTCAGCATCCGGTGCAGAATTCAAACAGCTCGGAAGTCCTTGAGCCGAACTGCAGGGTGCGTATGTGTTTTGCTACACAACTGATTTGTCAGGACGGGAGCCGCACTATTACGTGTCGATTAGTGTGGTACAAAACGGCTTCAGACGACGTCGTGCAAAGATCTTCGCCTGTAGTTGTTGCAAGAGGTAGAATCGCCTTTTTTGTGGATGGTGCATATGGAGCTGATATTCCAATCGTCGGGCATGTTTTCGTCTTCCCAAGTTCTGCAGATGTTCTCGCACATGCTTCCTACCAGAACATCGCCACCGTACTTGAAAAGCTCTCATCGACAACAGTTGGGATTTCTTGATTCCCTATCACTATCTCCTGGTGAGGCCCAGCAGCTTTTGGAAGTGCTGCTGAAATATACCCACTGTACCCTGCGGGTCAGTAGCAAGATTACCCTTACAATTTCGAAGAGCCTGGATGCCATTCATAAGGTCTGTGGCCAGGCTTTTGGATTCTTTTCATAAAATGTACGTATTTTTTGGTTGTCATTATAATAATAATATGGGTGGCGCTACAGCCGGTAGAGGGCCATGGCCTAGCTTCTCAGCAACTACTCGTGTTGTGCGTTCTGTTGTTCTATCAAGATTGGAAGAGACCAACAGTTTTATGTCGACTCCGAACGGCCAAGTTTAAGAAGCTTTTTCTAAACAGTTGTACTCCTTGAGCATTGTCAGTGACTCGAAAGAGGTGGAGTCGAGAAAAGTATTTCTTGCCGTACCAGGAATCGAACCTAGACAGATTGGTCCAAGAGCGTAGGGGTCGACTCACATACCTACAACGCAACGGCACTCTTTAATATCCTTGAGCTGAGAGGTTGCGAGACAGACTTTTCTTTAAGCGTAGAAGCTTCCTCCCGCCTTCTAGTTTTTCTGTTGCAGCGCTTGTTGATATCGACGGTTAAACGTTTCCTACTCTCACACCCGCCATCATACCACGGCTTTCTTCTCGGATGTGGTTAGTGACCTCAAGTAGTTTACGCAACTCCTCTGTTTTGGCTGGTTCAGCTTTCTGACATTCGACAGTCGTTCGCTCATACGAGATATTCGACGCATGTCGTCCGGAGATCGCCAGGCTTGCTTTGTGGATTCTTGTACGAGGTGAGCTCCTGCTACTTATGACCATATTACGTTCTGTCGCAAAGTCCGTGAGGCGGAAACTATTGTCTGTTGTCATGTAGTGGAGGGCGTGCTTTCTGATCACTCCACAAAAGATGTTTTCGTTACCGGCTTTGGCATTGAAGTCTCGAAGCAAGATTTTGACATCGTTCTCCGGGAGGAGGGGATTCGTAGACAACGTCCAAGAGGTCGTAGTAGTCCTCTTTGATGGAGTCATACACATATAAGGGAGATGTTGTAGAATCCTTGAACTCTTCTCTCCAAAAAATGCATGATTATTGCAGGGAAGACTCCATTTCTCTTTGCCACTCGTACCCAAAGGAAAGCGGTCAGCAGGAGTTATGCGGCTCTGATTAGATGTCGTCGATAGGCGACTACCTCAAATTTCCAAACCGCAGTAATATTAATTCTCATACTCACAAATAAGTTTGCGCCTTCATCTTGTGATATTATTTGCGTTGTACCTCAGCATAGGAAGCATAATCCCAAAAGTAAATTGAACTAACTTATCAGACACGATTACTAATGCCACCAGTAGTTGATAGCGATTATCGCGTGTGTTGTCATCCGCCCCCCATTTCTAATCACTTGATTAGTGCTAAGCCGCCTTAAATTAATAACACATCGTGCAAACAATCGGGAGTCCACACGCCGCTCTAAGTCCCACGTGAAAGGCTGTCAATTATTGGGTAAGCAGCCAATCACTCGGAAACAGTTTGAAAACTTTGTGACACAATGCCTAAGCGCTCGACAAAAAGGCTTATCTTTTCAAACAGCACCAGCACAAATACGAAAAGCTCACCGATTTATTTGATGCGCCCTTTGAACAAACAGCAAATTTCACAAGCCTTTCCCTTGAAGCAGCCAACACTGGTAACGTCAAAGTTGGGGTGCTTTCAACTGCGCAAAGTGGATTAGCAGACGGTCGCGTCGGGTCTAGGGTGTATCCCGAGGATGGTGTTCACAAGCAATCATCTAATTTGGTCCATTCACTAATTAATCAACTTGGCTACACAGCAAAGACAGGTCAGAGATCATTCTAAATGTGAAACCGCCACAACTCGTGTGTCTCGTGGCAGTAGCCTTGCATCGCATGTAAATTGATGCTAAGCGCACCGCCCCGGGTGGGGGAATATGCAGTGTAAAGAATTAGCGCTGATATATAATATCCACAGGAGGAAAATTTCCCAGTCGCGTCAGGTGAGCTTAGTCATTCGTTCGTGTAATGCAACAACCCACCACCGCATGTCGTTTGGTTGCCACTGTGCGCCACATGCACAGGTGACTGCGTCTCTAATCAGACGTGTAGTCGGATGCTTGATTGCTGGTACTAACACCGGCGAAGGTGCTGAGCCATGAAGGTCCTTGATGTGCCAGCGACACCATTAAAAGGGGTTATTTACGAGCATACACGTTAGGGGATAATTGCAAACAGACACCCCCCCTGTGGGTTTCTGCTGCTGTTCCCGCTTCACATTTCCCCAATCGTCAGCGTAATTTGGCAGTTTGTTGTTGAGTTTGTCACGCAATTCAACAATTATCCGAGCATTTCTATATTCCGCCGTTTCTTCGTATCGTGATTGATGTTGCTGCTTTGGGGTGAGTGATACCAGATGGGATGTTTGGGCGATTAATCTGTTGTCTTGAGTACATAAGTATCGGCCTCGGTGCTCAATCTTTCGTTTTCCTTTCTACATCTGAAATTTGAATATTTATCGATTTGGATATTTCTGGGAAATGACTACGTTGAAGCGTTTGATAGTCGTTCTGCTTTAATATGGAAAATCCCGATTCAGTGTGAGGATGCTCATCAACTTAGATATGTACAGACCACTGGGGATTTTTCACGAAAGCTTGTCCTACAGAATTTATTTCCCCTTTTTTTGTGTTGATCCAAGACACAAGGTTTAATGTGTTGATTGGTTGATTTTTAGTCTGTGGGATGGATAGGAAAAGTTCAGGGGTAGCCCTTGGCTCTTGCTCTCTTTTTTTCGTATTTACGTTGATCTGCTTGATTCTTGCGCTCTCTGCGTTGGGTATCGGCAGCATGTACCGCATATGTGAGTAAGAGACAACGTAATATTTCATTTATCGATCGTGGTATTCTTCTGATGGCGCTACAGTACGGAATGAACCCGGCCGTTAACCAACAAATTTCTCCAGCTGGCAAGATCTTTAAACAGCTGCAAACAATCACACACGCCATCTGACTGAGGTCCTTCGCCACTTGTGTGAGCAATCGGTTCTGTGGGCATCGATTTTGCGTTATCCTACTGGTGCGGAGTCGAAGACTCTTCCAGGCATAACGGTGTTGTCCATATACTTTACATTGCCTAGCCATCATAGATGTTGAGCCCCTAGATTTATGTTGCTGTTCTACCTGCATATGGTGACGTTGTTTCTCGATGGTGTGTAATCGCCTCATATTTGTGACAGTTGTACGAACTTTTAAGGTGATGACTGTTGTGTTGGCCTTTTGTGCGGGTTTGATTTGAGTGACCTTCCCGAGAACGATGTTGAAAATGTCAAACAACAGTGAGTGGCTTTATCTAATGATTTGAGTGAGTTCATTGCCGACCTTAATGGAGCAGCGAGAATTGACTTACAGATCAGTCTAGGTCATAAGTATGTTGCATGATAAGTAGGGGCTGCGGCGATAAAGTAGAACCAGAGGATATCCCGCACTACGTCAACCATTGCCCAGTATATGTATGTCAGAGAGAAATAGAGCACTCATAGAGTAAAGGGTGCGCAATCGTTAATATCGGTATGTATACAAACATTGAAGAACGTTGACCCTTATGAACCGCTTGACTTGATCAGTATCGAATTTTGTTGAGGGACAATGGGCGATCATCAACATGCCGTTTACCAACGCCCGCAACTGGTTGAAGCGGGCCATAGAAACAATGCAGCTTGCTTGGACGTGTGCTGTTAAAAAAATGCCGACATTGACTAGTTACCCAGATCTCCAGATAATTGATTTTTTTTACAAAGTTAACGTCACTGAGCCTCAGACCGTTGATCAGCGCAATTTGAACATTCGTGCCGAAATCATGATTCGTGTTGTATTCAAAAACCGACGTAAAATATGGCAACCTCTGCAGATGCCATCAGACTGTCTAGTCTCTGAACTTCTTGGAGACTAAACGTCGCTCAAGAATAAGTGGCAATGAGCTGTGTAAGGTCTGTGTCCGTCTTCCAAGCGAATCCATCCATCCATCCGGGACTTATATGATTTCTTTTGTATGAAACTTTGGGCAGTTTATAAGGTGACTCCCATATATATTCATACTCTGTCGCTCTCCATTGCATGACATATCAAAACTCATTATCATCATCAAGTTCAGGGACCCGCATAATACACTATAGGGGTCGCGTGGGTAAAGCACGAACGAGAAATATCCAGGCCACTCCATCCACCGTCATCGACTCAAATTCATCAGGAGTTATTTGATTATTATCAAAAGGAGCCATGCGAGTTTTTGCACTTGGTCCAACCAAGACATCCTGGGTCTGCCAAGCGGTCGCCTTCCAGATGGAATCGCACTTAAGGCACGCCTCGGAAGTCGTGACGATGTTGAAATTTGTGCCATGTGACCGAACCATCGCCCTTTCCGTTCGAAGAAAAGTTGCTCAAAACTGAGTTCCTCCCGTACTGCTGTGTTTCACACCTTATCATGGCGAGGAACGTCCACAACAACACGAAGTTGTTGCAAAATTTAAACATTTCCGAGCTTTTCTTCGGAGTTATAAAGCACTAAAGTGCGTTAAAGTTGACCCCACTTCTCTCATATCTATAGCAAAGTATATGGATATCCAGAAAATTTGACTTCACAGAGTTTTTAAGCTTATTTCGCTCATCCTGGCCTAATGAAGACATTGGCAAAAAAACGTCTTAACATCGACTTGCATCTTTTGAGAATCTAAAAACACAGTATCGGGAAATAATCCGAAACTTAAGAACGTAAGCATATTTACCTACATGTAGATAAGAGCAGTAAATTGAACCCGGAATCTTCAAAATGCGAGTACTACTCTCACTCTGACGACGAAAATTGAAGAAATGTTGCGATAATACCTGTTTAAATGAAACTAATGTAATAAGACCAAGGAAAGCCGTTTTGGGTACGGTCGATTCCATCGCAAGGGTTCAAAGTGCTATTCCAATATCCGCAGTCTGACTGAATTTTCAATTTTGCGCCCTAAATCAACAAGCATTATTCAAAGGGCTGGAAGCTAAACCCCTCGAAAACAGTACTCAAATTTAATATTAACGGTCTGCTGAATTGAAAATATCAGCGCACTAGTGTAAATTCCCCACCCAACGTCACTGAATCAATAAATCTGTAAAACCAAAGCCGCTAAAAAAAAGCGAGGAAAGCAAAACGCAAAACCACACTCGAATACATACACAATACCCGAAAGCCGCAGGACAAAACCAAACTTTAAATTTTTTCCAGTTTCTCTCTCCTCCCTCCCCTCGCTCACCCACCAAAGCAAAATGACTCTAATTTCTCATTTCTGTTTTATTTTGTTCTTTTCTTCTATTTTCATGATTAATGTGTTCTCCAGAACCCACCACCACACATCTATTCCAATTCGATAGCACAGTGCACCTTACCCCGCCACACGAATCACATGTGGCCAGGATACAGTGGTACTGTTGCCGGAGTGCGACCTCTACAACCGATACCATCGCTTCATCAATTACCACAACAGCAGCAGCAGCCGTCAGTTGCGCAGCAGTACCAACATCAGACAAAAGTCCAACAGCAGCAGCAGCAGCAGCATCCGGAGCTTTCGGCCACAAATTCAATACCGGCCTCAACAACGATAGCGCTTCAGCATCTGGGTCAGAGTCAGAGGGCACGGATATGTGTCGGCATCAGTGGGATGAGCGGCGTGGGCGGTGGTGGCATTGGCAGCAGTGGCGGCATGGGTGGCATGGGCTTGGGCAATAATGGTGTGGGCCTTGGAAGCGGACTCGGTAGCCACCACGGTGGTAGCAGTTGTCTGTCCGAAGACGAAGTTACCGTCCAGACACCGCTTATGGTAAAACGTGAGAGCACCGTATGACTATAGGATTCGCACGGGGTCGGCGATACGGCCCTGTGATTTCACCAATTATTTAAACTAATTAAATGTATCTGGAACAGAAATAGTAGATGTATTTTTAAAAAGTCCTTCTCCCCTTAGGTGGTTCACATTGTGTGTACTTGAGAGTGCACTCGAAGTGCGCTCTGAGTTCGAATTTACATAAAAGCAAGCAAAAAAACTTTAAGAAATAGCATAGCATTTGTGGTTGAGATACTTTAAACCCCAAGGGCTGGCCATTTCATTGTGAGACAAATGCACATCCATTCTCGATCCGCTGACAGCGAGATGTTGCCAAAAACGAAAACAAAAACTGGTTCAATGAGAACCAACCCCGAAATCCGAACGCAAATACTAAGTGCAACGGATCCGAGCTGTAATATAATTCATTGTACATTGAATATAAAATTCACTTAAATTAAATTCACGAATGAACTATTGCTGTAGATATAAGTGGATATACGATAATGTGAGAGCGAACTTTCGTCTTGATTTCTAGGGTAAACACAATGAGTCCGTGAAAAAAGTTATTAAATATTTCCCAAGGATTTTGTAAGAATTAAACAAAAGTAAAACAAAAAAAAAATATATATATATATATATAAAAACAAATGATATGATACTGTATGTATGTATGTAGATTAACTAGGAGATGATATCCTCGAGGAGGGTACAGCGATGACGTTGATACTGTGACTAAGAAGGTAGATTTTATGTTAAAATCTATTCAATTAAAAATGATCTAAAAACAAAAATGTAACAACTTACATGTGTGAAACATTGTGTGGATTTTTATGGTTTTGATTTTCTGTCCGAATTTTTGATCACATTTTATGGGAAATTGTTAGTCAGTCAGTGCATTCTTTGGTGAACAGTTACTTATGATTTATTTTTATGTTTTTTTTTTATAATACACTCCCGTTAAGAGGCCTGTGACTAAGAACGCGTCCAAAGAGGATAAAAGTAGTCACAGTGTGGTGTGGCTTTTGATACGGCATCGCGGTGAGAACTTCAACGATCGGACAAGAACCCGGTGGTCCCATATAGTTTGTCTGTCTTATCCATAAAGCCAGACTTGAACCGATTTTCGCCAAGCTAAGTTGTTCATTATTCCTTAACCACTCTGAGTCATGTTGTATAATCAGCTGTGAACTAGGGAGTACCCAAACAAATTTGTCTTCTAATAAAAATTCAGCAGTATTACTTCGTACAGACACGTACATCCATTGTACCTTAAGATGTTGTGCGTAGGGTTCTGGGTTCGAAGCAAATATGTTCCATTTATTTTTGTGTTAACCAGAGCTATGAAATGGTCAATTATGACAAAGCAATAACTTTTGTATACAACGTACCATCATCCTCTCTGATGTAATTAATTAGCTACGGCTTCACATAAATCCAGCCTTGCCAGAGAACCATGCTCCACTGGCGCAATGTTAGTCTTGTATACGACAAGGCTGCTAATACTGCTGATATGCCTGCTAATACATGTAGTTCCACTTGAGAACCCTTCAATTTATGTATTCGTCGATAATAACTAGTCTTGTCTTGAACTCTTTCAGTTTATAAGTTTTGCGGGGACATCATCATCCCTTCCCAGAAGCCTAGAAGCTTTGCCACACTTTCTCATTTTGGTGACATTAGAGGGGTTTACATTGTCAGATAAGTACCTCACAAACGAACACCAATATGACCATGTAATCACAAAATACATCTCACATTTTATTCAAGTATTTTAGATATTTTTATGTCTGATTAAACATACTCAATGATTCAAACATAGATATTTTCGTCTCAAAGGAAAATTCATCTTTCAATATGATTCAAGTGGCAATTATTAATTGACAACTGGGACTGAGAATTTTATTACGGTCACTTTCGATTGCAAAAATCCTGCGCCTGTAGGAATCGAGTGTGGTGTCCATTACATTCAGTTCTTTTCGCATGACCTTCCTTATCGCAGTTCTGTAGAACTCGTTGAGAGCTATTTTAATGGCTAAATATTTCCCCAGACCAAAACCCGCCCCAGTATAGTGAATTTCTTCAATAATCATCAAAAACTGAGCGTCGTTGTAAAGATGATTTTTTGTTAAAATTGGCTCAACTTCGAACTTATTCCAGAGCCGTTTGTCTTAAATTTCTGAGCAAGTTAAATTTTGAACGATTAACGTCACAAGTGGTGGCCCGTGGCGTTGTGGGTATGTGCGTCGACTTCTACGCACTTTGACCTACTTGTCTAGGTTCGATTCCTGGTACGACAAGAAATACTTTTCACGACCCACCTCTTTCGAGTCACTGACAATGCTCAAGGAGTATAACTGTCTAGAAAAAGCTTCTTAAACTTGGCCGTTCGGAGTCGGCATAAAACTGTTGGTCTCTTCCACTCGTGATAGAACAATAGCAGGCACAACACGAGAGAGAGAGAAGCTAGGCCCTGGTCCTCTACGGGCTGTAGCGCCACCCATATTATTATATCACAAGCCTTCTCGAAAATTCGACCAGTTCTTATAAGCACAGTCAATTACAGCCTCATTTTCGGATGATCTTGAGATTGATCAGATTTATAGTCATTCGAACGTGTTGTTCAACATTTTTACCATATTTGGTGATTTTTCATAACATTCGCTGTACGTAGTTCGCCGCAAATTGATTTCAGGTACTTTGACACCAATGTCACTATAAGCAAAATCTCGATTTTATATTTAGAGGACATTGGTCTCCGCAGGACTTTGCACTTACGACTAAAAACTAGCCAAACAGAACCAGAGATGAAAAATCCAGAGTGTCGACATCATCTTGTCGACATCAATGTCGCCTCCAACAAAAGGATTGACATGTAGTCGTCCTACCTTGATTCTAGTAGTTAAGTCTTGTTGTAGTTAAGTAGTGTTGTAGTTCTTTGAATTAAATGGACAGAGGGAAAGACATATACCTTGTTTTGTTCACTCAATTGTTCAGTTTTATGTTTCACAACTTTCATTTGACAGAGCAACGGGAACAAAATCATTAATTCTAGCCATTAGGCGTCGTTTCGTAAATGCTGTCACTTCTTCTAACATGTGTACACATATCTGCGCACTCAGCAAACACAATGAAAAGACTTCGACTTCGAGACTGTCCACAGTTGAACCCCGACGCATACAAGAATACTGCTCGATTTTTAAATTTGGTATTCTTGATGCAGTTGACTGTTTCTATTTCGAAGTAATTAAACTTTTTGCAAAAGGATTTCCCCATCAATCATCATAAATCAAGTGATTCGCAACGCAACTCATCTAAAATCAAAGCTCTGCATGCCATGGAAACAGAAGCGTTTGAAGGGTCATATTTTCTCCTCTTCTACAGAAAGTATTTTTTTTTTGTAGAAGTAAGTTAACCATCGACTGCACGGACAAAGTTCATTTTTTTTTATTTACTGCCAATAGGATAAGAAATCAATAAAAAGAAAAAATGTATAAAACTTGTTTTCAAACTCTGCAAATAGTATGTGATAAAAAAGATTATAAGTTTTCAATCCACGCGGTTCATCAATTAATATGATTACATCCAGACTATGAAGAAAATATGCAAATTCAAATTTACCCAAGTTGACTAAATAAATATAATAAAATTATCAAAACCTAAATAAAATAAGAATTGTATAAAACATAACAGAAAGTGTGACTAAAATAAACTAAGAAACCATAAAATATAAATTAAATTCAATAAAAGAAAACAAAACAAAAAATTAAAAAAAAATTACTGACTTTTTGAGCTACACTCATACGTAGTCGCTTGTAGGAGCATTTTGTCATTCTGAACAGAGAACACAGACTAAGACTTGATAGTAAAATAGGTGCAGTAAGAACTTATTTTCTCTCCTCTCAGAATTAGGACACAAACACACAAAAACACACACACACAACACCGCTCTCCAGTTATCCTAAACAGAATGCTCCGTAAGTAAGTCAAAATGTGTACATACAAACCATACCAGCATATTTATAAATAAATGTATTAATACTAATTATAGATGAATTATATATGAATGTAAATTAAAATTAGATTGATAAGAGAATGAAACAGAGAACAATTTTGTTATTAACATCTAGTTTAATAAACTAATACGAATTATAAATGAAAGCAAATAAAAACTCAATGAAAAATCAAATAAAAATGAAGATGATAAATTCAAATCGTTATTTGTTTTTTTATATTCATAGTTAGAAATGTTTCTTTTTTGTTTTTTTTTATTTTTGTCAAACAAAAATGTTGAAAAGAAAATTAATAAAATGCGAAGATGAAATTTAAATAAAAATTTAACAAGAACAAGTATCGGGAATTTGTTTTTATTTGTGACAGCAATGATTTATTGTGAACCTCTGCATTTGTATGTATAATTGATATGTGGCAATTTCTTTATGTGTATTTATTCTGTTTTAAACAAATGTCAGAGCTGAGAAAACAAAGCGAGAAAAAAAATCATTATAAAACCGTATAGATTTAATAATTAATGATACAAAATTAACACGAAATTTGTTTTAATTATCGCGCTAAGAAGAGGGGAGGGGGTATATCAAGTTGCAGCGGGTCAGGTAAGTTTAATTGTGGTTTCCAAACTTCAATCATCCTTGAGGACATTCTAAACTGGAAATGAAAGTGAGTATCCACTACAGGTAGTATATTATGGAATTTCTAACCTCTGCGAGCGAAACACAATCTGTCAGAAACAAAGATATCAATGCTGCCATTTTGATGTCAATTCAAGACACTCAGTGCCAGATTCATTTCCAGGCACCGGTTATCCAATCAAAAGTTCAAGAGTTCATGTCCTCATAACCTGTCGAATCAAATATTTTACCTAGAGTGAAGATTAAGCATTTTTATCATTCGTGTTCGCCAATTCCTGTCGCTACATTCCAGGGCCCCAACCACCAAGGCTATTCAGCTAGTGTGATCTCTGGCTACCCGATTCTAATTGCGTAGGTATGTATACAGTAAGTAGTTGAAGAGCACTCATAACGTTGACATCTAATTGATTAGCGTATGTGTAAGCAGCTTCTCGTTCAATGATTCTGAACTACTTGTTGCATACAATACATGAAATTAATCCGAACATGCCACACAGCTATCGATGGACGACTTTTAAACTGAGTTGGATGAACAAATAATACATGGTTTTGGGCCGGTAGTCTGAAGACTATTTTGTCCTGCCAATGCCAATAAGCCAGTGTCAACTGCAGCTTTGTTTGAATCATCATTATCAGCGACATACCATCTAAATATGCAAACAAAAGCAGTACAAATTGGACTCCACGGATTTTAGTACTTAAATAGTTTCTTGACATCCATTTCTATGAGTAGTCCTTTTCAGAAACGCTTTCTAGTTTAAGTTACAACTTGACACATTCCTCAGAAATGCAGGACATTATCTCTTTCATTTCGACTAAGCATGCCGCAGAGTAACGGAAGGTGTCAGAATGCACTCCAATGTGTCTGTCTCGATTAATATACTCAAGAAAACATAATCACAGGTCTACAGAAGTCGCAGGTGGGTCGAATTCGCCCGCTTTGGCAGTTGGAAGATGAACTAGGAAAAAGTTAAAAAATCCTTACTGTCGAATTTTTTTAAGTGAAAATTTCGATGTCGTCACTTTTCTTCAGCTCTTTCAATTTTTTTTTGTTTTCAGTTGACATCACAGCTTCCCTGATTTTGCACCTCGGAGGACCGTCTTTATTCTTTTCGAAGTAAAAAAGGAGCGCTCTACAAACGCCTTTGAAGCTGTGAACGTGCTCTCTTATAATTGTCAACCGATATAAGAGAGATTCCTAACTGAGAGGAATCGCCCCTGATAACCACAAGCATGGAGAGAGCATATCAATTTTTCTGTAGCCTCTTACAGACTGTGTATTCAATACTGCTCTGTTCGCATATTTATGCACAAACATTCAGTTAACCAGTTTAAATTCACTTAATTCATAATGGAATGAGCCCATTTAGCCACCTCCTGATTACTTTATGAACTCATCATGTCGAACCCTCAGAAAAAACTGCCATTGTGTAGACACAATACAACACAGTTTTATCTTCTGTTAAAAGGCCAAGCCAATGAATCCGTTTTAGCCTCCTCCACATTAATACAAACAAACAAGAAAAGTTTCCATTCGATATCAGATCTGCCGTGAGAAGGCTTGCATTCACTTAAGTTCTTGCCTTGAATTTTTAGTTCATAGCGGATGACCCATTTAAGACCGCCTCTTACTCTACTGAATTTCATTAAGTTCATTAAAAAAAAACTACCCCAATTGAGGCTATAACCAAAAGTATGACCACTATCTCGAGAGGTCCCCCCTCAGAACTGAATACCGGACGCGTCTTAAAGCAGCACAGTCAAAAGACCTTCACAGCGAGTACTATGTAGGTGGAATCTATTCCGGAAAGGATAAAGAAACCCCACTACAAACCCAATTGAAACGATTCCTTCTCATTGTGCTCTATGATAGTTATCCTTCGCACAACCGAGGGATACAACCGGTAGCCATAGTTTCGAGGTTAGTATTTCATCCACCAAACTCGTGCTCTTATTTGCACAGTTAAATTAAAATGTAAATGAAAGTAGTGGAATAATAGCAACGCAACCACGCCACGACCGTAACCCGTTCGTCGAGTGTCGACGGAGGGAAATAAGTATCAACGTTTTCAACACAATGTAACCAGCAGGGTTTCTTGCTAATATTAATTTTTCTCAGCAGTTAATTTGGATTTCTAATTTAAATTGTATCCGCACTAGGAGACGACATTGTACGGTGCAGATACCTCCTGCATTCATTCAAGTGTTGATAACGTTCATCTCTCTAGATTCATATCGCAAGGGATCTTCCGCTCTGAGACGTGGTTATATAAAGCTTTGCAGAAGGGATTTGCTAAGAGGTGGCGTTCCACTGCTGACTTAAACATGCGTTATTTCATTGAAGGTAATGTCTGTGACTTGCGTTTAGGTTGAAAGTCAAAACATTTTTTAGATTCAACAGTGCTTATTTATCGTTAAATTCAGCAAGTGATGATGAAAAACACTTATGTACGTATTTATCGGTAACGTCGGTCTTAGTTAAATGAATAGGGTTGACGACTACTTCGCTGGGTGTCTGGGTTCAGCGCACGACTCGGACAGTTTTCATAATTCACATTTACCTGCTGGTAGAGTAGTGTGATCAGTATTACCTCCAAACCGTTGGCGGTTTTCAAGAAAACTTGCCACCAGATTAAGCTGATAATCGATGTGTACATTCACACGATTATTTTCCCATCTCATAACGAAGATCCAGGACGCTTTTATGACTATTTCATTGGAGTTGAGCTTCAAGTTTAAATTCTTGTCTTCTATACCCAGGTATTTCGCACTGTCGATGTTAGTGAATGGGATGTGACCTCAACTAGTGGTAATTTGATCATCAGAATGTTCGATGAATTGGACTAACTCTGTTTCTGAGGATTATTTTTTGGGTTTTCAATTTTCATTGTTCACTAATTTTCGGGGGAATTTGCCACGAGCTAGGTCGCCGGCGCGCAGCGGCGTATGTGATTGCATTGATTCCCGAATATTTGAGCTCTTCCAGGACTTCGTTGATGACTAGCCCCACAGAACTTACTTACTTGCCTTAGCAATAACTGCTTTCCATCGATGACGGTCCACTGTGAGCTGCTTTCAGTCATGCAGACCAAGCTGTCTTATGTCTGACTTGCGATGACTTGGCCTTCGTACCGCAGGTCTCTCCTTCTCGAACCAGGAGGCTGGGATTCGAAGACCTTCTTTGCTGGAGTGTTGTTTGATGGACCGGACTACTTTCACATCTTTGTACAGCTCGTAGAAGTCGCGGTTGTGTCTTCTCTTTTCTTTCGAAGCCACAAAGAATCAGCTCTGCTGTTTTGCTTAAGGTCAAACAGTCGGGTTAATATAGGAGGACTGGCAAAATAAGTTTTGTAGAGCATGATTTTTGTCCTTCGAGTCAGGAGTTTTGATCCCAGGTGTTTCGACAGACCGAAATAGCATCGTTGCCAAGGGCGATTCTAGGACGGATCTCCACTAAGCTGTCATTCGTGAAGTCTTGTCCCAGGTGGTTTATGACGGAACATTTCTTAGTCGACAGCATATATTCACCCCTATTCTCTTAAGCGAAGTGACAAATTGTCACGTCACATATTTATTCAACCTCACATCAAAATGTGTATTCTTGAATGCAAATGAGGTAAAAAACATCCATAATAATTCTCACTCAAAGAAAGTTCAATCAATTAGCATCACTCTCCATTCGGTTGGTGTATTTGTTAAACATTTACAATACTTTGGAAAGGTGTTTTCGATGTCTTTGCTAATATTTGTAGTTGGATCGCAGCGATGGTATAATTGGTTGTCTTTATTTTTTTCATTGGTTCATATTCTATGAAAAATGTGTGTAGATTCATATTCGCACTACACAAGCTTAAACCGACGATTTTGATAATCAACCATCACCAATCCCTTTAGACAATTCCAACCCAGGTTTAAGGTTATTTCAGGTTATCGAATTAGCCATTCTGGGAACAAACAAGTGGGATTTATTTGAATACCAAATTTTTCCAAATTACATTGCAAATGACAGAAGAAAAAACGAAATGCAATTTTTCCTCGGCCTTTTTACAAAACAATTCTCAATTTCGTTCTTGTCCAACGATTAAAACCTCAAATTGTTGTCTCGGTGTAATGGTAACCCTCAACGGGAGCCTAGCTACAACAAATTTATAATAACGTGTGGTGTCCGGTGTCACCTGCAAAAATGCACGTGACAAAATCACTCACATTCTATCTCACTTTTTCATAAAATGTGACTAAGGGAATACACAAGATCGTCAGGTGGGTGACAAAAGTCACATAAAGTGACCAAGAGAATACAAATTTGTCACAGTGACAAATATTTTTGGATGACACGACTAAGAGAATAGTGTGGTTTCGTTTTGTCCCCATTGATCTTCAGACCTGGAGTTAATGATTTATTCAACCGTAAATACTAGAGTCCAATGCCATCCGTACATTGTTACTCTGCAGTGCATACTAGTATATGTATATTTTTTATTATTTATTCTGCCTGCATTAATTAGCATGCATCCGACCTCTAGTTTCAATGAACTGTAATTCACTTCTAGGAAACCCGATAATCATACAGGTGCATAACAGAAAAAGTTGCACGAACGCATGATTTGTGATTGTGATTGTACGCTGGGTTTCCACAAAAGAGTACAATTCACCAGTACGCGAGAACCAGGCAAGAAAGTAACATTTGTTTAAATTTCATATTTTTTTAGAGCATTTCATTAGTTTAATTAAAAAAAAAACAAGCAGTCTATAGCCAGCTGAAAATGACAAATAAAACAAAATCGACATGTATTGACAACTTCTGCAACAATTGTGTTATTTGTTATTGAAGCGAATTGAATTTTTGTTTTGATGAATAGCAATATGATCATTTTATGCAAAATCTGTTGAACTTCTACTGGGAGACAATAGGGCTATAGTAATAAGAAAATATTAAAATAATATTGATTTAATAAATCACCCGCAATGACTGGCTTTCGTAATTAGTTTGGCGAACATTACACGCTGCTGTGGTCTGATACTGTACACAGAGGCTGCGAAACACGACCAATAATGCACAGAATGCATGTCAATCGGAGAAAAAAAAGCACACAGAAATCAGAATAAATGATATCAATGTTGACTGTATCATTTTCTGCTCAGTTGCACATGCACCAGAGTAAGCTTGACAAACCACAACATGCGGTTTTGGGTTTGATAAAATATGGCTAACCTAAGTTAAACGTCCATGTTAATATGAATATTGTTTTTTTTTCGAGATTTATGGAACAAGCTTCAGTATGTATTTCGTAGCAAATAATTCAGATGTGGGCGCTAAGCACCGCGTTAGTGGGTGCTTGACTAGTTCTTTGCCATTTTCAGTGTGTTAGTGTTTAATGCATTAATAAAGGCTGTCAATTCCATCCTTCTAATCGATGCCTTCCTGTACATCAGAGAAAATTGATTTTCGGATGTCAATAAAAAAGTGGATGTAGCGGCCGAATGGACCAAAGTTGCTAGCGATGGTAGTCGTAGCACTAACTGGCCAAAATTGGTACCTTGAAATGAAAACGGAACTAGCCAACGACTTTATATGCAGAGGCTGCGGCGACGTGGAGGATAAAGTGGACATTCCTCATTACCTCTATCACTGCCCCAGTCTCTGCCACTGGGAGAATGCACAGACCTTCAGGATCTAACACATATCCCAGTAAAACCTCTGTTCAGATTTATAAGGCTGAACAACATATAAATGTACAGAAAGGGAGTAATGAGGATATTATTCCCCATCGGGCATCACAATGGGTTCAGAAGGACCTGAGTGAAACGTGGCTTACACCCGTCTAACTAACCTAACTAAAAAACATACGGAGGGTAACATCTTAACCAAATCTTATGTATTATCTTGTCTTCTCGATATCTTCCGTTGGAATAAGGCAGCCAGTTTACAATTTGCATCTGCTATTTGGTGACACCCGATCTTACCTGTTTAATACTTTAGAAGCGCTTAAAATTAACGATCTGCAATCTAAAATTTGTACAACTCTGAGGAGTTAAATTGTACTTGCTCCTATCAACGTCATCAAAATGTATTTACCTCCCACCAGCCATTGAATTCAACAATTTCCCACCATGAAATCGCAAACGCAAACGCAAATGCAAACGCACACCATTCTATCATCAACTCAGCATCTGGCAAGAAGCACATCAATGTGATATCCCATTAAAAGGACCTTAACCGCATGTTACCATTTCGAACGTATTCCTTTTTCTTTAAATTTATCTTTGAAATTTGATAGAGAGAGAGAGAGAGAGAGGGAGAAGGAAGGAAAATAAAAAAAATAAAAAGAAACGATTCCTTATTCCCACGAGGCTGCCAGAACAAACCATCGAAGTGAAATTCATCTATGTAAGGAGCATTTCATTGCCCGCATCTGCAGAGGCAAGGCACGACCAAGATACATCTCCTAATGCTGAAAATCATCATTGCGACAAATACTTATCTGTCCTCCTTTCTGAAGAATCGCCCAGCAAAGTGCGCCGATGATGAAGGGGGGGCCGCAACAGAGAGCACAGCAGAAAGGGGCACCGACAGCTGATTACCCATTTAGATACGAAGTAATCAAAGAGGACAGCAAAAACGTAAGAGTGCACACTTTAAACTAATGCTTCCGTAATTCTCCTTTTAAAGCAATAAAAGAAGTTTACGATACAATTTGGAGAACCATCAAATGGACAAGGTTGAAATACTGGTGCTTGTAGATGAATTCCGCTGATTTAGGAGGACACACTTTATGGCGGTGGTCTTCGGATGGCTGTGGTCATGGTGGTACGGCACTTTGAAGCGAATTTTATTTCGTTATGATGTCCGTTTCGTTCAACTCCTCCTCCCACACCCCATTCTTAGCACTGGGGTAGGAATGTAATCTTTGGTAATAATTGAAATATAGCAACCTATAACTGAGTTGCTGAGTCTGCGGAAAGCTCCGAGGGCCTAAAGACTATGCCATAAATTTGTTTCATATAATCTTGTCGTTCGTGTTTTCTGATAGGACTCCACCAAATGTTTCGATGGCGATTTGTAAATTATGGCCTTGCTCGCTTGGGATGAGAATTTTACGACCTAGGCGGCACGCATTCAAATTGAAATTAATCATCCCTTAAAGAAATGAGCAAATAAAAGGATGTCGCAGAAGACAGAAAATTACTCATTAGATAAAAAAGCGATTACAGTAATACCTTCGGTCCAACTGAATCGATCTTGTATGCTTATGTGTTGTGCTAGTACGTTTGTAAGTTGAGTGTCGTAAATCATTCATTTCAATAATTTTAATAATAATTTAGTCTGATGTGGATCTGGGCCTAGCTTCTATAGCAAGCTCTCGTGTTGTGCATGCCATTGTTGGAGTTTCCTTTCTTCTTCTTCAGCTGGCGCTACAGTACGCGATGAACCAACAACTCAACCAGCAAGCTTTTCCAGCTGGCACTATATTTTGACAGCTGCACGCACTCCCTTTGTCTGATGTCCCTCTCCACTTGTGTGGGCCATAAGTGTCTTGGCCATCCACTTTTGCATTGTCTCGCTGGTGCAGAGTCAACAACATGGCTGGAGCTGTCTTAACCATGCGCTCTATATGGCCTTGTCATCTTAGGCTGTGGCAAAGGAGTAAAAGCTTCCAGAATGGGTTTTTCTAATAACGACTTCTGCATATATGGCATAAGTGTGACTGATTTTCGCAGCCAGCCGCTTGTACCTAAAATAAGGTCATGGAAGAAGTATATTCCCAATGTTATTTATTTCAACAATCAAATGAAGGGGCTGTTGGAGAGGTAATGAGGAGAATCCTCTTGTCCTTTGAGATTTCTCATATAACGACCCTTCAGATTGTTGTGGCGTACATTTTGCTACAGCTTCCATCGAAACATTCTCGTCGCACTGACGATCTGAATGGACCACCAAGATCGTTTTTGAAGTCGAATGTCTATGCGAATAATCCACAAGGGTCAGTGACCCTCAAAGCCAACATAGCCCATGCCATCGCCCATCGATCAAATTCAGGCTGATTTATGCCCCAGAGTTGTAAATATATGCAAATTGGACAAGCCGCGGTGGCCATTTGAACAATGTTGTATCATCTACAAAATGGCATCGATAGACTTTTCAAACGAATAAAAACATCATCCTCATCATTATCATCTTCTGACCCGCATCATCCACTAAATGGGTCGCGGGGGCAAGGTGCGCACGGGAGATCTCCAGGGCACTCGGCTCCCCTTCATCGACTCTTACTAATCTGAAGTTTTGACAAAGCGGAAACAGACGAGTATTTGGACTTTACACTTTAACCGCAACCGAGTTAACTTTGCGCAGCTAAATAAGACGGTCTCTGAGCATCTAAATAATTAGAGGCCTTAACTTAAATACTAAATTCAACAAATGAAATTTTTCTAACGAGTATTAAACCAAGGTAAAGGTCACTCTACTTAAAGTTACATTAAATGTTCATCTGCTGAGTACTTTAAGATGATTCTCCGCGAAAATAAAGTGTTTAACCATACTGACCATAGACACAACTCTCAGAAAAGGCGTCATGTAGCTTGTTTAAAAAAAATGTTCTTCATTCAATGTTATGAAAAACTTCAAAAGAATTGAAATTCCCGCAAAGAAAAGCAATAAACTGCACCGGAAATGAAGTCATTAGACAGAAGCTCTCCCGAGCAGCTAACTACATCCCAATATCGTTTGGTTATAGCTAAATACATTTTCGAGGGCGACAGCGTCCTCCGGTCAACCACTGTTGGTTTCATGTGACCTGGGATTCCCATTTTTATTTTTGATATACATTTTTTTTCTGAGTTTTTCATGAGTTTCCGGTTATCCTAAATTTATTGATTTAATTTTGTGTTTCCACTCAACCACTACCTGGTCAACAATTTCATTGGCTCTGGTAACCGAGTGCACACGTCGTTTCCATGAGGTTGTTGGGAATGGAGAATTGTGTAACCATGGGTACTTGTATGGAAATCATAGGGTTTTCACCTTCCGAACACCCATTCGAGGACAAGTGGTTGTAGCGGAAATTTGTTTTGTCGTATTCCATGGTATTTCTGAAATTGTCATATCTCATATCTCAGTTGGTTTTTGGAATCCGTAGACCAACCACTGAGCACGAAAAAGCTTATGTGAGCAGTAAAACTTTGCCGATTGTATACATTCGAGGAATGAAGGAATGATTGCATATCGACTGCCTTCTAATTTCATTGTAGAAACTTCGCCATTAAATGAATAGCAGCCACAGAAAGTGGACAACATCTTTGCGTAATTGCCTTAATTATAATTATTTATGTAACGTAATGGCATTCCTGAAGATGGAAGACTCCCTTGTCTTCGGACTCACTCAGGGTTGCAATTTGTGCCTGATCCAGTGCAAGAATGATATGACTATTGTTTTTTGGTTCCATCGAAAAGTTTGTGAACTAGGGGAGCATTTCTATGATTTAACTGAAAAAAATAATGAATGACCAGCATTGTGCACTTTCGATGCACTTTATGAAGTGAAGCTACTCTCGATTAGCCTCAATTTTGGACATGGACCGCTTAAGACTTTGGCTGATGTTCAGAATGACTAAGACCCAGCAGACAGCGTTTTCCTGTGTGATATTTAAATCAGCTGATATAGTCTTGTAGCAATGCTTACAGAGACTTAGAGACTTAGAGATAACGTTAACAATTGGCTGTTAATTTGATTCAGTCTCATCGCATTTGGGTCAAACTGTTGAAGCACACATTAAAAAAAAAAAGCAGACTTAAACTGCATCGATAGCATATAAACTAAACCTGCATTCGAAAAACTAACTAATCATTCTACGAAGAGAGTTATGGCACATCACCTTCGCATCTACAGTCCAAAGTAATTCCGGAGCAGAGCTATAATTTAACTGATTCCAACAGCATGGGTGCACAAACCAGACCAGAACACTGTTGGGTACCATTCATCATCAGACGAACGCACACGATGCGCTCACAAACTATATCGACCCGTGGGCGATGCGGGAGTTCAAAAGACGAAAACAAACTATATTAAATACCAGCAGCGTTCAAGGCGGTGCGGAATTTAATTAGCTATTTAACTAAATTTTATTTCACATTACATTCGCTATATGCGGGGCAAAAGCCCGTGCTATCCAGACCTCGGGTGGTGCTGTGCGGGTTGCGACTTATTTCATAAAAGGAGGCATATTATAGCACTGGTATAGCGGTTTAATTCTACCCAGATTAGTTTGCAATGGCCGACCTGAACCTAAAGGCACCATTTGTGGATGAACCCGCGGAAATTTAAGTCAACTGGCGGGGTGTCCCCCGGCAAAAGGGGTTGTTTGCTAGCGGAAATGATTTGTTTGCTTCGAAATTTAATTTATAACTTCTTTTCGCAGCCCGTATAGATGTTGATTTAAGAAAATGAAAGTGTTGACTTTTCCTTGTGCTGTCCTTCTGCTTGGTCGCATTTGTTGGTTTTAAAAGTTGTGTGAAAAATGTGTGGCCTTAAAATTAATTCTGGGATCGAACCGGGGTTTTCACCAGCCGTCTGTAAATTCGTCGCGAATGTTTTATTAGCTGGAACAAAGCGTTTAAATTGGATGACACAGTCTATCAGCGCGTACATGGCCAAGGTAAACTTCCAGTTGGCATCAAAAATCATGACCATCAACCTTAGGAAGTGGGTTATTCTATTTTGCAGAATGTCTGAGATGAATACTCAACAAACCATCGACGATGGCAAGCAAAGCAGCTAGCAGACAATTTGGCTTCCAATTTTCTTTTCCGTCGAACCATGTGTGACACTCGAGTATGTGACAAGCGTGAGTGAAATCAGCAAAGTGAAATCGAAACAAATATCTTTGTCAGAATAGCATGCACTTTATTTGTAAGCTAATGGAATCGTGGTTGAAATGAGATACCAAGCAAGTAGGGTTACAAAATGGGCATTGCAGTTGTCTTCATTGAAACAGGTAGTTAAACCAAATGCAGTCAGATAATTGAAGGCTAGTGTAATTTGTGATGCAAAGCAGAGGTAGATAGGTACCTTTTGCACAAGCAATACACAGTACACACCACAGAGATCAAACATTGGACACATTTCACGCTTTTGGACAGAAGGACATACCACTATGCATGGAAAGGAAAATATTGTGGTTGCTTCTGGCAGTAATAATGAAGATCGTGATTTGTCCGTTTGCCGTAATTGGGATTGCCTAACTCAAATTGGTGGATCTTGGCTTAAAACTGTACAAAGTACTGATGGCGCAAGAATTGAAGGCTAACGACCACCCACAGCTACTCTTGGTGAGAATAAATCATTACCCCGTTTATTTTCGAAGATTATAGTGAGAACCTCATTACCGTCAATTGCACCCGCTGTTGTTCGATGATTTCGATATTTTTTTTTGCCCAAAATGTGCCCAACATTTTATCCAGCAAGACGACGCTGTGCTCTATGCAAGATTACGTGGGTGAGCATTTTGTCTCTCGTTTGGGACGGTAATTTGCTCTTCACACATTGGTTTTGACATTGGACGCCTAAGCCCACCAGAAATTGGCAGACTCAACGAAGATCAAGAGAAATTCAGAGACTCTCCGGTATGCCTACGTCCAACATAAACGCCAACGATATGTGCTTGCATTGCCACTCGGTCATGGAAGAGAAACCACTTTAGTCTACCTACCAAAAGAAACGTGCAAACGACGAGGCATACCAAAGGCACTGCAATGGAAAACTACAACAGCGCAAGAGGAGTACCGCCCTAGAAAACGGGAGGAGAAGAAGCTTCTAGGCCTGAAGAAAAGATCTCTTGCAAACCTACCAGCTCAAGAATATGGAAAAGACGATCTAAATATAGGGCTCTTTTAAAAAAATCCTGGTCATAGCCTTTAGAAACAGCACCCATGCTCTTAGAAATTGTGAGGGTAATCTTGTTACTAATGCGCAGTGTATTAAGCACTAGAAATCCCAACTCAAGTCGACGAAATAGTCCACCCACCTAAGTTTCAAGAAGTCGACACAGCCATTTAAAAACTGAAGAACAAAAAAAGCCGAAGGCTCGATACTCGCCAACTTATGTCCATAATACTTCATTTGCATTCAAATGGAAAGTCAGGAAGCTCTTATGTTCCTAGAATCGATCTCAAAAATTCAAAAATGTACTCGGCTTTGACTGCGCTGTTTAAACTACCCTACTACCGAAACACTGCTGGAAACTGTGAATCGGAAGAAATGGACAGGGTACTACTTCAGGAATGGTCTGACTGGCTTCACAGATCAAAACTCACTAAAATGACGAACATTGAACATTTCATCCGGCAGTGGCAGACCATGCAAGAAGGCTTAAGGTTAACTTGAGTGCCTGTTGTAGACGCTCAAGCCGGGCGAGGAGCAGACCAATATCCAAGACCTCCTGTGGAACCGCCCCTCTCTGGCAATCCGAAATACGACACATCGGAAAATTCTTCTATGATAGCCCAAGCGATCCGAAGGACACGCCTATAGATTGTCTGCTTCACTATACTTAGAACTCCAGCTGGTTTGCTGAATAAGCAGTTGTATTGAGTTCTAGATCAATCTGTGCGGCAACTCAGTGTACCTTTTAAACAGAAAAGAAGTTAGTCGCTCAATAAAAAGGAGGAACCGATCTAACATCGTTATTTTCTAACCATCGCGTCGTTTGGTATAAGTCTTTTGGCAAGTTGACCAACAGAACACACATCATAATGTTGATTAATAGCCTGAGCCATGTCAAAATGTGCATCAGCGTTTACAAAGAACAACTCAATATTGTGCTCCAATATTTGCCAGCAATGATAGCTACTCCATCACAAATTGCTATGATTTAAGGGCCAATGGTTAGAGAGGTCACCGGTTCGAATCCCAGTGAAAGCAAGGTTAAAATGCTTTTATCGGTCACCATTTGCGGCACTATCACTGGAGTTGTCGGTCAGTGGTAGTAGTCTGACTATTGGTATCACAATGGACCAACATGGTCTAAGTGTGCTGGCTTTCGCTGGCAGCCCAACTACCTAACCTAACCTAAGGGCCAATGGACAAATATATTAGTACGTAAACGTGTGAAGAATAAGAACTGGTAAACACGCAACCCTCTAGTTCCCCGCTCAGATATCGGACAACATTTTTTTTTTATCAATCTTCATAATGAGTAACATCTTCCGAGCAACTCAGTGACAGGGTTTTATTTTCAAAAGTGCGACAAATTCGCAACCACCGGAGAAATCGTTGCAAAGTTCTCAGTTGCATTTCAGGCAATATGTCTTTCTGGTTGATGTTCATCTGAAGTTGCAGAACATCTTGAATTCCTGGAAAATGTATTTGCATGAAGACGAGCAAATATCGATGGATGGAAAGCTGCCACACATAAGTAAACAGTTGCAGACCTATCAATTCGCACATTTGGAAGGAGTTGAGTTTTGCGACAAAGTTATCAAACGGAACTTGAGCCACACATATGTGTATTCGGAGAGGAGTACGACGCACTCCGAAGATGCCCCAGTACGATTCTCGGAAGTTTAGAGTAGATCAAATATGTCAAAGGATAGCGGGCATTAGGGAAATCTTCGACTGTAGTTTCGCTAGATAAGAAGACAGCTTTTGATGCCGCTTTGGCATAATGATGTTTTGCAAGTAATGAATGAACTCAGTCTCTGAATATGAATCATTTACTTATGCTGATGCCACGGGGAAATATGTACTTGTGCTTTCACATCAGTACTAACTTGTACATTATTTGGCCAAAGCTGCTTCCTATGATCCAGTTCGATTTTGGTTGGCCGCCATTTCGATTTGGTGTTTTTGGCAGCCGAAGAGAGATGTCAATAACAATTTGCCATAAAAAAAGGATGGCTCGAGAAGGCTTGGGAGTTGGAAGTATGCCAAACCGAACTACAGGTGTTTCGTTGGTTTGGAAAATTTGTGTCGAATTTTTCACCCAAAAAATCCACAGTGTATAAATAAGGATTTGGAGCCTTTTCCTGGTTTTACTGCCCAACAGCCACAGCTGACCAACTAGGCTACCTAGGACTTCTGTACTCCTGTGGGTATGTGCTCTAGTGTCTATTAATCGAATCAGATACATTTAAAGTGAATCCGACGACATCGAATTTTTCACCTAAAAAAATTGACAGTGTGTAGTAAGGATTTTGTAGCCTTTCATGGCTCATCTTCCAACTGCCACAGCGTCCGAACTAGGCGTACCTACGACCTGTGCGCACCTGTGGTTATGTGTTTAGATGTGTATTATCGAAATCCAAAGACTGGAGTGGATCCGAAGACATCGAATTTTTCACTTAAAAAAACTTACAGTGTATAGTAAGGATTTTGTAGTCTTTCATGGCTCATCTTCCAACTGCCACAGCGGCCCAACTAGGCGTACCTACGACCTGTGCGCACCTGTGGTTATGTGTTTAGATGTGTATTATCGAAATCCAAAGACTGGAGTGGATCCGAAGACATCGAATTTTTCACTTAAAAAAACTTACAGTGTATAGTAAGGATTTTGTAGTCTTTCATGGCTCATCTTCCAACTGCCACAGCGGCTGAACTAGGCGTACCTACGACCTGTGTACACCTGTGGTTTTGTGTTTAGATGTGTATTATCGAAATCCAAAGACTGGAGTGGATCCGACGGCAAGGATTTTGTAGCCTTTGATGGCTCATCTTCCAACTGCCACAGCGGCCCTCTTCTTCTTGCAGATGACTTATATCAACCTTCACCTTCAAACGAATCACTTTCTCCCAGTCGGAACTCCAGCGCACGTTCCATAGGTTTGTGGCCTGATGCTGGGATAAAGGTTAAAGTGAACAAATCAGTTGTTGTGGTCATTTCCAGAACCCCATTCACTCTACGTGTTAGCAGAGTCCCATCAAAGGAGGTGGAGAAATTTAAATACATATCTCCGGGTCTTTTGTGATGGAAGGAGGAATGCTGAGCTTTCATGCATGATTGCCCACGCTGGCTGAATTTTGAAACAGTTCGGAATATCTGTAATCAGGAAGGAATCGAGCTTGGTGTCAAATCCAGATTAGCGGTTTTTAACTCAGTATATTTTCCAACTCTCACCTATAATCATGAAATTTGGGTAATGACCAAAAGAATAAGATGCCGAGATGAGATTTCTTCGTGTAAGTGTTACTTGGTGTGGGGAACTGTGCGTAAGCAACTCAATGTTGAGCAGCTGCTTCTTCGAATGGAAAGGGCTATGATCCGATGGTTTGGTCACGTGGCATGAATGTGCTTTATCACGACTTTCAAGATGTCTTTGAATGCGGGTTCATCAGGTAGGCGACCGAAAGATAGTCCAGTCTCGGTAGTCAACATTTTACAACAGCTCACTTTTCTGTAATTTCTTCCACCGGATGCGTGTAATCTCTCTGGGTTTCCACTCTTGGTCAACAACGTCCGGTGATGAACAGGTTGACAGTTCAACTCCTCTCATCACACGAACGTCGCAAACCATCCGTTTCACTCACGATGACAACACAAACACAAAGATTTCTATCGAAGACTCCAATGGTCAACATATTAACCATAGCCTAAGCTGACCTTTCAAGCTTAAGCTTTTAGATCTCTACTCTTCCTCCTAAAGGTATACACTCCAATACCGTACCGCACTGGTTAGTGCATGGAGTGACCCAATTTGTTGTACCTTCTTCGGGATGAGCTCGCCCCGATACGGAGCGGAACAGGCCGGCCACCAGACTCTCTCATACTGCCACAAGCCAGGGTAGGCCGTAACAAAGGCCAATCTCCGTCTTATTGTAATAAGAGATGTACGAACTAAAAACCCCAAACCTGTTACATGCCCTCCTTCACGAGGAGGTCAGCTGTCGGAGCCCCAAGGTCTCATTTATCTCAAAAATCATCAAAAATGTGCTAAAGCATCCTAATTAAATTGTATCAGGCCATGTCTAAGTCTACATTTTCCTATTTTTAGTCTTCAATCTCCCCCTTTAAGAAACAAATTGTAGCCACTAATTGATTTTTACCGCCTCAATCAAAACACAGACGCCTATGCGGATTCCATCGTCGCATTAAATACCTCGTTTAAGAAGATAAATTCAAATTCAGTGATCACGGGATATAAATCGAGAGTAAAATTCAATAAATTCCCACCAACGAAAGGGAAGTTTATCCCGTAAACTAAGTGAGTGTTGCCGCTTTATCCTTGGAATCCTCCAACTGAGCTTCATGGCGGTGCGCGGTGGTGGCCGTTCGGCATGCCAGCTGCTTGCCATGTATGCGGTGAAATTCATTCTGACGCTACTTTAGTGACGTGAAAGTGAGAATGTATGCTCTGGCTATTATTCTCAGTGAAAATTGGCTAAGATCTTATTTATTGGGAGGCTAAGTGGAGATGTTATGTCGAAAGTAATTTGCTGCTGACAAATAGCCTGCCGCACCCCGTGATAAATAGTTGCCTTGGGCCAATTCGGGTGCATTTTGTTTTCCATCGAGATCTATAAAATGCGCTGTGGTAGCATATGTACGGATGGAACGTACGCTAAGGGAACAAAATGTGTATAGGCTTGAGGGGGTTAAAGGAAACCCGTCAGCTTTGGTGTATTTTCTTTCAGCTGCTGCCACAGGCGATATTCCGTGCCATGACATTTGTCCACTGACATTTGTTTCTTGAACATTGCTGACTTTTAACATTTCATTCTTATTGCCTATTGCTCCCTTGCACAATGGTGTGAGGAAAAATTGGAAGTGCAACACACAGTCATCAGGAAGTGATGACACAGAATGCACTTTTTGTGGAGATGTTGAGGTATGTCTCAGTAAATTCTCTTTTGCGTGGCGATGCAGTCCGGAGTAGACCATTGCCTCAACCCAGCAAATCACCTCAGCATACTTATTACCCAGAAAAGCGTTCCTCTGGATGCGGGAATTTGATAGAGAAAACAAAAACACAAGCAGCTAGGGTCCATCCGACACTGTGAAGAGCTCGGACGTAGAATTATGAGTAATTTACAAAACGTTTTTGTTTAAGGTGGTTCAAATAAAAATTGAAAGCAAACTTTTATAAGCTCATCCGGATGCTTTTTATACGTGAAAAACGTAGCGAGCTTTGCGTCTCTATTCAGCTTGGAACACTGCAGCAGGAGCCTTGGTCCGTTGAGGTGGAAGACTAGAGTAACAATACTTGGTTAGAGATGATAAAAATGGTGGTGCTTTTAGACTTGTTTTTTTCTTCCTATCACGCATAGGTAGCTTCATGATGTCATGTTATTCATATTCGGATCATAATGTAAAGAAATACACTTTAACAACGTCTCCAAATAATTCGGAAATGTTTTTAGTGCGCTTCGAGCAAGATAAGGTGTGGATCGTCGACCTTCCGAGTCTGTTTAATATTGTGAAATGTCAGCTACAACATCACTCGCATAATTGGGCAAATACAGGTCGCACCATTGCGTACGATTATTGTATGAAATTGAAACGGTGTACTCAAGCAACACTAGTAAACAGTCGTATCTGGAGGAACACCGCAACCGTTTTTTCCCCGTTGTCTCCGTCTCTCGTGTTTCAACAACGTTTTATCTCTTCTTCTCTGGCTTATTTTTCATACTATTAATACTAAATAGAGAAGAGGTCAAAGTAATTGGGCACGCTGATGATATGGTGATCCCATGAATTTCCTGCTGTGATCAGTGAGATCACGCAGGGCTCATTGAGTGAAGTAAGCATTTGGGCTAGGTATCTTACTTAATCACTTATCAGGCAAACGATCCTTGGATAGTCTGAGCCTTGGCAATAGCTGGCTTCGATCAATGACGTACCTGGGCATGCTATTACCTGTCATCCAGACGAAGCAGTCCTGCGTCCGAGATGTCTTGGTCTTTATATCGGAGGTTCAGTTTTAATCTCCTTCTCGAAGCGGGAGACTCGGATTCGAAGACCCTCTTAACTGGACTATTGGTGTATATGTGTTCTGTGTGGCCGAGCCAGTGTAGTCGTCACATTTTTGCCTTGCGGACTTCATCCACATCTCGATGCAGATCGTGAGTTGGCGGTTGTGTCCTTTCCTTGCACAACGGTTTCCGAGGACGATTCTACATTGGATCTCGACTAAGAAAACATTCGTGAAGGTTACGTTTGCCCCGAGGTAGACAAACTGCGACACTACCTCAACTGTCGATCGTGATGTTTTGTCCCAGGTGGTGTGTGACGGATTGTTATTTTTAACGACAGCAATATTTCCTTTTGTCTTCATTGAAGTTAGACCAGCACGTTTCGCCTGTTCTTTACTCATCGTGAAAGATTCCATCATTTCACGTTTGGAATGCACGACGATGTCGACAACAGTACGACTGACTTGTAAAAGACAGTGTCTTCCGTATATTCAGCTATCCGCCGCCATACCAGATTGAAGAAATCAGACGAAATCGCATCTCCTTACCAAAATCCGGTGCCAGTTTAAAACGGCTCGAAAGTCCTTTAGCCTTGTGCAGCACATCGCGTGGTGCGCCCCAATCGCCTTCACGTCGAATCGTCCGAATAGTTCCCAGGATTTGTCTTAACGTGAACATTTGGTTAATAGTCGATTTGCCAGGCCGAAGTCATGCAGATTAGTGCGTTGCCAAACGACTTTAGATGTACGCTGGGGAGGATCTTATAGGCGATGATGAGCAGGGAAATACCTTTTGTAAGTGTGTCATATGGAGCTGTAATTCCATTTTTCGGGCATGGATTCGTCTTCCCACGACCTAAGTATCTACTCAAGCAAAACGGAACTAATGTTCTTCATCATTTATTACGATCTACCAAAGTCGCTAGGTATCATACTAGATCACAAACTCAGCTGGAAACTAAACGTAGACCAGCAAAATACGAAGGCATACATAGCTTTCTATCCCTGCAGTTGACCCTTCAGCAAAAGGTGGATTCTCCAACTAAAGTTGATCCTATACAGATCTATACGGCGGTGGTCCGCCCGATACTAATAAGTAAATCACTAGTATGGTGGCCGGCCAAAAAATGCAATATCACAAAGCTCAACAAGGTACAAAGAACAGCATGCATAGACACCAAAGGCGGTTGCCGGTCGACTCCGTTAGACACTGTGACGAGTCCCCTCTTTGGACTTACACATAAAAACCACTTCAGCACATAGCGGAATCAGACTGGGTGCGGGACACCAAAACCTTACACGGAGAGGTCCCGTATCATCCTCAACATACTACATGGTGAGTAGACATCATTTCATCAAACGACAATTGCACTCTAATCCCCGAAAAAATTAAATTGCATAACGAAGTTGCGCGACGGAGACAACGCTGGTGTGTTGTAGGAATTCCAGAACATTTCCACAGCCTACAGACTGCCGAACAATTCCGGTGTGTTCCAGGCGGAACTGCATGCGATTGGAGACCGTGTCGTCTATTCAAAATGTACCCAAATATCTTGTCATATGCGTTGATAACCAAGCAGCCAACAAAACTGTTGCCTTTGCTACGTCGTATTCAAAACTAGTGCAGAAACGCCGGGCTGAGCTGGCGTCGTCACATGGCCATTTCATAATATCCTTTATCTGGTTTCCAGTTCAAGGTGTCACCCCAGGCTGATGAACTGGCCAGATAGGGATCTGCCCTTCGGTGCTCGCATGCAGAGGAGGTACTTAATTGAAACAGCTAACCTCAGATGGGCCAGACTGTCATGCTGTCAGATGATTGCTAGTCCAGCACTTGCTAGACCAAGACAGCGAGTGCGTGGTGACAAAATGTAACAAAGAGTATGTAGCTAGGTTTGACATACCCACATACATAATTAACTTTAAATATTGTTATAATAAATAGAAACATTTAAAACATGTTATTTTATTATGACGTGTATATAATAATTAGTTGCAAATGAAACACATGAAATATTTTAAGAATTTGTATGTTAATAATGAAAAACTAGGAATTAACTTAAGTTTTAAAACATAAATTGCTTACTTTCTTAAATAAACTTGTTTTTTTCTTATTTAGTAAGAAATAATCAAAAAAAGACAATATAACATATAAAATAAACGTACCAATCCTTTAAAAACTTATTGGGAACTAGTGTCGAAATCGTAACAGACATTGCATAAAAATATTGCATGTTTTATATAAAGGGTGATTTTTTAAAAGCTATAAGAAAGTTTTTCAAAAAGAAAACACATAAAATTCAGAAAAATGAAATCTTTATTTGAATCTATAGTACGATCCATATAATTTAATGTTTGAAGATTATTTCATGAAATAAAATGTTCACCGAACTCGCCCCTCAATAAGTCCATTGTTGCGTGTGCTGTGTGGCATGTGGCACCGTCTTGTTGAAACCACATGTCATGCAAGTCAAGCTCTTGCATTTTGGGCAAAAAAAAGTTGGACGAAACGTGCGTCAGCTGCTTAAACCAGTGTTGCCAAAAAGATAATAGCTAAAAAATCACCCTTTATATGGCCTTTCTACAGGTTGTGTCTACATGCGTGATTTGTTTCACGATATTTATTGGTTCGACAATCACGACATCTGACATAGTGACTAGTCGCATTTTGGGGTGATGGACGTAGAGGTTCATTGAATCCAGCTACACGAAGCGACTACGAGTTTGTGTAACCAGTAAAGAAATACAGTTATGTAAATAACTGGGTGAAAACATACCATACCCAGCCACATTCACGCCGTGTTAAACATTTTTCCTTGTCTGAAAATTTGTATATTTCATGTGAAAAATGCTGTTGCTTATTTGAGAAATCCAGTCATAGTGGGTAAGTACGTGTCGCATTGATTCACTGGTTGACTGGTTTCTTTTGAAATAATATTGTCATTAAAACCGTATCTATGCATTTCCACTTCACCATTTTCCCACATAAGCGCACACACAACGTCTCAGCACAACACTGAAGCCACACAAGCAGAAGCCGGTGGTCCATCAGTTTGATTTGTGGGGATATCCAGGATTTGTATTCAATATGAATCTCAATTCTGTGTGAATCCGGATATTTACTCTTTTGTGGTGGTATTTGCAAAGCAAATTGAAATTCGTGAATGGATTTGAAAATAATTGAAGACGCAAGTGGGGGTCATTGAACACTGCAATTCGATATACCATGAAATACGTGTGTGTGCGATGGTGGCGAGCACTGCGGGCATAAAGCAGTTCTACGACGTACAAGGGCTCAGAACAATAATAAATAATTCATATGTCCCCTAGCAGGGGTTATTCTGTTCCTAGCGTGTAACAAGACTTTTTTACTACTACCGTGTGTACATTCAGTGACAGGAAACTTATCTTGTGGTCATTGAAATCCAGAGCAAACCAATTGGGGATCAATGTCAATAGATGGCCGGAAATATGTTGATTAACTTCAGAAAATGGATTCGATTCGTTGGTTATCTTCTCCTTCTTCATGATCTTTGATGACAAGTTGTTGAACTTTGTCGGGTTTGATTTAATGGTCGCATGGCATTGCCAGTGGAGGGTCTCTGTCTAAACAGATCTATCCTACACGCCTCAGAGCCTTTTCAAGGCCACTCTCAAGACTGCTCCTCTGTCTAAATCAAAATGTTACGTATACGCCACAGTGATTATGTATACGTCATGTTTACTAGACATCATAGTCCTGGCGCTGGGCTGGGCTCCTGGCGCTCACGGCTTTATGTCAAGACAAAAGAACATCTGCGATGTCATCAATTTACGTGGTTATGGTCTCAGAAAGAAGAACTCAGAAAAATGCTGCCTGGGACATATTCAAAAGTTGAACACACTCCTACAGCTGCTAAGGAGCTGCTGTTTACAAGTGCTTCCCATTCTCAATCATAAACAAACCACAGCCACACTGTTACTGTCGAACAGCAGACGTCCTTAAATCCATTTCGAGTAATTCCTGAAACGGTGGTCGACTTCAAATGACGAAAAATAGAAAATGGAAATCTCACATGTGTTTGATTTGGCGAATTAAACAGATCCATTCTCGAAATTAAAGAGAGGCTCAGACAGAAATCCATGCACATAATGCCCATTCATCGAACCGAAATCCTACGTGAAGCCGCATTGTGTGTATGTGTTAAAGTCTACTCAGCCAGCTGAACGTTCTCGTTCACATCGAACCAGATGCGGTTCATCTCAAACACAATTACCCACAAAGGAAACCTTTTCAATGACATTCATCATGATTGCGGGATGGCAGAGAATATCGAATTTTATTGGGAATAATATTTCAATGGGGCTCCATCTTCGCAATCCTCTCAGCATGGAGTATGCCAAGATTTTCGATGCCAATTCAAGAAAATGTCAATTCAATCATATTCACCCCCGAGCACTTATGGTGTGGTTGTTCATTTAAAAATATGACTGCACGAATCCCGGCCATTGACAAGAAATGAAATAATATTTTCCCACCTCATGCCCAAAATTTGAATGGCACAAAAGGCGACTGAACTCTTAAGGTGCTGCGGCGCAAGCTTAGCTGTGAGACATACTGAGGTGGCGGCACAGCACCACCACCTCACCCCCTGACAGCACGTGTTCCTGCTGCCATTTGTTAAGAGCTATAATACCTGGCAAAAACAGATATATGATTGCCATGCAAATCGTTGACTCATCACCCATTGAAAGGTTAGTTGTGCTGTGGGTGTGGATTTATCAGCCAACACAATGGCACGATATGAGAATCTATAGGTTTAACACGTTTTCCTCGGCAATGATACGAGTAGCATCGGCAGGTGGAGAGGGGGGATGGAAAAAGGTCCTGAACCAGTCTATTGAAGGGCGAGAGAAGAAGTCATATTATTATTAATGGGCTCTTGGTGTCCTTTGGTTGGACTTGTTTACGGGTGCGAGGAATTGTGGTAACAACGGGGAAACTGGGCCGTCAAAGTGTGCGATAATTTATTGGATGATCCCAGCTTCGTGTGTGTTGGTCACTTTTTATTAAGTGCTCTCGTTAAAGTCACCTTAAAGATTTAAACGGCTTGGATAGGCCTTTAAGCAGTAGTTACTGCTTTCACTTTGAGTCCTGAGAATATCCCATATTCATGTACATTACTCATGATAACAATGGTCACTTATTCAGCGTTTTGTTGTCTGTTTTTGTTCACCTACTATCGTTGCGTACATTGAGCAATTAATCAAAAACAGATTTGTTTTTCACATCACTGGAAGTGTTTTACAAAGCAGATGATTTATTTTGATTTTGTTAGGCTTTCTGTTTTGCATTAAAAACGTGTCCTTAGCTATTTATTGCCGCGTTTCTGATCGTTATACGTTGAGCTAAGAGTTTAGAGTGCGCTCGTTCCTTGGTTGATGAAAAAAACAACATTGTTTAGCGGCAACTAACTACCTCAAATTCGGACGAATATTATTTTGGTGAACTAAGTAAGCGGATTGTTCTGCACGGGGAATGTGAGATCCCTTAAAACAACCGCAGGCATTCGAAGAACTCCTGGTGGCCCTCGACTGATATACGACCGATATTACCGCAAACCAGGAAGTGCAGTGGAATGGGCTGGGTAAAAACAGGACGAAAAATGCCGTATCTACCGCAGTAATTGTAACAGATAGAGATAAATGCTTATTTGGATGTAGATTTGCTGTTAGGGGCACCAAGTCTTAAGTTTTGCATGTAAAAGCGAACAACTAGAATAAAACCGAAATCCTAAAATGAGCATCTGCTAAATGATCATCATCCTGACTTGCGTTAACAAGGATGACTATAACTTACTAGAGAGGGTATACGACCAATGCCCCAGCTTCGACACCAATATCGTTCTATTAGAATCATAGTGAACACAGTTCGCATGTCACCACATCCACCCTGAGGTGGTGGACTTTGTCAAGGGACATAACTTTTCTGTAACTAGCATGCGGTCCTCAGACCTGACGGTCCTCTAAACACTGTTAGCCATTGCGATAAATGTCATGCACTTCTCCAGTATTCACTCTCAATCTTCTGAAGAGCCAACATCGACTCGGATCATTTCTTTGTTGTACAAAAGGTGACCTCTGATACCGAGAGAACAGCAGCTATAATCGCAACACACTGCTAGGTTCTTTGTCAATCGAATCTCATAGAAATTCACTGTAATTTCAACGCCATCTGCACAAAAAACTAAGAAAGTTCAGGCAAGTACATTCGCCGAAGCCAGAAGCTTACCATTGAGCGCAACAAATAGGAGCATCCCCGATGACTGGAATATCAGCTCCACAAAAAAGCGATCCTACCTCTTGCAGCAACTATAGAGGAATATCCCTTCTCAACGTCGCCTATAAGATTCCGTCTATCACACTGTATGAACATCTAAAGCCGTTTTGCACCGCACTAATCGGCAAATCGACTATAGCTAGACCACACTAGCGATGTCCGGCTAATCGATACTCACCATCTTTTGATCGGAGCGATGGCCGAAATTGATCCGATTGTGTCGCACGCGATGCTCCCTGCAATTTGATTTAGGGCCTCCGAGATGTTCGAAACCTGCACCAGACTTCAGCAATGAGACTCCCTCTCGTATGATTTCTTCAATCTGATAGACGGGATACTGTAAACACGAGAGGCACTATCTACGCCAGCTTCAACTTTGAGATAGTAAAGGATTTTGTCTACTTGGGGCCAACGTGAATTCCAACTTTTTCACTTTCTATTCTATAATTTCCATAATTTCTGAAACCTCTCTAAGTTGGCCACCGTGGTTAAATGTCACGTCTTCTAGAATAGACAGCGTAGTGTAAGGCCAATTGTGTCGAGATAGAGGAACGTTTTTGGAGGAATAAATCCGTTAAGGCGCACTCTTTTATGGTGGATAATATTGGGGTACTAAGCCCCGTGCCATATACCTTATGATCAGCTTAATTATAAAATCCTCTTCAAGTTTGACTCGTTAAAATATAACTTCTAGTGCTCAGGCTCTGGTGCACGATACTACCGGAAACAGGTCAGATCTGGGAAGGACTCACGTTAGAACGCAATGGACAACCGTAGGCCTTAATTGGCCGGATGAGGGACCTTCACCCTAAAATCAAGTTGGCTGCTATACAACATCCCTCTTGCCACAGCAAAGGCCTTTTTTAGTTTCTGTCAGAGCAATATCCATATGTTTGTCAAAGTACAAACATTGATCAAACCAAAAGCTTACTACACTTTTCACATCTAACGGCTGCCTGCGGGTCAACTATGCCGAACTTACGCCAGTTCGCGCTTCTACCCCATGAAGCCATGTACAGCGGGGTCCAGAAAATGATAGTTTTACACTTCAGGAAATGGATAACCAACCTCCAGGCGTCGCAAAACCTCTGAATTTTGCTATACAGCTTGAGGAAGAGGCCCTCCAACGAAACGGAGTTGAACACGTTATTTGCCAAGTTATCCTCACTGAACCTATTGAAACCTGGTCTCTGGGATCGCGATTGACTTATCTCGCCCCGGAGATCGAAGTGGCTTGGCAAGGCACTGTTCTCCAGGTCCTAATTGGACCTACATCTCACACAACTAGCTGACACTACTGAACTGAGGCCCTAGAGACGGAGAAAATGAAACATTTCTAGAGTCCTCTTATCTGTGGACAACAAGTCCAAGTTCAAGTAAGCTTAGCGCTACACTCCAAATGTATAAAATTGCAATTTCATGTTTCAAACGAATTTCCAAATACAGGTAATAAAAATGCAATTTTAAATGTCCATCACAAAGCTGGATTAAATTCCAAATGCGACCGCATTTCTTTGTAGACTGTCAGTACCCAGTCTTACGCTCATGTATGACAAATCTCTTTACATTTTAAGCAGACACTGAGGTCGCTTCTTCAACAATCTCATTACAAATTATCCCCTAACAGACAAGTTAGATCCTTATCCTTATTGGAATGTAAAAATAATTGGCCATCATTCGCAATCGTCTAGCCATACACATGTTCTTTGCCACAATACCCCGCTCCGTTTCATACGTGTATGTGCAAACATGTGTGTATGTAGACAAAAGCAAAGCTTCAAATAACACCCAATTTCTCTGGTTATCCCATTCGAATGCGTGTTATGTCCTTTAAAGGATAAAATTCCATCAAAATCACATACGACTACACGCTATCCACTCAGAAATCCCATGGCTACCGCTAGTAAATTGCTTACTTATCGCTTCGAGAACACCACTTTGGCAGAATTAAAAAACGAAACGCACTCACACAGAGGCCAACACGAGTCCAGTTGTATGGCCACGACTTTGTTGGTCCAGGATAAAGTGAAAAAAATTCATGGGCTATGCCCTCCATTCGCACGTTATGCGAGGATGTTTATGAAATATTAATACTTGCCGGAGCACTGTAATCTGCCAAATGATATCAGATCTGTTTGTTTTTATTTTTGTTTTGTTGTTTTATTTTTTGAAAAAAAAAAAGCCGAAGAGAGACGCATATATTTGTCTGTTGTTTTTATCCAAGCGTACGCGTAGCATCGCACGCGACATGTTTACCACATCGCCGGTCTTACAGGATCTGGGTGGCTCATTGGAAGTGTATGTAAATTTGGTGTGTGTACACTGTACAGTGTGGTAAGTGAACTCTCGCCTGCCAGAGCCTAGTGGAGTACAGAAAATTTGCATATAAATTAAAGGCAGAGAGAACAACAAAAATATGTCAATTTATTTTTTGAAAAATAGCGGTTATATTGTAATTTCTTGCCATTTATTCTTGGCTGGATCAGGATTAAGTGGATGTTTGTTTGAAATTGAAGAACGACTTTCGGGAATAACATGGAGGTGTACAGTAAGTAACAAATCATAAATTTGTTGTTTTTATTGTTTTCGAATTTGAGTTGTACTTGGACAAATATTTTTGAAAAACATACACAAATTGGCAAAGATTTTAATTTGATGCTGAAGGGAATGGTGTTGGGGAAACAAGGTGCGCTGAGTTTGTAAAAATTACCAAATCTTTTTATTGTGTGACCCCATTCAGAGTCCGTCTTTGACACGGGACAGATGTGTTACTGAACAGCTTGTATCACAATTCAATTTCAAGCATAAAATACTGAAAATGAAAAACACGAATTGAAATGCAAATTGGTGGAAGATAAAATGATCCAATTTATTTTTTTAAATTTATTATAAATGAAAATGCCACAATATGCAGTGAAATGTTGCGTAAGCTGCATGAACAGTGGATTGTTTATTTTTAAGCGTGTAAAAATATTTATTTGTTTCCGCCTTTAAGTTTCTGTTGTCATGGAAATTCCCGAGCCTCAATGCACACTTTTTGTCCTTACACCATACAGAAGGGTAATTTTTAAGCACTTGCTTTTCAACTGTACAAAATCCCTGTCCTCGATTTCCCACAATTTGTGCAATCCTATTGAAACAGTCCAAAATGTATGCATATGTCTCATTTTTGACATGAAGCTGGAGCCCCAACAATGCGTCAAAAAGGCTTCCTCGGCTCTATACTGTTGTAATAATGCTATAGAGTGCAAATGGAAACAGTAGGCCAGCGTGTCCCACTGGATATTTATATTTTTAGTCAGGGCGGAACCGCGCTAGTTAGAAACATCAATTGAAAACCGTTCGAAAGGGTGCAAGGGATGGCGTGTGTATGGAACAACTTAGCGCTAAGAACAAACCCCTTTGCAGTCCTGAACGTACTCCCTAATCTTATGCTGATGACTTATTCGATAGACATGTAGCGGCTAGCACGGCGATAAGACTGAACTCGCTGCTTAAGTGAAGAGAACATGTCCGGAGCACACTCAACTACCACTTTTGCAGCATATACATGTGGTTTGCGGCATATAGTCTCAATAGGACGGGGATTTCTGGACAGCAGCTAGTGTCCAGGAACTAAATGCGACAGGGGCCAGTGTCCAGAATCTAGTGGCAGATTGCGTCATGAACAGGACAGGGGCTAGTGTTCAGAAACAGCGGATTGGGTCTGCGAAACCACACGGAGTTTCTGGACAGGGGCTAGTGTCAAGTAACTAGATGCGGAATGGGTCTGCGAAACCGCAAGGGGTTTCGGGACAGGTATTAGTGTCCAGAAACTGGATGCGGATTAAGTCTGCGAAACCGCATGGAGTTTCTCGATAGGGGCTACAGATCATACAATTTCCCGCTATAACGTTACGCAGGGCCACAGTAAAACTGTACAGCACAACTTATATTCCTTACACCATGATGTAGAGCATGATCTCATCCTTAACTCTCTTAACTTCTGTTATTTCCGTAAGCTGAGAAAATCTGGAGTTGATCAACTTTCAAGTTGTAAATTGAAAGTAGAAACCATATGATTTGAGTGATTTCTTGCATTCAGCAAGTCCAGAAGTTGAAGAGTCAAAAAGCCTACAGTTGCGTAATGTGTTTGACTCATTGTTTGTTCAAGAAATCGTTCAATCAAGCTAATGATGAAAACACAAACATACATATGTACGCAGTAATTGATGTGATGTGACACACAAAAACGGACAGACAACTTCGATAATGAAACGAAAGAGAACGAAATCCTTGATTTCCTCAACTTCTGTTATTTCCGTATGTTGAGAAAATCGGGACTCAGGAGTTGATAAGCTCTCGAGTTGTAAATTCAAGGTTGAAATCATAAAATTTGAGTGAATGAGAGCAGGTCTAGAAGTAGAAGAAGAAAAATCTCAAAGTTGTGTATAACTTTTAGTGAATAAAATCATCCTAGATGTGAATTGACGTGTTTATCGATATTTTACGACCAAAGAGGTTCATTGAATAAAGCCATCGCCTTCAATCGGTCTCTATGCGTAGTCCCCTCCCAGGGCGGTGAGAATTTTTTCCTAGAAAGTGCTAGAATGTATTGACTTAAATATTTTCCATAGCATACCACTGGTTAAGTCACAGTTGCGTGACAACAAGTACGCATCCTTGGGATTTACCTTGATTGCGAAAAAGTTCTGTCTGCCCGAATGCGATACAGTAGATCACCGTGGCCCATGGCATAATTCCAAATAATTACCCTCAATTACTATAGTTCCGAGAGAAGCGAAGGAACATAATCTGAGGAATTAGAAACCCCTGCCAGAAGGAAAGGAGCTGTGTTGTGAAGAAAAGAATCGAGCGGATTCTGGTAGTTGCGCAATTAGGCACACGCCTGCGGCTCCATCACGAAGGGAACTTAATTAAGACCGCTTAAGTTAACTGACACGCTTAAACTTCATTCAGTTGTGCAGGTAATTGTCCGTCGTCTTTCGAAAAGTTTACGATTTGCGAGTGACTGCGAGTGTTTGCTGATGGGTACTGAAGTTTGACGCTTGAATGCTTGTCTGATGAATTAGATGTAGTTTCGTGAAGGTTGTTGTCGTTGGATACCACAAAGTGAACATTTGGACTTCTTCGTTCCGTTGGCATTAACCCCTGGTAGTATTGATTGTTTTCCAGAAAATTAGCTGTGAGACAATCACTTGGTTTTTCTGGCGCAATTGGCGCAAACTTTGAACTATGAAGCAAGTGAATTTCAAAGATTGCGTAATTGTAACAATTTTCCGGTAGCGATGTCATTTCGACATTATGGTTGCTCTCTTTTGTCCTCGTATGATACGACGCGACCTGAGAATAGAATGGATGTTTAGAATAGGGAATATCGTAGATGGAAATATTGTAGCCACAAAAGGAAAAAGCGAAAGTACAATAGGGATATATCATATCGTACGTAGAAGTCGTTGGGATCGCAGTCCTGGTTATTCGGGAACCACAGGAGATCAGGCAACGATGAAACCTAGTTTCAGCCTGACCGAGCGGTAGACCTCCTTGTGGGAGCGTCATGGTGAATGTGGCTTAGGCGCAGATCGCGGGAAGATTTGGAAGTAATTTATACCGCATTGTAGAGACATTCCTGACTACCACTAGTGGTGATCACCATTCGAGGGAGCAACGTCTCCACAGTATCAGCTTTAGTATCTTTAATGGTCTTCTTCATCTTCTTCTACTGGCGCTACAGTCCAGGATGGATCTGGGCCTCAACCAACAAGCCTCTCTAGCTGGCATAGCTGCCTCCAATTTTGGACGGCATGTGTGTTGAAGTCCTTCCCCATTTGTGTGCGCCATTCGAGGGCATCGTCTATTGTGTTCTCCCACTGGTGCTGAGACGAAGACTCTTTGGGCTGGAGTGCATTCGCTACATGGCTCAGCCATCTTCGACGTTGAATTCGTGGACGCTTGGCTAGCCTGATGCTGCTGTACAGCCCATATCCATACAATGCGTGGTTGAATTTCCTTTTCCAAATACCATCAACGCCAACAGGGCCAAAGAATGAATACAGAACTTTTGTCGTTAAAAAGACAAAGGGTTTCTTCATCGGCTCACGAGATTGTCCACGCTTTGGTGTTATAGAATGTTTGCTTGGTCCTTCACGAGAGGGCTCTACTGCTCTATTGTCTCTTGAACCCAAAGCCCATTTTTGTTTCATTTTGAAATCTTTAATGGTCCTACTTTTAAATTGGCAGATATTATTCTACTCTTCGGTATATTATATTCGATTCTATTCGGAATACATGCAATCTGCATAAAAGTCAAAGACAGCGGCCTCATACATATATTTGTTATGATTAATTCAATGACTTGTGTTGTCACTTGTGTATATATTTTTGTCTAGAATAGTTATTGAGAATTTCCGATAGAAGAAGCTGTATTTGGTAGATTGCATTAATTTCTTGAATATGGTACCGTCCCCGAAATGCTTAATCTAATAGCTTATCTTCTAACGACCCTTGTGCGAAAGGGACAACAGGGAACAGTTTTAAGAATACCTTTATTACCGCAGTTAATGTAGTTAATCACAAACTTAATTCTTAGCACATCATTTAAACGAAAAGCAGCACAAGCACTGCAGAGCTGACCACTGGGCTGACATTATGTTTCCAAAAATCATACCAGCGGCCAATAATACTTAAATTTATAAAGTTGTATGCCTTTCGAAAATCTTCATCATTATATTCTGACCCGCTTGTTCCACTAAAGCGGTAGCGCGGGTAATGCTCGCACGAGAGATCTCCCGGTCACCCGATCGTCCGCCATGAACTTTATCTCATCAGGAGTTATACCTTAGCAGAACCAAGCGAGTTTCTTGATTTGGTCCAATCATCTCGTCCTGAGTCCGCCAGCAGGTCGCCTATCTGACGGAATCGTAATTAAGATACGCCTCTGAGGTCGTGATGATCCAAACCATCGAAGCATAGTCCTTTCTGTTCGACGGTCGTTATCCAATTTTCAAGACCATTGGTGAGACTTAGAATAAAACTGTGATGAAAACCAATAACTCGGCCTTGACACCAAACTCGTCATTCCTAACTACAGATCTTCCAAGCTGTTTCAAAAATTACCATGCCTGGCCTGGCAAGATCAGCATTACTCCTACCATAACTCGTGAAAAAAAGAGTTGTAGTTGAACTTCTTCACCTGCTTCAGTGGGACTCCACTAACATGTAGAGTGTATTGAGCAGGATTCTGGGAATAACCATAACCTCGAAATTGTCACTTTATCCTTCATCCCAGCATAAAAACCTATCGAGTTAGCGCTGGAGCTCTGCACAATGAAGTCGACTTACCCTTAACTTTCTAAATATTCCTCAACTTAGGATGTGCTGCAACATCTAGTCCATATATTTTGCAATGAAAAGGAAAGTTGGCAAGACGCATTTAGCCATGTCCAACCTCAACGCTGAAATATGTTGATTTAGCACTGTTAATCCGAACACAGCTGATACAGTGTGTGAATATTGGCTGAATGGCCGCCAAAAGAGGACCCTGAATCCCATCCTTCGAATATTATTAAAAAAAACATCGTCAAACTGACACATAAAATATATCCTGTATTATGAACAACGTAAGCGTTACTTTCATACGAAATCGTCAGATTTAAAGGAAAAAAAACAAGTGAAACAAGTGAAATCTTCGTGGATTATATTTACATCTTCACTTGCAGATTAACCCCGTAAAACCCTAAGCCCTGCAATCAAACTGAAAGTAACTTCATATCTTATCAAGATTTTGGCAATAAAACGCACCTCCTTTCCGCTCGAAATGCCACCAGAATTTCAGCAAAACAGAATCATCTTAACGAGAGAATGGAATAAATGCGGAAACTTGAAGAATTTGTTTTCGTATTTACAGATTCGTCCATAGCTCAATCCTGAAATCGTCCAATTGTCGAATAAAATGGTCCCGCACGAGTTGGATACACATTATTAGCCAATAAAAGTGATTTATACCGCTATTATGCTTCCTAAATTCAGTCAATCATATTTTCGGTGCGCTCCGGCTCATTGATGGTGGTGAGTCGAACTTAATAGGTATTTAGGTCGTTATTACTGTTAAATACATTTCGTTTTTCGGTACGGCTTAATGGCATCCATCTGAGAATTATTGTTAAGTTAAGAGCTGAGGCGTATCACTGGTTTTGGGTGTACCTCTCTCTCTCTCTCTCTCTCTCTCTCGTGGAGTTTCGGAAACTTAAAACTGACTAATGTTGGTATATACATAATTTTTATATTTTTCGGCTCTTCGATTGCTGGGTGTTAAATTTGGTGCGCAGACATTTAGGTTTTTTTTTTTTTGGTTGTTGCTGCCAATGAAGGGGGCTGTAATATTTTAGAAGCTTGTACTTCGTTGCAGTGGTATTCGCTAATGGGACACGATGTTAACATTTATCAAAAGCTTTCACATAATTTTGGCTAATCTTAAATTAAGCTTATCAGTGTCATACAGGGTGCGCCATTTTATGTCGTATGTAAATATTGAATCATTTAAGAGAAAAAACCGATTTTCATATAAGAGGTTGAGTGTCTCACTGTAGGAGTTGTCTCACTGTTGGGTGCCTCCCCTATTTTTATTTAATTCAGTCGTTTACTATTATTTGGACAATGTTTTTAATGCAACACTAATCAATCAATCAAGTCGCAATCAACAGAACAGCGAAGATTTCGTCAAGAGAGTTTGCCTTGAGCTAGATACTTGCTGCTGTAGACTTTGCTTCTCAAATATCGCCACAAACGGGAGTCCGGAGGAGTCAATCGGGAGAGCTGGGTGGTCAGTCTATATTGCCACCCAGAGAGCTTTCGTTGCAGAAACTGCATTGTTTGTAACTCTCAAGACTTTTTACACATGCACCGATATATTGTAGATACCACTCGATTGTTTCGCCTTCTGAAATAAATTATGGTCTTGACGCAAACGCCGGCTCAAACAGTCTCTTTTTTGTCTTGCAATAGTCTTCCGTAGCAAATTTGCTGGTTCGACTCCAGAGAGTATGAAATTTCTGCGTCAACCATTCGAGCGACAGTGTGTTAGTATTATTATTTCAGTTAATTGCACTTATATAGAAACAAATACAAATCGTTCGGCAAAGTGCGCCGAAATGTGGTTCTATTGACGCTAGTGAGTGCAGTCACGATACGACAAATGTGGGTTCACTGGAAAGTCTTTGGCCTAAGTGAACGGCTTGTCGATGATATCCCACTGTCCACTTACATAGATTATAGGGTAGTACATAAGAAAAAAAAAAAAAAGATGTGCACTACGGCGTATAAATTATATATGTTCGGCATATACATAACATATACGCCCTAGTGCACGTGTCCGTAAAGTTACAGACATAGTTAAGATAGTTTTTAAGTTTTAATGTTAGGTTAATCTAGTTTAAGGTAGGTTAACACAGACAAACTAAGCCAAGTTTTTTACCAGTTTTCTTGGCTTAACAAAAAACAAAAACAGACTTCATAACTGGAAAAAAAAAACATAGACTAAGCCGAAAGGCATGCTTAAATTAGAAGATCAGAAAAGCTTATAGTACCCGTATAGGGTCAGTAGGTTAGATGTAAGAACAATTGTTAAGATAGTTAAGCTAGTTTTAAGTATTTTTGTCTAGCACGTAAGTAAATGAATTAAAAATAAAACAAAAATGAAAAAAAAAATATCCCACTGTCCCGTGCTCGTTCAAAATGTAACACCAAACGACGAATATTTTTGCCAGACGGTTGTTGTTGGGCACGATATGAGTTCAGTTGACACAGCTGAACAACTGTTTTCAATGTGCACCGTAAATGTCAGATTTTGCACCATAAATAAGCTAACTTGAAGTGCAGATAGACACTCAGCATTTATTCGTCGATTTCGACGAGTTATACACAGCTGAGACCTTCAACGTGAAAGCGTTTTAGACAACGCTCTGCCAAAGCTCACAGACCAACACCAGAGACAATTTCTTCTAGACGTCCGACCAGCTCTTAATATACGCGGATGACATTTGGCTTGTAAGCATATACAATGGACTTGGCGTAGAGAAGGCCATAGAGAAAATAATCGAGTAGTGTCAAAACGTGTGATGGCGGAAATTTCTCCATCACAATTTCGACCGTTACGTCGCTTGTTTGGCATGTAGTGCCACAGCTCGGATATAAATTTAGCTGTTGTAGCTTGGTCGAACACTAGTGGATCTTGTTCGCTCAAATATCGGCAATTTTGCTTTGTTTTCTAAAGAGCTAAAAACGGGCCTTGTCGGCAAGATGATTGGCCAAGATTTTTTGGAACTCACTGTGTTATCTATTGTCGTTCGCCCTTAATTCCGGCACGAGCACAATCTTATACGGATGTAGTGCCAAATTCAATCGTGATCTGTTCTCTTGCTAAGCCCAATTCAGCCGATCGGCAACGATTCGGCATTTCTGGGCTTCTTCTATACTTTCTTCATTTCTCAGCAATCTCTGTCTGGTCGCAGTTGACAGGTGACAAGAGTGTACTCACGCTCAAATTTTACCACCGTGCAGCGAATTGAATGCACACTGCATGCATCATGACTATCGGCCTCACGATTAAGTTCACGTTTCGTATTTGTAACTGAGTCGGAATATCGATAAAATTTTGATTTCCGTGAAAACGTGAAACGATGAAATGACAAGCTTATGTGAATATTTTGATAGCTGGTAATTTTGACAAAAACGATCATTGATATGTGGTAATCCTTTATTGACTTCTACGTCAACGTAAACTTCTCCAGTATTCATATTGCCGAATCAACTTCTCTACTAACCCTTCACCACTTCGCTGTCGATAATAATTCTCAACACTTCCCAATACTAGATACTACTGTGTAAACTTCGGTATAACCCCTGTCCTGAAATCTTTTATGGGTCATATGCTCAAAATTCAGCCTTCAAGATTTTCCATGTTGTTTGCCTGAAGTTGTCATCGCTTGTCGTTTACTCACAAAGAAGTTCTTTGTTTTCCGCTTGACTTCCATCCAAACTTCGTTGCTCTAGATTATTCTTTCTCACCCGCTATATGTAACAATCTTTTAAACAATCTTCTTCTAATTCCCAAACTCCCGCCTGTGAGAAATCGTCCATTATCTCTAAAGCCACACGTTTTGAATGTCAAACCTATGGCCCCTACGACGTCTAGTCTGCAGAAAATCTTGCAAAGCCCGTTTTCATGCTTTTATTGAATGACACAAATGTTCCATAAATTGAACGCAAACACAGCGCCGCCATTCACCTTGAGCTGAAAGTGGCGAATACTAGGAGAATATCGATCGTTTCGGCCACAATTCCCAGTTGGGTGGACATTTATCGAAAATATAATATGTATACCTATCTGAAGATTGCCCAGCAAATTATTGTAACCTCATCCGAATCGAATGGAATAGAGAGTTCTCCGAACAGGCATTTATTTCATTCGTCAGCGGGAACATACGAGTATATATATTTTTTTTTCAATTTGAAGGAGTGAGCCTATCCTTGAATAAAGTTTTCCGGTCACGAAATTCTCCACACCCTCCTGAATTATGATGGAGTATGTTCCAATTTACAATTTTTCCGCCCCACACACAGCGATCCAGTGCACGTGTTCTGGTCTCGACGATAAAAGTCCTGACGTCGGACACGTTAAGGATTCACGATGTTTCAGATTCAGTAAAAGTTTTTTTTTTTTTATGAATCTGAAAATGTTTGTCGGTGGTGGGGGAGAGGAGTCATACGAGGTGCCGAATATATTATATACATATACCGTTCACATATGAATGTGCAGTGTGTGCTCGTATCTTGTGGTGGTCCTGTGACAAGAGTTGGTAATTTGAAAATGAATTCTGGAAATTTGTGTCATTTGTATTGTAACAGAAAAGGTACGTGAATAAATTGGATAATACAATTCATGTATCTGCCAGTGTAAACGTCAGATGTACAAATGCATACAAATGCCCAGCTGTCATAACGGCTGTAAGAAGAGAACTCTGATTTAATAGCAATCTACTACTGTATGAATTTACTTTGAGACGAGTTTTAAGTGCCATCATTTGTAATTTGATATTCTGTCTGTTTGTTAACTTTGTCGCTCCAGCAGTTCAGTAAAATGTTACGCTGACTGCTAGAATAGAAGTTTCTGATCACACGAAAAGATGCCACAGGATCTGTGGAGTGGGATATGGATTGTCACTTTTGACGGACAAATTTTGGCATCGCATGAGTAAATACTGCAAATATTGGAGAATGTAGGCCGCAATGAGGAGATTGCATAACCAAATACTATATTTGTGATTTTCTTAATCCAGGTGGACATTTAAGTTGATTTCTAAGACCACGGCATGGATAGCAGCGTTCAGAATTACCATCACGTTATTGCCAGTAACCCATAGACAATTGCAAGATTGTTCTGAAAACAGACAAAAATAATCAGCAGAGGTTAAGTAAACAAATGTATGGACATCCTGGTCACACAACAAATGTGAATATACAGAGAACTTGCTCATAGCCCAACGTCGACGTAGAGCCTAGGGACAAACTAACTATCCGTGTATTTCAGCAGCACTACTTCAGAAACAGCCACTTACCGGGCATCGCTAGCAGAGAATGGTAGAGAATGAAGAAACCCCAACTATAATCGATGAAGCCATCCTCTCTGATTGAAGAAATCGGGGCAGGTATCAATAAGCTTAATAAAGATATTAGAATCAGGTAGGTTGCGAACCGAGCTTTTCAAGGTGGTGATGTTCTCGGACCACGCATGCACCAAGTCATTTGCAGAGCTAAGGAACCCTAAGACACGCCCTACGGCCTCGAATATCAGCTCCATACACCCCATCCACAAAAAAGGTATCCTACCATCGAAGAACTACCATATCACCTGCTTTAAAGATTTCACCAGACATTGACACCAGAAATTTGGTCTCACTTTAGTCTCGGGATTCGTTCTTTTACTACAGCCTTCTGCCTGGCTGCTGTGTCTTGCTCCTCACCGCCATTTAACAGTCTTCAGTAAGAAATTCCTCTCGATTCTCAGTATCGACTGCGGCTCCCCTACCAGTTGTCCATTTTAATCTCTGCAAGCGCCTGTCCGAACTTTATAGGCATAGGATGTGATTGACCTGTCGGGCATCATTCCTACCAATCATGATGAGACGAACATCCTCTGTAGAGCTCACGAACATAGGCATTTTTCTTTGGTGGTGTCGCAATGCGTCATTTACCACCACCTCTCAACTATAGTATACAACTAATAAGATGTGAAGACCGCCTTAAACAGCCTGAAAGCAATCAAAAAGATTACATTACTACGCAGAGTGGATTTCAATTATCAGATGAAGATGTATTCAGTTTGTGAGGCTTACCATCAGATTCCAAGAAAAAATGTAGCTGCTTTCCTAAATCAATTCCGTTTCTTGGAAGAACGAAAATGCGATTTCTTGAAATCGCAATGAAAATACGCGTGTGCTAATTGAATGCCTAGCAACATCATCCGGACGATATCCTGGTAGAGATCTGCCGCAGAATCATCCTCGACAACAGCTGCTACTTCGGTTTGTCCAAACAACTTAGGTCAATACTCCTAGTATGCCAGTCTTGCAAAACGCGACTTGTCGAATTGGAGGACACCATTCTACTTGCATTTCTACATTCTACTTTGCATATTTGGTTCAAGGAAGGCGAAGGCATAACCTTGTCCTGCAGACTAAACTTGTTCAGTTTGGCCGTCGACGCGCCTTTGCAAAGTGGGTATGTACGCCAACTCCTACGATGGGAGTTTCAATTCTGAGTTACTGATAATGGGCGGCGAGGTGGCTTCTCACACTTCGCCATTCATAGTCGGCATAAATCAGGTACACCTCGGGAATGAGTTTAATATTATTTGCGTTAAACTTGCTCAGCCACACCGCTTGTATAAACACCAATGCTCCAGGTAAGAGGTTCTTCAGATCTGGTTCCTGGTTCGAGATAGAACCTCATTCCGACAACTTGCTCTTGATGACTGAATGATGTGTGTCCAAAGCCCTCAGCCAAGACTCAAAAGAATCCCATTCTCTTCGGAGCAGGTATACGTGCAGTTGTGGCTTCGAAAGCATATGGACCGCTGCAACCTCATCAAATCAATTGTTCCTATCTAGACCAACGAGAATTGCTTTTTTTCATTATGCCAATTCATTCGTGCCAAAGCAACGGTTGTCCACTCGTCAAATTAGTGCCGACCCGGACACTAGTCCTTCGCTCACTCTGCCACAACTCATCGCAGCGCACAATTTTTAAAGAAAACACTATCCCCAGTTTGTGGAGCATATTTCCATAGTAACCAAACCAATTTCCATTACAATGGCGAACACGAAACCAGTCTGTATTCCATTTACATTCCAAATAACCAGTTTAGAATTACTTCAAAAATAACGAAACAGCACTGCGAGACCAATGAGACCGTAGGATACGGATAGTATACGGAACAAAAACGCAGAAACGTCGAACAACAAGATGAAAAAAAGTAGCACAGCAAGGACGAAACAGAAATCCAATATAAAGAACCGAAACCGGCCGAATCTACACAGGACACGGACTCGGTGATTTGCATAAAAGTATCGAGTGACAGCCACCGGAAATGTAAAGTCAACGCTACACACAGCGGAACATCTATAAAGACATTGAATTTGGTCTAATATTGCACCGCATCCCTAGAACATGCACACACTGCCCGAAAGGGCGTTGCGCGCTGGTCAACTGAAAACAAAGAGAAAGTTAATCAATATATTCAGGATCACAGGGATATCCGGTGGCCTTTAGTATCCGAAAAAAAGAACACAAACAGATAATGCTCATACGTTCCCGCTCCACACGGATGTATGCACACATGTGGAGCGGTGTTGTGTGGCCAATCGGAACGTTGCTGCTGCCGTCGTCGCTTCAATAAACCCAATAAAGGTGGACTGAATGACCCGGCGGCCGGAAATAAAGATAAAGCAGGACTTGGATTTCAAAGTTTTATTGAATTTACTTGTGTTTCATGCAATATTGTCCATGGGGGGCGGAGGGGGAACTCATTTGAAAGTCATATCGGTTCGGGTGAAATACAATTATCCTGCAACAGAATTGTCCTTCGGGCGCCTCTGATTGATTTCCATAACACCAGTGTACACTGCACAGATGTCGTCGGTGTTATTTTTGAAATTGAATGTACGACTGTAGGAAATGTCGTGGACTTGATGTAAACAAGATTTCAATGTGGACTTCGGTAATAATTGGATTGAGATGCTTGTCATGGGAACGCGAAAGAAGCGACTTTATTCTTCTTGGAATTGGACTCTGAACTCAATTATTGTGTAAGACTTACGATTTTGCGGACAGCTGGTGGGGTGAACACTTTTCAGAAAATTGTCTTGCGGGTGCCTTCAGGGATTGATGCGACATATCAAATTTCAAATTGCCTGCGGTGTCATACCAAGGCGTTCCAAGTGACAGCATTCAAGGATTACTTTCTAACTGAAGATTTACAGTGGCTCAAATTTTGAGAGGCAGGCAAGCCACAGAAGAGAGACAATCGTAAGTAAATGAAAGGAAAAACCATCAATAATTGGTGCTCGAAAAGAGGTTAAGTGCAAAAGGAATAAAGGCAATTTTGAATTTGACCTCGATTGTATGCTTGATACCCTGATCAGTCAAATAGGGGGTGTTCATCGTATGAACAGCATAATGCATAGAACATTGTTTAGAAAACAAAATTCTGGGGATTCACATGACTGCGGGAGTAATTGCGGCATACAGTCGCGTCTCACTAGGAGACGTCACAGTTCTCTGTGTTCGCTGAAGGGCTTTTTTCCACCGTGAGACCTTCTTTTACTAAATCAAACCAGGTTTATCTACGAACGCCAAACGGCTTATCATCTCGATCCCATTCAAATCTCCCAACTCTTCAAGTAAGTGCCTGCCAAGCAAGGTTGTTTGGATGTACAATTGCAGAGGAGGGAGTTGGGGTTGGTAACTGTTGTCAAATAAAAGCATCGGATCAATTTAAATAACTCAAAGGCTGCTGGTTATAGATCGCTGCACGTAATTACAATGAAGCAACTTAGCGTCCTTGAAAAAATGTCAATCCGGCGTGATTTGCTTTCAGCCTAGTCATCCATCGTCATGGAATTTAAAGCCACATTGCATGGTATCCCAGCAGGTATACAGTAGCTGTACTTGGAAACACAGAGGTCAATATTAGAAGCACGATATCATATGGTGAAGTTTAGAAAACTTTTGTTTGCGTTGAAATGCTTGTGTTATTCATTTTTTAACCGTACAATTTTTGCGTATATGCAAGAACCAAGCAATTTATAAAATGCTACATTCATCAAGGTTTTCGGAAAAATGTCTGAATTTTTTTGACGAAATTCAATGGGATATCGAACCTGAAACTTGTGGCGAAGAACCAGAAAATCCTGATCTAATATATAGGCCGAGTTCATAAACGCCACACTGCGGCAGGCCTGCAAGATTTGCGTTCATAAACGTAAATAAGCTGCATTACCTTTGCATGACAGCAGTCAGTAACTACGTTCATAAAAGCAATGTGACAGTCAAACTGCGATCAACTTCGCAGTGATCTTTATTTTGTTGCAGGATTGCAGGGAAATATGGCAAACGAAAACACATGAGTAACATTGTGAATAGCATTTCGGATAGCGATATAATGAAACGTCACAAAACTTTTTGTATCGCCTACTTATGTTGCATTTATGAATACGTTTTTGATAATACTCGCCTGCTGCAAACCTGCGGCAGTATTTTTGTTCACAAATACATAGAGAGAATGTTTTGTGCAGTGCAGGGGCAACAATGTTGCAATTATGAAGTCGACCATAATATGGCAGCCCGTTGAGGCCAGGGCCTAGCTTCTCAACAAACACTCGTGCGTTCGATCCTTGGTTCTGTTTGCGTTAATGGCGTCTGGAGAAGGGACTACCAATCGTACCAGCTGTGCCAAAACAAGAGAAACGAGTTTTACACCTTCCAACGTCCAGGTTCACATCGGTCGATTGCGCCACCAGTGATTTTACTATTGTTGGATTTTCTTGTATAGTTTCAATTGCTAATGATAAAGTTCTTGGCCTGTTCAAGAAAACAAATACTGGTTGCGTTTTTTGTTCATGTTTTCTTTGATGGCAAGTGGAGGATAGGTTTCAACCACGAACTGCTTCTCAACTGTCTCCTCGTTAGACGTGAGCATCGCAGATTTAATGTCCATCGAAATTGAATTTCTCCACAAACTCGACCATAGTCGTTGTAAGATGACTAGAAGTCTTTGTAATTCTAATTCAGAGGCTATTCAATTTCAATGAACATCAGTATACCCGGATTGAAACCATTTGTGAGGGCAAAATTAGGAGTATGTTCCTACTGTCTCCTTCGTCGCCGCAGTCTATGCATATATATTCGCTGGCTAGTCCCTTTTTTGTTTAGTAATACCTCAGATGATTATGGCCAATTAGTGGTCCAAAAACTACCGCTGAAGGAGGATGACATGCTTTCAGAACGTGATGTCTCTTCTTTTTTTTTGGCCTTTCAACTTTGGCTTAGATGCAAAGGATGAGTTTCTATGAAATGCTTTCCTTTGTTTTGTTGACTAATTAATACTTGTGCCGATACACAGATTCTCTTAGTCTTTGGAGAAGACTTTGTATTACAATATTTTGTGAACATTGTGCGTCAATGAAGTCTTCAGTTGACATCTGCTTGGAGGTATTGCAGGTGCAGTGGATCTCGTTTATAGGTTCATAGACAAAGGGGCATAATTACGGATCCCTTATGTGAGTGACGGCGAATCGAACTAAAAAAGAGATAAATAACCAAAAATGGTGTTGTTGGTTGTATAATCCTCATCATCATCTTATGAACCGCATAATCCATTAAAGGGGTTGCGGGTTAAAGCATGCGCGGGAGATCTCCAGGATTCTCGGCTTTAACTCATCAGAAGTTATGACCAAGCGCAACCAGGCCATCATCTTGTTGCCAAGATTGCTTAATGGCTTCACTGTCAATTAGAATGGTAATATGTATCAACCGGTGGTTATTCGGACATTGATATCATTGTGGTCACTGCTTTGATTGTCATGACCTCAGCTTGGTTTCTGATGCAGCAGTATTCTATATTATTAAAGAAGACCGCAAGGGCCGTACGAAGCCAGGTCGTATTGAAAATTTCGAAAATGTTCGTTTTTCACTTAGGACTCGCGTCTTTAATATATGAACAAAAATTGTGAAATGGGTGAAGACGCACTAACTCCGGTGTAGTGCCTGACTCACCTAACAATGTCGCTGGGCACAGTGGGATCAAATTATCATATTTTATTTAATAAATAAAACAATTTTCAGTAGATCATGGTTTACAGTAATGTTTCTGACTTTCTTTCTGGGGACTTAAGTTTCAAACTGAAGCCGACCTTGTCAGTAATGTTGTGTCGAAGGTGAGATTCGCTCCACTGCTTCGTCGAATTGGGCACTGATCTTAAAAATAAAATTCAATCTCATTATCTCCCCCCACGTAGACTATTGCAAGTCATACTGCTGAACAATGATCATCAAATTTTGCAGATGTTGCGACAGTGAATCTTGAAAGCTACTCCGTCTGAACTTTACATCGTTCGGTACGAATTGAAATCAAAATGCCCATTGACACACTAAGTTAGCAGAAGACCATAATCCCATCATTTAAGTAAGGAGGGCGACATTGTGGGTGATTGCATGGGGTATACAGCACTGTCAATTTTAAGGATGCAATACCGAAGTCTAAGATAACCCACCCAAAATACCCATCTTAAGCTCCTTATAGCAAAAGACACAGCCAGGGCAGTAACTAAATGACAAGGTCCATTTAGTGAAATCTAATACCACATATCTCAGGTATAAGCCGGCATAAACAGCAACCGCAATGCACTGGCATGTTCTCAAAACGAGGTATTATGTAATAGATGTCAGTAGAGCACATTCCATCTCCCACACACACCACAATACATGGACCAACAGCTCCCTGCCACTGCCATGCGAGGGGGCTGCTATCCCCATTCAGGTTCGTACGTGAGTTATAAATATTTACTAAGTAACCTTACCTGCAAACAAATACACTGTTTACGACCTTATTAGCAGCTACTGTCAATGGCACAACCATTGTGTGACTCCGCAAATGTTTATGTGCGCATAAGTGGGTCGAGGATGCCGACAGTCAATTTAAATAAATTGCGAAATTTTTCAGAAGCCACCCACCGACACATTTGACCAGCAGATATTCGTGTATTTCATCCCACCAGTCCTCGACACGATTTCGAATCAGAGGCAGTATTCCAACCCATCCTAGCCACCAATTGGATTTGAATTATCCTTGAGCACCGTCAAGGTAACTGCCATCTAGCACACAAAATTGAACATTCACAAAAATCATCAAATGACACTCTTCTCTTTGTTACTTCAGCTACGTAAATATCCACCCGAGGGGGAGAGAGTGATCCGAGCAATGCACCGACTCCATTTAATGTCCTCTGCAAAGTGACACAGAAAAGGTGTCATCGGCCATTATGTTAAGGAATCTCGTCATTCACTCTGGGGACTCAAGTGCCCTACATTGTTACGAAAAGACGCATCATACTATCGGCCATCCTGTCAAGATGATATCTTTTCTTTGGAGAAAAAAATCAATATACTCGTACCTTTCCCAGCCAACGACAATTTGTCGTATTTTTTTTATGATGCCAATGAGACCAGCAGTCCATTGTGTGTGCCTGTGCCTTGTGTACTTTGTGTTGCCAAAAATGTTTTACTTTTAATAAAGGATGACATGCTTTCAGAACGTGATGTCTCTTCTTTTTTTTTGCCTTTCAACTTTGGCTTAGATGCAAAGGATGAGTTTCTATGAAATGCTTTCCTTTGTTTTGTTGACTAATTAATACTTGTGTCGATACACAGATTTTCTTAGTCTATGGAGAAGACTTTGTATTACAATATTTTGTGAACATTGTGCGTCAATGAAGTCTTCAGTTGACATCTGCTTGGAGGTATTGCAGGTGCAGTGGATCTGGTTTATAGGTTCATAGACAAAGGGGCATAATTACGGATCCCTTATTTGAGTGACGGCGAATCGAACTAAAAAAAGAGATCAATAATCAAAAAATGGTGTTGTTGGTTGTATCATCATCATCATTTTATGAACCGCATAATCTAGCCAGGATCCTCCGCCATTGGCTCTAATTCATCAGGAGGTATGCCCAAGCGCAACCAGGCGAGTTTTTAGACTTGGTCAAACCAGCTTGTTCTAGGTCTGCCAACTGGAAGCCTTCCTGTTGGAATCGCATTCAAGACACGCCTCGCCCCAATTACAGCGAGTAACTCCCACAACAACACGAAGAAATCTCTTCTTCGAAGATCGCGAATACATCTTTCTCCTTCGGTCATTACACAAACTTCAAGACCAAAGGTGAGATTTGAAATAAAAACTGCGATGAAAGCCGCTAGGGCCGCTATTACACACGCTAAATTCGTCTGCTATTCTCCAATCTTGTTGGCAAAGGAGGTGAAGCGTGCAGGGGGTAGCCTGAGTTGCGTGTGCTCGAGAATTTCGATTGATCCTTAATATTCCCTTTTATCTCTTTTCGTTTTTTCGAAGCATGGTATCCATATGTAAGAAAGAGATGACACATGTGTGAAAGGGTGGGAAGCCGACAAATTGAGCAGGAATTGCAACTGGGTTGATTTCTAGGTGTAAAAGTGGCTTGCGATCACAAAAGAGAATTGCAGAAAATCGTGAGTAAAAAGTTGCGTATGTAAAAGCAGACTTCGAAACCAAGTTCGACCTTCCGGATCTTCTAGGATGTTTTGAAATTCACCCAACTTGGTCAATTCTAAAGGAAAGCTCAACATTACTGCTTCCATCACTCGTAAGAAAAACGACTCTCCACCTGATTTATTGGCAGTCCACTCCCATGTAGGTTCTGGAAATTACAATAACTTCTGATTTGTCCACTTTAAACTTCATCCCAGCATCACCACATACAGCCACAAGCCTATCGAGTGCGCACTGGAGCTCCGTTTGGGACGTTAACTAATTCATCTGCGAAGAGAAGATGACTTATTCTCAACTCTCCCAATGTGAAGCAATCTCGCTACGGTTACGCTGCAAGATCCAGTCCAAATACGCATATAATTACAAGAAGAGGTGACAAGGCGTACTCTTGGAGAAGTCCAAACCCCACGGTGAAAGGTGTTGATTTAACACTCTTCACCCGAACACAGCTGCAGCTAGATTAACGCCTACCGTTGTGACAGAGAACTGGGTAGATGAGGGTATCACCGCAGGCTTCTCACAATCCTTTTTGTCCAGCACTCCGAACCCGGATTCCGGAATCTCAATTCCGGCATCCAGCTCCTGTACTAGCTTCGTGGCTGAGGCCATGGATGCTCCTCAGGCGTTCTAATATGAGTCAGGTAGAACGCAGCTCTCTGTGATTTTTCAGAGAAGGCCCAATGTTCTTCGAGAGCGACCAAAAAATTATCACAGTGCTCCACTCCCACTCACTCACCAACTCTTCCTCTCCGATCGAGCAGCTTGCGACTCTTTGATTTTCCCAAACTCAAATTTGGCAACAGCAAAATTCTTACCATCCCGATAGATCGCCATTCCAATGCTAGTCTGGCCATCGAGTGCCAGACATACATCGACAATTCTGTGATGGCCAACTGTCGCAGTACTGACTCGAAGGGGATGCTTTTGAATGAGGATCAGGATGAGAGAAATGCAAAGCAAGCCTTTGCCTTTAGTTCAGTCTGGTTGGAAATGGGACAGTCTGTCTAATTCAGTTCGCATAAATGGAAGATGAGATTACGCTTTGGATCAAATCTCATACACAAACAGCAGTCCTATACTTGAACATGGTTTACAAAAAATGCTAAGCAGCGCCGAGGCTTGATTTCATGATAAATTTCATCGGTATCAGAGTATGACAAAGTATCGTTTTAAGTCCTGTCGGACTCCATACTTTGATTACAGTGTCGATGTAATTGAGTTCTCCCTCCACTGTCGTATGTTCACTACTAGTCCTTTCAATTTATTGTCCAAAAGATGAAATGATACAAATAAAATTTTATAACTTCATAACAATTTACGCACCAACCGATTTAAAAAGATTCTTAACCGATGAGTCCCTTTCCCCTCCGACCTCAAAACCGAGTTTGGATTAAATGCATTCAATTTTACGAGTTCCCGATCCAATGAACCGAGAAGATACAGCAAAATCCATCGGTCACATTGGCGGCCATTGGGCAGCATGGTGTTCATCATTTCTGGCACATACACGTACATAGGTACATAAAGTTGCGGTAATTTGTTGTCCCGACCAGAAACAGCAGATGTGCTCGGTGGTGGAAATAAAGGAAATGCAACATGATTGCTGGATACAGTCATCGGTGTGAAATGAAAGAGAAAACAAGAAAACCAAAAACAACACAGAAAATGCAGTTTTACTAGATACATAAGAAAAAAGCTGTGGATTGGCTGATGACAAATTGTCAGCCAGCTCAAATTGCGGCACGTGAAACATGCTTTTAGCAAGAGTTCACATTTTTTGCCGTGTATTTGTCGAGTGATGTGCGGAGAGGCGCATTGATGGTTTCGAGAATTTTTAAAGTCTTCATTCGAGTGGATCGCAAGGAGCACTTGATGGTTACCACTCTTTTTTGGATGCGTAAAAGCACTCTGGAGTACAGTCTCGACTTAAGTAGTATTGGATTGAAGTAAAGCGGGTTTCTTGACATTTCAACTTTTCGCTTATACACCTGTATTGCGTTATCATGTGGATCTCGATCATATTCCGTAAAGTAATCGGTGTTTTGAAAAAGCGATGGCTGACTCTCCTTCGGGAGGTGAGGGCACTGTCAGAGCAGACAAGGTGCACAATCATCTGAGCTGCAGTCCGAGAAGAAGACATCAGCGCTATGGTTGCTGTGATTGCTCGCACTTTGAATATGATCATAGTTTTTAAACAAATTCAATATTGATTTGAAGCAGAAGCTTGGTCACAATATCAAAAGTCCACAAATTGGGATACAAAGTGCAACCCGGTAAGAGATTTTTGTGATGACCGGCCAAGCATTCGAAGCAGAGTTATATAGTTCTTCAATAGATGGTCACGTGCAGCTAAGGTGGTCGCCGGTAACAGCCTACTAAGTAAGATCATGTCTCTGCCGAGTGGTTGGCTAATTCTAGTTTGTATGGGATGGATAAATGTGTGTAAAAATGGTACAATTCAAGGCGGAACAGCATGTGCCGAGGGACGGATAAATAGAAAAAAAGAACGGACTCGGGGTGCCTAGCTAGACTTCATTACCCTACCCGTCTGTACCATTCCCGTCATCTGGTATAGATGTATGTTCTAACTTGGGATACTCGTGGGAACAAATTTAAAAAAAAAAACAAAGGAGACGATAGTCGTAGAAGTCTCACAAGCAAAAAGAATGAACCATCCAAAGAATCCAACCCAGCTAAGGATGTAGATGTGCCCAGTACCTCCAAACCGAAACAAATGGACATTGAACACAAAATGCTAGCCAGCAAGCTAAGTTTTTACGAAAATCCAAAATATGTATTGATGAAAGGAATTAACGTAGAACAGGCCAAAGGGTTGCTAAATCGACAACAAAAAGGAAAACATCAGAGGCTCCAGTAAAGAAATGGCTAAGGAATATTAAGTACCCAAAAAAGAGAAAACAGGAATACGGAAACCTCCGACAAAGATACCTTTACGGGAATCAAAATGATTATCCTTGCCAAAGTCTTAACAAAATGCAAAATGCCAATGTCTGTCATGTATGTAATAGACATTACTGGACAAAGTGGTTGCCCAAAAGGATAGCAGCATTGAGCCCAATTTCCTAGGGTCCACCATTAAAGAAGGATTTCTGACACATTCTAACACTAAAACGAGACTACGGTGAAGTGGTTAAAAACACCGTTGTTGAATTCGTGGGAAGTGTCCACTCCTCAACCGTGTACTCTGCTACTATTCTATTTCCCAAAATGCTGCCAGCACATTCACTGAAAGGATCATACATCTGGTTCAAGGACACATGTGAGCTTGAAGGTAGATTCCTGGATAAAATGGATGTAATAGGCTAAATAAGGGTACCTCAGCGATACTTAGTCTCTCGATGAACCAGATTCTTGCAGAAAAGTTGGCAGAAAACCACAATAAAACAAACGACGAAAAATAAACAGATGTACCAAAGCCCTCCGGCGTTACAGGAAGCTTTTCATAAGTAATTGCTTCATCGCTTTCGAGTCATTGGCAATTTTCGAAGAGTATTCCTGTCTGGAAACAAATTTCTCAAACTTTGTCCTTCGAATTCGGTTAAAAACTGTAGGTCACAGCCATGCTTTACCCTCTGTCTGTAACATACTGCAGTCGTAGGGTAGGTAGTCGAAGGGTCTGAAAATGCAATGTCTGTCCCTTCACCGATCTTTGATTCTTCAGTATGAACATCTACTGCCATCCGTGTAAGTTCCGCGATTATAAAGGAGAATTATTTTTTTTTTGTACGGAATAATATCTATGGCAATAAGGAATGACATCATAAGTCAACTTATATCGAAATTAAGATTCTTACACAATCTGTTGCTCAATATGCTTATATATCTGTCGTAATTTTGTATAGCTGTATCTCTTATCGTTTTTAAACTACAAACAAAAGAGCAACGACATAAGTCCATACCTACACAGTGTGAACAAGGAAGTTTTCTACAATGCTCTTTGCTATAAGAAAAAACCAAATAAACGCACACATAAGTTCACATATGCTCTGTTTCCAAAACCATACAATTGTATATCGCGATCATTGTGTCCTTTTTCCAAAATTAAAATGTAAGTTATACGAAGATAAGTTAACTTGTGTAGTTTTTCCTAATTCGTTTCTGTACAAAAACCAAACACACGTTAACTGGTGTACTTTTTCCTTATTCCTTTTTGTAAAAAGACCGAACACCAGTTGACTGCTGGTGTTATTCCAAAAGATGTTTGAAAAGGAAAAACGACACAAGTCAAAATGTTATCGAAATCAATAGTGAATAGACATAAATGTTACTCTTATTAAATAAAAATCAAATTCTGCAGTAAAATTACTTTCTAAATTAGTTTTGTACTTGATTTGTAATTGCAAGTGAAACATGCAAATGGCTCTCCTGAAAAGCTGTGAAATATGTCTATTTCCACAAACTTATAATGTTTGAGATTACAACTGCAGGGTTAAGTGGCTCCACAATATTATCCCAACTTACGGACATTGATGATTTTATTTTTCATGTCCCAATGCCCAGTGCTTACATCGAGGATTTGATTGATTAGTTCTTTTGGGATGGGGTGGTGGTGTCGCGCTGCTTTCGCTCCTCTGCAGCTCGTTGTTCGAAGTTCGAAGATCTAACCTGATTCAGATAGAGTCAGCCAGGCACCGAATTTCCAAGCTTGCTGATACTTGGAAACTGCATTCTAAACAGTGTTATCATGTACTGTTACAAGGCGATGAGCCGTACTTCGTGATAAAGCTGCTTGCTGCTGTAATGCTTTCGACTGTTCCTGTCGAAGGTGAGACCAGAACATATTCGCAGTAGGTACTAACATCCCCATGCTGGTCTTAGATATGGTGTGCCATATTGGAAACCTGTACGATAAGATGGGTCGTATTACCGACTAGTAAAGTATCATCGTACGCATCATAGATGCGATTAAAGCCAAGGTTAGCCTACTTAAGTATCAGTTGCGAGTGGCTGGTGGACTTCAACCGTGTCGCGAGTTCGGCGATAATGTATTATTTATCAGTAGCAGAATTTATGAATAAAACGGGAGTCTGGCGACTGCTAGTGCGAAGTCATGCAAACACTGAAAAATCTGTTCTAACGATCAATGCCCAGGTACGTTATCACTGACAGAGCACACATGCACATCCGTCGAAAGTACTAAGTAGATAGGAAATAGAAAGGGTACACCGCGTACCTTCTGGCTTGATGTTTTGCCTGAGATCCCTAAGGCAACAATCACTCCATAAAGATGTATACATCCAAGTGTGCATACAAAAGCCTATAAAACTACTTGGCACATTTCCAGAGGGAAAATGATGTCACCATGCATCAACATTCAAGCAAACATATGACATTAATTTATTCACCGGTGTTAAAGATTTAACACGTTCAAAAAAGGCGAACTTATTAAAAAGTTCTATCGAGTGAGATGTAGCGAGTGGAAGAAAGAAAAAATCCCACGTAATTTATTAGCCAAGTTAGAAGGAAAGGGAAATGCAACCTAACAGGTAGTAGCTACATAACGTGTGTATGTTTCAATGTAACGATTTGTATGACCATAAATTTCTGAAGTACCCATTCCACGTTCGCTGCGTCTAAGGGAAGTTTGCCGGAAAGTTTGAGAAAACCATAAAACATAATACTGCATAAAGAATGAGCCAGAGACTATATCATATCTCAAGGACTCAACAGGATGCCAGGCAGCATAAACATCCAAACATGTTATAGACGTGTATAAACGAGAAAATTATCCTTATAAAGAACCCGTCCATCCCACCAACCTCCTTTACTCTGCGGAGATGACGATGGGTATCGTAACTTGAACAACAGTGGCAGCACAAGATGTGGCAGTACTTTGCATCCTGCATCCTGCTCAAGGCTACCGCAGGTATTTCATGAAACTTAAAAGCGGTCCTTGGCACTTTGCATTAGACTAACCACACCAAATCATTTAACCCTCCCCCCCCCCCCTCTCCCCCTCTTCCCACCACCATACAGACAGAGGATCATAAAATCATTTTCCTAGCTATTTTGTCTCAAAAAATTTGTCGTCGTCGTTGTCCCATGAAAACTTTATACCTACTTTATACTAGTCGTGTTTGCCGTACCTATGTATGTTATGTCCTTGGACATTGTTATTTTATCGAAAATGTTTTTCTCGTGCGGGCGGTTGTTCGGCTCGGGGCTGATATTTCACTTGAATAATGTCGTGCCGCATTACTTTGAGACATTCGAGCGCTTGCTAGACATTTCATTAGTATAAATTGAGTTTGTGGTTTTCATTGTACAGAACTGTAGAGGGATATCGTGGTTGGTGGCATCTTTGGAGTTGTTAGTAACCACAGCGGCCCAACTAGACGTAACTACTACTTCTGTGCACCGTATTATTGGAATCCGATCCACTGGAGTGCATCTGGCGACATCTTTTTTCCACCTACAAAAATCTACAGTGTATACTTGTTACTCTCTTTGCCTTGCTTTTATGTTAAAGACGCAGTATCAAGACATCTTTGGATTTCCTTTTTAAGGAGGATTCAGGGCAATATACTTGAGGTTCCTTTTTTAATTTGCTTGAATGGTTTAGATTTGCCTGCGAAGTGTATTCAAGACTACAGGAACACAATATAGTGGTAAGAATGTGGCGGGAGGTAGACAATTGCAACAAGTAATTCGTTCTGTGAGCTATTCGCAGCACAAATTGTTCGAATGTCGCTCGAAAAAGAAGAACCTGAAAGACGAAGCTCTGACGCGTCGAAAAAATCGATCGCTTAGTCTGGGCATTGGATCAACAGCGAGAGCTCTATGGCCTTCGTAGCAAAAGGAGTTCAAGCATCTGCTCTGCAAATGACTAGGCGTGGCACAGAAATGAAGACACCTCACGCAGAGATCAGTCTACTCTGCGTGAGGTGTCTTCATTTCTGTAAAATGGCAGTAAAATATCTCGTAGCCTAAGTGACCAACAGTAAGGTGGTAGAGTGAGCACAGCCAGAAATACTGACAAATTTCACTGGGCTAAGAAGGTGTATCATGTGCTGTAGGATTATGCTTTATCACGATCAGTCACTCTCACTTAGTTACTGTGTACCATAGACGTACAAGCATGTTTTAGGCAAAGCGATGCGCTGTCATGTCAACGTAACTACTTGAGAAGAGTGTGGACACCTCATATGATCAGTCTAGAGGCATGATCTTCTATACGCGGACAACATATCATAAATATATGATATACAGATATCATAAAAAACATCAAGTCTGTGCTAATTTTATAACTAATCTCCTAAGAGTACAGAAATGGGAGAATATTCGATTTAAACGCTGGTAACTTGACATAATTTGTCTTTAAGCTCTTATCTTCTACGTTCGAACAAAATGGAGATTTCCTTTTCAAACTTTCGTGAAAGTTACTATTTCCCCCACTCAACCCACAGTTACCCTCTACCCTCAGTTCTTGTTGCACTCTCTATATTTCTGAATTACCTTTAATTACGTAAGAAAACGCCGTGCAACATTTTGATACCATCTCTGATATTCTACAAAGCATGTGGAGCTAAACTAAAATGCACGCAACTTCATGAAGCGTACTACATATCAATAATTTCTACTTCCATGTCCTGCCCAGAACCGACATATTTTCAAGGAATCTCCCATGGAGTCGCAAAGTCTCAAAAGAGCCGAATAGAACTTTTCGAACGCACTCTCAAGGCTCAGTGTCCTTAGCTACCCCGAAGTATACAAGTTTTCAAAATGTATTCGGAAACGCCTTTAAAACTTCCTTGTTCCGTGTACCACACTCGTGTTGCAAGAAAAACTCCATCCAAGCTGATTTTGGAAGGAGCCGTCTCATAACCACCCCCTTTCCGTGTTCAACCGGGTACACCTAATTGCAGTTCAACGATGCCCACCTACATACTCTTCCGGGACAGCGTTGTCCTAATACAGATAAATTAAAATTCAATGATCAGGAGATATAAATCGAGGATAAAGTTCGATAAATCTTGCGCTTCCAAACTAGTTTGTTCCGTATAATAAATGAGTCATAAATTCTCTCCAGCATTGTGCTGCCACGTTGCTTTGGTACTGGGTAGTGCGGTGGGTCTGCCTCAAGTGGGTCTGCTTTCGCTTGGTGGCGTGATTCTCTTAAAGTGCTTACACACGACCATAAAATTGTGTTGCTCTGAGCGTTTAAATCTTGTCTATGGTTGCGTTGAAAAGGGTGGAGAATTCCAGCACTCGTAAGACTCTGAGTGTTGAAAAATCGAATCTTCGACGATGACTAGCTGATGGCAACTTGATGTCAAGAGGTCGAAATGTCATTCTGGTTTGTTTTTCCAACATTCTCTCATCATCTGTTCGAAGAAAATATCCTCCAAGCGAAACTTAACACGACTAAACGAAACAAGCTGCTTACTTTATTGCTTATCCGTGTGATTATGTGAATCCTCTTTCTGAACTTAGATGAGTATTTATATGGTCCAAATGCTAACGTTTGACTCGCATAATTTATAGAATTAAACTCACTTCCAGCTAAATTACTCCGCTTAACCTGATTATCTAAAGTCATAATCTAAAGTGAATAATTCTGTATCGTAGCACGTGGTGATTTCGGATAGACCACCTAAAATCCAAACACTCACTATAGCCAGAAATTCGTTCGCTGTGGACCAAGCTGTTCTTCTAAGAAGATGATCGTTTGGGGCTCCAGCGTGACGTTATATTCTTATTACTGGTAAATGAGGATAAAATGTGTTCAAATTAATCAGAAGGCATATTGCACACGCTATGAGTTCTTTCAAAAGTCTGATCTTTGGTGTTAACTGCCCCAATGTTATGTACCATGAGAGAGTGAGCCTCACCGGCTTTATTTTAATAGAGTTAAGTTTTTAAGAAAGAAAAAAAAAATATAAAACCGAAAAGCAAAAACATAAAACAAAAAATGCAAAAAATAGATACAAAATATCATGTTCTGACCCGCATGATCCACAACAGAGGTCGCGGGGGTAATGCACGCTCGAGAGCTCTCAAGGCCACTCGATCCCCCCCATCGACTCATCAGCAGTTATGCCCAAGCACAACCAAGCGATTATCTTGATTTGGTTCAACCAACTCGTCCTGGGTCGCCTACACATTCAAGGGAGGCTTCGAAAGTCGTGATGATTGGGACATTCGTGCCACATGACCAAACCATCGAAGTATAGCCCTTTCCGTTCAAAGAAGTAGCTGCTCAAAACTGAGTTCCTCGCGCACTGTCGTGTTTCTCACCCTATCCCGCCGACTAAGTCCCACAACAGCACGAAGAAATCTCGGCAACTTGTATTCGTGATCTTATTCTTTTGGTCATTACCTAAATTTCATGATCATAGGTGAGAGTTGGAACAAATACTGAATTGAAAACCGCTAACTTGGCTTTGACACAAAGCTCGGCCTACCTGATTACAGATCTTCCAAGTTGCTTCAATATTGAGCCAGCTTGGTCTAATCCTACAGGAAACTTTAGCATTACCTCTCCCATTATTCGTAAAAAAGACTCCGAGATACGTGGCCTTCTCCACTTATTTCAATGGGACTCCACTAACATGTAGAGTGCATTAAACAGTCGTTCTGGAAATTACCATAACCTCTGATTTGTTCACGTTCAACTTCATCCCAGCGTCTGCACATGCGGCAACAAACCTGTCGAGTGCGAGTTGGTGTTCCGTCACGGGGATGTGAGGATAACTAAGTAATCTGCAAAGAGACGAAACTCTCCCAATGAAATATATAAAACAAAAAATGTAAAAATATGTGCATGGCGTATAAATTATATATGTTAGGACAAATTCGGGATTCCAAATTTCAGACTGTGAGTTAAAATAGTGCACAAAATCAATTTTCAACTCTTCGGTTAAATCTCTAATTGGGACCAACTCGGGAGTTGATCAACTCTCAAGCTTTCGGGAAGTTGAGCAATAGTGATCAAAACGACCCTTACTACGTTTTAGTAAAATTAGCTGAATGCCTTTGATGCTCTGACTACTATGCTACCCAATAATTTTAATTATGAGGTAGCTATTAAATAAATATGTACGAAAATTTGAAATTGAACAAGCGTATCTATGTCCTTTTGTGATGCGATGCTGTCTTGTGCGTGGGGTTGGAGAAAATGAATGTGTGTGCAAACCTGAAAGCAACTACTGGGCCGCACAGTTATCTGTTGTGTTTGACATGCTTGTTGTAAGCTGTCCCCTTCGAAAACTGCTGGAGGCTGTTGACACTAATGTAAGCAATACGAAGCAAACAGAACAGAAACAGAAACAGACGAATCCTTACGCCTAATAACTTGCACTTGTGATGTTGCAATGTTTCTTGTTTTTACTCCACTTAACAATCCCAAAAGAAACCAATGATGATGTATCAACTCTATTTGTTTACAATTTATAACTGACCGATCACTATCGTTCACCATTTGCCGCTTTAATGCGATCATCGGTACAACTTCATCACGACATTCCAAGTGAATAAATTCCCTGACATATGGACCACATATTTGAGTATCATGCCATTTTTGGTAAACCTATTCCCCTCTTCTTTATTTCGATTTTTCACGCTCCCATGAATATGATTGATTCCAGTTTGGGAAATATGTCTTCATCAGAAATGTGAACGACACGAGAATGATCGATATCACGAATCGCTTTTAGAGAGGACGGCTTTTGTAAAACAGATTTAAATTTCCTTTTTTTAAATCAATTTTTTATAATTGTCCGTTACCCTTTCATCCCACACGCACTGGTTAGGGTATGGGGTTTCTTCCACCCACCTCGTAACGGCTCACGAGGCCACTGCCGGGTTGCTCGTAGTTTGTGTGGCCTAAACCCGACCGGATGCGAGCAGGACAGGTCGGTAACCAGACACTCGCATGCAACCACCATTCAGGCCTAGCTCCAAATAAGGTCATGGCACACCAGAGTAGACAATATTCGAGGCCAAAACGACTGAGTTCCGCGGAAAGGCTCTGGAATGTTCTGCAGGAGTAGGGAATTGATCGCGGCCGTGGCATTGTGGGTCTATGGGTCGACATCTACCCACTTAAACCTAGGGGTCTAGGTAGAAGGTAGAATCCCAGTAACCCTCCTTCTTCTGAGTCAGTGACAATGCTCAAAGAGTATAACTGTCTAGAAAAATTGTCTCAAACTTGGCCGTTCGAAATCGGCATAAAACTGTTGGTTCCCTTCCACTCATGAAAGAACAATAGCACTCCAATACGAGTGGTTGCAGAGAAGCTAGGCTCTGGCCTTCTACGGGCTGTAGTACCACTCATATTATATTATTATTATTGTATCCCTCGATGAATCAGTAAGGGTGGGGATTTTTTATATTGCGGCTATAAGTAAGTGGAGTACCGTCTCACTGATTTACCACCGGTGTAACCATGCTGAGAGGTTCAGCATTTATTTTGGGGTGAATGTATGTCTAATAGGGATTATTTCTTTTTATGTCTTCTTGGGTCTAATGTCCTTTGTCAGTCAGTAACGGCTAAGAAGTAATATGAAAAATGTGTCGGTTCGACTTTTTTCCGAACACAGTGAATCAAAATATATCAAATAAATTGAAGTAAACCAGACAGACGGAGGCACTGGTAAAAAAAGTCTCAATGAACTTTTCTATAGAAATTACTGTAACTTCAGCACACGAAAAATCTGAACAAAATATTTCGTGTACATCTCGTTGAAAGCTTTCAAAATCGCATGTGCTGAACATTTAATTTTGTTGTCTGTCTGATAAAACGAATGCGGGCGGAATCTAGACACCATAGCCATTAAAATTTCACCCGTGTGTAAAGTCTCAGTCGTTAATGTTAAACTTGCTTGATAATTAAGATTATTATTATTGTTCTTTGCCTTAACTCAAACACTAGTGCAATCTTAGCGAAGTTTATTCGTCGACTGCCTCCGGCATTCGTCTCAGCATCAAGTTGTGGGTCGCTGATGTTCGCATTCGGGATCGCACATACATGATGATGGTATGGAATGTCTATTTTTGTGCCGATATGACAACACAATATTTTTCGTTATTTATACGCCCCTACAGGGATCTAGAACTTTTGGTCTATTAAATCGCACAAATCCTTCTCGGAAGCAGACTGCTTCCTTCTCGATTCTAATGACTAGCAATTAATACAAACTCATTGAAAAATATCACCCGACCATTATCACCACAAGTGGCAGAAGAATTCGCCCGATAAGAACTTAATAACTTTCAAACTCATTTAACTTCACCACCAAATCTGCCAATGGACAGCAGTGGAATGTGAGATATTTTGCATAGCGAACTCTTCATACAAAAGGGAAGGGAAAAGATGCCAATATCAGATTCGAATTCTGTCTTTCCACTGCACTGCAGGCCCCGGCTCCACCCAGCTAGTGTGTGCAATCATTTGTGCCACCTATCTCGCCCGTCAACACCGTATGGCGTTTGAATACCTTGACTATAATTGGATTTCATTGCTATTTCGATGGTATCTCGATTTCGCTCTTTGTTCACAGAATTTATAAACCATTGCTATGCGTCTCCTGTCGGCGGCCACAGACGACACCACACTCCCATGGACCTGCAGGTGCTGAAATCGAACTTTGGATTCATGGGCATTCCATTTTGGCTTCTACTTGAGTATAGAATATCCAGCTTGAAGGTGAAAATGTATAGAAAACTCTGTGAGAGATTCAATTGGAATTCGCTAGCTTTAAGTCCAGCTGCGGCCTATGGGGTGGACACTCTTCAGCAACAGTATTTATTTAGAACCGAAAAATTCGATTTAATTGCAATGTTTAACAATTTGTCATGACCGCTCCATTTTGCAATTTTCCACTTAAATTTAATCGTCCTTAATTTGCCAATAATGTGTGTGTTCGTCTCTCTAAACGCACATTGGGTACCACATCACATTCGAGCATCGCGTCGGGCCAATAAACGATGTCATTGCTGAGGTGTATGTGTATGTGCGGCAATAACTCAACTGGTCGCACGTAATGCGTGACATTTTTATTGTTCCACAGATAGCAAATAATAATCACTCAATTGCAGAAAAAAACAACGTACAAGGATGAAACAACCAAGCAATTAGCTCTATGGAAGGATAAACGTTACACTGCGAATGGAGGACAACGACGGCAAATCACGCTCATTTGTGTATACTTGACCAGACGGATAAGTTATTTGCATATTAAGAAACGAATGGCTTATGGCACTCTCCTTGCTGTACTTCAATGTGGAATACTAAAGCAAACCAGGTCATGTTGTGTCTCTGTAAGCATTATTATTCCATCGTAATCGTTTCGAAAGTTCCAAAGTGGGAGCAAAGCGTTTATGAAAAAGGTTATCTGAGTTTTGTACGATGCATTCCCTCCACCAATTTAACGGGCAGTTGGTTACTGCCATTAACATCTTCTTTGGTTTTATTTATCAATTTGGTATCATTATCCATACACAAACTGTACTCAGATCACCTTGGAATTTCTCCAATTGCTAACTTGACAAACCATTCCGTTGTCAAGAAAGCCACATCATGCGTCTATGTAGCCGGTAATGTACATTCTGTTTGGGGAAAAGCCCTACAATAAAGCAGGAATAAAGACCCTGCCTTGCGGAAATTCCGTCTTTTCTTAAATTGGGAATATTCATACCCTACAGATATTACAGATACGGTTCTTAAAGATGAATTCTTTCATCCTTTCAGATATTCCTTCTTTCAGATATGACATTTTCCGAAACAAGCCCTTTCGATGCAAAGAGTTTTACCACACTTCTTGCACTCCCAGCATACTCTTGCATGGCAAATTGTACACCTGAGTTGCTGGCAAATCCAACATATAAGTACATATTCGTCATTGTCTTAAAAAAACTCTATGATGTCGGTATTCATAAAACAACCTAATGTGGAACGTATGTATTTCTTCTGCGTGGCACTTGCCGTGTATCGGTATTCTGATAGTCGGTTTATTATACTAAAACGTCAAGAACAACCACAAAATGAGTCGATTTGAATTTTGTAAAGGCCTCAAATGAAAAATCAAGTAGACAATTTAATTTTCTTTGTTTTCAAACTGAAATGGGGTATTATGTTTAATTTAGCAGCTCAAATCAAATAAAGCGACTGGTTGAACTGAAAGAGGAAACAGAGAAATAAGCAAACGCTGCCTTATTAATCCTAAAATATGTTAAATCTGCAAAAACTGATTAACTTATTCACAATTTACTTTAAAATGCATGTATTTTTTATGATCTTGATCGCCGTAATGCCGTCCATACTTACTTAAACACGTAAATTCCAAGTACAGCGGAGTCCCCCAGTCGAATTCTCACGGGATATCAAAATTAGTTCTAGTTTGAGAGAATTCTTAGAAGATGAGTTTTTGCATAGAAAATTAAAGGAAATTCCAAAATATGGCAAACAAAAAAATTAGAGTTAGGAGGAAATGCGACTTAGGGAGAGTTTGAGTTAGGGACAGTCCTCTGCGGTAATATTATTAAACAAACGCACAATATAAACACGAACATTTCGAACAAATTCTTGAAAACTCCCCCATTTACAACATGAACTTTAATATTAACAGTCAACTGCAGCTTGGTATGTGGAACATAAGCTCGTAATACCGATACTTAAACGCCTATAAAGTGACTCGACTGTAAAAGCGCCAGGGCTTAATAAAACTACTTTCGTAATCAGGATAATTGTCCGCCACTTCTTTCTCCGTACAAAGATATAGACTGATCCATTTCCTCTACAAAACCAATTCCTGTGTTATAATTTTGTGTTATTTACCTTAACTTTTTGCTTTACCGACTGGTTCAACGGAATCGGAATTTGTTCCCATTATGCGCGCACTGTTGTCCTTCCGTCGCACGAAAACTACTTCGTTGCCATTGTCAAATTGGTAGTCAAACTCTGCTCCGATTTTCGGCTTCATAAAGAAAATATTTTGGTTCTGTTTTCACGAACAGTACCCAAAGCTCTATATCCTTAATTACGCAGATCTATAAACAGCGCACAAATGAAGAACCCACATCATTATCTAAGGCAATTTGTGATCACACAGTCTACATGTGTATTCCAATGAAACCTTTAATTTGAGATTAATTTACATATGTGTGTCGGATGTGAGCCTGTTGTTTTGGCTGGCATAAACTTTTGTATTACTAAGCCTTTTGTTTTCAAAAGGCTGTTTGCTGAAGTGGTTATAGACCGGATAAGATCTAAGTTTTTGAACTTATTGGCCAACTGATCTATTTCTGAGCTGTTAAACTAAGCTGTCTATGATGGAAAAAGATTCTGCCAACTTAAATGGGTTTGATTAATGTTCGCCTTATCTAACGTCATCGTCAGTAAGATACATTGGCTTCTGGAGATGTGCACCATATCATACCCCGAGTTTTCCTCATCCGTAGTAATAATATAATATACATAATATGGGTGGCGCTACAGTCCGTAGAGGGCCTTCTCAGCAACCACTCGTGTTGTGCGTGCTATTGTTCTATCACGAGTGGAAGGGACCTACAGTTTTATGCCGACTCCGGACGGGCAAGTTTGAGAAGCTTTTTCTAGACAGTTATACTCTTTGAGCATTGTCAGTTACTCGAAAGAGGTGGGACCGTGAAAAGAAGTGCTTGTCGTACCAGAAATCGAACCTAGACATGTAGGTCCAAGTGCGTAGGAGTCGACGCACATACCCATAACGCCACGGGCCACCACCTCATCCGTAGTAGATTTTTGAAAATTTAAAAACCAGCCTTTTAAAATTTGGTGGAAAATTAAATGGTGAAATATTAACGTGGTAGACCTTTCGCAGAAAATCTAGGTAAAATTGCCTTCTTTAAGGCCATAGGTTCTTTGTAAGACTACAGATTGTTGTTGCAGATTAAATTCTCACGTTTAATTTTTCGTAGGCCCACACAACCCCGTTTGAAAGCGATCATTTTCAATCTTTGAAGGTTAAAACTGCATGACAGTCACTATAAGACAAATATTACACCAATATTGACGCCTCACTCACCTCTCCATTCCAGCACTTAATTCTTTTAAAAGATCGTTTATAAAAATGAAAACAAGTCGAGCGATCAAGATTCTTCCTTGCTCGAGTGTTGTTGTTACTTAAAATGCTTATAATTTAATAACCTTCCAGTCGTATGCAGACTTCTTTTTTGATCCTCCGACTGTACGTACCTTGTGGAGATATATAGAGCTGAAAGCAGAGATGAATTAATGATGCGTACATATTCTTCGTTTTCTTAAAGTAAGTGTTAGCAAGTTTAATTTGAAGTACAGTTCTATTGCATTATTTTCATTACTTTAATAAACATATTATGTATTTCAAAATCAGTATGAACGGTCGGCAGGTCGGCTTCGGATCTTACTTAGGATCATAGCTCGATCTCAGCATTGATATATCCCATGAGATGTTGTTTTGTGGGTATTTCCGGATATTTTTAACTGCCAGTGATGCTTCACTTACATTTCACTAATCCCAAGTACCAATAGTTGAGTGTCTCAAAAGATGACTTACAGCAATCCTGAATAATATCCCCGGATAACAATGAGATGCAATCATTAAAATCCAATAATGCGACAAACCTAAGGCTCAAGAATCATCAGTTCATTAACCTGTGCGGGCGAGGCAGGTAGCACCATGCGTATATGTATGTAGATCAACTGCGAATAATAACTCCTGAGACTTATCAGAGGCACGCCAGTTGGGAAGTATCAGTACATGAAGACCGTCAAAAACCATCGGAGCCAGACCCGGGGCCTGAATGTTTAACATAACCAATAGTGAGATGTTGGTGTTGAAAATTGAGCTAAGGAGGAAAGAGAGTAATGTCTGAAAGCAATAATTTAAGAAAGGTGATAGATCGCGCTCTCAACGTTGTTTTGATTATTGAATTCTGAACTTTATTTCTCCCTTTATTGTACATGAATTAACATAAAATATGTAGTTTTAATGAATTTAAATGATTAAGTATGTCATTGCTTTTCATTAAATAATAACTTTATATTCCTGAAGCCGGCTTAGTGATCAGATAGACGACCGTAGTTTAGTGAAATGCCCATGTTCTACTTGTCCACAATCATATGATTTTATATGACTCATACTTTTTTCTTTTCATTGATCGATCGCTCGTCACTCACTGCTTAGCCCTAGACTCAAGGGCAAGTGCTTTTGCTTCTTTGTGAAGCGCCGCAGTGGGACTTTATCACCATTCTTTGAAAGCTCCAACCATAAAGTTTTTTTCCAGTGAGCACGTTCTGTGGCTATTCGCCTTGCAGACGCAGATAACTGACGACAAGATCTCAAACGCACTCATATTTTCTGTGTTTCTGTACACTCGTCTTACGGTCTTGCTGAGATTCTGCAAGCCTTATTTAAGCGTTTGTTGCTTCAACATACGTAAACCTAGTCATAGTTCGTATTTTTGATTAATTTCCGCAATGCATCTCATTCAACATTCTCTCATCTTATTTCAACATAAATCTCTTTCACAACGTCGATTGCATATCGCATTACGTGCAACCCGAAACACCTCAGATGCAATTGAATTTGCTTCTCGCGGTATTACGAAGTCTGCTTTGGCATGCATTGCATCAAACCACGAGCAAAGAACATCATTCTCCATCTAATTTTCGTGGAATTGAAATATTTTACTGCAAAAAAGGGTTTCGCAGCACATATACAGAGTCATTTATTACTCTGCCGCATTAGTGGTGACAATTCACCGAAATAAATGGAAATGAAACTCGACTAATGTCAACAAGTAAGCTTGAGTGTCATTTAATTTAATTTGTTTAATGTAACAGTGGCGCACAAAAGCCTTGACACCCTCACACCACTTGGCACACGTGTGGATTGCATTTCACAATATAACTGATTAATGACTCCTTGGGGGGTATAATGCTGAATCGTACACATCCAAGTGTGTGCACACACAAGTGTATGCTTTCAAGCCGCACAGACATCCGGAATGAACAGGAATCCTTCAAAATGTTGATTGCGTTTGCATTTATCTAAGCGGCTTAGTGATGGATTGCTTTTGGAGTTAACTGAGAAGATGTGCTTGTGCTGTAGAGGTGTGGTAAGAACGCGTATAGCATTTTATGCACGTATAATTGATTTGAAGATTTAAATGTTGTTGCAAACAGCTCGTGATTAAATCATTGTAAGCTAAGTTGTAGGAATTTCAAAAAACAAATTACTTTACAACATATTTCAAAGTGATTAATAAGATGTATACCCGCTTTTTAGTTAAATCATCAAATTGTTAACATTCCTATTTTTTCTTGCCTTTTTATAGTTGAATCATTCTTTAGACACAGGCCGATAGCCATTTTTTTTACACTACAAATGCCTTTAAAAACTAAGGATATCCAGAAGAGCCCTCCATTATATGTGTAAGGAAAGAACACCACAGGTGTACAGAAGTCATAAGTTGGTCTAACTGGGCCGCTGGCAGTTGGAAGATGTCTTAGGCAAAAGATAAAAACGACCATACTAACCAGTGTCAATTTTTTTAGGTGAATTGTTGAAATACAGGCGTTTGTTAAATTGACAGTTGGACGGTTGAGGGCATTTAAAATTCAAGATTAATCGAAGAAAGCAGACAATAATCTTCCACAACCAAACTTCACACGTTAAGTCAGTTGGAAGCAAATACGATAGCTCTGTGGAAAATGGGTGCATATACACAAGTCGGCCATGAAAAATAAATCTATTAGAGGTTGACACATCTGAAAAATAATATGATGTCTCCAGGAAATTAGAATGGAAATGCAAACTTTATTTTAGAGATTTCAAGATCGTCTAAACTCAAACTCATAAATATCTGGATAATACCACAAGGGTTATCCAGAAAGAAACATAGCTGGATGGCGTAGTTAGTTGAGTGCCTGCTCCTGGTTAGAGAGGGGCCCTGGTTCGCATACCGGTGAAAGCAAAGTAAATACAGTTTTATCTGGTTTTTCATATCTGATCCAGTCACCATTTGCCGTTGGGATGAAATTAACGGCACTATCACTGGAGTTGTCAATCAGTGGTAGTAGTCTGACTATGAGTATCACAATGGACCAACATAGTGTCTCTAAGTGTGCTGGCGATTTCGCTGGCAGCCCACTCTACCTAACCTAACCGAAGGAATTCATTTCTACGGAAAATTGTCGCCAACGCAACGGCTTATTGGTTATCAACGTTTCATCGATGAAGAGGGAAATACATGTGTAGAGCAATCTTCGAACATATCCTAACATTGTATTCGAAACTACATGCTTAGTAGAAAGCTAGAAGCAGCTTCGACGAATCACTGACTGCGATTTTAGCATGGATCAATGACATAGACAAACACCGACTGTACTGTGAAGAAGGGTCTACCATGTCACCGTAAGCCTATCCAAACCAAATGTTCCATGACTAAGCTGAGTCAATGCAAAGGTAGGGTATACTTGGCCGCTGAAACATGCAGTGGATGCAGTTCAATTATGTAGAGAGGCATATTCTGCCAAAGTGCCAAGAAATGCAGATTGACACTCATAGCCAATCTCAAGCCCGCATGTCTAGTTTTCCTGCCAAATTCGCCAAGTCTTGCAGGATGGCGATGGGTTGAAGGACACCACAAAGGTCGGCAGTGAACTCACAGAGGGCTTGAATGTCAAAAAAAGGTTTTTGAGAAGGCGATACGTTGCCCCGTGACTTCCTGGAGAGTATCGTGTAAAACTCACACGCTAACACTGGAAATCGTTCAGAAATCTATTTAGTTATTAGCAAGTACGGATGATAGACACAACACACAGCGAGTCTTCTATGAGGTGGTTGCTGGCATTGGTACAAAAGCGTATGATAGACGGGAAATTGTTCTTAAGAAAGAAGATACAAGATTGACGTTAGAGCATCACAAAGGGCCGCCATAACTTCGACTAGTCAGGGAGTACGTCCTACCTCCGCTCCGACTTGAGCACAGAGAAACTCTTGCCAACCCCGGTTTCGCAGGGCTCAAGAGGTAATTGAGTAGGACAGGCTACCCTTCAATTGACCACTCCTATTGTGCGGCGCAGAGGCTTGGCCAATCTCAAAAGTGAATGACGAAGAAAGAAAATTCTCGCGAGCGACCCTTGGTTCTGCTTGTATTGATAGCTTTGATCACAAACGGTGCGGGTGTACAGCTACATGTGCTTAGCCGGGAAACTATGGATCTATTCCCAGTTCGTGGCACAACGCAGTAGTGAACGCACTTTGTTTGTTCATTTGATCTGTCACTTTCGGCCTGAAAACTGCAAACTCAGCAAATATTGCAATCGATCGGATTTCTTCATCGTTCGAACCCCCAATTTCACCAGTTACTCTTTTTATTTTTCTTCTCTTGGTGAATTTAACATTCCACTTGCATTCCTCGTCAAATGTCATAAAGAAAATATGATAAAGTAATAAAAGCCGAGCTCTGTAAGATAAGACCGACATTTTGTTGTTGTCCACACAAACCGTTGTGTTGTCGTTACTGTATGCCGAAAACATTCTTGAGTGTCTCATTATCAGGTTGGCCCCTCAAATTGCTTGGCAGATTGCAAAACAAAGTGAAATTCCTTCGAAATTCTGCCCATCTCAATATCAATTTTCATCATCGTCATCACTTTAAACTGCTTCGCTCTGGGAGGAATGTGTTAACTTTGGAAGGTACTTCATCAGTCTAGTTGCAGGGGTTGCTTCATTAAGTCAGGTATCTTCCAAGTATCGTTACAGTGTTGAAATTTATTGTTCACCTCTTCATGCATAGCTGCATGATTGTTGCAGATGCCCTGGTAATTTCATGTCGAAATCAATCTACGAAATGCTCCACGAAAATTGATGATGAGGTAGATTGTGTAATTGTTGGTATCATCAACGTTAATGTTGACTCAGATGGAAGGCTTGAGGTAAAGTTTTGCTCACCACCGGTATCGAAATGTGATGGGATGTGAATTAAAGGACGAAGTGAAATGCACTAATTACTGTGCAAAATGATGGACATAGTGTGATACTACAGGCCAGCTTGCACATGCATAGTTCTTGCGGAGACGTAGTCTGCCTTTAATTATGACCATGGGAAAGTGGTTTCAAACTGGGAACACGTGTGGACACATTTCGAGAGAATGTCGATGATATCAAGTTCAATTGGAGTTTCAATATGTCTCCGCACTGTCAAAATTATTCTATCTATGGTAAAATTGGTGGTTTTCCGCATTCAATACATTCACATACGCAATATTTCTGTAGCCAAACCAATGCAAATAATGGAATATTGGAGGCAAATGCTATCAACTCAAGGCACTGTATTGTGCGTATGATCCGTTGAACTAAATAATCCTTCTGGAAATATCGGGCTGAGTCCCATAAGGCTATAAGCTGCAACCAGCCGTACCCCCACGCATACCTCTGCCGGACCGATATTGTCATCATTCTCGTCGATCACAGTCTACATTAAGTGGAGTTGTCTGCTTAAATACGCTGTACATATATAACTTTGGAGTATCCAGAAATAATTCCTCAAGCTTCTGGCGGAACTTTTTATCCATTGAATCATTCTTTCTTCGGGCAAAATTTTCGCACATCATTTCGATAACGAACGCAACCAAACTAATAAATGGCACAAACTTCAGGAACACCATTCTACTCCATTTGTCACGTATGTCTGCTTTGCTAGCTGAAGTAAAATTAATTAAAGAAAAAAATACAATTTTTCAGGGCAACACTGCTGGTCAATCGCAAAATGAAGTAATTCATCGGGAAAACTTCAATGAAAAGATGGACACTTGGGATATTTTAATTGGGAAATTTTGTTATTCTTAAGTCTCTACTGAAGTTTTATCCAGTAAAAGTAGTCCAAACTGGCTGATCAAAGCGATTGCAGCAGAAAAACTGCAACTACTCTCTCAGGTTTGGAATTGTCCTTGGATGTCCTCGTAAAACTAGAGAACGATCATTTGCACAAATCACCAAGTATCACTGCAGAGCAGAATCGTGTCTTTTTGACAACATTCAGTGGACCACAAAATTAGTTGTAGAAATTAATTCAACTGAACGAATCTAACACCTCATATCTATAAGAATCAATTTTGTTGCAAAAGGCTTCCCTATCAATGCAAAAACTTTCCGGCTGCTCTAACGAAAAACATTACGTTTTAAATTTGTCCCCCTCAAGAAAAAAACAGTGTTCTCTTCTTGCCTACTCTACTAAATCGACAAATGCAGCTTTACTTTATTCTTTAAGATTACACACATATCCTGTTTCAATCGGCTTATAGACAATTTAAGCCTGATATGGACATTGTAGCAAGTTTAAATGCGGTCACTACCGACAAGAAGGACAATTGTCAAACATTTTATCAGAATGATATTCGTTTTCCAATGAGTTCATATCAATTTGTCGTTTTCGTGCATCTCTAAAGCGGTCTCCATTCTAACGTTTCAACTGTGACATCTGATCAGGCTACAAATTCAAACACGGAGAGTGTACCGAAATGAACAATTGCAATATGCAATCGATTGAAATGCCCGCAGCGAACATAATTGATTGAGTGGCTTAGTTAATTTGATTTCGAAAATACGAGAAAATTGATGCCTTTGTAGAGAAACATGAACCACACAACCGCTTAGTTTTTGTGAGCGATATGAAATGCAAAATTGTGCAAACTGAAGCGTAAGGTCGTCGAAGGGCTAGTTAATTGCAATACGATTACACTGTGGCTGGCTGTTCAAATTCCATCAAATCGAAATATGATTTCCCTTTAATATTGAAGTTTGGTGCACCGTTTAGCATCAATTGGTGGCAGAGTGTTCATCACATTTCCAATAATACACAGTCTGTGATTAAGTGCGATTAAAAGCTAGTGGCGATGCGTCTACATAGTCTACATGCAATAGTCAAATTTCTCCTGATAATTGATGGAGTGGAACCTCTTTTTCGAACCAACATACATCAGGAGTCAAAATTTGTGTGATTATAATCGAAATTAATGTTATGCTGAAAGTCTCACACCGTTTGCAGCGAGGCGTTGGGTTTCGAAAATAGAAAGTTGAGCTAATACTGTTTGGTCATTCTACTACAGAGTGTTTTTAATGTTTCGGAATACTTTAAATAGCTTTTAAATAAAATACAACTGAAGCAAATCTCTTGTTTCGATGAAACGCGAAGATGCTCCGCAGAAATCTGGACGGAAATCAAAATAGCAGAGACCTTCGGAAGAAGTATTCCACATCTTGTGTATGGTACCCTCTGCAAGGGAGGTAAAACTCCGTCACCTGTGAGTCTCCAGTCGTCTTCGTAGCGGCAACGACGACTACTATGAGTTCTTCTCGCACCAATATCCATCTAGTTGGGGGCTTAAGGTCCAAAATGGTTTACTCACACTCATCCCCTTCCACGATGCTCCGAATTGCGTGCTAAAGAGCTATGATAACGACCATGCTGACGACGAAATTCACATTGCGTATTCAATGAGCAGGAACGGACGTTCGGCAAGAGTGAAACAATGTGAAACCACTGAATACTTTGACAGCTCGATGTCATTGGCAATCATCATCAAATCATCATTCTCAACTATCTATCTTATCTCAAAATTTCATGACAGACACACCATCATCATGACCCAACCATACAAATGTACACTTGTTCCGCAAAGGTGGTCACCGCACTTTCTCAGCATTACACTGCAAATTAAAGAAACTAATATAAAATGACAAATTCGTCAGCAACTTTTCGAAAACGAATCATGAATGTATTTACTCGTACTTGAACCGAAGCTCCATCCGGCTTGGTAGTAGACAACCATCTGTCAGAAACTGGGCGAGTGTCCTTAAATAATCTTGGAGTGATAAATGCAAAAAATTTCAAAACTATCATACGTACGTAATCCCAAATGTCCAAGCAATTTTTCGCCAAATCACCCAGCTCACTATTGCAACGCACACACATCGCCATAACGACATGACAACAACTCGGAACAAACCAGTCCTCCTTCCGGGATAATCAATCAAAACTGTTGGTGGTTTCTCTGCATTTTTTTATTTTCATTTTTTTGTGCGTTCCACTGGTGTGGTGTGTAGTTTGTAGAACATTTTTCATTGAAGTTCCCCATTTAGATAGTGTCCTCAGGATGGTGAAGTTGATAACCCAAAGCAATGAGCGGAGACGGGACGGTACCGGATACAGCTACGAGGACAAATGGAAACTTTATGTTGCCTAGAGAGTTTATACGAGTACATCCTTAAGTACATACATCAAATTTCTACAACTACAACAATAATGACACTGATTAAAGATAATGTATACGGTTTGTACGAGACGGTATGCGATGCACTCTTGTACCCACATTATTTGGCACTACGGCAATATTCTGCCGCATGCCCGCAGGCTGAGAAGCAACGTTCGGTCCAGTGCTGCTGGATTGGCCGATGCTCTTGCCAGATGGAGAATTGGCCTACATGATTACGAAAGGTGTGCCTAAATTCCCTCGTAATTCCTGTGGGCATAGGGCATAGATTCGTGACCGGAAACAGTTATTCCGAAAAATGTAAGAGTTATAGAATTGTGTGAGGAGGTGTCAGAAGTGGATGTCCTGAGGATTACTTGGATTGGTGTGCCAACCCCTTCGTGTGTGGAAATCCCTGAGCCGTCGTTATATTTGGGAAAAAGGTGAAAATGGTTCAAGTGTGAGATCCACTTACCCGAGTTACTAGATGAAGCTGAGGCGTACGTCTGTGGAAGATAATTTAATGGAAACATTTTTCGCATAATTTACGGCAATGCATCGTGTGATGAAATACTTGGGGGAACAAGACCAAAACCATACACAACACAAAATATTGATTTGATGACAGTGTGTTCGAAATAAATTCATAGCCAAACCATATTCTTATAACCAACTAGGCATTTTTTTTTGTATTTGATGATGACCAGTGGCCACCCTTGTTACATCGTATTGTTGATTTGTGGCAGGTAGCGGGAATGACTAAATTCCTTTTTCCGGGAGCTTCATGATTACTCGTTGCATTCCTAAGGGTGCAGCAGTCTCGTTCAGAAAGGCTCCTTTATTCGCCCTGGATGTGTTTTCAAAGTATTTGCTAAAATTTACAATCGAGTTTTGACATTTCCGATTGCGAAATGTACGTCCCTGAAGCGTATAATAATAATAATATGGGTGGCGCTACAGCCCATAGAGGGCCAGGGCCTAGCTTCTCAGCAACCACTCGTGTTGTGCGTGCTATTTTGTTCTATCACTAGTGGAAGGGACCTACAGTTTTATGCCGACTCCGCACGGCCAAGTTTGAGAAGCTTTTTCTAGACAGTTATACTCTTTGAGCATTGTCAGTGACTCGAAAGAGGTGGGGCCGTGAAAAGTATTTCTACCAGGAATTGAAACTGGACAGGTAGGTCCAAGTGCGTAGGAGTCGACGCACATACCAACAACGCCACGGGCCATTTAATTTAATACTACTCTGGAAAGTGTTTGTCACTCTGGCATGACTTCTGACGTTAAGTGTTTTTCCAGTAATAACCGCGAAACTATGCCGAACTTTAAGTCCAAGAATGGCGTCATTTCACGACAAACATAAGGGCGTTTTTTTTTTACTTTAAATTTAATGATATTATTGATTGACCATTTCTTGCTGACGTCAAATGACTTTAAATTATTATACTGTAATGTAGGCGGTTTCCTCTCGTCTCATTGACTGTAATTTTATCAGAAAATCACAACTAATTCTCTTTAGTTCCCCATTTAAAAATACGAACATCACTTCAGGTGGAAAAGGAAACGGATTCCATCTCGGAGTCATGTAAATTGAGCTCCTTTCCCCCTTCAGCGCTCATCCACAGACGTTCAATCTCCTCGCTTAGGTTGCTTTCAACTTTTTGTTCTACTTTAGCTAATTGTATGGCTCGTAATTACAAAACTCTTAGAGGAGAAAAGTGAAGAAAATCCCACGACCTTTGTAGGGCACACCCTTGTACGAATCACATACACTTCGCTCTTCGCTCCTTTCCATCGGATTTACTGCGAACTTAATTACTTTTGACAGACTTGTGTGCTTCCAAAGACCCTTGCCTGATCATCTGATCAACTTGCACCCGAACGCGCTTCCATCGTCGAATGTACACTCCATTCCCGCAAACAAACCACGGCTAAAGGATCGATGAAAGCGCTACATATTTTCACACAAATGAACAAAAAATCGACCAGAAAATAGTACAATTCTAACCATTGCATGTCAGTAAAGAGAGATGGCGAAAAACACACAAATCAACAACCAACGGCGGGCAAACAAACTTTTAGTCACTCGCCCTCAGTCGTGCACTCTTTCGCCCTTTGGTTGCACACTTTCTTTAACTTTTTTTTTTTGATTTATACGATGCAGTGTCCTCTGTTAGGTGTAGCATATAGGATACATATTTTTTCCTTTTCGAGGTGGCAGATTGCACGTTAACCCTTACGGACGTGACAATCACATGTGACCAGGGAAAGCGTGTCTGTGGCGCGAGTCGCTGTGGGGCTGATTCCATCGCTTCATCAATTACCACAACAGCAGTTGCGTCTGTAGTGGCAGGAGAAACGCTGGCATGCAACTGCTCTCGATACTCGCGTGGGGTTGTCAAGTTGAACAAATTGACTACATATATTTTCTAACGCGCTTCTAATATCCTCTGTACTTTTGAACTCAATGAGCGAGTGAGTGCATCTGTTAGCGAATCGTAACGAGGAACAAGTGGGACTTACAGGGGAGAGGTGCACAGTAAAAGGAAGAATTTCAATGCTCAATCAAAGAGCTACAGCTGAGTCTCTGAAACTAGACTTGAGAACGATGTTGCAGATGGCTGGCATACAAAAGATTGCAGCTTTACAAATAATTCAGTTGATTCATTTTCACTGTTTATTGTGAGCTCCACTCACCTTAACGTTAAGGACTGCTCCGCAAACAGCGCAGATCTTACGAAACTCTTTGATGCACTATAGGCTAGAAACTCCTTATTATGCCAAGTTTAAGGCGAACAAAGTACTGTTGTCTTGATACTAGGTTTTGGTTGTCCTGTGAAGACCTAGTTTCATTTGAAAACAGGTGCGTGAAATGTCGATTTGGCAAAAGCTGAGCTTGACGGGTACTCTAAGCAATTTTGTTCTTAATTTAAGTCCGCCCAGTTGTTAGCAAACGCGGACTACAGACACCGATTTACCGAACACAGCGAGCCGTAAATAAGTTGTTTGCTCGAATTGAACGAGGGATGAACGATTTAAATCATGACCTCAAGAAGGAACATGTAGCTTGGACATCTTGGACAGACCGCTTTAATGGGCAGCTATTACTCCGAAGTGGTTACCGTGAACAGTGAATTATAACAACTTCAGTACCCAGATCCAATGCAGAACAACTCCTGCCAACCGCCGATCCTTTGGACTCAAGAGGGAACCCAACAAATTCCCACTCTCCAACTAACTTTATACAATACATTGATCATACCAGTCCTGCTGTACGGCACAGCGAAAAGGAAAATCTCGAAAGCGGATAAAGAAGTCCTATTCAAAACAAATTTCTCATGCGATCTTTGATTCTGTTTGCATTGATGGGATCTGAATGAGAAGATTCAACCACGAACAGTACGAGCAGTACGCTACATGAGTCCAAGTAGACTTATACGGATCGAACACCAAAACTGGCTGGGCCAAGCCACAACTTGTCTCCGGCCCGCAGAGTTTTTAGTTCGTGTCATGGACAATACAGCTAAGGACGCTCGCATCTAAGGTCGAGCACACATGAGGAAAAGGACCTCACACCCTCTACCATTGTTCACCCTCCACCAGTGAGAGAACAATAGGACGCACAATAAGAGTGGTTGCTGTGGAAGCGGGCACAGGTCCCCTAATGGTCTTCCACAACTGCTTCTATATATTCTCAAGGTTCTTCGTCATCAAAGAACAAAAAGAAGAGTTAATGTATCTTTCGAAGCAACAATCAATGCCACACTTTTCGCATTAATTTGTTTCACTTGGTAAAGGCTGGAGCCTGTTAACAACTCAAGTGGACTTTTTCCAAAATGTTCCAAAACAACCCCATCGACATCTTCGACTAGCTCAATTTTTTTACTTAACGAATGAGTGTCGACTTGCAGTGTTGTGTGGGTACTATAAACTGGTCCATGGTTCAAATGCAACAACAGCAACAAAGATGCAAGTGTTGACTACGGCATGGTCCACTGACTATTCGTATCAGTGGTTAGACTTCTTAGATATTATGAACAGCGCTATCAATTGTAGCCTCCTCAATCGTGTGCAACGGCCCTCTGTGCGTATTCAAGGAATGTTAGTGACAGCTTGAAAATACCCATCATTCATCACCCTATATTCATAATCGGGACTCAGACAGGGGCCAGCACAACAGTTGGAAATGTGGAAGAAACTTCGTTCTGCACACTAGTTTTTGATAGATTTAGATCCATAGTGAGAGACACCTAGCTCCTGCTACCCAAGGAAACCACTAATTTCAACAAGGATAGAGTGTCGAAATGCACCATATGCCTCACGAGAAAACTCAGGCCTGCTCGCAACACTCACAGCTTCAAATTGGGTCTGCCCTACTATGACTTCTACAGAAGTTGCATAGACGAGAAAGAGAAGAAAGTCATTGTACTTGCGGCGTCGAGCCCTCTCCACCAAAATGATCACCTAGAGGCTTACAGAGGCGGGTGGTGACACAATGCTGCATATTGGCAGAGAGTCAACTTAACCTACCCCACTCATTGCACTGAGTATGCCCACAGAGTATAAGGGTCATGTGAACTTTGTTAAACTTCTGTCTTCGGATAAAACTATATTGAAACTCCACGAGTGAAGGAACAATAGCACGCACAACACTAATGATAGCCACCTACACCTGTGACGCCATCCAAAGGGAAATGACAAAATACGTGATCCAGGGTGTGTCATGCTGTCTACATTATTTCATGTTTAAACATTTATTCAAAGTCATTTACTGAGTAACTGTCATTAGTACGTGTTTAAGATATACTTTCTGCCGCATTCTATATTGACGTGCTCATTATAGGATGCTTTTTTTTTCACAACTTGCAGCAGAAGATGTACACTTCACTTGAAGCCCTCATCTGAGGAATAGGTTCGTGTACAGCGAACTCATACGAAAAGTCAACGACCTTTTGAAGGGGCCACACACATATGTACGTATGCCCCTTTGCAAAGTAATGCTGCAAGGTGTTTGCATTTGCACATCATTCGAATAGAAACGTTCCGCATTCAAGTACGAGGGAACTGATTGCTCTGTGAAGCAAAAGAAAATTAACGAACCTGTTGCATGAGCGATTATATGCAATATCTAAGCGACATGTTTAACTACACCTGAGCTAGATGTTTGTACAAATTTGTCAGTTTATTTTTATTTTATATTTATCCATAACAGAGCAGACAGAAGTGTTAACTCTCAGTATCGGTGTACACAGTCAATTAATTAATTTTGTACTCTCTAATCGAGATCTGAAATCAGTTTCATTGCAAATTCGTTACATGTGCAAACCTCTTAAGCTAGGATTGTAATTGTGAAAAAGGAGCGGATATTTCAATCACTGTGAGATAGTGTTTTTTTGCTCAACTCTATTTTATTGCAACCATAGCTGGTTCTGTGCCTTCTATCAAATTTCTCACCAGATGAAATCTTTTTGGAGTATATAATATATTATATTCATGAGAAGACGTACTTCTGGTGGATTTATAATTTAATAGTTAATAATGTCGCGTAATGGCTGAAGCTGTAGGGTGTATCATATGTAGGAAGTTCTTCACAAAAATATAATTTATGGATAGCATATCTTGTAAGATTCTTTGCACTCATTCGAATCTAAGTTCTTGTGTATTATATAGGGAATACCAATGACGGAAAAGTGTTCTAAATATGGTCTGACTAACGAACAGTTGATCGAATTAATACTGGATACATACCGAAATTTTCTTTTTATAAAGGGTGGTTAAATTTTAAAGGCCGATGTTGATTTTGAATAAAGCACAAATTATTTAGGAAATTATTGTCATTTCTTTTTATTATGATAATATTGGTATGGTTCAATTATGTATGGAACAAAATGTAGGCCAAATGGCAGCCGCGACCTCGGCGGCACACCTACATCCGATGGTCCAAATTTTCGATGACGCTGAAGCATAATTGAGGTTTTATGCTGTTAATGTGCCGAATTACCTCATCCTTTAGTTCTTGAATTGTTGCTGGCTTATCGACGTACACCTTTTCTTTCAAATAACCCCAAAGAAAAAAAGCAAAAGAGCCATTGTTTCGTTAGCTGTGTTGCAAGTGGCACCGTCCTGTTGAAACCACATATCGTCCACATTCATATCTTCCAATTCGGGCCATAAAAAGTTCGTTATCATTTCACGATAGCGAACACCATTCACAGTAACTGCCTGACCGGCCTCATTTTGGAAAAAATACGGCCCGATGATGCCGCCAGCCCATAAACCGCACCAAACAACCACTGAGGTGAAAATGTGCCTCATCACTGAAGATGATTTTCTTCGAAAATTGTCTGTTGAAATTTCTTGCCACCATTCTGACCATTGACGATGCTTGAAATGGTCAAGAGGCTTTAGTTCTTGAGTCAATTGCACCTTGTAAGCGTGTAAATGCAAGACTTTATGCATAATGTTCATCAACGACGAGCGTGAGAGGTACAATTGTTGGGCAGGACGACGAATTGAGGTGGACTCTCTTCCACCACACTATCGCGAACAGCAGCACTGGTGTTTTCACATCTCCTACAGACCCGGTTTGCTCAAATTTTTGCACGAATTTCCCGATTGTACTCACATTTGGACGATTAAACTGACCGAAAAAAACACGAAGTGCACGATATGCATTTTGATTTGAACGCCCATTTTCATAATAAGAATGAATAACTTTAACGCGTTGCTCGATTGTGTATCTCTCCATGGTTCAAATTGAGTTAGTCTGAAATTGAGAAATGTCAAATGAAATGCAGAAAAAAACTTGACGTTTAGGTGTGGTTCACATTCAACATCGGGCCTTAAAATGTAACCACACTTTATATCCTAACATTAGTTAGATTATGTATTCTCAATTATGTATTCAAATCGATATACACCATTATTTTACCGATTTTAAATCAGCATACGACAGCTTTCATCGCATGGAACTATTCGAAGCGATGGATGAATTCGGGATCCCGAGAAACACATCGATCGTATGGACACCAAATGCTCCGGCCAAGAGGGTCTTCTAATCTGTGCCCCCTGGTTCCACAAGGAAGACCGAATCTTCGGTGTCATAGCTGGTTTGATCCTGATGACTGAAAGCAGCATGCCCAGGATGCCCAGCCCTAGCAAAGAAAACTAGGCAGTTCCTAGGATATCACTACTGCCCAGAGCTGACGGATTCAAGAGGAATTGAACTGATCAGCCTTCGAGGATGAATCTGTACGATTTTAGGATTAAAAGGAAGCCCCACGGTAATAAGCTTAGAATGGGCACAATGCGGTTAGAGCTCACATTTACCTACCTACGTATCCAGGTATCTACGGATCAACAAAGATGGCTGGACCACGGACAATGAGTCTTCAATTTCGAACCAGTGGAACAATGGAGCAGAAAACAACCGCGTCCTAGAACAGACCTTACCTCACCAATATAGACTGAATGCTTTATCTGCAGAGGCATATTGGGTGCTATCTTACTCCGTGATTATTTATCATAAGATGTATTCTCTTGTTTCTCAATCTGCTCTGAAATTACCTTAAACCACATGCACCGGTAGCATTCACTTTCAAAGGAGGAACATGAAGTCTACGATTTCTCTTACTCAATTACCAATATGGGAGTGGGAAGTAGTAACCAGCACTCGTACACAATAGTTAACTCTGTATGCAGGAAATGCAATTTTCATTATGATCACCACCCCACTATTGAATATGTATGGCTTTGCACTTGGATCATACGTTTAATACGGTTTCCGGTAATATTGCAGAAATTGTGACATAATACTGCATATCTACACCTCTGTATTTTGAAGCGAATCCTAGATGACAAGGCTTCGATATGATTCTTCATCACTGGGTTTGATATGAGATAACAAATCACTGCGATGAAATGTGAATTGCGATACCCACAAGTGACTGGACTTGCATTACTCGTATGCAGCATATTCTTTGTGTGGTCGTAAGTATTATTGGATTGGAATATAATAACTTAACAAGTGATTGCAATACGTTATGTGTTTCTGATATGCATAAGTGCAAATGTAGGCAAAGCCCATTTAATCCGTATAAATTCGGTTAACAATGAAGTCTCACCTCCTTGAGTTCGAAGCTTACCTTTTCAGAATGGCTGAACAATTAACTACACAGATACCTTTGTAGTATGAGTTTGATATCCCTGCTTGCTTTCAGAGATTAAAGGACATCTTTGGCATTAATATGAAACAATTTCAGCATGAGGTAATGCGGTGCATATTGAGAGTTTCTAATGAGCAACATTGTAAGATTCTGATATGGTTCATATGGCTTTTGTGCAATGGTTGGCATAATCTAGTAGTCTAGTTCTTCTCTTGCGATCACTTGATAGGTTTGTGGTCGTATGTGCCGATGGTGTGATGGAGGTTAACGTGGATAAATCAGAGGGTTTGGTCATTTCTAGAACGGCTGCTTGCTGCATTCTACATATTACTGGAGTCCCATTGAAGCAAGTGGATGGTTTAAGTATTTCGGTCCCTTTTGCACAAGTGATGGGAGGAGTATTGTTGAACTTTCCTGTAGGATTGGCCAAGCTGAGTTAGTTGTGCTCGGAGGGTCTGTAATCAGGAAGGCCGAGCTTGGTGTCAAAGCCAAGTTAGGTGTTTTCAATTAAGTTTTTACTTCAACTCTCCCCTATGGTCATGCAATTTCAGTAATGGCGATGAATACGATCGCGAATAAATGCTGCCGAGAAGAAGGTTCGCCTTGCTGTTGTGGGAGTTACTCGCCGAGAAACTGAACGTCCAGCAACTGCTTCATTGTCTTGTTTTGGTCAAGTGGCATGATTGTCCCCATCATCACGAATTCTAAGGCGATCCTTGAATGCAACTTAATCAGGTAGACGACCGCTTGGCAGACGATTTGTTTGGACCAAGTTCAAAAACTCGCCTGGTTCCGCTTGGACATAACTCCTAGTGAGTTAGAGTAGATGTAGGTACTTGATATTTGTCACTCACGAGTGGAATGAACTAACAGCATCTTGCGTCTCAGTGGCTTGAACCACCAGGAAATATGAAATCGACCTAGAAGCCACTCAGTTCAACTTCGTTTTCTTCTATTGGAGCTACAGTGTTGTCTCAGTTCACGAACTATTTTATTATTAACGCTACTGGCCCCTCGGTGGATTCAATTAAGCTCAATTGTGAAGGCGAGTTAATTGCGAAGATTCTAGATTTTCCCGAAGTCCAATGTGGATGACAGACTTCTGGTATTGCCATGGTGTGAATTGATTTGATACTGTACGTCCTGTCAGACTGCATTTCGTAATTTTGAAAGTAGTTTGTTGTTTTGAGATAATCGTGACGAAAAATTCGCTTTGCTGTGGCTACCGATGGTACGCTATCATCGTAGCACAAATTTCCTTATCGGTGACATCAGTGAATGTTTACTACTGCTTCCAGTTATAGATGACTTAAGACATACAGTAGACACCAGTCATATTACGTTCCTCGTACTCCTCAAGGTGCACAATTTGTCTAATTCCTCTGTTCGTCTTCTGTTTTCCTACCTGGCTAGACTTGGATTGACGTCGACAAGCAGTTCTTACTTACAATTCGTTGTCGGATTTTCTTTCTAATCCATGTGGTTTCCCTCAGGCTTCTATGGTGGTTCCTCATTTGTTTGAATGAGTTGCCAGCTACACTTTAGTTATTCACCCCAATCAATAGACAACTGCTGCATCATTTTGTGAATACGTATTGCTATCCAAGAAATCAATAGCGGCTGGTTATATGTATACTTCCCTGCAATGCAATGTTATGTTCATCAAAAAGCTATTCAGACCACTTTCGCAAGTCAGATCCCTCGACCACAAATTGTCGTTTGTCAAACTTCAGTCTCTCTACAACACCTAATTAACATACTATCAACAAACTTTAGCAATTACCGACAACCAATTGGCCTAGTGCAAGACAAATATGCATTCGCGTCAGTGATACAATTGCCAAGGGTTGAGGCTTCATTTGTTCAATTGAAACGCGGCCATTTATCATTCGGTGCACTGATCCAGCGGTGCACTTTCATAAATGATTTCCGCGGAGCCACCATGGAGCTTAACGAAGTTACAGCCAGAACGGTTGTGCAGCGTTCAATGCAGCAGGAGCTGTTTCATGGAGCGGGCGAAGAAGATGAAAAATTGCTGTGAACAAAACCCATATTTACCCAGTCCCCAGTGAGCGCTCAAATGAAAACGGATGTTTTCAATTCACCGCCACGGTGTGTGTATAGTTGAGCCTTTTCATAGAGGCATCGGCCCGCTGTTTCAATGGCATAACTTCACTACCGTTCGTTATTTATGGCAGGTAATAAACAAGAAACCTTAATAATCAATTTTTACACTTTTATTATTTGGATTGTTCGTCGACCCATTTGCACATTCATTGGCACCCGTATGAGGCGTAATAGCACTTCACGCACCTCACAAATGCAGCGCTAAATGCCTATGTTGTTTATCTTTGAAAGGGTGCCGTTTGTTCGTACGTAACGTTTTATTTGTGCTCCTCCACTGAAACCATCTATTGAGTCTAACGTGCAAATATGAACGCAATGATGTGCCAGTGCTGTATTGTTCGCAATGCGAATGCGAGGGGGTGGATACAAAACGTATTGAATGGGAAATTCGACATGTGAATGTGCTTACTGGACCGTTTAAGGTCACCGTATGGGAACTCGGTACAATCGGAGGCTCTTGCATTTATTTGAAAATTATTCCCTATATTGAAGGGCTTTAGATAGACAGGAGAATGGCTGTAAGTTGACTACGAAAGATGATACATTTAACAATTTTGGGGTTCCATGCCCGAATTCTACCCACGGAACACATATGATTTCACCTTCGTGTCTGTCTGTCTGTAGCCATTGAAATAAAGATGAAAATTTCGAATCGAAACGAGACTGCAGCGTTCACAGAAATAGCAGCGGTAGACGCCAGACAATATTGGTCTAACCTCCGGATCCTACATTTTTCTTGCCTATCTTGAACTTAAATCAGGATTCTACAATTTTTATCATTTGCACCGTATCGGTGACCAGTTCACATTAACTCCAAGTGAAACGACTATGCCCTCAAATCGCTCGTACAGAATTTTTAATGTGGCACGTAGCGCTGTCCTGTTGATGAATACAATTTGACGGATGTTACTTCAACAATATGGCCCCTATCAACTGTCAACGTTCCGAGAGTCCCTATTGGAAGACCCGTAATTAATAGACTTCTTTCAACTTTTCATCATCAGCGTCATTTAGTTTGTATTTGAAGCAGGTACCCTTGTGAATTTTATAGAAAATGGATGAAGGTGAATTCGTGCGATGATGCATTATGTATTTATGATAGATAAATACTATGGCGACTATCTGTGTCCATGGTTAAGAAGTGGCTTACTGAATTCCGTTGTGGTTTCCCAAATGGCCGAAAAAAGGTGTCCCAGAAATGGTCAACATATTTTATGGAATGATATTGGACGATCCGAGAATAAGAGTGGGTGAGGTGGCTAAGGGTATAGGTATCTCAACTGAGTGGGAGCATCACATGAATATTTGGACATAAAATTTGTTATCCGCGCGATGGATGCTCTCACTTGTGTGAACACTTCGTCATCATTTCAAAGTCTATAAATTGAACTACGCACTGCTACTTTATTCTACATGTTCTCCAGATTTAGTCCTCCAAACGCCGCTTTTGGTTTAAACTTCAGTTCAACGATTTATTCGGTTTCACAGTTTCGTTTAAACTCTGAAGAGAGTTCAGCTTAAAGTTTAAGTTAAACGAGAGTACACTATAGTTTAAACCTCAGTTAATTTGCAATGTATTCCCATACCGCTGTTTTTTCTTCCTCGGTTGATTATCAAGATCTTTGTTTTCCGATAATGGCAAGCACGCCCCACAAAAGTTTACAAGGGACGCACAAAAGCGTTTTAAAACTAAAAAGCACAGGAAATGCATCGAAAGCGCCTACAAAATGGAACCAATGCATGCACCAAAAGGAAAGTGTTGCCAAATTTACCTACTTTAGGTGATCACTCTGCATTTAGGCTGAAGTGAAATCCTTTCAAGTAATTTTTAATATTCGTTCTTTTACTGCTCTTCCACGGTACTTTACATTGGAATTGAGAACACTACTGCTCATGCTTCAGCTTTATTTTGTTTGAGATCAGTCTACTCAGGGTGCAATGACTATCCTTGAAAAAAAAAATACATTTTATCTCACCGTAGCAAAATTGCTCAACCAGTGAACTTGTACATCTCTCTGTGTATCCTTAAACGCGTATCTCACCTCGACCTCAGGTAAAATGTAGCCAAATAAATACGCATACACAACAGACCAACGTTTAACTTTTAATCAATACCGGAAACCAAACCTCAACACACGTGCCCAACAGCACGGTTCGCCAGAACCCGAAAAACTTTTCTCACGATTCACAAGGACTCCGTATGGTGCATGGTCTCTGTTGCCATGAACCTGAATATTTGCTTCGCACCAGACGAAATCGAAGAAAATAATTACTTTGGCTAATTCGAAAAGTTTTCGCAAGCAGTAGTGCTAATTGTTAAATAATTAACTCTCAAATGGTATCCTTATAATTCGCAATTCGTATCCAGTTATACAGCAGCCATCCATTCGTATTACAGTATCGTGATGAACCTCTGGCGGAAGTCTTTCTTAGTTTTGCAATATTGCTCTTCAATTCTATGCAGCGCTTTAGTTTTTTTTATAGAATCAAATAAATGGTACTTCCTACGTCCGTAGGGTTCCGCAGCTATCGGGTTGGCACTGTCATATGTGCGCCTAGAGAAACGCGAATATGCTGTCAAAATATCGATTTCTGGTGCACTCGCAAATTAATCTCTTTTCAGCCTTGAAATAGAGATAAGAGTGAGATTGGTTCACCTTGTCCTCCCTCTGATATCAGTCGATTTTGAGATCGATTCGCCGTAGGTAATACGATTTTCGGATAAGTAATTACAGGACGAGGACAGCTAACCGACTACTGGATATACAAGGAAAACACACACACCCACACGCCTGTATGTGTGTAGTATCATCAACCCCGCGCAACATTGTTATGGCCTCAAGGTAACTACTTAAGCATTTCCCAGGAAGAATATTAAAGGAACAAGTAAATTGCCATGAATCCAATTCCGGAGTTCATTCCGAAATGAGTTGTGCGGAAAATTAGTTTTTATATCGTTGCCATTCGGGAATATTGTCGTGGAGCTATGGCACGAGGAGGAGGATATTTCATTTGGTTCACGCTCGGAAGGGGTGATGATGAAACGAAAAAGGAGTGGTAACGCGCTCAAGCTGTTGAATACGCACTTAGTGATCCCAAAAAGTTAAGTGTACCCAGAAGACGTAATAAAAAAACAGCGTACAGTTGATTCTCACTCGTGTTCTAGGTAAATTAGTTTCACAATCTTCGTCTCGTACAATCATGGAATCCAGCTATTTATCATTGAAATTCTTCACTTCGGTAATTCTTTTATTCTCGCTACCATTGTCAGTTTTGAACGTTTAAGCGAAAGATGAAACTTATTTTGAATCGTATTGAAAAAACGAAGAGTCATCTAGTCACTTAGTCAAAGAGGAACTACAATGCAAAGCAATTCTCATCAGGTTTACGTATTTATTTATTTTTTTCGTAGATTTTATATCTGTAAAGTGTGATTTTTTAAAAGCTATAGGAAAGTTCTTCAAAAAAAACACATAAAATTCAGAAAAATGCATGAAATCTTTATTTGAATCGATAGCACGGTCCATATAATTTAATGTTTGAAGATTATTTCATGCAAATGTTGACCTTGACTGCGCCTCAAATGGTCCATCCGCTTAGTCCAATTTTGGCATACTCTTTCCAGCATTTCGGCCGGTATCTCATGAATAAATGCTTCAATGTTGTCTCCCAATGCGTCAATTGAAGCGAGCTTGTCTGTGTAGACATGAGCTTTAACATAGCCCCACAAAAAATAGTCTAAAGGCGTTAAATCGCACGATCTAGGCGGCCAATTGACCGGCTCCGAACGTGAAATAAAATGTTCACCGAACTCGCCCCTCAATAAGTCCATTGTTGCGCGTGCTGTGTGGCATGCGGCACCGTCTTGTTGAAACCACATGTCATGCAAGTCAAGCTCTTGCATTTTGGGCAAACAAAAGTTGGATATCATCTCACGGTAGCGCTCACCATTCACAGTTACGTTACGATTCGCATCATTTTTGAAGAAGTACGGTCCAATGATGCCACCAGCCCATAAACCGCACCAAACTGTGTCTTTTCCTGGATGCATTGGTAGCTCTTGCAATGCTTCTGGCTGATATTCACTCCAAAATCGACAATTCTGCTTATTTACGTTTGAGCCAAAATGAGCCAAAAATGAGTTTCGTCGCTGAACACAATTTTTCGATAAAAAAGTTTATCTTCGGCCAACTTTCCAAGAGTCCACTAACCAAAAATTGTACGTTGCGGTAGGGCGTTCGGCTTCAATTCTTGCACTTGTAAGACGATTCATGGTTAAATTATAGACCAAACTGAAGATGTTTGACAGTGAAACAAAACACGAAACGTGCGTCATCTGTTTAAACCAGTGCTGCCAAAAAGATAATAGCTAAAAAATCACCCTTTATTTACTTTCATTTGCAGCCACTAATCTGCCGTAGAAGTGAAACAAAACTTGGTCCTGATGCATATTATCAGCAGCAGAATTGTGCAGGTATTCGATGGAATGAGCTATAAACGTGCTAGTGATCTGGACACTAATTAAATTGGAACAAATTAACTTGAAACCATTTTGGCCCACAGACAGTAATCCGAATGTAGATCTTACATAACTTACTTGATCAACAAGACTTAAATATTGTCTGAATTAGAAGGCCACTCAAGGCAATACGATTTCTCAGAGCTTGTCCACCAGTTTTCAGAGTCAAGTTGGTTGAGATATTTGCTCTGACTATGCAGTCTTCAGTTTCGCGAGTTAAGTTAAGTAAGAGCCGTTTTCACCGGCGTCATCTGTAGCTTTGTTCCACTGATTTGGAGACGAAGCCTTTTCGGTTTGCACCCAATGCGCTCTATATGGTCTAGCAGCATAAATCATTGGATCCGTAGACGCCTGACTCAACTGTTGATTGGCCTGGTCGAATCTTCTCGAATTATCGACTGGATCAGCACAGTTCTTCGAGAGGGATTTGTTACTCAAGTAATTAAAACAACTCTTATATTTCGCGTTTGACCTCTGTGCTGATGCTGTTAATATCGTCATGTGTCAACTGCTAAACCGAGGTGGAAGTAGTCACAGAGTACCTAGAAGTTATAAGTTTCTATTGTTACTATCTGTCGAAGACGTCGATGTTGTAGTAAGTTCTTGGAGACTGGATGGATTTCATTCTTATCTCCTTCACCAAAACTATTTTAGCAGTGCAATCCATGCACGCAGATCTTTTTTTGTCGCTCCCAAAAGGTAACTCACGGACGTTCACTAAATCACGTGAATGTCAGCTACTCATGAAAACAGCTGAACGAAACGGTGCAAGGTACTATCTCTAGTGTTTTAAGTGAGTTTAGTACGATGTTCTCAAGAACGATTTTATAGAAGTGGCACGACAGAGAGTCAGGTTGAGTTTATAAGCGAATTTAATGAAGAAACGAGTATTGTTCATCCTCTACAACTTTATTAATTTGTCAGGAATCTTAGTACTTGCAATGGCGTTATACAGAATGTTTCAATACGCGCATTTGAAATCGGTGTCGACTTGCACTTCTGTGGTATTTTCCAAGATCTGCCGCAGTATAAAAATCTGGTGTGTCGTAAACTTTTCTGGCGCTATGCCGGACTGGTAAGAGCTTATCGGATTGTTGATAAATGGTTTTAGGCGAGCACACAAAAATGCAGAAGAGATTTTGTGCAGATGTTGAGAAGACATTCTTCAACTTCAGACTAACAAAGGACTGCGTTATCCATGTTCATTAATGCATATATACGATCATACTAACATAGGTGAACTGCAGTACCTTCTGTTCATAAACGTCAATAGCTCATCGATGTGGGGCACATTGTGCAGTCATTTTTTTTTTTACTGCAAATATGGTCGATTGAAAGAAAAATATTTTGTACTGAGGCAAGACTGCAGACATTCTGCACCGTGCGTGTGTTCAAAAACGCATGAGAAAAGAAATGTGATTGTACTAGCGCAGATCTCCGACGTTTATGAAAACACCCATATTCTTCTATAGTTCTATAGGAGCAACCAAAGGGGTGTCATTTTTTGTGGGTCAGGCACACGGTAGTGAAATTCCACACGCCGGACATACATACCACCTCCAACCATATTCGTGGATCATGCGCCAAACAAGAGCACACTCAACTGCTTATGTAGACGATTTCGTCAGATTGTCTTTCTGAAAACCTCACCAGCAGCTTTGTTGTCTTTAGTCTCTCTTCATCCAGTTGACCATTCTGGATCGCAGATGTGCTTTGTGCAACCAGCTGTCCGTTTAGTTCGCTAACCTTATATCCATTTTCTGGTAAGACATTTCCTCTATCGAACACTTCTCGTGATCTTTCTTTTTCGTTCTGAAACACCAGGTCTCTTATAGTCTACAGATTCTTGCAAGTGGCTGCCTGCAGTAGTTGTCAAGCCAACATTAGACGCGACATTAGACGCGTTTATCTGCATCGCTCCGTATATGAACACTACACGTAAAACCTGACCGATACAACTCGATCGATTTGTGTTTGTATGTTTAGATAATCAGTTTAGAAACGAGAAATAAAGACGAACACCGAAGCAAACTCAAGTTGGCAAACTCAAACATAAAAAGTGCAAATCCACACAATAGTAAATTCGCACTCTTTGTCGGAGAACTTCATGAGCGACTTCATAGAGACATCATGTAATCCAACTCAGACTAAGCGGTTTCAGAACCAAAATGCACTGCAAAAGGTGTGAACACTGTTTTAAAAATCCACAAACTTCACTTCACAAAAAAAAAGTAACGTCCAACATGGCAGACAGTCACGGATAAGAAAAGAGAGAAAAGCAACAAAAAAAAAGCTCTCGAACAACTTTTTCGGAATAAATTTTCATGTAAATTCACCCTGTGAAATAATACGCAGTCCTGACCATTTAATTTCCTGTCGTTCCTGCCGTTGGTTTTGTTCTTTCTGCTTCGCACAGAACGCAGCGCAGCCTTGAAATGGAACTCTCGCAAAAGCCGACATATAAATGCTGAATGTTGGTTGTCATAATTTATAGTGATAGTATTTCCGTTGTTTTTCCAGTACATCTCTGCTGTGATAACAATCCGCAAAAAAAAAACTGAAAGACCAAATGGAAAAAAATACAACAGAATTGTTCAGATCCAGCGAACGCAGAGAATCTGGAATTTTTGGCTTACACAGATCTGCTTCCTGATGAGGGTGTCCGGTTACAATATTGGTGACATTTTTTTTTAAATGATTGTTTGCGACATGAAAATTGAGATAGATTCTCATGCATATTATTTTATTGATTTTATCACTGGTTTGTACAGAAAAATGAGGTGAGGTGGATAAAATCCGACGGACGCTGATAATTTGCAACCGTGAAGATATGTAGCGTGCATGTACATACTTTCAGATTTTCAGGTTTTGTGAAATTCCAAAGCTTTAATTTGGAAATTTCATTAAAAAAATGATTTTGAAATGTTTATATTCACATGCAATTAGGCATGTAGAAGTGGGTGGGTGGGCTAGTATTACATATTTCATATTTTGGGATAAATAAAGACTTTCAGTACTCGCAGAATTGACAAGAATCTCTTCATCGGTAACAGATCGCTTTCGGCTTAAAGCCGGACATTAACGTGTTGCTTAGCTTTGACTTGACCTCATTTTCTTACTCTGAAGGCTTATATGGACTGTATATTTTGGGGGACAGAGCCTGCACAGACAGTGATTGACTGCTCCCAGCTTGGCGGGAAGGCAGCAACGATTCCTCTTAATGTACAGATCAAGCTGAAGTACAACCTATTAGGGGCGCCATCGGTATAGTCTTCAGAATGCCCTAGGTAAAGCAGATAGGTAGAGATAGATACGCTCGTACCTACCCTACCAGACAGGCGGTTGTGCGAAATGATAACAACCCGCCCATGGAAAAAAAACAAAAGTTATGAACGAGAATCCTGCCGCGGATCAACGAACATACAACAACGACAACACGGAACGAAAAAGGACAAGAATTACCGAGTAGGCTCCTTGAACTCCCCAACTGGAATCGATCCTCATGCAGTACGAGTATTATAGCAGTCGAGGGCAGAGATGAAGTATGACATGATTTCTGGTCCAGGGAATACGCTGAATAGGGTGAGATATGATGAGAAAAAATCGCTACACTGGTCAGCGAGATTCAAGGACATTAGTTAATTCAAGTGTTGACCACGACACTTTAAGTTTTTAGTTTCCGTAGTTAGAATCGTATTTTGAGCCATTTTTACAAGCACATTGAGTGGTATTGGCATCGGCTTGTCAGTATTGAGATACGACAGATTTAACGTATCCCCATACAAATAGTTTAAAGACTTCAATTTTCAAAATCGAGATATAAACTACTCACAGATCACATTTCTCAGTTGGCCAATCGACTCGTGTGTTGCAGTCAGCGTCGTCTTGCTGGAACCAAATGGTTACCAGGTTCAGCTTCTGCATTCAGCGTAAAAGACGTTCAAAATCAATGAACGTATTCTAACGAACGGCGATGAGTGACAAATTAGGTATTCATTGACACTGGCGAATACAGCGCACATATGGGTAGATGACCTGATTCCCGATGGCGTACAATTTGTGCAAAATTTGGTCAGTATGGCTTGATTTGCTGGTTCAGTAGGTCGGAAAACATTTTTCACAGAGCACGAATTTTTATTATAAAATTCAATAATTTGCAAGCGTTGTTCGAGTTATGAAGTCGCATACCAACTGAGCATGCTTACATACTTATTCCTGAACAATACCCTTATGCATACAAATACACAGAGTACATTTTCCAAACAAACAGCAAGCAGTTAATATTCAAAGAATTGTGTAAATCAAAGACCAAACGCATGTATGTTCGCAGGCACTCGGATTTTAAATTTCTCATTGAATTTATGTAATTTTTGTCTTTCCTTAAAATGAAATTAATTTAACTTTCTTCCCCCAAAAGGATTTCGGTTTTCTGTTCGTGAATCTTGTTACTTAGTTAAGGGACTCAGCAGAACAACTCATGTTTTTCTTTCTCTTAATGAAACTTGTTTAAGTTTGAATGTGGGATTAGGGGTTGTAATTGAATGGGTTGAGGGTTAAGCAAGTTAATTGAGTTATTGCGGTTTGTGAACGTTGGGATTTTGAGAGAGTGAGGGAGAAATTTCCTTATTTATTGCTGGTAAATGATTGTACGCAAAATTTCCCAAGAGACTTGAATCTTGTGTATACACATGCAGACAAAATAGATGCAAGAATTTGCTTCGGAGAGTAATGCTGGTGTTCTTTCCTTTTCTTCCTCTACAATCTGAAAAATAATTTGTGCAGTGAGAATGCCTTTTTGCTGATTTCTTATAGTTGAACTTAAAGGAGACGTTTGCATGATTCTTTTTTAAAATTGACTGGGTTAGGTTCTACTGTTCTGTTTACAAGGAGCAAATAGGCCAATAAAGGGCACCTGGATTGGGAGGATACCCTTATTTTGTATACAGTTCTACACATTCCGTGGCTAGTTCTTCTGGCTTCTGGTCTGAAGTGCTGGATTCTTGAATGAGTTGAACTTCTTAAGCAGAGTAAACGCATCTAAGACATCAAAAATAATCAAGTGTGCTGATGCTGGAATGAGGGTTAACGTGGACAAATCGGAGGTTATGGTAATTTCCAGAACGCCTGTGCAATACACTCTGCATGTTAGTGGAGTCCCATTGAAGCAGGTGGAGTAGTTTAAGTATCTCGGGGTCTTTTTCACGAGTAATGGAAGAAGTTATGCTCAGCTTTCCTGTAGGATTAGTCAAGCTGGGTCAGTTTTGACACAGCTTGCTAGTTCTGTAATCAGAAGGGCCGAGCTTGGTGTCAAAGCCAAGTTAGCAGTTTTAAACTCAGTATTTGTACCAAGTCTCACCTATGGTCATGAAATTTGGGTAATGACCGAAAGAATAAGATCGCGAGCGCAAGCTTCTGAGATGAGATTTCTTCGTGCTGTTGTGGGAATTACTCGCCGGGATAGGGTGAGAAACACGGCAGTGCGCGAGGAACTCAACATTGAGCAGCTGCTTCTTCGAACGGAAAGGGCTATGCTTCGGTGGTTTGGTCACATGGCACGAATGTCCCCATCATCACGACTTCCGAGGCGGGCGTTGAATGCGATTCCATCAGGTAGGCGACCGCTTGTAAAAAACCAGGTACTCCTTGAAGCATCAACTCTACAAGATTCCTCTAACTTGAGATAAGCTCCTCAAAATGTTTCCAAGTTCCTTACGATTCTACTTTCCTGATAACAACTCATTGACTTTCTACTAAAGGCAGATGTTCCTACTCGTTCTTCGCCCTCAAACAATTACCTTTTTAACCTCTCAGTTGCCTCATGTGCTTGTCGTGCTCCTTTCTACAAGAACACGATAACAATGCTAGAGCACATATTTACTCAGTCGAAAGAGCTTATCTTCTCTAAACACAAGTTCATCAAACGTAAATTCACTTAAGTCCTATCAATGGAATTTCTCAATTCCTCTCTCGAGAACCTATTAACATTGTCCAATGAAAACAGAGGATATAATAATAAAAACAGAATCGACTAATGTGTTTGGCACACGAAAAGTAGACAAACACAGAAATAAGAACCAATGCGGTGCGTGAACAAATAATCAATAAGATATCCTCGATTAGGAATTATGTTGTTTTCATCACTCACTCAGCATCTTGTGGACGTTGACGACTGCAGCAAGACCGCCACCTGAGCCCAATCTCTTGCCACTTATCCTGTGCTTTGCACTCACTCAATGGATTGGTGGTTCAGAAGTACTTCTTGTGCATATATGGATAGGACTTGTTCAACTATAGGACGCGATACAAGCACATATGTGAATGTCATTAGTGATGTCAATTGTCGGAGGAATAAAGTTAAGTAAAAATACGTCCGTTTTCTAACCTTCAGATTGTGACTCGTTAACACTGCAGTACTCAATCGCTAAGGGTTAAGCTATAAACTCGCAAAATGAATCAGGCGAATGCTGAGCGCGAAATTAATCTAAATTTCAGTGTTTCCCTATAAATCCAAAGGACACCCAACAAGCCGCTTGAATGACGACTGGAGTTGCTGAAACCGAGTTGACTTTAATACTCTTTTATTGTTGATGTTGTACTGCAGAGCCTTGGGGTAGTAAAAGTTAGTTTCTGATAAGTCCCATGAAGATGCTTTGATGGCATGTAAAAAAAAAAACTGGAAAAAATACTCTCTGAAATAAGTTGCAACTTTTCATAAACTGTTTGCTATTAGTGGAATTTTTAAGGCTCTTAGCGCAGATGCGGGGGCTATGAAATGATTTTTTCATGGCATGATTTGAGGAAAGTCATATTTTCTTTAAATTTTGATGGAGTGTTCAATAAGTCACTGAGTCCTGACGGTTATTGCAGAAAGTGTTATTTGATGGGGCCATTATGGCTTTTTAAGAGTACAGATAGGCAGCAGACGATGGAAACCATATCGGCGCACGAATGTACATAGTATTGGTAAGATCAATTATTTTAAATCTAAGTTTAACTTTGACCGATCTACTAGGTTTGTTTGGAAGCAGGTTCGACATACTGGACTGCCTAAAGTTAACAAACGACATAAAAATGACGAATACAAATATTCGCTTCATATCTGCCCACTTCTTGGCCCCTCGCAACGTTTCGTTATCTTACAATTATCATTTCAGATCTTGACCTAGCCACGTCATGGTACAGTCACCCCTCCCACGCAACCCGCCCTCTAAGCCTCGTGCAACAGCCTACCATCTCTAAAGACACATACTCAAACAACCAACCACAAGACTCTACTTAACTTAAAACAAAGGATATATGTAAAGTACTTATTCTTAAATGGGCGCTCAGTCTGCTCCGACTAAGCTGACCTACTCTCAGGATCGTCATTGGTGTCAGAACAGAGCACAGTACAGTGCAATTGGCACGCAGGACCGCATGAAGAAATACAGCTGTGTCTCTATGACTGGAAGCAGCGTTCCTCGACCCGCCAACGATCTGGCTCAGATTGATCGTGGGTACTTCAAGACCTGGTAACTAAGTATGTATATTTGCAGTGTTTGGTGCCACCAATGCCAATGGTTTCAAAGTTCTTCTTCGATGTGCACTAGCTGAGGTGGCCGATATATTGTTCCAGCAAGACGGCGATACCTGAGACACAAATCGCGATTGAATTGGCGAGTGGATTGTGAGAATGTCCGTTGACTATTTTTTGGTTGGAATATGTCAAATCGGTACACAAAAAAGGAGCCCCCTTCAACTGCGCCAACTACCGAGGGATAACTCTCCTAAACATCGCCTACAAGATCTTCTCTGCCGTTTTGTGCGAGCGCCTGAAACCATTCGTGAATAACCTGATAGGTCCTTATCAGTGCGGTTTCAGGCCGGGGAGGTCCAATAGAGGCAAACCGACACCCAGCACCTATTCGTCGATTTAAAGGCCGAGAGCTCTCGCTGCTCCATCAAGGTCGGTAACGAACTCACCGAAACCTTCACCGTCAAAAAAGGTCTTAGACAAGGCGACGCGCGGTCATGTGACTTCTTTAACATCATCCTGGCGAAGATCGTGCGAAACTCAAACGCCAACACTAGAAGCACGATTTTCCAAAAGTCCGTACAATTGCAAACACACGCTGACGACATTGACGTGATTGGTCGAACACAGCGAGCCGTCAATGAAGCGTTTGCTGGTATTGAAACGGAGGCTGCAAAAATGGGTTTAACAGTGAATGAGGGCAAAACGAAGTACATGCTGTCATCTAGAAAGGACGCACAACATCGACGTCTCGGCCAGAACGTCACCGTAGGCAGCTTTAACTTCGATAAAGTTAAGGACTTCGTCTACCTCGGCTCCCAGGTAAACAGTACAAACAGCATCAGTACCGAGATTAAACGCAGAATAACTCTTGCCAACCGCTGTTTCTTTGGACTCAAGAGGCAATTGAGTAGTAGAGCTCTCTCTCGAAGGACCAAGCTAACAGTATATAAGACCGTCATCATCCTCAAGAGCAGATGAAGAAGTCCTTGGTCTTATCGATAGAAAAGTTCTGCGGTCCATCTTTGGTCCTGTTTGCGTTGATGGTTTCTGGAGAAGAAGATACAACCATGAACTGTACGAGCGACATGAGCCTAGTCAGACGTCTACGGATTCAGAATAAAGATCGTGCCAGCTGGAGAAGCTTTTTGACTGAGCCACAGGTTCATCCGGACTGTAGTGCCACTAGAAGAAGAAGATGTCAAATTGGTACATGAAATAATCTTCAAAACCAATCAAGAATTGTTGCATCAAATCAAATAAAAATTGTATACACTCTCGATTATCTTCCGGTAATTATTTTGACAAATCGCACTGCAAAGCATATTTTTTTTCCCTCACATTTTCTAGATGAATACTTGTGACACTCTAGAGTTATTCGAACGTAGCATCTTGTTTCTTTTTTTTTTTAACTAAATCGAGTTCAACAGTCAAATGTTCAATAGATCCACTTAATACCTGTCTACGATCATAAACCATTCAGGCTTCAAAGGCGAGGACATCCAGCCAGTCACTCAATCCATTCGCTTTCAATTGCAAAACAGGGAGAATGTAAAGATTTCCTTGGCAATTTCTATATCACAGCAGACAATGTTCTTCTAGGTAATACTCAAAATGAAATGCGAATTGTGTGCTGAAGATCCTGCACAAAGCTTCTGTAGAAGAAGTCTGTCCTTTTCTTAGTATTCATTGCAATGAGTTGATTTATTTCTTCCGGTCTAGCACTGCCATGTCATTGTCCATCTGGTGTTGTGGTGCGGGGAAGAGGGCTCTTTGTATTTCACAGAAGCGATTTAATAGCGGATAAGAGAATAGCGGTTGGCGACCTTAGTTTTGAAGGAGCACTCACTCATCGTGCTGTTATTAATGATGACAGAAGCATTTCGAGGCACAATGGTCTGGGTAATTGGCATGAGGAGATGGCGCTATTCTTTGTTTTCAATTAGACGGCGATTGGGCGTCATTGTTCTCACTTGAATTAGCATCTGATGAAAGGACTCTCTAAGCTATATTTGGCTTTTATTTGCAAACGGGAAAAAGCACCGACTGTTGTTTGTTTGTAAAACGCAATATCTCGACACGACCAATCAACTTATTCGGAATAAGGCCTCCGTCTAATGTGTATATACCCCTGGTATGACACCTTACTTTAGTGTTTGTTCTGTGAACATCATACATCTCTAATTGCAATTTATTTTAATACATCGAAATCCTCACCTAAGAAACTAGCCTAGCCTAACTAACTAGCCTAACATACCTGTGACTTCTGTACAACTTTGGTGGCGTTTTCTTACGTGCTTTAATCGAATAAGATACAAGAGCAGGGTTGCCGACAAGGACGTTTTCAAATAAGCGTCGATTTAGGTGAAAATTTCGATATCGTCAGGTGCATCCCAGTGCACCGGATTCGTACAATACACGTAGAGAAACACATAATCCCAAATGGATCCTCTATTGTGTTGTCCTACTGGCGCGGAATGGACGACTCTTCTTGCTGAAGTAATGTTCTCTAGGCCCTCTACGTGGGCTGGCCTTTTAATCGATAATCTCAGCGCACCAAAAATTAAACCTCGCATGTTCTCAACCCAGTTGAGTTTGTTAACTCATTTCCCGCCCTACCATATTTCCATGACCTGGAAACTAGCCCATATCATGTTCGACCTCGTTTCCGAATGGAGGAAATGGAACATCCTCAATCGGGAATACTCGTACCATGCATAGGCTGTTCCCAATTGACGGAGTTCTTGAAACCCCACTTAAAAATTTGATACGCCTAATATTTGAGTGTCAGCCATTAATCATTTCACGTCTGAGACCTACGTTAAAAGATTGTCTGTAAAATTACACTCCAGACAAATAGATCTTACAAGCTTTCGCTACCCGTGCGTGGACATAACCTAAACTGATTCAGTGATATCTCTTGAGGTCGTTTGATAACCAAAAAAATGTGTCACATAAATTAATGTTCAACACATGCTCTGTGTCATCAATCTTTAAGCGAGACGAATCGTTGGCCTTCACCAATCGACAATAACAACAACAGCGACAAACAAAGCAACACAACGAACAACAACAATGAGAGAAAAAAAATATGTCAGTGTAAGAGGAACATTAAAATTCGGTCACAGTCAGATCTGGGTCGATGGAGCGTACCGAAATTAAACTGTCAACTCGTTGAAAACAGCACAAACTTTTCAATCATCGTCCTGCCGACGTTGCAGGCATTCCATATCATCGAATGCCATGGCAGAGGCCATGCAACCCCATGAATCGTATTTCTTACTCATACGCCTGTTGTCGTTGTGCTGTCCTCCGGCAATAGTGATTGATGGGTTTCGATATCTCCATCCAGTCATATTTGCATTTTCCCCAGCAATGGCATTTCGGTTTTTTTCTTTTTTTTGTTCCCAGTTCCAACGGCAGTGACTTTGTTTTCCAGTTTATGCGGGTTTTTTTCGAAAGTTCTTTTGTTGAAATTTAATTTTGCAAATGGCTTCAAGCTTCGACGGTTCATATCTACTTTCGAAGAATCTGAAGATTCTGCTGAATCATATTCGAAAAAATTAAAACAATTCCATTTCGAATCGGAATAAAATGGGAACAGGATTACCTCACGATAAATGAGTGTTGTGTGTATCCTCGTTGTTGGGTAGCAAATTAAACACGGGCACCCTGTACACAGGAAGGGAATAAATTTGAGTAGATGGACGACGGGAAATGTAGAGGAGGTTGGGGAAGACTGCCTGCATGGATGCCGTGGTGTAGTGGGTAGGTGCGTCGACTACCTCGTTGGGTTTAATCCCCGAAATGACCTACTTTCGGAACTTACCGGCCCACCTCTTTCGAATCTCTGACAATGTTCATATGAGCATAGGTGTATAGAAAAAGCTGTAGGTCTCATCCACTTATGATACAACAATACCACGCACAACACAACTGGTTGCTGTAGGAGCCGGTCCAGCACGGAATGTAGCACCACCCATAATACTTACATCAAAGATACATATATTTTACATCTGTAGAAGTGCCTGATTACAAAGGGGTTTTATTCCAAGAACAGCAGACGCTTAAGTCGAACTCATCCATTCAGTCGCAACAAATGTGAAAACTTGAGTTTAACTCACATTTAAAATGGTCTGGGTAAAGGAGCATGTACATACTTTCCTAAGTATGTCATCCCAATGGAATAAGACGCTCTAGTCTCTCTAGCAACCACCCGCACCGTGCGAATAACGCATTTATTCAAATGAAAATGCCTACAGCGTTCCGCCGCCGCGCTGTCTGCGAACTCTCAAACAATCGTCACTGACAGGAGGTGATTTCGCCAAATAAGAGCATTTGAGACTTTTACCTTTCCTTCGCGAATTGAATTCGTTTCATCCTAGCAACCGACACACGAGCCACTTCAACTTAACCAAGTGCCACGCGAGGTTCGAGAATAATGAATGAACTGTTAACCTATTAATACAAATCCTTAAGTCTTGAATCTCTTCTCACGTGCATACTTTCCAATCTAGATGTCAGGACGACTTCAAATGAATCAATGTAAACGCTCATGAATATGAAAGAGCCATTATTCGTGCGTTCACTTCAAAACGTATGCATTTCAATCGTGCCTTTCATGTCTCATCGCTCACTGTGTGTCTCAGCAATTTCCATCGATTGACATACAAAAAGAACAACCCATCGCATCAAATTTCAAATTGAATACTGAAGAAGTTCCGCGACGAATGGCTTTATCGATTTTCCCTTGAATTGGAAAATAAATTGAAAAATATCCTGTTCGATTATAGTATGACATTGTTTGAAAACAGAATATGAAACGTCTTCTGTGCCGGCAATGGCATATGACAAGAAATTATTTGTGAAATAAAAGGATTGATCCTGATGGATTGACGAGAGATGTACGGATTGGTAAGCAGCTGTTCGTATTGCATTTCGGGACTCGGGTTCGTTGCTTTGTCACTGGAAACAAGGTTATCTCATGAGCCCAATTATTATCTCATTATAGTGGGCGATTTTTTGGCAGTGTGCTCGACGGAAAGCTGCTCATCTAAGAGTAAAAAAAAGAGGGGAGAAAAGGGGAATAAACTGCTGTTGACGGAAGGCGTTCGCCAGTCGTTCACAGACGTATGAACTGTACAGTGCTATATCGCGAGTGATTCGCTTTCCACTTAATATAGAGTCACTTCTCTTGACTTCAACTACCTCCCGGTTCGATCCCCATCGGGGACACTGCCAAAAGTTTTTTTTGTTTTCCGTGGCTCATAAATACACTAGCATAAGTGAGTCAAAACGGATAATCACGTGTCGGAATCCAATGGAGCAAGAGTCAGAAATAATGTACGCGGTTTTTCATGCTGTGTATAAGGTGAATGAGGGTGTTCGCCCGAACCACGACCTGGAGAACTGTGTACAATCTAGCAACTCGCAACTTCGAGAAGACATGCAACAATGGCGATCTGAGAACATCGGCTTGGTCGTGTTCAGTGACGATAACATGGCAGATAATGCCAACGCCGACGAAGGGGTTTATCCCTCGTTCATATCGAAGACAGAGCTCCCAGCGGTCTTCGAATCACTAAAGAAGAAAAAGTTAGTTGGAATCGACAGGATCTCGAACATTGTGCTAAGACATCTACCCCTAGATGTGGTTAATATGTACACTATATTGTTTAATAATGCTTTAAATAATGCACATGTGCAACCCATATCCAAGCGAGGAAAAGATTCTTCGAATCCGTGCAACCTCCGGTCAATAAGTCTCCTTCCGAACATCAGCAAGGTATTCGAGAAGGTGATAAATAGAGCTCTGACCAACTGGACAGATGACGAACATATAATTCCGGATAACCAATTCGGTTTCAAAGCGGGGCTTGACACTATGGTGTCGGAGATCCAATGGAACAAGAGCCAGAAACAATGTACGGGTGCCTGCCTGATTGACCTGAAGAAGGCCTTCGACACCGTAAACCACAGCTGTACCTACTGTGTAACTAATGCTTACTAGTTCTACTAGAAGGTTCGTCGTCAAGAATGGCAATGTGACCTCTGCAGGTATATTTGAAGTAAAAAATGGTCTCCAACAGGGTGCCGTTAATTCGCCGATCCTGTTCAACATTTTCATGAGCTCTCTTCCTCACGTAATTGCGTACGACAACGACTTGATTGTGTACAGATCAGGTAAAAAGATCGAGGACATCACTACTCTCGCTCAGGATGACTTCGACTCATTCATGAGAAGTGGCGATGACTGGCAGTTGAATATCAACTTGGCGAAGTCGGAAACCACACTGTTCAGAACCCCGTTGAATAAGGCTTCGGCGGATAGGAAAAACAATTGGCGAAAGTTCTCAATTGTTTGGCGTCACGGGCAACCACTGGCGCAAAGGACTGTAGTCAGATACCTACGGATCTGGCTAGATCAATATCTATATTTTAACGAACATGTAGATGCTGCTCTGGCCCGAGCCCGAGGCGATTTCGCTCTTAAAAAGAGACTGTTTTACAACAGCCAACTCGATCACCCGGCCAATGCTCGCATATGGCTGTCCCGTGTGGTTCAATGTGAGTGCAGCTTGATGGAAAAGTTTCGGGTGTTTGAGAGCGCTTACCTTAGGGCTCGCTTTGGCCTTTACAGAACACCAGAATTCCAGTACTGGTGAAGATGAGTCGAGGTCATACTGCCAGAACTATAAACTCGGCTAATTGTCGAGGGCTTACTAGCCCAAACCCCAATACCACGAAAGGATACGTCATAACGGCTTGGTCCCCCCAGAAGCACTCCTCCATTTGGACAAGCACGGTCTGATACAAAAAGTAACTGCGGTACAGCTCCTCTTTCATATCGCCCGTTCAACTGTGCAATGCAACATTGCAAATTCTGGTGGCTGGTGATTGAGGGAACACCTTCGTCGAACCCTTTAGACCCAGGATAGAAAGGATAGTGAGCATCCCATTATGAAATTAGAGTATACACAATGTGCACTGATGTGTATGCAAATGTGTATATTGTGTATATTAATATATATATATGTTTATATATATCCACTCGTGATAGAACAATAGCACGCACAACACGAGTGGTTGCTGAGAAGCTAGGCCCTGGCCCTTTACGGGTTGTAGCGCCACCCATATTATTATTATATTATATATATCCATGTTTATTTAAGGTAGTAAGTGAGTAAGTATGTACATAATTTGTATTTAAGAAAACAAGCATTTTGTTTTTTTCTTTTAAAAATTTTCTAAATTGTAAGTTGTACAGGTAAATTTACTTAAACACATGGAATGTTAATTTAAGTCGAAAGACTTAGTTTAAAATTAGGTTCAGCTTAGAATGCCCTTCGGGGCCAGTAAGTTAAAAATAGTCACAGTGTTCGTCCAACTAGTTTTAAGCATTTTTGTTTTGTATGTAAGCGTATTATGAATTCTTAAATAAAAATAAAAAAAAAAACGGAAGGCGTTCGCAAACGTAAAACCTTCGAAGAGACTATGAGATCAATCAAATGCTACTCTGATCAAGCTGAATAAACTTTTAAGATACTTTCTGAAAAGTTCAGATTGCCCGAAAACACGCCGTCGTACTCGTAGATGTTGCACTTGGGTTCTAGTTTTTCTACTTTCCGGTATATTTTGTGCATTGGAATCAGCATTTTTTTAAAGAATGACACATTATCAAAAATCGAAGAGTTAGGTGATCCAGGATGTTGCTTACATTGGTCAAGAGTAATTTTGCCTGCAACACCAGCACACATTTTTTGTTTTTTTTTCCTAGTGTAGTAGCAATTGTTGAAAAAGTTGTTCATGATAAGTGTAAAGCGTGTTCATTGGCGATTCCTCTCAGTTAGCTAGTTTATGATATAATAATAATAATAATATTGATGGCGCTACAGCCCGTAGAGGGCCAGGGCCTAGCTTCTTAGCAACCACTCGTGTTGTGCGTGTTATTGTTCTATCACAAGTGAAAGGGACCTACAGTTTTATGCCGACTCCGATCGGCCAAGTTTGAGAAGCTTTTTCTAGACAGTTATACTCCTTGAGCATTGTCAGTGACTCGAAAGAGGTGGGGCCGCGAAAAGTATTTCTTGTCGTACCAGGAATCGAACCCAGACAGGTAGGTCCAAGTGCGTAGGAGTCGACGCACATACCCACAACGCCACGGGCCACCACAGTTAGCTAGTTTAGCGGCGCTAAACCAAGAACTTAAGTGAATACATTTTGTGAAATACATTGTATACGCAAATGAAAGAAATACGAATTTCAATGACATAAATAACAAATCTACATACGTACATATTGTTCAGTTGAATCACCGATTACGCAAAACAAGCATCAAGCAAGTCAAATTCATTAAAACACTAACCCTCTGAACTGACGCAGCGAATATGAAAAATATATATGTCTGATGCATTATTTCGCACTGGCTCAAGCCAACGACCTATTACGCTGACCGTGCATTGTCGGCATTCCCGGCAGTAATTCATATTACGAAATAATTGTAATTTGTAAACAACAACTATGAATAAAATGTCAGTCAGTTAATCGAACTCGCTGGACTCTTTCTTCTAACTTCTTTCTTATAGCAATCTGCTCCAAGATCAAGTGCTTGGTGCATCATCAATAATATACGAAACAGCTAGCGCAAAAAAATGCAATAAACACGACACATCAGGTTGCAGCTTCAAATAATAAAAAAAGAGCCGGCGCGCTATTTTTACTGAAGAGAACAAATTGAAGCGTTCGATTCTCTTATATCGGTTGGCAACTATAAGAGAGCGCGTTCGATCTTCTAAGCCTCGAAAACCACTTAAAGTCATTTGCTGACAATCGTCTTAGCGATTTAAGTTTCACTTCACAAGTTAAGTTGAAGCTACCGGTATACACGAATCGAAAAGAAAGGCAAGTGTACAAGCTGGTATATACACTACCAGCTTCAACGGAGTCCTTTTCTGCATTGAAAAAGAAAGACGTACCACAGAAGAACGGAATCAGGAAAGATTGAGCTATTTGGCTCTTATGAAAGAGCTGAAGGAAAGTGCCAATTTTTACAATCGAGTCAAGACAATTTTGTGATGGTTGATGATTTTTATGTGATGATGTGAAGCTTTTTATGTGACGCTTTCTCAGAACTCGTAGCTAAATTAATGCTTGAGGCCACTATCACTTATTGATTTACACCGTTAGTAGTTCCAGCAAAATGTCGTCAACAATTTCACTCCCCTACAATGTCCAAAAGTAATGTCATTTAAGGCCTTAATTGAAAGCAAATGGCGTTACAATCTTAGTGGCTTAGGACAACGCTCGCGATATTGTTCTATTACTAGTGGATGGGACCTTCCGTTTTATGCCGACTCGGAAGCTTTTTCTAGACAGAAATACTCTTTAAACATTGTCAGTGACTCGTAAGAGGTGGAGCCGTGAATTACGAAAGTTGCTAAGTTCGGGGAATAAACCTGGCTCCCCGGCGTAGAAGTTGACACACCAACCCACTACGACTTTTTTCCTCTTGTATCAGAGGGTTGGAGTTATCCCAAAAGAAGTACTACTTCCCCCTCTCCATCTCCTTATGGAAGGTACGTTTCCTTAAACATATTAGTGCCGGACAAAATGTGCTCAGAAATTTCATCCTCTTCGAGGCAAAGCCGCCAGGTTTAAATTGTTAAGGTGTCAGTTCAGGGCACAATGGCCGATAAGAAAACTTGTTAGCAATCACCCACTACGATATGGAGATCACGCTGAAATGACAGCACAGCAGCATGTAACATCAACATGTTTAGCAAATCGAAAACGTCCCTTGATGTCCTTTCCACGCGCTATGAAGAGTGGATATGCGAGTATATTTTGCTCGATCCCTTTTTGTGGTAATTTTTCTTTTTGTGGTAAATATTCTATATTCCTCTCCGTGATAGCAGATGAACGATAAATATAAAAATTAAACTCGTAAGTAGTTTCTTAACAACTTGCTGCACCAAACAGCGAAACATTGCAGCAGAAATTACTGTCGCAATTTACTCAGTATCCGACAAAATAAATTTTATCATTATACGGCGGTCGACTCATTTCCCCTTGTGCTTGTCCGCGGCCCTTGGAGTGCATTTACAAATAATTGCGTCCAGAATTTAGTTTGCAAACAATTTTCACCCTCTACTGCAAGTAAATGAATACAAATTAGTCGTTAATTAGTTCCGCCGCAGAAGTTTTATCTGCAGTTCATCTAACTTTTGAAAATGTTCGCAGTGTTTTTTTTTCGTAGATTTCTCCCCATCGCAGTAATAATCATTGGATAAAGTTGCTGATATATACATACATATATTATATGGACCTTGGTATGCAAGCATTTAAATTTTGAAGTGGTACTGAGGGGTCTGCTTGAGAGACTCACTAGCGAGCAGATACATTCACAATTAAGTGTATTTAATTGGTAATATAGACACTAAACACTGGATGGGCTAAATATAACTAAATAAAGCATCTTTATTTTACGATATAATTGTTTTTTCTTCTTGCACTGCACACTATTTGGACCATTTTCGCGACTTAGGTAATAGAGACATTAGGGGAAAATGCAAAGCTGACAAACTCGCAAAAATCGCCACAAAACTGCCAGATAATCTTTTGTAATAGGCACAGGCACTCCCTTAGCCATCTTCAAGTTACAGCTAAATATTCTCAGTAAACAAAAGGTCAATGCCAGGTGAAAGACAGGCACTACACAAGGTATGCCAAATCTCCAAGCATATCTGGCACTTTCTCGATCCGTCGTGATCTCCTTAAAGATACCCAAAATTACCACTGCATTGGGAGCAAGTACCGAAGAGGAGGAGGAAAGTGTACAACACATTCTCTGTAGCTGCCCTGCACTCGCCTCGACAAGGAAAGCCAAATTGGGCTCCTACTTCTTCGATAATCTAGGTGACCTCTGTGAAGCACCGGTCAAATCAATACTAGAATTCTCCCTGTTTGTTAACCCACGTGACAGTACAACGGGCCTACCTTGGCCTAAGTGCATCTAAAGCCACCTACCTAGTGTATCATAGCCTTACCTACATCTCGGTCGCATAATGCCTCTATGTACGATCTTTGGAGCGTCATCACTCATCCAGAAGGAAACAGGATATGAAGCCGGAAAGTGACAGCCCAATGGACATATAGTCCACGTAACCAATTTTGTTGAGAGAATCTTGTTAAATGTTTGGCTTATGACCCGCTGTGCTTATCGTTTTTGCGCTTTTCATATAGATATTCCTGTTTTAAGTACATTACAAGTTTCTACAAAAAAAAATGTATTAAATTTTTTTTTCCTGGACTCCAGTTTGAATTTTATTTGTGTGTAGAATAAAAACTTACTCTTGTGACTATACATAGTTAACATTCGGGGTTCTTCTTTGGCTCACTCTGTAGTTTGGCCCTTATAAAGGGTGGTTAAATTTTAAGGGCCGATGTTGAATGTGAACCACACCTAAGCGTCAAGTTTTTTTCTGCATTTCATTTGACAATTCAAATTCAATTTCTGACGAACTAAATTTGAACCATGGAAATATACACAATCGAGCAACGCGATAATGTTATTTAGACTTATTATGAAAATGGGCCTTCAAATCAAAATGCATGTCGTGCACTTCGTGATTTTTTCGGTCAATTTAATCGTCCAAATATGCTTACAATCGGAAAAATCGTACAAAAATTTGAGCAAACCGGGTCTGTAGGAGATGTGAAAACACCAGTGCATGCTCGTACAGGTCGTACTGCAGAAAATATTGCTGCTGTTCGCGATAGTGTGGCTGAAGAGCCGTCCACCTCAACTCGTCGTCGTGCCCAACAATTGCACCTCTCACGCTCGTCGTTGATGAACATTATGCATAAAGACTTGCATTTCCACGCTTACAAGGTGCAATTGACTCAAGAACTAAAGCCTCTTGACCATTTCAAGCGTCGTCAATGTCAGAATGGTGGCAAGAAATGGCGACAGTGGATGATCAATTTTCGAAGAAAATCATCTTCAGTGATGAGGCACATTTCCACCTCAGTGGATTCGTCAATAAGCAGAATTGCCGCATTTGGGCGAATGATAATCCAAGAGTGATTGTCGAAAAACCAATGCACCCACAAAGAGTGACTGTTTGGTGCGGTTTATGGGCTGGCGGTATCATCGGGCTGTATTTTTTCCAAAATGAGGCCGGTCAGGCAGTTACTGTGAATGGTGTTCGCTATCGTGAAATGATAACGAACTTTTTATGGCCCGAATTGGAAGATATGAATGTGGACGATATGTGGTTTCAACGGGACGGTGCCACTTGCCACACAGCTAACGAAACAATGGTTTTTTTGCGCGACAAATTCAGTGGCCGTGTTATCTCACGTGGTGGCGATGTCAATTGGCCGCCAAGATGTGATTTGACACCGTTGGATTCTTTTCTTTGGAGTTACGTTAGGTGTACGTCGAGAAGTCAGCAACATTTCAAGAGCTAAAGGATGAGATAATTCGGCACGTTAATGGCATTGAACCTCAATTATGCTTCAGCGTCATCGAAAATTTGGACCATCGGATGGAGGTGTGCCACCGAAGTCACGGCGGCCATTTGGCCGATATTTAGTTGCATACATAATTGAACCATACCAATATTATCATAATAAAAAGAAATGACAATAATTTCCTAAATAATTTGTGTTTTATTCAAAATCGACATCGGCCCTTAAAATTTAGCCACCCTTTAGTAAGTCTTCACGCTGTTGTAACGTTCTGCGATTGCTCAACGATCCATATTGTGAAATGGCAAATTTTAGACTAAACATTTACTGCCTCGGTTTGGTCTTACACATGCGATTGAAATAGAGCTGTCAAATCTGGACCACGAAAATGAGTGTGCAATAGCTATTTTTATCTGATCTGCCTGAACTGGTTCATGCGCCTTTAATCTTGAGTGAAACCCTTTAAATACACACTTCACCGAGCAACCTGACGCGTGCCCTTAATAAAGCACGTACTACACAAATCTACGCACGTGTACCTGACAATAACCGAATGACTATTTTGTGATAATACCTCATTATGTGCCACTCACCTTTAAGATGATTAAGTCATCTTGAAGCTGAATGTATATTAAAAACATGAACCTGGCACTACATAGCCCCTTAGTTATATCAACATATCAGCACAAGCATTCGCCACAACTCAGCACCGCACAGTTTCACCACCAACCGCCGCCGCCGCCGTCGAAACAGACTAAAACCCCACACCTAATGCCTTTCACTGCGCTGTCAAACCAGCAATCTTAGGTTTAAGTACACATGTCTCGTCTAAAAGCCCCACACACATGTCTGTCAGTATTGTTGCGTTCACTTTTGACATATAACCACTTCAACTACCACAAACATTTACCCCCACAGCATACACTGCCGCCACCGCTGCCACCGCCTAATTACTGCCGTTGACTTTGTGTCAAGCCCTCGCCCAATGCTAAAAACGCTTACAGCAAAACCATTATTATTTAATTACGTGAGTTAAGTAATATACGCATCAGCTTGGGACCCGCTCTAGCAGTGCCCACCCATCGTCAATGTTGGGGTGAATAATGTTCCGCAATGCATAAACTTTTCAGCAGCAAGCAAATTTCATTACCATACATCAACACATGAAACAGGATCAAGGCCACATAGGAGTATATCACGTTTGGGTTGGTTCTCGACGACATATGGGCATCAACTGCTACGCTCATATAACCAGGCGACGTAGATGGATTCGGCACCTATCAACACTGCCAATTTTCCGGAAGACTTCAATTAGGAAGACAATGAATGTGGTAAGGCGAATAGAGTACGGCCACCATTTCCCCTTTTCCGATGCACACTGAATGTCAGCCCAGATGGGGTCTGTGCAGTGCAGCCATAACGTGGCCAGCGTGTCTTCGTGGCGTCAATGTATCACAATTTAGGTGACTTCAAGTAAACTTAAAATTGACGCTTCCATTCATCGACAAGGATGACTGCCGAGGAAGTAAACGTGGCTTAAGGACATGCTTGTGCAACGTAAGTGTTGTCGAACGATGTACAATGCTGCAAAATGCTGCTCGCGAATGGAGCCGCACGAACGTCGATCCTAGAAGCCACAACTCACCTCCATCAACATCATCATCTTTGTCATCGTCGTGTTGGAAGACAAGCGCATCAGGAACGTTTCTCCCTGTCGGCACTATTCGGCGTTAGTCGTGGCAAATAATTTTGTAATATGAGTGGAAGTGGTTTCGATGGGTTGATGGCGCAGTGTTTCGTTTTCACTTTTATGGACTGGCTTCAACGTGGATGAGGGACATTAAAATATTTCATTAATTGTGTCACAGGACTTGATTCCCATCGAAAATGATGAAGGGATTGCACATTTTAATTAATTTCTCTCAGTACCAAGGAGTTTTACCCCCTCTAGCTACACTATGGACGGCCTCGAATAAAGTGTGTGTATTCAGTTACCAGTCGTTGGAAATACCCCCCAACCGGAAATGGGAGTGATGTGTTACACAATTGGGGTTGGTGAGAGTAGAGTTTCAACTTTGATTGAAATGTGAAACCTCCGTTGTGCGGGGATTATGCAAGGACTTGAAAACTTAATATGTGTATTCCGGTATGAGTTCACTTCACGTGGAAGTTCGGCTGGCATGTAGACGATTGTAAGGGAAAAAAAGGAATTATGTCAACCATAACGGCTGAGTTTAGTGGAGTTAATCGTGGAATATGTCAAAGACAAGCTGCCTAACTATAAGTTTGCCAAAATGGAAAACTTACTTAGAAAGAGGTGAAGAGAACGAGTCGGCAGATATTAAGAGGAATCCTTCAGGATGTCAAAGCGGTCTAAGATTAGTGCATCTTAAAATGAATGAAGTTTTATTTCTACATTCGAACTATTCAATTTTGCATTGGCTCCAGAACGGTTGATCACTGGCTCACTCTAATGGTGTTAAAGGACAGATGCAACTTCACCCTATGCTGGGTCAACGATAGAGCCGATGAATTATTTAGAAAGGTGAGAGGGGGGGGGGGGGGGGGGAAGGGGTTTCTGGTTCCTGCCATTGGATGTCAATAAGGGCGCACCCACATATTAAAAGTTCAATACTAGCATCACCATCACGACCTCCAACGGAAGATGGACTGAAATGGAAATGTAGGTCGCGCTCAACCTGAAGAACACCATATCATAAGCAAAGTTGTAGGTATTATTTCCTGACATTGTTTTATAGGCAATCTCGCGACATGTATTGGCACCCCTTTTCAATGACTTCTACAGAAGATGTAGGGGCGAGGAGAGAGAAGAACGGTCGCCAAGAACCTCGGCAGATGCCCAGCGCTGATTATCAGTATAATTACCGGTTCACGTACATTTAGAACTTTCACGTGAATTAATTCCACCTTTAGGTTGGACCCACGCGTGATTACGTAGACCTTATGCACGGTGTAACGTACACACGTGCTACTTTATCACGTGTAATTTGTTGTAGGCTTAGAATTTGAGAATCTGGTTTATGTTTAGTCAGTTATAATGAGTCGGAGACAGGTGACAATTTAGGTGACAGGAGAGCTACTGGTTTTTGAATAGTGCAGAAAAATAGTCTACTTTTTTTTTTCGAAAATCTGCTAATGAAAGAACTCCAATACTCCGTGTCCCTGACGGAATTTGACTATAGATTGAACAGATGAACATTCTTTCGTGTGCGAACATTGCAGTTGAATTGTTTAATAGGTGGAATGCAGTTGACTATTTCGCTGGACCCCATGTTCCAGTGGTTAGCTTAGAATAGGATAACCTCACATAGACTAGCGGGAGTTCATAGTCTCAACCCAAAGTCTCGGAGAACATCAACGACACAACTAGAGATGCTTAGGCAGCTTAATTATGACTAGCTTCTGTGCAGAATGACTTTGGAGCGTATTTACCAAGAGTCTTTCTTTTTGCATTAGTCATTGCTGGATAATTGCAAAGAAGGTGCTCAAGGGATTCGATATCATCCTATGATCTGCAGTTCCTACGTCTGCTAAACGAGATCAGCCCTAGCCTCTATGTATGGTAGTACCCTATAAGGTTATAATGCCGAACAATGAATTACACTAAGACTCACCGAGACCTTCAATGGCAAAAAATGTTTTAGACAAGGCGACGCGCTGTCATGTAATTATTTTAACATCATACTTGAGAAGGTCATGCAAAACTCACTCGCCAACACAAAAGGCACGATCTTCCGAAAGTCCGTACAATTGCTAACAAACACAGACGATACTGATTGGTCTAACACAATGAAGCCGTCAATGAAGCGTTTGCTAGTATTGAAACGGAAGCGGCGAAAATGTGTTTAGCAGTGAACAAGCACAAAACGAAGTACATGCTGTCATCAAGAAAGGACGCACACCATCGACGACTCGGCCAGAACGTCACCGTAGACAGCTTCAACTTCGAAGTAGTTAAGGACTTCGACTACCTCGGCTCCCAAGTAAACAGTACGAACAACATCAGCACCGAGATTAAACGCAGAATAACTCTTGGCAATTGCTGTTTCCTTGGGCTCAAGAGGCAATTGAGTAGTACAGCTCTCTCTCAAAGGACCAAGCTAACACTATATAAGACCGTCCTCATCCCTGTCCTGATGTATGGAGCAGAAGCTTGGACAATCTCAAGAGCAGATGAAGAAGTGCTTGGTCTTTTCGAGAGACATGTTGTACGCTCCATCTGTGGTCCTGTTTGCGTTGATGATTTTTGGAAAACAAGATGCAACCATGAACTATTCGGGCTGTACAGCGACATGAGCCTTGTCAGGCTACGGATTGAATGTATAAGAGGGCTAGGTCATGTACAGCGCACGGACAACACTGCTCAGTGGGACAACGTAATAGAGGGTGCCCACGAAACAATGGCGCACACAAGTGTAGAAGAAGGACAACCACTTTGGTGTGCGAAACTGGAGCAGCTGGCTAATGATCATGCCACTTGGTGAAACTTTTTGACTGCAGCCCAGGTCGACCCCGGACTGTAGCGCCACTAGAAGAAGAAGAAGAATGAATTACACTCAAGCCGGGTAAGCGAGTGAAAATATTTCGTTTTTATGTTGCGATGGTATTTTTGCCGGATGTAGTCCTGTCGTAGTTGCGAATCGATGTAAAATCGATTTCAGAGATATCTTGCTTAACCGGTAGTGGCATATTGTTAGAAGCTCTCTCGTTAGTTGAGCTCAGCATAAAGACTGTGTTGTACAGCTCAGTGCATGTAGGCAAGTATAAGAACATTGAATTGTTTTTGACTTGCTGATGTGGATTTGTTTAGCCTTCTGTTATCTACAAAGATATGCGAGTTCTCAGTAGTACCAATGCGACTTAACGGAATTATTGCACAAAAGTGGCGATCAAATAATGAAGGACAATACACATTGCGACAATGTGCAAAGAAGTGCAAAGTGGCCTTTGGTGCTCCTGTACAGAGATGAGACCTATACTCCAGTTTTGGGTGTTAACATGCTTTATATAGGTCAACAACGGAAGCACATACTCTTTGAAAATTTTAAAATGGTTGAATGCCACATCACTTGAAGCAACAACATAAACAGAGCAAAACTTCAATCGACGTTGTCGGTCATTGCCGTTCTCGTGCAAAAACTCGACATGTCTATGGAAGCATTTTGCAGTAGCCTGGTAGAATATTTCTTGGATCGTTTTAAGAACCCTACGCACTTTGAAACTATTTTAACACCGTCGATATGATGCAGATATGTAGGTAGTAGTGGCAATGCAGATCTGCCGCACAGGTTCAATGAGTTAATCGAAAAACTACTAGTTATAAACTAGTCCGTTTTGTTGATGTAGCCATGTATTGCTTACCTGAGATTTTAAAAATTTGGACTCCTAGATTGTCGAGAGAGCCGGACAGTGGCCCAGAAGATGTGAGATACTGCAAAACTTTTCTTCAGCCATTCAACTTCTACAGATATCATTAATTAGGACTTAGCCTCCTAACATGCTCTCATAGAAGACTGTGACGAGTAAATACACCAACTTTCTTCTACAGACGCTACAGTCCAGGGTAAACTTAGCTCTCGGACATTTAGTCAGCTGCTCGAATTTCGCACACCAAGATGGTTGTCCTCCTTCTACACTTGTGTGCGCGTTTTTTTTTTCGTGGGCACCCTCCATTGCGTTATCCTACCGGTGCGGAGTAAAGGTGCGGAGTAAAAAACTCTTCGGGGTATTTCGCTGTACAGCCCGCTATACAGTATCTTCTTCTCCAAATGCCATCAATTCAAACTGAACCAAAGATTGAACACAGATGACACCTACCATATGCTGATATTGTGTATGTTTATTGATAGTATCTCCTGGGAGCGTTTGCAGTTAAGGTATTGCCAAATAATACTGGTTATATATAGTCGATGCCTTTGAATGCATGACAATCATTTCAGACTCAGTTTAACTTGCTCGGTTGCTTTATAATCGAAATGCATGAGAGTGTAACGCGGCATTCGATTGAGTTAATGATAATTGAAGAGAATCGTTGAAGTTCAATATTAAAACTGAATTATTCCCGCAAGTATACAGCTTATGAAATGAGTCGAGTTCAACTGATTTTTTTTATCGAATTGTGGAATAATATACCGAAAAATCAGGAATACAAACCTTTTTATAAACTGCCAACAATATAGGTTTCCAGGGACACCAAACACACAAGTTCATGCAATAAATAAGCTTCTCTGCTTTAAGGATGGGGGACTGATCATTAAAAAAATGTTAATTAATGCCGGCTACATCGCCCACCTTCCATACCTTCTTTGAGATGCCAGAAATTAATGCCACCTTTGAATGACAACCAACTCGTTTTGCCTTTCATTCAAATATTTACTCATACGTAAGGAAAACACTCAAATACACATGTCCTTGTAACACTGCGCGAGATACCCCTATTGTGTCTCTAATCCCAGCGAATGATACCTCAGATTCATTGTAATTGTAGAATACTGTTGCACACACCTCCCGCACAGGCCAAATACATACATTAAGCCACCCATTCACGAACACACGCCCGCACTCAGACAAAAGATGAAAAGAAATTTTTAATTAACCTCAAATGAAAGTTAAAATCGCGTGAAATTTAATTAGACGACACATTAAATTTTATTTCGTAGTAAATCCAGTGTGCTTAAGTTGTTACAGTGGGTAGAGCGCGACGCGGCTGTGTAAGAAGCTTCGTTGTACATGCACATGTCCATGGTTACATGCGATATATTCGTACTTAAATTTTTAAATTTTAATCTTTCTCCTCTTTGCATATGCGACACGAGGATACTCGCTGTAGCTGATGAAAGTATGTTTTCGCTGTTTCCCAAAAATCAAAGGACACTCTGCAAGGATATTTAGAGTGTTGCCTGCGGAGCGTTTACTATTCATTGAGAGCGTGTTTTAGCGTGGTTCGTATTTTATTATATCTGCACACAATTCATTTATCCATAAAAGGGATTCACGTTCAGTTCTGTTCCGTTTGCAAGTGAACTTTTTTTTTTTTGTTGCTGTTGTTGAGCTTAACTTTAAAACCCGCACACTGGTCCATTGGGAATCGCACCACCTACAGGAGAACTCGTTCAAAGAAATTCCTGTCGGTGAGAGGTTTCATTGTCCCTATTTGATAATTTATTGTTTGCCAGAGGCGAATACCAGGTGATTCCGTACGTTCGGTTTGGTAATCCCCACTGAAAGTTTGGCAAAAGTTTTCGTTTGCAGTGTGTAAAGAAACTGCAAGGACCTGTCAAGGGGGCTATCTTTGTTGTGAGCGTCACAAGTTTTTGTGTATGGATATTTTCTTTTTGCTTTTGTTGCTGTTTCTTGTTTTTACTATTTTTTTTTGGTATTCCATCCAATTTTGGTGGTATTTTGTTAAAACTTTGATCATCGAAAACTATGCGGGGGAGAGAAAAAGTATTCCGCCTGCAGGTTGATGTGTGAGCGAACGCTTTGTAAAAGCTGGCTTCTGCAAGGATACCTGCTGGATTCTCAAGCGAAAGAAGTAAAGTATGTGTGAGTGGCAGCACTTACAAGGAGACGCTTCGGGGTATTGACTTGAGTTTAAGTGCTTTTTTTTCGGAAAAGTTCATGTAGTTGGATTCGAGGATTAATTTGCTGATTGGCTACAATCAGGGCTTTTGTGTGTGATTTCCGACTCGACTTAATTCACACTGACCGCTCCTTCGTTTGTTAATACGAATTTAGTAGATTTAATAAAGGTGATAGCAGAAATGTTGATTGAAGGAGTGGTGTGTTGCACCGTCAGATATCTCCGAAACGACGCTGCATCTGCCTTTCAGTGAGATTTTTGGAAAACTGACTACAAGGCGTCTGTAAGTTTCTATGTCCAGCCACTGGAAAAGTATATAAAGCAACTGACTATCGCGTGGTTCATGACATGTGTCAAACAAGCTCAGTTTGCACTGGCGTTTCATCGCTGAAAGACAGCCCGACAGCTAACAATTGATTTCCTATCAAAATGTCTTCAACAGCAAAGCTCATTTCTGGTTGAACATGTATGTTAATAAGCTAAGCAGACGTATTTGATCGAATGATCACGTTTGTGCGAGTGCATGACATGTGTGTGTGAAAATAGTCACTACTGACAGATTCGGTGACAATGCCATACATTATTTTGAGCAATGATAATCTTTGTAAATACGGGTGACAATTTTACTGTCGCTTCAAAATCCGATAAAACCTTGATTAAAAACGACAGATGGAATAGATGTGACTCTACCAATCATAAGAAACGTCCTGAAAAGAAATGGATATAAAGGTCAATGAAGCTGGAAGAAGCCACATTTTCGAAAAGCAAATATGAATTCGATGGTGGAGTGTTTGAAGAGTGTTTTGCGACTATATCTAGTTGTGTTGATTAACATTCTGTCTATTGAATAATTATGAATTCACGAGGAAATGTTTAAGTTAACCAAGCGCATCCCTCTCCACATCTTTCAAATCGATAGAAAACTAGATATGGTGAGAAGGTGAATAACACTTTTTCTTGTCTGCTGTCCCCAGACTGTCAGTTGTGAGCACACATCAAACTTTGTCCGACTCTTACTAGCCTGTAGCTTGTCGTGTAAGTTGACCCGTTTTACCGATGTTTTTTCCGGCTTCACAGAGATTTTAATTTAGAATCCTTAATTAATTTAGATTAAGAATTATATTAGCATTAAGTAATTTCAATTTCAAAATCCGGTTCTGTCTACTATGCACGTTTTAATAGAAATGAGAGTTTATGTGAAAGGAATCTATTTTGGGATGGACCTCATTGAATCATTAATTCTCAGTAAGCCTTAATGCAGTAAAAGGTTTAAACCCATTTTTATCTCCTAGGGGCCATCAGTTCTGTAGTCCATCCCACGATAAATCATTAAAATGTGATAATTCATATGTGAACTATTTAAATTTTTAAATCGCAACCCTATCTTCGGGCCGATGGTTTTGTCGTGTCGGGGGCAATAAGCACCACAGGCGTTAATCCATTTGCATTTAATACTGAAGTCGACTTGCACTGATTTTAATTCCACAAAATTTTGAATATTTTAGCATATATTTTAGCTGAAACTCTAAATGTGAGCTCTTGTTTTTGGACTTGGTGTCCCTGAATTCATGGCCCATTTAAGTTTCATTCCCAAATTAGCAAATTTTGTTGAAATCCATTCGATGATCCTGCAAAAACCCCCACAATGGTCGCAGTTCCCCTGTTGAACTCTGATCCAATTTCACATTATTTAATTTTCCTCTAAGCTCCCTCTTGCTGTCTCGCTTTGTGTATGCTTTGCGCGCTCTTTCTCACAAAGCCGAGTGACTTTGGTAAACTGGTTCAGAAATTCAATGGTCGGCTGTTTAAATCGCTTTATGAAACAATTTCCCCATCCGGTCGGCAGCGGCGGCGGTGGTGCGTTCGCAGTCACAGGATAAATGGCCATTAAATCATTTTTATTCGACAACAGTATGAGTTGTCGGTTATCGACGCGATGGCGCACATTGTTGAGGTGAGGTGGGGCTGTTCTGTGCAGTAACTACCGCTGTACAAGAGTGCCAGAGCGAGAAAGTGCCTGTAAGCTTTTCTAAAAAAAATAATAAATATTCCGCGCCTTTCGCCACCCACTAACTCGCCCACACACACACACATATACGAGCGCATAATCTATGAGGATAGGTACACAGCGTGGTCCTATAAAAATGCAAATTTGTATCCATTATTTTTCATTTGATAAATATTTAATAACCGTACATTGTTTCATATAATACAAGCCAAAATGTATAAATTCATCCCCTGTTAGGCATTCCGCGGAAACATTATGCTTGTATTAGCACAAAATACCCCGCGGGGAATAGATGTACATATGTATGCGTGTTATAGGTATGATTACTTGTGGTTTTCGGAACGCGCAGGATGCCTCTGCCGTCTCGTTTGAAGGACTTGCCTGCCTGCCTGCCGCTGTGTTCGGTTCAACCTGACTCAACGTGCCAGTGGCTCTGTGAAATATTATATTCGTTGTCAGAATGTTTGAGGGAATTTACATTTTCCCTTTTTTCCCTTTACCTTTATTTAATTCCGTTGTTGCCATACTTGTTAGTGCATTTTAATTGAAAGGATAAATATTAGTTTACATGTTCTCATCATTTCAATGTTTTCCATTTACTCGTAGAATGTCGGGTGTTTCATTTGACTGATTCTGGGGGGTGCTGGGTTTGTGTGTTATTTGTTGTGCGGCGCAGTTCTCGGACGAAATCGTTTGTAATTGAATTGTTAATTGTGCTTTTAGAGGGACCGAGTATGTACATAAAAGTCGTTACGCCTTTCAATTCAAATACAACACACGCTAAACTGATTTGCAAAGTAGTATACATGGGTCATTTAGAAAGCACGCTTGTTGATTACCTGAACATAATTATTTCGCAATTCGCAAAACGGTCATTCAGACCATCTTTGATCAGCGCAAATGGTGGTGCTATGAAACACGGCAATGAATCCCAGAGCACAGATCCAAGCGATCGAACATCAAAACTCCTATTTCTGACATTGGAATCGAGCTGTTAAGTGCTGAGAATCGACGTTTGCTCACCTGAATTTGACGCATGCCTTGATGAGCATGCGGTAACTTATCGGTTTACAGTCGATAGATTGCAATAATATCCGCCTTGTTTTGCGTGAGGATCGTTTCTAGTTGGTAAGTGCCCTCCCGAGTGTAGTTGAGAGAGAAGGTAATGCGACGGGCTGCTGTAACCCCAGAGGGCAGATGATATTGATATCGTCACGCGTTCGATTAAGGAACATGCGAAAGGAGAGTGATAAAGTTAATAAGGAAATAACGAAGTAAATGCTGTACTGCAAAAAATCGATTCGTTGCTCACCACATATGACAAAGACTGATTGACACCACATCTTCAAGATAAAGGGTGGTTAAATTTTAAGGGCGGATGTTGAATGTGAACCACGCCTAAACGTCAAGTTTTTTTCTGCATTTTGTTTATGATTTCCCAATTTCAGACTAACTCAATTTGAACCATGGAAAGACACACAATCGAGCAACGCGTTAAAGTTATTCAGGCTTATTATGAAAATGGGCGTTCAAGTCAAAGTGCATATCATGCACTTCGTGATTTTTTCGGTCAATTTAATCGCACAAATGTGCGTACAATCGGAAAAATCGTGCAAAAATTTGAGCAACCCGGGTCTGTAGGAGATGTGAAAATACCAGTGCATGCTCGTACTGCAGAAAATATTGCTGCTGTTCGCGATAGTGTGGCTGGAGAGCCGTCCACCTCAACTCGTCATCGTGCCCAACAATTGCACCTCTCACGCTCGTCGTTGATGAACATTATGCATAAAGACTTGCATTTACACGCTTACAAGGTGCAACTGACTCAAAAACTAAAGCCTCATGACCATTTCAAGCGTCTTGAATGGTCAGAATGGTGGCAAGAAATGGCAACAGTGGATGATCAATTTTCGAAGAAAATCATCTTCAGTGATGAGGCACATTTCCACCTCAGTGGATTCGACCATAAGCAGAATTGCCGCATTTGGGCGAATCATAAACCAAGAGCGATTGTCGAAAAACCAATGCACCCACAAAGAGTGACTGTTTGGTGCGCTTTATGGGCTGGTGGCATCATCGGGCCGATATTTTGTTCCATACATAATAGAACCATACCAATATTATCATAATAAAAAGAAAAGACAATAATTTGCTAAATAATTTGTGTTTTATTCAAAATCAACATCAGCCCTTAAAATGTAACCACCCTTTAGTATTGCGGTTTACCTCGTTCTTACCAACCGGTGCTACTTTGGTTTGTCTAAACAGGTTGAGACTTCTCAATAGCAGCACTTAAGCGGTGGCTAACAAAACTCCGCTTGATCAAAGCTCACTGGTCTTGGCACGTATAGTTGAGAGGTCTAATTTGTTGGCTCAAGGGAACCATATCGCAATGTGTACGAGAATGACATTTCATTTCATCGCAATTTACTCAGAGACATGACTTTAGATGACTACCTAGTGCTGAGATGAAGACTGTAGATTTAATGTCTATTCACAGCTGTATTAATCAATAGTATTCTGTTAAGATTGAAATTACATCAAATAACGTAGCCGATATCCCTACACAATCGTAAACATATCAGACACACATTCTGTGGCACATTCGAACACATTCTGTGGCTCTTCTTGTAATATTAACTCGAAAGCAGGAATCAATCAGGACGTACATTTGAAAAACCTTACTTCTAATATCTAAACCAACTGATGCGTGATGAATCTTACCGCAACCAAATTAGTTTTAAATTGACATATACACGCATACACCCGATTCTGTCAATATCTGAATGAATTTTATTCAGAAAAGCCAAATTAACATATGTAGATGTGGTTGAACACAGTACGTAGCTACATCTCAAACAGATTTTCAATTAAGCATCACGCAAGCGTTCCCAATTAGAATGGTATGCCTTTTCAAAAAAAAATTGCATTCGCTGACTAGAATCCAAAGGAAGCCAAAATTAGCATACAGCGGTACAAATTAATTTTCTTCAAGTTGATCCAATGTACCTACACACCCTTGTAAATGCATACACTGGTATACCAAGCAATTGGCTACATGGGAACCAGCAGCACAACCTATCTCAACAGCCCCATATCACCATCGTGTTGTGAAACGCGTCGGATGGATTCATCAGCTCCATCCGATGACATAGGCCACGTTCGCTGATGCCGCCACCATCGACCGCCCCCTTCCTTTTCAGGCTCTCCTGCTGTGAAGGAAAATCAAAGCAACCTCCTAACTGTTTGCGTTCATCCACTTAAACGGAAGCCGTCTGTGTGAGGGCGAAGAAATGTAGTCGTATACTGTTGCTTGTCCTTGCGGGAAATTTCGTGGTTGTTTCAGTCAATGGAAACGGCAAACTGATACTTTCAGCCAAAAGGATTGCGCGTTGCAAAGGGCATGTGGCGGCTTTACGTTTTTGTTCTTTTTCTCACTTCTCCCTTGGCGTTGTTGAGCGGAAGATGAGCAAAAAAAAAATTGAAAATTGAGAGGCAAAGAACTTTTGCTGGAATGCATTCGTTTGGCATCGTCACGTATAGCATAAGGCCTGCGGGCGTACCAAGGATTCATTGCCTCCGACAGAAACGTGCAGTTTTTACGTAAAATGGTTATAATTCCAGCCGCCTAGCTTTAGGCCCTATTCGGAGTGTGGTTGTGTAGAAAAATGAGGTTCATTCATTCTAAATTGTCATACGAGCGCACGAGACGTTCATTCGATTGTGTAGAAAGAAAGTATCTGGAAAAAATTCCATTTTTCTAAATAACCAGCAAATATGAAAAACAAACAAAAACTTCAAAATTGATAACCGAGTCAACTTAATTCAGTTAATAACACCGCAGTCAATTATGAACTGACACGCAGACAAACATCCTCCAATAAAGTGCTCTGTAAGCGGACCTTTAGTCCTTGTACAACGTCCTTCAGTCGATAGTGCGTGCAAATCAACGAGTACCAAGCTTAATCCGGAAATAAGCGACTATAATAAAACCGTCATTTTTCAAAAATAAATTGACATATTTTGGTTATATCCCGTGACTTCAATTTAAATGTAAATTTCATCCTGCGTGGCCTATGTGGCAGTTTGTGCGTGTATACATTTGCATATATAGTACCATCGCGTTCGACCGGTTGAAACGAATGAATGAAATCTCGTTTGGCGCGGTTCGTTGGGTGCGGTCCGTACTGGGTCCGACCATGTTGTGAAAATAGTGCGATTTTTCCTTTTTTTTTTTTTTTATTGCCATCAGATTCTCCTCTCAATGGGGATGAGTGTTTTTCTGTGTGGCCATGACAAGCAGTGCGGCGTCGTTATCGAATTGTCAATAATTAATATTTCATATTCCGGAGTAATGCGAAACCGTCGGCAGGATAAAAGTGACGATGGTCTTTTGTTGGGTACCCGAAATGGCGGATTGTGAAAACTTACATCTCTGGACATCGTGTTCTTTGTCGGCTTTTGCAAAGGAGACGTGAACTATGAATTATATTGATGTGAAATCGAGTTTGCTATCGAATCGTGTTTTCTATTTTTAAAGTATTTTATATATGAAGTTAAATTGCGATGTAAGCTAAAGCCAAGCAATTGCGATGTAAGCTAAAGCGGTGTCAAAAGCGGACCCTGAATGAGGTCACGAAATAAAAATATGGCGGTTTTGTCAAGCTGTCCAGAATACCTTGCATACCTCATTTACCTTCCTATTGACTCAAGTTGACTGTGCTTAAAATTAGAAAAATAGTTAAATTGTGGAGATCAAATGAGTATAAAGATTGAAAAGCCATCTGCTTATTGCCGATGTTTTCCCGATTGCAATTAGGAACGATTTACGATAGTACGAAGGTGATCAGGTACGTTGTTGAGTTTGATTTCGATTTGGATTGCGATTGATAAGAGCGCTCGTAATAGAAGCTTAGATGCATTAACCGAGACGCAATGTTGGAAGTTAACCTAAAGTTACGTGTTGCAGATAAGAATATCACAACCACCATAGGTAACATTATATGGATAGCTATCGATGAAAACACACCGCTATCGATGAAAACACACCGATCAATAGCCGACACTTGACACTTAGCACAAAATACAACACACGGGCCAATACCCCACATTTGCAACTCAACAAAATAAAACACACAGGCCAGCATTTTAGACTCAGCTAAAAAGTAAAATAGGCCAATATCCGACACTGCGCGATCCACTTTGACCTGCCACAATGAACGCAAGTCAAAAGGACGACACAGTCACCCCACCCAAAAGAGCCGATCCTAAAGACTTTATCAGAAAATAAATTCGTTTCTTTTTTAAAATAATAGTTTTTGGTTTCAATTCATTTCTCTTACGCTGAGGTTACGTTAAAATATATAAAAATAGAATAATTGGCTTTTTATTGACTCTAAGCTCGACCCGTTAGAGTTCTTCCTTGTGGTACCTTTTGGACGTCCTGGGCGCTCAGCTCTATTTTAAGTTCATCTTCAGTCTCTTCAATGGATTTTCTTGTGTTCTTTCGAACACTGTTAATTTGCTTGGGTGCTTGACATATCAATTTTTTCTTTTGTCAATGTCTAGAGAGCAACCAAAAAATCATCAAGCCCCATCTTACGCCAGGGTCACTGGATTATCAAACAGCCATCGTAATTTATGATGCCAATATTGTGAAATGAGTGCACATTTTAACGCTGGTTATAGTCTACGGGAAGTGTATGCTCATACACGGAACAGACGGGACAAGAACCGACGAGCCGAGGTGTGGAACCGCAACCGGCACTGAAGCCACCCGCATAGCCTGCTGCGACATACTCTAGAAAATACTTCTGCGATTAGTTAACGTTTTAAAGAAGATCCAATTATGGGCATTTCACAAAAGGACAGCATTGAGGGCTTATGGAACATTTTTATAAACATAACGACATTATTCGTATTATTCTGGTAGTACAGTGGGAGAACAAAATCCGGTCATTTAAGTACTGCATTACCGAGAGCCTTTAACAATGCCTACCCTTGTGCATATCCGGGATTTCGCAATGCTGATTCATCACATACTTACTGGCAGTGCATTACTACTGTAGACCAGAACAATTTAGCTCCTATTAGAAGGAGCGAATTTCCAGAGAAAATTTCTAAGCGATCGGCTTTACTATAGAACACCAATCCGTCTTCGTGTATCCAGCATATCGTACGGACACTCCACAATTATGCAACATTTCCATCCTTTTCCGAGGAATACTGACTCATTGTTCATTCGTGTTTCCCTGGCAGGAAATTCGAAAGCCTAATTTCGGACATGGACTTCTTCTGGGAATCATGAATAGAGCCTTAGAAGTTCGCACAGTCCACACGCAGATACGATACAAGAGCAACGGATTGCATTGGCAGTCGCGTCTTTTCCAAGAACTGAACTTTAGTCTCTCATTCCGTCTTCCTCACTATTGTGGCATGTTTTAGCCAGTCGATAGGAGAATTGAGATGATGGCCTATCCTGGTTCAAATGGAATGCAATTTCCGGTACTCATAAAAGCCATAAGAGCAATGTAGCTTACGATAAAGTGGCTTGATGCTTCCATGCCATGGCCACAGTGTGGTAGGTAGATATTCGCCTCTTGGGGTATTTTAGTATTTAGCAAGCTGCAGTAGCATCTGCTAAACGATCGCAATATGATAAGCTTAGTTGATGGTGTTGTTACTAAGAAATTGACAAGAGACTTAAGCCCACTTCGGTGGTGTGCCGTAGATTGTTTTGTGTTTGGGCTTGTGTCGATATTCCGCGAAGTGTGATGGATATGGTGTACGGGCACTTTTAAATACAATATCAGTCGCATACCGAGCGTTGAGATATAACGTCACAGAAGTTTATATGGGCTCAGGAGACATAAAGTGATCATTATCGAAGCGCACAGCGCGTTAATTCATTCTTAGCGATGTACCTTCTTCATCCGTATGTTAAACCCCGTGATCGCTTACATAGTATTTGGTTAGGTAAGTGGATAGATGGCATTTGTCGCATCGTATGGGCCCATTGTAACATCCCCTTGCTATTCATCTCCGTTGTACCGCTTTACGTTGTTCAGCCATCCCCACGATTTGATAAATCTGAAAAGACAGAAACGAGTTCATCGAATATCTTGAAAGTCATGGAAGAATAATTTATCTCAACTAACAGAGGTCGTTAGTGGATAGCCACGAAATTCGAGTCAGTTCTCAGAAGTAGCATTCGTGTAATGCTGTGTTTAACTCGAACACAAAGCAGACGATTCTTCAACTCATTGCACGTATTTTACTCACATGCACTACTAACGGAGAAATAGCAAAAACCATGGTTTACAACTAGCAATCTTCAGGCGAAATGAATTCTTTAATAATAGTTTTTTTTATAAACTAATTAATACAAATTCTTCTTCAAAAATAATCCTTGAACTAAAAACGGACAAGCCGAGCAATTTGAACAACATTACAAAAGCGTCGTAAATATTATTTAGTATTTTATAATCTCGAATCCGCGGTTACATGGTCTGTGTACCGACTGTTCGGCTCCTAGTCCTCTCCTTCTCGAACCAAAAAGCTCGAATTCGAAGGCCATTTTAGCTGAAGCATTGGATCGATAATGAATTTTGGCTTCCAGACTTCATCCACATGTTGTCCTAGAAGACACGATCATATGTCCAACATGTCATGTCATAAAGAACCAGTTCTGCTATTTTGCTCATCGTCTTTCAACTCAATATAACATGATTGGCGTGTAATGTGTGGGGTAATCCGTTTTATGAGAGCTACGAGTATTTCTTAGTTGGCAGATCTTTTATGCATTTGTTATGTACAATGACTGGAGAGTTCTCAGGTTGTTCACGCGATCGGATGATTGAACATACATATTACGATTGTAGCAACTGAGTCAAAGTGTGAGTTCAATATGCAAAAACAGTGGCGCACAAAAATACTCATCTCAAAATGCCTACATGCAAAATAAGAGTTTTGTAGAGCATGATTATTTTCCTTCGAGTCAGCAGCTTTGACCCGGAGCGTGGGTAACGCGCGACCGTGTCGGTATTATCTGTATAACCCAACATTCGGACTGATATGTAGAATATAGTGACTTCCGTTGCTACTACCTTATTGTCTGTTAATCTTTTCAGGCACATCTGCTTGTCGAAATCCGGTGTTCGGAAGTTCTTAAACCGAACTGTACGTTGCATCGCGTCAATCGGATCAATTTTTGCAGGATTCCGCATTGATCCATCACATTAAATAGTTCCTTGTGATAAAGGCTTTAAAACCGATATGGTGTGTGCTTAGTGTAGAGCAAAATGGCATTAGACGTTCAAAAACAGATTTGATGTATGTACATCTATATATCTTGCAGATAGTAGGATCGTCTCATTTGTGCATCGGGCTTATGAAAATCATGTTCCAGACGTCAGGCATGCTTTCCCAAGCTTAGCAGATGATCTGGTACAACGCCACCGTGCACTGATGATAAGCCATTTGAGTCGCTAGCTTTGTTGTTCGTCACCATTGCGGTAGATCTACGCACACCTTCAATGGTAGGTACACTTCTCCTGGTAGTGCCCGCTGGATGTCTACAGATTCATCGAAATCCTTGAGTGTGGATGTTGCTACTTGCGAGAGATATTCTCTTTAGGTACTCCACTTGCGCTTTTGCCCCGCAGTGCCTCGTTTATTGCATCTTGTCGGTTTCGTGAGACATCCTCAATACTTCGATACACCACATACCCACACACGATTCTCGTGAAAGGCTATTTTCAAAAATGCCTTCTAAATAATACCCGCGTTAATAAACCATAAGTTTGTTCTAATTACTGATATTCATCGATAATGTAAGCAAATATCGAGACAAAATGAAGAGAATCCCTCATGAATCTCCCTTCCAAAGTGTTTTGCAATACGCTGATCTTAAACTGTGTCGCACGTGAACGTAACACATTGTTCTCACATAACAGTCCTAGGTATCTTGTCTTGACAATCCTCTTTATTTCGGTTATTTTACACGCTCTAATTCACTACGTTTAAAGCGTTTCATTTAAGCAGCACCCAGTAATTGGTATCACTGTATTCGGAGTTCCAAATTGAATGAACAGCGCAAGTAATGTTCCTACAACCGTTAAAATGAAATTAAATTATCCTGAAACATTCATCAGTTGCACATTACGAATCTTAAATGCCAACAGCAAAAACGGAAGCAAAAAGGAAAGAAAAAAAAATGAGAAGGAGGAAGAAAAACGGAAAAAAGTACGACACGAGCAGGTAAGACTCGGGATGTTCTTAATGTTGTCATGGTGTTACAAGTTTAAATTTTATTTTATTCTGCCTTTTTCTTTGTCGCTTTCATTTATGGTATCTTCCGTCTTATCTGAGAATCGTTCTTCTGTCCCTATGCCTTCTTTCCGTTTAACGTGCGCCCTGCTTCAGCTCCGTGCACCCCCATTAAATTGGGAGAAGCCATTTGAAATTACTTACCAGGCAGCGAGGCAAGACGGTAAGGATACGAAGTTGATTTGATACAATTTTGTAATTTTCTACATTTCGTCTGTGTCGAAGCTGGAACGAGTACCGGTGATGTATTTATTGGTGCGCTATTGAATCTCTTAAGGTGGAAACTGCTTTTTTTTGCTTCTTCTTTTAATTTTTTTTCTTTTAACTTCCTCAGGCTGTAGATGGAGATGGAGGATGTGTTCGGGGAAATGAATTCAACCAATTATTCCGCCTTTAACCACGAATTCTATCTGTACATACGGCCACAGTCTGGGTGGGGATATGATATTCAAATATATGCGTTAAATAAAAATTCAAAAATTGTAAAAAATTCCGCGGACTGGCGAAAAACAAAATTTCGGTGAAAGGTAAGAGAAAAAAAGGAAGAATCAAAACCTTTGATGAGAATTAGATACAGCTAGGGTTTAAGGGTCGTATAGTATGGAATCCGTATACATTTGGAGAAGATGATCGAGGTACATATAAACTAATCTTATTCTAACCTTGGTATTTTAGTCACTTAACTGCAGAAGTTTAGCCACACCCATTGTGTGTTTTGTACAGCGAATATCGGAACACTGGTCAACTTTTACATGATGCTCCAGGTGAGACCTGAGAATACAGTCGGGCTGAAAAGTAAGTTTACAGTATGAAGTACAAAAAGGTCTCAACAAAAATCAGATCGATAAGGAACTCCAAAGCAAACAAAACATAGATGCAAATCGCTACTTATTAGTAATGTTCTTGAAACAAAAAAGGAGGATATCAAATAAACTATAGGGACAGTGGCTGATAACAAAAAAATGTGACGCGTTTTGAACATTTCTTTCAAGATTGATGTTACAGAACTCGCATGAGAGCGCGTCGCTTTATCTGAATCCTTGCTTGACATGAAACGTTTTTTGTTAGGTCTTACCGACGCCTCTATAGTTGGCGCAATTCGGAGGTTGTCCGTTTTCGTGGATCGGGCAAACAATTCTCAGGTTATATTCATTAGGCATGCTTTTTTTCGACCATATTTTACAGATGAGTTAATGCATATTTGGAAAAGCTCGGCCGCTAGGTCAGCAGATTTATACAAGTTACTTACGTACTAACAGATTACGAACAAATATCCAAGAAAATTGTAATTGACTAGATATGGCCATCATTAATTCATCAGTGTCGGGTGGGCGGAATTGTTGATCTGTGGATGGCGCAGTTGGTTGAGGGCCTGCCCTTGGTTAGAGGGGTTCCCGGTTCGAATCCCAGTGAAAGCAACGCTTTAATCCGGTTTTCAAATCTGGTCCAGTCACCATTTTCCGTTGGAATCAAATTAACGACACTATCACTGGAGTTGTCGATCAGTGGTAGTAGTCCGACTATAGGCATCACAAGTGTCCTGGCGATTTTCGCTGACAGCCCGCTCACCTACCTTCCGAAGTTGCTGCTGGTAGTAAAGGGTGGTTAAATTTTAAGGACCGATGTTGATTTTGAATAGAACACAAATTACTTAGGAAATTATTTTCATTTCTTGTTATTATGATAATATTGGTATGGTTCAATTATGTATGGAACAAAATATCGGCCAAATGGCCGCCGCGACCTCAGCGGCACACCTCCATCCGATGATCCAAATTTTCGATGACACTGAAGCATAATTGAGTTTCTTTGCCGAATTATCTCATCCGTTAGCTCTAGAATTGTTGCTGGCGTACACCTTTTCTTTCAAATAACCCCAAAAAAAAAATCCAACGGTGTCAAATCACATGATCTTGGCGGCCAATTGACATCGCCACCACGTGAGATAACACGGCCATTGAATTTGTCGCACAAAAGAGCCATTGTTTCGTTAGCTGTGTGGCAAGTGGAACCGTCCTGTTGAAACCACACATCTTCCACATTCATTCCGGGCCATAAATAGTTCATTATCATTTCACGATAGCGAACACCATTCACAGTAACTGCCTGACCGGCCCGATGATGCCGCCAGCCTATAAACCAAACAGTCACTCTTTGTGGGTGCATTGGTTTTTCGACAATCACTCTGGGATTATCATTCGCCCAAATGCGCCAATTCAACTTATTGACGATTCCACTGTGGTGAAAATGTGCCTCATCACTGAAGATGATTTTCTTTCGAAGTGAACGATATGCATTTTGATTTGAACGCCCATTTTCATAATAAGCCTGAATAACTTTAACGCGTGGCTCGATTGTGTATCTTTCCATGGTTCAAATTGATTCCATTTCCATTAGTCTGAAATTGAGAAATGTCAAATGAAATGCAGAAAAAAACTTGACGTTTAGGTGTGGTTCACATTCAACATCGGCCCTTAAAGTTTAACCACTCATTACAATGGACCAGTTTTGAGTCTGAGTGTTCCAGTCTAGCGTCAAAACATTGTCCCTTTCATTCGGGTTGAATGGTTCATTCTGCCTGCCAGCGGGGTTCGGTTTTCTTGTCACCGTTATACAGTCTGCTGAAATGGTTCCACCATGTCCTCACCATCGGCTGCGATTCTACTTCGATGTTCTCTTGATCGTCCTTGTAGGCTCCGGTTGGCTCCGGACTGTTTAATGTTACCCTCTGGCAAAACTTCCGTGTATCTCATTCCTGCAATAGTATCTATCAATTCTATCGATCGCGCGCTTCTAATGCTCATTATTTTTCCTCCTGAGAAGCCAGTGTTCGTCTATCCTGTTTTGCTTGTGGAGGTCGCGTGCAGCTATTGTCCCCCTTTTGAAGAGTTTTACCTCACTATACAACTAATTACAGGATAGTTCAGCAGAATAAGTAACGACGTTGCTATGCATATTTTGGACAGTTGATGATTGCCACTTTGGTCATCGGTTGCACAGAATTCATTTTTTACCACTCGTAACAGTAGAAGAAAGTAGTGAACTATGTAGTAAGGAATACTTTTTTCCATAACCATTCATGAGTGAAAGTAAAATTACACAATTTCACCAGCAAACACCATTATAATCTGCAAACTATTTAACCGTCATATCATAACCGGAATCGCTTGTACATTGCCGATGTGTATACTTGTTGAAGCGTTAAGCCCGCAAAGCACGAGTAAACATTAATTTCTGCTCTTAAGGATTCATTAAACTCTTCAAGAGTCTGAGACCAGTTCATCAACAGTTGTATCACTTCCAGGGGTCCTACCTACATAAATAAATTCCCCTCCAATTGACACAAGGCAAATTATATTTTAACAGGCAGTAACCCCCAGCGCTGTTCGACTCTTCATTGGCCCGTGTACTTTCATTAGCGTCAATCCTTTCCGAATAGATTACCTTCAAAGTTATTTCACGGTCTACTTAAGCATAAAGTGTTGTTTATTCATTCCCGCAGACACGATAATTACCATTTTCCAGACTAACTATCCCGCTTTCAAGCCATATAAGCAAAACGAGACGTCTCTCACCGCCAATCACCAATTGCCAGTCATCCAGCGACCACCCTCTCCCCGGCCGTCATTAAACTCTATTTGCTGCTACTGACGGTTGTTATAAAGCGTTAACCGCTCATTTCCATTTTGCTTCAATTCCACTCACTATGCTCCCAGTCTCAGGAATGGAAATTCTGTGCAAATTTCTCGATTTAGGGTACACTCAAAATAAAAAAAAGAATCTACTTCCACAGTAAAAATAAAAAGCGCAAACATTAAAAATCACTTGCCGCAGAAACGTGATTGAAATTCAAAAAATAAATTGGCCCTGGAAAATTCATAGCTCGCAAATGGACATCACCCGGCATTCAAAAATTTCAGCCAACAGCCAACAACAACCGCACCAGCCTCCCAGCCGTTGAAGACCGAAATCACTCACACCAATTATACCTTGCAGCCGAAACTGATGGACCGTATAATCCATTTGCCACTTGGTCACGAATCGGACGGCATAGAAATAGACAGGAAGCACAAACAGAAGGGGAAAAAAAGCAGGAACAAAAAAAAAGCAAAAATTAGTGTGGAAGAGGGACAAAGTGAAAAATTGAAAAACAAAAATCCGAAAGGAAGCTGAAAAACAAAATGGTCGCCCCATCGCTCCATTAGTGGCTGTAAGCGGTGAAATAATTTAGTTGGTTTTGATTTGCCCTTGTACCGCCCCTGAATTTGTAAGGACTTCCATTTGGTTTTGCTTTTTTTTTTTGTTTACATTTCATATCTGTTCTGTTTGTTTATACGAATGCCAGGTGGTTTCGGAAATGCGGGTAAAAGGAGAAAGTTATTTGCAAGCGTACAGCTTTGAACCAGGCCGTCTATAGAGAGCCGCTTGCGTTTGACTGCGAATTGATGCACACTGTAATAACTAAGAAAGGACTTTTATTCCCTTTTTGTTGTGCTCAATTATGTTTTCGATATTACGAGCCATAGATTGCAGATACTTTTGTAATTATTACTTATATTTTAATGTATTTTTTTGTTGCTAACAACTTAAACTTAAAATTATTAAACCTGTCGATATTCATTTGATTTAGGCAGGTAGGTGAAATTTCGGCGTAGGATCCGTTAGAGGGGGCCCCGGCTCAAATCCCGGTGAAAGCAAAGTTAATTTGCTGGTTTTCATAGCTGGTCCAGCCACCATTTGCCCTTCAGTGGTAATAGTCTGACTATGGGTATCACAATGAACCAACATGGTCTAAGTGGGCTGGTGATTTCGCTGGCAGCCCACTCTACCTTACCTGCTTAATACAGATTACCACCCACTTCTATAGCAAAATTGAGTATGATCATCCCTACAAGAGAGCACTTAGACGGCGCGGACTCCACAGTTTACAAAGATGCTTGCATACTGAATGAAAGTGTCGGACGTGGTGTATTGAATGCAACAGATGACCTCAAAAGAAGTTATAGACTGCACGAGGGGTTGAAAACTTAAAAAATAGCCTAGTACTCACATCAATATTTAGGTCCCTGTCCGACAACAAAAAAAAAAATCCTGCGTGGCGATAGTTAGATTCATGAGATGTCACTGTCTGGTGGGTGACGCTGCTCATAGATAAGGTCCGATTCTCACAGATAGGTGTAGAAACGACAAGGGAACAGATGTCAGTAAAGCCCTTGCCATATCCTTTGTTCCTGCCTGTCGCTGAAACTCGATATAAATGTCTAGGTCAACCATTCTTTAAATCACTTATTGATGTGCTTGTCTTGAAACCACACCATTACATCAATTTCGTAAAGACCACTGGAACAGTTCGTCCATACAAGGAACTAGAACCTCTCAGACCACGAATTTTCAGAAGTCCGCTCCGCAGTTAGCATAAGCTCATGCCTTTGACGTGTTTGGACTATCGCAGCGATGCCTTTGAATTGTGATTGGTGGTGAATGAGGTTTTAACCTGGAGATACAAAGTGTGGAGATACAAATGTGGTCTAACAATTTCAACTAAATCCGCATAAAACAGTGGTAACAGAATAACACTTGCCAAAAGATGTTTCTTTGCGTTTGCTGTAGAAAAAATTGAGTAAAAGGCTGATTTTTTAAGCGTATGATATTTAATTGTAAAAATTTGTCAAAAACATATAGAAAAATTGCAAAGTATATACAACTTGTTTTAAGTTAGTAAATGGAAGATCCGTACGCAGAGTCCAACATTGAGTCACTTTTCGCCGCAAGTCGACTAAGCGCATGCATTTTGGGCAAAAAAAAAGTTTGACATCACGACATCGAATTGCTCACCTTCCAGGCCCACGTATCAGGTTAGTTTAGGCATGTACATTGACGAGGATAGGCCACGTCTCACTTCGGTCCAGCTGGACACATTGTGATCCCCATTGAGGGGGTCATTTCTCAGCTATCCTGATATTCTCAAAAATTCTCAAGAGAAATTTTAGTGGGATACCAGTTAGATCTCAGAGGTCTTCAAATATGTTCTCCCACTATTTTATATCTCAACCGGCAGAGAATGGGCGAGTGGCAGAGGTAATGATGAGTGTCCTCTTTTCCCCTTCGTCGCCGCAACCACTGCATATAAAGTCGTTGGCTAATCCCATTTTCATTTCGTGGTACTTCAGCTATATTATGGTCTGTTAGTGCTCCGACTACCATCCCGAGCAACTTTTTCTTACATTGAAGGAGTTTGTCGGGCTTTGCACTGTTCAACTTGGACCAGAGCATCCGAGTTGCCTCTGAAGTTTCACCTTTTATTTGTTAACTGTAAGATTGCATCATCCAAATTTTTACTTGATATCTGCAAGAGGTGGTTGGATCTATAGGATTACCTGGTGCGGGCCAGTTTCGGACCCATTCCTGACAATTTCTTCCGCTGCTACATTGCCGGTTGTGTCCCTGTAGCCCGGGATCTAGCAAAGAGTATCGAGTGCTTCGTGCTGACAGCTTTAAGTTCTTCGAGACAGAATTCTTCGCTCGAGCTTGATTTGTATAGCCGAAATTGAAATTGAAGAATGGTAATATCAACCGATAGTATGATATCATTCCATGCCGGCCGGATCTTTGACTGCCAAAACATCCGCTTGGAAAACACACATGAATGGTCGAATTGTTAATGGGTTCATTAGTGGCCCACTCATCCCTGGTTGGGAAGTAACACCCGATGGGTATTTCAAAGTAAGCGAACGCAAAGGATAGTCGCTTTCGACTTGGGATATTTCTAGTCTGTTCAGTATACTTGCATGTTCAGTATACTTTCTAGTCTGTTCAGTATACTTGGGAGCCAGCCACTGGATTGCCTGTTCCTTATAGCGTTCTTTGCAGCAGTCGTCTGCATGGTCAAGAGGGATAATGTTTAGTTTTGCTTCCAAGCCCGCTTTGGGAGTAATGCTGATTGCTCGAGTGAAGCCCTGGCACCCTCCCTATCACCAGACAAAGTTGCCATTAGTCAAAATATGTCTGACACTCAGTTGCCGTCAAATCACTCCTCATCGCTGAACTAAGCATTCCAGCGTGTTCGAGCGTGTTCAACGAAATCATGCACTTTTAAGACTCCTTCTCATATCTGGCCGAGCAGACGAAGGATAATCACAAGACGGGACAGTCCAGCGTTGAAAAAGTATTTCGTCTGATTTGTTGTTTTCAATTTAAGATGCTATGGATTAAATTCTCTAAAACGCCTTTCTCACCCTAATCGAACAGAGGGGATACCGACGTTTATGTATTGTACGATTTCAGGGAATCACAAATTTCTATAAACAAAATAAAATCCAAGCACAAAAAAAAATACGAAGGACAAAAAAAATAATAAAGTTTTCCTTCTATTGTTCTGAAAGTCAAAAAGCTTTCCATTTCTTTTTCTTTTTTTTTTGTTTTGTATCCCCACTCGCCCACTTGTACAAGCATCAAGCATGAATGAATGAATTCATTTTTATTGTTTTCATATTCTTCAGCATTTATTGACATAGCGTTGAGCATTGTAAAGGACCGTAAGGGATTTCAAAAATAAAAAAAAATATTTCGGTTTATTTTCTTTCTTCTTTAAATCAATAAATAGCCGCCATTACTGCGAAGACAAAGGAAAACAAGTCACCGTCAAGTTGATGTTTATTTTACCATTTACGGGCATTTGTTGAAGCTGCTGTTGCTGTTTATGTTATATAATATTACGGGCTACAAGATGGGAACTTCAAATTGACAAGGATATGAAAAGAACATGTCCCATTCCTAGTCGGTGAGGTCGACTACTTGTTCAGGTGATCAGGTTCCGAACTCGGAGCGGGGTGCAAAATTAATACGATTCAACTGTGTCCATGGCGCTTCCGTCACTTCGATGTATATATTTCCGTGAATAAGTCTTATTGGAAAATCGTACTACGACCAGGGCATGGGAATACTGGAGAGGACAAATTAACAGCGTCCACGCTCCGTGACCATTAAATGACTTGACTATGCAATGACGAGGGACATGAAGTAAGAGGGTTCTCTGGTCGTTGAGGATTTTTGTAATTTCAATTCAAGGGTCCTCTTTCTTTCACCCACGCATTATGCAGCGGATTGTGGACTGCGTTGGCAATAATAAAAATATAATATGGGTATAACTACAGCTATTGATGGACCTGGGCCTACTGGTCGGTATTTGAATTTATCCATCCGGAATGCGAACGTCACTGACGTACAATTTTAACCTGCCACGAACACAGCAGTCAGTCGACGAGTAGACTTTGATAACAGGGAAACAAAAGCAAACAAAAATAAACTTAATTATAAAGGAAGTTGTATCTTAACAATGTTACATCGCAAGAACACCGAGTAGTAACAGAAGAGAAATTCTCCACATACAGTGATAAGTGTCTTCTGTGACATCTTCGAAAAATCCCAGGCGCTAATAGAATATAGCGTTTTCCAAGCGTAAGTGGCTGCGATATACGATGCAGCACTTGCGCTGAGAGAACAGAACATCACCAACATTACCAATATCTCCATCCTTTCTGACAACCGCAGCAATAAAAACCATAGCATCGGGCAACTAACACAGACTATGCGTCAGTGAGATATCCTTGCCGCACACGGTGCCTCTAAAAAAACTGGAATACGATTGAGTATATTTAGTCGGAAGGAAGTGCAAGCGCTTATAGAAGACTTTAACAGGCCCTAGCAAATAAAAGAGGGCAGTTCCTGTCAAACCATTTCTTTGCAGAGCTAGAGGACATGAGCGGTGCAGAAATGAAGAAGAACATCGTAGAAAGCTACGCGGAAGAAGTGAAACCTCATAGCGATTGAAGTTCCAGAAATCTTATGATGTCTGAATCTATTACATTCTATAGCTTACGAAGGCACGGGATGGGACCACCTTAAATTGAAGGTAGCTTATTGTGAAATTATTTTTTAACAATTCATTATATCAATGAACAAAGGATTTCTATTCTGTTTCCATTTCACATTTTTCTACAAACGAAATTATCGATAACTGATCTAGAAATCGGGCAAACACTGCATCAATAGCAGTTCAAGATTTCGTCGTTTCTTCTGCTCGGTCATTCGTAGTTGGAGTTGAGCATGGAGAAAGTCAATTAATGGTTGAGCCTCTGCAGATGCAAAATTCATATTAAAATCTCCAATGAGGATTATTGGTATTCTGCCAAGTTCTGAAGCAATGGTACCTCCTGATAAGTAGGTCAGGTTAGGTAATTAAATTATGTTGGTTTTCGTATTATATGAATTTTAATGTATTCGATTTACCCCAGGCGCTCATAAGTTTCACTTCAAAAATCTGCTAAGGTACATATATTAATGACAACATATATATATATATATATAACATCGCCTTCAAAGGTCAGAAAAGACCGAACATGTCGGTCTAAGTGAGCCACGGCCGCAAGGCCCTAAGAACCTACCTAAGAACGATACACAATTGAGATGGACAGTTCCTCCACTTTGGTAAAGACCGAGGCCGATCTAAAAATTCTCTAAACGCATATTCGTACTGTTGTGGGAGTTACTCGCCGTGATAGGCCAGTGCGTGAGGAAGTAGGCGTTGAGCAGCTGCTTCTTGGAACGGAAAAGGGCTATGTTTCGATGGTACTGTCGCGTGGCACGAATACCCCAATCATCACGACAGCAGAGGCGTGCCTTGAATGCGATTTCATCAGTTAGGCAACCACTTGGCGGGCCCAGAACGAGGAGTTTGCACCAAGTCTAAAAAATCGCCTTGTTCCGCTTGCGTGCGTGCAGAAGGTGATGATGATTATGATGATGACTATTCACATCTAATAGTCGCACTTTTAGTAGAAAACGGCATACAACACGACGATCCCAAAACTCTGGTCTGGCTTAGACCTCTGCCTTCCTTCAGGGGCTGCTTACCACCCATAGTTGCATAATACATCCTCGTGGACCCAGGACTAGAGTGGTCAGAGTAACCGATGCATGCAGTAGTACAGCTCTCTGTATGACAACTTGTCCGTGCATTTACAGGGATCGTTGCTCAGAATCTCACCAAATTGAGATCAATCAACTTTGTCCAGGATCAACAGGCCCGTGCCCATGCCATTAATTTGCTTACGAGCTTTTTGGGAAATTCAAAGAATTTATCATTGGAGTAGAGATTTCTAAATTGTTTCACGTTTACCAAATACAGCTATCTTTTGTAAACAGTATAGATTTCGTTGATGGACAGGCTTAAGGCTATATGTAACATAGTTAGTCTCTTCGAGTTTTTTTTTGCAATATTCCTATAATTTCCTCAGATGGACTGCTCGTACTTATTACAGAAACACTGCATCATGTTTCACAATTTCTGCAGGTTCAGCTGTTGTTAGCCATACCATAAGTTGGATACATACAGTCTCAGAGGACAGTTCGGTTTTACGCATGTAATTGAGATATGGATGTCAAATGCTGACCTCATACCTCAAGCGTCCATTCCATTATTCGCATTACTCGACACTCGTACGTCGTCCCGACTCTTTTAAATCACTCGATTATGTCAATCACAATTTGTGAAATAAATTAATTAAGTTGCCGTTGTATGTCTTCCACTGTAAAATTCTTCTGATCCGCAAACAGCAGAGCGAATCACAGCGAATCAGCGCGAAAGTAGGTATTATGCTATGGACTTAAAAACAGCGTCGCATAAAAACAAATAAATATATCTCTGTACTATTTGTTTGGGTTTCTTCGCTGATGGCTGCGTGGATCGTGGATAAATTACTGATGCATTCGGCGCTGCATCGCTACAGTGTCGGCCTTTTGTATACGATTAAAATGTGCGGTATGGTCCTCTCATAAATTTACATATGTCAGGTTTCTGACTTTAAGTGGCAGACTGATTAAGGTAATTACTTTGGTCCAATACTCGATTTATTTCTGACATGTACGAGCATGTACAAACTCGTGTACATGGAAAGTTTTGAGTAGGTGGAAAAAAGGGACCGATTCAACGTTTCGGGAACAAATTTTCGAAATCCAATTTTGCGTTCCCACTGGAACTTCAACGTTTCAAGTGACATCTAGTGTCAGAATTGGTTACTGATATTTCCATTCTTATTGGGATTATCACTTAAATTGATTGATTGTTTTGTTGACAGCTGCTTTTGTTTATGTCAGCGGGCTGAAAAGTCTTTAAATGACGTGCTGAATTTGGGAAGAGGTTTGTTATCAGCGACGAAATTTAACATTTCGCTGAAATCCAACATTTAGAAATGCTTTAAAATGTATGGCGAAATGCTGAACATTTCGGCTGAAATCCAACATTTAGAAATGCCTTAAAATGTATGCCGAAATGCTGAACATTTCGGCAGAAATGGTGAAACTAGCTGAAATGTTAGATATAGGTGCGATGTAAACGTACTATTACAGACACCCTGATATGCACTTAACCTTTGTGGATTCTTAAATAGTTAAGGTTAGCGGGTAGATATGGTATATTTTGTGATGCCTGACGTAGTACCATAAAGGAGGGGATACTGGGTCAAAAAGGTATGGACAAGAGAACACGAACACGACATAGTTCTGGAAAGTTCAACGGAGTTGTATGAGGCTGAAGACGCTTTAATGCACCTCGATCAAGGACGAATTCATCGAACACTTTTGCAGCACAGAGTTTTCATAATAAGCGACCATAGTTGAAGTAGGTTGCAACTTTTTGTTTCACAAAAGCAGTTTGTTTTTCCTAAACGCATACGACCAAATACCTCGAGTAAATGCCTCTGCAGGCCTCTTTTGAAGGCCATTCAGTCTCTGTACAGCTGTGTTCCGGTTGACGGTGCAAAATCAACGTATTTTACCGTTGGCATCTGCACTTGGATGGCGCAGTTGGTTGAGTTGAAACTAAAGTTAATACTTTTAGCCGGTTTTCAAATCTGGTACAGTCACCATTTGCAATTGGGATCGAATTAACAGCACTATCACTGGAGTTGTCGATCAGTGTCGCGCTGTTGTGGGAGTTGCACGCGAGGATCTCTACGTCGAGCAACTGCTTCTTCGAATGGCACGAAACGTGGCACGAATGTCCCTACCATCACGAATTCCGAGGCGTGCCTTGAATGCGCCTCCATCAGGTAGACGACCGCTTGGCAGACCCAGAACGAAGTGGTTGGACCAAGTTCAAAAACTGGGCTGGTTCCGCTTGGGCACAAGATCAAGTGGCAAGTCAGAAGATTATGATGATGATGATGAGACGAGTGTGTCAGTTTTATTACTTTTGAACTTATGACAAAGCATCCATCATTGGTGGTTAAATAACAGTAATTGCTGGACTACGACTCTATGATACTGTCGTCGAACTTGTTTTTTTTATCGAGAATCCAAGTACCACTGCCAGGCTGAATGTTTCACTCAACCTTGACGCTGATAGCCGATGATTCTGTCTCCTCGATCGGGACGAACTTAAGATAGCTATAGCGAGAGTTAAGTCGGTCAAAGTGGCACTCGACTGAAATTTCAAAAGTGACATACCCTATTGGGTCAGTGAAAGTAAATGGATATTTACTAATCACTAATTTCTGTATTTCACAGTATAATTGATCATTGCATTTTCCGGGTGCAATGGCTTTTGTATTGCTTGAGGTTGATCATCGGACCAAATACTACGAAATAACTTTGCTAATAATAATAAAATTGCATAATTTGTGAAGGCTATTCGAGTGGTCAACTCAAGCAAACCTGCGTTGGTGCTTTTCGCCATAAAAACCAAAATACCCAACTTCCCAATTACCCCTACCTAGCTGTCAACGCTTAGAACCTATGTATCGCCTTAGATCCTAAAACCAGCTGGTAGCTAAATGTAGACCAGTGCGTTAAGAAAGTAGCTTCCTACGTCTGCAGTAGAATTTTCGGCAAAAAGTTGGGTCTCCAATCAAAGTTGATTCCGTGGATGTATGTGGCTGTGGTTCATCGGATTGTAATACATGATCAATGGTATCGTGGTCGTCCTTAGGAAAAAATATAATATCGCAAAACTCAACAAGGTACAAGGAACAGCGTGCATACGTACCATAGGCGCTCTGGTCGGCTTTGCTACTTCATATTCAAAACTAGTGCAGAACTTCCTGGCTGAGCCAGCGTCGTTTCAGGTGATAGGGAGTCCAAAAACTCACATTGACATCCCAGGAAGTAAGAAGGCTGTTCAACATACATTATTTACTGGAACTGAAATTGACACTCTCTGATACATGCATTAGTACAAAATACATTGAACACTCTGAATACATTCATTAGAATGAAATACATTGAACTCCTTCTATAATAAATACTCCTCCCATTTCTATCCTGGAATTCAAGCAGATCGGTCGTTTTATTTATCAAAGACTGATGAACTGTCTAGGCAGTGATCTGCACTTAGTGCCCGCTTGAGGAGGTGCACATCCCATTAGCAGCAGTTAAGGTTGAAATTTCTATGGAGTTCCTGAAATAGCAAAGTTAGGATGGTCCAGACTAACAAGTTGTGCAACATCAAAAAAACTGATCCAAAACAAGCGATCTCCTTTGGCGAACTAATCATGCACACAGATGGAGGCCGCTGTTGAGATCTCACACAACATAGATTGCCGCAGTCGTAACAATACAGCTGAAAGGGAGTCATTAACACTTTGTGCAATTGCCAGAACCAGACAGCGAGCACTTGACAGACTCTTCTTAATCATAAAAAACACAATTGGATACATTTTTTTATTTTCTATACTTCATTAAATATCACTTACTTTAACACCGTCGACTGTCCTCGTCCACTCCTTATGATCCTACAGCGATATTTTGCGCGTATCACTCCTTCTCTATCCTGAATCGGTATTATTGAAGAATATTGCTCCATTTAGGAACTAATGTCTTTCTTAAAACCTGACGGTAATAGAGATGTGGGTTTAAAACGACACATAGTACTATTTGGGTTTTTTCCTAACCACCACTTTTACCTACCTACCGAATCGGCTGTTTCACCGATATTTGTCTTTCCATGATCCAAATAGCAAAATAATCATGCATTCCAGACAAAGAACCAAAGAAAACCACCGAGCTATATCAGCGTCAATTTTTTTAAAAAATAGCTCATAAATTCCTCTATATCCTTAGGGGCTGTCGCCTATAGGAGGGATAATTGATTATTATTTTCCAAACAACCACCTCAGCCGCACTCGAATGGCAGACATTTCGGTACAAAGCTCAACGAAATGCCATTGTTCAGCTTGCAGACGTATTTGATTATTTTCAACACTCACTTGTTTGATAAGTTCTCTTTTTGTTTGCGTGCCCGAAATGGAAACATAAAAAATGCATAAAAGCGAAATGAGACTGTTTTATTTAACTACTATCCGCCGGATTCAACCAGTTCGGTGGCGCGTCATTACGTATGCATTTGATATGCGGTTTTGTGGATGTGCTGTCTGATTTCATACAATTCGCACACTTTGGGCACGTTTCCATTTCTATGCATCACATGGTGTCCCCGTCGAGTTGTTTTTGATTTTTTATTCTGAAACTACAATTGAGTTTGTCAAATAATCGACGGACCATTACTTCTGTGGAAAACGAGGTGTTTACTTAAAGTCAAGTGAGGCTACACGGTGGTCGCAAATAAATAAAATTCAATTTGATGTTAAATCGATGGTCTCTAGAAATTCACTTGTTAATCAAGCCTAGATTGACAAAAACTGACTGACACCCAAGTCTGTTAAACAATGCCACTTCGTTCGACGATTTGTTAATTGTACAGGCTTCTGTTTCTCTCTGCACTTCATTCTCATCGCTATTCGATTGGTGCTGCAACCTTCGATCAACTTACCGCTCGTTATCAAGTCGGTTGAGTGTCCATCGATTGTCAAATGAAATGCTAAATGAATTACTCTATCAAGACATATTTCAACTTGCCTGAATGAAGATTGAATTTTCTTCGATTCAGTATCGATGCAGGCACCCCCAAGGAATATCGGGATGCTTCACAAACAACATCCACAGACTGGAATTCTCCGCATAGACAAACAAACTCACTCAGTGAAATGGCAAAAGTAACAAACAACTACGCTGCAAAAGGAGGCCAAGGCGTCGGCCATCGGTAGGCGACAGCTTGAAGCTCGTTACTGTGAAATCGTTTGCCAATTCAATCCACATCCCATGGGAATTTTCATCACTTCCGGTGGATCGATTTTAAGACATCTAGGACGGAGTAGTGTTTCAAGTACCTGCCTCAGTGATTGAGGTTGAATTGCTGCTTGGTGGAGGTTGCAGTATCCACCAGTGTGAAGACTGAAGGGGTTTTAAGATTTTCCGGTCACGAAACTTATCCCTGTCCCCTGGCAGTGCGTCATTCACCCAGGCCGCCTACCACAGCCTTCGCAGTGAAAATGATTTAAATTTCTCATTTCCGGTATCTAGACTACTCGTGCTGCAGTCGTAATGGTCGGCAGAATATTTTCCGCCTCCGCATTTGATTTTGATTAACCTTCAAATTTCGGCTACGATAAAACGAAAAGTGAAACCCCGCCTAGTTGTTTGCACAGGATGTCTGTGCAAACAACTAGGCGGGGTTTAAAGTGTACTTAATGTGAAGCATGGGAGTACATAGCTCCTCTGAAGACAGATACTCTTTCACAAGTAAAGTGTTGTGAATGAGCACAATAACAGTGATCACAGTGAGAGAGGATGACTGCTGTCAAAGGGGGGGACGCAATTCTGCAGACACTTTCCTTGCCAACAATGTCTTAATTAATATTAATCCAGATTTCGGATATTTCGAGTCTAGTTACTGATTTTGTTCGGAATTAGTGGCTGAGTGGGTAAATGAAATCCCAGAATTATGAAACTTTCAAAATTCACAGCTCAACCTCTTCGAGTCTCTTGCAATTTTGAAACACTATTCGAGTCTAGAAAAAAGGTTTTCAAACTTCGCCGTTCGGAGGAGAATAAAAGCACGAACAACATAAGCGGTTGCAAGCTACACTCATAATAATCAGGTGCAGAAGTAACCATAAAGCCACAAATGATTTGCCAGGTGTCACACCACCAGAAACCCTTGGTTTGATGACGAATGTCGGCGATCATATGCAGCCAAGCGGGATGCTCTACGAGCAGAAATGAAAGGGACCGATTTCTTCGGAAAACAAAGATGGGTCGAGACAATTGAGAGGGGTTACTGCAAGATCGATGTCTGAAGGCTCTACAAACAAGTTTAATGAAGATGCTGGTGCCGACGGACTGCCTGGCTTTTTAAGAAGCTGGATGAGACACCAACTCATCCGGTCGGGTGAGAGTATGCCTGATGGATGGCATCTCAGCATTGTTCGACGGATCTTAACGCAAGCAGATCATCTTAACTGTGTCATCTACCGAGGAATAAGTCTAATAATCTGATATGAGTTAATATACTCATTTCAACCGGTCTGTGTGAGCTCATGTAACTAACAATCTTACTGCAGCAGTGCGGGTTCACGCCACCGTAGTCTACTATAGACCAAATATTTATATAAAGGCAGATCTTTGAAAAGACCCAGGGGCACGATCTTCCAACAGACTGTGCAATTGCTAGCACATGCCGATGACTTTGACATCATCGTAAGAACACATCTGGCTATCAGCGGGACAATTTGTGAGCATCAACAAGGAAGCGGTTAATGATGCCGCCGGTTATATAAACGTCAGGATAACTCTTGCCAAAAGCTGTGTATTCCGGCATTGACGGCAATTGAGGAACATGACCATGTAATCTTTGTACAATTATACACAATTAACTTCATGTAAGGAGATAGGATTCATTGTCCTTTCGAGAGAGGAAGTGCGGTGTTTTGTAGAGGAGACTGAACGGGTAACTTTATGGAATGTACAGCGACATCGACCTTGTCAAACAATTTTGAGTCTCACGGCTCATATACGGTCTCGGGTTAGGTCATGGGCACCAACTTTCCGGCCCGGCAAGTAACCGACTGCAATCTCGTCGGCCAACGTGGCGAAGGAAAATCTCACCTGCACCGTAGTTAGCACTAGATGAAGAGGCACATTGAGTCCCAGGTCTACAGCGGAGGATAGCTCTAGACCACGATAATGTGACATCACGTGTGAGTTCTGAGCTAATTAAATGCCTTATTGATCGTCAGTAACCATGTTTCACAAGAGCTTCAAATGCCCTCGTGAAGGGAGTAATTTTATCATAACAGCTCAGTGTGTGCTTGATTTTTACAACTTGAAGTAGCTAGCCAGAGATCGCTCTACCTTGGCAGGTATATTTGAGGCCCTGGTCCACCCCACAATGTAGCGCAACAGAAAAGGCAAGACAGTTTGCAAATAACCTCATTTAGTTGTTCAGTGTCGGTGATCTCATTGCCTCCAATCAATGTAAGCTTGACATTAGCATGAGAGTCAGATATACTTGCAGCTGACATTGATATGAAATGCGAATAAGAGTATCTTCCGATGAGAAGAAATTGAAATGGTGCAAAGTTTGCCATACAAACATTAATCACAAACAAAAGCGGTTTCACGTGCACACCTGCATCTTAAGTCAACTCAAAAACTAAACTTACTGCGAGGCTCCAAATGAATGCTTCCCAAACACTCATTAACTGTAGTTCCATTCAACAATCCGCGTATTTCAAAATTTCCCAACCATTGCTCCACTGGGGTGGGCGAATACCTTCTGTAAATATACCAATTAATATCGAGCCAAAACTCCAGCGGGTAATAATTTATTGTGGTTCTAGCGAGTGCCTCACCTCTGTGTAAACACGAGAGGAAAACTTTTTTGCACTTTCTGACGCAGAATTTCAACTGTCCTCATACAAAGTGCGGAAAAAAAGTATTCAGCCACACCGCATAATTGTTCCACCACTGGAGCACACACTCAAACCAACGTGTGGGTGTGTAGAAACTTGCGTGTGAAAATAAATATTTTCACATATTTTCCCCAACAATCACAGAAGTTGTAGAACTTTTTTCAACAATCACTGCTGCTGGTGCCTTCCTGTTTTTCCGATTTTACATCCAAAAGCCAGTTGAAATTTATTCAGACACTAGTAAGTTACGCCATGAAACGCAACTCAAGTGTGGTCTTGTACTTTGCTGGCAAAGCCAAAAGTACCAGAGTCACCAGACAGGCACAGGACACCATGCCACATTGGCAGCCTGTGTTATGCGCCGCCATGGTACTCGAACTGGACAATGAAATCTGGGGTAAAGACAAAGTTTCAGAGATTCACAGATTCACGCAGGAAGAATTAGACAAAACTTTGTCCTTCGTCTCGCTGAGGAGAGTAAGGGTAACTAATTTGTATTCGTTGTTTGCACGTAAGGCACTGACTGGAGTTTCACGAAGTGTCAGCATTTAATTTGATTATTTTCGTCGTCGAATGGATGATTTGCTTACTAACGGCCATCACAGTAGTACGCTGGTTGATCGCAGAATATATTAGTGGATTTCATGTGTGGGGCGGAGAGCGCGGAGTGCAGTTGATTTGAGTGATTGTCTCTCGCCATTGGGATTAGAGCATGAACTCGTTTATTTGTTTAACATTGAGTAAATTTTATTTAAGCTCTTATTTTTTGTTGAAACTTTCTTTGTTCAAAAAATTAAAGATAAGGCTTCCCGAAAGACACAAATCAAAAATGGTTATATTAATCGATTATTTTAAGAACATTTAAGCGTTGATGGGCAATCCGAACGACCCGCCAGCGATGAAGCTGATATCTAGTTGAATGGGTAGTTTACGTTCTTTAAGTTACGAGTTAACGGAAAAATGCAATGTTTGTTGCGGTTCATGATCAGGCGAATTTATGATTAGGAGAAACACATCGAAGTGGTGGCCCTTGGCGTTGTGGGTATGTGCGTCGACTCCTACGCACTTGGACCTACCTGTCTAGGTCCGATTCCTTGTAAGACAAGAAATGCTTTTCACGGCACTACCTCTTTCGATTCACTGACAATGCTCAACGAGTGGTAACTGTCTAGAAAAAGCTCTCAAACTTGGCCGTTCGGAGTCGGCATAAAACTGTAGCTTCCTTCCACTCATGACAAAACGATAGCACGCTGAGAAGATAGGCCCTGGCCCTCTACGGGCTGTAGTGCCACCCATACTATTATTATTATTAGAAACACATTGAAACGAAACAACCCTACGGACTGTGATCAATCGATGACTAACGATTATCATCATCATCACCATCTTCTTCTAACCCGAATGATCCACTAAAAACACTTCGCGACCCGAAGGCAGAACACACACATGCTTCAATGGGATTTCACTAGCATATAAAATGAATTTAACAGGCGTTAAGGAAATTAATCGCCAACCTATTGAGCGGACGCTGTAATTGCATCAGGGGGATGTGAGGGTAACTAGTCATTTGCAAAAAGAAGACTTACCTGACCTCTACCCTGAACTCTCCCCATGTGAAACATTCCCCTCTTCGGGTGCGATGCAAAATCCAGTCCAAATATATAATGAAAAGTGGAGGTGACAAGTCGAACCCTTGGCGGATCCCAACGCTCACGGTGAAAGGCGTTGATTTAAGCCAAATCTTTTGGGATACTCACAATCCTCCTGGAGTACCATTCCAAGAGTGAAAAGCTGTTCATATCCACATCATGGATTCGACCATACATCGAATACCTCAGCGTAGGCTTCGACTAGACCGTCTAAAATATTTATTTAAAATTTTTAAAACTTAATGTAACGCTTAAAATTAATTAATGACATCTAATGGATATGATTTGAGTCTAGTTCGTTATAGATGCAAACGGTTCTGCTTTCAAATAAATTCAATATTATTCCTTACTCAAATTTTTTCTTGTAAAACCATCATTCTTTTTTGACATCACTTCCAACCATCCATCGTCGGGACTAAATAATTCGTGAAGCAATAAATTTCATCTACCATCAACTACGCCCCTAATGATAGATGCCAACTGATTTCCCCCACCGCACGCGAACTCAAACGACACCGCATCGCATTTCTCTGTTGCGCACCACCACTGGGGAACAATTTCCTTTCGCTTAACTGACGACAAAATACTCCCTAACAACATCAATCAACGTTTTTTCCAAGCAAACGAAACATTTTTCACTACGAGACCATCTTCCGACCCTGACCGGATCCACCAGGCCGATAACAAGGTTCCACAACCAAACTAGCAAATACAAAACGATAAAAATGCACGAATCTGGCACAGGCTGCCAAGTCACGAAAAAGAAAAAAAACCGAACAGAACCGAAGGTCTCCGAAGGAAATATTTGAAAAAAAAAAAAAAAGAATCCTAAAGCCCACACAATAATAATAATAATGATTAAGGGTAATGCGTTTACGTTAGATACGCTGGGAGCGAGATGCTCCCCGGAGACACCACAACGAAGCACGACGTGCGGTTACACTCGCAGACTTACAGATATATGCATGCAGCTATGTGAATCCATAGTTCCATTTCTAGTCATAATTTGGCGTGATTCAGATATGAACGTCGGTTGTACTGGCGCTGCCATCAGCGCAATCAGCACCTCCACTGATTCGGAAACATTGTACACCCAGAGGGGGGGCCCAGCATCATGCCGGGAATTAGACACCAGGCATGTGTGCCGGGACCAAAACATGAGGACGGATGAAGATGATGGTTGTGTGCGCGGGGGAAATTATAAATTGGAGCACACTCTATCATAATTCAGTTGGGTGGTTATTACGGCATCGAAGAACAGGGGACAGGATAAGGGTAAGTTTCGTGACCGGAAAACCTTATGCCACGGTTGCTGGGGAATCTTCTTGGGAATTCAAAAAGAGGACACCAAAGCAACCGGGTCCTGGGTGGAGCGGAAGTGCTGAGCATTTGTTCGGAAATTCACAATATTGGATCCGGATGAGGTTACTATAATTTGTTCGCCACTTTGCCAGGGTCACAGTATTATTTTTTTTATTTTACTCTAAATTTCTTCCCTGTGGATTATGATCGTGGGTTGCACTATTCACATTGGGTCACGAACTCATGTTTTGAAATTTAAATGATGCGGCGACGTTGAAGATGTTCGGAGGGATTCTGGGTGCATTTTTCTTAAATGCAACAGTACATCCTAGTCCACACTTTTTACTGAATATCCTACTGCCTAGTGGAGGCCCATTGAAGCAGGTGGTGTAGTATAAGTATCTCGCGGTCTTTTATTTTCACGAGAGATGCTGATATTTTCTGTAGGATTGGCTAAGCTGAGTAAATTTTGTATCGGCTTGGAAGATCTGTAATCAGGAAGGCCGACATTGGTGTCAAAGCTAAGTAAGCGATTTTTAACTCAGTAATTGCTCCAACGCTCACCATGACATTAGGGTAATGACTGAAAGAATAAGATCGGATCGGAATAGGTAGGTAGGTAATTGGGTGCCCAAATGGCTCGTGGCCGTGGCTCACTTACACCAACATGTTGGGTCCATTGTGGCCGTTGCGAATACAAGCTGCCGCGATGAATGCTGTTGTGGGAGTTACTCTCCCTGGTAAGAAAGGGCTATGCTTCTATTTCGGTTTGGTCACTGGCTGGTCATCACGACTTCCGAGCCTTGCTTCGAATGCGATTCCATCGAGTAGGCGATCACTTGGCAGACCCAGGACGATGTGGTTGGACCAAGTCCAGAAATCGTCTGGTTTCGCTTGGGCATAACTCCTGTTGAGTTAAAGTCTGTGGCGGAGTGTCGAGTGGCCTAGAGATCTCTCGTGCGCGTTTTGTCATCAGCGACCCCTTTAGTGGATCATACTGGTCAGAAGATGAAGATGAATTAATTGCTTAAGTGGCATGGCACATGACGCTTTTTTGATTCCTTCTACTAATCATTTAACCCGGTCTTTTTTCCTCGGCCCAATTGCCAAATAATCTTATTAAATCAATGCAAGTAGTGAGGTCTAGACAAGTTCTTTTCGTCGTTAGTTGAATTGCTTCAGCACTTTGCCCTCCAGAGGCACTTAATTCCCACTCTTGCTACTTCACTTCATCAGACAACTAAATGTGCGTTGAATTTAAGATCGTGTTTCATCTGAATCATGATATTTTTCAAATCACTGAAGAAGCCATCAATAAAGCACGACTCAATTTCAGTCAACCAAATCGCTGGAATAATTATTTGATTTATGGCTTTGAACACAATATTTCCCAAGAGAGATAGAGGCGTGTATACGTTCTCGTATGACAGCCACAATTTCATGAATTATCTCAAGAAATATACATATCTTAAATCTGTCCGCACATTCTACGTTGACGCAGCAAACAGTAATTCATCACAAGGCAATAAAATCTCTTTTCACTCTGTCTAGACGAAATTTGATTTCAAACCCTGTCGCTTCCAGACGAGTGATGACACCAGAAATAATTCGCTCATTTATTTAGGGACGATACAGGCGATGTACGACAATTGGGCTGTTTTCCATTACACCCACGTCCTCTGGCCGCAGCAAAGTGGGTTAGCAATTTTTTTTTCTGTTAAAAGTGCTCTAAAGTTCGTTTTCAAGGTTGCTTCGAGCGGGTACTTAACGCACAATTCCAGGGCGATCCAACTGAGGCCGCGATATATCACGCCTGTGGGCTGCCGAACGGCGGTAGGGTGTACAGCATTAATGGATACCGCCCACCTTTGAAAGTAGAACCATAAGCCATCAGCTTTCGTTGTGCGAGAGCACCTTAAATTGAAATGTAATTATAAACATTTTCCTCTTAAAATTTATTGGTTTCTTGATTACATTGTCCTTGACGAACCGTAGTGCTAAGCGCTGAGCCTCCCCTACAAGCGTTAGGCTTTGAGACTTCCGCATGTAGGTGGCATGAACGACGATATGCCTCCTTTGAAATTGAAGATAATTTAATTGAATGATCTGACGTATTGTAATGAGATTAAGTTGGTAGGCTGTGTGAAGCCAGCATGTGTGTAAGGGAGTTGAATTGAATTTTTGGAAGTACGTACCGCCTCCCCGGATTGTGTCATGTCAAAGGTGTGTAACTTATATAATTAAATAATAATGGCTGCGCCGTTGGCAACGGGTATTACCATTATAAACTTCGTGGCAATAATTAGTCGACGGTATTTCGCCAGGCGAATGTATGCGAGCGTCTGTTGTGTTGTGTAACATTTGATGTGGCTTAAAGTACATGTGACGGGCGGAAAAAATGAGGGTTTAGGTTTCCTTTCAGGACATACCTATATATACTCGTAATGTCAAAACCGAATTGAACATGAATTAAGGCGACAGTCACACATGCTCAAGTCTAATTCAAAATTAATGTGAGACGTACCAAATTTCTGTTTGTATCGAAAATTATTTTGTAATGTATTTTATGTTTCAGTCAATAATGTGTACATATCTGGCCAGTGAACTCGAATATGTATAACCCCAAAATTACACAGAGCTAAGATAATATTTTAAAAAAAATTCTTCATTGGGCAAATATAAGAAATATTGAGAAATATTTCATAAGGGGTCTCATTTATGAGAGATACAAGTGCCGAGAAGTGCAAATGTGGTCACATCGGAAGACATGGTCAACATTATCCACTCCATTGTATAAAACGTTCGGCGGGGTAAGATTCGTGAGATGGTTAAGATTATAACAATTTCAAATGTGCCTACCGTCATTTGAATCTTGCTCAGGATTCGGCTAAAGATTAGACTTTGGAACTCTTCAAAGTCAATTCAAGTGAATTACTTTGTCATTTCTTAACACTTGGTGAATCCTGGGTTAACCACTACACACCAGAAATTAAGGGACTATTGAAACAAAGGCCTTCTGCAGAGAGGGTAGGCAGCTGGATAGGTAGTGGGATTAATCCACTTACGCCAAAGTAGGTCAATTGTACCGCCACGTGGTTTGTTTATTAGTCCGTTGACCGGTATTTTGTTGATGTCGTTTAGACTGTCGTAGAAATTAGAAGTGTCGAACAGCACCACTCACCAGCATATGGGGTCAACTTGCCTTCGAAGCGCAATTCAGCAATTTCAACTCCTCCATTGGGTCTACGTATTTTAGATGTTAGGCATAAGCTAAATCGACTTTAAGATGGTTTCATCTTTTTAAATAGTTAAAAAATTTGGAATATTTTTGGTAAATAAATTAAACAATTATTAATTTTAAGTTTATTTCAAAGTAAATGACATAAGTCCCAACAGGAGTTTAAGCCAATCTCAATTGTTTCATGTTTATCTAAAGTATTGGAAAAAAATACATCATCATCAAATGTAAATCTTTTTAATAACAAATAAACTTTTAAGTGATAAACAATCCGGTTTTAGAAAAAACCACAGCTGTATCACGACCACATTAAAAGTCTCAGAAGATATGAGGAATGCGCTGGATATGGTCTAGTATCATTTTTGCACCTTGATCCAAGAAAGTCAAGTTAGTAAATTGTAAGAACAGACTTGATCGTAGCCATGTACACACCCAAATGATTATCGCTAAAATATATTAAAAAAAATGCTTGGCTGTAACCTGTGACATTGAATAACTTAATTATGAATAAGGAACCAAATTATCTTTGTGAAAATATAACATTCTTAAATTCTCCTTGTTCGTGTATGTTATTGCAATCAAGATTTATTTGTAGAAACTCAGAGCGTCTATTTCTTGTTTATGTCTTCACGGCACCACGCAGTTTTGAGGAGGTTTTATTCAGACACTTGGCACTAGACTAATATATTAATAATTAATAAAAATGTTTGCTGTTTTAAAGTAAAATGTAATAATAATACTGGCTTATCTTGCTTGTTTACTGGAATCGACTGTATTTAAATTAACTAAATTCAATCAAATATTTAATTAAATAGTTTTACATATTGTTGTAGGCACTGTAGCCCATTGTAAAAGATTCAAATAAATAAAATTAAATGAAAAGTCATCCCGTGGCTTCAGCCTGTTGAAGCTTGATTTTGAGAAATAGAACCCAAGATAAAAATTCTCCTGTGCTAACATCAGCAATTTGTAGCCTTTTCATTGTTCATCTTCCAACTGCCACAGACTTCTGTACACCTGTGGTGATGTCTTCCTAAGTGTATTAATCGAATCTGATACACTGGAGAGCATATCCCGACATCGAATTTCCACCCTAAAGAACAAGTAATTATGATATGAATGAAATTAAATTATACAGTACACTCTCAGCAGAGTGAACTAATAAAAACCGAGCCAGTTCATAGAAGAGTTTTGCCGAGTGTACCAGGCTTTCTGTGGTATAAGTAGTCACCAAGTGTATACTGTGTAATGTTTTTTTTATTTCATATTTTTTGTCCATGTTTTCGAAGAGTTTTCTAAGGTAATGCCACGTATGGTACGTTTTCTCTGGTAGAAGCTTTCAAATCCAATTCATTAGAGGTATACATTTTATTTGGCTTAAGATGCAGATCTTGAACTCTTCTCTAAGCTGCGTCTTAAATGGACATGCAAGTGGTGGTTGAAAGCAGACAGGGGTTTGATTAAGGGGAAGATGTGTGAGTGGTTATGAGATAAGTTGACGAAAGTACTATACATTAAAAAGTTTCCAAAAAACATGAACAGGGTGACTCCACTCATGAGTTAAAACAAGATACGAAGTGGAGTGCTCTAGCTGGTAGCTGGCCATTGGCTTAGTTTAAAGTATGCAACTTTCAGTACAGCTCAAATGGAGTCAATCATTTTTGTTTTCAGTTCTAATATTCACAGTTCATAATGTCCAATTGCTGAGAGTTTTTATATGTGCACATATGAGTAACATGTAAAGCAAGGAAATGCATCTGTACAATATTTTTCTGTCTCTTTCATGTTCGTTTTCGCTTCTTGTGTCCATTGTTAGAGTTGTAGCAGCTCAATAGGCTTTGAAATTCACGAATAGCCTTTTCTTCATACCAAGCCCATGACAATTGTCCCTAAGGAGAGGTGTCCCTTATACAGAGTGTCACTTAAGAGAAGTTTCACCGTATTTTGATGTTTGATGGTTTATGTCTCACTTTTTGCATCAATTCCCCGTTCTCGAAATATAAACTTCCAATGTTCACAAAATAATGTCACACTTTACACCAATTGGTGAAAAAAAAATTAAGACAAACACTTTAAGAGCAAGGGCTACAGACGACTTTGTTTCAAAGGTGTCCGATTCTACTAAGCCTGCTGTAGATCTTCGGATATCAACTCGGATTTAATGATTTTTCAAAATGTCAGCTGCTTTGTATATTTTAATTTTACTATACCAACGACTGAGAAATAGATCCGCCGATTGCCACAATATTCGATGAAGTGTGGCGAAATTAAAAATAAACATTCAGAACTAAAACACTCTCCTATTGAGTGGATATTCAGGCCTAAATCGTCAAATTCCATATCATATGTGGATCGCTTTGCAGAATGTATGGAGGAGCTTTGAATGTGTGGCGAAACGCTAACGAATTTGACAATTAATTTAACTCAATTGGGACTGGGTTTGGGTACACACTTCACAAAATGTTTTTCGTCTGCCGCCTGACCTCCTTGAGAACAGAAAAACAAAGGATTTCAAAACAGTTTGAATTATCCTCTATAAAAACTACTAACTGATTCAAATATCCCTTTTCATTTAATTCCTGGCATAATTGAATTAATTTACAATCCTTTCTTGAACAACTCCTTTTAGTCCACACATTAATTTGCAATTTTTTTGTAGAGTGCCTCCCACAAGGGGATCAACCAATGCACGATATGGAAGTCCCACAGATGAAGATATAATGACAGGATTTGGCCAGGGATGTAATATTTTTGCAAAAGTCGTCCGCTCAAAATTCTCAAACAGAACAAATAGAAACGCAACGCCAGTCTGCGCCGCATAAGCTCGATTAAACCGTGGAAATGAAGACAGAAAATAATGTAAACACAAAAAAGAACAAAAAATATGGATGGAGTGGGAATAAAAACAGATTCGCACAGCCGGAGAACACTTATTTACACACGAAACTTCTCTCATTCGAGTGCCACGTGAACTTGCATCCACAAGCAACCTTCTGTGCGATTCAATGCCCTACCACCCGACGAGCAGACGAACAGAGGCTACAACATCTCCCATGCCACCTTCTGGCGAGCCCTCACACCTGACCTTCAGCACAGTTTACTTAGGTCGTTCGGTCGGAAGAGTATTCCACTGCAAAGTTGGTCATTTCAGCGGCATTCACCTCAGTACAGTCGTCGCCGCCGCTGCCATTGCCGACACCGCTGGCAGTGTGTACACAGTCTTCACCCGCCGCCACCGCCACTGCCACCGTCACCGACGGCAACCTCTTCATTTTGTAAATGACTTTTTTGCGTCCAAACTGAATTCAGAATTGGTGTTTGCCCAGGAGTGCCCCCACCTAGAGAACAAGGAATGAACAAACGATAATTGTGTGCCACACTTTCGCTTCGGGGGCATCAGGTTGATAGGGTGCCGGCTGCTTCCCACACTGCGTACCTATTTAAATCAACATTAAGCCATAACCGTTAAAGGAGTGTGAACATAAGTGTATATGCAAATATTTGCCAGAGCTGCTACAAAATCCAAACGTACACGAACCATCGCACGGATAGGTGGCACAGGTGAATGAATTTATGACGTTTAATTCTCACCAAACCGGAACAAGGATGCGGGCAACAAACGTGTAAAAGTCCATAAATACTTAATGCTCCTTGATTGTTTGCTTTATGGATTTGTGTTACACGGAGTTTGTCTTCCTGCAGACACTACATTGTACAGCTCAGACAACGGGATTATGAATCTCATCAGCACTTGCTGTGGAAGTGTGCAGGTTGTTGCCGAGACCCCTGGTTGTGGGAATGTGTCCTTTAAGTTTGCAGTCAGCAAATCATTCTCAAAACCCGGTAATCAACAGAGAGGCCAATGCCAATAAAAATGAATTATACGGCCATTAGACTTGACCCTATTCACTCAATCACGGCTCGGCAAGGATGATATGTTGCGAGCGGGACGGAAGGTGCTGGCGAAACGTCTTCATTTCGCATTAAGGTCATTGTGACTGTTACATGCAATTTATTTTTGAGCTTAGCGAAGCGGACCGAGATAAGCGGTTCACTTATTGCGGAGAGTAATAACTTCATCTGTAGGTGAGTAATTTTTCGTGGTTCGCGCAAGCTGGTGCTGGCAATAAATACTACAAATGTTATCTTAATCGCACTGTTAAATTGTGCTGTATCTGCAGATGTGGGCGGATGTTTTAAATGTAGTCAATGTTAACATTATCAGCGAATTGTCTTAGAAAAGCGAACGACATACCAAAAACATAATTATCTGTGGAAACATGTCAAGCCCTTCTGCAAACAGTATGAACACAATTCATATGTAACAGCTAGCGAATCACAAGGGACTTATCTCGAAAAACGTTCTTATTACATGTTAAGGACATTAATTGAGTCGAATTTAGATATGGCAGTGGTGTGGACGTATTAACGCAGTCGAATAATAGTCATTTATGGAAACACTCATTCAATCATGCGATGTGGTTACAGCATCTTGCCACACATCACGCTAATCGATGTTCCAATTCAGAATCGAAAGATGTGAGGTCGGTGAGTGAGGAATATAGGGGATGTATTTACCCACCACTTCCAACAGCTACTGAATGCCTATGACCAGGAAGAAGTGATAGGGAAGTAACTAAGGTCGACAAAGTAGGCCTCCCACCAACTTTTAACATGCTGGCACAGTCATCATTTGATTTACAATCAGAGGACCAGATCATCAGCAGTGCTTTAGAAGACAGCTTCACATGTGCTCTCCATAAATAAGATCTAAACCCGTACTGTGTGAACGTCCGCTTTGCCCATTAACTAATCAGTGCGACTTCCAGCCCGGGAATCGAATTGCAGAGCGTTACACACCACATCCTCACCAACGCATCATTAATCGGAAGAAAGTAGTCGAATGCGATGGCACAATTAGGGATCCCGAAAGGTTGATCCAGTTGTGTTCAAAGGACCGGGCTTCGGGGCCGTTATCTAAAGGGTGATTTTTTAAAAGCTATAAGAAAGTTTTTCAAAAGAAACACATAAAATTCAGAAAAATGCATGAAATCTTTATTTGAATCGATAGTACGGTCCATATAATTTAATGTTGGAGATTATTTCATGCAAATATTGACCTTGACTGCGCCTCAAATGATCCATCCGCTTAGTCCAATTTTGGCATACTCTTTCCAACATCTCGGCAGGTATCTCACGAATAAATGCTTCAATGCGTCAATTGAAGGGGGCTTGTCTGTATAGACATGAGCGTTAACATAGCCTCACAAAAAATAATCTAAAGGCGTTAAATCGCACGATCTAGGCGGCCAATTGACCGGTCCCGAACGTGAAATAAAATGTTCACCGAAATCGCCCCTCAATAAGTCCATTGTTGCGCGTGCTGTGTGGCATGTGGCACCGTCTTGTTGAAACCACATTTCATGCAAGTCAAGCTCTTGCATTTTGGGCAAAAAAAGATTGGATATCATCTCACGGTAGCTCTCACCATTCACAGTTACGTTACGATTCGCATCATCTTTGAAGAAGTACGGTCCAATGATGCCACCAGCCCATAAACCGCACCAAACTGTGACTTTTTCTGGATGCATTGGTAGCTCTTGCAATGCTTCTGGCTGAAACTCACTCCAAAATCGACAATTCTGCTTATTTACGTACCCATTGAGCCAAAAATGAGCTGATCATAAAATGGAAGAAGCGCGCGATGATCTTTCTTAACGGAGCACGCATTTTGATAATAAAATTCAATAATTTGCAAGCGTTGTTCGTTTGTAAGACGATTCATGGTTAAATTATAGACCAAGCTGAAGATGTTTGACAGTGAAACAAAACACGAATTGTGCGTCAGCTGTTTAAACTAGTGTTGCCAAAAAGATAATAGCTAAAAAATAACCCTTTAGAGCCGAGCCTAGATGCGCTGTCATGTGATTTAGCAATCTGGTACTGGAAAAGATAGAGCGGCGGGCAGCTGTGAACAAGACATTTTCTTCTACAATTCAAACCAAACTTTGGCTCTACAAAGCTCTTATGTTCCCAGTTCTGTTATATGGAGCCGAAAGCCGGACGAAAAGCAAACCCCCAAAACTTATTCTTGGTGATCTCGAAAGAAAAGTTATGCGTCGTTATACATGGTCCTGTCTTCGAAAAATGTGAATGGAGGATATTAGAATCTGAACCTCTTGCTTCAAGAAGTAGATGAAAACCAAGTGATAGTGGACACAAGTTACGTTGGTTTTAACGACTGGAGCCAGGAGTCCGGAAAAAGTGTCATTCTTAAGTCCAATATAAAATGTATAAGAGCAAACCCTTCTTAACTATCTAATTCCGAAATGTCATGTCAGCATATGACAGGCAGTCAGTCAGACAGACACCCCGAAACTAGAGAGGTTTTTGTTGACAAAGGGGAGGCGTTCACCCAAAACCAAAACATTCAAATGTTTGTGGGGTGTGATGGGTCAAGCATGGTGGTGAATGCAAGCTTCACAAGAATTAACACCTTGACACTTGTTACGGACATCGCACTCCAGCACGCTGTTCATCCCATGCAATGCCGCGCACCACATTACAGTCGAGAGAAAACCGCCACGGATGCCTGCAAATCAATGAACTTACATCAAGGTGTGCGCATGTCTTTCCTAGTTTCTTTTTTTTTGTTTTCATGGGCTTCAATTATTGGAATAATGTGCGGTCAAATATATTTGTCAAGGGTTTCACAGGTCCTTCCAACACACACCAACCTTTTTAAAATAATTTGAAGTCATAAGGAAGCAGAAATATTGTAATTTTGACTCCCAGAACCAGCACTGCAGCTGAGAAATTAATTCCTTTTCTATCAGGCCATCAACCTACCATCACCCATCAACAATCTAGTTGTGGAAACAATAGTTCCTAGCAATTCATCAATCCCAGCAGTTCGCACCCATCTGACTCCGACAATGAAGAGATCATCGACCGAGGTATTCATTTAGGTCAACTAAAATGCAAAAAAAATAAAAAATTTAAACGTATCTAAAAGTGTTCCCTTCAGGAAGTCGAAAACTCAGTAATTGCATCCCTCTTCGGAATATCTCCCAGCTAGGTATTCCGAAGGCATAACAATTTTCTAGAGAACATTGTTGAAATTGTCGGATTCCGGGACACAAAATAAAATAAAGATATCCCAGCAGCTTCATCATATACCCTCCAGGGTTTCCTGCACAAGTTATCCACTCTATCTTGGAATTTTACACCTCTTTTTATACTACACCGACCGATAGGTGTTCCGACTCTCTTCTGCTAGGATGGATGGAAAGTTAAAGAAACTCTGAATTAATAATTTGAATATAGCTAAGCCCTCAGTTCATTGAAATGGAAGTCATCCGCTTCTCCGCCGACTCCCCCGTGCCAATCCTAGACTCTTGAGTCCTGACAAGTGTGAGGCAGTTCGCTTGTGAACACTCCTCACAGTATTCCCGCCCGACAGAAAGGTGTGAGAATTAAAATATTATTCAATTAAAACTTTTCGGCAAAGTGGTCGACGCCATACATATAGCAAACTGAGACGCGGATATTTGCGCTCAGTTTCCCTGGGGCGAGGTACGGATCGAATTCCTGAGAAATTGTTTAAGGCGCTGGGATTATTAACATAAAATTACAAAGTAAATTATTTGAACTTTTCTAATAATCGTTACTTAACGGCCTTGTATCTTGAGGGCTGCTCTTATGCCTAATGGTGGGATTAATGAGGGAACATGCATTCGCAAGAAAAAAAGATTTATTCATTTCTTTTCTTTGATTTTCTATGTCTGCAGGGTATTAACCTGGATGGAGAAGATAATGTCACCTCCATCTCTTTGATATGCGGATGATTATGATGAAGAACGGGTCTTGCATGTGCTCTTGGGACTTGAAGTCAGAGATCTTAAGCGAATGCTGAAGTATTAGTAGGTAGTCAATTTGTTCTCGGAGTCCACAAGAAATCGGCCTTCTTGCAATAACTCAAAGTGAATGACCACAGACAACTCTGGTTGTCTGCTGGTTACTATTTGGAGCTGTTGGAATTGAAAGTCGTCTAGGAAATCGTTTTCGATGTCACGAATCACAGCTTTGGGTGAATGGGGACAGGTAGAAGCAGAATGATGACCATGCAGGCAGCTAACAAATTTGGCTACTACACCAAATGGAGTATTCGTATCAATGCTGGAAAATCGATACTTATGTGCTTAAGGGGACCATCCCGAGGTGAATGCAAATCAGCAGCCAAATGTCGGAGCATTAAGATAGTACTCCGTGACGGTACTTAAATATAAACAGACAAAGAGGTCAGGTATCTTGGTGTTAACTTCACGAAAAGGTTGAAGTTCAACAGCCACTCCAAACTGACTCTTAAGCGAGTCAAGCTTGGCTTCCATCGCATCTATCTTTTGATGCTTAAACAAAAAGGATTAAGTAAGAGGACAAGCTGCTACTCTATAAGCAACTAATACGGCCGATCTTAACGTAGTGATTCCCAGTATGGTACCATATTTAAGACGAGCATGGAGAAGCTCGAAAGCAAAATACTGCTAATATGTACAGATCTCACGTTCGAAAGGGACCGTCGAAAGCATCACAGCAACAAGCAGCTTTACGACACAGCACGCATCATCCCCTTGCAACGGTACATGGTGACACTGTTAAGAAATCAGCTTCGAGTCATCAACAATCATCCGAACGAGGCAATCAGGATCCTGAAAACACCGTCTCTGGACAACGCTACCTTAAAGCGCCAAATCTGCTAAACGAGCAGATCTTCCCAACGACATCCAACAACGAACTGCATGGCTTCTACGACAGCAGCGATAGCAGTCATAATCGAGGCTGAATCGGCTACCACACCACCACCCCATCCCAAAAGGACCAGCATGGCCACACGGATTTGAACAACCCGATGTAAGCAGTGGACGTTGTAGGATATACAAAATTAACACTTAACCAATATTGTAATACCAAATGTTGGATTAAATAATGTGCGTCAGAGGAAGACCGAATCTGCAAGACAGCTTGGTCTTGATGACTGGAAGTAGCGTGCCCAGGAGCGTCAACGATGGAAGGCAGCAATTGCTCAGGCTTGGAAGGAATAAGTAACATTAGTTGGGTCCCTATTGTTGAGCCAACACCGTAACCCTTAGGAAAAAAAAATTGGTTAAAAAAAAAGTTAAAAATAAAATGTTTGTTCGCAATAAATTTAATCATGCTCAAAGTGCATTGACCAGAATATACGGTAAAAAAATGGGTACCAAACCAAAACAATCATCTAAATGTACACAACGCTTGTCAGTCCAGTCAAGATTTCTAACAGACTTCCCTGAAAACTGCGAACTTATTTTTTTCACGGCACTATCACTGGAGTTGTCGATTGGTCGTAGTAGTCTGACTATGGGTATCACAATAGGTTAAGCTGCTGGTGTTATTGCTGCCCAATTTATATCCAATATTCACTACGAATCGTCACAATCGATGTTGAATGTGAACCACACCTAAACGTCAAGTCTTTTTCTGCACTTCATTTGACATTTCTCAATTTCAGACTAACTCAATTTGAACCATGGAAAGATAAACAATCGAGCAACGCGTTAAGGTTATTTAGGCTTATTATGAAAATGGGCCTTCAAATCAAACTGCATATCGTGCACTTCGTGATTTTTTCGGTCAATTTAATCGTTCAAATGTGCGTGCAGTCGGAAAAATCGTGCAAAACTTTGAGCAAACCGGGTCTGTAGGAGATGTGAAAACACCAGTGCATGCTCGTACAGCTCGTACTGCAGAAAATATTGCTGCTGTTCGCGATAGTGCGGCTGAAGAGCCGTCCACCTAAACTCGTCGTCGTTCCCAACAATTGCACCTCTCACGCTCGTCGTTGATGAACAGTATGCATAAAGACTTGCACTTACAGGCTTACAAGGTTACAAGGGACTCAAGAACTAAAGCCTCTTGACCATTTCAAGCGTCGTCAATGGTCAGAATGGTTGCAAGAAAGGGCAACAGTGGATGATCAATTTTTTATCTCACGTGGTGGCGATGACAATTGGCCGCCAGGATCATGTGATTTGACACCGTTGGATTATTTTCTTTGGGGTTATTTGAAAGAAAAGGTATACGTCGATAAGCCAGCAACAATTTAAGAGCTAAAGGATGAGATAATTCGGCACATTAACGGCATAGAAACTCAATTATGCTTCAACGTCATCGAAAATTTGGATCATCGGATGGAGGTGTGCCGCTGAGGTCGCGGCGGCCATTTGGCCGATATTTTGTTCCATACATAATTGGACCATACCAATATTATCATAATAAAAAGAAATGACAATAATTTCCTAAATAATTTGTGTTTTATTCAAAATCAACATCGGCCCTTAAAATTTAACCATAATGGAGGTTCTTGAGCGTATTATGCCCAAATTTCTATACTACGTACTTTTTAATTCACGTCACCGCAACTTTCCTCAAAGAATATCTCTGTCTAGAAAAAGTTTGTCAAAATTGACTGCTCGGCGGGATGAGTCTATGCGAACAAATTTAGCATATTCTTAATACGTGTAGCTGTCACTGATTTTCGATAGAGGATTGAAACTACTGTCGGAACAATAGCAAGCCCAACACGTCTGATTGCTGCAGAAGCTGGGCTCAAGTCCTTCTCGTACTAAGTGTTGTACGTATTATTATTAATTTTAGTAGCCTATAGTGACATACAAGCACAGATGAACAGGAAGAGGAGACAACTTTGTACAAGACATTCGTTATATTTATTCGTATTCATCTGTGGTTGATTTCTTTCTCAAATGGGTTAGTTACGACTACTGTATACTTTAGAGGCAACAAACTCAAGTAATTAGTACGATTATATTCAACCATATCGAGCATTGCATGCGAAAAACATTCGTCACTAATGAAAAACAAAATCGTGCACTTTCTCTATCTCCTTGGGCAAATTAATTCGAAAAATCTCTCTCAGCACGAACTTGAACATTCATCTTTTCCAACAAAGCCAATCCCCCGAGAAACAGATCTCTCCCCCAAGAGCTAGTAGATAGAAAATGCTTGTCATTTCGTTCAAAAGAATCACGTGAACAAGTTATTTTGCATACAGACCAACTCGTAGCTTTCACTGAAGTCGTGGCAATTCCTGAACTTCGTAAATAATTATCTCCTTCAGTGACTGCTGATGCGTGTCATTACCTTTATTGCTACAATTCTGCGCACATCCCTGAGTACGAAATGAGTGCCATTGCAAAGCAGCACAAGTTCAAAAAGTTCAAAGTAAATTAAATATTCCTTCAGAAAAGTGGTCCCGTCAAATTGTGAATGAAATTCACTTCCTGTTGCACTCGAATTCATCCTGTTCTCTACAATTCTCACGATACAAATGTTCACGTCTCTTTCACCCTGCCACCCACCGTCCGGGCACTCCTGATGGAAACTTATAACAGGGGCACAACCCTTTCCACCGTAAGTCACGGTCCACGCGTTTTATTTTATTTTGCAGCTGGAAGCTTCAATGAATTGCTCTTTTTCAATTCACTGAAGTGAAAAGATATTGGAATATGGAACTTTCGCTCGAGCAGAGCAACTTTTTCAATTTTAATATCCTTCACTTCCGCAGAGGTATCTTCAACAGGAACCACTTTTACGCAGGGGAAATTATTTTCACACAATAAACTGGTGAACTTGGGGTTTGTCTGTTCACTTATTTCAAGTGTAGCCTTGAACTTAAGAGCTGACCATGGCTGAAATGTTGCGCTCGCATACAGGTGGTGGATCAGACACATGCTGTACGACAAATGGGAAATGGCTTTAAATAGTTTTTTGTACTTTTATACGACTTAAACGCCCTTCACGACTGCAGACGTTCACTCTAAATCATGTAACCTTAACATTGTTGAAAACGCGTTGTTATCTCGCTAAATTCATAAACAATAAAGTTCAGTATTAATAATACCCGATCGTTATCAGGAATTGACTTCGTTGTCTGTCTTTCAGGTTAAATCCATTGCCTTCAATTACGCATTCGAACAAAAAAATACTGCGAATGATTGCTGCATCTGTACAATTATGGTAATTCAAATACGTCTGTGTATAAGAGAGAGCCTACGAATTCACATGAACACCCTGCGTTTTTAATTAACTCAAGCGGAGCTAAATATATCAACAGATTTGCCGCATCCGCTGATACATGGAGCCTGGGATAATGTACAATTCTCGTAGAAGTGGACAAAATACTTGATGGAATGCAAAAACTGGAGAGGTTCCCGCAGCAGCTAAAATAAAAGCAAGAAATGGTCTGGATAGAATTCAAGAGCGTTTAGATTTAATTCTCGATGTCGAGCAGGCAGATTTTCGTAGTGGATCCTCTTCCATCTACCACATAAACACCTCGCGGATCATAATCGAGCAATGTGTTGAGCACATGCCTCCGCTACACCTGTTGTTTATCGACATCGAGAAGGCTTTCAATCGAATGTATAGAGATGCAGCCTGGTTGGCCTTGCGCAGGAGAGGAATTCCGGAACACCTTGCAGCTTTTATAAAAGCTACATATGTATGTACGAAGGTGGTAAGTGTCAGGTCTTAGGAGTTGAGGTTAAAAGTGGAGTTCGTCAAGGACACAGTCGTCACTATTCTTTCTTGTCGTTATCATCGACGTACTCCGCGCAGCGTTGACGGAAGACAATTATGAAATTCGATTGACTATATACCTTGACTACGCTGACAATGTTTGTCTAATGGCTCCCATCGGATAATTGACCAAAGTGCGGCTCAAAATAAATACAACAAGAGCTAAAGGCCTTAGCATTTCTAACAACCAGCTGAACATAGCCAGTCAGGAAGTGGTGCAAGTGAACAGCTTTCTATATTTAGGAAGTGAAGTCTCAGCTGTCACCGAACTGTCACGGAATGCTGAATCTGTGTTCGGAATGCTATCCACGATCGAAGAGTCATCAGGCAAAATTATCGTTTTATTGCTATGCAGTTTTTTTTAAACACTGTTTTAAAATAGCTTGTTTTTATTCATTCTTTGATACTGTATATTGTGCGAAGGCTTTACGCATTTTTTATAAAATTTAACCCTTATTCATTAACATGCGATTGTGATCTTTCGTGTTAATCGTAGAACTCTATGTCTTAAGTTATACAGGCTGCTGATAATTCGTCAAATAAGACATGTATACTATCCTCCAAATTGTTTTTTCTCGACTCAGAGTATCTGGGACTCATTCCGTACCGTAGCTACAATATTCGCATTGGAATTCGTCAAACTTTGAATACTCAAAGAAGCTATAACTTTCCTGGTGATCTTACGTGAATCCACGTACACAAAACGCCATGAAAAAACGAATATGAAAACCGAAAATTGCTCGGTAATTTATGTACCTAGTCTAAGTCTAACTGAGTTTCGAAGATGCCGCTTCGCCAAATAATGTCAAAGTGCAATTCAATTCATACACGCAAATTTAAAGTATGTACGTGTTAAGAGATGCAATTCCACATAGCCCGCAGCATACTCCAACAAAAGCATCTTTCGAGTTGCATTATCCGCACGAGTGAGTTCCATTAATCCAACAAGTTTGACCCAATAAGGCCACGTAAATGCTTAAGCTCTCTTAACGGGTTCGCTGTAATTAAGGCAGAACCCTCACGTAAAATAAAATTACTTCCAACTATAGCCACGTAGAGTCCTTGTGCGCCAACCTAACTTATGTATCCTTGAGCTTAAAAGAATAACTTTGAGTGCATATTCATAAACTTTCCGGTAGTGGATGCAGATAAATTGAATTGGAATCATTAAATTAATTTCGAATGGAGCGAGATAAAGTTGAGAAAAAAAAATGCTGAAAAATCCTTTTAATCGCACGTAATTGCATTTACAAGTTCGTCGGACGTGACGGTGGCAGATACTTTTGTTGGCACGTTTGTACTACGCAGAAGTGAATTATCAGAAGTGGAAAGCAGGCGGGAGACCTTTGAATTTCTCTACTGGCATGAGCCTGTTTTGAAGAGAACTAGGAAATCGTACCCGTGCCTTAGGGCGTGTGAACTCTAATTATGGATCCGTATATCTCAGTGATTATCTAAACTACTCGTGGTTAGTTATTAGAAAAATCAAAAGAAGATACGGAACGGGTGAACTTTTGTGAAACTCCTTCAGCCTTTGAGTAAGTCTATTAATGACAAAATGCACACTAAGAGCGGTGATTATAGTGACGATGATTCCATGAACCCTTGGGCCCAAACTGGATAATCTGAAAGATGCGTATAACACACGACTTTGAGATAGAGAGAGACGGTGTGCTCAAAAACTGGTGCCATTAAAAAGAGCTGATTTCTTGTATTCTGTGGCCCAACTAACAAACGCGTTTGATCTGCGGAGACCTGGCAATGGCTCATGTCGCTGTACAGCTCGTACAGTTTCTGGTTGAAGTTTGCTTCTCTTATTGTCATCACAGCAGACTGGATAAGAAAACGCACGCAGAACCTTTCTCTCGAAGACAACATGAACGACTTCAGCAGCTTTTGAAGTTGTTACTACCTTTGCCCTGCAGAACAATAGTAGAATGACCAATATCAGCTAGGTCCTTATAGAGAGGATTCTGCTACTCAATTACCTCTTGAGCTCAAAGAAACAGCGGTTGAAAAAGAGATATTCTACGTTTGATCATGAACCTGAAGTTTGCAGAGCTCAGGTAGATGGAATCCCTTATTGACTGGATGTTGTAGTTGCCCACTATGACGCTCTGTGGAAGTCGTTGGTGTTGGATGTCTTTTCTTGAGGACAACATATACTTCGGGTACCTCTACCATTTCAATGTTAGTCTTCGACACCGCATTGACATCTCGGCGTGTTTTGCGCATCATCCATCAGTGTCGTCCGTGTATGCGAACGGACTTCTGGAAGATCATATGAGTTTTGCACGGTCGTCTCCAGAACAATGTTGACGACAACATATGACAATGCATCACCTTGTCTGAATCCTTTTTTGACATTGAAACTCTCGGCGAGTTTTTTACCGATCTCGATTGATTAACTCCATCGTCATCCTCCACAACCTGACGAGTTATGTCAATTCTAGACATAGTGATGTATTACTCGGCATTTTGCGTGCTGTAATTGCGGTCTCGAAATCATCGGATAAGTTTAGTGTGTCCATCTACGCTTGTTGGGTCTTTTCCAAGATATGTGCCAGGTCTGAAGTAGCCATCCCGGGTCTGAAGCCACACCACAATTTTGTTGAGAAACGGCTTCTAGATCGTGACCATAGTGGTCTCCTTTCTTGAGCATCGGACATGCTTTCCCCAGTCCATATACTACAAATGAACTGGTGCATTCGCCACACCAAATCAACTTCAGCTGCCTTTAAGTTTTCAACCGACAACTAGGCTAAATAATTCACGGTTTTATGTTAGGATAAGGTTATTAAAACTAATTTATTATTTTTGGATTGAAAGAAATGCAGTTATAGATTATAGAACTGAAATTCTGGAAAAAAAAATTACGTACTCAAACAAATTTGACTACCACCCGAGTGATTCAGGCCTTCGAGTGGTATTTCAAATAAATAATTATGGAAATGCAATTTATTGCTTTAAGGATTTCACTGCAATACCCGTCATGAACTTTCACGGTTTTACCTTTTGCGGAATATTCTTGTCAGCACATTACTTCCCAGTCACTGAAATCAACAAACATTCGCAAACAGTGTACAGCTGTACTATATTTCCCGGCCTCTCTTTATTCCTCCCATTCAAGCTGTGTCCTGTCATCCAAAGAATATGTATAAATAAACTAAAGTGTGTACTGAACCCGACTGGAATGAGTATTATGCAACCACAGCTGAATTAATGTCATAAATAATATGATTGCTCTTACATTCATATTTGTGAACGTGGCATCAGTTTCCAAAACGTGCCATATTCTAGACGTTCATCGTTGCAGTTGCATCTTAGCTTCAAATCTTGTATTGGGAAGCAGTGATTTTAAAAAAATATTTCCAAATGTTGTTTTGGATTCATTGGTTTCGATTTTTGATTATAACATCGATTACTGCGGCAACTGATTTTAATAGTGAGAAAATATTTCATCAGCAGCATTGCCCTTATGTTCAGTGGAAGCCCAAGAAGAATGAAATGTATTACTGAATTCATAGCACAAGAATATATTGTTTCTCTTTCTCAGGAGACAATATTTAGACAAATTTTAGACAATAATACAAATAAACAGTGACATTGACCATGAGTCAATTTTTGGATTTTGACTTGAACTTACCTTATTAGCACCAGATACCAAATTCCATCAAGATCTATGCAGTCGCTTGTGATTCACAGACATCACTTTCCATCGCCTCTATACAGAGTGCGCCGACCAAATGAACTCCCTCGTACCACGACTTATTGCCTCTGGAGCTCTAATCAAGGATATGTGTGGCATACTTCTCTGTACTAAAATTTAGAACTGGTGCACTCACTGTGATTTCTCCATGATCAATTGCAGTTGACTCCTCATTTTGCCTTTCAAACTGGCTGACAAATGCCATCAAAAACAAAAACCCCTTGCACTGCCGCAAATCACAATAAACTACTCTATATCTATCCTTTTGTAAAATCAAGAACATATGGATGTGAAACAAACTAGTCTCGCAGTCATGGGAATTCGATAACCTTGCGATTTCCTATGACCATCCCATACACACACGTCGAGTAAGTTATCATTTATCCTCTTGTAAGCTATGCGAGTGCTTATCACAAGGAAACGAACTTCTAATGAGGTTTGGACAATGACACGCGATTTGTGAGAATGCTTCAGTCGTAACTAACTTTTTGCACACCTACTCGCAACAAGGATGCTCATGTCACATAGCTGGAACTGACATATCTGTCTGTCTGATAGCACAAAGTTCATTTTGCTAAATGGTAGAAAGGAGGACAGCAAACAAAAAAAAAAAAACGAAAACAAACTCTCACCCAAACTGACGACACGATATGATTAATGAGCTGCAGCCGAGGACTCATACTTTATTTTTTGCTACCTCTGTGACATGTGAATGAGTATACTCTTTTCTAAGGTGACGAGTGCGAACGTGTGCTGTTGATGCTTTGGCCTAGCTGAGGAAGTTAACGAATTTATCGCAACTCATTCGGCGGCAATACGGCTTGGAGTGTGTGTCGATGAGTAATTGTGTGTGAAAATGCCGAAGATAAATGACAGGTACACTTCAGGCGTGTTACCATTGTAATTATTTCATTTTGACAAATCTATTTGACAGGTAATGGATTCCAGAAATAAAGTACCGGCAGAAGTGAGTGGCACATAAGAACTTAATAAAGCGAGGATGCCATTGCGAGTGGGAAGCCTTCAGTTCACGGTGGTGGGTGGTGTGGTCACCTTAGTTTATTTACTTGGTAGAGGGATTACGTACGTACTTCCGGTATTTATGAGCAAAAATAGTGAGTATTTTGTGCACACAAAAAATCAGAGTAAAAGATGAGATGAAGTAGAATCGTAATGCCTGCGCCGAAATTGAAGGCAAGAAGTGATTTTGAGGGAATACATACATATGTAGTGTACACGGCAGTGTGGCATAGGCCCAGTCTGATGGATTTCAATACCACTAAGGTAAGAATGTAGTATTGATTTAGTTTAAGTGTTCGCACGCTCATTATGGTTTGCCCTATAGAGCTCAAATATAACTTCCAAACTGACACTTGATTTTGGGCACAAAATCATTTTATCGCATAATACGAGAACCCAGGCGGTTTATTGGAGCGAACACAATTCACAAGAGTTTTTATTTACTGTTTGGTACCCCCTATTGTGTAGTTGGATCATCGGACCTTATTTCTCTTGAAATGAAGACGGAGATATCTTTACCGTCGATGGGCTCAGGTAAAGAGCGATGTCAATCCACGTTCTGTGGCCAGAACTCCATAATATCGAAATATCCGAGCTGCAGTTAAGACGACGCTATTTGGCTTACAAGCGAAGTAGTGGAGGAAGAAATTGGAGACTGCATGCCACGCGATTTAATATCCCTCTATTATTTTCTCTAAGCCTTCGTCAAACGGTAGGGCAAGTCCGAAATAAAATCAAACAAGTTTTTTCTTTGACTGTGTTTGATGACCCCTTGTTTTCAAAATATTGATGAAAACAGTTCTGATTCTTTAATTTCATCTTATGTTCGTTGCCGATACTGGGAGGCTCAGGAAGTTGGAATTTAGTGCTTCACCCAAAAATCTTTGGTTTTGTCACATGAAAGCTTAAGCTTATACTAGTACCAAACATTCATGTACATTTTAAGTCTTCAGGCACTAAAACAGAGAGTGCACCGGAAACGGAACACAAACAATGTACAAAATGGATACCGAAAGTGGAAATGATATAGATGACACTTCCTTATTGAATGTGCGACCTAATTGCATGAGCCCCAATAAATGTTTACTTATTCATTTCAGTCAGCTGTATCCTTAACTTTATAGTTGACATTATAAACAAAATAATGGCTTTTTTATTTCTGGTGTTATATTGACTCGAATGAGAGTGGTACCCGGTTCAAATCCATAGGCATAGTAATTCCTTAAGGACTTGACGTAGTGTATGTAGGTTAATTAAGTGCAAATTATCGTTCAATTCAGTCTGTGACTGATTATTGACGACTGAAATGACCTGCTGTCAATCTTTCCAGTCTTTGACTGATGTTATTATTATTTTTTTCTTAATCCTGACGAAACAATTTGTACAATTTGATGAAGTAATCAGACTGACTCTTTTATTATTTATCATCAATTGCTAAATGGTACATAGAGTTAAGTATAATATAACATAGCTTAAGTGAGTGATGACATGCGTAGAATAATTACTTTCATACATAGAAAGAGAGTGTTGTACTACTCTAACATCATGCACAGACTATACTGCTACACTAAAGGAAATAGTTCGTGCAGGGGGTGAATGGCTGAAAGGTGCTAATGGGGTTGGTTTGGATAGAGGTAAATGTGTGATTGTCTGAACGTTGCTAACCGTGTAAGTTGAGGTGAATGGGTTAATGTGATTAGGGTGAACGCTGTGTGAAATGCTTGTTTAAATGCTGCTAGAAATTATACTGCATTGTGCGTAGGTGGATGAGGTACGTTTACTACAACGCTCCCCATCATTTTCGCAAAAAACTGATATCTCACTCCAGTTCTACAACGCAGATGCATGAAGGTGTACATATTTTCGCATGAAGATGCATAAAAGTGGCCCTTGCAATTTGTGGTCCTTTGTACGTTAATGGTGATTGGAGTATAAACGCAAACGAGCAGTACAGCGACGTGTATCTAGTCAGGCGATCCAACGCCATACATACAGAGTCCATCGACAATACGTCTCTGGCTCGAAGTGTCTCCTAATCTGAGGCAAAACAACTGTAAGCATGTGTGGAGTTATTTGAACAGTGAAGATAGAAAGAATGATTGAAGTCTTGTCATATTGCACCATTAGGCATAAATGTTTTACAACCTCTTTGAATCGGTTATGTCACAAGAAAGAGAGAAACTATCCTGCACCGACATAAATTTCATTGAAAACGTGTTCGTTAGCAAAAATCGCTCATTGTATTAAAAAACCAACGCACACTTATTACCAGCCATTAACATTTCTTGAATCCTCTGAAGAAACTTTTCTTCAATTCAACATTCTTCTTCTGCTTTCCCAAGAATAAGACTTTATTACAACTCCACACAAGAATGCTTACATCCGTACAAAATCCACCTTAACCGAATTATAAGCATGATTATACGGACGGTGGTGTATATATGGTAGGATGCGCACCAAACAGGCTGCACCTTGAGACACACAAACTGGAAACTGCTCCTACATACAAGATTACCACCACTGCAACCACTTCTACTTCGCAAATTATCTAGGTTAACTAAGTGCAGGTTCGGAATTCAACAACTCACCCATTTGCTGCCCCCACCAGCTGCAGCACTTCACTTGCAGTTTCGTATGCTTGCTGTTTTTCTTAACCTCTCTTCGCATTCTCCGTCGAGACACGTTAAGAACTTTCCACTGAGGTTTCAGGCATGCTGTTGATTGGGGTACTCTCAAGAGCTCCTCCTTCGCGTCTATAAATATCGCAGACGTATCGGATCCAGTCAAGTTCATAAAACAAGTCGATAAATATTGGACAATTAGTATCTCATTCCACAACATCGTTCTGCAACCACGCTCTAGTGGGGTTTCACGCCAACAGCGAGCTCAACTTCAAAACGGCAACTTGACAAGCTTTCCCTTGACAGTCATAATCTGAAAACCGTGTCAGTGGCAGTGGGTCGTGAAATAAACCAATTTCAATGAGATAACTTAATCCCATGACATATTGAAGTCACTGGGATGGGACTTGCGCTGGGATTGTGTCCGGGCACCGCACATAGTCAGCAAAAGTCATCCATTAGGATGAAACTAAATTTAGAAATAGAAAAGCGAAACCATTTTCCATTTGACATTTACCCACGCATTCGACATTAGCCGTGGCGTCTTGATCACATAAAATCCCTCTAATGTGTCATAAACGTGTGTGTAAAGACTTCCGCCAACGAGACCTTCGCTAATTTCCCAGCCGTAAGAAAATGACGAACCAGAGGGGGATGAAGAACAAGAAGAAGCGAAGGAAAAAAAGCATAAAACTGCTCAACTAAACATGTGTACGAAGTTGACTCCTTGCCAGGATTGACGATAAAATGCAAACACGAGTATCCCCATAGGATCACAAGGACAGAAGAGATTTGCATCGGCCCCCCTACCCTTCATCAATAAAAATTTTACTTTATGACCATTCATAAATTTGTTCTGGCGCGCTGTGTCATATTATTTGCGCGACAATTGAGGAATTTCTGATAAAGTGATGGCTGCTCCTTTTAGCAACTCTCCCATGGAGGAGTGTGTTAGAGATTTTATTGCTTGCCTTGCGCATCACAGCCCTCGCGGCAGTGTCCTCCTTGGTGGCAGGACAAATTGTTGTTTCTTTTTTTCATAAGGAAATAATTTGTTTTCTTGTAGAAGGATTTATCTGTGCGCTGATATCCAATCTTGAGGCTTAGCTTGAGGTAATGATTCGTTTAGGAATAGCAAGTCCGAGCTACGGTGCTTTTAAGTGCCGCCACTAAATGTTTTACTGCCTTCTCACGGGAGCACGGTAAAGGAGGCGAATATTGACCGGCTTCTTGGTTGACACTTTTTCGTTTTCTCTTTTTTAGGTGAAGCACCTGGATTTTGATGGCGATGTCTCCAATACCGAAAGTCAACCATCGGTGTAATTCTGGAGTAACTCCATCGTATAAAAATAACGCGCCTAACATGGTATGAATTCGAAAGATAAAAACAGAAGACCAATTGATCGCTAGAGCTGTGTTTTATTTGATTCCACCGTAAATCACCTTTGCTACGACAAGCCTGGATGGGATTTTTATTCGTATTGATGGGTCCAGATGAGTGCTAGCAAATGATTGCTTTTCGTTAAAGTGCTATGGATTTTCAGCTGATTCACTTTATTTATGGCGCTAACAAATACGCCAGTAGGTGGAAACTGCAGAAAGTCTTGGAGGTTTGATTTGTTTTTCCAAAAATATGTAAGGATGTAAAGACATAAAATATGTACACTGGTGAGTAAGAATGAGTAAATATTAAAAGCAAATGAAAAAAATAAAACTACTCAAATTTGGTGTTTAACTTTTTATTACCGTTTGATAAAAAAAGGAAAAACATACATTGCAGAATCAATCGTACACGCCGACAGAGAATGATTGCTGACGGTGACGCACGCTTAATGAAACGAAGACTGCAAGACGACGACAACAGAAGCCAAATTAATTAATAGGAACGTCAGTGAGCATCTAGAAGATCCCTACAAAAGCTTAAATAGGATCAGTTTCTAAAAAGATTTAATGTGAAAGCACGGGTGATTTTGTCCGTCGAGATTAAAATAAATCGATTTCAGTCAGATGGAAGAGTATTTTTGGCATAGCCAGCATGAAACTTTCCAAAAGCAACAGGTGAAAGATTCCATGAATGATGGATGTATTAGCGTAATGATGTGGAGATATGTTAGGTGATGCAACGTCGATCCAAAGGCGCAAAATCCACTGAGGAGGTAATAATTCAACAAGGCCAGAGCTAGTTTGGGGAACAGTTATTTCAAACTATGAAGTGGCCACCATGAAGTGAGACTCGATCGAGAACTAGTGGGCAATTCTCAAAAGACAGTGCTTCCAATGGAATGATTTATGGCAGCGAGTGCTGGGGTAGTGGACACATAATATCTCACACGCTTGTCTCGAAAAATTAGTTGGGAGTGTCATAAAAAACCAAAGCATTCAAAAATACTGCAAACGAATTTAAGAATCATCATTAATAGGTATTTTTTTTAACAATTCGCAAGTCGATAATGTACCTTTTCTCTGAAGCCGATTTTTCATGAAATTTTTTTCAAATTTGTACAGCCGGGGTCCCCAATCGGAGCCAGGCCTGGTGGCAGTTTGCGAGTGTCTGAGCCCGAAGAACTCGGCAGTGGCAGCAGATAGGCAACTCGCCTGGTTGCGTTTGGGAATAGCTTCTGATGAGTTAGAGTGGATGATGGAGGAACGCACCCTCGACCCATTTTTAATTTTTTTCATTTTCAATTCATTTTTATTACCATAAGTTTATAACATACGAGTAAGTTAAATACTAGAAGAAGCCAGTTTTCTTGGCCAAATGAAAAACAAATACAGACTAAAAAAAAAATAAAAAACATAGACTAAGCCGAAAGGCAATATTAAATGTATATCAGAATAGCTTGGAGTACCCGTATAGGGTCAGTAGGTTAGATGTAAGAACAATTGTTAAGATAGTTAAGCTAGTTTTAAGTATTTTACCAGTTAAATACTAGACAAAAATGCATAAAACTAGTTCAACGAACAGTGTTACTATCTCTAACTTACTGGCCCTTTTTTTTGTTTATTTACATATATACAGCTTACAAAATACCTTAAAAAACTACCTAAGATACGTAGGTTGGCCTTAGGTTTCAGCTGAACTAATCCGCTGCAAGACAGCGACCGACTGCTCCCCATAAGGGGATCTGTACTACCTTTTTTCTTTCTAACCTGGGTCTATAGGGTTCGATTATGGAGTTCCCTCACTGTACAGCCACCAGAATTTTCGGTGTTGCATTGCAACATCCCGAACATCTCGCCTTGATACCGCCTAACTGAATCGCAGGCGACCCTCCTCAGCTCGTTGTGCGACGGAACGGTCGTGGTTGATTCGCCCATCCACAGTTGAACGGGCGATGTGGAAGAGGAGCGGTACCGCATTTTTATTTTGTATCAGACCGTGCTTATCGAAATGGAGGAAAGCTTCTGGGGGGACGAAGCCGTTATAACGTATCTACTAGTGGTATTGAGGATTGGGGTAGTAAGCCCCCGAGATCAGGTTATTGGCCGAGTTCATCGCTCTAGCAGTGTGGCCTCGAATCAATTTCAACAGGAAATTATCCACTCGTATCAGGTTCGCCCTGTTGTATAAGACCTCATTGGAGTAGAATTTTTTGTACTGGGACTCTGGTGTTCTGTAAAGGTGAAGGCAAGCCCTAAGACAAGCCCTCTCAAACACCGGAATCTTTTCCATCAAGCTTGCACTCACGATGAATCACACGAGACAGCCATAGGTGAGCATTGGCCGGAAGAGGGCCATGTAGCAGACTACCTTCACCCTCGCATCGAGTTGGCTGTTGTAAAACAGTCTCCTTGTAAGAGCGAAAGCGCCTCGGGCTCGGTCTGGAGCAGCATCTACATGTTGGTTAAAATATAGACATTGATCCCCAGGTATCTGACTACACCCCTTTGCGACAGTGGTTGCCCGTGACGTTCAACAATTGAGAACTTCTGCTAATTCTATTTCGTATCCGCCGCAGCCTTATACAACGGGGTCCTGAACAGTATGGTTTCCGACTTCTGGAAATTGATATTCAACTTCTATTTATCGCAACTTCTCATGAATGAGTTGAAGTCACACTGCGCGAGAGTAGTGATGTCCTCGATCTTCTTACCTAATCTGTACAGAATCAAGTCGTCGGCGTACGCAATTACGTGAGGAAGAGAACTTATTAGATCGCTCAAGAAAATGTTGAACAGGGTCGGCGAACTAACGGCATCCTGTTGGAGACCATTTTTTACTTCAGTGGTCACATTGCCATTCTTGACTACGAACCTTCTACCAGTAAGCATGTTACACAGTAGGTACAGCTGTGGTTTACTAATGCCTAGCCCATGGAGCTTGTAAAAAAGTCCTTCTAACCATACGGTGTCGAAGGCCTTCTCCAGGTCAATCAGGCAGGCACCCGTACATTGTTTCTGGCTCTTGTTCCATTGGATCTCCGACACCAGTTTCGACGCAGCATGAATAGTGTCATGCCCCGCTTTGAAACCGAATTGGTTATCCGGAATTATATGTTTGTCCTCTGTCCAGTTGGTCAGAGCTCTATTTATCACCTTCTCAAATACCTTGCTCATGTTTGGAAGGCGACTAATTGTCCTGAGGTTGCACGGATTCGAAGAATCTTTACCTCGCTTGGATACGGGTTGCACAATCGCAGTTTTCCAATGCTCCGGATAATGTGCATTATTCAGAGCATTGTTAAACAGGATAGTTTACATATTAACCACATCTAGGGGAGATGTCTTAGCACAATGTTCGAGATCCCGTCGATTCCAACTGACTTTTTCTTCTTTAGTGATTCGAAGACCGCTTGGAGCTCTGTCTTCGCTATGAACGGGGGGTGGACACCGTCGTCGGCGATGACATTATCTGCCATGTTATCGTTATTGAACACGACAAAGCCGATGTTCTCTGATCGCATGTCTTCTCGAAGTTGCGAGTTGCTAGATTGTACGCGATTCTCCAGGTGGTTCGGGCGAACACTCTCATTCACCTTATACACTTCCTGAAAGACCGCGCCTAGTACCTCCATTTCGAGTACGGCGTTATCTGCGTCAATACCTGCTGTAGTCAGTATTTGTTCGTTGTCCGTCGTTCTGGGGAGCTTAAGACACGGCAGATCGCTATGCTTACTACGAAAGAACTTATTTATCTGCGGGAATATGCTCGGGTTGTTGGATCTTACAGCCCGAATCTTATTGTTTCAATGCATGTTAATAGTCTGTAGCTCTGAACAATTAATGTTTGAATGTTTTTGATGAGCGATTTCAGTGTCCTAATTTCCACATTACATCTGTACATTGTTGTCAATCATGACAAGAGTCTACTTTTCTGTTGGTGGATTGCGTCAATTGTCGCATTGCGGTACAAGTTTTAGTTGTTTGTTCGTGTATACCGTGTTATCGTACTGTCCATCGTTCGTTTTATTGTCTCGTCCAATTGTACATGTCAATCTCCTCGTTTCACAAGTTTCTATTGGACGGTATGTGGAGCGTATTTGAGGAAACTGCTCTCGTCATTTGTCTGGAGAAGCGTGTCCAGTGTGTCCTACTGTATTGTAGGAATACGTCTGAACAAACTCTCCTAATTCCGCAATATCGTTGCGGATCTTCATTTCGGCACTGAGTCCTTAATGGTCACTGAGATACACGAAAGTGTTCAAACAGTTTACAGTTTGTGAGTTTGCGTCTGTCAGCTGCAGTCTTGCGTCAAACAGCAGGAGATCCAGATAAGAACCGCTTCTGGGGAAGGACGAGATATCTGTTGCTTTCAAATCGGGTCTATACTCGACACAGTGCAAGCAATACCAGCTGTAAAGCTGGTCCCCTCTACTATTGGAAACTATGTTTCCCAAATAACCGTGACGGGAATTTAGGTCCCCGGCCAAAATGAAGTAGTTATCCTCCGAGTCCAGTCTTAGACATCGAAGGAGTGAACCAAGCTCTGATATAGTTGTTTTGGAACTAAGGGAGCATACAGCTTCTTTCCACTGCGGAGAGAAATGCACACGATGCCTCCAATTCCTGAAACCGTAGAACTTCACTACTATACACTACTTTGTGCTTAATGTGATTTTTAATTAAGATTGCCACACCTGCGACCCCTTTAGTGGATCATGGAACTGAGAAAAGATGGGTTCTCATTCTCTACTACGTTATTCATGTTAATATTCATTTATATTTCATTAGCCTTTGAATTATTTAACAACAATAAATTGCATGCCATTTAACATGGTGTAAGGAAAACAAGGTGTGCTGCAGTTCTTGTCAAAATTGACATATTTTTAATTTGTGAAATGCGCATGTTCAGTACGGAGAAGTCAACTACCAAGGGATAAGTCTCCTAAACATCGCCTACAAGACCTTCTCTGTCGTTTTGTGCGAGCGCCTGAAACCATTCGTGAATAACCTGATAGGTCCTTACCAGTGCGGTTTCAGGCCAGGAAAGTCCACCGTAGACCAAATTTTCACACTACGGCAGATCCTGGATAAAACCCAAGAGATGCAAATCGACACCAACCACCTATTCTCCGATTTCAAGGCCGCATATGACAGCGTGCATAGAGACGAGCTATACAACGCCATGTCTAGTTTTGACATTCCTGCCAAACTCGTCAGATTGTGCAGGATGACGATGGAGAACTCTCGCTGCTCCATCAAGGTCGGCAACGAACTCACCGAGACCTTCAATGTCAAAAAAGGTTTTAGACAAGGCGACGCGCTGTCATGTGAGTTCTTTAACATCATCCTGGAGAAAATCGTGCGAAACTCAAACGTCAACACTAGAGGCACGATCTTCCAGAAGTCCGTACAATTGCTAGCATACGCGGACGACATGATTGGTCGAACACAGCGAGCCGTCAGTGAAGCGGAGGCTGCAAAAATGGGTTTAACAGTGAATGAGGGCAAAACGAAGTACATGCTGTCATCTAGAAAGGACGTACAACACCGACGTCTCGGCCAGAACGTCACCGTAGGCAGTTTTAACTTCGGGGTAGTTAAGGACTTCGTCTACCTCGGCTCCCAGGTAAACAGTACAAACAACATCAGTACCGAGATTATACCGAGAATAACTCTTGCCAACCGCTGTTTCTTTGGGCTCTCGAAGAACCAAGCTAACAGTATATAAGACCCTCATAATCCCTGTCCGGGACGACGCAATAGAGGACGCCCATGAAACCGATGGCGCCAACAAGTGGAGAAGGACCTCAACCAAATTGGTGCGCGAAATTGGAGACAGCTGGCTAAAGATCGTGCCAGCTGGAGAAGCTTGTTGACTGAGGCCCAGGTCCACACCGGACTGTAGTGCCACTAGAAGAAGAAGAAGTACGGGAAAGTTTGCTTGTGCCATCCTGATAAATATAAAGACAATATAAAGTCTTGGCATTGTAGGATTCTGCCCGCCCCATCGTACTGATCGGTAAATACATTTCATGTGAGCAATTTAAAATGTACAATATTATTAAATTTTACGTATTTGATTCAAGTCAACCCTTGTCGTCAACAAGGACACTCCATTTAATGAAGTACTCTCTCTAATCAACAAGTTTCGAATTGCAACATCTTACTTTTTTCCAGAAAGTACCCTTCCATGGACAATGTGTACTTTCATATTCCCCTGTTCCATCTATTTCCAAAACTTGCCATAGGACAAGTATGTTTGTATGAATACTCACTCCATTCGGCAAGGCTTTTGTCAACGAACACAAGCACTGAACTGAAGACAACTCAACAGTGAAGGGGAAACTTGCCGAGTATACAGCTGTTGAAGTTAGCTCTAAGTATTTAGATGTCTTTTCGTTGTCAATCAAAACTACTTCATCAAGTCCTCAACCATGGCATGGTGGAGTGCATGGAGTCAAAGGAGGCATCCTTTGATAGAGCTAATTGCAAAGTTTGCACTATCCTCGATGGCAACCACTTGTAGCGCTTCTTCACATGATGCACTTGCATCCTTATTAGGTACTCTCACGAGGGGACCTCGTAGCTGCATGATACCTCTTCAGTATAAGCTGATTTCACTGAAAAGGGTTGCTGCAAGTGCACGCCTCCACGAATGCCACTGACTGGGTTTTCAACCACCTATTTTGGGGTCTTCTAGTGTTTGACGAAAGTTGCGAATTGGGATGTCACAAAGAGAAGATGTGGTACCTGGGCATGTAAACTTTACATGTCGGTTAATGTTGAATATTCCAATGCTGTTTTATTGTGAACTGAATACTACGTGGAAACAGTATTATATTATGTGTAAGTATGGAACATATGGCATATATTATATGCAGGCATGCCCTCAATTAAGTACTGTAGACTTGACCGTGTTCTCAGACTTTTTGTTCCTACAAAAAACTGCTATCGGATCAACTCCAGTCTTTGGATTTCGATACTACACATCTAAACACATAACCACAGGTGTACACAGGTCGTAGGTACACCTAGTTCGGCCGCTGTGGCAGTTGGAAGATGAGCCATGAAAGGCTACAAAATCCTTACACTGTCAATTTTTTTAGGTGAAAAATTCGATGTCTTCGGTTCCACTCCAGTCTTTGGATTTCGATAATACACATCTACACACATAACCACAGGTGTACACAGGTCGTAGGTACGTCTTGTTCGGCCGCTGTGGCAGTTGGAAGATGAGCCATTAAAGGCTACAAAATCCTTACTATACACTGTAAATTTTTTTAGGTGAAAAATTCGATGTCATCGGATCCACTCCAGTCTTCTGATTTCGATAATACACATCTACACACATAACCACAGGTGTAAACAGGTCGTAGGTACGCCTATTTCGGCCGCTGTGGCAGTTGGAAGATGAGCCATGAAAGGCTACAAAATCCTTACACTGTCAATTTTTTTAGGTGAAAAATTCAATGTCTTCGGGTCCACTCCAGTCTTTGGATTTCGATAATACACATCTACACACATAACCACAGGTGTACACAGGTCCTAGGTACGCCTAGTTCGGCCGCTGTGGCAGTTGGAGGATGAGCCATGAAAGGCTACAAAATCCTTACTATACACTGTAAGTTTTTTTAAGTGAAAAATTCGATGTCTTCGGATCCACTCCAGTCTTTGGATTTCGATAATACACATCTACACACATAACCACAGGTGTACACAGGTCGTAGGTACGCCTAGTTCGGCCGCTGTGGCAGTTGGAGGATGAGCCATGAAAGTCTACAAAATCCTTACTATACACTGTAAGTTTTTTTAAGTGAAAAATTCGATGTCTTCGGATCCACTCCAGTCTTTGGATTTCGATAATACACATCTACACACATAACTACAGGTGTACACAGGTCGTAGGTACGCCTAGTTCGACCGCTGTGGCAGTTGGAAGATGAGCCATGAAAGGCCACAAAATCCTTACTATACACTGTCAGTTTTTTTAGGTGAACAATTCGATGTCTTCGGATCCACTCCAGTCTTTGGATTTCGATAACACACATCTACACACATAACCACAGGTGTACACAGGTTGTAGGTATGCCGAGTTCGGCCGCTGTGGCAGTTGGAAGATGAGCCATGAAAGGCTACAAACTAGCTACATCTAGACTATCAATTTTTTTTAGGTGAAAAATTCGATGTCTTCGGATCCACTCGTCTTTTTATTTCAATAATACACATCTACACACATAACCACAGGTGTACACAGGTCGTAGGTACGCCTAGTTCGGACGCTGTGGCAGTTGGAAGATTTGCCTTGAAAGGCCACAAAATCCTTACTATACACTGTACATTTTTTTAGGTGAAAAATTCGATGTCTTCGGATCCACTCCAGTCTTTTTATTTCGATAATACACATCTACACACATAACCACAGGTGTACACAGGTCGTAGGTACGCCTAGTTCGGGCGCTGTGCCAGTTGGAAGATGAGCCATGAAAAAAAATCCTTACTATACACTGTCAATTTTTTTAGGTGAAAAGTTCGATGTCTTCGGATCCACTCCAGTCTTTGGATTTCGATAATACACATCTACACACATAACTACAGGTGTGCACAGGTCGTAGGTACGCCTAGTTCGGCCGCTGTGCCAGTTGGAAGATGAGCCATGAAGGGCTACAAAATCCTTACTATACACTGTCAATTTTTTAAGTGAAAAATTCGATGTCTTCGGATCCACTCCAGTCTTTTTATTTCGATAATACACATCTACACACATAACCACAGGTGTACACAGGTCGTAGGTACGCCTAGTTCGGCCGCTGTGCCAGATGAGCCATGAAGGGCTACAAAATCCTTACTATACACTGTCAGTTTTTTTAAGTGAAAAATTCGATGTCTTCGGATCCACTCCAGTCTTTGGATTTCGATAATACACATCTACACACATAACCACAGGTGTACACAGGTTGTAGGTATGCCTAGTTCGGCCGCTGTGGCAGTTGGAAGATGAGCCATGAAAGGCTACATACCAGCTACATCTAGACTAACAATTTTTTTTAGGTGAAAAATTCGATGTCTTCGGATCCACTCCAATCTTTGGATTTCGATAATACACATCCGCACACATAACCACAGGTGTACACAGGTCGTAGGTACGCCTAGTTCGGCCGCTGTGGCAGTTGGAAGATGAGCCATGAAAGCCTACAAAATCCTTACTATACACTGTCAATTTTTTTAGGTGAAAAATTCGATGTCTTCGGTTCCAGTCCAGTCTTTTTATTTCGATAATACACATCTACACACATAACCACAGGTGTACACAGGTCGTAGTTACGCCTAGTTCGGACGCTGTGGCAGTTGGAAGATGAGCCGTGAAAGGCTACAAAATCCTTACTATACACTGTCAATGTTTTTAGGTGAAAAATTCGATGTCTTCGGATCTACTCCAGTCTTTTTATTTCGATAATACACATCTACACACATAACCACAGTTGTACACAGGTTGTAGGTACGCCTAGTTCGGCCGCTGTGGCAGTTGGAAGATTAGCCTTGAAAGGCTACAAAATCCTTACTATACACTGTCAATTTTTTTAGGTGAAAAGTTCGATGTCTTCGGATCTACTCCAGTCTTTGGATTTCGATAATACACATCTACACACATAACTACAGGTGTACACAGGTCGTAGGTACGCCTAGTTCGGCCGCTGTGCCAGTTGGAAGATGAGCCATGAAGGGCTACAAAATCCTTACTATACACTGTCAATTTTTTTAGGTGAAAAATTCGATGTCTTCGGATCCACTCCAGTCTTTTTATTTCGATAATACACATCTACACACATAACCACAGGTGTACACAGGTCGTAGGTACGCCTAGTTCGGCCGCTGTGCCAGTTGGAAGATGAGCCATGAAGGGCTACAAAATCCTTACTATACACTGTCAGTTTTTTTAGGTGAAAAATTCGATGTCTTCGGATCCACTCCAGTCTTTGGATTTCGATAATACACATCTACACACATAACCACAGGAGTACACAGGTCGTAGGTAAGCCTAGTTCGGCCGCTGTGGCAGTTGGAAGATGAGCCATGAAGGGCTACAAACTAGCTACATCTAGACTATAAATTTTTTTTAGGTGAAAAATTCGATGTCTTCGGATCTACTCCAGTCTTTGGATTTCGATAATACACATCTACACACATAACCACAGGTGTACACAGGTCGTAGGTACGCCTAGTTCGACCGCTGTGGCAGTTGGAGGATGAGCCATGAAAGGCTACAAAATCCTTACTATACACTGTCAATTTTTTTAGGTGAAAAATCCGATGTCTTCGGATCCACTCCAGTCTTTTTATTTCGATAATACACATCTACACACATAACCACAGGTGTACACAGGTCGTAGGTACGCCTAGTTCGGACGCTGTGGCAGTTGGAAGATGAGCCATGAAAGGCTACAAAATCCTTACTATACACTGTCAATTTTTTTAGGTGAAAAATTCGATGTCTTCGGATCCACTCCAGTCTTTGGATTTCGATAATACACATCTACACACATAACCACGGGTGTACACAGGTCGTAGGTAAGCCTAGTTCGGCCGCTGTGGCAGTTGGAAGATGAGCCATGAAAGGCTACAAAATCCTTACTATACACTGTCAATTTTTTTAGATGAAAAATTCGATGTCTTCGTATCCACTCCAGTCTTTTTATTTCGATAATACACATCTACACACATAACCACAGGTGTACACAGGTTGTAGGTACGCCTAGTTCGGCCGCTGTGGCAGTTGGAAGATGAGCCATGAAGGGGTACAAAATCCTTACTATACACTGTAAATTTTTTTAGGTGAAAAATTCGAAGTCTTCGGATCCACTCCAGTCTTTGGATTTCGATAATACACATCTACACACATAACCACAGGTGCATGCAGGTCGTAGGTACGCCTAGTTTGGCCGCTGTGGCAGTTGGAAGATGAGCCATGAAAGGCTACAAAATCCTTACTATACACTGTCAATTTTTTAGGTGAAAAATTCGATGTTCGGATCCACTCCAGTCTTTTTATTTCGATAATACACATCTACACACATAACCACAGGTGTACACAGGTCGTAGGTACGCCTAGTTCGGCCGCTGTGGCAGTTGGAAGATGAGCCATGAAAGGCTACAAAATAATTACTATACACTGTCAATTTTTTTAGATGAAAAATTCGATGTCTTCGGATCCACTCCAGTCTTTGGATTTCGATAATACACATCTACACACATAACCACAGGTGTACACAGGTCGTAGGTACGCCTAGTTCGGCCGCTGTGGCCGTTGGAAGATTAGCCTTGAAAGGCTACAAAATCCTTACTATACACTGTCAATTTTTTAGGTGAAAAATTCGATGTTCGGATCCACTCCAGTCTTTTTATTTCGATAATACACATCTACACACATAACCACAGGTGTACACAGGTCGTAGGTACGAATAGTTCGGCCGCTGTGGCAGTTGGACGATGAGCCATGAAGGGCTACAAACTAGCTACATCTAGACTATAAATTTTTTTTAGGTGAAAAATTCGATGTCTTCGGATCCACTCCAGTCTTTGGATTTCGATAATACACATCTACACACATAACCACAGGTGTACACAGGTCGTAGGTACGCCTAGTTCGGCCGCTGTGGCAGTTGGAAGATGAGCCATGAAGGGCTACAAACTAGCTACATCTAGACTATACATTTTTTTTAGGTGAAAAATTCGATGTCTTCGGATCCACTCCAGTCTTTGGATTTCGATAATACACATCTACACACATAACCACAGGTGTACACAGGTCGTAGGTACGCCTAGTTCGGCCGCTGTGGCCGTTGGAAGATTAGCCTTGAAAGGCTACAAAATCCTTACTATACACTGTCAATTTTTTTAGATGAAAAATTCGATGTCTTCGGATCCACTCCAGTCTTTTTATTTCGATAATACACATCTACACACATAACAGCAGGTGTACACAGGTCGTAGGTACGCCTAGTTCGGCCGCTGTGGCAGTTCGAAGATGAGCCATGAAAGACTACAAAATCCTTACTATACACTGTAAATTTTTTTAGGTGAAAAATTCGAAGTCTTCGGATCCACTCCAGTCTTTGGATTTCGATAATACACATCTACACACATAACCACAGGTGCATGCAGGTCGTAGGTACGCCTAGTTCGGCCGCTGTGGCAGTTGGAAGATGAGCCATGAAAGGCTACAAAATCCTTACTATACACTGTCAATTTTTTTAGGTGAAAAATTCGATGTCGTTGGATCCACTCGTCTTTGGAGTTCGATAATACACATCTACACACATAACCACAGGTGCATGCAGGTCGTAGGTACGCCTAGTTCGGCCGCTGTGGCCGTTGGAAGATTAGGTTTAGGTGAAAAATTCGAAGTCTTCGGATCCACTCCAGTCTTTGGATTTCGATAATACACATCTACACACATAACCACAGGTGCATGCAGGTCGTAGGTACGCCTAGTTCGGCCGCTGTGGCAGTTGGAACAAGAGCCATGAAAGGCTACAAACTAGCTACATCTAGACTGTCAATTTTTTCAGGTGAAAAATTCGATGTCTTCGTATCCACTCCAGTCTTTGGATTTCGATAATACACATCTACACACATAACCACAGGTGTACAAAGGTCGTAGGTACGTCTAGTTCGGCCGCTGTGGCAGTTCGAAGATGAGCCATGAAAGGCTACAAAATCCTTACTATACACTGTCAATTTTTTTAGGTGAAAAATTCGATGTCTTCGGAACCACTCCAGTCTTTGGATTTCGATAATACACATCTACACACATAACCACAGGTGTACACAGGTCGTAGGTATGCCTAGTTCGGCCGCTGTGGCAGTTGGAAGATGAGCCATGAAAGGCTACAAACTAGCTACATTTAGACTAGCAATTTTTTTAGGTGAAAAATTCGATGTCTTCGTATCCACTCCAGTCTTTGGATTTCGATAATACACATCTACACACATAACCACAGGTGTACAAAGGTCGTAGGTACGTCTAGTTCGGCCGCTGTGGCAGTTCGAAGATGAGCCATGAAAGACTACAAAATCCTTACTATACACTGTAAGTTTTTTTAAGTGAAAAATTCGATGTCTTCGGATCCACTCCAGTCTTTGGATTTCGATAATACACATCTACACACATAACCACAGGTGTACACAGGTCGTAGGTACGCCTAGTTCGGCCGCTGTGGCAGTTGGAAGATGAGCCATGAAAGGCTACAAAATCCTTGCTATACACTGTCAGTTTTTTTTTGTGAAAAATTCTATGTCTTTGGATCCACTCCAGTCTTTGGATTTCGATAATACACATCTACACACATAACCACAGGTGTACACAGGTCGTAGGTACGCCTAGTTCGGCCGCTGTGGCAGTTGGAAGATGAGCCATGAAAGGCTACAAAATCCTTACTATACACTGTCAATTTTTTTAGGTGAAAAATTCGATGTCTTCCTATTCACTCCAGTCTTTGGATTTCTATAATACACATCTAAACACATAACCACAGGTGTACACAGGTCGTAGTCACGCCTAGTTCGGCCGCTGTGGCAGTTGGAAGATGAGCCATGAAAGGCTACAAAATCCACTGTCAATTTTTTTAGATGAAAAATTCGATGTCTTCGGATCCACTCCAATCTTTGGATTTCGATAATACACATCCACACACATAACCACAGGTGTACACAGGTCAAAGGTACGCCTAGTTCGGCCGCTGTGGCAGTTGGAAGAGGAGCCATGAAAGGCTACAAAATCCTTACTATACGCTGTCAATTTTTTAGGTGAAAAATTCGATGTCGTCGGTGAAAAATTCGATGGCTCCGGATCCAGTCCAGTCTTTAAATTTCGATAATACACATCTACACACATAACCACAGGTGTACACAGGTCGTAGGTACGCCTAGTTCGGACGCTGTGGCAGTTGGAAGATGAGCCATGAAAGGCTACAAAATCCTTACTATACACTGTCAATTTTTTTAGATGAAAAATTCGATGTCTTCGTATCCACTCCAGTCTTTTTATTTCGATAATACACATCTACACACATAACCACAGGTGTACACAGGTTGTAGGTACGCCTAGTTCGGCCGCTGTGGCAGTTGGAAGATTAGCCTTGAAAGGCCACAGAATCCTTACTATACACTGTCAATTTTTTTAGGTGAAAAATTCGATGTCTTCGGATCCACTCCAGTCTTTTTATTTCGATAATACACATCTACACACATAACCACAGGTGTACACAGGTCGTAGGTACGCCTAGTTCGGCCGCTGTGCCAGTTGGAAGATGAGCCATGAAGGGCTACAAAATCCTTACTATACACTGTCAGTTTTTTTAGGTGAAAAATTCGATGTCTTCGGATCCACTCCAGTCTTTGGATTTCGATAATACACATCTACACACATAACCACAGGTGTACACAGGTCGTAGGTAAGCCTAGTTCGGCCGCTGTGGCAGTTGGAAGATGAGCCATGAAGGGCTACAAACTAGCTACATCTAGACTATAAATTTTTTTTAGGTGAAAAATTCGATGTCTTCGGATCCACTCCAGTCTTTGGATTTCGATAATACACATCTACACACATAACCACAGGTGTACACAGGTCGTAGGTACGCCTAGTTCGGCCGCTGTGGCAGTTGGAAGATGAGCCATGAAAGGCTACAAAATCCTTACTATACACTGTCAATTTTTTTAGGTGAAAAATTCGATGTCTTCGGATCTACTCCAGTCTTTGGATTTCGATAATACACATCTACACACATAACCACAGGTGTACACAGGTCGTAGGTACGCCTAGTTCGGACGCTGTGGCAGTTGGAAGCTGAGCCATGAAAGCCTACAAAATCCTTAATATACACTGTCAATTTTTTTAGGTGAAAAATTCGATGTCTTCGGATCCACTCCAGTCTTTGGATTTCGATAATACACATCTACACACATAACCACAGGTGTACACAGATCGTAGGTACGCCTAGTTCGGCCGCTGTGGCAGTTGGAAGATGAGCCATGAAGGGCTACAAACTAGCTACATCTAGACTATAAATTTTTTTTAGGTGAAAAATTCGATGTCTTCGGATCCACTCCAGTCTTTGGATTTCGATAATACACATCTACACACATAACCACAGGTGTACACAGGTTGTAGGTACGCCTAGTTCGGCCGCTGTGGCAGTTGGAAGATTAGCCTTGAAAGGCCACAGAATCCTTACTATACACTGTCAATTTTTTTAGGTGAAAAATTCGATGTCTTCGGAACCACTCCAGTCTTTGGATTTCGATAATACACATCTACACACATAACCACAGGTGCATGCAGGTCGTAGGTACGCCTAGTTCGGACGCTGTGGCAGTTGGAAGATTAGCCATGAAAGGCTACAAAATCCTTACTATACACTGTCAATTTTTTAGGTGAAAAATTCGATGTTCGGTTCCACTCCAGTCTTTTTATTTCGATAATACACATCTACACACATAACCACAGGTGTACACAGGTCGTAGGTACGCCTAGTTCGGCCGCTGTGGCAGTTGGAAGATTAGCCTTGAAAGGCCACAGAATCCTTACTATACACTGTCAATTTTTTTAGGTGAAAAATTCGATGTCTTCGGAACCACTCCAGTCTTTGGATTTCGATAATACACATCTACACACATAACCACAGGTGCATGCAGGTCGTAGGTACGCCTAGTTCGGACGCTGTGGCAGTTGGAAGCTGAGCCATGAAATCCTTAATATACACTGTCAATTTTTTTAGGTGAAAAATTCGATGTCTTCGGATCCACTCCAGTCTTTGGATTTCGATAATACACATCTACACACATAACCACAGGTGTACACAGATCGTAGGTACGCCTAGTTCGGCCGCTGTGGCAGTTGGAAGATGAGCCATGAAAGGCTACAAAATCCTTACTATACACTGTCAATTTTTTAGATGAAAAATTCGATGTCTTCGTATCCACTCCAGTCTTTTTATTTCGATAATACACATCTACACACATAACCACAGGTGTACACAGGTTGTAGGTACGCCTAGTTCGGCCGCTGTGGCAGTTGGAAGATGAGCCATGAAAGGCTACAAAATCCTTACTATACACTGTCAATTTTTTTAGATGAAAAATTCGATGTCTTCGTATCCACTCCAGTCTTTTTATTTCGATAATACACATCTACACACATAACCACAGGTGTACACAGGTTGTAGGTACGCCTAGTTCGGCCGCTGTGGCAGTTGGAAGATTAGCCTTGAAAGGCCACAGAATCGTTACTATACACTGTCAATTTTTTTAGGTGAAAAATTCGATGTCTTCGGATCCACTCCAGTCTTTGGATTTCGATAATACACATCTACACACATAACCACAGGTGCATGCAGGTCGTAGGTACGCCTAGTTCGGCCGCTGTGGCAGTTGGAAGATGAGCCATGAAAGGCTACAAAATCCCTGCTATACACTGTCAATTTTTTAGGTGAAAAATTCGATGTCTTCGTATCCACTCCAGTCTTTTTATTTCGATAATACACATCTACACACATAACCACAGGTGTACACAGGTCGTAGGTACGCCTAGTTCGGCCGCTGTGCCAGTTGGAAGATGAGCCATGAAGGGCTACAAAATCCTTACTATACACTGTCAATTTTTTTAGGTGAAAAATTCGATGTCTTCGGATCCACTCCAGTCTTTTTATTTCGATAATACACATCTACACACATAACCACAGGTGTACAAAGGTCGTAGGTACGCCTAGTTCGGCCGCTGTGCCAGTTGGAAGATGAGCCATGAAGGGCTACAAAATCCTTACTATACACTGTCAGTTTTTTTAGGTGAAAAATTCGATGTCTTCGGATCCACTCCAGTCTTTGGATTTCGATAATACACATCTACACACATAACCACAGGTGTACACAGGTCGTAGGTACGCCTAGTTCGGCCGCTGTGGCAGTTGGAAGATGAGCCATGAAAGGCTACAAAATCCTTACTATACACTGTCAATTTTTTTAGGTGAAGAATTCGATGTCTTCGGATCCACTCTAGTCTTTTTATTTCGATAATACACATCTACACACATAACCACAGGTGTACACAGGTCGTAGGTACGCCTAGTTCGGACGCTGTGGCAGTTGGAAGATGAGCCATGAAAGGCTACAAAATCCTTACTATACACTGTCAATTTTTTTAGGTGAAAAATTCGATGTCTTCGGATCTACTCCAGTCTTTGGATTTCGATAATACACATCTACACACATAACCACAGGTGTACACAGGTCGTAGGTACGCCTAGTTCGACCGCTGTGGCAGTTGGAGGATGAGCCATGAAAGGCTACAAAATCCTTACTATACACTGTCAATTTTTTTAGGTGAAAAATTCGATGTCTTCGGAACCACTCCAGTCTTTGGATTTCTATAATACACATCTACACACATAACCACAGGTGTACACAGGTCGTAGGTATGCCTAGTTCGGCCGCTGTGGCAGTTGGAAGATGAGCCATGAAAGGCTACAAACTAGCTACATCTAGACTAGCAATTTTTTTAGGTGAAAAATTCGATGTCTTCGTATCCACTCCAGTCTTTGGATTTCGATAATACACATCTACACACATAACCACAGGTGTACACAGATCGTAGGTACGCCTAGTTCGGCCGCTGTGGCAGTTGGAAGATTAGCCTTGAAAGGCTACCAAATCCTTACTATACACTGTAAATTTTTTTAGGTGAAAAATTCGATGTCTTCGGCTCCACTCCACTCTTTGGATTTCGATAACACACATCTACACACATAACCACAGGTGTACACAGGTCGTAGGTACGCCTAGTTCGGCCGCTGTGGCAGTTGGAAGATGAGCCTTGAAAGGCTACAAAATCCTTACTATACACTGTCAATTTTTTTAGGTGAAAAATTCGATGTCTTCGGATCCACTCTAGTCTTTTTATTTCGATAATACACATCTACACACATAACCACAGGTGTACACAGGTCGTAGGTACGCCTAGTTCGGACGCTGTGGCAGTTGGAAGATGAGCCATGAAAGGCTACAAAATCCTTACTATACACTGTCAATTTTTTTAGGTGAAAAATTCGATGTCTTCGGAACCACTCCAGTCTTTGGATTTCGATAATACACATCTACACACATAACCACAGGTGTACACAGGTCGTAGGTATGCCTAGTTCGGCCGCTGTGGCAGTTGGAAGATGAGCCATGAAAGGCTACAAACTAGCTACATCTAGACTAGCAATTTTTTTAGGTGAAAAATTCGATGTCTTCGGATCCACTCCAATCTTTGGATTTTGATAATACACATCCACACACATAACCACAGGTGTACACAGGTCGTAGATACGCCTAGTACGGACGCTGTGGCAGTTGGAAGATGAGCCATGAAAGGCTACAAAATCCTTACTATACACTGTCAATTTTTTTAGGTGAAAAATTCGATGTCTTCGGAACCACTCCAGTCTTTGGATTTCGATAATACACATCTACACACATAACCACAGGTGTACACAGGTCGTAGGTACGCCTAGTTCGGCCGCTGTGGCAGTTGGAAGATGAGCCTTGAAAGGCTACAAAATCCTTACTATACACTGTCAATTTTTTTAGGTGAAAAATTCGATGTCTTCGGATCCACTCCAGTCTTTGGATTTCGATAATACACATCTACGCACATAACCACAGGTGTACACAGGTCGTAGGTACACCTAGTTCGGCCGCTGTGGCAGTTGGAAGATGAGCCATGAAAGGCTACAAACTAGCTACATCTAGACTGTCAATTTTTTCAGGTGAAAAATTCGATGTCTTCGTATCCACTCCAGTCTTTGGATTTCGATAATACACATCTACACACATAACCACAGGTGTACAAAGGTCGTAGGTACGTCTAGTTCGGCCGCTGTGGCAGTTCGAAGATGAGCCATGAAAGGCTACAAAATCCTTACTATACACTGTCAATTTTTTTAGGTGAAAAATTCGATGTCTTCGGAACCACTCCAGTCTTTGGATTTCGATAATACACATCTACACACATAACCACAGGTGTACACAGGTCGTAGGTATGCCTAGTTCGGCCGCTGTGGCAGTTGGAAGATGAGCCATGAAAGGCTACAAACTAGCTACATTTAGACTAGCAATTTTTTTAGGTGAAAAATTCGATGTCTTCGTATCCACTCCAGTCTTTGGATTTCGATAATACACATCTACACACATAACCACAGGTGTACAAAGGTCGTAGGTACGTCTAGTTCGGCCGCTGTGGCAGTTCGAAGATGAGCCATGAAAGACTACAAAATCCTTACTATACACTGTAAGTTTTTTTAAGTGAAAAATTCGATGTCTTCGGATCCACTCCAGTCTTTGGATTTCGATAATACACATCTACACACATAACCACAGGTGTACACAGGTCGTAGGTACGCCTAGTTCGGCCGCTGTGGCAGTTGGAAGATGAGCCATGAAAGGCTACAAAATCCTTGCTATACACTGTCAGTTTTTTTTTGTGAAAAATTCTATGTCTTTGGATCCACTCCAGTCTTTGGATTTCGATAATACACATCTACACACATAACCACAGGTGTACACAGGTCAAAGGTACGCCTAGTTCGGCCGCTGTGGCAGTTGGAAGATGAGCCATGAAAGGCTACAAAATCCTTACTATACACTGTCAATTTTTTTAGGTTGAAAATTCGTTGTCTTCGGATCCACTCCAATTTTTGGATTTCGATAATACACATCCACACACATAACCACAGGTGTACACGGGTCGTACATACGCCTAGTACGGCCACTGTGGCAGTTGGAAGCTGAGCCATGAAAGGCTACAAAATCCTTACTATACACTGTCAATTTTTTTAGGTGAAAAATTCGATGTCTTCCTATTCACTCCAGTCTTTGGATTTCTATAATACACATCTAAACACATAACCACAGGTGTACACAGGTCGTAGGCACGCCTAGTTCGGCCGCTGTGGCAGTTGGAAGATGAGCCATGAAAGGCTACAAAATCCACTGTCAATTTTTTTAGATGAAAAATTCGATGTCTTCGGATCCACTCCAATCTTTGGATTTCGATAATACACATCCACACACATAACCACAGGTGTACACAGGTCGTAGATACGCCTAGTACGGACGCTGTGGCAGTTGGAAGATGAGCCATGAAAGGCTACAAACTAGCTACATCTAGACTAGCAATTTTTTTAGGTGAAAAATTCGATGTCTTCGTATCCACTCCAGTCTTTGGATTTCGATAATACACATCTACACACATAACCACAGGTGTACACAGATCGTAGGTACGCCTAGTTCGGCCGCTGTGGCCGTTGGAAGATTAGCCTTGAAAGGCTACAAAATCCTTACTATACACTGTCAATTTTTTAGGTGAAAAATTCGATGTCTTCGGATCCACTCCAGTCTTTGGATTTCGATAATACACATCTACACACATAACCACAGGTGGACACAGGTAGTAGATACGCCTAGTTCGGCCGCTGTGGCAGTTGGAAGATTAGCCTTGAAAGGCTACCAAATCCTTACTATACACTGTAAATTTTTTTAGGTGAAAAATTCGATGTCTTCGGTCCACTCCACTCTTTGGATTTCGATAACACACATCTACACACATAACCACAGGTGTACACAGGTCGTAGGTACGCCTAGTTCGGCCGCTGTGGCAGTTGGAAGATGAGCCTTGAAAGGCTACAAAATCCTTACTATACACTGTAAGTTTTTTTAAGTGAAAAATTCGATGTCTTCGGATCCACTCCAGTCTTTGGATTTCGATAATACACATCTACACACATAACCACAGGTGTACACAGGTCGTAGGTACGCCTAGTTCGGCCGCTGTGGCAGTTGGAAGATGAGCCATGAAAGGCTACAAAATCCTTGCTATACACTGTCAGTTTTTTTTTGTGAAAAATTCTATGTCTTTGGATCCACTCCAGTCTTTGGATTTCGATAATACACATCTACACACATAACCACAGGTGTACACAGGTCGAAGGTACGCCTAGTTCGGCCGCTGTGGCAGTTGGAAGATGAGCCATGAAAGGCTACAAAATCCTTACTATACACTGTCAATTTTTTTAGGTGAAAAATTCGATGTCTTCCTATTCACTCCAGTCTTTGGATTTCTATAATACACATCTAAACACATAACCACAGGTGTACACAGGTCGTAGTCACGCCTAGTTCGGCCGCTGTGGCAGTTGGAAGATGAGCCATGAAAGGCTACAAACTAGCTACATCTAGACTGTCAATTTTTTCAGGTGAAAAATTCGATGTCTTCGTAGCCACTCCAGTCTTTGGATTTCGATAATACACATCTACACACATAACCACAGGTGTACAAAGGTCGTAGGTACGTCTAGTTCGGCCGCTGTGGCAGTTCGAAGATGAGCCATGAAAGACTACAAAATCCTTACTATACACTGTAAGTTTTTTTAAGTGAAAAATTCGATGTCTTCGGATCCACTCCAGTCTTTGGATTTCGATAATACACATCTACACACATAACCACAGGTGTACACAGGTCGTAGGTACGCCTAGTTCGGCCGCTGTGGCAGTTGGAAGATGAGCCATGAAAGGCTACAAAATCCTTGCTATACACTGTCAGTTTTTTTTTGTGAAAAATTCTATGTCTTTGGATCCACTCCAGTCTTTGGATTTCGATAATACACATCTACACACATAACCACAGGTGTACACAGGTCGAAGGTACGCCTAGTTCGGCCGCTGTGGCAGTTGGAAGATGAGCCATGAAAGGCTACAAAATCCTTACTATACACTGTCAATTTTTTTAGGTGAAAAATTCGATGTCTTCCTATTCACTCCAGTCTTTGGATTTCTATAATACACATCTAAACACATAACCACAGGTGTACACAGGTCGTAGTCACGCCTAGTTCGGCCGCTGTGGCAGTTGGAAGATGAGCCATGAAAGGCTACAAAATCCACTGTCAATTTTTTTAGATGAAAAATTCGATGTCTTCGGATCCACTCCAATCTTTGGATTTCGATAATACACATCCACACACATAACCACAGGTGTACACAGGTCAAAGGTACGCCTAGTTCGGCCGCTGTGGCAGTTGGAAGAGGAGCCATGAAAGGCTACAAAATCCTTACTATACGCTGTCAATTTTTTAGGTGAAAAATTCGATGTCGTCGGTGAAAAATTCGATGGCTCCGGATCCAGTCCAGTCTTTAAATTTCGATAATACACATCTACACACATAACCACAGGTGTACACAGGTCGTAGGTACGCCTAGTTCGGACGCTGTGGCAGTTGGAAGATGAGCCATGAAAGGCTACAAAATCCGTACTATACACTGTCAATTTTTTTAGATGAAAAATTCGATGTCGTCGGATCCACTCCAGTCTTTGCATTTCGATAATAGACATCTACACACATAACCACAGGTGTACACAGGTCGTAGGTACGCCTAGTTCGGCCTCTGTGGCAGTTGGATGATGAGCCATGAAAGGCTACAAAATCCTTACTATACACTGTCAATTTTTTTAGGTGAAAAATTCGATGTCTTCGGAACCACTCCAGTCTTTCCATTTCGATAATACACATCTACACACATAACCACAGGTGTACACAGGTCGTAGGTATGCCTAGTTCGGCCGCTGTGGCAGTTGGAAGATGAGCCATGAAAGGCTACAAACTAGCTACATCTAGACTAGCAATTTTTTTAGGTGAAAAATTCGATGTCTTCGTATCCACTCCAGTCTTTGGATTTCGATAATACACATCTACACACATAACCACAGGTGTACACAGATCGTAGGTACGCCTAGTTCGGCCGCTGTGGCCGTTGGAAGATTAGCCTTGAAAGGCTACAAAATCCTTACTATACACTGTCAATTTTTTAGGTGAAAAATTCGATGTCTTCGGATCCACTCCAGTCTTTGGATTTCGATAATACACATCTACACACATAACCACAGGTGGACACAGGTAGTAGATACGCCTAGTTCGGCCGCTGTGGCAGTTGGAAGATGAGCCATGAAAGGCTACAAAATCCTTACTATACACTGTCAATTTTTTTAGGTGAAAAATTCGATGTCTTCCTATTCACTCCAGTCTTTGGATTTCTATAATACACATCTAAACACATAACCACAGGTGTACACAGGTCGTAGTCACGCCTAGTTCGGCCGCTGTGGCAGTTGGAAGATGAGCCATGAAAGGCTACAAAATCCACTGTCAATTTTTTTAGATGAAAAATTCGATGTCTTCGGATCCACTCCAATCTTTGGATTTCGATAATACACATCCACACACATAACCACAGGTGTACACAGGTCGTAGATACGCCTAGTACGGCCACTGTGGCAGTTGGAAGATGAGCCATGAAAGGCTACAAAATCCTTACTACACACTGTCAATTTTTTTACGTGAAAAATTCGATGTCTTTGGATCCACTCCAGTCTTTGGATTTCGATAATACACATCTACACACATAACCACAGGTGTACACAGGTCAAAGGTACGCCTAGTTCGGCCGCTGTGGCAGTTGGAAGATGAGCCATGAAAGGCTACAAAATCCTTACTATACACTGTCAATTTTTTTAGGTTGAAAATTCGATGTCTTCGGATCCACTCCAATTTTTGGATTTCGATAATACACATCCACACACATAACCACAGGTGTACACGGGTCGTACATACGCCTAGTACGGCCACTGTGGCAGTTGGAAGCTGAGCCATGAAAGGCTACAAAATCCTTACTATACACTGTCAATTTTTTTAGGTGAAAAATTCGATGTCTTCGGATCCACTCCAGTCTTTGGATTTCGATAATACACATCTACACACATAACCACAGGTGTACACAGGTCGAAGGTACGCCTAGTTCGGCCGCTGTGGCAGTTGGAAGATGAGCCATGAAAGGCTACAAAATCCTTACTATACACTGTCAATTTTTTTAGGTGAAAAATTCGATGTCTTCCTATTCACTCCAGTCTTTGGATTTCTATAATACACATCTAAACACATAACCACAGGTGTACACAGGTCGTAGGCACGCCTAGTTCGGCCGCTGTGGCAGTTGGAAGATGAGCCATGAAAGGCTACAAAATCCACTGTCAATTTTTTTAGATGAAAAATTCGATGTCTTCGGATCCACTCCAATCTTTGGATTTCGATAATACACATCCACACACATAACCACAGGTGTACACAGGTCGTAGGTATGCCTAGTTCGGCCGCTGTGGCAGTTGGAAGATGAGCCATGAAAGGCTACAAACTAGCTACATCTAGACTAGCAATTTTTTTAGGTGAAAAATTCGATGTCTTCGTATCCACTCCAGTCTTTGGATTTCGATAATACACATCTACACACATAACCACAGGTGTACACAGATCGTAGGTACGCCTAGTTCGGCCGCTGTGGCCGTTGGAAGATTAGCCTTGAAAGGCTACAAAATCCTTACTATACACTGTCAATTTTTTAGGTGAAAAATTCGATGTCTTCGGATCCACTCCAGTCTTTGGATTTCGATAATACACATCTACACACATAACCACAGGTGGACACAGGTAGTAGATACGCCTAGTTCGGCCGCTGTGGCAGTTGGAAGATGAGCCATGAAAGGCTACAAAATCCTTACTATACACTGTCAATTTTTTTAGGTGAAAAATTCGATGTCTTCCTATTCACTCCAGTCTTTGGATTTCTATAATACACATCTAAACACATAACCACAGGTGTACACAGGTCGTAGTCACGCCTAGTTCGGCCGCTGTGGCAGTTGGAAGATGAGCCATGAAAGGCTACAAAATCCACTGTCAATTTTTTTAGATGAAAAATTCGATGTCTTCGGATCCACTCCAATCTTTGGATTTCGATAATACACATCCACACACATAACCACAGGTGTACACAGGTCGTAGATACGCCTAGTACGGACGCTGTGGCAGTTGGAAGATGAGCCATGAAAGGCTACAAAATCCTTACTATACACTGTCAATTTTTTTAGGTGAAAAATTCGATGTCTTCGGAACCACTCCAGTCTTTGGATTTCGATAATACACATCTACACACATAACCACAGGTATACACAGGTCGTAGGTATGCCTAGTTCGGCCGCTGTGGCAGTTGGAAGATGAGCCATGAAAGGCTACAAACTAGCTACATCTAGACTAGCAATTTTTTTAGGTGAAAAATTCGATGTCTTCGTATCCACTCCAGTCTTTGGATTTCGATAATACACATCTACACACATAACCACAGGTGTACACAGATCGTAGGTACGCCTAGTTCGGCCGCTGTGGCCGTTGGAAGATTAGCCTTGAAAGGCTACAAAATCCTTACTATACACTGTCAATTTTTTAGGTGAAAAATTCGATGTCTTCGGATCCACTCCAGTCTTTGGATTTCGATAATACACATCTACACACATAACCACAGGTGGACACAGGTAGTAGATACGCCTAGTTCGGCCGCTGTGGCAGTTGGAAGATTAGCCTTGAAAGGCTACCAAATCCTTACTATACACTGTAAATTTTTTTAGGTGAAAAATTCGATGTCTTCGGTCCACTCCACTCTTTGGATTTCGATAACACACATCTACACACATAACCACAGGTGTACACAGGTCGTAGGTACGCCTAGTTCGGCCGCTGTGGCAGTTGGAAGATGAGCCTTGAAAGGCTACAAAATCCTTACTATACACTGTCAATTTTTTTAGGTGAAAAATTCGATGTCTTCGGTTCCACTCCAGTCTTTGGATTTCGATAATACACATCTACGCACATAACCACAGGTGTACACAGTTCGTAGGTACACCTAGTTCGGCCGCTGTGGCAGTTGGAAGATGAGCCATGAAAGGCTACAAACTAGCTACATCTAGACTGTCAATTTTTTCAGGTGAAAAATTCGATGTCTTCGTATCCACTCCAGTCTTTGGATTTCGATAATACACATCTACACACATAACCACAGTGTACAAAGGTCGTAGGTACGTCTAGTTCGGCCGCTGTGGCAGTTCGAAGATGAGCCATGAAAGACTACAAAATCCTTACTATACACTGTAAGTTTTTTTAAGTGAAAAATTCGATGTCTTCGGATCCACTCCAGTCTTTGGATTTCGATAATACACATCTACACACATAACCACAGGTGTACACAGGTCGTAGGTACGCCTAGTTCGGGCCGCTGTGGCAGTTGGAAGATGAGCCATGAAAGGCTACAAAATCCTTGCTATACACTGTCAGTTTTTTTTTGTGAAAAATTCTATGTCTTTGGATCCACTCCAGTCTTTGGATTTCGATAATACACATCTACACACATAACCACAGGTGTACACAGGTCGAAGGTACGCCTAGTTCGGCCGCTGTGGCAGTTGGAAGATGAGCCATGAAAGGCTACAAAATCCTTACTATACACTGTCAATTTTTTTAGGTGAAAAATTCGATGTCTTCCTATTCACTCCAGTCTTTGGATTTCTATAATACACATCTAAACACATAACCACAGGTGTACACAGGTCGTAGTCACGCCTAGTTCGGCCGCTGTGGCAGTTGGAAGATGAGCCATGAAAGGCTACAAAATCCACTGTCAATTTTTTTAGATGAAAAATTCGATGTCTTCGGATCCACTCCAATCTTTGGATTTCGATAATACACATCCACACACATAACCACAGGTGTACACAGGTCAAAGGTACGCCTAGTTCGGCCGCTGTGGCAGTTGGAAGAGGAGCCATGAAAGGCTACAAAATCCTTACTATACGCTGTCAATTTTTTAGGTGAAAAATTCGATGTCGTCGGTGAAAAATTCGATGGCTCCGGATCCAGTCCAGTCTTTAAATTTCGATAATACACATCTACACACATAACCACAGGTGTACACAGGTCGTAGGTACGCCTAGTTCGGACGCTGTAGCAGTTGGAAGATGAGCCATGAAAGGCTACAAAATCCTTACTATACACTGTCAATTTTTTTAGATGAAAAATTCGATGTCGTCGGATCCACTCCAGTCTTTGCATTTCGATAATAGACATCTACACACATAACCACAGGTGTACACAGGTCGTAGGTACGCCTAGTTCGGCCTCTGTGGCAGTTGGATGATGAGCCATGAAAGGCTACAAAATCCTTACTATACACTGTCAATTTTTTTAGGTGAAAAATTCGATGTCTTCGGAACCACTCCAGTCTTTCCATTTCGATAATACACATCTACACACATAACCACAGGTGTACACAGGTCGTAGGTATGCCTAGTTCGGCCGCTGTGGCAGTTGGAAGATGAGCCATGAAAGGCTACAAACTAGCTACATCTAGACTAGCAATTTTTTTAGGTGAAAAATTCGATGTCTTCGTATCCACTCCAGTCTTTGGATTTCGATAATACACATCTACACACATAACCACAGGTGTACACAGATCGTAGGTACGCCTAGTTCGGCCGCTGTGGCCGTTGGAAGATTAGCCTTGAAAGGCTACAAAATCCTTACTATACACTGTCAATTTTTTAGGTGAAAAATTCGATGTCTTCGGATCCACTCCAGTCTTTGGATTTCGATAATACACATCTACACACATAACCACAGGTGGACACAGGTAGTAGATACGCCTAGTTCGGCCGCTGTGGCAGTTGGAAGATGAGCCATGAAAGGCTACAAAATCCTTACTATACACTGTCAATTTTTTTAGGTGAAAAATTCGATGTCTTCCTATTCACTCCAGTCTTTGGATTTCTATAATACACATCTAAACACATAACCACAGGTGTACACAGGTCGTAGTCACGCCTAGTTCGGCCGCTGTGGCAGTTGGAAGATGAGCCATGAAAGGCTACAAAATCCACTGTCAATTTTTTTAGATGAAAAATTCGATGTCTTCGGATCCACTCCAATCTTTGGATTTCGATAATACACATCCACACACATAACCACAGGTGTACACAGGTCGTAGATACGCCTAGTACGGCCACTGTGGCAGTTGGAAGATGAGCCATGAAAGGCTACAAAATCCTTACTACACACTGTCAATTTTTTTACGTGAAAAATTCGATGTCTTTGGATCCACTCCAGTCTTTGGATTTCGATAATACACATCTACACACATAACCACAGGTGTACACAGGTCAAAGGTACGCCTAGTTCGGCCGCTGTGGCAGTTGGAAGATGAGCCATGAAAGGCTACAAAATCCTTACTATACACTGTCAATTTTTTTAGGTTGAAAATTCGATGTCTTCGGATCCACTCCAATTTTTGGATTTCGATAATACACATCCACACACATAACCACAGGTGTACACGGGTCGTACATACGCCTAGTACGGCCACTGTGGCAGTTGGAAGCTGAGCCATGAAAGGCTACAAAATCCTTACTATACACTGTCAATTTTTTTAGGTGAAAAATTCGATGTCTTCGGATCCACTCCAGTCTTTGGATTTCGATAATACACATCTACACACATAACCACAGGTGTACACAGGTCGAAGGTACGCCTAGTTCGGCCGCTGTGGCAGTTGGAAGATGAGCCATGAAAGGCTACAAAATCCTTACTATACACTGTCAATTTTTTTAGGTGAAAAATTCGATGTCTTCCTATTCACTCCAGTCTTTGGATTTCTATAATACACATCTAAACACATAACCACAGGTGTACACAGGTCGTAGGCACGCCTAGTTCGGCCGCTGTGGCAGTTGGAAGATGAGCCATGAAAGGCTACAAAATCCACCGTCAATTTTTTTAGATGAAAAATTCGATGTCTTCGGATCCACTCCAATCTTTGGATTTCGATAATACACATCCACACACATAACCACAGGTGTACACAGGTCGTAGGTATGCCTAGTTCGGCCGCTGTGGCAGTTGGAAGATGAGCCATGAAAGGCTACAAACTAGCTACATCTAGACTAGCAATTTTTTTAGGTGAAAAATTCGATGTCTTCGTATCCACTCCAGTCTTTGGATTTCGATAATACACATCTACACACATAACCACAGGTGTACACAGATCGTAGGTACGCCTAGTTCGGCCGCTGTGGCCGTTGGAAGATTAGCCTTGAAAGGCTACAAAATCCTTACTATACACTGTCAATTTTTTAGGTGAAAAATTCGATGTCTTCGGATCCACTCCAGTCTTTGGATTTCGATAATACACATCTACACACATAACCACAGGTGGACACAGGTAGTAGATACGCCTAGTTCGGCCGCTGTGGCAGTTGGAAGATGAGCCATGAAAGGCTACAAAATCCTTACTATACACTGTCAATTTTTTTAGGTGAAAAATTCGATGTCTTCCTATTCACTCCAGTCTTTGGATTTCTATAATACACATCTAAACACATAACCACAGGTGTACACAGGTCGTAGTCACGCCTAGTTCGGCCGCTGTGGCAGTTGGAAGATGAGCCATGAAAGGCTACAAAATCCACTGTCAATTTTTTTAGATGAAAAATTCGATGTCTTCGGATCCACTCCAATCTTTGGATTTCGATAATACACATCCACACACATAACCACAGGTGTACACAGGTCGTAGATACGCCTAGTACGGCCACTGTGGCAGTTGGAAGATGAGCCATGAAAGGCTACAAAATCCTTACTACACACTGTCAATTTTTTTACGTGAAAAATTCGATGTCTTTGGATCCACTCCAGTCTTTGGATTTCGATAATACACATCTACACACATAACCACAGGTGTACACAGGTCAAAGGTACGCCTAGTTCGGCCGCTGTGGCAGTTGGAAGATGAGCCATGAAAGGCTACAAAATCCTTACTATACACTGTCAATTTTTTTAGGTTGAAAATTCGATGTCTTCGGATCCACTCCAATTTTTGGATTTCGATAATACACATCCACACACATAACCACAGGTGTACACGGGTCGTACATACGCCTAGTACGGCCACTGTGGCAGTTGGAAGCTGAGCCATGAAAGGCTACAAAATCCTTACTATACACTGTCAATTTTTTTAGGTGAAAAATTCGATGTCTTCGGATCCACTCCAGTCTTTGGATTTCGATAATACACATCTACACACATAACCACAGGTGTACACAGGTCGTAGGTACGCCTAGTTCGGCCGCTGTGGCAGTTGGAAGATGAGCCATGAAAGGCTACAAAATCCTTGCTATACACTGTCAGTTTTTTTTTGTGAAAAATTCTATGTCTTTGGAACCACTCCAGTCTTTGGATTTCGATAATACACATCTACACACATAACCACAGGTGTACACAGGTCGTAGGTATGCCTAGTTCGGCCGCTGTGGCAGTTGGAAGATGAGCCATGAAAGGCTACAAACTAGCTACATCTAGACTAGCAATTTTTTTAGGTGAAAAATTCGATGTCTTCGGATCCACTCCAATCTTTGGATTTTGATAATACACATCCACACACATAACCACAGGTGTACACAGGTCGTAGATACGCCTAGTACGGACGCTGTGGCAGTTGGAAGATGAGCCATGAAAGGCTACAAAATCCTTACTATACACTGTCAATTTTTTTAGGTGAAAAATTCGATGTCTTCGGAACCACTCCAGTCTTTGGATTTCGATAATACACATCTACACACATAACCACAGGTGTACACAGGTCGTAGGTATGCCTAGTTCGGCCGCTGTGGCAGTTGGAAGATGAGCCATGAAAGGCTACAAACTAGCTACATCTAGACTAGCAATTTTTTTAGGTGAAAAATTCGATGTCTTCGGATCCACTCCAATCTTTGGATTTTGATAATACACATCCACACACATAACCACAGGTGTACACAGGTCGTAGATACGCCTAGTACGGACGCTGTGGCAGTTGGAAGATGAGCCATGAAAGGCTACAAAATCCTTACTATACACTGTCAATTTTTTTAGGTGAAAAATTCGATGTCTTCGGAACCACTCCAGTCTTTGGATTTCGATAATACACATCTACACACATAACCACAGGTGTACACAGGTCGTAGGTACGCCTAGTTCGGCCGCTGTGGCAGTTGGAAGATGAGCCTTGAAAGGCTACAAAATCCTTACTATACACTGTCAATTTTTTTAGGTGAAAAATTCGATGTCTTCGGATCCACTCCAGTCTTTGGATTTCGATAATACACATCTACGCACATAACCACAGGTGTACACAGGTCGTAGGTACACCTAGTTCGGCCGCTGTGGCAGTTGGAAGATGAGCCATGAAAGGCTACAAACTAGCTACATCTAGACTGTCAATTTTTTCAGGTGAAAAATTCGATGTCTTCGTATCCACTCCAGTCTTTGGATTTCGATAATACACATCTACACACATAACCACAGGTGTACAAAGGTCGTAGGTACGTCTAGTTCGGCCGCTGTGGCAGTTCGAAGATGAGCCATGAAAGGCTACAAAATCCTTACTATACACTGTCAATTTTTTTAGGTGAAAAATTCGATGTCTTCGGAACCACTCCAGTCTTTGGATTTCGATAATACACATCTACACACATAACCACAGGTGTACACAGGTCGTAGGTATGCCTAGTTCGGCCGCTGTGGCAGTTGGAAGATGAGCCATGAAAGGCTACAAACTAGCTACATTTAGACTAGCAATTTTTTTAGGTGAAAAATTCGATGTCTTCGTATCCACTCCAGTCTTTGGATTTCGATAATACACATCTACACACATAACCACAGGTGTACAAAGGTCGTAGGTACGTCTAGTTCGGCCGCTGTGGCAGTTCGAAGATGAGCCATGAAAGACTACAAAATCCTTACTATACACTGTAAGTTTTTTTAAGTGAAAAATTCGATGTCTTCGGATCCACTCCAGTCTTTGGATTTCGATAATACACATCTACACACATAACCACAGGTGTACACAGGTCGTAGGTACGCCTAGTTCGGCCGCTGTGGCAGTTGGAAGATGAGCCATGAAAGGCTACAAAATCCTTGCTATACACTGTCAGTTTTTTTTTGTGAAAAATTCTATGTCTTTGGATCCACTCCAGTCTTTGGATTTCGATAATACACATCTACACACATAACCACAGGTGTACACAGGTCAAAGGTACGCCTAGTTCGGCCGCTGTGGCAGTTGGAAGATGAGCCATGAAAGGCTACAAAATCCTTACTATACACTGTCAATTTTTTTAGGTTGAAAATTCGTTGTCTTCGGATCCACTCCAATTTTTGGATTTCGATAATACACATCCACACACATAACCACAGGTGTACACGGGTCGTACATACGCCTAGTACGGCCACTGTGGCAGTTGGAAGCTGAGCCATGAAAGGCTACAAAATCCTTACTATACACTGTCAATTTTTTTAGGTGAAAAATTCGATGTCTTCCTATTCACTCCAGTCTTTGGATTTCTATAATACACATCTAAACACATAACCACAGGTGTACACAGGTCGTAGGCACGCCTAGTTCGGCCGCTGTGGCAGTTGGAAGATGAGCCATGAAAGGCTACAAAATCCACTGTCAATTTTTTTAGATGAAAAATTCGATGTCTTCGGATCCACTCCAATCTTTGGATTTCGATAATACACATCCACACACATAACCACAGGTGTACACAGGTCGTAGATACGCCTAGTACGGACGCTGTGGCAGTTGGAAGATGAGCCATGAAAGGCTACAAACTAGCTACATCTAGACTAGCAATTTTTTTAGGTGAAAAATTCGATGTCTTCGTATCCACTCCAGTCTTTGGATTTCGATAATACACATCTACACACATAACCACAGGTGTACACAGATCGTAGGTACGCCTAGTTCGGCCGCTGTGGCCGTTGGAAGATTAGCCTTGAAAGGCTACAAAATCCTTACTATACACTGTCAATTTTTTAGGTGAAAAATTCGATGTCTTCGGATCCACTCCAGTCTTTGGATTTCGATAATACACATCTACACACATAACCACAGGTGGACACAGGTAGTAGATACGCCTAGTTCGGCCGCTGTGGCAGTTGGAAGATTAGCCTTGAAAGGCTACCAAATCCTTACTATACACTGTAAATTTTTTTAGGTGAAAAATTCGATGTCTTCGGTCCACTCCACTCTTTGGATTTCGATAACACACATCTACACACATAACCACAGGTGTACACAGGTCGTAGGTACGCCTAGTTCGGCCGCTGTGGCAGTTGGAAGATGAGCCTTGAAAGGCTACAAAATCCTTACTATACACTGTAAGTTTTTTTAAGTGAAAAATTCGATGTCTTCGGATCCACTCCAGTCTTTGGATTTCGATAATACACATCTACACACATAACCACAGGTGTACACAGGTCGTAGGTACGCCTAGTTCGGCCGCTGTGGCAGTTGGAAGATGAGCCATGAAAGGCTACAAAATCCTTGCTATACACTGTCAGTTTTTTTTTGTGAAAAATTCTATGTCTTTGGATCCACTCCAGTCTTTGGATTTCGATAATACACATCTACACACATAACCACAGGTGTACACAGGTCGAAGGTACGCCTAGTTCGGCCGCTGTGGCAGTTGGAAGATGAGCCATGAAAGGCTACAAAATCCTTACTATACACTGTCAATTTTTTTAGGTGAAAAATTCGATGTCTTCCTATTCACTCCAGTCTTTGGATTTCTATAATACACATCTAAACACATAACCACAGGTGTACACAGGTCGTAGTCACGCCTAGTTGGGCCGCTGTGGCAGTTGGAAGATGAGCCATGAAAGGCTACAAACTAGCTACATCTAGACTGTCAATTTTTTCAGGTGAAAAATTCGATGTCTTCGTAGCCACTCCAGTCTTTGGATTTCGATAATACACATCTACACACATAACCACAGGTGTACAAAGGTCGTAGGTACGTCTAGTTCGGCCGCTGTGGCAGTTCGAAGATGAGCCATGAAAGACTACAAAATCCTTACTATACACTGTAAGTTTTTTTAAGTGAAAAATTCGATGTCTTCGGATCCACTCCAGTCTTTGGATTTCGATAATACACATCTACACACATAACCACAGGTGTACACAGGTCGTAGGTACGCCTAGTTCGGCCGCTGTGGCAGTTGGAAGATGAGCCATGAAAGGCTACAAAATCCTTGCTATACACTGTCAGTTTTTTTTTGTGAAAAATTCTATGTCTTTGGATCCACTCCAGTCTTTGGATTTCGATAATACACATCTACACACATAACCACAGGTGTACACAGGTCGAAGGTACGCCTAGTTCGGCCGCTGTGGCAGTTGGAAGATGAGCCATGAAAGGCTACAAAATCCTTACTATACACTGTCAATTTTTTTAGGTGAAAAATTCGATGTCTTCCTATTCACTCCAGTCTTTGGATTTCTATAATACACATCTAAACACATAACCACAGGTGTACACAGGTCGTAGTCACGCCTAGTTCGGCCGCTGTGGCAGTTGGAAGATGAGCCATGAAAGGCTACAAAATCCACTGTCAATTTTTTTAGATGAAAAATTCGATGTCTTCGGATCCACTCCAATCTTTGGATTTCGATAATACACATCCACACACATAACCACAGGTGTACACAGGTCAAAGGTACGCCTAGTTCGGCCGCTGTGGCAGTTGGAAGAGGAGCCATGAAAGGCTACAAAATCCTTACTATACGCTGTCAATTTTTTAGGTGAAAAATTCGATGTCGTCGGTGAAAAATTCGATGGCTCCGGATCCAGTCCAGTCTTTAAATTTCGATAATACACATCTACACACATAACCACAGGTGTACACAGGTCGTAGGTACGCCTAGTTCGGACGCTGTGGCAGTTGGAAGATGAGCCATGAAAGGCTACAAAATCCGTACTATACACTGTCAATTTTTTTAGATGAAAAATTCGATGTCGTCGGATCCACTCCAGTCTTTGCATTTCGATAATAGACATCTACACACATAACCACAGGTGTACACAGGTCGTAGGTACGCCTAGTTCGGCCTCTGTGGCAGTTGGATGATGAGCCATGAAAGGCTACAAAATCCTTACTATACACTGTCAATTTTTTTAGGTGAAAAATTCGATGTCTTCGGAACCACTCCAGTCTTTCCATTTCGATAATACACATCTACACACATAACCACAGGTGTACACAGGTCGTAGGTATGCCTAGTTCGGCCGCTGTGGCAGTTGGAAGATGAGCCATGAAAGGCTACAAACTAGCTACATCTAGACTAGCAATTTTTTTAGGTGAAAAATTCGATGTCTTCGTATCCACTCCAGTCTTTGGATTTCGATAATACACATCTACACACATAACCACAGGTGTACACAGATCGTAGGTACGCCTAGTTCGGCCGCTGTGGCCGTTGGAAGATTAGCCTTGAAAGGCTACAAAATCCTTACTATACACTGTCAATTTTTTAGGTGAAAAATTCGATGTCTTCGGATCCACTCCAGTCTTTGGATTTCGATAATACACATCTACACACATAACCACAGGTGGACACAGGTAGTAGATACGCCTAGTTCGGCCGCTGTGGCAGTTGGAAGATGAGCCATGAAAGGCTACAAAATCCTTACTATACACTGTCAATTTTTTTAGGTGAAAAATTCGATGTCTTCCTATTCACTCCAGTCTTTGGATTTCTATAATACACATCTAAACACATAACCACAGGTGTACACAGGTCGTAGTCACGCCTAGTTCGGCCGCTGTGGCAGTTGGAAGATGAGCCATGAAAGGCTACAAAATCCACTGTCAATTTTTTTAGATGAAAAATTCGATGTCTTCGGATCCACTCCAATCTTTGGATTTCGATAATACACATCCACACACATAACCACAGGTGTACACAGGTCGTAGATACGCCTAGTACGGCCACTGTGGCAGTTGGAAGATGAGCCATGAAAGGCTACAAAATCCTTACTACACACTGTCAATTTTTTTACGTGAAAAATTCGATGTCTTTGGATCCACTCCAGTCTTTGGATTTCGATAATACACATCTACACACATAACCACAGGTGTACACAGGTCAAAGGTACGCCTAGTTCGGCCGCTGTGGCAGTTGGAAGATGAGCCATGAAAGGCTACAAAATCCTTACTATACACTGTCAATTTTTTTAGGTTGAAAATTCGATGTCTTCGGATCCACTCCAATTTTTGGATTTCGATAATACACATCCACACACATAACCACAGGTGTACACGGGTCGTACATACGCCTAGTACGGCCACTGTGGCAGTTGGAAGCTGAGCCATGAAAGGCTACAAAATCCTTACTATACACTGTCAATTTTTTTAGGTGAAAAATTCGATGTCTTCGGATCCACTCCAGTCTTTGGATTTCGATAATACACATCTACACACATAACCACAGGTGTACACAGGTCGAAGGTACGCCTAGTTCGGCCGCTGTGGCAGTTGGAAGATGAGCCATGAAAGGCTACAAAATCCTTACTATACACTGTCAATTTTTTTAGGTGAAAAATTCGATGTCTTCCTATTCACTCCAGTCTTTGGATTTCTATAATACACATCTAAACACATAACCACAGGTGTACACAGGTCGTAGGCACGCCTAGTTCGGCCGCTGTGGCAGTTGGAAGATGAGCCATGAAAGGCTACAAAATCCACTGTCAATTTTTTTAGATGAAAAATTCGATGTCTTCGGATCCACTCCAATCTTTGGATTTCGATAATACACATCCACACACATAACCACAGGTGTACACAGGTCGTAGGTATGCCTAGTTCGGCCGCTGTGGCAGTTGGAAGATGAGCCATGAAAGGCTACAAACTAGCTACATCTAGACTAGCAATTTTTTTAGGTGAAAAATTCGATGTCTTCGTATCCACTCCAGTCTTTGGATTTCGATAATACACATCTACACACATAACCACAGGTGTACACAGATCGTAGGTACGCCTAGTTCGGCCGCTGTGGCCGTTGGAAGATTAGCCTTGAAAGGCTACAAAATCCTTACTATACACTGTCAATTTTTTAGGTGAAAAATTCGATGTCTTCGGATCCACTCCAGTCTTTGGATTTCGATAATACACATCTACACACATAACCACAGGTGGACACAGGTAGTAGATACGCCTAGTTCGGCCGCTGTGGCAGTTGGAAGATGAGCCATGAAAGGCTACAAAATCCTTACTATACACTGTCAATTTTTTTAGGTGAAAAATTCGATGTCTTCCTATTCACTCCAGTCTTTGGATTTCTATAATACACATCTAAACACATAACCACAGGTGTACACAGGTCGTAGTCACGCCTAGTTCGGCCGCTGTGGCAGTTGGAAGATGAGCCATGAAAGGCTACAAAATCCACTGTCAATTTTTTTAGATGAAAAATTCGATGTCTTCGGATCCACTCCAATCTTTGGATTTCGATAATACACATCCACACACATAACCACAGGTGTACACAGGTCGTAGATACGCCTAGTACGGACGCTGTGGCAGTTGGAAGATGAGCCATGAAAGGCTACAAAATCCTTACTATACACTGTCAATTTTTTTAGGTGAAAAATTCGATGTCTTCGGAACCACTCCAGTCTTTGGATTTCGATAATACACATCTACACACATAACCACAGGTATACACAGGTCGTAGGTATGCCTAGTTCGGCCGCTGTGGCAGTTGGAAGATGAGCCATGAAAGGCTACAAACTAGCTACATCTAGACTAGCAATTTTTTTAGGTGAAAAATTCGATGTCTTCGTATCCACTCCAGTCTTTGGATTTCGATAATACACATCTACACACATAACCACAGGTGTACACAGATCGTAGGTACGCCTAGTTCGGCCGCTGTGGCCGTTGGAAGATTAGCCTTGAAAGGCTACAAAATCCTTACTATACACTGTCAATTTTTTAGGTGAAAAATTCGATGTCTTCGGATCCACTCCAGTCTTTGGATTTCGATAATACACATCTACACACATAACCACAGGTGGACACAGGTAGTAGATACGCCTAGTTCGGCCGCTGTGGCAGTTGGAAGATTAGCCTTGAAAGGCTACCAAATCCTTACTATACACTGTAAATTTTTTTAGGTGAAAAATTCGATGTCTTCGGTCCACTCCACTCTTTGGATTTCGATAACACACATCTACACACATAACCACAGGTGTACACAGGTCGTAGGTACGCCTAGTTCGGCCGCTGTGGCAGTTGGAAGATGAGCCTTGAAAGGCTACAAAATCCTTACTATACACTGTCAATTTTTTTAGGTGAAAAATTCGATGTCTTCGGTTCCACTCCAGTCTTTGGATTTCGATAATACACATCTACGCACATAACCACAGGTGTACACAGTTCGTAGGTACACCTAGTTCGGCCGCTGTGGCAGTTGGAAGATGAGCCATGAAAGGCTACAAACTAGCTACATCTAGACTGTCAATTTTTTCAGGTGAAAAATTCGATGTCTTCGTATCCACTCCAGTCTTTGGATTTCGATAATACACATCTACACACATAACCACAGGTGTACAAAGGTCGTAGGTACGTCTAGTTCGGCCGCTGTGGCAGTTCGAAGATGAGCCATGAAAGACTACAAAATCCTTACTATACACTGTAAGTTTTTTTAAGTGAAAAATTCGATGTCTTCGGATCCACTCCAGTCTTTGGATTTCGATAATACACATCTACACACATAACCACAGGTGTACACAGGTCGTAGGTACGCCTAGTTCGGCCGCTGTGGCAGTTGGAAGATGAGCCATGAAAGGCTACAAAATCCTTGCTATACACTGTCAGTTTTTTTTTGTGAAAAATTCTATGTCTTTGGATCCACTCCAGTCTTTGGATTTCGATAATACACATCTACACACATAACCACAGGTGTACACAGGTCGAAGGTACGCCTAGTTCGGCCGCTGTGGCAGTTGGAAGATGAGCCATGAAAGGCTACAAAATCCTTACTATACACTGTCAATTTTTTTAGGTGAAAAATTCGATGTCTTCCTATTCACTCCAGTCTTTGGATTTCTATAATACACATCTAAACACATAACCACAGGTGTACACAGGTCGTAGTCACGCCTAGTTCGGCCGCTGTGGCAGTTGGAAGATGAGCCATGAAAGGCTACAAAATCCACTGTCAATTTTTTTAGATGAAAAATTCGATGTCTTCGGATCCACTCCAATCTTTGGATTTCGATAATACACATCCACACACATAACCACAGGTGTACACAGGTCAAAGGTACGCCTAGTTCGGCCGCTGTGGCAGTTGGAAGAGGAGCCATGAAAGGCTACAAAATCCTTACTATACGCTGTCAATTTTTTAGGTGAAAAATTCGATGTCGTCGGTGAAAAATTCGATGGCTCCGGATCCAGTCCAGTCTTTAAATTTCGATAATACACATCTACACACATAACCACAGGTGTACACAGGTCGTAGGTACGCCTAGTTCGGACGCTGTAGCAGTTGGAAGATGAGCCATGAAAGGCTACAAAATCCTTACTATACACTGTCAATTTTTTTAGATGAAAAATTCGATGTCGTCGGATCCACTCCAGTCTTTGCATTTCGATAATAGACATCTACACACATAACCACAGGTGTACACAGGTCGTAGGTACGCCTAGTTCGGCCTCTGTGGCAGTTGGATGATGAGCCATGAAAGGCTACAAAATCCTTACTATACACTGTCAATTTTTTTAGGTGAAAAATTCGATGTCTTCGGAACCACTCCAGTCTTTCCATTTCGATAATACACATCTACACACATAACCACAGGTGTACACAGGTCGTAGGTATGCCTAGTTCGGCCGCTGTGGCAGTTGGAAGATGAGCCATGAAAGGCTACAAACTAGCTACATCTAGACTAGCAATTTTTTTAGGTGAAAAATTCGATGTCTTCGTATCCACTCCAGTCTTTGGATTTCGATAATACACATCTACACACATAACCACAGGTGTACACAGATCGTAGGTACGCCTAGTTCGGCCGCTGTGGCCGTTGGAAGATTAGCCTTGAAAGGCTACAAAATCCTTACTATACACTGTCAATTTTTTAGGTGAAAAATTCGATGTCTTCGGATCCACTCCAGTCTTTGGATTTCGATAATACACATCTACACACATAACCACAGGTGGACACAGGTAGTAGATACGCCTAGTTCGGCCGCTGTGGCAGTTGGAAGATGAGCCATGAAAGGCTACAAAATCCTTACTATACACTGTCAATTTTTTTAGGTGAAAAATTCGATGTCTTCCTATTCACTCCAGTCTTTGGATTTCTATAATACACATCTAAACACATAACCACAGGTGTACACAGGTCGTAGTCACGCCTAGTTCGGCCGCTGTGGCAGTTGGAAGATGAGCCATGAAAGGCTACAAAATCCACTGTCAATTTTTTTAGATGAAAAATTCGATGTCTTCGGATCCACTCCAATCTTTGGATTTCGATAATACACATCCACACACATAACCACAGGTGTACACAGGTCGTAGATACGCCTAGTACGGCCACTGTGGCAGTTGGAAGATGAGCCATGAAAGGCTACAAAATCCTTACTACACACTGTCAATTTTTTTACGTGAAAAATTCGATGTCTTTGGATCCACTCCAGTCTTTGGATTTCGATAATACACATCTACACACATAACCACAGGTGTACACAGGTCAAAGGTACGCCTAGTTCGGCCGCTGTGGCAGTTGGAAGATGAGCCATGAAAGGCTACAAAATCCTTACTATACACTGTCAATTTTTTTAGGTTGAAAATTCGATGTCTTCGGATCCACTCCAATTTTTGGATTTCGATAATACACATCCACACACATAACCACAGGTGTACACGGGTCGTACATACGCCTAGTACGGCCACTGTGGCAGTTGGAAGCTGAGCCATGAAAGGCTACAAAATCCTTACTATACACTGTCAATTTTTTTAGGTGAAAAATTCGATGTCTTCGGATCCACTCCAGTCTTTGGATTTCGATAATACACATCTACACACATAACCACAGGTGTACACAGGTCGAAGGTACGCCTAGTTCGGCCGCTGTGGCAGTTGGAAGATGAGCCATGAAAGGCTACAAAATCCTTACTATACACTGTCAATTTTTTTAGGTGAAAAATTCGATGTCTTCCTATTCACTCCAGTCTTTGGATTTCTATAATACACATCTAAACACATAACCACAGGTGTACACAGGTCGTAGGCACGCCTAGTTCGGCCGCTGTGGCAGTTGGAAGATGAGCCATGAAAGGCTACAAAATCCACCGTCAATTTTTTTAGATGAAAAATTCGATGTCTTCGGATCCACTCCAATCTTTGGATTTCGATAATACACATCCACACACATAACCACAGGTGTACACAGGTCGTAGGTATGCCTAGTTCGGCCGCTGTGGCAGTTGGAAGATGAGCCATGAAAGGCTACAAACTAGCTACATCTAGACTAGCAATTTTTTTAGGTGAAAAATTCGATGTCTTTGTATCCACTCCAGTCTTTGGATTTCGATAATACACATCTACACACATAACCACAGGTGTACACAGATCGTAGGTACGCCTAGTTCGGCCGCTGTGGCCGTTGGAAGATTAGCCTTGAAAGGCTACAAAATCCTTACTATACACTGTCAATTTTTTAGGTGAAAAATTCGATGTCTTCGGATCCACTCCAGTCTTTGGATTTCGATAATACACATCTACACACATAACCACAGGTGGACACAGGTAGTAGATACGCCTAGTTCGGCCGCTGTGGCAGTTGGAAGATGAGCCATGAAAGGCTACAAAATCCTTACTATACACTGTCAATTTTTTTAGGTGAAAAATTCGATGTCTTCCTATTCACTCCAGTCTTTGGATTTCTATAATACACATCTAAACACATAACCACAGGTGTACACAGGTCGTAGTCACGCCTAGTTCGGCCGCTGTGGCAGTTGGAAGATGAGCCATGAAAGGCTACAAAATCCACTGTCAATTTTTTTAGATGAAAAATTCGATGTCTTCGGATCCACTCCAATCTTTGGATTTCGATAATACACATCCACACACATAACCACAGGTGTACACAGGTCGTAGATACGCCTAGTACGGCCACTGTGGCAGTTGGAAGATGAGCCATGAAAGGCTACAAAATCCTTACTACACACTGTCAATTTTTTTACGTGAAAAATTCGATGTCTTTGGATCCACTCCAGTCTTTGGATTTCGATAATACACATCTACACACATAACCACAGGTGTACACAGGTCAAAGGTACGCCTAGTTCGGCCGCTGTGGCAGTTGGAAGATGAGCCATGAAAGGCTACAAAATCCTTACTATACACTGTCAATTTTTTTAGGTTGAAAATTCGATGTCTTCGGATCCACTCCAATTTTTGGATTTCGATAATACACATCCACACACATAACCACAGGTGTACACGGGTCGTACATACGCCTAGTACGGCCACTGTGGCAGTTGGAAGCTGAGCCATGAAAGGCTACAAAATCCTTACTATACACTGTCAATTTTTTTAGGTGAAAAATTCGATGTCTTCGGATCCACTCCAGTCTTTGGATTTCGATAATACACATCTACACACATAACCACAGGTGTACACAGGTCGTAGGTACGCCTAGTTCGGCCGCTGTGGCAGTTGGAAGATGAGCCATGAAAGGCTACAAAATCCTTGCTATACACTGTCAGTTTTTTTTTGTGAAAAATTCTATGTCTTTGGATCCACTCCAGTCTTTGGATTTCGATAATACACATCTACACACATAACCACAGGTGTACACAGGTCGAAGGTACGCCTAGTTCGGCCGCTGTGGCAGTTGGAAGATGAGCCATGAAAGGCTACAAAATCCTTACTATACACTGTCAATTTTTTTAGGTGAAAAATTCGATGTCTTCCTATTCACTCCAGTCTTTGGATTTCTATAATACACATCTAAACACATAACCACAGGTGTACACAGGTCGTAGTCACGCCTAGTTCGGCCGCTGTGGCAGTTGGAAGATGAGCCATGAAAGGCTACAAAATCCACTGTCAATTTTTTTAGATGAAAAATTCGATGTCTTCGGATCCACTCCAATCTTTGGATTTCGATAATACACATCCACACACATAACCACAGGTGTACACAGGTCGTAGATACGCCTAGTACGGACGCTGTGGCAGTTGGAAGATGAGCCATGAAAGGCTACAAAATCCTTACTATACACTGTCAATTTTTTTAGGTGAAAAATTCGATGTCTTCGGAACCACTCCAGTCTTTGGATTTCGATAATACACATCTACACACATAACCACAGGTATACACAGGTCGTAGGTATGCCTAGTTCGGCCGCTGTGGCAGTTGGAAGATGAGCCATGAAAGGCTACAAACTAGCTACATCTAGACTAGCAATTTTTTTAGGTGAAAAATTCGATGTCTTCGTATCCACTCCAGTCTTTGGATTTCGATAATACACATCTACACACATAACCACAGGTATACACAGATCGTAGGTACGCCTAGTTCGGCCGCTGTGGCCGTTGGAAGATTAGCCTTGAAAGGCTACAAAATCCTTACTATACACTGTCAATTTTTTAGGTGAAAAATTCGATGTCTTCGGATCCACTCCAGTCTTTGGATTTCGATAATACACATCTACACACATAACCACAGGTGGACACAGGTAGTAGATACGCCTAGTTCGGCCGCTGTGGCAGTTGGAAGATTAGCCTTGAAAGGCTACCAAATCCTTACTATACACTGTAAATTTTTTTAGGTGAAAAATTCGATGTCTTCGGTCCACTCCACTCTTTGGATTTCGATAACACACATCTACACACATAACCACAGGTGTACACAGGTCGTAGGTACGCCTAGTTCGGCCGCTGTGGCAGTTGGAAGATGAGCCTTGAAAGGCTACAAAATCCTTACTATACACTGTCAATTTTTTTAGGTGAAAAATTCGATGTCTTCGGTTCCACTCCAGTCTTTGGATTTCGATAATACACATCTACGCACATAACCACAGGTGTACACAGGTCGTAGGTACACCTAGTTCGGCCGCTGTGGCAGTTGGAAGATGAGCCATGAAAGGCTACAAACTAGCTACATCTAGACTGTCAATTTTTTCAGGTGAAAAATTCGATGTCTTCGTATCCACTCCAGTCTTTGGATTTCGATAATACACATCTACACACATAACCACAGGTGTACAAAGGTCGTAGGTACGTCTAGTTCGGCCGCTGTGGCAGTTCGAAGATGAGCCATGAAAGGCTACAAAATCCTTACTATACACTGTCAATTTTTTTAGGTGAAAAATTCGATGTCTTCGGAACCACTCCAGTCTTTGGATTTCGATAATACACATCTACACACATAACCACAGGTGTACACAGGTCGTAGGTATGCCTAGTTCGGCCGCTGTGGCAGTTGGAAGATGAGCCATGAAAGGCTACAAACTAGCTACATTTAGA